>CM060987.1:8765000-10015000 GCA_030765065.1 Deroplatys truncata | reverse complement strand
ATGTGGATTGGACTTAAATAAAACATTTCACCTTTGTATGTCTCTTCATTTTTGAGTTTGAAGTAGCATTGTTCTTCAACTGTTGTAGTTTATTGTTGAATTGTTGTTTATTTATTTATTTCCACACTTGGGAAACCAATTTAAAGTTGTTGTTTACCTAATTTAGCACCATGCTTTGGGCGTTCATTTGAAGGAGATTGTTTGTTACGTAATATGCTGTTACGTATGAGAAGCCGATTTTTGAAGATGTATTTTTGTTGTTACGCTCCAAGTGTTAAAATATTATATTAACTTTGTTATTAAACTGCTTCTATATGTAGTATTTATGTTTATGTTTGCCTCGGCTGCGTCAGTATTGTGTTAGAGTCACGTATCTCTTAGATAGGGCGTGGTGCAACAAGAATGTAGGCTTACATAGATTTTAAGTTTTAAATTCACTTCTTTTTATTAATCCTTGACACAAATTAAATGCACTACACTGATATCAAGAGCTGTGAGATTCTTTTATTTAAAACTTGCACTTTGTTATCATGTCTACTTAATTTTCGTTACACACAAATACATAATATTTCTTTAGAGAACACATCTTCCATCCGGTCACTACCAAGGTCTGCAGGCAACTGAACATTTCAACTGTCCAAACCCGTAAACTTCTGTATTTCAAGTCTCTGATTGGCTAATCCTAGTCCAATAGAATACCTGCATTTAATTAAAGCTTTTCTCTGGCTGTTGTTTGGCTGTTTTTAAACTGTCACAAAATTTACGTTATTGCTGCCCTAATTATGACTAGTAGCATTTAAATTCTCAAACTCATTATTGCCTCATTGTTACCTCATTGTTAGCAACTTTAAACTTATTATTCTCACAGCTCCTACGTTATTAAATTACATAATGCATTTACATAACATTATTGAACATGTTTACAATAATATAAGCATATGCAATGACTGTTACATACATTTTTACAAATTATTGCATACATATTGCTTCAAGGCAGGCTTTTATTGAAATTACATATTATATAATTCAATTGAAATTATTCAAGTGTTAAAAATACTGCCTCAAGTTATGTTACATTTTCTCTCTCGTTCTCCTCTAGAAATGTTTCTTTTTTAGGTTCAAAGGTATTCAGAACCTGTCTATTCAGTGAAATATTGATATGAAATTAAAATTTTTTAGTTGAGTACCTACCACAAAAATGTGGTGGAGATAATAAAATTCTAATGTCAAGAAATGAAATGACTTTCTCTACCGGTTATTTGTTTTCATAGCTGTTCTACAAATTATACTAGGTTACAAATGAAAACTTTTTTTCTGCGGTACTATTAAAAATAGGTGATTTTTACTCATTTCAGTGCACAGAATTCAAAAATGCATTTCATTTCTCCATAACACATCTTGTGTTGGCAATATGACAATGTTCAATGAAAATATAATTGTAAAATTTGCAAAAATATTATTCATTCATATAAAACTTTTAAAGAAAATAAAGAATAATAATGTGAAAGCATACCTGAATTTGAGAATGTATGTTAGTTATCTTGTGTACCTCTTCAGGAACTTCAGTGTACATGATTTTCTAGAGTGTTCTCTGGTAGGTTTGTCATGTGCAAGACATCAGCAGTTATTGGCCATCATATGTACATCCCAACATTCCTGATAACCTTGTTCAACATCTTTCAAGTCCTGGTGAAACCTTTCACCTTGGTCTTCACTGACAGCTTCTAAATTCGTAGTCAAGATGTGACTTTGAGGAAATGAAGCTTCAAACTCATAATACAGCCAAGCAGTCTAAAATTTTCCAGATATTTCTGACAATTTCTTGTATTGAGGGTGTTTCACATTTCCCAGAAATTTCATAACAACCTCTCTGAATCCATTCCATGCAACTTTTTCAATTTCATTCATAGAGCTGGTAAAATTAACATCTTTCATAAATGCCCTTATCTGTGGTCCATCAAATACTCCCTCTCTGATTTTAGCCTGTGACAATGACGGAAACTTTGTGCATAAGTACTGGAAGCAAGGACAACTTTTATCAAATGTTTTTACAAATTGTTTCATTGTGCCAAGTTTTATTGTAATGGAGGGAGTAGAATTTTTTGAACGATCAACAAGAGGTACATTAGTAACATTTTTTGACCCAGGTTCCAGCTGCTGCCTCTCAGGCTATTGGTCAGTTTCCCAATGTTTGTCCCTCGCCCTGCTATCCCATTTGCAAAGAAAACAAGGGAATTTTGTGTATCCTCCCTGTTGTCCTAGTAACAGATCAATGACCTTCAAGTCACCACATGGTCGTGGTGTTTAATTTTCTCAAGAACACGCTCCAGAGTTTCATGAGACACTCTTAGGTTCATAGAATGTGCAAGTGGTGTTGAAGCTAACTTGTTGCCATTATGAAGTAACACTGCCTTAAGACTTCATGTGGAAGAATCAATACAAAGACACCAGTTACTTGGCTCATATGCTTCCCTGCCCAACTGTTGAATAAGATTACACACATCCACACAAAACACAAGTTAATCTTCTTCTGCGTTGTACTTGTGGAACTATAACACGAAAATGTAATGCCGGGTGATAACAAATTCTTCTCCTGTAGTCCTGAGCCCAGAAATTTAACTTTTTGTCTTGTGAGGCCTAAATACCTCACTAAATCATTCAACTTAAATTGATAAAACTGTTGTGGTGAATTGTCAAATTCTTCTGGATCAGAAACCAACTCATTGACGGAAGTCACAGAGCTGCTTTTAGATTCGCTAAAATTGAAGTCTGCTGGTGGTGTAGGTATGGATAGTTCGGCTAAGTGAGGAATAGGCTGTGTAGCTGAGTTCAGATTTGGATATTTAATTCCTACCTTCTTTATTTTAATTTTTTTTCTAGTCGGCAACTTTACACTTGCAAAAGTAACAGTCGTTTGATTCTGCTGCTCTCTCCATATTGGTTTGGCAAACAGCATTGCTTTCAGTTTTCCTTCATGCCAATAACGTAATCCCCCAACACAACGTTACATACAATATGAGGTGTGAATGATTTATCCCCATCAACTTTCTCTTCGAAATATGAGTAATATAGTTTCTTTGTTTGAGAGTCTATTTTACATACTTTCCCATCAAACACATAACACCACAAATGTAATAAAACTTCTGAGGGCTTTGTAGACACTGTCTCCTGCACAATCCTGATCTAGAAGTCTACACATATAGAAGACAAATGTGCATATTAACACAACTGAAATTGAGTTCTATGATAACTGTAAATGTAAACACAAATACCTCACAAGAAGACAGACCTGACCCATAGAACAAAACTGACAAGTGCTGGAAACATAAACATAAACATCTGGGTGATAAGGGAGGATGGAAATGAGCCGATTAGGCAGAAAATCAACAATGGATTTAGAATAATGTAATGAAACATAGCAGTAAGCTGTTTAAGCTGAATGAATTTAGTACCATAGACATATATGCACATATCATAAAAACTGGATGTGATAGCCAAAAACGGACTTCATTTTTTAAATCAGGGCACTGACTTCCATTAGTCACATATTTTCCTGTGTACCGCAGAATCAATGTTGACTAGTGTTACTGATACAGAAGGTTGTTACTTTCTGTATTAGTTAGCTATAGTAAACAGAGGAAGTATTATGCTGCACCCAAAAAATTGGATATCAAGATTTCACCAGTAGTGCATGTTTTGAGACTTCCAGAATTAAAGAGAAAAATGAAGATTAAAAATATTCTGTGTGTGTGCGTGCATACACTAACTCAATATTTAAGTTCAGCATCTTCCAAGATGCAACACAAAGATTTTCAAGAAAATCTCCCCTCTCCTCAACTATCCTTTACTTGATTTCATCAAAATTGGCTCTAATGTTTTATCAAAATACTAAATTTTAAGATATATATAATGTCATAAAGAAGTGTGGTGGTGTCACAGAACATCCGACAAAATGGTTGCAAATGTTCCAGCCGCATTTGAGCAAAATCCACGGAAGTCTTTAACAAGAGCTTCACAGGAACTTCAAATACCAAATCGCATTGCAACGAATTGTACACAAACGTCTGAAAACTGTACACATACAAATTGCAGTTATTGCACCATCTGAAACCGAATGACAAGCCCGAACAAGTGCAATTCGCCAGTACGATGCTAGACCGTCTCTGCGCTGATCCTGATTTCATGTCGAAGATTTTCTTTTTGGACAAAGCTGCTTTCCATGTGTCAGGCAAGGTAAACCAGCATAATGTGCAGAATCCTCACGCTACACAAGAGCATGTTTGTGATAGTCCCAAGGTCAATGGTGCGGTTTGTCACAGAATAAAGTCATTGGACCGTTTTTCTTTGCCAAGAAAACTGTTCGTGCTACCACATATCTTGACATGCTGGAGCAGCTCTTCTTTCCACAAATTGAACATCTGCAGCCTAACATCCTTTTCCAACAAGATGGCACTCCTCCACACTGGTTTAATGAAGTTCGTACGACTTTGGACATTAAATGCAAGTCTTGAATTTTCTGCAAATAGCCTGTGAAGTCTCCTTCATTCTGAATGATTTTTCTACAATTGGTGAACTGTAAAAATTGTTTATTATCAGATCAATAATACAATAGTAGAAAAAGGAAATATCTAATAACACAAAAATTACGGGTTTTAAAACATCAATATTACCCATTCTACTATACGAAGCAGAGAGTTGGACGTTTTTATGAAACATTTAAAGTAAAATAACAGCCATGGAAATGAGATATCTGAGACAGGCTGTGGAGAAAGCTAGAAGAGAGATGGTTAGAAATACAACAATAAGAGAGCAGTTGGGTATCCCCTCTACAACAAACATGCTAGAACAAAGGCAACTTAAATAGACATGTATCTCGCATGTCAGAGGATAGAAAACCCAGACAATACTTGGAAGGAAGACCAAGGGGAAAACCCTGGATGCTACATCAGGAATACATTGAGAAATTGGGTAGAGATAGGGAAAAAACTATGAATGAAATGAAAAGGACTGAGTAGAGGGAAGAAATGGCCCGAGGCTAATACTCCGTGCTTAACAGCATGAAGGAGTTAGGGAAAGAAGAAGATGAACTGTAAGAAATAGACAAAATCTTACTACACAAAAAAAAATGTATATCTCGTTAAAGCATGCAGTTAACATCAAATAAAAATTTTTGTGCCTTTAACCATTTCAAATATATTCTTTGTTATTGGTTTGCATTTTCAAATACTTGTGCTTTTTTTGTTGTGCAAGAACAGAAATTTCAAATCCCGCTTTTTAAAAAAAACTATCACTTTAGCCTACTGTGTCCCTCTTAGACCTACAACAAAAATTATAATGGGCGTTTATCTCGATTTACAACAATTACAAGGAAGAAATAGGTTTTGTAAGAATAATTTTAAGAGTGAGTAGAGAAAATAATGTGTTGCTACACATTAGAAATTTACTTTTTTTTTTTTTATTCTTTCTTCTCCCATTAATCATAATATATGTTTGCCAGAAATACACAGGTATCTGTTCTGGTTGTTCACCAATGGTACTGGGTATTAATTGATCTGCATCATTTTCCCTCTGGCTTCCTAATATAAAGTCTGTAAGTTATCACTTTTAAGGCGTTTGCATTTCACGAGATACTGTTTGTTCAGGGCGACATCTTCACAGAGAGTGCACTTGGGTGTAGGTAGGTATCGTATCTTGTAGAGGTGTTCTGCACGGCAATTGTGGCCAGTTGCCATCTTAAATAAAGCCACTGCAATTTTCCTTGGCATTTTTTGTATATCAACACTATCTTTAATATTCTTTTAATTTATCTTCTTCATCAAGTCTCTGCTGTCTTTTAAAGTGTTGTTTAATGTTATTTGATTGTTTATTTATTTCTATTTGTCTTACAGGTTTTATTTGTTGTATTGCATCTTTCTTTGTTAATTGATCCACAAGTTCAGTGCCCAAAAGTCCAACATGAGCTGGGATCCATTGTAGAGTGACATGATTTCTAGTTTCAACTGCTTTAATTAGCCTTCTTATTTCTTTAATATTTCTTGTTGTTTTATTATTGTAATTTACTATCACATCTATGGCTGATTTTGAGTCTGATAAGATGATTATTTTTCGTTTTATGTATGGTCCATATAAAATGTGCTGTAATGCTGCTTTTATAGCTATTAATTCTCCATCATAGTGGTTTGATGTTTCATCTAGATACTGTGCAAAATGTTTACAGTATGCTCCTGCACCGTTGTTTTTTTTTTTTCAATCAAAAATTTTGAAAAATCTTCCATGTAAAGGATAGTTGCCAGTGGAGGGATTTTCATGAAAATCTTCATTTCACATCCTTGGAAGATCCTGAACTCAAATACCAAGTTTGGTGTTTATCCAACTTTTCGTTTTTAGTTATGCTGTTCACAGAAACACATATGGACATGTTTCCAGAAATGCTTTATTTGTGTTCAGGAGACCTCAAAACATGTCTTTCCAGTGAAATCTCGGTATTGAATTTTTGGGTGGAATGCAATACTTCCCCTACTTATTATACATAGTAGAGAAAGTAAAAACATATGCAAATTCTTTACATATGCATTAATTATGGCCACGTTTACAGAATTTAAAACAATGCATGCTTAATTCAAATGTAACTTTCCCAATACCGTGCTAACACAATTGCTAGTCACTATATAAAGGGTACAATTAGGAGTAATAACATAAGTAACATTAATCACATTAATAATAATTTTGAAATTAATACATCTTTATAATCTGCCTCAACTTCCATCACTTATTTGCTCTTTCGCACCAATTGAGGAATATAAAGTATAAGAAACTCAACCATTATAAAGACAATTCAACTAATGTATCCTTAAATAACATATTTTAAAAACAACCAGCATTATCATAAGAGTAAACTTGGTTGTTAGTGAGAGGAGGATCATAGCATGGACTTCATCTATAAATATAGAGGTTAGTGTTTGTTGCATCCTTTAACGTTACATTTTACTATTGTTTTTAATACACTTCCTCCAAAAGAAGCAGTGACACCGTGGGCAGTAATGCTGTTTAAATATCTTCCTTCTTCCTAAACATTTATCACTGACAATCCTTCATGTAGTTTCTGAACAAGAGTACATAGTGGAACGTAATAAACATCTGAAATGCATGGGAAACTTAAGCACAGATGAATTATTTATTTTAGGGTATGTTTAATAAATTAAACCGAGTTTTATTTATGGATGCTGTTTATCTACTATGGTTCTAAGCATCCCATTCTATATTGTGCGTGAAAGATTTGAAGTGTAGTAAGTAGGGAAGTATTGTATTCTACCCAAAAATATGAAACCAAGATTTCGTTGGAAATTTATGTTTTGAGGCCACCTAAATCCCCAAAAAGGTATTTTTCCTTTCTAGAAGAAGGTTCATGTGCGAGTCTGTGAACAGCATAGCTCAGAAACGAAAAGTTGGATAAATACCGAACTTGGTATTTAAGTTCAGTATCTTCCAAAGATGCGACACAGTTTTCAAGAAAATACCCCCACCCCAAACTGTCCTTTGCATGGAAGATTTTCTGAAAGATTAAAATACCATATATGAAAGATATTTACTTGACAAATAAAATGTTGGTCTTGAATTTTCTGCGAATAGCCTATGAAGTCCTCTTCAATTGGAAGAAATTTTATATGAGGGTTGGCTGATAAGTCCCGGGCCTCTCAATAAAAACAACATTTAAAAAACAATTTTTTTTTTATTTCTCAACATAATCTCCAGAAAGGTTAATACATTTGTCATACTGGTGTTCTAATTTAATTAAACCATCTCTGTATTGTGATTTGTCAAGGTCCTCAAAATAGCTGTTTACCGCATCAATGGCCTTCTTGTTGCTGTGAAATCTTCGTCCTCCAAGAAATTTTCTGAGATTAGGGAACAGGTGGTAGTCACTGGATGCTAGATCAGGTGAATAGGGTGGATGTTCAAGCAATTTGAACTTTAATTCGCAAATTTTCCCCATTGCAATGACTGAACGATGGGCCAGAGCATTGTCATGATGAAACAAGATTTGTTTTTGCCAAATGAGGTCTTTGTCTTTTCACCTCATCAGTCAAATGTTGCAGTAAGCTTGCGTAGTAGTCACCAGTGATACCCTTTTCCAAGTAATGAATAAAAATAATTCCCTGTGCATCCCAGAAAACACTTGCCATAACCTTGTTAGCTGACAAAATTGACTTTGCCTTTTTTGGAGTTGTTCACCTGGCGCAATCCACTGTCTTGACTGTGATTTACTTTCTGGAGTGTGGTGATGTATCCAAGTTTCATCCATGGTAATAAGCCGTCTCAAAAATTCATTGGGATTTTTACAGTAGAGCTCCACATTCTTAACAGAAACAGTTTTTCTATACAACTTTTGATCAGGTGTCAACAAACGTGGCACCCACCTTGCACAGACCTTGTGAAAGCCGAAAACATAACTTAAAATATTACCTGCACACTCTTTTGATATGTTTACAGCCTCTGCTATCTCAAACAATGTTAATCTGCGGTCTTCCAGTACTAAACAATGCATTTTTTGAATCATCTCTGGCGTTGTGACGTCCAGAGCGAGGCTCATCACTAGTGCTCATACGTCCCCACAGATTAACCAGATTGTCAACTCAATGGTGGGGGTAAGGTGCCGCATAGGGCACTTTTACGGACCTTTCAGGTGGCCGTTAGCAGAACTAATGCTGCGGTTAGTAATGCACCTTACTTCATTATCAACTGATCATGCCTGCTGCTAGCCCCGCCCCCTGTTTTCGAAACATGCACAAGCCAACTGAAAGGAGTGCAAGTCTCAAATAAAATCACGTGCGTTTTTAATGGTTTTCTCAATCTGGAGAGAAAACCATTAAAAGCACAGATGACTTTATTTAGAACTTGCACTCCTTTCAGTTCTTACTCATCTGCTAGAATACTGAGATCAGTTTTAATTGTCTAAACTGACAATGTCTTTATACTCATTTTCAATAAAGTGGGAAAATAGGAAAGGTTGTGGCATATATGGTGTTACGTAATATTACTCTTTGTATACAGCAGTTTACCATTCATCAACTTAAACGCTGTTAACCTACATAATAGAAATGCCATTGATTTGCATTCTATAATAATACACAAATTATGACATAAATGATATTCTACCATGTACAAAGAATGTCAGCATTTAGTTATACATAAAAACCACATAATATTTTAACATGTGTATTGAAAAATAAGTGAAATACATCAACAAAAACAAAAAGCAAGTACTCAGTTACACAAAAATTTTTACTTTCTCAACTACGTATACTAAGTAGGGGAAGTAGTGTATTCCACCCAAAAATTCGATACCGAGATTTCACCGGAAATACATGTTTTGAGACCCCCTGAATCCAAAAAAAACATTTTTGGAAACATGTACGTGTGTGTGTTTCTGTCTGTCTGTGTGTGTGTCTGTGAACAGCATAACTCAGAAACGAAGAGTCGGATAAACACCACTTGATATTTAGGTTCAGTATCTTCCAGAGATGCGACACGAACGTTTTCAAGAAAACCCTCCCCCCAACCGCAGATTACCATTTACATGGAACATTTTTTCGAAAATTTTAATTTTCTCAAAAATGGCTCTAATGATTTTGATTAAAATATCATATGTTTAAGATATTTTCATGACAAATAAAATTTATATCTTGAATTTTCTGGGAATGTCTCCAAAAGTATTCTTCATTGTGAATGACTTTTGCATAACTGGTAAACTACACAAAAAATGTAGATCGTGTTAAAATACACAATTTATGTCATATACATTTTTTTTGTTTAGTGAACCATTTTCGAAATATTGCTTGTTATTCCCTTAAATTTTTCAATACTTATTTTCTCAAATTGGAATTCGTTATTCATTTTTTTGTCTTGGATATGCAAAGAGTATTAATCTGTGTCAAAGGGAATGGTGCTGCACCTAGCAACCAGCTATTAAGAGATATGTATGTGCTTAAAGGCTACTGTATTTCTGTATTGCCCTTGCAAATACAAAACAATGGGAACATATTAGACCTTAAGCGATAGTCAAATATTTTTAGAACTGGTCGCTATGTGTAAAATGTAATTCTCTTTGCATGTCAAAAGATCGTTTCTGCAAATGTTCATCTCGATTAATATGAAATAGTTGGAGAATAAGAGTTTGTAAAAATAGTTTGTACAAGAGTAGAGAAAGTCATGTGAGTGTAACACATCAGATTTTTTTTTGTCCTGGTAATGCAAAGAGAATGGAATACTCCACATAGCAACCAGCTCTTAAAACATTTGACTATCGCTTAAAGCCTACCATATTTCTCTTGCATCTATAAGAAAATTAGCAATAAGATTAACATCTCGATTAACATGAAGCATATGGAGAATAAGCGTTTGTAAAAATAGTTTGTACAAGAGTAGAGAAAGTCATGTGAGTGTAACACATCAGATTTTTTAATAAAGCAGCATCTTGTTGAAAACAAACCTGAGCAACGTTTCTTACACTAACGTCCCTTGATGCAGTTTTAACAAGCACTATATTTTTAATAGCTGCTTCTACATTTTCCAGATCATAAATTTCTTAGCAAATAATTTGTGATTAGTTATTGCTCTTTGTTGGGTTTTTATTTGGAATATCTGTTGCAATCTAATCTATTTCCAAGGCACTTAAAATAAGCACTAACACCATGGATTCCATCTTCTTTTTTTTTAAGTGAAAAAAGTTTAAAAATGTTTTACAGCTATTTTGTATTAGTCCAGCTTAAATATAAAAACTTGTAGTATGCAGGCCATCAATTCGCTGCTCCATGGTGCACCAAGAAGCGCTCGTTTACTCAAACCTGTGCCCGGGATAGCACATAGGTAAAAGTGAAATTGAAAAAACAGAGGTAAAGGAAGTAAAAATTATTTTTCAGTTTGACTATGGAATCATAATATTCAACAACTTCATGCTTAATACAGGTTCGAACCAAACAGCTGTCTTTAGTACAGCTGTGAACATAAATGAGCACCATATATTTTATTAATGTTCTGCAAATACATTGCTAAACCTTGAGAGAGAGAGAGAGAGAGAGAGAGAGAGAGAGAGAGAGAGAGAGAGAGAGAGAGAGGGGGGGGGATGGGATGGGATACGATACCCGGCGGAGGGCGATGGATTTTTTCGGGTGTAAAAATCGTTAGCACGGCTTCCTTCGGAAGGGAAGTAAAGCCGGTGGTCCCGTGTCGTAGATTTACGGCACGTAAAAGAACCTCAAGCCTGATAAAGAGCCCTCTGAGCAAAATTACAGGTGTTTCACGCCCAATATAGAATGGGACGCTACGAACCATAGTAGTTAAAGAGCGTCCATAAATAAAACACAATTTTTTTTTGGGGGGGATGGGATGGGATGGGATATTAAACTGCAATACATATGACTTTTTTTTCCTCAGCAAACCGATATGTTTCATTACTATAATATTTTTTGCCCCTCCCATGAAGTTGCACTAATTAGGACTTTTTTTAAAAATCATATTGACTTTAATTATGACTTAATAATAACTTAATAGATAATACACATTTTCCTTAGCATTATTTGTGACTCACAATTTTTAAATGAAAGGAGTTTTTTACAACCACTTGAGGTGCACCATCATTTGTCATACTTCCCATACCAACATCGCTTTGCATGGCAGTTAAGAGAACCACTTGCATGACTCTATAGAGAGGAAAATGGTACAACCCGAACTATTAACCAGTTTATGATGCCTGCTGTAATATTGTTATTAACAGGTTGTAAACCCTACGATATATGAAATTAAGTTAAATATTTCAAACACAAAGTTCAGATAAATCCACAAATTCTAATCAGGCTGCCTAGTTGGAATTTGCCAGTAATGTTATATTAAGAAACCTAACAAACAATATACACATTTTTGTTTGTTTTTATGTTGCTTTAATGTTTATGAAGACAGTGAAAGCAAATCTAGGTTGCAAATGACAATTACTGGGTAGCTGTGATTTAGGAAAGCTATTGTCTTTAAGCTCAAAACTACTTTCATTAAATGGGCAGTTAATGGTGACCCTTTACATTCTCTGCAACATGAGGGTGCTATTTCTTGTGTTAAAAGAATCACAAAGTTAACTGAAATCCTTGCTACTATTTTGTTTATTTAGTGGTTAACAAACATTTCAGAAAAACCATGTCTATAGTTATTAACAACATTAACTCATAAATTGTAACTTTAAAGCTATTAACAGAGAATCACTAAAATCTGCCAATACACTGAAATAACTGCCTAACACCAACTTCACTTTTTCTGAAAATTCAGAACATGTTTCCAGCAATATTCCTCAATGTTTTAATTAATTTTACACTGATGTTGAAATGAAACTCCAAATTGTAAGGAATTTTTTATGATACATGGTAATTAATTGCTGTATAGTTGAGAGAAAGCTTCATACTATATAAATAATGTTCCTGGGGGTGATCCTGCAACTCAACATACCCAAATTCCCTTGACTGCATGATTTGGATATCTGCCAGCATATCTCTGGTAGCTTGAGATGGTGACCGCTAAACAAAAGAAGGGAGAAAAAACCTCATTAATGCTTCAATAATTAAATAATAAGGTTAATAAAACTGCTTTGAAGATGATGGACTTTGCATCTATAACATCCATGACTGACATTTCATCACTAATTGCTGCATTAATCAAGAGTTTGAACTATAAAATATCCTGTTATTTCTAACATATCCTGTATGTGTTCATTTGCAGCAATTATTTTGCTCATTATTCAGCAACACAGAGCAAACATTCTTTAATTTTGTAAATATGGTACAGTATTTTCACTTATTTACTATAAAAACTTGCTTTTTTTATTTAAAGTTTTCTTTTACTTAATCTGAAAACTCAATGGTTTTACAAAGAAATATTTTCTGTGTTAACATACCACAAACTGTGTATAGGTTGAACTAAATATCAAGTAAACCAATGGTAAGTTTGTGCAGACTGAAACATTATGAAGTATCCAATACCAGATGTTTTACATATTTTTTTTACTAAAGTTTGAAAATTTAAATGATTTCTTTGATAACACAGCACTATTACTTTGTGCAGCTTGCAAAAGTGTTTAACCTTAGCACATAGTACTACGCCATGGCATAATGATGTCCCAGAAATGTTCATGGTTGCGTACAATCTTGAGGCAGTATTTTAACACTTAAATAATTTCAGTCTAATTATATAATATGTAAATTCAATAACAGCCTGCCTTAAAGCAATATGTGTATGTAACAATATATAAAAAGTGTATATTACAGTCATTGTATATGTTTATATTATTGTATACATGTTCAGTAATGTTATATGAATGTATTACGTAATTTAATAATGTAGGAGCTGTGAGAATAATAGGTTAAAAGTTGCTCATAATGAGGTAACCTTGAGGCAATAATGAATTAGAAAGTTTAAATGTTACTTGTGATTCTTGGAAGCAAAAATGCAATTTTAGTGACAGTTTATAAAATAGCCAATCAACAACCCGAAAAAGCTTTAGTTAAATGAAGGTATTCTATTGCAGTAGGATTAGCCAATCAGAAACTGAAAAGGAGAAACATTTACAAATTCAGAAGTCAGTTGCCTGCAGACAGTGTTTGTAACCGGATACGAGATGCGTCCTCGAGAGATTTAATATGTATTCGTGCGAGACAAAAAATAAGTTTACGAATTAAAAAAGTGCAATTAATTAATAAAAAGATTCTCATAGCTCTTATATCAGTAAAGTGTTATTTAAATCGTGTCAAGCATTAATAAAAGGAGTGAAGTAAAATTATAATCTTTGTAAGCCTACATTCTTGTCGCATCACAACCCTGCGAAGACATCCATGTCTCTAACAATAATACTGACGCAGCTGAGGCAAACATAAATATATAATATTTAAAGAAACAGTCAAAATTACAAAGTTAATTTTTTTAAACATTTGAAGCAAAGGTCACCGGAAAGTACATTTGGGGCGAAGGCTACCGGAAACTTTTTACCATACGTGCAGTTGCAACAACTACTTCAAGTTCGGCTCCCCAACAGTCGAAATATAATACAACTCCTTCAATGCAACAATTTCTTCAAATTGATGCCCAAAGTGTGATGCAAATAACGTAAAGATCCCATCTACTTCAATCTCACTATGAAAAAGGAAAGACAAAAAGATAATTTAGAAAGATGTGGCAACAACTCTGCCATTAGCTTATGAGAGCAAAATGAAAATTCTGTTAAATATAACTCACTTCAAATGAACGAGGGAAGTCTGTGCCATAATCCAGAGGATACTATTTCTGGAGGTATTGAACAGGAGAATGAACTGCAGTAGCCCATATATAAAAAATTCACAGTTTTGAAATCCAAAGAATGCAAAAATGAATTTAATGTTTGAATTTTAATATTTAATTTCAATTCTAGCTTTCTAACAACTGTAAAGCCCAACTAGGATACTAAATAGACTTTTTTATTTTTCACTAGTATTTCACTGACTATTATTATTAGTGTTATGCATAAATCGATTAGATTTGAACTACAGCTGACTTATAAAATGTAATATTGCTCATGAGTAGCAATTCTGTTTAGGTTGGATTTAATTTTGGATATTGTGCATTATTTATTACATTCATACATCGTACTTACCTTTGAAAAAATGGATCACTTCCTTCTTGCTATTTATACACTCAAATCTTGCCAGTTCTGCTAAAACTATGAGTTTTCTTCTCAGATTTACTCTCGCATCCGTTAAAATATGATCCCAGCTTTAAAATTTCGTCTCAAATTGGATACACTTAGCCAACCGTAGGCTTATTTCACATCGTACATTGAGCTCAAATACTACACAGACCGGTCCACTAATATTTGAAAACGACTTTATACATGGTAAACTGTTATAATATATCACATTTTGGACTAAATATGCGTTATTTTTAAAACAATTTAACATTCAACACAGCAGTTTAGAATAATTGTGTTGACAGCATTGAATGTTATATGTACAGGCTTCACAGTGTCATCTAGCGTCTGCATTTGAGGCAATGGGCATATGCAGCGCTCAAAATGCACCTTTCGGGAGGCCAATGCGGGAACATCGATGCTACACCAGAAGTTCCTATCCCAGTTGACATACGCTGTACATCCCATTTTAAACTCTGCAATCCGCCTTTTAATCATTGAATATGAAGGGGCAGAGTCTTTCAATGTACTGTCCATTTCCTCCCTGATTTCTTTAGGCGTTAAGCCTTTTGAATGGAAGTATTTAATCACTGCTCATTTTTCCAAATCCTCCATTTTCGTGAAAACTCTAAAGTTGTCTTGTTTAAAGTGCTGTTATTCAAAAACTAAACAAGCTATTGTCCTGCAACTATAGATACAAGCTAGTCTAGAGTAAAACTATATGATGCTACAGTCTAACTGGCCTAGTGGCGCCATCTCTGTGTGAGGCCCTGGACTTATCAACCGACCTTTGCATAATCTTGTATAACTGATAAACATTAGGATATAAACAAAACCGTACTACACAAAAAAATTTAGATCTCTTTAAAACACACAATTTATTTCAAATAACCTTTTTTGGGGTATAAGCCATTTCTGAGATATCCGTTATTATATATAGCCATTTCAGAGATATTAGTTGTTTGACTTGAAATTTTCAATTTTTTTTTGAAGTGCTGTCCCATTCAGTTGTTTCTTGTGATGCCATAGAAAGAGTATAGAATTTCAAAGCCAGCATATATTGACCTGCTCTTAAACTTTTAACTATTGCTTTAGTTTCCTGAATCCCCCTTGTATCTACAAGGAAATATATAACTATTTCTGCAAATGTTTGTTTCAATCAACATTAAGTAGGTAGAAAAATAAGGTTCTGCCAAAATACTTTGTAGAAGCTAGTAAAAATAAGTGATAGTGGATAGGGAAAGTCATGTGAATGTAACACTCACATCAGATTTTCATATTCAACTTAAAATGTATTTTGAAAGAAAGAGTTTTTTTCTGTTGTGTTGTATGACTTATTTTTACAATTCTTTTTCACTTCACTTTTTTGAAATGCTAATTTTTGCTTTCTGCACCATGCACCTAGTAGGTAGAGAAGTTATTGTATTCTACCCAAAAATTTGATACCAAGATTTCATCGGAAATACGTGTTTTGAGCCTCCTAAATCCAAATAAAGCAGTTTTAGGAAAAGGTGCATATGTGTGCATGCGTGAGAGACAGAGAGAGAGAGAGAGAGAGAGAGAGAGAGAGAGAGAGAAAGAGAGAGAAAGACTCAAAACGAAAAGTTGGATAAACACTAAATTTGGTATTTAAAGTTCAGTACCCTCCAAAGATGGAACACAACAATTTTCAAGAAAATTGCCCCACCCCACACTACCCTTTATATGGAACATTTTTCAAAAATTGCTATTAACGATTTTTTATTAAAATACAATATGTTAAAGATATTTACATGACAAATAAAATGTATATCTGGTAATAGCCTGTGAAGTCCTCTTCATTCGGAAGGAATTTTGTGTAGTCTTGCATAACTGGTAAATTTTAAGCGATTTACGAAAATATGCTACACAAAAAATATAGATGTGTTTAAAGCACACAATTTATTCCAAATAAGTTTTTTTGTGGCACCAGCCATTTCTGGGATATCCATTATTAATGGTTTGAATTGTCCAATACTTGACATTCTTGCAAAGTCCTTTCAACATTCAGTTGTTTCTCGTGATGTCATGGAAACAGTATTGAATTTTACGACAGCATACAGCGTCCAGTTGTTAAACATTTGACTATCGCTGTTCTCTTTGTACCTATAACGAAATGTGTAATGTAGCTATTTCCGAAAAGGCTTATGTTGATTAAAATGAAGTAGATAGGAGATAGTGGGTAGAGAAAGCCGTGTGAATGTAACATCAGATTTTTAGCATGTTTGTCATGTTCCACACATTTATAGCATCAATCACTATATATAAAGGCAACTCCTAGGTGAAGTTTTTCAATACCTGGTTGAATGTTGGCTTTTTTTATCAAAGGTTGCTGGGTTAATCCTGGCCCAGGATGATGACATTTAGATGCACTTCATCACTGGTGATTGTTGTTCCTTTTCTTACTGCTGCTACTCTTCCCCGTCTTGCTCCAAGTGAAGGTGCCAAAATGAATTTAAAGAAAGCACTGTGCACTTCTCAATTTCCTATTACACCTACACAGCAATTAATACTCTCATGGCATTTTGTAGCCATTATCTACACCATTGTAATATTTTAGTGCTGATATGTTATATCAATTTTGCCATTAATATGATTTATGGTTTTTGTTTTAGGAGCACAGAAGACGAAAGTGCAGTTGGAGATGTGATAGAAAATGAAGAAGAAGCATCAAATAAAAAGAAGAAGGGGAAGAAGGATAAGAAGAATAAGAAAGATGATGACGACGTTGATGAGATAGTGAAAGCATTGGACGAAGCCAAAATTGATCATGGAAAGAAGGACAAAAAACAGTCAAAGGTATGGTATGACGGTGTTGAATTATTAACAAAACATTCTCCACTTCTTCCAATCACATAATTAATCCAAGTTGTCCTCCGTGGTCTAGGGGTACCATGCTAGCCTCTAGTTCCCAAGGTCGCATGTTTAAACCTGGTGGAGGGCGATGTATTTTTTCAGGTGTAAAAATTCTTAGCATGGCTTCCTTCAGAAGGGAAGTAAATCCGGTGGTCTTGCGTTGTAGATTTGCGGCATGTAAAACAACCTCAAGTCTGATAAAGGCATCTCTGAACAAAGTTTCCAATCTTTCACGCCCAATATAGGATGGGATGCTAAGGACCATAGGTAGTTAAAGTGCGTCCATAAATAAAATTTAATTTTACTTAATCCAAGGAAGTTTACTGTTTAATATTGCCCCAGCTACAGTACAACCCCTTAGTGCTCTTCAAGAATGACATTTGGATTTTGTCTGACAGTCAGGCTGCACTAAAAGCAATTGCAAGTTATCAGTTAACATTTAAGTTAGTCTGGAATGGCCTAATAAACCTTATGCAAAGCACAACAAGGTTAATCTTTGGTGTGCCTGGACATATGGGAATTTTAGGCAATGAAAAAGCAGTGGCAAGAAAAGGATCTGCTCAAAAATTTACTGGACCTGAACCAGTTTTTGGCATAGTCCTAAAGCTCTGTTCGAAGTACCATTGCTGAGTGGATTAATCTAACCACCAACTGTGATGTGTTCAAACAGAGGAATGCAAGCACAGGAGCAGTATATCCCCCTCACTCATTGAAAATCTACTTAATCTGAAATAAACCTGATAACCGGACTTTGGACAGTAGATTACGGAAACACCTACATACAATGGGAATCTTTAGAGAGTAATTAATGTGCAGGCTATGTAACAAATATAATCTTCAAATGTGAAGCACTGATAGAAAAGATATGAACTTTTGGGTCTGATAAACCCAAATGAAAACTTAGCAAATAAACTACTGTATCTAATTAAAGGGATAGGACTATTTAACGAAAATAGTAGTGATAAGAGATAATACAACCAACCCTTAGGTTTCAGTTTTAAGGCTAATTACAACCTGATTCCATCACTACAGTACTCAAGTCAAGCTCTTCAAAGCCCTGTAGCCTAAAAATGTATGTGTGCGTGTGCGTATGAGATGTGATTCTTAGTAGTTAAAAGAAAGTCATTCTCCTTCTGCTTCTCAGTATCTGGAAGGGATATTGTTATACACCGGGTTGAGGCCGAAAGGTTTGCAGCTAAAATATTAAATTTAGTTACCCCAGCATAAACATTGGGGGACATAGACTCAGTGGCACACGAGAGATACCAAGAACTTGCTGCACTAAGCTAAAGCGGGCGTGGGATCTTTAGAACATTAAAAATACATAAATTCACATTTACCTCTGATTTATTATACTTAACAAGGTGCCCTACATTATACACAAAGGGTTACAGAAGAACACTGGGGGAGATGCCCCACGCACACATATACCCATCACACACACACAACCATTCCCTCAGAAGACCTACATTAGACTCTGGCTACTACAAGTGATGCCAAGCCACCACACAAAGAGGCTCTTCCCTCAACTTGCCTTCACCCCCTAACTAGGAAGATGGAATTGCCACGTTGGACAAGAACTTAACACACAAACACAACAATTAGCTCAACAATGTTATACATAGCAATAATGTGTTCGACACAACAATACACACATATGCCACAATATCTTATTGATTTTGGAAACTTAGATGGTATTCCATGCCCATTTCAACTTTTTCAGAGCACTGTAATTTAGGCGACAGTGCTATATTTTGGATCTTCCAGCAAGTACAGTTTACTCTTCAAAGGCTACAGTTCAGAATGTAATTATGAGCAAAGTGAATGATATATCAGGGGGTTTATGCTTTAATAATTTAACATCTGGGTTTATTTCATGATCAAATAGCAAATATGATTTGACTGCAGCTGATTTAGCAGTTTGTTTGTATTTAATATTTATAAAATGCTCCTTTACTCTGGTATCTTGGCAGTGCAAACTTGATCACATCTAAACAGGCGTGTGTTGATGTGTCAGATTTTTTGAAATTTTATCTTTTTAGAAAATCCTCATAAATTTATGTTTATTTTGAGGAATTAATATTATGCCATGTTCTTTAATTATTTTTTTTTAAATTTGTTATTTGCCTAAGCTTAAGTAAATTTTTAAAATTTATAATCATCTTTTATTTATTTATTTTTTTACTTTCTCTACTACGTATAGTAAGTAGGGGAAGTATTGCATTCCACCCAAAAATTCGATACCGAGATTTCACCGGAAATACATGTTTTGAGACCTCCTGAATCCAAAAAAAGCATTTTTGGAAACATGTCCGTGTGTGTGTCTGTGAACAGCATAACTCAAAAACGAACAGTCGGATAAGCACCAAACTTGGTATTTAGGTTAAGTATCTTCCAGAGATGCGACACGAAGGTTTTCAAGAAAATCCCCCCACCCCAGACTACCCTTTACATGGAAGATTTTTCAAAAATTTTAATTTTCTCAAAAATGGCTCTAACGATTTTGATGAAAATATCATATGTTTAAGATATTCTCATGAGAAATGAAATGTATATCTCGAATTTTCTGGGAATGTCTCCAAAAGTATTCTTCATTGTGAACGACTTTTGCATAACTGGTAAACCATAAGAGATAGACAAAATTTTACTACACAAAAAATGTATATCCCATTAAAATACACAACTTATGTCATATACATTTCTTTTGTTGAGTGAACCGTTTTCGAGATATTGCTTGTTATTTCCTTAAATTTTCCAATACTTATACTTTTCTCAAATTCGTTATTCATTTTTTATGTCCTGGACATGCAAAGAGAATGGAATGCGCCACATAGCAACCAGCGCTTAAAATATTTGACTATCGCTTAAAAGCTACCATATTCCCCTTGCATCTACAAGAAAATTACCAATAAGATTGACATCTCGATTAACATAAAGCATATGGAGAATAGGCGTTTGTAAAAATAGATTGTACAAGAGTAGAGAAAGTCATGTGAGTGTAACACATCAGATTTTTTTAAGAATAATCTCTAAGAGACAGCAAACAAATTGTAAGAAGTGCTGTGGTATACTTCATCTCCCTTGGGGTGAAGTTGACTGATGATCACCACCAGCTATAGTTCTGTTTGTATTGTTCCTTAGTGAAACATTCATTTTTTACTTTCTCTACTACATATAGTAGGTAGGGGAAGTATTGTATTCCACCCAAAAATTCCATACCGAGATTTCACCAGAAATACATGTTTTGAGACACCCTGAATCCAAAAAAAGCATTTTTGGAAATGTGTCCATGTGTGTGTGTGTGTCCGTGTCCGTGCGTGCGTGCGTGCGTGAGAACAGTATAACTCAGAAGTTCATTCGGATAAACACCAAACTTGGTATTTAGGTTCAGTATCTTCCATAGATGCGACACAAATCTAATGATTTTGATTAAAATATCATATGTTTTAAGATATTTTCATGACAAATGAAATGTATATCTTGAATTTTCTGGGAATGTCTCCAAAAGCATTCTTCATTGTGAACGACTTTTGCATAACTGGTAAACCATAAGAGATAGACAAAATTTTACTACACAAAAAATGTAGATCGCGTTAAAATACACAATTTATGTCATATACGTTTTTTTTGTTGAGTGAACCATTTTCGAGATATTGCTTGTTATTCCCTTAAATTTTTCAATACTTATTTTCTCAAATGGGAATTCGTTATTCATTTTTTTGTCTTTGATATGCAAAGAGTATTAATCTGTGGGAAAGGGAATGGTGCTGCACCTAGCAACCAGCTATTAAGAGATATGTATGTGCTTAAAGGCTGCTGTATTGGTATATTGCCCTTGTAAATATATATTCCCCTTACATCTACAAGAAAATTAGCAATAAGATAGAGTCTGCAAATGTTTATCTTGATTAATATGAAATAGATGGAGAATAAGGGTTTGTAAAAATAGTTTGTACAAGAGTAGAAAAAGTCATGTGAGTGTAACACATCAGATTTTTTTCTTTGCAAGGAGCCCAGAAACTTGGGAAATAGTGGACATTCTGGGACATCAGTTATCCATAATTTCAGCCTCCCCTCCGAATACACGTGTCTCCACCACTTTCCTCTCTAACCACGTGACTGCATCCACAGATCTTTTCTCTCTAACCATGTGACTCTCCCACCAGTATGTCCTTTCGCAACGTACAATGTATGCGTCCCCATCTTTAATTCTTTGGCATGAATGCCTCATTCTTGGAGCTTCTGTTGGCAGTGACAGCAGAAAAATGAACAACATGAACCTTTACGAGGTGGTGGGCCAGTTCTCTATTACAATAACATTTTTTCGGTCTTACAGAATATTGGCAAGAGATCCACCCCACTGGGATATTGTGGGCTGTGTAAGTGTTATGACAGAGGTATCTCAAGTTGAAACTCAGGATGGCATGATATTTTTATTTTATTTTTTCAATCATACAATATACAAAGTAGAACAGTGTTATTGTAGATCACATCAAATTGTTAAATACAGTAATAATAATAATAAATAACATATACAAGCTAATAGTAGCCATCATAACTAGTACAATGCCATTGGTAAAAATAAATTATATACATAGAACACTTATTACTTATACAATTTATAATTATTAACACACAAGAATAACAAGAGCTATAGGATATAGATGCAACCAAGTTAGCATATTAAAGAATGGTGGTGTCCTACACACAAAATTTATCAGAAGCAGTTCTTTCCTGGAAAATGGGAAATCCAGTTTGAGATCTTCCTTCTTATTGCACACTTTTGGACTTATTTGACTCCAGTTGGAATAGTACAGCTGTGGACTAAAGTATTTAACAAGACAGGGGTTCAGTGGTACTAGCATTTAAGAGATATCTGACCATGTGGCTGCCCATGCACTTCCTTTTTCCAGAGTGCAACGAAACACCAGTGGTAGGGGATATGTGTGTTCAGAGGATAGGTAGAAAATGACGGATAATTGATGAGTTTCAAAATATCCACTATTGCCTAAACTTGTTCCCCATTCAGGACCCAAAAAATTGTTATTAAATTTAGATTGAACAGTTTTCCAGTCAAGAATTGCCTTTGTTATCTATCATAGATCAATTCAAGAGTGAGGGTTATCTCAGTCTGCACTCAATAGAGCCTCGTCCTGTTTCACATTAAAAACAGTTTGATTGCCATCACTTTTAGCATAACTGCCAGGAATTCTGTTTATTAGAGTTGCATTAGGAACCTTGTATGCTTACTTACCTCATTTTACCATCCAAAACTTCTATTCATCTAAGTTTTCCATGCTATATTTATTTTAAGTACTGTTCCTGTATATGGGAATGGATGTTTTATATAAAAAATACTTATGAAATAAAAGACATAGTGCATCCAGAATAATGCAGAATGAAAAAGGAAGGAGTTAAGCACTAGATGTTGCCCAAACAAAATCATGTAACCCATCCTTTTTAGCAACAACACATATAGGGGAAAGTGGTGCCATTTTGAGATGGAAGCTAGTAAAAAGCTACTAAAATAATCAGCAAAAGGGTCACTAAATCAATGTAAAAAACACTGCAAACATAATTTGGGGGTTTAGATAGATCCTGTGGCTACTCTCTGTCATCATTCAACAGTTGCAGTTGGCTGCTTCACTCCTCTACTTATAAAAAACATCCCTTGACTATGCTTTGCGCTTAAGGCCCTTAGCCCTGGAATATGTTGGCAGGGGAAGCAATGTTCCCTTAATACCTTGGGTGGGATGCATGTCTGTAACTTCGGTCATAATGAACAGAGGTGCATATAATTGTGATAAAATACCAAAAAGTGTATTACCTACAGGGTTAGCTCGTGTTATAAAATATATTAAAATATACATATATATATATATATATATATATATATATATATATATATATATATTTGCGATATACAGTATAATGATTATGGATATGTATGTGTGTTATGTATGTACTAAGTCTAAGTGACTCATATACAGGAGTATGTGATTCACTGCCTTTACTTTTATTAACATGTAGCATTTTAACTCTCTGAACTGTTAGTGAGCAACAGCAAAAACTGCTGCTTAAAGAAAGCAAACACCTGCAACAATGAGTTCTTAACATTATTACCTCATTGTAACTGACCATTGTTGCCATGTTAAGTAAAGTTGAACCAGATTACGAATAGTAAAGCTTTAAAAATACAAACTGCTTGTATGATTATCTAGTGGTCAACTTCAACCCAGTTTTCCATATATGTATTATGCATTAACCAATTATTTGTCTCTTATCTTTACGTACACATGAGTTATTTAATTGTCTTCTTGCTTTGGCTGCTGTTGCAAGCAGAGGAGTAGCTAGGTCAGGGGTAAACAAAATGTAAAAATTAATAGCAGATATAGCTTTGTTAAAATAGTAGCATCTTTCTAGGTTGGCGGGAATAAAATGCTTCCTAATCTTATTATTGTTAGTGCTATATTCAGCCACAAGTCTTAGGCAGTATTGAATTTGTAACGGTATTAATGTTAATGTGTTTACATTAATATAGCACCACGTTTGGAAGCCAATATGCGACGGTTGCTGCTTTACGTAATGTTGTTTACATCACGTGTGTTAAAGCCTTCTTGTGACGTCATTCTTTGTTTGGTTCGTAGCTCCCTCTGACGTTAGCAATTTGTATCAATTAGTTTCTGAAAGAATTTAAGGTTATGTATATTGTCCTCCGGCTAGCTATCATCTTATCTTGGTAGAACTTGTATCTCTTGCAGGGTGTGAATCGGAAAGGAATCTTTTATCCAGAAATTATACTGACGAAGAAATTGGTTTTATAACTTTTATTGCTGAACACATTCACAAACACTTTTACAAATTAATCTGGATACTCGCCAAACTGAAACTGTTTGTAATAACTTCTTATCACTTTTATCTCACGTACTTCAACTTTATATGTTTAACTGTATAATACTTTATAATAATTCTCGTAATTCTGCTGCGCGTAACTTGACGAACTGAAGGACTGACTGACGATGAACTGAGAGACCGACGTTTAGTGTATTGAGAATTCCGTTGAACTGGGGGACACTCTACCTCGGACCTGGCTTATATACACTCACTCCTCGACATGCCTAAAGATTATAAACGAACTGCTATTGGCTAATAAAACGCGCCAACATTAGCGTCTATTTTACTATCCAATGAAAACCACTAATACATATTTCTTTTAGGGAACATTCTAGAAGCTTTTACCGAAAAGGCGCGAAACATTACGTAACTTCCTGGTTCCCGGTAACGATAAACAACTCATCCCCTCGCTGCATTATTGCGTTATTGTTGACAGTTTCAGTAAAGCCGTATATTATTATTTACCAATAATAATTACAATTAATAAACCTCTGAAATCAATGTCACATAAAAATACATATTCATATTACAATCGTTATTTACATTTGAGTAATTTATGATACAAATTACCGTATCATATGCCCCACTAGAAACATAATTATAAATATTTATAACTTTTTTAGAAATTTTAAAATTGTGTTTTTAGTCTCCTAAATCTTGGAACACACGCTATCACTTTCACTTAACACTTCACACGCATTTAACACACGACATATGTTTTATCTCGCCACTACTTACTGGCTCTGGTTTAATTAATTTAGATATTAATCTGACATCACAAATTTTTTTTTTTTTTTTTATAGCAAATACTTTATCCAAAATTATTTAATCACTGTTACCAAATTGTTTACTTTCTTAATTTGTTGACAAAAATTTATACATCTAAGATTTTTATAATTGTTTAAACATATTTACTAAAATATTCACCCTCTATACACAAATATTTACATCTCTTAAATCTAGGCACTGTTTCAAATGTTTTATTTACTGCATAAATATTTGTTTTTAATTATATTTACCAATTTTTGTGATTTTGTACTTTATCTTAACAATGTTCTTGGAATTGTATTTATGTACTTTACTTTAATATAACATCAGGCTTTATTTCACATGTTCAGTTACTAATAAAATGTTATTTTCCTCTAAAACAGTTAGTCATGACCACAATTTATTTCTCCATTCACATGACGTACATTTTTATTTAACCCTCTTACGTTCCAATACATTGCTCTGCATTTCGCCTTTAACTATCCAGCATTTACTATTTCTCATCTTTGTCTTTTATTTCACCATGATCTTCATGGTTGTATGGTTTAAGCATCTCAATATGGAACTTTCCTATGCTTTTTCGAGTTGTTGGATTACATAACTCATATGTGTTAGTTCCATACACTTCAACAACTTCATATGGTCCATGGTATTTGAGAAACATTCGCCAATAAAGTTTATTTTCTTTATCCGATAATTTCTTGGTTTTAACCAAAACTAAATCTCCTATTTTGATCCTCCATTCCTTTCTCTTCTTTTCTTCATGTTTAATTTTTCTTTTTATGGCTTTTTTCTTCATCCTCTCGAATGCTTTTCGGAACATCTCTTCTTCTGTTGGTGGTATCGAATGCGCATCTGGAATGGCTTCTGGAATTTTTTTACACATTGTATTGATCTTCTTTCCCAACTTAAGTTCACATGGTTTATATCCTGTCACATTGTTTATGGTTTCATTTAAGAGGTTCTGAACAAAGTTCACGTATCCATACCATTGGGTGTGTTTTCGATGACATAACACCCTTAAATAATTTGAAATTTCCTTAATTTCCCTCTCCACTGGGTTGGAGTTCGGTCTGTATCTTGACGAAAAATATTGTTTAATGCCATTTTCTTTCAGTCCATCCATAAATTTTTTTCCTGTGAAGTACGAAGCATTATCGCTCAATACAGATTGAATAGGTCCTTCTTCTATCACATATGACTTAAGTAGTCTATTCAAACATGCTAAACCTGTAGGTTTTCTCAAAGGGTAAATTCTTACATATTTGCTGAATATATCATAACAGACTAATATATATTTATTTCCAAATTGACTTGGAGGCATCGGACCATGAATATCAATACTAATTACACATCTCGGCTTATCCCTTATAACCGAATTAGTTTCAAATGCATATGCTGCATTTATTTGCTTTGCCTTCTGACACAAGTTGCAGCACGATATAAATTTCCGAACTTTCTGACGCAATTTGGATATGTATAAATTCTCTAAAATCATAGAAGTTGTTCGGTCCGTCCCTGAGTGTGCTAACCCTTCATGAAAATTCTTAATTAGTTCCCTTTCCATGCTTTTCGGAACCATTATCTTCCAACTAGGCATTTCTTTTCCATGCTTCTTGTATAATGTCCCATCTCGAATTGCTATAATTTCTTTCTTTGCCTCCTCAATCAATGGTGCATTTTCTTTAAGTTCAAATAATTTTGCATCCTCATTTTGAATTTCCCCCATATTTTTCAATTTTCTAATCATTTCTTTGCTTAAAGGAATTTCAATTGTCAATATTTTGACTTCATTTCTAGGCCTTTCAATATTTTCGGGAATTTGTGGGTTGTAGTTCAATCTTGATAGCAAATCACTGAAGGTATTATTTTTGCCAGGAATGTGGATAATCTCAATATCGAATGCAGATATTGCATGAATGTATCTAGCAAGTTTTCCACTACATAACCTACACCGTTGTATGAAAGTTAAGCTGATGTGGTCTGAATAT
Organism: Deroplatys truncata; assembly: GCA_030765065.1. Classification (NCBI taxonomy): domain Eukaryota; kingdom Metazoa; phylum Arthropoda; class Insecta; order Mantodea; family Mantidae; genus Deroplatys; species Deroplatys truncata. The sequence continues at coordinate 9,987,778 of CM060987.1, read as the reverse complement.
ACTTTCACCTTTTGCTGATAAATATAGGTTTTAAAACGAATTAATGAGAAATATAGTGCTCCAATTTCTAACTGAGTCACTGAAGAATTTCGCTCAATATTTGTAAGTCCTCTAGAAGCTGTACTAATGACGTGAAAGTCATTGTTGATGTCTCGCTGTCCTAAAATTCCGGCATATCCTTGCATTGATGCGTCGACATAAATCTCATATTCCAAATCTTCTCTGGGCCTCTCAAGTAATATGGACTTAGCAAAAAGTTCCTTTACTCTCTCAAAACATTTTTGATGATCCTCTGTCCATTTCCACTTATTGTTCTTTCGGAGAAGCTGCCGCAGTGGTTCTATTTCAGCCGAATATCTTGGTACGAACTTACTCTGAAAGTTCAATACCCCTAAGAGACGTCTAATTTGTTTTACGTTCCTGGGTGACGGAATTCTCATTATTGCTTCTATTCTTTTCTGATCAGGTCTTATACCTCGTTCATCTACGACATAACCCAGAAAATTTATTTCCTTGACACAAAATTTTGATTTTAGTATGTTCACAGTCATACCATGTTGTTGTAGTTTATTTAACACATAATGGACATTATTCATGTGTTCTTCAAATGTTTGACTAATGATTAAGAAGTCGTCAATGTACTTTATTAAAAAGTCATCTGCAGAATTTCCAAAGATACTGTGAATGGCTCTCAAAAATCCACTTCCTGAGTTTTTTAAACCAAAAGGATTTACACAAAAGCGATACTGGATCCCTGAGTACTGAAATGAAGTGTAATCACGCACTTGCGGATCTAATTCCACTTGCCAATATGATGCAGTGAGGTCGATGGATGTCAAAAATCTCCCTCTTGAAAGTTTTGTAATTAGTTGTTCAATTCCCTCACTTTGAAAATGATCTGGTTTCATATACTTGTTGACATATCTACCGTCTAAAGTTAATCTCAAACTACCATCTCGTTTAATACTCCAGCAGATTGAATTTATGTATTGAGAATTACTTTGCTCAATAATCCCATTTTCTAACATGCTATTTATTAATTGTCTAGCTTTGTCTCGAAGACTTATAGGTAAATTGTCATACTTGTGCCTATATGGTGGTACGTCTTCTACTTGAAATGTATGCTGATATACATTACATCTGCCTGGGATATTACTAAATACTGAACTATTGTTCATCAAAACATCATGAAGGATTTGTTTTTGCATTATCGTAAGATTATAAGCTTCTTCACACTTGTGTATTATTTCCTAATTTCTCTTCTCTTTCCAGCTGTTGTCTGTCTCGCTCACATGGTCGTCTTTTGTTTGGATTACACATTTCTCTACTTCTTCTGGCATTCCTGCTAGCTGTTGAAAATATGGCGTGGTATTCCCTTCATATTCTGTGACTACCTGCTTTATTGGACTATTTCTATCAGTTTCTGTTATTTGCACAAAAAACTCTTGGTCACAAATATTTTTCTCATCCTTTGTCATCTCGATTACAGAAACTTTTTCTTTTATAAATGGTACCTTTATTTCTCTATCTTCTTTTGTTATTTTTAACTCTTCATGTTTAAAATCTATACATGCTTCATATTCATGTAGGAAGTCACATCCTATAATTATGTCACAAATCAGATGGTTTACAATTAGAAACATAACCTCAAAATTCTCTCCGCCAATAAGTATGCTAAGTAGAGCTTGTGTTTTTATGACCTGTGTAGTTCTTCCAATTGCAACACGACAAACTAAATTACTAGTGGGAAGAGCCATAATCTTGTTACCTTCATTAATCAAATTTATGTAAAATTTCTGTGAGCAAATTGAAGCTGATGAAGCAGAATCTATAGTTGCAATGATTTCTTTCTTCGCAATTTCCATTCTAACATGAGGTGACTCAAAATTTTCTCCCTTATCTTTTGTTGCTGTAATCTTATTACAGGGTGTATGTGTAGGCGTATGATTTGTATTGGTAATGGATACTGAATTATTAAAGACGTCCTGAGAACCTACTGCACAGGAGTCTGTTAACAGTTTTCCTGGTTATTTCCATGTTCACGTACGGGACTGCCATTCCTAACAGGCGCTAAATCTATCTCCGTGTCGCTACCATTGTTTTGAGTTCCCCTTCCTCGAGTTCGAAATCCTCGATTTCTGACATTTTGTCCCCTTGGCACGTAGTTTTCTTGCCGTTCCTCAGATCTTTCTCGGTTATTATTTTCCCTCCAGTGAGTGAAATTTCCCCTCTGTCTAGTGTACCTCCTTCCATAATTTTGCCCTCTTTCAGGCAATCTTTCTGTCCGGACATAATTTATTTGTTCCTGCCGGCCTGGTCTCCTATCTATCCTTGATCTTTCAAATTGTGGAACGTATGATTGATACCGTTGTCTGGTATTAATTTCATGATATCTGTCTTGTCCTCTAATTTGCTGATAACTACCTTGGTAATTTCTTCTATCTCGTACATCTAAAAGTCTATGTTCCCACTCCCGAGACATATCTTCTTCCTGTTGTTCCAAAGCTGTTATTAATTCTGTCATCTCATAGATGTTCCGTGGTTTTGCAATTAATAAGTAATTTTGTATCCTTATAGGATAATGCCTTGCGAGCAAACTCACAAAATCTTCCTCACTGATTGGAGGTGACAAGTTTCTAACCTGACTTGCATGTTTTAGTAAGTAATCAGTCATTGATATTCCCTCTCGTGGATTAAATTGACCATGACTAAGCATTGCTCGTATTCTTTGCTGTACCGTAACATTCCAAAATCTGTTCATGAATAATCTCTTAAAGGATTCATATGACATTTCACCCCCTGATACCATTTGTAACCAATCTAAGGTTTTCTGGTCCAAACATCTTTTGACAACTATCATTTTCAATGCTTCAGGTATCTTTTTAATTTGAAAATACTCTGATAATTCTGCAATGAACTGTACTGGACTGGAGTTTTCATTAAATTTTGGAAGTGGAAAATCACTTAAGATATGATTGTAATTTTGCAAATTCCCTACTCCCATATTTAAATTCTCTAGTGTAACTTGTGCACTCTGAGTTTCAGCATTAGCTATAGATGAAGCTGCCGCATCACTCACATTATTGGTCATACCTGAGGAACTACCTCTATCATTATGTTGTACATCTGATACATTCACATCACATATATTTGCCCTTGAATTCAATTCTAACCTATTTACAGTACCTTGCAGATTTTCTATTGTCTGTTCCAATTTTTTATTATTCTCATTTTGAACAGTTTGGTGTTTGTTAATTTCAGAAGTTAGCTTTTGATTCAAATCTATAGACAAAACTTTAACTTCTTCAGATAATTTATTTCTCTGTGTTTCTGACTCCTTCTGAATTTCAGATATTTCCCCTCTGAAATTAACTTGCACCTGTATTAAATCTGCATTTGTAGCCTCCATCATCTCTTTTAACTCACTTGAAATGCTACTCATTCGGCTACCTAGCTCTGTACATTTTACATTAACATGTTCTATTTTATTCTTAACCTCACTTTTTTGGTTAGATATTTCCCTGCTCATGTCTAACATTTTCTTTGAGACTTCACCTGTTTCATTTGCTATCATTTCTTGATTTTCATTTTTCATTTTAATCATACTACTATCTAGCTCCATGAATTTCTTTTCAATTTCTTCCCTGTTTTGTTCTAAGCTTTTACCAATATCTTCTCTTAATTCTCTCTTATTCTGATCTAGTTTTTGTTCTAAGCTCCTATCAATATCTTCTCTCAATTCCCTATTATTCTTTTGCATATCTTCCCTTAATTTCTCATTACTCTGAGTTAATTTTTCTAATTTCTCATTATTCTTTTGCATATCTTCCCTGTTTTGATCTATTTTGGCATTTATTAAATACTTTGTTAAAATTGTATGTATATGTATTGTCTTCACTTACTTTCACCTAAAACTTCAAAAAAACATTTCTTAACCCTAAAAATGTCATTTTTATTTTTATCTAAAATTTTGGTTATTCAAAATCACCATGCCCCCTTTGTTCCAGTTAACAGGGGCTGTACTGTAATGCAGAAACCTTTTTCAACTTTTCAGTCAAATTCATCATATTTGATGGTAGCTTAGTTTGTAGCTTGACAAAACTAAATAAATAAATACATAAATTGAAGAGCAGACAGGAAACTTTAACCTTTCTTACGAAGCATGTGTACATCCTTATGCAGCAGTACTGATTACAAGTCCAAAGCATTATATAGTTTATACAAAATAAGAGCCTTGTGACCAAGTTAGAATAAATAGACATTAAATATCACAATCTTTATGGAACCCTATTCTGAATATGAAGGTTGAAATATGCAATATGAAGTGCAGCTGAGTTGTTAATAATTCAAGGGATATTGTACACACAAGCAAGGCATTAATGATTTGTTTAGAATGCACTGTGAAAGGTTTTCTTTTTTTACTTTTGTTCAAATCTTGGTTTTGGTGCATATGCCCTTTTCCCTGTCTGCTCTTCAATTATACCTGCAAAATAAAAAATTACTAGAAGAATTTTGGTTGCAGTTTTATTATACAGGGTGTATCTTTATTGGTGTCATATATTTGGGAGACGTGTTCCTGACATCAAAACATAAAACAAGTTCATATGAACATGGGTCTGAAAATCATTTATTTCAGAGTTGCAACACAAAATCGAAAGTTACAAAAATTTACTTTGATGCATGCAGTAAGCCTGCATTCCATGCTCAGGCGTACTCTGTTGAAAATTTCTGGTGTGTTTCGTATTTGGTCAAATCCAGTTTGGATATGTCCTCTCAAAATGTCAACATTAGGTACAGGAGTCGCATAAACAAAGGACTTAAAATGTCCATTGGATTCAAATCAGGTTATCGAGCAGGCCATGCAATGGGTCCCCCTCGACCAATCCATCTTTGCGGAAATCGATCATTCGAGAACTTACGAACTATCATACTGAAATGAGCTGGAGCACCATCGTGTAGAAACCACATTCGTTGGATGATGTCTAGAGGCACATTATCAGTTAAGTGATGCAACTAATTTCTGAAAAAAACTAGAGATAGGTTTGTCCATTCAGTTGCGGAGGGAAGATGTAGGGACCAATAAGGTGATCATGAATGATTCCACCCCAAACGTTGACAGAGAACCTCTATTGATGGTTGTGCTGTCATACTTCATTAGGATTTTTAAATGCCCAATTATGAGCGTTATGAAAATTGAAGATGCTGTTGTGAGTAAAACCAGCCTCATCCGTGAATAAGATACAGGCTAGGAAATTGATGAACACAGCGCACTGCTGTAACATGCGTTGACAGAAACGTCTTCTTGGGTCAAAGTCCGCCTCATTTAATCCTTGCACACGTTGAAGGTGATACAGGTGCAGAAGATTTTCATGCAGAATTCTCAAGATAGTCATATGACTAACTCTTTCCATTACAGCCATACCCCTTGTGCTTTGTGATGGATCTGCATCCGCAGCACGAAGAACTCGTTCTTCAAGCTCAATGCCTTGTACCGCTCTTGGTCTCCCAACATCCCTAGTACTCCTCTCAAATGCGCCATTCAAGTGTTGGTGAATTCGTGCGAATGTTCTTGCACACGGTAACGGCCTGTCAGGGTACCTTTCTGCATAAAGTTAAAGTGCTCGTGCTGCATTGCCGTCTGCACGGCCATACATGTAGTGCGTATACGTCTGTTTACTCATGGAATACATCTTCTTTGACCTATAACAACCAAACGGTTGATTTTCAGACCCATGTACATATGAACTTTTTTTACTGTTTTGATGTCAGGAACACCAATAAAGATACTCCTGTATGCATAGATTCTTGTATAAAATGTAAACATAAGCTCAGGGTTTAATTTATGTTCTTCAATTTAGGCTACGGTTCATTAATTTATATAGGTGCAGGTATCTACAATGTTAACATTGAAATAATCTATTGTTAATAAAATGTTACAGAAAGAAAAAACGAAAGCACCAGTGGAGTCAAGTGACGAAGAAGCAATGCCCATGTCTACAAAATCAACTGCCAAAAGTAAAAAGAAAGGAGGGTTTGATATCCTAGCAGCAGAAAGTGAAAGTGAAGAGGAAATCGTGAAGCCCAAAAAGCAGACTAAGGCCGCGCCTGCAAAACCAAAAGCAGGGTTTGCACTTCTAGAGGTGGAGGATGCAGATTCTGATTCGGCTGAAGAAAAGGATAAGCAGTACGAGTCTGAAGAGGATACAAAGAAAAGCACCAGAAAAGGAGGCAAAAAGAATATACAGAACGATGAGTCAGAAGAACCTGCTCTTGCTAAAAAGGAAGAAAAGGGCGGCAAGAAAGGGAAGAAGTCCAAGAAGAAGCGACAAGAAGAAGAGGATGAAGAAGATATAGAGAAGATGCTGGCAGAGTTAGAAATGGAATATTCAGGAGGAAAGAAAGAGGCAGTAGAAGAGGAGAAGCCAAAAGCTGAAAATGAAGTTAATGAAGAAAGTACTAAAAAGGAGAAGAAAAAGAAGAAGAAAGCAGATGCAGAAAGAGTGGATGCAGTTGTTGCAGAAGAGAAAGAAGAAAAATCTAAGGAAACTGTTGATGGTGTTGAACTGGAAGGAACTGTAAAATCAGCTGCACAAAAGAAGAAGGAAAAGAAAGAGAGAGAGAAGCAGAAGAAGATGGCTCAGAAAAAGCAGGTAGGTTCTTAACATACAGTAACCTTAGCTCCATGATCTGTGTGAAGTTATTTAGTAATTATCCATCAGAACGATTGTCTGGTAAGTTAATTTAGCCTAAAATAAAATGTGGAGAATTCAATAAAACATAGACAGTTGAACACTGAAGTGAAAAGAAAATATAAGAATCACATTATTACTTTCTCTATCTTGTACCTAGTAGATATAGGGTAGTTAAATTATATTCGAACCCACTCGCGGCCTCTCTCTACTGCGCGAGACAGCTGGCAGAGGCAGACTAAAATCCTTACCTTATACAGTAGAATCCCGTTAGTACGTTTTTGCAGGCACCTAAGGATTTGGACGTCATAGGCAGGAAAACGTGTTAACGAAAATGCAAAATCTGCAATTTAAATCGTTTTTGAGTACAATTTCATACTGAATACGATCCGCATTTCCATGTTAAATTCAATATGTTTAAATGGATTTGGATACACAAAGCCTGAGAATAAATAATTCAAGCTTTTATTTTGGTCAACTTGGATTTTTTAGGTTATGAATGTTTTTGAGAAAATAAATTGCGAATTGTGGAAGCGGCAATAGTGGTTTTGCTGTGTGTTTTATTACACACGTGATAACAATTTCTGCTAAAAAAGAAAAAATTATGAGCATGCATCGTGTTACGAGTACAATAGACGATATTATCTTTGGTGTATACAAGACGATTTGAATATGGAGGTGTTTCCATGCAACAAATTTCGTTCCGGTCCTCTTCTGATCCTATTTTCCAAGAGAAAAGTTTTGTTTTAGTATTTTTCCCTTCTTTAAAAGCAGTTTCAATCAATTTAGGTTTGCTAACAATCGTGTTTAAGGTTGACGGAGGAATGTTTAACTTTTGCACTATATCGACATGTTTTATATTTGGATTGTGATTACATCAAGGATTTTCAGTTTTTCACTGTTGGTTATTTACCTACTACACTTTCTCTTTTTTCATTGTAAATGAAAAGTTAAAATACAATCTACGGTTGTTTGGTCATCACTCAACATTAGAAACTATCGGTAGCGTTTACCACGCCAAGGTAAAGCATTCTCTATCCCGCCCACAGAAATCGTGTCACACAAATATTTAAATGCATGTATGTGATTGGCTGCCGATATCCACCCCGTGACCAAGGATTGACCAAAGTAGCAAATGAGGACGTCAAACTATGAACGTGTTAAACGCCTACTCCCACTGTACCGATCAAGGATTGGCTAAAACAGCGAATGAGGACGTCAAACTTCAAACGTAGTTTGCGGGACCGGGAAAACGCACTAAGCAAACATTATTTATTATATTTGGTGATTTGGTACCGGGACTTTTATAATTCAACATAATACACGGGAAAACGTGTTAATGAGGAACGTGCTAACGAGATTCCACTGTAATAGATGCTGGAAATGTTGACCTTCTCCTCTCAAACAGGCAGCATATCTTGTGTAAATATTCTCGCTCACTCTCCGAAGCTCAGCAGCAGGAATTCTTGTGATTTCTTGCACAATGTTCTCTCTAAGTTCCTGTAGTATGTGAGGATTGGAACGATACACTTTGTCTTTCAAAGAACCCCATAAATAAAAATCACAACTCGTTAGGTCAGAAGAACGAGGGGGCCACAAATCAACACTAATTATTCTGTCATCAAACACCTCTCTTATTGCATATAATGATTCAGCAGCTGTATGTGCTGTTGCAGAATCTTGCTGGAACCAACCATACGATTTCTCTTCTTCTGTCAAGCGATTGCAAAATGGCCTCAGAATTAACCTCTGATATCGCTCTGCATTTATTGTTTCATCAAAGAATATGGGCCCTATTATTCTTCTAGCACTTATTACACACCACACTCCAATTTTCTGATCATAATGAGGCATTTCATTCAGTAGCACAGGTTTTTCTGAAGCCCAGTATGAACTGTTGTATTCACATGTCCACTTGGGTGTGGGTCAATGAAACCCCCTTTCTATGGATTGGAAAAACTAGTTACAATAATTCACACATTTAGCGGGATCATTTGGCTTTAACACTTGCACTCGTGTGTAGCGATAGGGCTTCAGTTTCAACAGACATGTAGCATTTCTCGCAAAAGATTGAGATACACCTGTTTGCTGCGCTAGTTTTTTTAGTAATTTTCGAGGCTAATGCTCCAAAGCGGCACCAATCACAAGAATTCCTGCTGCTGAGCTTCGGAGAGTAAGCAAGAATATTTACACGAGATATGCTGCCTGTTTGAGAGCAGGTCAACATTTCCAGCATCTATTATAAGGTAAGGATTTTAGTCCGCATCTGCTGGCGTAATTTCCCCGGTGACTGCCGAATGTCTCACGCAGTAGAGAGAGGCCACGAATGGGTTCGAATATAATTTAACTACCCTATAGATGAAGTATTGCATTCCACCCACCGGAAATAAGTGTTTTGAGGCCCCCTGAATCCAAAAAAATTAGAAAAAGGTTTGGATGTGTGTATGTGTACATGACATGATTTTCAAGAAAATCCCCACAGCCCAAACAACATGGAACATTTTTGAAACTTTTATTTTCTCAAAAATGGCTTTAATTTTTACTTTCTCTATCACATACATAGTAGATATAGAAAGTGTTACATTCCACTAAAAATTTGATACCGAGATTTCATCAGAAATATATGTTTTGAGGTCCCTGAAATAAAAAAAAAGCATTTTTAGAACAAGTTCCCTGTGTCTCCGTGTGTATTTGTGTCTGTGAACAGCATAACACAAAAAAGAAAAGTTGGATATGTTGGTATTTAGGCTCGGTACCCCCAAATTATCCTTTACATGGACATTTTTCAAAATTTTTTATTTTCTAAAAAAATGGCTAATAATTTTGATTAAAGTATTGCATATTAAATATATTTGCATGACAAATAAAATGTATATCTTGAATTTTCTGGGAATAGCCTGTGAAGTCCCCTTCATTCAGAAGGAACTTTATATAATCTTATTTATTATTACTTATTTAATTTATGTCGCTTTAACTCCAGGGTCATATTGCAACGGATCTTTTAGTGGATAACTCTTAGATCAAAGTGTGGCGGACAGTTAGCCTTCTAGGTCTTATTCCTGTAACCACTCGCTTCGTCATGTCCACAGAGACCCTAGCGCATAGCAGCCTGATCTTCTGCTTAATGCCATGCAGATGGCATGTATAATCTTGTATAACTGGTAAACGTTATGCAATAGACAAAAATGTACTACATAAAAAATGTTCATCTCTTTAAAACACACAATCAATTTCAAATAAATATTTTTGTGGCATCAGCCTGTTCTGAGATATCCATTATTAATGGTTTGAATCTTTCAATGCTTAGCCATTTTTTTGAAATCCTGTCACTGTTCCCTTTGCATCTATAATGGAATGTGTAATGCAGCTATTTCTGCAAAGATTTATTTGGATTAAAATGAATACATAGTAAAATAAGCTTTGGTAAGAATAATTTGTATACCCACCAATAAGCAATAGAGGGCAGAGAAAGTTATGTGAATGTAACTTATCAGATATATTTTTTTTTGAAGTGCTGTCTCTATCCAGTTGTTTCTTGCAATGCCATGGAAAGAGCATGGAATTTCAAGTTCAGTGTATAGAGTTGTACATACAACAAAATGTGTAATGAAACTAGTTATCCAAACATTAACCTCAATTAACATGAAGTAGATAGAAAGATAAGCTTTTGTAAGAATACTTTGTGGAAGTTATATAAAAATAAACAAATGTGGGTAGAGAAAGTCATGTGAATGTAACACCTCAGATTTTTGTTAGGTTACAACTTGGTCTCACTGACCTATTTGCATTAAAACTGTTTCATTTGGCTTTTTACTCCATTTCTAAATAGATGTTTATGAGACTTGATGTGTTTTAGCAGATTTGTGAGGTAATGTATCTCTTGACATATCAAGAAACACTGCATGCTCTGCAGACAGGAAAGTATGAAAGTGCTCAATGATGGTAAATTTATTTAAAATGCAATGTAAGCAAGTAAACTGTTCCAAGTAATATTTTCTGAAGTGAAACCTGCTGATATTTCAACAACATAAAGATGTTTGCAAGAAAGAAAGAAGAAAAAGAAATGTTGAGCGTGAAACTAAGTAGGAAATTGGGGTTTGTAAGTTAAAGGGTCTTGCTTTTTTCATTTATACAGAGCCTTTGTTTGGAGGCGTGGTCAGCCTAATGGGAATTTGTTTGGCACTGGGTAGCACGCTGTTTGCTAGTGGAGTTCATATTCCTAGCCTCCCAAATTCAAGCACATAGATTTCTCATGGAAATTATAACTACAATAATCACATAAAATATGTTGGAAATGATGTCCACACATCTCTCACACTAACAAAATTTACATTGATACTCATTAATTCTTCATGGCCATGTAAATAAAACTGATTAGAGAGATCATTAGCATTAATCCATCACCCAGTTGCACAAATCAACTCTATTGGCATTATCACATGGTTGCAATTCCTGAACTACAGTTATCGTTTTAGGGTTTTAATTTTAAAAGTTTAGTGGCATTCCTGATTTCTGTGCAAGCTTTCTCAGAGATTTCTAACTTCTCTGCAATGTCATCGGGTTTTTCCTCTGTAAGAATACAGCGATTTAATTTTGCCTTGATATCAAGAATAGATCTTATTCCTATTAATCACAGTCTCACTTCTCAATGAGTTTGTTGTCACATAGGATTCATACATGAAGATTTTGTGTGCTAAAGTATACAGATTCTTTGGCATTATAACGGCGCTAGTACACAATAACAGTGAAACATATGGTCTCACAATGTATCAATATCTGTATCTTCACGTCAACCAATTAGCCGGTAAGAGGGAACAGAATGGGTTAGAAACAGCGCAGCACAGAGCGAGCAATTCCCTGTAATATGGCCATGTGTCAAAATGAAGGCTCTGTAGTTATTTGTACAATAGCAAAAATTCCCTGTGTATTTTACTTGGCAAATCTTAGTAGGTATGCACAGAGGTATCCAAAAGAGCAATGTTGTTCTGAACCTGTCCAATGGCTGCATAATGCCAAGCAACCAATCTATAAAAAATTAAAATTGCTAAATTCACACATAAGCAGAATTTTGGAATGCAGATTTTGTTGGCATTACGTAAGCCATGCCTCCAAGAAGAACAAGAAGGTGGGAGCTGCCATGTTCCTTCAAAATAGCAAATTTGGGAAAGTTTACCATCGTGCCAGGGGCTGAGGTGATGCAAATCATTTACCCAAATGGAAGACTGAGTACCACAATTACAGAATAAATGAGGGCCTCTTCATATTGTGATGAAATAACCTTTGGCTAATTCATGTGCCACATAACCTCAAATAACTAAATCATAACCTCCCACAATTCTGCAATAGATAAATAACCGTAAAATGCAAATACATTTTGTAATATATGCTTATTTAACCAATACAAAGCTCCAACATGTGCTAGTGTGATAGACAAATGGTATGCTTTAAGAATCCGATACTACCGGAATTAATTTTAGCAAATTATTGGGGATTAAAACAGAATTTCAAACGCATGACTAGTAATTAATGAGTTCTAGTTTGCGTAAAATCAAAATTGTATGCCCTTTTTCCTCTGAATTTTCATTGGCTCTCAATCATGTGACTTCACCTCCCTCCCAGAATCCGTACCAGTTCCACTTGCAGTCCATTGTACAAACATAACTTTCCTTTATAAATCACTCTTTGCCCCCAACGAACTGTGATTACTTCCTGCCAACCTCCATCTATTCTTCAAGATTTTAGTTTTCAAAAGTTGGTTTAGCGATATTGCGCAGTAAAGGGACAGATTGGGAGCAACATTGCCTACAAAAGTATCTATTTAGCATTTGGTTTTTCTTTTACTTTACATTTGCACCTTTTGGTTAAAGATGTTAGCAGCATGGTATTAATTTCTTAACACTTGCTTGTCCAATTAAGCAAATATCTGGTTTAATGAGCTCCGGATTAAAAAGTCATTATTGTAGTTATAGCAATTTTGTGATTTTGATCCTAGGAACCAGGTGTGGAAGTGACTAAAAAGGCAGAGTCTGAACCCCCAGCTGCAGAAGTGGAAGCTCCAAAAGAATCAAAAGAAATGCCAGCTGCAGCAGTGACAGAAGAGAAGGCTGCTCCACCAAGTGAAGGCGCAGGAGAACCTGAGGGAGAGGCAGAAGGTATTCAAATAATACTACCTAATATACAATAAAACCTCGATAGTTCAAAATCTCACCAAATTCTAAGAATCTCTCATTCACAGAAACTTGAGGTACAGTTTTGCATATTATTTAACATTTTTTAATAATGAATAATTATGAATAATTCATAATTTAAAGAACAGTGTTGGTCACATTACTGAAATTCAGGCTTTTAATTCAAAATTGAATTTTTACTTTCAGTATGTACAGAGTAGGTAGAGAAGGTATTTGATACCGAGATTTCAGCGGCACTACGTTTTTTGAGGTTTCCTGAATCAAAAAAAAAAGTGTTTTTAGAAAAACATCCATGTGTCACTGTCTGTGGAGAGTTTAACTCAAAAGCAGAAAGTCTGTTAAATACTAGACTTGGTATTCAAGATGCAACATGAATAAAAAAAAATAATAAATGCTCCCACCCCACTCTACGGTTTACAATGAAAAGTTTTCATTACTTTTTATTGTTTTGAAAAATGGCTCTGCCGATTTTGATTAAAATACGAAATCTGTAAGTATTTGCATGACAAATAAAATGTATGTCTTGAATTTTCTGGGAGTAACCTGTGAAGTCCTCTTCATTCGGAATGAATTTTGTATAACTGGTAAACTAAGAGATAGACAAAATGTTAAAACACAAAAAATATAGATCTTGTTAAAACATACAGCAAATTTTTTGTGGCTTTAACCATTTCTGAGAAATTCTTAATTCATTTAAATTGTAGTAGTTCTACTTTTTTCAACTGCTAAGTTACTGTTTTATACTATGGGGCAGCAATACAAAGGTACGTATCTGAAGTACTTATTATTCAAAAAACACTTTTAAGAATGTTAACTACTACTTACAAAACAAGCATTGTATACCTCTGCTTAAGAAAACAGCAGTTCCCACAGTTGTCAATCTGTGTGTGTGTGTATGTATATATATATATATATATATATATATATATATATATATATATATATATATATGAGGATGATTTAGTTTATATTAAAGAGAATGCACATATCTATACATACCAAACAAAAACAGTAATACAATAGAAATCCTTCATCAGAGACTACACAAAATGGCTAAATATTACAGAATCACAGGTGTGTAGCTATATAATAGTGTGTCCATTGAAATAAGAAATTATAGCATAACATAAAGGTAGGATTCTGGGAGGGAGGTGAAGCCACATGTCTTCATTTTGCTTCACTGTGTACCACTTCCAGTTTGTTTAATTATCACACCCATTATATAGTCTACAGGAATTCAAAGATGAAATGTGTAGTATCTCCTGTACATAGTTTTTAAGCTCTGTTTAGAATATAAGATGAAATTTATTGTAATTTTTATGTAATGAATAATCTATTATTATTATTATTATTATTATTATTATTATTATTATTATTATTATTATTATTATTATTATTATTATTATTATTATTATTATATATTGAAGTGGTTTATTTGTTAGTAGTTGAAAGATACTTCATGTTTATCTGCACCACGTATGGAAGCCAATTTGTCGTGGTCACTTCGTGTTATCTTTTGCTGGGCGCCTGTTATTGTCCTCCGGCTAGCTATTATTTCTCGGTGAAGCAAATCTCTTGAACAGGGTGTGTAAACGGAAAGGATTTGTTACTCACAGATAACACTGATAAAAGAATTTGTTTTTACACTTTTATTACCGTCACAATTAATTAACTTCACATATTGACTCTTGATACACGCCAGACTGAAACTATTATATTTTCTAATATCACTATAATCACTTATTTATTGCACATTATTAATTCGCGTGTTTCACATTTATAACAAACTTTAAGACACGAGAGATTCTGTAGAATTGCGTAACGTGTATTTTATGTATGCTTCCATTGAACTACGCGACGTATAACTCACGAATACTTATGTTGAACTGATCGACGTATTACACGCGAATGCTTCTGTTGGACTGACGAAATCTGCCTCTGACTTTAGCTTTTTATACTCCCACACCCCGATATGCCTAAAGATTATAACCGAGCTGCTATTGGTTAATAAAACACGCCAACATTAGCGTCTATTTTTATATCCAATCAAAAATTACGAAAACATATGCTCTAGGGAAAATATTCCCGCTATTTCTAAGAAAAGCGCGCCAATCTGACGTCATTTGTTTGTCTCTTATAATTGATAAACAACTCATCCCCTCGCTACATTGTCGTCCACTCTTATTGTCAGTTTCAGTGAGACTGTGTAAACTTATTTCCTAACAATGCTTATAATTAACAAACATCCCAAATCAATGTCATACAATAATGCTTATTTACCCTACAATCACTCTGGCATTTACATTGTTGTGATATAAAATACTGCCACAATATTAAAGAGAAGAAATATTAGCGAACTTCAATTTGAAATTCGCTAATAGTGAAATGTGGTCTGAAACAGGGAAAATTATGTTGACACATGAGATAAAGCAGTAAGAGAAGGCTTAAAAGGACTTTCTTGAATAAACTTTTATTATTCTATCTATTCAAAAATTGCATATGGGCAAGAACATGGGCTAGAATGGGGGTGGTGAAATTGAAAGGTTTGAGAAGAGAGTCATTTGGAGAAATGCTTGTTGTACTACCTGAAGGATAAAGAATGGCATATAGTTTTAGAAGATTAAGAAACTTAGGGAGAGGATAGGTAAAAAGAAATGGGCAAATTTACCAAAAGAAACCCAAGCGAAAAAGTTAATCAATGTAAAATCTAGGGAAAATTTAAACAAAATTGGAAACTTTTTGGGCAAAGTAAGAGCTAAATGGTTGGGAAAAATTAGGAAGCAAGACAAAGAGGAAAATTAAACAATAGTAGTAGTGGATATTAGATTTAAGATATAAGCAGGACCCAATAGCTTGGCAACCACAGGGTTTGAGTCTGTTGGGTCCAAGGGTACACAGCAACTCAGTGTAGTGATAAGAAAGTAAAGAAATGTAAACTAATTTGCAAAATTTATGGAAATAAACACACATGGATACAGAGAGAGCCAAAAAACTACGAACCAGCTAAGTAGTGTTTTATCTGTCTGATTCTCAGCACTCGTCGCCGTCTGCTGCAGACGAAACCATACAACATTTTTAAAACTACTTTTAAAGGCTTTACTTACCAACTTTATGAAAGGAGATGCTGAAACTGGCCACCGTCGTTGTCCATACATTTTGGGCACCTCTTTTGGAAAGTATCCGTAGTTCACAATTTCCTGGCAGATATTTTGTTTTAATTCTTCCAGGGTGTGGGTTTGTCTTGTACACTTTGTTTTAAGTTACCCCAGAGATAGAAATCGTCAGGGGTTAGGTCAGGGGACCGAGGGGGCTGCAAATCTCTACTAATAATTTTGTCCTCAAACACACTTTCAATTGTTCTCATTGAAATATTGGCCGTATAAGCTGTTGCAGAGTCTTGTTGAAAAAAGGGATAATCACGCTCTCTGTTTATTAATTCTCTAAAAACAGGGGGCAAAATTGTATTCACATATGCACAGGCTTCAACTATTGACTTGAAAAAAAATTGGACAACAATGATGGCCAGTTTCAGCATCTCCGTTCTTAAAGTTCGTAAGTAAAGGCTTTAAAAGTAGTTTTAGAAATGTTATATGGTTTCATCCGCGCCTTTCTACGATAGTGGCAGACTGAAATGAACTCCAATGATGCAGACGGGAAAAACACTGTGCAGTCGGTTCATAGCTTTTTGGCTCTCCCTGTATATATATATATTTTTTTTGTTCTTTCTTCTCGTGATCATGCATTTATCTCGATTAACATGAAGCAGATACAATAATGAGCTTTTGTAGGAATAGTTTGTAGAAGAGTGTGGAGAGAAAGTCATGAAAATGTAATATATTATAATTTTTTATTGTATGTTTGTAGTTGTAACTGTATTCCTGCACTTGTGTAATTTTAGGAGATGATGATGATGACAAAAAGAAGAAAAAGAAGAAGAAAAAGGGGAAAGAAGAGGAAGACAAGAGCAAAGAGAAGAAAGGTCCTGGAAAGAAAACAATTGCAGCTATGCGAGAAGCTCTGCTGAAACTAAAGGAGGAAGAAGAAAGACAGGCTCGTGAAGAAGAAGAGAGGCAGAAAAAGCTGGAGGAGCAAGAGAGACTTCGTGAAGAACAGGTAACTTATGCTCTCATTTCATTCAGTATGATGGGCTGGATATTTCTCTCTCATATGACTATTCTCAGGGACTGAGATTTCATCAGAAATATGTGGTTTGAGATCCCCTGAACCCCAAAAAAAGTATTTTTAGGAAAAGGTCCGTGTGTGTTTGTGAACAGCATAACTCAAAAACTAAATTTCAGATAAATACCAAAATTGGTATTTAAAGACCAATAATTGAATTATTACTATCCGGGCTTGTAGGCCATTGTGGATACCGATGTTTCGCCAAGTACAGCACGTGGCAGCTTCAGGGTGAAGTTTATTCGTTGTCTGTGGTGGTCAGAGCCTGAATGCGGAGACCGGAGGATGGTGCTCTTATATAGTGGGAGTGGGCAGATAAATCATCCGTGGCGGAAAACTCACTGTTATTTGGCCATGATATCAGCTTCAAAGAAACCAAAGTTTTATATACAACTGTAAATTACCATGCTTGACTACACTATATTCACTCTTAGATTGATCCACGGCAAAACAAACCCACTTGGTCAGTGCACCGTGGTGGAACACGGTAGCAATGCGCGCAGAAAAGTAATCCCATGCTAATCTCTGAATTTTAGAATGAATTTATCCTTAAATAGTATAACATTCTATACAAATACCTAATGTTATATTTAACAGTGATTTATACCGTAAAACAGAGCCACAAGTCCCACGATGCAATTCGTATAAGTCACCTGACATCCGGGTAGCGCAGAATATTGTTTACAGCCAGAAACCAGCAGTTGTGTTTAGTATCATGCAGGACGATGAATTTGCTCTAGTGTTTTCATCGATTTATGTAAAGCATTAGCCGTGCAAACCATTGACTAGCTTTGAAAAAACAGTACTGTTGAATCTTTATTATAAGTTATGTGAGAAATGTCCAACACTTTTCGCAAAAGAAATGGTGAAATTAACTTCTGAGTTCACTGGTGTTTAAAGAGTACAAGTATAAACAGTGCTTGTGCAGAAAAATCTGAAACGAGAAAAGTGGTTACACCCGGAAAAAAAAAAACTATCAATCTTATCATCTTTAACCCTTAACAGAATATGCTAGTTGCCATTTCAGTTGTCGAAATAAGGACTCTGTTCTTTTTTGCACTACGTGCCGCTTGTACTCGCCACATGGTCTGAAAGTGTGACAGTATTTCTAGTGCGAATGGCGGAGGGATACATTATAGCGGTGCACTGGTCACCTGGGGTTTGTTTTGACGCGAATCAACCTAAGAGTGAATACAGAGTACAGAGGGAAGCCATTGAAATTTATAAACACAAGAACAATTTTAACTAGAAAGAAGAAGCTCTCCGTGTGCATAAAGTATGGACACCTATCTTGGAGAAACACTTATACAAAAACAGCAGACGTAATAATACCTTACCAAACCCACGCACTCCTAGAGACGTGAGCCAATCACTGCACAGGACCTCACAGTAAGCCCCACCCACCTCCACTATATAAGAGTGCCATCCTCCTGTCTCCGCATTCAGGCTCTGACAACCGCAGACAACAAATCACTTCACCTGAAGATGCCAAGCGCTGTACTTGGCAAAACGTCTGTATCTACGATGCCTTCTAGACCACGGCCTACAAGCCCAGATAGTAGTAATTCAATTATTGGTCATGACGCCGGCCGTGAAAGCCTCAGTATGTACATTGGTATTTAAATTCAGTACCTTCCAAAGATGCAACCTGAAGATTTTCAAGAATATTCCCCCCCCAAACTACCTCCGCATAAGGGGGGGGGGTTCCGACCCCTTCAGCTGCCGTGGTGCGGGCGCTGCGGACCCTGAGCACTCATGGTACTTCTGATGTTACTGGAAGTACATCGGGCTGAACGTTCGAGCCCCTCCCATCGGGAGCTGTTCGGATTGGGTTGGTCTCGGCAGGGCAGTGGTTCCCGATACCCATGGGAGATTGGGTACGTCTGTATGGGTGTCCATCAGGGGGAGTTGTGAGATGCCTCAATGTCCTCCAGTACCGACCTGGGGAGCCGTTAGATGGCATGCTAGATTGCTGTTGTGGACTCTTGAGTAGTCAGACCCGGTCCTGTGTTTACCCCAAACTACCCATTACATGGAACGCGTTTTGAATTTTTTTTTTTTTTTCCTAAAATGACACTTAATGATTTTATATTAAAATACCATATGTTAAAGATATTTGCATGACAAAAAAAAATCTATATCTTGAACTTTCTGAAACTAGCCTCTGCAATCCTCTTCATTTGGAAGGAATTTTATATAATCTTGTATAATTGGTAACCATTGAAGGATAGAGGAAAACCAACTACAAAAAAATGTAGGTGTCTTTAAAATGCACAACTTATTTTAAATAACTTTTTGTGGTAAAAACCATTTCTGAGATATCCGTCATTAATAGTTTAAATTATTCAATGCTTTGTCATTCTTTTAAAGTCCTGTCAACATTCAGTTGTTTCTCGCGATGTCATGGAAACAGTATGGAATTTTAAGGCCAGCATATAGCGTCTAGTTGTTAAACGTTTTACTATCGCTGTTCTCTTTGTAAGTATAACGAAATGTATAATGTAGCTGTTTCTGTAAAGGTTTATCTTGATTAAAATGAAGTAGATAAGAAAAGTAACTTTTCATAATAGTTTGTATGCATACTAATAAACAATAGAAGGTAGATAGACATGTGAATGTAACACATCAGATTTATATAAAAGGAAAAGCATGTCCACCTGCTCCATCATCTTGATTCATAAAGGAAGTATCTTTATAAATGTGTATCGAATCCTTTTGTGCACATTTTCTCTTAACTGTTTTTAGGTCAGTGGCTTTGGCTTCAACAATATTTTGTTGTTGAATATTTCATCCAGATCAAGATAGTAAATTGTGTTTCATCAAACAATGTTAGTGGGGTCAGTGGCGTATGAGAATGGAGGTCAAATACTGTACCATTAGAAGGAGCTCTTCAAAACTAACAACTTTCATAGGAAAGGGCTTTATTAATTCATACTCTTCCAAGGAGAAAAGGACAGTGTAAGACACTGACAGTGTAAGACAGTGTACCCGAACCCCAGATATGAACATAGCAGTGCCTTGTCATATTGAGAAACATTACAAAAAGAAAAATTACAATTAATGCTGGTGATGATTTAGCAAAACATCTATATAAATGAATAATTGATATAAGCTCAAATTGCTCTGTATGCAAGAAGACTATATTCAAACCTGTGAAGTACTTAGTTGTTGGATCCATCACAGAATGATATTGGAGAGTAAGGGTGGCATGCACCAACTTAGAGTAAGCTCTACTTCTGTAGTAAACTATATTAAAATCAACACTTGACGACTTCCATAGAGAGTAAACTACTTCTGAAGTACATTACTCCTTTCAGATACTCCTGGGGTAAATTACTACAGAAGTAAATGTCAGAGACAAATGTCAGTATACCTTTCTCACTATAACCTGAAAGAAGTAAACAAAACTTAAATGTATCACTCTGCCGAGCACATGGCAGCACCACATGAAGGATGAAGTACCCGTGAGAGGAAATTGCTTCAGACAGAATGTAAATACAGTGTATTGTACAGCTTGGGGATCATTAGCTTTTAAATATTGTATGTCTTATTCCTATATTTTGCCTTAAATCCTAAACTTCTAGCTCACAATCCTATAAGTAGACAAATAAAAGTTGTATCTCAACAGTTTGGCATCTGTGATTAAAGGCACTGGATTAAACTGTTCTTAACTTCAGGCTTTAGAAATCATTCATTTAATGACTAATACCAGTATAGCACTTTTGCTTTAACCTTTTATGAGCCAACAAGTTAAAAAAAAATGATTAGCACTATAGGTTAAAACACAACAGAAAACAAACACGACCCAAGCTATCCAAGCAACAATTCTGCATCACTAACAAAGAAGTTCAATTATTGCTAAACAATGGCCAACTCTTAGAAAGTAGGATCAGATCGAAATTTTTTACATGGAAACACCTACCTATTCAAATCGTTTTGAATACGCCAAAGATACTATCGTCTACTATACTCGTAACACGCTGCATGTTCGTAATTTTGTTTTTATTAGTGGAAATCATTAATCACGTGCGTAATAAAACACACAGCAAAGCCACTTTTATCACTTCCATAATTCACAATTTATTCTTCTCAAAAACATTCACTAACCTCAAAACCCACTTAAAATATACAGAAATAACATATGTTTAACAGGTTCGGCAACCTAAATCCAAGTTGACCAACATAAAGGCTTAAATTATTTTATTCTTGAATTTTGTGTATCCAAATCGATCTCAATACATATTGAATTTAACATGGAAATGCGGATCGCATTCAGTATGGAATTGGACTCAAATCGATTTCAATTCCCCATGGAAACGTAGTGATTTTTTCAACATGTTGCAAAAGTACACTAGCAGCTCACCCGAAAACAAACTGCAGCACCTGCATATAATCTCTTAAACCCTCTGCTATAACGGTTCATGTAGTTATACGTGAATCTGAACAAACACATTTAGTTTCATAAATTGAACTGTTACAATAATTGATTTTTTAAATTTCTCTGCACGAGAATAACCACAAAATGTTATGATCTGAACCGACCTGTTTCTTGTAGAGGAAGAGACGACATGCTAAGCGGGAAAGGTTGTAGTTTGCCCATCAGCCAATAAGGTGCTTTCTTGTCACATGGTTTTGTTTACTTCTCCTTTCAGCTTATAGTGACAAAGGTATAATATGTTACTACAGAAGTCAACAAGAGCAAATATAGGTTAGAATTTACTCTCATGACTTGGTTGGAGTAACTCACATGTCGATTTAACCAAAACCGTATTGTATTTGATAATTTGATCTGTTCATGGATTACATTGATGAGCTCGATGAAGAAAATAATGGGAATGTGATAGTGCATATAGTTCGGGAAAGGCGAGATCCATATGATACTTATGCAGAGAGACAGAGTTCAAGGAACTCAGCAATAATTATGTGCCCTGCAAGTGTTTCATACTGAGATATTTCAGACAGTTGCAGGCACTCTTATAAACGTTCACCATATGACTGCTGGTTGCATCTTTCATCACTTTAGAGCACTTTTGAGGTTAACATAAAGGTACATAAATTTGCCCACAAATGATTGAGTGTTCGCAAAATAGAAGGTAATTCCTCACTTTTGCAAGTTCCCAGACATTGTGGGTGCATGAAATAGTCCACATGCATTGTGAATTATACCAGAATCAGAAAGTGTATTTCTCCATCAACTCACAAGTGATCTGCGATGCCAATATGAAGATTAGGAACATCGTTTCCAAAGAATATTAAGCTGCTCTTCAGTGAATTTCCCATCACTTGAAGCATTAAACTTGTCTGTTACGATTTTTCAGATATTTCTCGTTTATCCAGCACCTTTACATTACGTTTTTTGCAGTCTATATTGTTTAAATTGATTTTCATTATCTACACCAACAAACATTCATCTCTTTCATGAAGTTTCCCCCGTTTTCTTATTGCACATAACCTTATCCATGATCGCTTCAAGTAAATCATGCAAACAAAACAATACTCTGAGAGTAATGAGCTCTCCTGTGTTACTTCCAGAGTTGATTGCTCCTTTAGTAACCTGCTTTAATAAATGTTACTGTGGAAGTAATTTATTTACTCCAGTATGGTGCACACTGCCCTAAGAGTGCTAATGGCTTCATTGCCAGAGGCCAGCATTAGATAACAAAAATAACAATGTTGGCAAAGGAAGCTCAGATGGCAATGTAACGACAATCATGTGTTTTGTGTCTAATGAAAGTTAACAGTGATTACAAATAGTGATGAATTTGATAGGTTGATGGTATTGGACTACAGAGCATTTATATGTGCTCGTCAGGCTACTTGCTGCTCATGTACAAACTGCAGCCTAGCTACAGACATGCTTTTCTCCTTGAAAGAAAGTGAAAAGTGTAGCATCACTGACCCTACTACCAGTTATGGCTGAGTGATGAAAACAAGCTTAAGTGAAAGTTCACATGTTATTTTTGTCTTGAAAATTTAAATGATGTATTTCTGTAATAAGTTATTGTTAGTTATGGTCTGCCTCACTCTGTATATCTTAAAATGCACCTTATTATTATCATTATTTTCAGCGTTTGCAAGAAATAGAAAGGAAGGAAAGAAAAAAGATGAAAGAAAAGGAGAGAAAAGAAAGACTGAAGGCAGAAGGAAAGCTACTGACAGCAAAGCAGAGAGCAGATCGTGCACGTGCTCAGGCAATGTTAGATGCTCTGAAAGCCCAAGGGCTTGACATGCCAAACATAGGTGAGAAGAAAGCTCCTCGACCAGGCACCAGGATACGTCCAAGAACAAAAACACAGACCAGCGTAGAGCAGGAACAGGGTAAGTAATCTTTGGTGCTTTCCATGCAATATAAGAATTAAGTTTATTTAAAGGTGAGTCGGAATTGTTACACTAACATCACTTAAGTGAGTAAACTTAAGTGATGTTAGTGTAACAATTCCGACTCACCTTTAAATAAATTCAATACACATCACTGTTTCTAGCTTCTTTTCATTACAATATCAACATAAAAATTAAGCTTTTAACATATTGAGGTTGAGATTCTTTTCTACGGGGTGATTTATAAACAACTGACACATTTATTTCTTTAATTGTTTCAAAACAAGTTATGCTAGCGACAACTTATTATACCTCAAATGCAGAGGAATTTTGGGAGATTATTTACCTCTATAGCAAATGTTGAAAATGTCCTACATCCTGCATAAGGCACAACTCAACACGTTGCTCCATGTTACTGGCCACTCGTTGGAGGACTCTGTTGTCAATGGCTTGAATCTCCTGTGTAATGTTGTGTTTCAGATCGTCCAATGTCTGGGAACGTGTGGCATAAACCCTGTCTTTTAAGTAACCCCATAGAAAAAAGTCCGACGATGTCAAATCCAGAGATCTCGGTGACCACAGTTTCTTGTAAATTATCCGGTCATCAAAGAACCTTTCAATTAGTGCCATGGATTCATTTGATGTATGGCATGTAGCACCGTCCTGCTGAAAATATCCTTGACTCAGCTCTACATTGTCTAGTTGCTCAGCAAACTCCATGAAAATGCATTGGTACTCTACAGTGTTCACATTGTTTTAAAAAGAAATTGGTCCCACTATTCTCTGTGCAGATACTGCGCACCAAACTCCAGTTTTAACTGGGTGCATATGTGAGTTCACATAGCCGGATAAATGGAACCATGCTTCATCTGTGAACCATGTGATGGACAATATGGCAGGATTTTGCACAATGAACGCCTGAAACCAACAGCAATAATTCAGTCGTCTATCCTTAGCTGGTTCCTGTAACTGATGGATAACTGTAGTCCTATATGGCTTTAGGCCTGCGCTTTTCACAGCTCTCTGACACATTGAGTAGCTGTACCCTGTCTCTTGCGACAAATGTCTTAATGATATTTTGGATGACTGATCCAGTTGTGCTCTAATGTCAACAACAACTGTGGGTAGCCTAGATGAACGAGTTTTGCCTTTTTCACTCGCCAGAGATCCAGTTGTTTCCAATTTGTTTACCAGTCCCACTATTGTGTTTCTTTGGGGAGGATTCTGAACACCAAATTCTTTCTAGTATGTCCTTTGAGTAGTTGTAATTGAATTCGTAATCCAGTATTGCTCTACAAGGAAGAGTCGTTCATTTAATGTGTACTCCATTTTCATGTCGACTAGAACAAAATCTCAAAAACAGTTGCTGACAATAAAACTAACAATTACGAATAAAACATGAACATTTGCACATCTAGTGACAGGCAATCAAAACTCCAGAACATTCTGCTTAATTTGGTGCTAAACTTGGGGCATTGAGTAAATTTCGAACAGAATAATTAAAGAAAGAAATGTTAGTTCTTCATAAATCACCCTGTATCTGAATGTTGCAAAAACAAGACATTTGTTCACTGTGCTGTTAATGATTGATTTAGCTTTTCATGGGTCTATGTAAGGTGTACACTACTGTTTATAATATCAAAGTGTGCACCCTGGTCCACATTTAATTGAAAACTTATTGAATTGTCAACAATGAAGTAGAATTCAGCTGGTGCTGAATAATGCCCAGCTGTGATGTTATGCCATCCCAAGAATGGAGGGGAAACAAGCTTTTATTAGTAATATACGACTGTGGATTGGTGGACAGATGGGCGCTGTGCAAGAAAATCAAACAAGCAACATCAGTCAAATTTGCTAAAAAGTTTGTTCACCCTTTGAAACACTTTTGCCCCACTGGTCACTATTGTAGAACATGTTTCAAGCTGCAAATCCTTCTCGCCATAGTCGATCAGTCGACTGGCTCTTGTGTGGTGTGTGCTTTCCCTTTCCCCCATTGTTCGGCCTTCATCACGAGCATAGCTTGTAAAGAAATCTCACTTCAACCCACAAGTTGCATCTTTCTCATTAAAATTTCCCCATGAAAATTATTCAGTTTTTCTTGCTGCACCTGCTGTCTCCATGACTTTGTTTGCGGTATAAAATGCTGGGTTTTCATTATTTGCTTTGTCACACATTAGACAATATGGTATCCTGAATCCACTGAAATTTCTTCCTTCTGAATCCTTTCCTCAATTTGTTACAACTCTTAAGTACCTCTCCCTCCCTCGAGCTTTATCTAACCTAGATAATATTTTTTGCTTCTCATGCCAATAACACGTGCTCATTGCTATCTTGTATAAATTCCAGGTCAGCAGAAACAAGACGAACAGAAAGTTCAAGTAGAAATAGTAGATCAAGCAAAGACTGAAACAGAACCACAAAAGAAAGAAGATGTAAAGGACAGCTGGGATCAAGAGGAAGAAGTGAAAGACTCTTGGGATGCTGAGTCATCTGCAGCAGAGGAAGAAGACGAAGGTACAAATAAATTTAAGCTCACTTTCATTTAAAAAAAAAAGGATTAGGAAAGAGGTTTTGGTAAAGATGTGCTGTAAACTTTTACACGTTTTTCTGGAAGTCTCTCTTCTTCCTGTATTTCTCTTAAACCAGTACAAACATTCTAGTGCCTATGTTTCCAGTACAACTCAGTTTATACATTTTATTTTCTATCATCTATATCTATATTGTAAAAAGAGAAAATATGTTGTGTGTATATGTGGGGTAATCTCAAAAACCACTCAACTGATTTTGATAATCGTTTCCCACTGAAAAGCCCAAGCCGTTCTGCTGGACATGGGGCTATGAAATACCTTTTAATTTCATTTCATAAATTACTAAAAGATTAAAAGTGATTTACAAAGGCCTTTACTTGGGTTAAGAATGCCATGGAGTAAAAAATAGTTGTTGCTGCACAGAATATGCATGTACTAGGCAGATCGAAAAGTAACGCACAATAATTTTTTTACAGAAACGTTTAATAGTTAAAACAACAACAAAAATCACAAATGAACTTACACCTTTTATCTACTTTTTGACATAGTCACCAAGTTTCTCAACACATTTCTTCTCATGATACCACTTTCAATATGCCCTATTCGTAGAAGTCCGTTTCCTTGGAGTATAGCCATCTGTGGACTGCTCATTTCACTTCTGCATCTGTTGCAAAGCGTTGGCCGGCCAGGAATTTCTTCATGGGACCAAACAGATGAAAGTCTGATGGTTAGGTCCGGACTGTATGGTGGATGCTGGAGCACCTTCCAACCAAATTTGGTGATTTTCTGACGAACAGCAGCAGCAACATGGGGGCAAGCATTGTCATGAAGAATTTTGACATCGTCAGCATTCATGTTCTGGCGTTTGTCATGAAGGGCATGACGCAACTTCACCAAAGTTTTCATGCAGGCTGCAGCATTCACAGTGGTCCTGTGTTCAGCAAAGTCCACCAATACAACACCATGCATATCCCAGAACACCCTCACAAGCACTTTCCTAGCAGATTGAGTTACACTGGGGAACCATCATGTTTCCACTCCATACTTGCCTGCTTGGTTTCGGGCGTGTAGTGGTATGCCCACGACTCATCACCACTGAAAGTCATGTCCTTCTGCGGTGTACCGCGTTAGGTGATCCAAGCTCATCGTCATTCGCTGGCCCTTGAGGTTGTCTGTCAGGTTCTTAGGCACCCAGCAAACACTAACTTTATGAAACTTCAACGTGTTATGAACAATATTGTACACTGCACCATGGGAAATGTTGAACTGTTGAGATAAGGTTCACTGTTGTACACGCTGGTCGTTCAAAATTGCCGCCTCAATGCTTCTGACATTCTGTGGGGTTGCAACTGTTACCAGCCTCCTGGAGCATGGCGAATCACTAAGGTTCAAACGGCCCTTTAGGAAGAATGCACACCACCATACAATCATCCCCATATACGCCAAGCATGTCCCTGTTAATATCACTCGGTTTATGCCCTTTGCCCCACAAATATTGAACTATAACTCTCTACTCTTCACCTGTGGACGACAGTAACGTACGTGCCATCTTTGTTGCGTAGTTTATTATTCTCTCTCTACAGCTGCACATGAAACAAACAATACCCTCTATAGTGAAAACTTCAAACTATATCTGTGTGAAATTGCAACATTCCAGCTGCAATACCAAGGCGGAAAAAAAATATTGTGCGTTACTTTATGATCCGCCCTCGTATAATAAGGCAAATGCTGCAGATAAATATGTAGATGGTCATGATTTAGTAATTAAAATACAGCAAAACAAAAGAGAATTAAATATTACCAATGCTAAAATATTTTCATAACCCTCGTGTAAGAACATTTTGCTTTGTTTACCTTGTATATATCAATCAATATTGTTAGCAGAGTATGCTAAGTAATTGTACAAAATTACAGTCATAAGGTGTAAAGGGGAGGATTTGCCGAAAAGATCTTAAAGATCATTCTACAATAATTTCATAAAGAATGGGGAGAGGTAAATGAAATTAATCTGTCATTCGAGTTTAAAAGGCTAACCGTGCAGCATTGGGGAACCAGCTAGTTGTGAATAAAAAAGAAATATAATTTTCATTAATAATTTTAATTTGATTAAATCTATTTAAATTAAGCCTTTTTCTGCCCAGACTAATTGACCTGAGATGAAATTCAAGAGTTCTCATCACTCTACCAACTTACAGGAGCCATGGCACAATATTTTAAACTCCCTTACCTCTTAAAGTAGGAAAAATATAATGTAATGAACAAGAATACCAATATAATACATAAATACAGTAAAACCTGCCTTAAACGGAAATATTTCATGGTCCCATGAATTTTGGGGTGAAAAACATGCTAAATTCCCTTTATAAAACGGAAACTGTCTTACACGGACACACAGAAATCTAAGTACGCCTTTTAACGGAAAATTTCCAGTTCTGGAATGCAGAGTTTAGAATATTTTCAGGCACCCTGTGAAAGTCTGCATTGTTTGTTCTCAGTATATGATGTTTAAGTTGAAACATGACCATTTTTACTGCTACCTGACCAGTCTAGGGGGTGGGGTGCACTAATGACAGTTCGAATATCGAGAAACCTTTACACTCATACTTTAGATAAGTTAACAATAAGCACGACTGATTGTCTTTTAATGCTGTCTCTTCTCTTTCCATTTCCTGCTCTAATGACTTGTCAGAAAGCATAGAATACAGCTCTTAACAGTACAGCTGTAAACTTACTATATATAGGTGATGATTTAGTTCAGCATGGCTTTGGAAACAAGAGTTGTGCTAGATCTTAACATGAGAGTGAAAGTGATTTATGCTAATGAAGGTGTTCAATGTAGGCATAACTCAAGTTTACAAGATTCTAAAAAAGAAAACAGAAATTCTGAAGTGGTGGGAAAATTAAGCTAATGGAAAAATAAAGAGAAAACTTAAGAAAACTGAAAACCAGGACATTACTGAAATAGTGTGGGAGTGGTTCATTAGTGTTAGGGCAAACAATCCCCGCATATCGGGGCCTATGTTACAGGAATATGCGTTGTCCTCCATGGTGTAGTGGTTACCATGCTAGTCTGTAGTTACCGAGGTCGCTGGCTCAAACCGGCAGAAGGCGATGAATTTTTTTGGGCATAAATATCCTTAGCATGGCTTCCTTCAGAAGGAAAGTAAAGCCGGTGGTCCTGTGTCATAGATTTACAGCACGTAAAAGAACTTCAAGTGATAATGAGACCTCTGAGCAAAATTACCGGTCTTTCACGCCCAATATAGAATGGGACACTAAGGACCACAGCAGTTAGAGAGCGTCCATAAATAAAACCTCAATTTTTTTTTAAATAGGAATATGCTAAAAAGGTAGCTGAAAACCTGGGTAAGACTGAATATAAAGCATCTAATGGATGGTTGGAGAGTTTCCGCAAAAGCCATCAGATAGTTTTAATGAACTTTGTGGTGAATCGAATGACGTTAGTATTGAAACCATTGCTGATTGGATTGTTAAACTACCTTCAATAATGAAGGATACAAACCTGAAAACATAGCAAATGGCGACGAGACGGGACTATTCTTCCACACGTTACCAAATAAATCATTGTGTTTAAAAGGAACCTTTGTTAAACAGAAACTTATCGTTAATGGAAATGTTTGAGAGCCCTGTTTAATTCTGTTGAAGACAGGTTTTACTGTAATTAAAAAATATTTCATACAGTAGAGCGTAATCATAGTAAAATGTTTAAAAATGGAGTGAAATTTAAAAACACATTAAATTCTCCACTTACATGTCAAAGTTTAAAAAAGACTAGTTTCTTGCGTGACTTGGTCATAAAATTATCTTGTGAGGAAAATCATTTTAATTCTGTAACAAATACTTACTTAAATGTTTTATCATTTACTGTTGGTCAGCTGCAAATTTTTAGTGCATGGCTAAATCATTATTAATTTCAAAATGAAACATATTAACTTAATATCTTATTTTGTTTAGTTTTTCCTTGTTACAAAAATATGGTTTTTAATATAAAAAGGGTTATTAAGAAAAGGTAAGGCAATTATTTTTGTATGTTGTAGAGCATTCTGAGAAATCAAAGTCTGAAGAAAAGGAAGTTGCAAAACCACAAGAAAAGAGAAAAAGTCCTGAAGAAGATGATGAGGAAGAAGACGACGAATCAGGATCTGAGTCAGAATCTGAAGAAGAGAGCAGCAGCGAAGAAGAAAGTGAGAGCGAGGACGAACACAAAACAGATGCAGAAAGAAAGAGGGAAAGAGCTCTTGCTAGGATACAGGTAATGTAAATTTAGCTTATTGACTTTAGAGAGCCAGTATGTCTTTTGCACTTAGGCTTATGATATTACTTGGTGGGATTAATAACCTCAATTTAAACTTGCATTGAAATTTGAAGTAGATATTCTGATGGATGCCATTAGTACTGAGCAGTTGTATGCATGATTCACTTGCACCTCTTTATGTTCTGTTAGCTGACGTTGCTACCCTCTGTTTGTGTTGTAAAGCCAAGTATTTGTTCATTGTACATGCTAAAGATGAAAGCTTATTCAAGCATCTGTGGTGGGTGTGAATTACTTTAAAATATTCTTATTATTGTTGCTGTTCTTAGTCCACTGAAATACCTACCGAAAAATTCACGCTTGAACAAAAAACTTTTATGTATGATACATATATAAAAACCAAATCATGTAGACAGGTGTGAAGATAATTTCAGGAGACATTTGCTAGTATTCCAGTTCCAAATAGAGATACTGTCAGATTTCTGATTAATAATTTTAGAATAACGGGATCACTAAATTTAAGAAATGAAAAAGACATGTTCCAACGGAGGAAAAAGTTGATGAAATGGGTGAATCATTTGAATGCTCTTTAAAAAAGTGTATTAAGACATGTCGCAGAGCAAATGGGTGTTTCAAAAACCTCTGTTCATACAACTGCTAAACATTTAAAAGTAAACCCTACAGAGTGACTATGGTTCATGAATTACAACCTTGTGACAGCTAGGAATATCAGGAATGTCTTCATGGACACCACTTATAACAAGGTTAGTACTTGTTATGATGTAAGTTACTATCACTCGTGAGTAGGTAATGCGGGAAAATAAAGAGGTATACTATATTATACCCCCGCCATTGAAAAGTTGCACTTGACAGCTACCGATTAAGTTGGTACACTCGCAAAAATAAACAGATGAAAAGCTTTAACCATTAGACTTCCTAAACCAATCACAAGGCAGCATTTCAGGTGGTCTATGACAAAGCCGGATGTAGCTATTTCCAACCACGTGCTTCAGTTTGTTAATCTGTAGCACGTGCATCGAGTTGTCCTTTGCAACTAATATTGTTCATTGTTATTTATATTTGTGGTTATTGTTGGTGTTCGTTTATGCATATATAAATATATTTCATTCATATTATTTATACAAGATTGGAAGCGTGACAATGTCTCAAAAATGACGCAGATCAAGTAATGAAAATCCTTTGCGTCAAGATGTGCTACTTAACAGCCAGGTATTGGAACTGTTAAGAATTGTTTGAGAAGGAGAAGGTTGATAGGCATCCCTCTATTGCTGCTGATAAAGCTGTACAACGAACTGCAGCAGCTCTTGGGACTAATCACAAAAACTATTACTTACAAGGGAGTGAAACTCCAAGAGAAAGGACAAAATTCCTGAACCATCTGGAACGCAACGTGAGTGAAAATAACTTTGTTATCATAGCTTATAATTTGTTTTATTTCTCCTCATTGTAGCAGGCACATTTGCATTATTCTGTTTCTATAATGTCAAAAGTGCGTAATTTATTCTACACATATTGCAATGTTTATGCTGTGTTATTTTCAATTAACAATAATAATACGAAATAGTTATTATTCATTGACATTTGCTAGTTACGTACACTTTTTGTATGCGGCTTAGACACTATAGAAAGAAGTTGTTGTTCACTAACTGGCAACGTCACAACCACAATATAATCAACGTTATGCGAAACCACATGAACTGCCAAGTGCAAAGATTCAACGCCAGGGGTATAATATTGTATTAATTATAAATTAAACTATTAAAACAGCAAATTTATATGAAAAAGGGTTAACACTTTGTTATATAATTATGAGTTGATTTTCTATAAATGCTCAAATTTAATTTATTATTACTTTCTCTACTACGTATAGTAAGTAGGGGAAGTATTGTATTCCACTCAAAAATTAGATACCAAGATTTCACCGAAAATATATGTTTTGAGACCCCCTGAATCCAAAAAAAGCATTTTTGGAAACATGTCCCTGTGTGTGTCTGTGAACAGCATAACTCAGAAACAAACAGTCAGATAAACACCAAACTTGGTATTTAGGTTCAGTATCTTCCAGAGATGTGACACGAAGATTTTCAAGAAAATCCCCCCACCCCAGATTACCCTTTACATAGAACATTTTTCGAAAATTTTAATTTTCTCATAAATCGCTCTAACGATTTTCATTAAAATATCATATATTTAGGATACTTTCATGACAAACAAAATGTATATCTTGAATTTTCTGGGAATGTCTCCAAAAGTATTCTTCATTGTGAACGACTTTTGCATAACTGGTAAACCGTAAGAGATAGACAAAATTTTACTACACAAAAAATGTAGATTGCATTAAAATACACAATTTATGCCATTTACATTTTTTTTGTTGAGTGAACCATTTTCAAGATATTGCTTGTTATTCCCTTAAATTTTTCAATACTTATACTTTTTCTCAAATGGGAATTCGTTATTCATTTTTTTTGTCTTGGATATGCAAAGAGTATTAATCTGTGGCAAAGAGAATTGTGCTGCACCTAGCAACCAGCTATTAAGAGATATGTCTATGCTTAAAGGCTACTGTATTTCTATATTGCCCTTGCAAATACAAAACAAGGGGAACCTAGTAGGCCTTAAGCGATAGTCAAATATTTTTAGAACTGGTCGCTATGTGTAAAATGTAATTCTCTTTGCATGTCAAAAGATCGTTTCTGCAAATGTTTATGTCGATTAATATGAAATAGATGGAGAATAAGAGTTTGTACAAGAGTAGAGAAAGTCATGTGAGTGTAACACATCAGATTTTTCTTTTATCATCTTGAATTCTAGGAAACCAACATTTTCAATTTCTAATGTAAACTTCATAGCAAGTGTTAAAGCATCATTTAAGTGTTTGTCACGAACAGTAGAAGAGTTATATATAGGTACCATGTTTTAAAAAAAAGAGGGAATGCTTTAATAAATTGTATTTTAAAATAGCTCACAAAAAAATCAGCAAGAAAATGTGCAAGTGGAGTACCCATTGCTAAGCAGAAGTTTGCTGTTAGAATTTTCCATTAAAATTGAGAACATTTTCATCCAAATATTTGTAAGCTTAGCAAAATTGTTTTTTAATTCTATAGCACTTAACCAGTTTTTCAATAGTGAAGAATCCCTAGTGGCAGTAACCTTAACGATGTAAATGAACCGTCAGTACAAAGAAGAAGCTGATGCTGTAATCAAGTGTTTACAAAACATGTCCTTCTGAATCTATATTTTAAAAGATAGATGGAGCATTGTCACTAAGTATTTATAACATATTGATGTTTTTAACTGTATCATTAACATGGCATTGCATTTTGTACTTTACTTAGCTATGGTATTGCATTCCACCAGAAATTAAATACCGAGATTTCACTGGAAATACATGTTTTCAGACGTCCTGAGTTCAAAAAAAGGTGCTTGCCCATGTCTGTCTGTCTGTCTGTGAATAGTATAACTCAAACGAAAAGTTGGTTGAATACCAAACTTGGTGAAAGTTCAATATCTTCCAAAGATACTATAGGCGTATGTGTGTCGCCAGACTTTTTGCTTAGGATCTCTGAGGAGGTGTTGGTGGGCAGGGTTGAATTACACACCTGCACAGGTTCAACATTACTATATATATATACTGGCTGTTCATTTTTATCCAGAATTTCCCGCATGCCATTAGAGCAAGTATGACATCAGAGTTGACTGGTTAGTCTACATTGAGTCATTCATGGACAGCTTGTTACGTAATGACTGCCTAGTTTTGCTGAAACTTGTATAGAATTTTACATTGTTTTCACAAGCTGCTGCTCCTAAACTATTACTAATATTTCTTATTTGAACTGTTTATGAAATAGTTACGAACGCTCACAGGCGTGTTCAGATGTAAAATTATGATTGTACTTTATACAAAATACAAGCACAGACTTGTTGCGCTAGGGTAAGAGTATGGGAGTGTATAACCTCACCTTTTGTGCAAAGTTGTAATTTGTGCTGATACTATACAAGTTTACGGTATCTTTTGTTTTCTATGCTCAAAACAGCTGAAGCACTTAACCTGACTTTACTCAATGCATTCCTTAAAATACTTTTTTAATTCAAGTTTAAAAAGTTACTTTTTAAATGTTGCCAACATCACTGCCAACTTTAAATATAATTAAATCGCTGCACAGAGATCAATTACCTAAACAATTTGCTACACAGGTATTATTAACCAACGGAAATATTAGAATGCTTCGTACGAGTAGGTTAAGAAGCATTCCCATTACAGCTCAAATTTTGCTGATGGCAATACTTAAATACATCTAGAAATGCTCAGTCAAAGCAATGACATCAAGAGCATTATTACTTTCTCTACTACGTATAGTAAGTAGGGGAAGTATTGCATTCCACCCAAAAATTCGATACCGAGATTTCACCGGAAATACATGTTTTGAGACCTCCTGAATCCAAAAAAAGCATTTTTGGAAACATGTCCGTGTGTGTGTCTGTGTGTGTGTGTGTGTGTGTGTGTCTGTGTGTGTGTGTGTCTGTGAACAGCATAACTCAAAAACGAACAGTCGGATAAGCACCAAACTTGGTATTTAGGCTCAGTATCTTCCAGAGATGCGACACTAAGGTTTTCAAGAAAATCCCCCCACCCCAGACTACCCTTTACATGGAAGATTTTTCGAAAATTTTAATTTTCTCAAAAATGGCTCTAACGATTTTGATTAAAATATTATATGTTTAACATAATGTCATGAGAAATGAAATGTATATCTTGAATTTTCTGGGAATGTCTCCAAAAGTATTCTTTATTGTGAACGACTTTTGCATAACAGGTAAACCATAAGAGATAGACAAAATTTTACTACACAAAAAATGTAGATCGCGTTAAAATACACAACTTATGTCATATACATTTCTTTTGTTGAGTGAACCGTTTTCGAGATATTGCTTGTTATTTTCTTAAATTTTACAATACTTATACTTTTTCTCAAATTCGTTATTCATATTTTTTATGTCCTGGACATGCAAAGAGAATGGAATGCGCCACATAGCAACCAGCGTTAAAATATTTGACTATCGCTTAAAACCTACCATATTCCCCTTGCATCTACAAGAAAATTATCAATAAGATTGACATCTCGATATCTCGATTAACATGAAGCATATGGAGAATAAGCGTTTGTAAAAATAGTTTGTACAAGAGTAGAGAAAGTCATGTGAGTGTAACACATCAGATTTTTTTTTACTGACCATGTTCTCTGTTCGACCAAATCTTGTTTCTAATGTCATCCAGCTGCTTTGCGTTGTACCCAGACAAGTCACTGTGATAAAATTAAATTAATCTCCGCATTCATTTGGAGTAAATCCACATTGTAAACACACACAAATTATGAATTTGTTCTCAAATAATTTAAACTTAATCTTAGATTAGATATGGGGGCTGTGGAGGCCCCTACTAATCTAGCCATCGCTGGCACCTCCTCCCCACATTGCAAAGCTTATGTGTCATTAGCTTCACCATTGTTACACTTACACATAACCTCCAAATAGTGAATATCGAACAGAATGTCACCAATGTTCATACTTTGGCTGTGTTACATTTTGTAGCTTATGAAGTAACCAGTCCTTCATATTTCGTCAATAACTTAACCTCACTCTTTATATCGCTACGCATCATACTAATGAATTGCAACACTGTATTTCGTGTTTATCTTCGATAGTATTTAACTTCACAGTTATCATAAAACTAGATGCATTTTGCTGATAAGTACCCAACCTAACAAAGAAAATACAAAAATTTTGGGAAAAACTCTTTATTTCTCTATATAGTCTCCTTTCAGCTCGATACACTTTTCCCAACAGTGTTCACTAGCTTTGATACCCTGTTTATAGTGAGAACCGTCGAGTTCTGCAAAAATAGCCATCAACTGCGCTTCCAGCTCTTCACTGTTGGCTACACTTTTAGCACCAAGCTATTTCTTCAACTTTGGAAATAGAAAATAATCAGAGGGGGCTAAATCTGATGAATAGGGTGCATGAGGAAGCAATTCACATTTTGACTCATTGATTTTGGCCATGGCGATAATGGATGTGTAAACTGGTGCTTTGTCTTGACAATTAAAAGTTTCTTTTCCACTAAATGCGGCCGTTTTTGCTTGATTTCATCATTCAAATGCTGCAATAAGTTTGCATAATACTCGCCATTAATTGCTTTCCCTTTTTGAAGATAATCAATGAAAATTATTCCACATACATTCCAAAAAACTAATGCCATGACTTTGCCTGCAAGTGGAACTGCCTCACCTTCTTTGGAGCCGATTCTCCCATTTTGACTGTTCCTTTGTCTCAGGTGTGAAGTGATGTACCCATGTTTCATCCAAGGTTATGAATCGACACAAAAACTAGGCTTTATTGCAGCAAAGCATCGCCAAACACTCGACTGAAACATCTTCACGATGTTGCTTTTGTTCCATTGTGAGTAAATGCGGCACCCATCTTGCGCATAGCTTTCTCATGTCTAAATTTTCAGTCAGTATGTGATGTATAGGACTTTTTGAAATACCTACAATGTCTGCTAGCTCGCGCACTTTTAGTTGACGGTCATCCAATACCATTTTGTAGATTTTCTTCACAATTTCTGGCATGGTCACCTCATTTGGTTGACCATTGTGATGTTCGTCTTGGCAGCTCGTACGGCCTCGCTTAAACTCTGCACCCAATATTTTACTGTTGTAAACGAAGGAGCAGACTCCCCCAGAGTAGAATCTAGCTCAGCTTTAATATTAGTTGGACTAAGACCTTTCAAATGAAAGTATTGTATCACATAACGATGGTCAGTTTTATACACGTTTACAAATTCGCTGAGAGGGTTCACTATTGATGGCTGCCAAACAATTACTAAACGACGTAACATCATCAAACTTAAGCTTTATAAGGTTGATACTTTCTACCACAGTCATATGTTTGAAACAACTACCACTATCATATACTTCAGGTCGGATACTTCTGGGACTGCCCTCGTACATTATACTGTTTTAAATGGTAACTTTGTTTTATCTATCTGCCTTTCATAGCCATCTCCTTTCTCAACTTGTATCTCACTACTGTCATATTCATTTATTGGACCACCTCTACAATGTAATGTGTTAAGCTTTCTGATTCTCAAAAGCATATTATAAAGAAATTCATCATTTATACCAGACAAAATTCTGTCCAGTGCCCTAGTAGCCATTTTCCTTCTTATTCTCGGAACAGTGCATAAACTGACTTCATCAGTGATGACATCGATGGCGGCTTCCTTGTGCAGTAAATCACACCCCATACAACAAAGAGTGGACTGAGATATAAATTGCTGCATTGCTTGAGCACTACACAAAAGCAATTGAACTGAACTGTTTGTTGGAGTTGCCTTTTCAAATAGGTGACCCCCCCCCCCCTCTTGGCAGTCAGGCACTATTGTTATTGAAGGTAAGAGAAAGCTAGCTGACCTTGGCTATGGTTGTAGCTTTGTTCCCTTCACACGATACAGCTGCGTTTTGGTCTCAAACTTGAATGTGGAAGGAACCCCATTTGGTTCCCCACAATACAATAGAATACAAAGACTTTCAAGAAAATCCCTCCTCACCAAACTACCCTTTGTATGAAAAAATGTTTATTTTTTATTTTCTTAAAATTTGCTGTTACGATTTTTTATTCAAATAGAATATGTTTAAGATACTTACTTTACCAGTAAAATGTATATTCTAAATTTTCTCTGAATATAATGTGAAATCCTGTTTATTCCGTAAGGGGTTGACAAATTCTTACTGCACAAAAAATGTACCTCTTATTAAAAGCTCACAATTTACATCAAATTTTTTGTGGCATTAACCATTTCTGAGATATTCTTTATTATTCTTTTGAGTTGCCAAATACTTTACACAACTGTTAAGTCGCTATGGGCCGGTTTCACCAACCGATATTAAAAATACTCTAACGTCTTGTTTGTTAACAAGGTGATAAAAGTTTAACATTAGGTTAAAACTTCTGCGTTTCATCAAGTTTTTACAGCAAATTGTTAGTCAACATTTTGTTAATGTCAAAGACAACTGCGAAAACTAGCTTTTTAGAAGGTGGTGGCCAAACTACACTGCTTCTGAACGTACTCTGATGCACTTTTGTCTATGTATCACTGTGCTCTCTGTGTCAGTAGCCTACAACTATTTTTATTCATGGCAATGGCCATGTGATGTTCCCGGTTGTTTGAGGTTAGAATCACGATGTCAACTGAAATAAATGTTTTGCAGCTTGAAACATGTTAATTAAGATCTGGTTAATAAGTATAGACGTATTATCAAGTGGGAAAAATCTAATGGTCTTACATTAAAGGATAAGATTGCAGCCTAGGACAAAATCCGTGAGTAATTTAATTGGAATAAAAGCATTTCTCCTAAGTCCAGCAAGCAACTATGGCAATTTAATGCTAACATAAAGTGCAGCTTCAGAAACATTAGGTGCAAAGAGCATTTAAGACGGTTTAAAACTGGTGGTGGACACTGCTTTGAAACTAAAGTGGATGAAAATGTGTTTTCACTGATGAATCAAGCAGACCCAAAAAAAAGCTACTGTTTGCTTCTTGAAGCAATTGCTTTGGAAACCTTCCGCATAAACCCACAAATGGTAGCTTTGGAAATACCAACATTATCACCCACCAAGTAAATGAAAAATGTTAGTAGCATAAAATGTAAGTACTTGTAGCATAGAGGCATGTTTCTGTTGGTAGTATTCTAACCTCTCGTATTTCCCATAAAACCATGCTCATGACCCCTTGGACAGTCTATATTGATTTAAAAATTCCGCCTTTTGCAAGGGTTCAGATTTATTATGATGTACAACTGCTCTTCTATTAGGAATGTCATTCAAAAATGCCAATTGCAGCAAACTCGCATCAACAGCTTGATTTGCAGCAGCCATTTTCCAACTTCTAACATTTGTTAAATGCCTTAACACAGGGATATGGGGATGTTAAATCAGTTTAACATTGTGTTAAAATTTAGTATCTTTTGGTGAAACCGGCCCTATTTGTTTTTCTTCTCATGGTCGTACAAACAGAACAGAATTTCAAAACCTTCATATAGCAACATGCTTTTTTAAAGATTTGTCCGTTGCTTTCCTCTTGCACCTCGTGTTATAAAACTATTTATGCAAATTTTTTTCTTGATTAACATGAAAAAGATAGAAGATTAAGTTTTTGTGGTGATAGTTTGTAGAAGAATGAGTATAGAAAATGATGTGAGTGTAATACATCAGATGTTCCTCTAACTTCTGAACACAATCTAACATAGCATGTGGCTAGAAATTCAGTAGTAAAGACGCTCTCGAAAGGGAGTTGTGTTTTAGGTTATAATCAGGGTCCAGATTTTGATGACCCATAAAAGACTACAATTTAAAAAAAAGACATAATACTTACAAAAAATTACTTAAAACTCAGATATATTTAATTTATTAATATTAATGCACAATAAGTTATGTAATTTATACATGGCTTGAGGCAGTATTTTTAACACTTAAATATTTTTCAATCAAATTATATAATATGTAAATTCAATAACAGCCCGACTTGAAGCAATATGTATATGTAATAATTTGTAAAATGTATGTAACAGTCATTGCATATGCTTATATTATTGTATCCATGTGTGATAATGTTATATGAATGTATTACGTAATTTAATAATGTAGGAGCTGTGAGAATAAGAAGTTAAAAGTTGCTAACAATGAAGTAACCTTGAGGCAATAATGAGTTTGAGAGTTTAAATGTTACTTGTGATTCTTGTAAGCAATAATGTGACTTTAGTGACAGTTTATAAAATAGCCAATCAACAAACGGAGGGGGTTTTAGTTAAATGAAGGTATTCTATTGGAGTAGGATTAGCCAATCAGAGACTTGAAATACAGAAATTTACAAGTTTGGACAGTTGAAATCTATTCAGTTGCCTACAAACAATGCTCATAACTGGATGCGTTGCTTGTGCGTCCTCGAGAGATTTAATACGTATTCGTGTGAGACGAAAAAAAGTTTACGTGTTAAAAAAAAGTGCAATAAATTAATAAAAGAATCTCATAGCTCTCAATATCAGTGAAGTGCTATTTAATTTGTGTCAAGGATTAATAAAAAGGAGTGAATTAAAACTTAAAATCTGCGTAAGCCTACATTCTTGTCGCATCACGCCCTGCCAAGACTTCCATGTCCCTAACAATAATACTGACGCAGCCGAGGCAAACATAAATATATAATATCTAAAGAAACAGTCAAATTACAAAGTTAATATTTTTTTAAACTTGGTTCGAAGGCTACCGGAAACCGGGTACTATATGTGTGATTGCAATGAATTTCAAGTTCGGCTCCCC
Organism: Deroplatys truncata; assembly: GCA_030765065.1. Lineage (NCBI taxonomy): Eukaryota > Metazoa > Arthropoda > Insecta > Mantodea > Mantidae > Deroplatys > Deroplatys truncata. The sequence continues at coordinate 9,947,208 of CM060987.1, read as the reverse complement.
AACAGTTGAAATATAATACAACTCCTTGAATACAAATTAACTACTTCAGGCTATAACTGCTATACAAGCAGAAAAAATCTGATGTGTTACACTCACATGACTTTCTCTACTCTTGTACAAACTATTTTTACAAATGCTTATTCTCCATCTACTTCATGTTAATTGAGATAAACATTTGCAGACTCTATCTTATTGCTAATTTTCTTGTAGATGTAAGGGGAAAATATATTTACAAGGGCAATATAGAAAAACAGTAGCCTTTAAGCACATACATATCTCTTAATAGCTGGTTGCTAGGTGCAGCACCATTCCCTTTGCCACAGATTATAACTCTTTGCATATCCAAGACAAAAAAATGAATAACGAATTCCCATTTTAGAAAATAAGTATTGAAAAATTTAAGGGAATAACAAGCAATATCTCGAAAATGGTTCACTCAACAAAAATAATGTATGTGACATAAATTGTGTATTTTAACGCGATCTACATTTTATGTGTAGTAAAATTTTGTCTATCTCTTATGGTTTACCAGTTATGCAAAAGTCGTTCACAATGGAGAATACTTTTGGAGACATTCCCAGAAAATTCAAGATATACATTTTATTTGTCATGAAAATATCTTAAACATCGTTAGAGCCATTTTTGAAAAAACTAAACTTTTCGAAAAATCTTCCATGTAAAGGGTAGTCTGGGGTGGGGGGATTTTCTTGAAAACCTTCGTGTCGCATCTCTGGAAGATACTGAACCCAAATACCAAGTTTGGTGTTTATCCGACTGTTCATTTCTGAGTTATGCTGTTCACAGACAGACACACACACACGGACATGTTTCCAGAAATGCTTTTTTTGGATTCAGGGGGTCTCAAAACATGTATTTCCGGTGAAATCTCGGTATCGAATTTTTGGGTGGAATACAATACTTCCCCTACTTACTGTACGTAGTAGAGAAAGTAAAAATTATAGGAATAATGATGAGATAATTCAGAAAATTAATTAAAAATATATTTGTTCCATGTTCTTGTTTGAAGACTCTGAAAAGAGAATTAAAAAATATTTTTAAAATATATTTTACAAAACTGTAGCAATAACTCTCTTTGAGTTCTCAGAATATACAAAATTCATAGTGAATGAAGAGACTTCACGGCCTATGACATGACACAAGGACAATGGCAATAGTAACCTGCCTGTATGCACTTATCAATGGAAAACTGAGCTGTCTCATCCCTAGTGTGGTACACTGAATTCATAACTGCAATCTCCTGACAGTAACCACCCCTCAAACCACAAACAACTCTTTACAGACATACCACTAAATAGAAATCTTAAATTTTTTCCCAAGAATGCAAGTAAATGATACACAGTGTGTTCCTTATATTGCTGGGTGCGGATTTCGCATATGCATGCTCCACTCACCATTACGTGGGTTTTGTGTTCTAAAGCTCCCGCATTATGAGTGATAGTAACATGGAATACACAGGAATAACCAGGGAACTCATGCTGTTGCCGCTGAGTACTGTGACAAATTGGCTGTGAATGAAGTAACCATTAGTTCCCATAAAAAGCCATAGCTCCATTTACCAGAAAAAGAGACATAAAGGGATTAGCACCTCTATATCTTCAAGATAAGGAACTTAAAATGTCTGAGGAAGTTGAATACTTGGGAATCACTTTTAGTTCCAAGATGAGCTAGACTCAGCATTTTAAGAAAACAATAAAAACAACCTTTGAAGTAGTTAGACACAATTTAGGTTAGTAGTTAGACATAAGAGTTGAAAGCAATTACTCTAGCACAAAAACTGCAAGTCAATAGAAACAGATACAAGTGGTACCACACAGCAGATACTATAAGTATTTTAAAAACTCAAATAAGCTTCAGAACATATATTAATAATTTAAAATACAATAATATAATTACAACAAATATAATTGCAACAGAGGTAACGAGTCCAATAGAATATATTGATATACAATATCAGAATGACCTGATATATACAATACACAAACAAAACAATATACCAGATGAAATGAGAGCCATAGCAATAGCTACGGAAAATGAAAGATGCCCAGAAAAAGAATGGCTCTGAATATATACAGATGGATCCCTCATCAATAAAAAAAATGCTGGGGCAGGAGTATACTGTAAACATTTTGCACAGTATCTAACAGATGAAATGTCAAACCACTATGATGGAGAATTAACAGCTATAAAAGCAGCATTACAGAACATTTTAGATAGAACATACATAAAACAAAAAGTAGTCATCTTATCAGACTCGAAATCAGCCATAGATGGATAGTAAATTACAGTAATAAAACAAGAAATATTAAAGAAATAAGCCCAAGAAATCATGTCGCTCTACAATGGATCCTAGCTCATGTCGGACTTTTGGGCAATGAACATGCAGATCAATTAGCAAAGAAAGGTGCAATACAACAAATAAAACCTTTAGGACAAATAGAAATAAATAAACAATTAAATAACATTAAACAACATTTCAAAAGACTGCAGAGACTTGATGAAGATAAATTAAAAGATAAAGATTATAAGAATATTAAAGATAGAGTTGATATACAAAAAATGCCAAGGAAGACTGCAGTGGCCTTATTTGGGATGACAACTGGCCACGATTGCCTTGCAGAACATCTCTACAAGATACGATGCTACCTACACCCAAGTGCACTCTCTGTGAAGAAGATGTCATTCTGAACAAATGCAAAGGCCTTAAAACTGATAACTTACAGACTTTATATTGAGAAGCCAGAGGGAAAATGATGCAGATCAATTAATCTCCAGTGCCATTGATGAACAACAACAGTAGTAATGTAATGTAATGTAATATTTATTTTCATCATTATTACAATAATACAAATAAAGCTTACATCTAAAACTTATGTCTAGTGCACAGTTTTCTAGCTCCCCCATATTTAGCCCCTAGGCTGTATATATGGGATAAAGCTACTATACCATCTCTCCACTTTACAAACTAAGCTCGTTCAGCTGTACCTTTCTTAAGCTCCTTATCCACTTATCCCTTGTGTTGCCTAAAAATGTTCCCATCATTTTAATTGTTTCTACTTTTGTGCTTCCCAACATTCTTAATGCTACTGCTTCTTTGTTTAACTTGTCCCATTTTTTATTCCATATAACCTCTCTCCACCTTTTAACCTTATCACATTCTATTAGACAATGATAAGTACTACCCGATTCCTCACACATAATACATCTCCCCGAACAATTATATCCATTCCTTTTTAAAAATATTACTCCTGTGCGCATCCACACAAGACCTATTCTACCAAATTGATTACATATATCTACATACTTCTCCCTTCCCCAATCTCTTTTAACTGATTTATACAAGATCAATGACCTTTTATCCTCAAAACTAGCCCATATCTCTTGTTTCTCGATATCTTCCACCCTCAATCTCACTTCTTTCCAAAACCCACTGTTATTATATTTATCTAATAGGAGAATATTCCTCATGCCAATTTCTTTTAGGACATTTCCCATCTCCCCTAACCAACACTCTTCTCCTAGGACAGCTTTTTGAAACTGTATACATTCTTTTAATATATTATTATCTTCTAAATTTAAACATCTATACCAATACTTCAAAATTCTTTCCACTATTATACCTTTTCTCCCTAACAACAGTAGTAGTTAGATGCATGCATGGTAAAAGATGGGGATTGAGATCTCTTATGAAGCATTATATATATATATATATATGCCAGGATAATAATAGCATCGATAACCTATGGAGTACTGATTTGGTGGCCTAAGATCCTTCTAAACAGGCTGTATAAATCAACTAAATAAAGTTCAAAGAACAGCATGTATGGCTGTTACAGGAGTTACTAAAACAACTACTACTGCACCAATGGAAACACTCTTGAACCTGACTCCATTGTATTTAGACTGCAACATGCTAAGCAACTGAGAATTCCTGAAATAGATTCAGGTTTACTAAGAATTAGGAAATACATAGGAGATGCATCTTTAGAAATGCCGGACTATATAATTCCAATTAAACGCTTTATAAAGTAAAGTAGTTGTTCTCACAGATTCAGTTTCTGCCATTCAAGCAATAGAACGATATAATAGTCCAGATGAATCTTATAATATTAAGGATGTGAGATCTTATTATAGATTACATATTACTGTGGATACTGCACATTTGGGAGTGAATGGTAACGAGACTGCAGACTTTCTGGCCAAAAAGGGTGCAGTGTTATACTCAAAACCTATAAAGTCTTGTGGACTAGATATGAAACTAAAAAATATCAAAATTAATATGGAGCAAAAATACCAACATAATATTCAAAAGGAAATTACTAACAAAAGTTACTCCAACATAAAAGAAATAGTACAAAAAATAAAAAATATTCCAAAGAAAGAAGCCGTTGCTCACTTCAGATTAGCCACTAGACATGGCTGTATGGCGGAACATCTACATAGATTTGGTTTTATGAATGACAAAGCTTGTAAGATTTGCAATGCTGACAACATTTTAAATGGAGAACACCTACTAGAATGCCCAGAAAGCTGTACCAGATGGGAAGAACCCAATTTATATTGGCTAGCAGGGGAAAAATTGATGCATCAAGATCCTGCACTTTAGATCAACAACAACACTTTATAAAGAACTTCAGGATCATTATTGATATTGAACGTTGGACAAATAAAACTCTGGAAACGCTTTAGAAAACTTTCATGTGGTTTATAGATGGTCAAAGGAAGGCTCAGTAACAGGATCCGGAGTATATGGCATAAGACCAAGGTGCAAAAAGTTTTTTACCTTGGGTGAATATGCTACTGTTTTTTAAACAGAAATTTATGCTATTATTCAGTGCATACATGAAAACATAAGGGGAGCTTACACTGGTAAACAGATCCTTATCTTCTCAGATAGCCAGGCTGTACTTAAGGCTCTAAGTAGTCATAAGATAATATTAGGACTGGTTTTAAACCATCTAAACATGCTCACAAGCTTGGTAGAACAGAATGAGGTTCAATTCATCTGGGTGCCGGGTCATAATGGCATATAGGGAAATGGAATATCTGATGAACTTGCAAGACAAGGAGGAGCTTCACAATTTATTGGGCCAGAGCCAGCTCTAGGAACATCTCAATGTTTAGTAAGAGAGGCTATTAATCCAAAATAGTACATCACAAAACCTGGCTTAAATCCCCAGGAAACAAACATGGTAAACTATTTATTAGAAAACCATGTAAGAAAAGACTGAAAGCTTACTTAAATGTAACAGACTTCAGTTGAGAACAATTATTGCATTTCTCATAGGACATGCTCCTGTGAAAAAGCATCTTAACATGATGGGAGTGTTTCAGGGTAATTAAGGTTGCAGATTGTGCAAGAAAGAAAGTGAAACAGCCCAGCACATTATATGCTCCTGTGACGCCTTGGCTTACAGCAGATATATTGCTTTTGGGAAAATGTTTTTAGAACTAGAAGAACTTGAAACCATATCTGTATTCCTTGGTAAAGGCTGCAGGCATAATGCATTGGCTTTAAAACGATACAGGTAGCACAATAAGCCCAAGGCGTCTGGAGCAATGACAGAAATATGTATTGAATAAAACAAGACAAGATAGTAACATGCACTATAATAAGTACTAAGTTATAAGTGGTGTTCATCTGAGATGAGGTATTCCTGACATTCTTCATCATCAGGGGGTTGTAGTTCATGTAACGGAAGATGCTTGTTTAATATGTTTTTGTATTTGTTAGCCCCACGTTATGGAGCCAATTTGCGAGAGAAATTGCTTTACGTAATGTTGTTTACATCAGTGTAGAAGCCATCTTGTGACGTCATTCATTGGTTTGGTTCGTAGCTCCCTCTGGCGTTAGCAATTTGCATCAATTAGTGTTTGAAAGAATTTAAAGTTCTGTATATTGTCCTCCGGCTAGCTATCATCTTATCTTGGTAGAACATGTATCTCTTTGCAGGTTGTGAAGCGGAAAGGAATCTTTTATCCAGAAATTATACTGATGAAGAAAATTTGTTTTATAATTTTTATTGCCGAACACGTTCACTAACACTTTTACATATTGATTTAGATACTCGCCAAACTGAAACTGTTTGTAATAACTTCTTACTTATCACTTTTAACTCACGTACTTCAACTTTGTGTATATTTAACTGTATAATACTTTAGATTCTCGTAATTCTGCTACGCGTAACTTATGACGAACTGACTGACGACGTGTAGTGTACACGAAATTTTGATGAACTGAGGCGACCGACGTGTAAGGTATTGAGAATTTTGTTGAACTGTGGGCGATCTACCACGGACTCGACTTTATATACTCCCACTCCTCGACATACCTAAAGATTATAAATGAACTGCTATTGGCTAATAAAACGCGCCAACATTAGCGTCTATTTTAATATCCAATGAAAACCACGAATACATATGCTTTAGGAACTATTCTAGAATGTTCTACCGAAAACGCGCGAACATTACGTAACTTCCTGGTTCCCAGTAATGATAAACAGCTCAACCCCTCGCTGCATTATTGCGATATTATTGACAGTTTCAGTAAAGCCGTATATTATTATTTACCAATAATAATTACAATTAATAAACATCGGAAATCAATGTCACATAAAAATACATATTCATATTACAATCATTATTTACATTTAAGTAATTTGTGATACAAATTACCGTATCATATGCCCCACTAGAAACATAATTATAAATATTTACAACTTGTTTGGAAATTTTATAATTGTGTTTTTAGTCTCCTAAATCTTGGAACACACGTTATCACTTTCACTTGACACTTCACACGCATTTAACACACGACATATGTTTTATCTCGCCACTACTTACTGGCTCTGGTTTAATTAATTTAGATATTAATCTGACATTACAAATTTTTTTTTTTTTATAGCAAATACTTTACCCTAAATTATTTAATCACTGCTACCAAATTGTTTACTTTCTTAAGTTGTTGATAAAAATTTATACATTTAAGATTTTTTTGTAATTATTACACATATTTACCAAAATATTCACCCTCTACACAAATATATTTACATCTCTTAAATCTAGGCACTGTTTCACATTTTCTGTTTGTTGCTACATAAGTATTTGTTTTTAATTATTTTTACCCATTTTTGTTATTTTGTACTTTATTTTAATAATGTTCTTAGAATTGTATTTATGTACTTTACTTTAATATCATATTAAGTTTAAATCTTTGCATTCTTAATTTTTAAATGTTGTTACAGTTACTAAAAATTTAATTTTTTTTTTTTTTTTAACATTTCTCTTATTTTTTATTTTGTTTATAATTTATTTCTCTTTTCAAATGACATATAAATAATTAACCCTCTTACGTTCCAATACATTTCTCTGCAAGTCATCTTTACCTATCCAGCATTTACTTTACATCTTATTGCTATTTACCCTCCTGGATCAAATTGTGTGTGGCTAAACATTACTCGTAGCCGTAACCTAACCTTCAAATTTTTGTTCATGAATAACCTCTTGTATTCATATGAAATTTCGTCACATGATAACATTCGAAAACAATCTACAGTTTCCTGAACTACACATCTTTTACCAACTTTCATTTTCAATTCATCTGCTATCTTTATAACTTGAGAATACTCTGACAAATCTGTACTAAACTGTACTGGACTGGAGTTTTCATTTTGAACATCTTGGTACAATTTCTTTCTTTGCATTATTGACTCCTTCTGTATTTCTGATATTTCCCCTCTGAAATTAACTTGCGCCTCATTTACATCTACATTCCTAACCTCTTTTATCTCTCTTATCTCACTTGAAATACTACTCATTTGACTTCCTAACTCTGTGCATTCTACATTAACCTCACTTTTAGTATTAACCTCACTTTCTTTGTTATCTATTTCCATGCTCATATCTAGCATTTTCTTTGAAACTTCTCCTGTCTCACTTACTATTACTTCCTCATTTTCATCTCTCATTTCTGGCATACTACTATCTAGCTTCATAACTTTCTTTTCAATTTCTCCACTGCTTTGATCTACTTTTCGCTCTAATATCTCATTACTCCTACCAATATCTTCAATTGATTTCCTATGATCTTTTTTTATATCTTCTCTCAATTCCTCCAAACTCTGATCTAATTTCTTACTAATATATTCCCTCGTTTCCCTACAATTCTTTTGCATATCTTCTCTAAATTGATCTCTAAAATTTCTCAGCATTTTCATCATCATACTAGCATCAATAGTAATATTTCCTACTATTCTATTCTTACTTTCTGCACTAACATTTCCTCCCTCAAATATTACATTGTTTGAATTATTTTCTGTAACCTGTATTGAATTACAGCTGTTACACTATCCCCCTTCATCATTATTTCTTCAATATTATTAGTAGCCATTGTTTTTGTTTTCTAAAAAAAAATTACAATACTCTGACCTTTGTGATGCTGTCTGTTGCTGTTACTTTGATGTCCAGTTTCCTGCCCCATTCTCCTAGATTTGTATGTCGCTTCGATGAATCTGCGTAGTTTTGTCGTCCTGTAGTTTGAATTTCCCTGTTGTCTTGTAATCTCGGAATTACGATGTCCAATCATTCATGTAGTCTGTCCTCCCTGTTGTTTCTGGAATCTGCGTCTTGTAGATCAATTCACTGCTCCATTCATTCCACATTCTGGTTAATTCTGCTACTTTCCTAGTTAATTCTGCTACTTCCTGGTTATTCTGATCCTTTCCTGGTCACTCTTGTTCCTTTCCTGGTCATCTTGCCCCACGTTCTGGGTGCCAATATGCAACGGACGATGCTTGTTTAATATGTTTTTGTATTTGTTAGCCCCACGTTATGGAGCCAATTTGCGAGAGAAATTGCTTTACGTAATGTTGTTTACATCAGTGTTGAAGCCATCTTGTGACGTCATTCATTGGTTTGGTTCGTAGCTCCCTCTGGCGTTAGCAATTTGCATCAATTAGTGTTCGAAAGAATTTAAAGTTCTGTATATTGTCCTCCGGCTAGCTATCATCTTATCTTGGTAGAACATGTATCTCTTTGCAGGTTGTGAAGCGGAAAGGAATCTTTTATCCAGAAATTATACTGATGAAGAAAATTTGTTTTATAATTTTTATTGCCGAACACGTTCACTAACACTTTTACATATTGATTTAGATACTCGCCAAACTGAAACTGTTTGTAATAACTTCTTACTTATCACTTTTAACTCACGTACTTCAACTTTGTGTATATTTAACTGTATAATACTTTAGATTCTCGTAATTCTGCTACGCGTAACTTATGACGAACTGACTGACGACGTGTAGTGTACACGAAATTTTGATGAACTGAGGCGACCGACGTGTAAGGTATTGAGAATTTTGTTGAACTGTGGGCGATCTACCACGGACTCGACTTTATATACTCCCACTCCTCGACATACCTAAAGATTATAAATGAACTGCTATTGGCTAATAAAACGCGCCAACATTAGCGTCTATTTTAATATCCAATGAAAACCACAAATACATATGCTTTAGGAACTATTCTAGAATGTTCTACCGAAAACGCGCGAACATTACGTAACTTCCTGGTTCCCAGTAATGATAAACAGCTCAACCCCTCGCTGCATTATTGCGATATTATTGACAGTTTCAGTAAAGCCGTATATTATTATTTACCAATAATAATTACAATTAATAAACATCGGAAATCAATGTCACATAAAAATACATATTCATATTACAATCATTATTTACATTTAAGTAATTTGTGATACAAATTACCGTATCATATGCCCCACTAGAAACATAATTATAAATATTTACAACTTGTTTGGAAATTTTATAATTGTGTTTTTAGTCTCCTAAATCTTGGAACACACGTTATCACTTTCACTTGACACTTCACACGCATTTAACACACGACATGTGTTTTATCTCGCCACTACTTACTGGCTCTGGTTTAATTAATTTAGATATTAATCTCACATTACAAATTTTTTTTTTTTTTTATAGCAAATACTTTACCCTAAATTATTTAATCACTGCTACCAAATTGTTTACTTTCTTAAGTTGTTGATAAAAATTTATACATTTAAGATTTTTTTGTAATTATTACACATATTTACCAAAATATTCACCCTCTACACAAATATATTTACATCTCTTAAATCTAGGCACTGTTTCACATTTTCTGTTTGTTGCTACATAAGTATTTGTTTTTAATTATTTTTACCCATTTTTGTTATTTTGTACTTTATTTTAATAATGTTCTTAGAATTGTATTTATGTACTTTACTTTAATATCATATTAAGTTTAAATCTTTGCATTCTTAATTTTTAAATGTTGTTACAGTTACTAAAAATTTAATTTTTTTTTTTTTTTTAACATTTCTCTTATTTTTTATTTTGTTTATAATTTATTTCTCTTTTCAAATGACATATAAATAATTAACCCTCTTACGTTCCAATACATTTCTCTGCAAGTCATCTTTACCTATCCAGCATTTACTTTACATCTTATTGCTATTTACCCTCCTGGATCAAATTGTGTGTGGCTAAACATTACTCGTAGCCGTAACCTAACCTTCAAATTTTTGTTCATGAATAACCTCTTGTATTCATATGAAATTTCGTCACATGATAACATTCGAAAACAATCTACAGTTTCCTGAACTACACATCTTTTACCAACTTTCATTTTCAATTCATCTGCTATCTTTATAACTTGAGAATACTCTGACAAATCTGTACTAAACTGTACTGGACTGGAGTTTTCATTTTGAACATCTTGGTACAATTTCTTTCTTTGCATTATTGACTCCTTCTGTATTTCTGATATTTCCCCTCTGAAATTAACTTGCGCCTCATTTACATCTACATTCCTAACCTCTTTTATCTCTCTTATCTCACTTGAAATACTACTCATTTGACTTCCTAACTCTGTGCATTCTACATTAACCTCACTTTTAGTATTAACCTCACTTTCTTTGTTATCTATTTCCATGCTCATATCTAGCATTTTCTTTGAAACTTCTCCTGTCTCACTTACTATTACTTCCTCATTTTCATCTCTCATTTCTGGCATACTACTATCTAGCTTCATAACTTTCTTTTCAATTTCTCCACTGCTTTGATCTACTTTTCGCTCTAATATCTCATTACTCCTACCAATATCTTCAATTGATTTCCTATGATCTTTTTTTATATCTTCTCTCAATTCCTCCAAACTCTGATCTAATTTCTTACTAATATATTCCCTCGTTTCCCTACAATTCTTTTGCATATCTTCTCTAAATTGATCTCTAAAATTTCTCAGCATTTTCATCATCATACTAGCATCAATAGTAATATTTCCTACTATTCTATTCTTACTTTCTGCACTAACATTTCCTCCCTCAAATATTACATTGTTTGAATTATTTTCTGTAACCTGTATTGAATTACAGCTGTTACACTATCCCCCTTCATCATTATTTCTTCAATATTATTAGTAGCCATTGTTTTTGTTTTCTAAAAAAAAATTACAATACTCTGACCTTTGTGATGCTGTCTGTTGCTGTTACTTTGATGTCCAGTTTCCTGCCCCATTCTCCTAGATTTGTATGTCGCTTCGATGAATCTGCGTAGTTTTGTCGTCCTGTAGTTTGAATTTCCCTGTTGTCTTGTAATCTCGGAATTACGATGTCCAATCATTCATGTAGTCTGTCCTCCCTGTTGTTTCTGGAATCTGCGTCTTGTAGATCAATTCACTGCTCCATTCATTCCACATCCTGGTTAATTCTGCTACTTTCCTAGTTAATTCTGCTACTTCCTGGTTATTCTGATCCTTTCCTGGTCACTCTTGTTCCTTTCCTGGTCATCTTGCCCCACGTTCTGGGTGCCAATATGCAACGGACGATGCTTGTTTAATATGTTTTTGTATTTGTTAGCCCCACGTTATGGAGCCAATTTGCGAGAGAAATTGCTTTACGTAATGTTGTTTACATCAGTGTTGAAGCCATCTTGTGACGTCATTCATTGGTTTGGTTCGTAGCTCCCTCTGGCGTTAGCAATTTGCATCAATTAGTGTTCGAAAGAATTTAAAGTTCTGTATATTGTCCTCCGGCTAGCTATCATCTTATCTTGGTAGAACATGTATCTTTTTGCAGGTTGTGAAGCGGAAAGGAATCTTTTATCCAGAAATTATACTGATGAAGAAAATTTGTTTTATAATTTTTATTGCCGAACACGTTCACTAACACTTTTACATATTGATTTAGATACTCGCCAAACTGAAACTGTTTGTAATAACTTCTTACTTATCACTTTTAACTCACGTACTTCAACTTTGTGTATATTTAACTGTATAATACTTTAGATTCTCGTAATTCTGCTACGCGTAACTTATGACGAACTGACTGACGACGTGTAGTGTACACGAAATTTTGATGAACTGAGGCGACCGACGTGTAAGGTATTGAGAATTTTGTTGAACTGTGGGCGATCTACCACGGACTCGACTTTATATACTCCCACTCCTCGACATACCTAAAGATTATAAATGAACTGCTATTGGCTAATAAAACGCGCCAACATTAGCGTCTATTTTAATATCCAATGAAAACCACGAATACATATGCTTTAGGAACTATTCTAGAATGTTCTACCGAAAACGCGCGAACATTACGTAACTTCCTGGTTCCCAGTAATGATAAACAGCTCAACCCCTCGCTGCATTATTGCGATATTATTGACAGTTTCAGTAAAGCCGTATATTATTATTTACCAATAATAATTACAATTAATAAACATCGGAAATCAATGTCACATAAAAATACATATTCATATTACAATCATTATTTACATTTAAGTAATTTGTGATACAAATTACCGTATCATTCATGAACAATAGTCATTGTAGTGTTTCAGTTTTAAAAGTTTAGCAGCTGTATGAGGAGGTTTTTGAAACACCTACTTTCTGTGCAGCACATCTTAGACACTCCTTTGGAAAGCATTCGAATCATGCATCAATTTCGTCACTTTTTTCCTCCATTAGAACATCTCATTTTCACTTCTTAGGTTTAGCATTTAGCGTTCCCATTGTCCTGTAGCAGGATTTTTATAAAAAATGTATTGATATTGTAACGTATGGGTGAAGTTAAGTTAAATTATTTTCCTAAAAGTTAATTTTGTTTAGAATTTGGTTCATGTGAAGCTTATTTCTTGCATTCTTACTTCACATGGTGCAACCCAAGATGCACAGTGATTCGTCGTTTAGAGTAGAGGTTATCTCTCCATATATGGCCATGTCCTGTGTGGAGTCATCTATCTATGATATAAAAACCCTTCCATAAATCTATGGGCATGGCAGTCTTGATAGGAACAACCCAGGTGCGGCTGGAGGTGTTGCCCAGATCAACGCCCACCTTTGGGTATGGCTTCCAGCATAACATCTGCCCAATGGCACTGGGTAACCAAAAACTGTTCCCTCTCTTAATTAATTCTCTTGCTTAATTCTAAAAATGGCTTCCTTGCTCACTTTAATTGTCTCTACTCGTCTGTTATATTAAATTTATGTTATCGTTTTTGTTAATTGTGTCTTGCTATTCAGAGTTGCTCCCCAACCCTTAATCCTGTGACGCTCCAAAGTGTACAACCCCCTTCAAATTAAGGACGTGACAATATTGTACATTACGTGAATGTGAGAAAGTATTTTATAATTGAGAATTTAACTTGTCAATGAGAACTGTGCATCTTCAGGGCATGTTACAGCTAAGATTTCTTTTTATTAATATACTGTCAATAAGAAATAGATTTTAATTTTCCCTATTTAAATTCCTTTTGTTCAATATTGTTTAGTAATCTTCCACTTTACATTTTCTTCTTGCATAATTTTCTGAATATAGATGATATTCAAAGTTACATCTTTCAGATGCTGGTGAGACACAACTGTCTGGATTGACTGTTAGTGAGTTAATATCCTTTCACACAAGAATAAGAAAGTTTCTTGCGGTTCCTTGGCAACATTCATTATTCTATCACTGCTTTTCTTTTGTGCTATAAACAAGTTTGTTTATTCCATGGCCAAGTACATTGCTTTGTACAAGTTTCTCTGCACATATAAATGTTTACCAAGGTTGGCCATGGCTGCTACCTAATTACAAATATAGGTTAACAAAGAACAAATTCACAATCCCATAATAAATATAATATAATAATCATGATGATAACATCAAAAATATGCAAACGTTACATAAATAAATATAACATTATAATGAACAAATTCCGTATGTCCTCATGCCCATATATACATTCAGGCAGGTAAGTCGAGTATTATTCATATTTAATCATTCTGTTTCAGCCCTATACTTACTAACCAGACATCTGACTGTATCTCTATTTTTTGGAATAGGAATACCAGGCTCCTGAAATAGTCTACACAATTAAATTTTTATGTATGTATCATACATAGAAATTCTTTATTCAAGCGTGAATTTTTCTGTAGGCATTTTAGTGGACTAACAAGAATAATCTAATGTAATTCACGCACAATGGAAATGTCTTGAATAAACTTTCATTTTTCAGATGTACAATGAACAAATTCTAGTCTTTACAGCTTGAACTGAAGGCACAGTATAACACATCTGATAAGTGTAGCCTTGAGCAGATCATACACCACTAATGCGTTGTAGAAAAATACCGAGGTCACTGCAGTGGAAGCAAACTATGTATATATGTGATCTATGGCCCAGCTATAAATGAAACATAGGGTGCAAGATTACTCTTATTTCTCAGTTGAATGATGAAACTTCTGTTTTCTTGCATTTACTGAATGCAGTTTCATAATGTGGGACCCATGATAAGGATTTATGTACACGTTAGCAACGTCTAGGATGCAACAATTGAAAGATGACTGTCATCGGAATCTGGTCCATGGTTATAACACTTGTATAGCAGAGCTGCCTTGGATTCGCCTGACAATATAAGAATGAGACAGAGAAGTTAATTGCTCAGTAGTTGTTTGTAGGCATGTTAAAGTCCATGATTCAGATCCCAACCATGGCTTTAAATATTTCAAATCCAATTTATTTTGTTTACCCCACATGCTTTACTATAATGTGCCCATATCTATGTACTCTTTGTATCAATTGTTTATACAGATGAATGTGTTGAGAACAAGCATGCACATTAGATGCAGAATATTGATGTATAAATGCTAACTGATCACTTTCCTTTGTCATGTACAGAAAAGACGAGAAGATGCAGAGAAGAGCAGAACTTTAGATGTATTACGAGCAGCGGTGGTTTGTGTTCTAGGCCACGTAGACACAGGTAAGAAAATTTTCTAAGAGAGAGAGAGAGAGTCAATTCAAAAACAAAAAGGTGAAATATAAAGCACATGAAAAGACAGCATATCTGAACCACAGAATGCAGATAGCAATGCCATTTATTTTGAGAAATTTTACAAGAAGAAAATTAAAATTAATGTTAGCAAAGGAAGTTCAGAGGCCTTGCACAATCAAGTGTTTTGTTTTGTGGCTAATGAAAGAAGTATGAAAGTTAACAGCGATTACAAATAATACAAATAGTGATGGTTTTGTTATATTGATGGTGTTGGGCTGCCAAGTGTCAGCTGTCTTGCTACTTGTATACAAACTGTAGCCTAGCGACAGACATAAAAATTGTTTCTATAAAAGTTTAATAAAAATTGTTTCTATAAAAGTTACCTGTTTTAAAGAGCTCTATCTAATGATATGTTATTTTGTTATTTGACTCTCACTCCCATTTTTAATTTTAAAGTGTAAGTCCACTGACCCCACTTCTGATTATGGTTGAATGATGAAATCAAGATCAAGTGAAAGTTTCCATTTGCTTTAGTTATAAATATGTGTGTTTCAAAAATTAAAAAAAATCAGTATTGGTATAAGTGCAGCTCATGATTTGCAAGTTTGGGAGGGCAGCAGGTGATGATTTTGTATTAAGCACATTTTACTCTACAGGTTTCATTCTACAGTATACCAAAAAAATGTATGTAAACAAAAACAACCATAAAAATAAAAATATTCTACATACAATTTCTCATTTGTTCAGTTTACTGCATGTATTTTTCAGCACATACAAAATCCTATGCATTAGTTGAATGCAGAAATAAAACGTGCAATAAAATGCATCTATCACAGTGAGCATAAATTAAATATTGTATTATTCCGTTCAGTAGCAGGAAACCTTTTGTCATTAATATTACATGGTGCACCCTTGCATTAATGATTATCGCTTAAAATTTCAGTAGAGAATATGCAGTTTTATAATAAATGGATATTCTCTACATTGTTTTCACTTGCACATCGATAAGTTTTGTGAACATATTTCTTCAAAGTTTCTACCTTCTATTATAATACTTATTTAGATGTCAGAGTAAGAACATAAATTCTTAAGTGGGAACATGTATAGTTTGTTTTTGCTCATTGCCCAACCTTATCTCATGTCTAAATGTGTTTGTGATGTTACCAAG
Source organism: Deroplatys truncata (assembly GCA_030765065.1). Classification (NCBI taxonomy): domain Eukaryota; kingdom Metazoa; phylum Arthropoda; class Insecta; order Mantodea; family Mantidae; genus Deroplatys; species Deroplatys truncata. Next base: position 9,930,720 of record CM060987.1, on the reverse strand, counting down.
TAATCAACAACACACATTGGAAAAATGTTCAAGAGTATAAAATGAACTGTAAGAAGTTATTATGCATTTATTTACCTCTCAGGAAAAGAAAAACAAACTTGACTATAACTAAACTAACCTAATTAATATTCTTATAGATGAAGTCCATTTTCTCCTTTTGTTCAGCAAAACGTTTGAAATCAGGGACTTCTCAATATAACATGGCTAAAGCATTAAGTCTGTCTTTTTGCTACTTACTCTTGTTTTCATTATGATTCTTTAACTAATTAATTTAACTTTAAAATGCACACTTACAGATTTTTAACGGTCTCCACCAAGTGCATACCACTTGCACTGAATTAACTGGTTAAGTTAGGTATTTTACGCAATACATGCTTCCAAACACTCATGCAATTAAGCTGTACATGTGTGAATCACAGCACTTCGTGTGAACGTGTACACTGTGATTATGTGACGCCAAACAATAGCGAACCAACATAGATTGTAGTATAAGGAGAATTATTTTTTTCTGCTCTGTATCATTTTAACTCTACTGTACTTTAAATTGCAGTATAATTTAAGAATTTAATTAAATTTTAAATCAGTTTTATATAACAGAATTACATTTTAAACAGGACTGAGTACATTTTTTTTTTTCATATGGTGGCGGCAGTGAAATTGAATGACTCCACATAGAAAGAACCAATAACAAAGCACCTCGGACTCCGTCAAGCTGCTATTACCTCTCTACACTCCTCGCTCTCATTTCAAACATTCGCTTCCGCATATTTCATCTCTAGTGGTATCTACAAACGCAAGTTTTCCCGGACAGACTTGATGTAGTCCGAAATATACCCCTTAATGAAAACATTCACACTCCTCATTGCATAAGTGTTGCAACAACATTTCAAACAAAGCAAAATCTATAAACTAAATCAGGGAGTGCAGAAATTAATACTGCAATGACATCTGATGTTATCCTTCCTTTCCTGTTTTATTTATGGGGAGGGCACTGCCTTAGAGTTTACTATTGCCAGCTGCCACTGATTGGTATCTAATATAAAAAAATAATGGTAATGTCCTATCCTAGTATATATAAATTTATTTTAATTAATTTTATAATGTGTTTATATATTTATTTATTTCATTTATGTAAGTCATTAATCCTAATACATGATAATGTTTAAAAGCTTGGTTTTCATTCCATACCAATGCATGTGAATTAAACTAAAATGTGATCTACAGGTAAAACCAAAATATTGGATAAGTTGAGAAGAACAAATGTCCAGGATGGTGAAGCTGGTGGTATCACGCAGCAGATTGGTGCTACAAACGTGCCCATTGAAGCAATCAAGGAACAAACCAAAATCGTAAAGGGGGTATGTTTTTAGAAAACCTCTCAGAACTCTTACATTAAAATGTTATTTTTAGATGGTAAGACAATTTTTGGATTGTTTCTAAAATGGTTCTAGTTGGTACATTTGAATGGCAGATTTTAACATTTTGAGGTTATGGACCAGAGGCTTTTTTTTTACTCTGCTACTAGTGTGGACATTAAATCAAGGTGCTCAATTGTCAAACCTGTTTGTGGCATGTCAGATGTAAACAAAACACACTCTTGTATGCACTGGTCACTATCACGAAGTCTGTCTGTTCTGAGGCCTGTGGGGGTACAGTAATACTGTCTTGTTTAGTACAGTGGAATTAACACCATAAGTTTCAACTCAAACATGATAAACAGGAACATAGCACTTTTGAGAGGAAAATGCCTTGACTTAAAACACCTTTCTGAATAAATATTTCAGTTTTGTAAATTTTGGCACTTAACACCTTTGAGATGTTCCAGATGGTTCACTCAGTGGGGAACTGAATTCAAAACTTCTACAATCTGGTGCTCTGTAGTAGCACTTGCTGCACCTCACAGTAATCATCACTAACTCGCTTGGAGAACTGCACTTGATGTTGCAGCAGAAATATGCTCAACTCGCTTATTTACACTCTGACTGCTCTTATACAGCCAATGGAATCTTTCACAGAACATTCTAAAACTAATCTGGACACACACTCTGGAGGCGGGGGAAAGGAACTTCCAGGTTATCTCCTGATAGCGCTTTTGGTGTTTAAGCCAGTCAAGACTGTGACTGATTTTGGTTTATCTCTGACTCCTGATAACCTTGAGCCATAACTGTTGTGTCACAATACAGCTTCACACTTCTCTCCCATTCACTGCTCCAGAGCTGATGTTCTGTATGGAGCATTATTGCCAACCTAGTTCCAGTTTCATGGTTTAAGCTTAAGCTTCAAATTGGACTTAAGCAGAGGCTTAAGCTACAGTTGAGCTTTATTATGTACAGTGCAAGCAATAAGCTGAGCTTAAATGTGGGTTGGCTTAAACTGTACTGAACTGTGGTTTAAACTAAGGAGTCGCTATGTCTGAAGAAGACAATATTAGTGATGAGGAAATGCAAACCATATGCACAACAGAAGATGATCTAGAATGTTTACAATGCGTCCAAACCATTTTCACGTATGTCTGAGAATTCTATGAGAGATTTTGATTAAGTAAAAGTCGGCAATGATGGTACCAGAAATTATTGATGTTAAACGTAAAACTAACTGGTAAGCAAAACTTAATTTTAAACTCCTACTTCATATTTCTTTATTTCAGTAACAAAGACCTCGTCAGAAACAGTGCTTCTCTTAACATTGAGGTTATGCAAGTAGAAGCATGCTAATTACCGCTGGAGATTTTTCCAGCATCTCAAAATCTAGCATGCTGAGCTGACAGAATTGTTTGACACCAGTCTAATCCACCCTTTTTATTGCAATTTTTCCATGTTTGGTTTTTCTTAGTCCCTAGTAATTTATCCGATTGATTGCACTGTGTTACATTGCTTCACAATTTCTAGGAGAATACTGACTTCTTGAGAAGTAAAGTTTGCAGTATGTTTTGACTCTGATTTTTCAGTCATTTGAACTACACTGCCGTTTGTGAAAATTGCAACACCAAGAAGGAAATGTATGAATTTAATAGCACAGGTTAGGTACATGACAAGTAACAAATGAAAATCTATACATGACCTTTGAGCCCTAATATTCAGTATTTGGTGTGACCTCCATGCGCTGCAATTAGAGCTGCTATATGCCGTGGCATTGAATCAAAAAGGTTCTGAATAAGTTCCTAAGGGATTTCCCTCCATGCAGTTTGTATTTGAGCCCACAAATCTGTGACACTGGTTACTGGAAGACAGTGACGCACCAGATATCGACCAACCATGTCCCAGACATGTACAAGGGCGACATGTCAGGCGAACATGCAGGCCAGGGAAGCAATGGTACCTGTCGCTCTTCGAAGAAGGCTTGTACATTCCTCGCAATATGTGGCATTGTCCTGTTGAAATATGGCCTGTGGAGATGCCTGAAGCAGGGGGAGTACCTCAGGCTCTACAACCACCGTTAGGTACCGGTTGCTGTTCAAAGTGCCCTGAATTCGTAGGAGGTGAGATCAGTTGTTGTAACCCATGGCGCCCCAAACTATCACACTTGGTGTTTGTCCGCTATGCCACTCAACAATGCAGCCCTCCAGGTTGCACTTACCATGGTACCGCCGGACACGTATGTGGCCATCACTGTAAGACACGTTGAAGTGGCACTCGTCTGTAAAGACTACATTTTGCCACTCAGCACCCCAGTGATGGTGTTCACGTGCCCATTGCAGTTGGAGGAGCTTGTGGTTTCTGGGCAATGGAAGCTGACGTAATGACATGCATGCAACCAGTTCAACCTGCAGCAGACAGCGTCGAGCCAACACTGTGGATGAAGCTGTAACATCCGTTATTGACATGCGGACAAGATGACGGTCATTCCGTGCTGTGGTCATGTTCCGTGGTCCAGTACCCGCTCTTCGCTGCGTACGACCTTCATCTATCCACTGCTTGCACACAGCATCACTGTCGTAGCAGCGCGCCCTGAATGAGCTGAAATGTCATGGTATGACAAACCCGATTCCCTGAGACCGATCATTCTGCTCCGTTCGAGCTCACTCACATACCAATATGGCTCCCTTTGACATCGAGGCATACTAGCACTCACTTTATTGTTTCCACCTTATTTGACAGTTTTGCAATGCCTACACTGGGCGCAACACTGAACCTTGTTGGACCGACACAAGAGGGCTCTGCTCGGCCTACCTGCAAACCTAATCACTTATTGCTTGCACACTCTTCTACACTTCCACCAAGTTTGGAGTTATTTGGGAAATTCTTTCTTGGTGTTGCAATTTTATAAATGGCAGTGTGTATGATGTTGGATAAGTTGCAAGAGCTTATTTTAGGAGTGGTGTTGCCATAAACAAATAGGGTAATTAATGTGCAAGTGTTGTCATCTGTTCAGTTCCATGGAGTTGTTCAGCTTAGTAAAGCCAAAGGTGGTTGGTTGCCCTATTGTAAAACTCATAAAGCTTAAACCAAAGCTGTGTTCATAGGTTATTAAAGCTTTCGCTTAAGCTGTGAAACCGGTCTTTAAAGTATTATCGTGTGCTAATCTATTGAAAATCTTCCATTCCCTTGGCTGCCTATATTAGTATGTGAAATAATTTAAGATTCAAGTACTTGACTAATTACAGACAGTCATGTTTAACTAGTTTTCATCAATTTAGTTTGCAGATATTGAGCTGCGGATTCCTGGTTTACTCATCATAGATACCCCAGGTCACGAGTCTTTCAGCAACCTGCGAAGTAGAGGTTCATCGTTATGTGATATAGCAATTCTGGTTGTTGACATTATGCACGGGCTGGAACCACAAACTATAGAATCCATCAATCTTCTCAAGAATAAAAAGACTCCATTTATTGTTGCCTTAAACAAAATAGATAGGTATGTATGTTTTAGCTTCTAATGCTGAATATAATCATCACGCATGAGAATCACGCTCAGATTGACTAGTTTCTTATGTGTGACTTTTTGATACTGAGTTTTCATTGGAAATACACGATTTGAGGTTTCCTGATTCCAAAAAAAGCCTCTTTAGTAAAATGTCTGTGTGTCTGTCTGTGAACAGCATAACTCAAAAGCAAAAAGTTGGTTAAACACACAGCTTGGCATTTAAGGGGACAAGGTACTCAGAATGGTCAAAAATCACATTTTTAGTTTTTTGGCACCAATAAAATCTCTATTATTTCCAGTTTCAGAAACTATATACTTTTTGGGAGTTAAGAGGTTTTTAAGACATTTAAATACCATTTAAATGCTAGTCTGCATTTCTTTAAAGCTGTCATGCAAAGCCCCTTTTTAGAACATTTTTGTATCTTTCAACAATGAACAACTATATCATGGCCAGCGAGCAGTTCAGCAATTAACAAAAGAGGCAGGACCAAGAGAAGGCAATCAGAAAAGCTGAAGCAATCCAGGAATGAAGGTGCAGATGATTATGACCCTGGAATATACTGAAGTGTGTCAGAATTTTAACGCTCAAACTTTAAATTAAGTTTTCTCAAAACATTTTTGGTTACTTATGTACCTTTTTACTTTCTCTACTACGTATAGTAAGTAGGGGAAGTATTGTATTCCACCCAAAATTTCGATACCGAGATTTCACCGGAAATACATGTTTTGAGACCCCCTGAATCCAAAAAAAGCATTTTTGGAAACATGTCCGTGTGTGTGTCTGTGTGTCTGTGAACAGCATAACTCAGAAACGAACAGTTGGATAAACACCAAACTTGGTATTTGGGTTCAGTATCTTCCAAGGATGCGACACGAAGGTTTTCAAGAAAATCCCAACACCCCAGAGTACCCTTTACATGGAACATTTTTCGAAAATTTTAATTTTCTCAAAAATGGCTCTAACGATTTTGATTAAAATATCATATATTTAAGATATTTTTATGACAAATAAAATGTATATCTTGAATTTTCTGGGAATGTCTCCAAAAGTATTCTTTATTGTGAACGACTTTTGCATAACTGGTAAACCATAAGAAATAGACAAAATTTTACTACACAAAAAATGTAGATTGCGTTAAAATACACAATTTATGTCATATACATTTTTTTTGTTGAGTGAACCATTTTTGAGATATTGCTTGTTATTCCCTTAAATTTTTCAATACTTATTTTCTCAAATGTGAATTCGTTATTCATTTTTTTGTCTTGGATATGCAAAGAGTTATAATCTGTGGCAAAGGGAATGGTGCTGCACCTAGCAACCAGCTATTAAGAGATATGTATGTGCTTAAAGGCTACTGTTTTTCTATATTGCCCTTGTAAATATATTTTCCCCTTACATCTACAAGAAAATTAGCAATAAGATAGAGTTTGCAAATGTTTATCTCGATTAACATGAACTAGATGGAGAATAAGCGTTTGTAAAAATACTTTGTACAAGAGTAGAGAAAGTCATGTGAGTGTAACACGTCAGATTTTTCTCAAAGTATGAGAGGTAGAGAGCTGAAATTTTCAGTACATGTATACAACACATAGTTAAACTTTCTGAACTGCAATCATAATTTTATAATATATGTTAGTGATATTAAGAAAATAACAACATTGCAAAATTTCCATATTTTTACTTTTTTGACTCTGCAATTATAATTTTTTCAACTTCTATTGAATTGATATACATAACTAAATAATTGAGGTTCAGAAGATAGCTGATTATACTAAGAACCAGCATGCAAAAGTGTGATTCTGTATTGCAAGTAGTATCAGAGAATAAGGTACATGAATTCACATGTTTTAAGAGTAAATTTCATTATTTTTCTGCTAAACGAAATAATTTTTACGAACTCAACTACACAAGCTATCAATGCACACAACTGCTTGAAATAATTGTCATGATTTATAGAATAATTCATAAAAATTTTAGGAAAAACCATTGAGAACTTTAAGAGCAGTGGTAATTTAACACACATAAGGCGTAATTTCCATGTGTTCAGACTACCTTGTCCCCTTAAATTCACCATCTCCCAAGGATGTGACAAAGATTTTCATGAAAATCCTTCAACCAAAGGAAGCCTTTACATGGAAACTTTTTTATTTTTCCTTTCTTCTCAAAAATGGCTCAATGATTTTGATTAAAATACCCTATGTTTAAGATATTTACATGACAAATAAAATTTATATCTTGAATTTTCTGAAAATAGCTTGTTAAGTCCTCTTCATTTTCAATTTATGTATTTATTTTTATTTTGGGGGGGGCATTGACCATTTCAGAGATACTTTTTGTTATTGGTTTGAATTTTCAAATACTTTTAGTTTTTTCAAGTGGTAACTCACTCTAATTTCTTTTCATGGTCATGCAAAGAGCATGGAATTTCAAAGTCATAACATAACGATGCACTATTTAAAACTCTGACTATAGCTTCAACCTCTTGTCGTCCTCCGTGGACTAGTGGTACCGTGTTAGCCTCTAGTTCCCAAGGTCGCGAGTTCAAACCCGGCGGAGGGCGATGGATTTTTTCGGGCGTAAAAATCGTTAGCACGGCTTCCTTCGGAAGGGAAGTAAAGCCGGTGGTCCCGTGTCGTAGATTTACGGCACGTAAAAGAACCTCAAGCCTGATAAAGAGGCCTCTGAGCAAAATTACAGGTGTTTCACGCCCAATATAGAATGGGACGCTAAGAACCATAGTAGTTAAAGAGCGTCCATAAATAAAACTCAATTTTTTTTTTTTTTTTTTTCAACCTCTTGTATCCTACTTGCGCCTAAAACAAAATGTGTAAATGTGACCTACCTCCGTGGTGCGAGGGTAGCGTGTCTACTTCACATTCAAGAGGTCCCGGGTTGGAATCTGTTAGGGTAAATAACCCAGATAAGGTTTTTTTATGGGTTTTTCTCTTATCTTGAAGAGATGAATGTTGGATAACTCTAAGCTCTATGGACCCCAAGCTAATTTGAGCATCATTTCATTCATTGTCTGATATGATCCAGTTGAAGCATGTTAAACTTACTCAAAAAAGTGGAAATGTGTATCTGAATTAACAAGAAGTAAATAGAAGAATACGTTTTACTAAGAATAGTTTGTAGAAGAGTGAATAGAGAAAATGATGTGAATGTAACTCATCAAATTTTACTTTTCTGTATTCATGTTGGCTGCAAATGAGAAATCTTGAAGTTTGCAAGCTTCTATATGGTTGTTACCTGAAACCTATTTCAGTGCCTGATATCTTCTAATCACCTATTAGTGTTAGGTATACCTAAATTTTCCTATGCATGTACAATATAAAACCATAAAAAGAGCAGAAAGGTCTCTCAAATTACCCCTAAGATTTATATAGACAGGAATTTGTTCATTTTCTGCTTATATATACGGGGTCCTCAGATTTATTCAGCCATTGCTGCCAGTGAGTTGTCTGCACATGATGTCAATACTTTGAAGTCAATTTATCACCGGTTTCTGTGGCAGAGGACTGGCAAAAGATGAGTGGAAGGGGTAGATGTCAACAGTTTCGAGGTCACCTTAGTGAAATGGGACTTGTATGTACCTTTCCAGTATTTACGTTTGGAATGTCTTTTGGTCCCGTCTCATAAACTTGCAATCTCAGCATGCATGTGCATGCACCAACAACCCTTTACATGGAACATTTTTCAAAATTTTTTATTTTCTAAAAAATGGCTCTAATGATTTTGATTAAAATACCATATAGGTTGACTAATTTTGAAGATTTAGAAGCTAGTAACAGTGATGTGTCATATTTAAAATAGAGAGTTGTTTACACTACATCACTATGATATTCTTACTTGAACGCGTTTCGGGAGACGGCTTGTTCCCATCGTCAGCATTTTCTCTCAACTCAAGTTGTAGTTGAGAGAAAATGCTGACGATGGGAACAAGCCGTCTCCCGAAACGCGTTCAAGTAAGAATATCATAGTGATGTAGTGTAACAACCCTCAACTCTCTATTTTAAATTACCATATAGGTATTTTAATGAAAAATAAAATGTATATCTTGAATTTTCTGGGAATAGGCTGTGAAGTCCTTTTCATTCAGAAGGAATTTTGTATAACCTTGTTTAACTGGTAAACATTAAGTGATAGACGAAAATGCATTACAACTAGTGATGGGTCGAAGGAGTCGGAGTCGTTTCAAAGGAACGGTTCCTCCTTTGGAAGTGTGAAGTAACCATTCCACTATTCGGAACTGGCACTTCCCTACTTCCAATCACTTCCAACTCCGTCGGAGTTACTTCCAGAACAGTTTTACTTCCACTCCGCCAGAGTACTTCCAAGGCATTTACTTCCATCTCCGTCGGAGTTACTTCCACAACAGTTTTACTTCCATTCCGCCGGAGTACTTCCAAGACATTTACTTCCAACTCCGTCGGAGTTACTTCCACTTCCAATTGCATCATTCCATCAATTCCATTGGCAGTACAATACCTAACCAGTATTGCGTTATGCGTAGGTATTATTTAGAAGTCGCCATGACATTGGATATCATTTCCTTTATGGTAAATGAGATGGTATTAATGCAGCCTGCGTCACGTTGCAATTTGAGAAAAAATGTTTAAGTAAATTAAGTCAATTCTGACTCAAGTATTGATGAATTCGGGTTTGTGTCATTTATGCAAAATTGATGTTAAATGCCCTATTGAATATGACAAATGCAATGAACCTCTTTAGTTGAACGTTAATACAGACTTCTATAAAATACGCATAAACTTTCTCCCCTCCCCCGATGTATGGTTCAATACCAATTATGCTTCCACGAGAAAAAACATTTTTTTTAGTTATATTTCATCTGCTCGTACTTTCCACGTCATGTAGTCGTGATTTTAATAAGGGAATATTGCAGTAAGTTGAACGTTATGTACAGAATTTCAAAAGCACGCAGAAGCCTGTTTTTTTTTCTGGTGTAATCATTTAATTCCGATTATGCTTCTATGAGAGAATTCCAATTTCTAGTTACATGTGCGCTTACTACTTCGCACGTATGTAGCAGTTATAATAATATAATTTTGCAGTATGTCTGTAGTCAAATATTGCATTTTAACTCCCTAAAGCAACATTTTATGTTGATTGCTAGTTTTAGCCTTAAAATTAATAGTGAGCCCTTTACGTGAACAGCACGAATTATGCTTAATTAGCCATTTAAAACATATTTTTCATTTGTTACATTGTCGCTGTGAGCAAAATAACTTTTTGAAACAAGAAAAAACTTGAAAGCACCATAATTAGGACAAAGCTACAATAGTATTTAATTATGAATTGCCATACGTCACATAACCTCATTTTAAATCAGCTGATAAATTACTTCCAGTTTCGCCAACCTCATTTCTGTTGAAAATGTTGGTACTCTACATTGCGCATTTTCCTTATCCGCTTCGTTGTTGGCTGTGTGCCATGACGTAGTTAGTAGCCGCTAACAGCAAAATAGCTGATAATTCTGCATATACAGCTGTAGCTAAGACGAACAATTTTTAATTTAACCGGACGGAGACCGGGAGATCCGTGGTTCAAATCCCGGCTTGGCATTGAATGTTTCAGTCATCTGATTCTACCTGTCCAACACACGGCTTGTGTGAAAGAACAATTAATTCCAATTTGTAATTTGCATTATTCTGTATTTGATAACCTAGTTTTTTTCATCACAAAGTTAGAGTAATATCTTAAGAATTTAAACTATTAAACTGCCTTAAGGCAGTAAACTTTGTCCCGCAGACTTACGGTTCAGAAGGATAAATAAAATAAATGTAAATCGGAGCATACCACTTTTTATTAAATTCTCAAAATGTTCCACTTCACAATAACATAAAAAGCAGCCCCTAAAGATTATGAGTATATTTAAATTAATTTCCCAAAAGTAATGTTTTATATTTGCTGAAACTACATTTATTGCAAAAGAATTTACCTTCACACTGTTCATAACCTAAATGTTTAACACGCAATACAACAATATTTTACTAAGTATCTAGGCATAAGTTTCAGTCTTAAAGCCAGTGTAGCGTTCCGTTAATTATATTTGCTTTACAGCAAATGGAATTACAAATTATTCAAGTACGTTGGGTCTACATCACTACATATGATATTACCAATATTACTTTGTAGTTCATTATACAACGGGGATAAAAACAGAACATACTAGCGTAGAACTACAAGCCATTAAATCACAAACACTTGCTCATGTGACAGGAGACATTAATTGTTAAAGACATGTGTGGTATCCCGTTGAATATATTTGAAAAGCTTCCTCTTCATAGACTAGGGGAAGTCATTCCGGAGTAAAACAGTGGAAGTATTTTCACCAATACTCCGGAATGAGGAAGTGGAAGTACTTCCAATGGAACTAGTTCCACCAGAGGCCGGAACTACTTCCTCGGAGAGGAACTGGAACTACTTCCTTGAAACGACTCCGACTGCGGAGTGGAAGTGTTGGAAGTAGTTCCGGTAAAGTAACGCACTCGACCCATCACTAATTACAACAAAAGTGTAGATCTCTCTAAAACACACAATTTATTTCAAATAATTTGTTTTGTGGCATCAGCCATTTCTGAGATATATGTTATTAATGGTTGGAATTGTACAACACTTAGCCATTCTTTACAAGTCTTGTCGTTTTTCAGCTGTTTCTCGCGGTTGCATAGAAACAGTATGGCATTTTAAGGTCAGCAAATAGCGTCCAGTTGTTAAACATTTGACTATCGCTGTTCTCTTTGTATCTATAACGAAATGTGTAATGTAGCTGTTTCTGTAAAGGTTTATTTGGATTAAGATGAAGTGGATAGGAAAATAAAGTTTTGTAAGAATAATTTGTATAGCCACTAATAAGCAATAAGAGGATAGAGAAAGTCATATGAACAAGTTACATCAGATTTGAATTGTTTCACCTAATACACCAGGTGGCTCACCAGTACCACACTTTCTTATAAAAAAACTCACCTGTAGCAAGGTGAATGGGATGTCTAATCACTGGTTTTCAAAAGGACACTCCTACTTGCTGACAGGTTACAAAGAGATAAGTTGAAGACCCCACAGTACAAGGGCAGATGCACACATACATTTCATGGTCCAGCAATCAGTTTGATGGGGTTACAGATTTGGATGGAATGGTGTTTGCATTTGAGATAATAAAACATGGTGTGCCTGAGCAGCCTTAACTTCTATACTAGATATGTTGTAAAAGGAATTCAAGTAGTTTTACTACACAGATTTTCTGATGGGTTTCATTCGAAAGAGGCCAAAAAAATTACAATAAAAAACTTAATAATCAACAAAATGACACACTTTGAGAAATTCAACTCTGCCAAAAAATTGCTTGCCATAATATGTAACAAAAAGTAATATTATCTATAGCTTCATAGCATAGAAAATAGAAATAGCACTTGAATACAGCAGAACTTTTCATTTTACTACTATTCCTAATAAATATGTTCAAAAGCATCTGAATATGTTCATCTTCCAATGAAAATGAAGTGGCCGCGCAGCGTTGGGAAGAAAATGGTGGCCACTTTCTTCTCTAAATCTCACTGTGTGGCTACCATTCCTCTTGTGGAACAAAGGACAGTTACTGCACACTGGTACACAACAGTTTGCTTACCACAAGTTTTTGAGAAGCTTCGTGAATTGCGGCCAAGAACACGACAGAGGAATCCTGCTCCACTTCGACAATGCCTCTGCGTGCACAGCCAATGCAACGATCCAGTTTCTGGAGTCTACAGAGGTGAAGTTGATGACTCATCCCCCCTACAGTCCAGATTTGGCTCCATGCGATTCTTTTTGTTCGCTACAGTGAAAAATAATATGCGTGGAACAAGATTTTCGAGCCCTGAAGAAGCTCTTGCAGCATTTGAAAGTGAACTTTTACACCTACATGAAAATGAGTGTTAGGAATGCTTTCAAAAGTGGTTTGAGAGAATGAGAAAGTGCACACAGTGTGGTGATGAATACTTTGAAAAGCTCCAGCAGTCAAAGTGATTTTATCCAGTTTAGTTTTTGTGTATCTCAAAACTTTCGTAGTGTCCCTCGTACAGTGCTGAATATGCCTTGCAGTGTCTCCATGGACATATCTTAACATTTCAGGTACCACTATAGCAGACCTCTGTTGTCGAGGAAAGTTTCTCAATGTAGTCGTGAAAAGTCAGTTATATCAATACATAAAAGATCTGATATACTATATTCATGACTTTCTCTATCATATATTATTAGTGGATATAGAAATTATTCTTACAGAAGTTTATTTGCCAATCTGCTTCATTTTAATCGAGATGAATAGCTACATTACACATTTGGATACAAAGAGAACAGCAATAGTCAAATGTTTAACTGGACGCTATATGCTGCCTTAAAATTTCATACTGTTTCCATGACATCACGAGAAACAACTGAATGTTCACAGGACTTTAAGAGAATTACCAAGTATTGAACAATATAAACCATTAACAACAGATATCTCAGAAATGGCTTATTGCACAAAAGAAATAATTTGAAATAAATTGTGTATTTTAAAGAGATCTGCATTTGTTTGTATTACATTTTCATCTATCATTTAATGTTTACCAGTTATACAAAATTATACAAAATTCCTTCCAAATGAAGAGGAATTCACAAGCTATTCCCAGAAAATTCAAGATATATACGTATATATTGTAATGAAAAGAAGCTAGAAACAGTGATGTGTATTGAATTTATTTAAAGGTGAGTCGGAATTGTTACACTAACATCACTTAAGTTTACTCACTTAACATGTTTCGGGAAACAGTTGTTCCCATCCTCAGAAGGTTAATTCGACTGGCCCGATTTGTAAGATTAGAAACCCTAAATTTCAATACAGATTTCAGTGGAATAAAAAGTGACATCAAAAGATACCAAAAAATTGAAGAAAAGAGAAAAAACACATTTGCGGACATCCGTTTTTTAAACCTATGCATACAAAGCAAAGTCACACCAAAGTTTGTAAGGAGAATTGTAAAATATGACAAAAACAGCAAACACCAAACATCAGCCGATAAAAAAGTAATAATAATTGAGAGAAACAACCACTACGCAAAATTACAAAAATTGGAACTGGAATTATATGCTCTTCACCTTAAATTAACGGACACACTCGGCTACCCACTTTGGCAAAATATGCAATCAAAATTCCTCACTATTCTTAGCCTTTCACAGGATGAAAACAAAAACGCTGAAATTAAAGAAAAAACTAGACATACTACGCCGGAAGCAACATTCATATAAACCTAACCTAAAAAATGAAAAAACGACGCCATACCCAGACGTAATTAATCTTTCAAATGTAACTTTCACCAAAGCGGAATTATCGGTATTAAACCTTGGCCTAAAAACATGTGTTGGCTACACAAAAACAACCGATGAAATAGTCGCAGACATTGAGATTGCTACTTACAATCTAAATGAAAATAGTAAAACCACTATAAAAAAAGAATGTGAAATGGTTCTCCAAGAAATACAAGCAGATAAACATAACAATTTCCCAACCAAACATGTGATCAAAACATTAAAATCAAAACCAGTAGTATACACAAAAGCTGACAAGGGAAATAAACTAGTTGTACTGCAAAAAGATGATTATATTGCCAGAGTAGAAAATATGCTGCAACAAGAAAATTACATACAAATTCAAGAAGACCCATTAAAATCACATTTAAAAGCCTTCAATCAAACCATCCAGGAAAGCAAAACTATAACAGACACTGATAAATCTAGATTAAAACCAGACCACCCCACTTTACCAAGAATGTATGCTCTACCTAAAATACACAAACCGGGTAATAAGATGAGACCAATCGTCAGCAATATTGATTCTCCTACCTACAAACTGGCAAAATGGTTAGTACAGAGATTCTCTTCACTACCAAAATTCAATAGCAAAAACATAATGTATTCAGAAGATTTAATACAGAAGATAAAATCCCTGGAACTCGAACCAGAAGACAGATTAGTTTCCTTTGATGTCACTGCACTATTTCCAAGTGTCCCTACAGATCAACTCCTGCGTCAATTAAAGAAATGGCTACAGCAGACTAACCTACTCGAAGAAGAAATAGAAGACCTCATAGAACTTACCAATTTATGCATTGCACAAAATTGTTTTAGTTTCAATAAGAAGTTCTATCAACAACCAACTGGTCTAACCATGGGCAACCCACTTTCACCCTTCTTGGCAGATTTATTTATGAGCTACTTAGAAACACACATAACAACTTCCTTTCCATATATGTTTAAAGTTTGGCACAGATATGTTGACAACATCTTCGCTGTTGTCCCTAATAGGTTCATACAAGACTCCTTAGCCTTACTAAACCTACAGAACCAATCAATAAAATTCACCATAGAAATAGAAAAAGAAGGCATGCTACCATTTTAGACCTAAAAATCATCAGAGAACAAAAGAACCTAACCTTTGGCATATACAGGAAGCCAACACACTCTACTAATTACATAAAAAAATAAGAGTTTCAATCCAACCACACACAAACATGCAGTACTAAACAGCCTAACACATAGACTGGTATATACCCCCTTAAATAAAAAAGAATACCAGTTAGAATACCAGCATATAGTAGACACAGCAATACATAATGGGTACAGCAAAGCAACTATTGACAAAAAAATTGCAAAATTCAAACGACAGATGCACATCAGAAACACAACAAATCTCAGCCAGCAAGATAAAGAGCTAAAGTTCAAGAAATTCACATACCACCCAGGAACTTTTCACAAATTTAAGAAGATTTTCATGAAACATAACATCAGCCTAGCTCCACAGAACAAATTTAACATAGAGAAATTACTTTGTAACAAGTTAAAAGACCCCATTCCACAAGACAAAAAAGCTGGAATCTATAAAATCAATTGTTCAGATTGCAATAAAGTATACATAGGTAAGACAAAAAGAAACTTAGAAACTAGGCTAAAGGAGCACATGAGATGTATTAAATACAAACAAATGGACAAATCTGCAGTTTCACACCATTTTTGGATCGCTAATCACAACATCAAACCCAATATTACATTAGTCAAACCAGCCAAATTTGCAGCCGAATTAGATGCATGGGAGAAGATCACCATTCTAAAACACAACACAAATCTAATGAATTTTGATTTGCCGCCACCAAATCCTCTCTGGAAGTACATTTCTCCACCACAAGATGCCACCACAGGATTCCAGGCCAAAAAACGGAAACACCAACAACACGGCCCAGTCGAATTAACCTTCTGAGGATGGGAACAACTGTTTCCCGAAACATGTTAAGTGAGTAAACTTAAGTGATGTTAGTGTAACAATTCCAACTCACCTTTAAATAAATTCAAGATATATAGTTTATTTATCATGTAAATATCTTTAATATATGGTATTTTAATCAAAATGGTTAGGGGCATTTCTAAGAAAATAGAAATTTTTAAAAAATGTATCATGTAAAGGGTAGTTTGGGGTGGAGGGAGATTTTCTTGAAAAACTTGTGTTGCATCTTTGGAAGGCACTGAACTTAAATACCAAGTTTGGTATTTATCTGACTTTTCATTTTTGAGTTATGGTATCCACACACACAGACTTTTTTTTAAAAAAGCCTCAAAACAAGTATTTCCAGTGAAATCTTGGTATCAAATGTTTGGGTGGAATGCAATAACTTCTCTACCTACCATATACATGGTAGAGGAAGTAAAAATAGTGTGAACCATGGTGTCTTTTGGGTTGCATATTCAAACAAACTGAAGGAGCATTGTGTATTTTGTGTATAGAATATTTATGTAGTCGAATTAACCTTCTGAGGATGGGAACAACTGTTTCCCGAAACATGTTAAGTGAGTAAACTTAAGTGATGTTAGTGTAACAATTCCGACTCACCTTTAAATAAATAGTTATGCACTGTTTAGAGCAACTGCTCTAAGCTTGAATATCTTATATTTTACAACAGGGTTTGCCAAACTACAGCTTGGGGACTGAACCCGGCCCACAAGCTGCTTTTATTTACCCACCTATAAACATAAATAAAAAGAAACGTTAAAGCTCTATTATGAATTTTGAATGATTCAGTAAAATTATATGCTCAGATTTTTAATTTATGTGTAGTGTAATGACCTTCTGAAGCATAAATACAACTGTTCTGCCGAGTGACTTATTTCCTTGTTCAAATACTTTGCATGAGGACTAATATCACATATATCTGAGAAGACATTTACAAAGATGAAATGTGTCGAATCTAAATATAGGTCTGGTATGCCTGATGAACTTTTAGTCTGTTTTAGGCAACACATAAAAGTCTGTTTCATTCCTCTCATTGAATATGAGCTGTTATTAACATTTAAAAAAATCTGATGTGCTACACTCACATGACTTTCTCTACTCTTGTACAAACTATTTTTACAAACGCTTATTCTCCATATGCTTCATGTTAATCAAGATGTTAATCTTATTGCTAATTTTCTTGTAGGTGCAAGGGGAATATGGTAGACTTTAAGTGATGGTCAAATATTTTAAGACCTGGTTGCTATGTGGAGCATTCCATTCTCTTTGTATGTCCAGGACATAAAAAAAAACGAATAATGAATTCCCATTTGAGAAAAAGTATAAGTATTGGAAAATTCAAACAAATAACAACAAATATCTCGGAAATGGCTCACTCGACAAACAAAATGTATAGGACATAACTTGTGTGTTTTAATGAGATCTACATTTTTTGTGTAGAAAAATTTTGTCTATCTTTTACGTTTGCCAGTTATGGAAAAGCCATTCAGAAAGAAGAGGACTTTTGGGGACATTCCCAGAAAATTCAGGATATGGATTTTATTTGTTGTGAAAATATCTTAAATATATGATATTTTAATCAAAATCATTATAGCCATTTTTGAGGAAATCAAAATTTTCGAAAAATGTTCCATGCAAAGCGTAGTCTGGGGTGGGGAGATTTTCTTGAAAATGTTCATTTCGCATCTTTCAGAGTTACTGAATCTAAATTTATCCGATTTTTCGTTTTTGAGTTTGCTCTTCACAGACACACACAGACTTTTTTTCTAAAAATGCTTTTTTTGGATTCAGGGGGTCTCAAAACATATATTTCTGGTGAAATCTCGCTATCAAATTTTTGGGTGGAATGCAATACTTCCCCTACTTAATATACGTAGTAGAGAAAGTAATACTTGCAGTAACAGGTGTTTATATCTTATGAGTTACATTGTTGTGAGACGATCATTTGTTAAGTATTTTATTACAGCAGTTATTAATGTGTAAGGGTTGATTTTAGTTCAATAAAATGCTGAAAACTAATCTGATCTGTGCACCCTATTTCTATAAATTAAACTTGTGCGGCTTTGCTGGCAGTTTGTTCTCTGACAGTTAATGTGATCCCTGTTATGAAAAGTTTGGCAACACCTGGTCTACAAGATAAGTTTTCTGAGGTACCTTATTTTGACTCTGCATTTCCTTTGTGGATATTGTCAGTATTTGTTTCCAATGTTGCAGATGCTTTTTTAACATTAAGAGGTGAATAAAGTTTTAAGTATTTGATATTAATAATTCATTGCTGCTAACTTGTTTTAATTTACTACAGATGTAAAGTGTGAAGTGTTAACATTTGTTTTTCAGGCTATATGACTGGCAGACCATGAACAGGAAAGATGTTAGAGATATTCTCAAGGGTCAGGCTGCTAATACTCAATTGGAGTTTGAGCAGAGGACAAAGGAAGTCATAGTTCAGTTTGCTGAGCAGGTTGGTCTTGTTTTCTGTTGCCTCATGTTTATTGTAGGTCACATTAATATACAGGGCAGAATGTAACTATTGCTGTGTTAAAGAAGCCATGTGACTCTGTATAGCTAATTGTGTGTTGTTGGGGAAGGGAGAGGGAGATCAAAATGTTTCGTAAACAACTTTACCATCATGTGCTTTTTGTTTTTTGTCACATTTGTATGTAGTATGAAACACAGATGTGAAGTTCACGCTAGAGATGGTAACTCTGTGAGCACAATATAAATAAATACATCTCTCACCCTCCCTACCTCCCCCTCTCCCTCTTAATTGAACCCTTCGGAGAGCTCACCATTCATTTATTTATCAGCACTAAAAAATTACAATGGTATTCATAGCAATGTCAGGAATAGATAAGATATAAAATCAATAATATATTTAATTAAATATATATATATATATATATATACTAATCATTACAATAACTAATTTAAAACATACTTAGGTTAACTATATTGTCATCTTAATATATATTTTTATAATTTACAAGCCCAGGTGGTATATGCATACAATTAACCTATTTTATTACTATAAAAGCTGTAAAATTCATTGTTTCTGTCACTAATATGTACTTACATATGTATTTTAACATAACTTTCATGGCTGGCATCACAAATATAACTAGCAGTATCTTCCAGACTGGAGACAATTGGTCCAGATGTTTCTTCTACAACTATGGTGGACATCTTCAGTGGCGTGGTTGTCTCTTTGTGGAAGGTATTGCTGTGTCTGATTCATTAGCTGTCAGTGCTGCTATTTTTATACTGTGAGCACCCTGTGCTGATTGGTCCAGGGTCATGTGCTATTACTCTCTTCTGATTAGCCTCACTCTCACAGTATAAGTATAGCACCACTTATTGGTAATGCATCAGGCACAGCGATATCTTCTCCAAGGAGACTGACTGCACCACTGAAGATGTCCACTGTAATTGTGGATGAAACATCTAGAACACCTGTCTCCAGCTGACCATGGCATACAGACCGGAAGAAGTTATACTTTTTTAATATATTTTTAAAACTAGTTGTACATTCTATACATTAAGTGCTGTGGTAATTTCTTATACAGGTGAACCGAACTCCACCGAGAAACTTTCAGAGACTGTTCATGGATATCTTCTGAGTATTTTGGTATAAGGGTTCCATGGTCTCCGGCAGCTCGTTGCAGAGTAATAATGTAGTTATGATTTATTCGGTTTGTTACCCCAATCACCCTTGTTTCTGTGAAAATACCTTCACAACAATGAAGAAGCTGTGTAATATGGAATAACAGCACACAACACAGAGTAATGCAACATCCTGCAGATGAAACACGTACACTTTTATCACAATGTGTTCAGTACAATACAGTACGTAACAAATGCAGAACCGTTCCATTACAGGTATTGTTCAAAATGTCGACCATCATGATCACGGCAGCATGTACAGTGATGCACTATCGACTGTCTTACATACTTAAGCATCCCAGGAGTTTGACGTACTACTTCTGTGGCTGCAATAATCCTAGCAACCAGGTCTATGTGAGCATCGACTGGAGTCTCGTAAACTAGGCTCTTCACATGCCTAAGATGACGTGTCTGGTGACCGAGCTGGCCATGGAACAGCACCACCGTGACCAATTCATTGGTCATTCAAACTGTACATCAATGTGGTTCCTAACATAAGCTACGAATTCTCAGCAGCACATCTTCTAAGAACTGTGAGAGGACATGTTGAAGGAACGTCTTATACACGACTCCATTCAGTGTACCAGGAAGTACGTAAGGTCCAATTACAAAATCGTTGACAATACCAGGCAATACATTCGCAGCAAACTGCTGTTGATAGGATCAACACACCAGCACGTGTTTATGTTTGTAATCCCATTCATTGCTATTCCTACTGTTGATTATGCCCTCTCTTGTACACTTGGACTCATCACCAAAGCAGGAAAATTGTGGTTCTCTGTACATTGCTGTTGGAACCAACTTACAAACTCCACTCGAAATAGGAAGTCCGCTGAGTGCAACGACTGCACCTTCTGTGGATGTTGCAATTGTTGTTCATATACGACTCTCAAGGTAGTTGATTGGCTTGTGTTCAGAGCTCTTGCAACGCACTGACTACCTGCAGCAGGATTGTCACCAATCATGTGTAACACATTCTCTTCCAGATTGGGTGTTCTGGCACGCCTCGCACGGTCAGTATCTTCCATTCTAACAAAGAACAATCTGGTTTCTCGTAGGCGCCTATATACAGATGCAAAAGTACTGTGACGTGGTTGCTGTTAGTGCGGGAACGTGTCGTGTCGCTCTTCCATTGCATTCAGTAAATACATACACGAGATGCATATCGGCCAACTCTTCAGCAGTAAACCTATCCATACTACTGTGTTAATGCACAGCTGACACTGCCGGAAAAACAAACCTCTAGACAGCACCAAGCAGTACTGAATGCAAACTTAAGGGCGAGTTAGAGAGATTATTGTTGTCAACAGCAGGTATCGTGAGCAAATGGAAAGTTTGTTTACAGCACATACCGTCAACATTTACACTGCTGTGCAGTATTTTCAGTGCAATACAGATACAAAGCTAATTGGGGCGAGAAACCAAATGAAATGGAATTACTCTGTAACGAGCCGCCGAAGATTGGGTCCCTTATACCAAAATACTCGGAAGGTATCCCTGAACAACCTCTGAAAGTTTGTTGCTGGAGTTCTGTATAATATATATGCAGCTACTAATGGTTTCCTTTTGTCCAGTTCCAGTCTATGAGAATTTATACAAAAACTTGTTATCCTATTTTTCATGAGTTTTACATGCATTATTACTTCAACTATATTTATTGAATATGATGTTAAAATGTTCAATCTTTTAAAATATTCACTACATAATTCCTGTCTCTTTAAACCTATAATTAACTTTGTGCCTCTTCTCTGCAGTATAAGAAGTATTTTTGTGTGTATAACTGCACCTTGTTCCCATACAGCAATCCTGTATGATAAATGCAAGTATACTAAACCATAGTAAATTTTCAATAATATATTTGTCTACTAGTTTTGACATTTGTTGTAATATAAAAAGACTTGAGAAGATTTTGTTACAAAGATGACCCCTAGAAAGATAGCAGTATCCACTTTTTTTATTTCTTCATTACCTATTTTTACATTTAACTGTATATTTGTTTTGTTTTGTACTGTCTGAATATTCATGTATGCTGTTTTGTTTGTGTCAGTGTGTAAACTATTTGACTTTAAATATTGAATTACTTTACATGCATAAATTGAGACTTTTTATTAATCTAGCTTCTCTTTCTAAACCAGAACTCAATGGACAATGTTTTGGAGAAGATGATGGCTGATGAACAGTCTATGAAACATGTTCCAGTAAACTCTGGTGCAGAAAGTGAAGCTTGAGTGTCAATTTGTGTATTTAAATGTAAAAAATCTTCACTGTGTTTTCCCAAAAATAATTATAAATTTATTAGTGGTATGGTATTTTCCTTTTTGTAGAGCTGAAGGCTTTGTATTATTTCAGTGGTGTTTATTATTGATGTATCATTGGCATATGTGTTAATTTTTTCATTTTTTGAGTGTGGTATATAATTTATAGTGTTTTCATTTCTGCCAGGCGCATCAAGGACACATCACCTTATCCCTATTCTACACACTCTCCTTCCTATGCACACAGAGTCAACATTCACAGCTCATACATGAATAAAACAATGAATTACTAATAATAAAAAGCTTTGTCAGCTGTTTTAGAATTAGTTTATTATTCGCTATTGTTATGTAGGATTATGAGGTATATTCTGCTTTGAAGACATGATAAAATTTCAGCTTTGCTAGAGTTTGTATTGGGGGTTTGTTCTTTAAGCATAAAGTGTTAGCTTACATTGTTCTTTACTATTACACATTCTTCTTTCAGTCTCCAAAGAGATCGGTAAATCATTCCCTAAACACTATATTACTCATCTCTTCACAATAATCACCACCACTTTTTAACTGAAACACTGAATCTGCTCCTTCTGTGAAACCATGTTTGACTGATCCGGCATGGCAGATTGCTAGATGCTCCCTTACCTAATGGGTTCTTTAGACCACTGTTTCTTTTAGAATCCTGCCAGATAAACTTTCAGGGTGTTTTTAATTTATCAAACTTTCACTAATGTAAATAATAGCAAGAGAGTGGTATTTTTTTATGTCTTATATTCTTAAAAATAAGACCCTTGCTGCAATAATATATTTTCTTTCCATTAGAAACCCTCATTACATTTTCGATATGTAAAGCCAAGTTTTCTCAAAATGTTGTGTAAAGAACTAATACCTCCTGTATAGCCTTTTTTGTCTTTTAAAACCACTTTCTTTTAAGATAGGGTATTCACCACAGTCAACTACTGTACTGAGCTATGGATTGCTTCTTTCTGGAAATTGTCTTAACTCTGTGACAGGTGTGTAATGTTTTTTTCTTGGAGAGGAAAAGCGTGGCCCTAGAGCTTCTACATTCTCAATTACACTTTTCTGGGCTTTCTCACATGTAAACAGGCACTTGACATGCTTCTGCAGTTATTTTTGAGGATTTTTAAAAAGAAATCAAGAACCTTTTCTTGGCAGTTTTCCAGAGCTTTAAAAAAGTTATACACTTTATATACAATGTCTTTTGGAAAGGTAGAATCAGATGACTGAAAAATTCAATGCCATAGCCGGGATTTGAACTACGGATCTCCCGGTCTCCGTCTGCTTGCTCTAACCACTGAGCTACCATGGCAAACATGCCGGCACGCCATTAAATTCTCCAGCTGACTCGCATTTTTCCCAGTAAACCACAAGGAAATCTCAAAGGTATTGAGATATCATACCCCAATGGCGACTTACATTCTTTGTAAGTACTTAAGTCCCGGGCTTTTTAGTTTCAACCACTGGGGTATGACATCTCAATAAATTTGATATCTCCTTGTGGTTTACCGGGAAAAATGTGAATCAGCTGGAGAATTTAATGGCGTGCCGGCATGTTTGCCATGGTAGCTCAGTGGTTAGAGCAACCGGACGGAGACCGGGAGATCCGTGGTTCAAATCCCGGCTATGGCATTGAATTTTTCAGTCATCTGATTCTACCTTTCCAACCCTGTCCAACACACGGCTTGTGCGAAAGAACAATTAATTCCACAATGTCTTTTGACTATCGTCTAATACCACTAAATTTGACATTATGCACAAGTAAAACACACATAAATTCTACATACAATTACAGAAAATTCATATCACACCAACTAGAGAAAAGTCAAGTGTTGTGCTGGAAGGGGGAAAAAGCATTGGAGAGGGAGTGACCAAGTGAGATGCAGAGTGTGGAACAAATGTCCTTGAGGCGCCTGATCAGAGTAAAAAGACTACATATATATAATACCAGAGGCCTGAGAACTGATCCATGTGGTACCCGATGTTTTAATGTTTGATAGGTATTCTTTTATTCGCTGTCCAGTAATGTGATTTATTTTTATTTGTTGAGTTTTGTTGTATAAGAATAACTTTATTAATTTGTGCAGTGTTCCTCATATACTATACTGCTGTATTTTGTTTAGTAGATTTTCATGATTTACAGAGTCAAATGCTTTGCTGAGGTGTAAAAATATGCAACTATTATGTTCCCTCTTTTCTAGGCAATCTACAAGATGTTTTGTTATTTCTACTATGGCATCCTTTGTTGATTATCTTTAGCTGAAACCATATTGTAAACTATTTAGAATTTTTGTGCTTTTGTAAAAAAGATATTAATTGATTTGCAATTGCTTTTACTGGTAACAAAGAGAGTGGAGACACAAGTGTTATTTTCTGTGCCTTGCCTATCACCTTTCTTGTACAACAGTGTTACAATACCATGACAATCTGGGTAAAATCCTGGACTTATTGAGGCATTGATCAATGTATAAGGTGGATATATTTTTAGAAGTATCCCATCTTTACCAGTTGACCTTTTACTTCTTGTTTACAGCTTTTAAAGCTCTTTATTTATCTCTGGTATGTATATTACGTTACTAATGAATTTATAATGTTTTACTGGTGTTACATATTTTTTACCACATAAACCATTTGTTTATGTCTATACAGAATATTTATATACATAATTATTTCTGTGTGTGAGACACTCAATGCCAAGAATAGTAGCAGTTAATATATGTTTTATTGTACTGATATGAATCTATAATGAATGAGTTGTTTGCTTTGCAGGGTCTGAATGCAGCACTTTTCTTTGATAATCCTGATATTCGTAGTTATGTTTCTCTGGTACCGACTAGTGCAATTACTGGTGAAGGAATGGGAAATCTGCTAGCATTAATAGTTGATAGCTGTCAGAATATGTTAGCTAAAAGACTAATGTACTCTGAGGAACTTCAAGTAAGTATACAGCTCTCCTTTATGTTTCTTATTCTATGTATCTCATTTATTTCCGTATAGTGTATACATGCACGCACACGCGCACACACACACACACACACACGCACACACACATGCACACGCACACACAATGTTGACCATTAAGATTTCTGGCATAGCGTATAAGAAAATTCATTAAAAAACCACACTATACCCCCGCCGCTGTATCTTTGCACTTGACAGTTCGTGTGGCTTCGCGTAAGGTTGGTTACATTGCTGTTGCGACGTTGTCAGAGTGGCTAGTAAACAACAACAGCTGATTGTTCTCTGTTCTATCGTGTCTAAGCCGCATACAAAAAGTGTACGCAAGTAGCGAACGTCAATGAATAATAACTATTTCGTATTATTATTGTTAATTGAAAATAAGCGATATAAGCAGCTTTGGTATGTCGGATACTCCTTTCTATAATAATAGGCATAAATGTGTCTACGTATGGCGTCTAATTGGAAAGCATCAAGATTTGTGACTTGACGAGGCTGCTTTCTTTTCTTCCCTGGAGTTGATAGAAATACCCGTTGCGTTCCAGATGGTTCAGGAATTTTGCCCTCTTTCTCTTGGAGTTTCACTCACTTGTGTATAATAGTTCTCGTGCTTAGCCCAAGAGCTGCTGCAGTTCATTGTACGGCTTTATCAGCAGGAATAGAGGAATTGCCATGAAGCTTTACGTACTCGTTTTCCTGTTCAAAGAATTCCCGGGTTCTGCTTAAAAAGTTCCAATGCCTGACTATTAAGTGGCACACCTCGGCGCAAAGGATTTTCACTTCGTGAATCACTTGGCGATCGGCGTTGTTTTTCAGACATTGTCGCACTTAATTTTGGTTTAAATAAATAATATGAATGAAATATATATATATGTATAAACGAACAATAACAAAACTATTAAACAATAACCACAAATATAAATAACAATGAATATGTAGCTTGCAGAGAACAACTCGACGCTCGTGCTAGAGATTCACAAACTGAAGCACATGGTTGGGTATCGTTACATCCGGCAACAGAGCCGATTCTAGTTCCGGTTCTGCTTTGTCATCGGCCATCCAGGAATGCTGCCTTGTGATTGGCTTAGGAAGTCAAACGGTTGAAGCTTTTCATCTGTTTTTTTGCAAGTGTACCAACTTAAACGCTAGCTGTCAAGTGCTACGTTACAGCGGCGGGGATATAGTTACCAAAATACGAAGGTGGTTCAACAAGTATGTGTGTTAGGAAGAAGACACCAATTTTTACAAACACAAATTGTTTATTTCTCAACATAGTTCCCTTTTAGGGATATAAACTTCTCCCAATATCCCTGCCATTTTATTAACCCCTCCAAAAAGTATGAATTGTCAAGCTCTGCAAAATACACATCTATCTGAACAATCACCACCTCATTTGATCTAAATTTTGTTCCTGCAAGTTTGGTAACAAGAAGAAATCGCAGGGAGCCAGGACAGGTAAATATGAGGGGTGTGGTAGCAATTCATAATACAACTCATGCGGCGACAACACTGGATGAGCGTACTGCTCCATTGTTGTAGTGAAACAGTACTTTCTTCTAGGCCAAATGGGATTCTCTCTCCTTCCTTCTCATCAAATCATTACAATAACTCACCGTAGCTTTGTCCAGTGATCCTTTTTCTAAGAAGTCGGTGAGTATGACTTCTTTCACATCCCAAAAAATCATTGCCATCACTTTTCTGGCCAATGGGAGCATCTTTGCCTTCTTTAGAACAGATTTACTGGAAGCAACTTGTTGTATTGATTGCTGCTTGGTTTCCAGAGTATAATGATGAATCCAGTTCTCATCGACAGTGACAACTCAATGCAAAAATTCCTTTGGATTTCACTTAAGGGGACAAGGTACTCAGAAATGGTCAAAATTCACATTTTTTGTTTTAGGCACTAATAAAATCTCTGTTATTTCCAGTTTCAGAAAATGTATACTTTTTGCGTTTAAGAGGTTTTTGAGACATTTAAATCCTATTCTGCATTCTTTTAAAGCTGTCATGCAACGCCCTTTTTTTAGAACATTTTTGTATCTTTCAACAATGAACTTCTATATCATGTCCAGCGAGCAGTTCAGCAATTAACAAAAGAGGCCAGGACCAAGAGAAGGCAATCAGAAAAGCTGAAGCAACCAGGAATGAAGGTGCAGATGATTATGACCCTGGAATGTATTGAAGTGTGTCAGAATTTTAATGTTCAAACTTCAAATTCAGTTTTCTCAAAACAACATTTTTTGATACTTATGTACCTTTTTATCAGAAAGTGTGACAGGTAGAGAGCTGACATTTTCAGTACATGTATACGACACATAGTTAAACTTTCTGAACCACAATCATAATTTTATAATCAATATTAGTGATATTAAGAAAACAACAACATTGCAAATTTTCTACATTTTTATTTTTTTGACTTTGCAAAAAAAAAAAAAAAAAATTTTTTTTTTAGTTTCTAGTGAACTGACATACATAACTAAATAACTGAGGTTCGGAAGATAGCTAATTATTACTAAGAACAAGCATGCAAAAGTGTGATTCTGTATTGCATTCACATGTTTTAAGAACAAATTTTATTATTTTCCTCCTGAATAAAATAATTTTTACAGACTCCACTACATAAGCTATCAATGCAAACAACCACTTGAAATAATTCTCATGATGTATAGAATAATTCATAAAAATTTCAGGGAAAGCCATATAGAACTTGAAGAGCAGCAGTAATTTAACACACTTAAGGTATAATTTCCATGTGTTCAGACTACCTTGTCCCCTTAAATTGCTCCAAACACAGCTTCAAGTTGAAAGTCACACCCACTTGTCCACTGTGAGCTATTGTGGCACTTATCGGGCTGACAACTTCTTCATCTCCAATTTATCATGCAAAACATGAATTGCCATTCCCATTGACACACCTATGGCCTCTGCCACTTCACTAACTTTCATTCAACAATCAGCAAGAATCATATTATGGACTTTTTCAATGATTTCCTCGGTAACTACATCTGCCAGATGTCCTGGGCGCTCCTCATAAAAACAAATCTTCAATGTGTTTAAAGTCATTGAACCAATATCTAACTGTTGCCATAGATGGTGAAAGGTTCCCATAAACAGCATTCGCTTTTATCTTCTCGCAAGTTTTCCCATTTAAGCAGAAAGACTTTGGTAAGACCAACTTGCTGTAGCGACACCACCTATTTTGAAACACAGGTACTTATCGAACCACCCTCGTAAGAAGCAGAGAATAGGAGCTGTATTATGTATTTTTTAATCCATCTCTTGATATAGTTATAAAATTGTTGATTGATGTTTTTTTCATTTCAGGCAACAGTGTTGGAAGTAAAAGCCATACCAGGTTTAGGCACAACCATAGATGCTATCCTAGTTAACGGAAAGCTGAGGGAAGGTGATACAATGGTTTTGGCAGGGACTGATGGACCCATTGTAACTCAGATACGTTCACTTTTGATGCCACAGCCAATGAAAGAGCTAAGGGTCAAGGTAATTACTGTTATTTTTTTTCCTTGCAATCCTTTCTCCTTGTTTTAGAACATTTCCCTCCAATTTTCTGTTCTTTTCTCATTTGTTAGGGATAGTACTATGCATACTTGCCAACTTTTATGGTTTGTCCGTAAAATGTACGGGAGTGGAGGTTTTTGATGACTTAACGGCAACGCCGTATTACAGATTTGCATCATGGACATGACATTGCATTATATTGTAACTTAAGATTACAGACTGAATGGTATACAGTGCTATGATAGACCAGCTTATCTGTGTGTCTATCCTTCATGACAAACACTGGGCTATAATAAAATGAATAGCATTCAGATTTGCACCACTATTGACCTCTAGTTACCAGCAGTAAATGGGTGCAAACATTCAGTAATGGACGACATGAAAATTAAAGCCAACTCGCTGTTGTAAATTATTTATCTTGTTTGCCTTCTATGGCTGCAGGATATGTTCTCCATTTTTTGTGACAGTTTTTGTTTGTAGTTGATGTTATGAAACATAAAATATGGACTATGAATTCGTGTATAGCTTAGGAAATGTTTTGTGTTTTAATACGTGGTTATTTGGTACTAGGAAGACTTTCAGCATGTGTGACAGCAGGTCTTCAAGGATCCTTATAAAACAGAATTCTAATTTATTTTACACAGAATTTTTGTATATTTACCGCACTCAAAATTTTACACGTTCTAAATTTCATGTCATCTAAAATTATTACGCTTTACTGGATGAGGTAAAGTTTACGGATCTCAATTTCAATAAGTTGATAAATATGTGGTAGCTAAGCAGTGTGGTAATTCTGGGAGAGGTGGCACACTTTTTCCCCCAAAAATTGTTTTGGGATAAAAAAATTTAAATTTTGTCCTCAAAAAATCCGGAAACGACTTTTCATAATATTAACATTTAACCGCTTAGAGTACTTATTTAACAACTTTATGAAAATCTTGATTTTGAAAAATGCAACAATGCGCCATCTCTCCCTTACTGCTTTAAAGAGTTGGTGCATGGTATGAGATAGATGGCACACAGAATTAAATTAATTATTGCTTAAGCTTCACTATTTATTCACAAAACAAAGTTACTACAAAATTAGATATTAATTTTCATTTTCTAAGCAATTTATGATATTTTGATTGGTTCACGAGTACTTTTCTTTTACTATGTCACAAACCTATTCTTTTGTACATTGCGCAGTTGTTGTATAACCAATTCATACGCTTCACACATTTCACCCAGTCATCTTTCTTTTTCATAGTAAAATTATTCTCCCAACATTCAGCACATTGTTGGCTGAATGGCCATTTGAATGGCTCCAAATATATACAGGTAAATCCCTCATCAATAAAAAAAATGCTGGTGCAGGAGTATATTGTAAACACTTTGCACAGTATCTAACATTAGATGAAACGTCAAACCACTATGATGGAGAATTAACAGCTATAAAAGCAGCATTACAGAACATTTTATGTAGACCATACATAAAACAAATAATAGTGTAAAACAACAAGTAATATTAAAGAAATAAGAAGCCTAATTAAAGCAGTTGAAACTAGAAATCATGCCACTCTACAATGGATCCCAGCTCATGTCGGACTTTTGGCCAATGAACATGCGGATCAATTAGCAAAGAAAGGTGCAATACAACAAATAAAACCTGTAGGACAAATAGAAGTAAATAAATAAATAATTAAAGACTATTAAACAACATTTCAAAAGACAGCAGAGATTTGATGAAGAAGATAAACTAAAGATAAAGATTCTAAGAATATTAAAGATAGAGTTGATATACAAAAAAATGCCAAAGAAGAGTGCAGTGGTCTTATTTAGGATGGCAACTGGCCACGATTGCCTTGCAGAACACCTCTACAAGATACGATGTCTACCTACACCCAAGTGCACTTTCTCTGAAGATGTCATCCTGAACAAATGCAAAGGCCTTAAAAGTGATAACTTACAGAGTTTATATTGGGAAGCCAGAGGGAAAATGATGCAGATCAATTAATCCCCAGTGCCATTGGTGAACAACACCACCAAAGATGGAGGGTCTTCTTCACCTTTACTTGGTTCATTAGAACTGATCAGTTTTGATTTCTTTCTTTGCACTAGTGTAGCTTTATTCAACTCTCTTTCCCTCTTTATTTTTCTCCTTTTATTTTCTTCTCTTAAGGTTACATTGCTTTTTCTTCAAGTTCTCAGGTAAAATCAATACCAATGTACGAGGGCGAATCAGAAAGTTTTTGCCCCTATTTTTTTTAGCCAAATTATGACTGTAACTGCAAAGTCAACATATCCATTCCCAGCGGTGGATCTTTCTTGGACTGGTCTGGCCTTAACTGCCGGTAGCCTCTGCAGCACTATGCTGCTGTGAGTTGTTGAAGATGGTGGTTGTGCTTCATATGTCCACAGTGCATGAGCAACAAAGTGTGATTTGTTTTCTATGGAGCAAGGGACGAATGCCCATCGAGCTCCACACGGAAATGCAGCTCACATATGGTGAAGACTCTCGCTTTGAGAAGTGTGAGATGGTGGTGGTGTGAGTTCGCAAAAGGCTGTGAAGTCTTGCATGACAGTGATCATTCAGGGAGGCCACTTTTGTCGCTTTCTAACAACATTTTCTGTGTGGATGCAATGGTGAAAGCGGATCAGCGTGTGCAGCACGAGGTCATTTCCCTGGTGCTTAGCATTTCATATGCGAGTGTTTATGACATCATTCATGGGTCCTTAGGGTAACAGAAGGTTTCATGTCAGTGGTTGCCTAAGTAATTGATGACATGATGAAAGGTAAACAAATAATTGCTTCACTGAGTCATCTGCAACAGTACAACAGGAGGGTGAAGTTTTCCTGGACCGCATTCTTACTGGGATGAAATGTGAATACTGCATTTCACGCCAGAATCAAAGCAGCAGAGCATGGTGTTGAAACATCCGGGCTCACCTGTGACAAAAAAATTCCATTCATTGCCATCTGTTGAGAAAGTGATGTTAACGGCCTTCTGAAATCGCCATAGACCACTCCTGCTGGAGTTATGCCACAAGGTGCAACCATCAATGTGACGGTTATGACGGCTGTCCCAGAAATACCCAACCTAACAAAGAAAACACAAAAATTTTGGGGAAAAACATGTTTTTTTCTCTACCTAGTCTCTCTTCAGCTCGATACACTTTTCCCAGCGATGTTCAATAGCTTCAATACCTGTTTATAGTGAGAACCGTCGACTTCTGCAAAATAACCATCAACTGCAAACTCTACCTCTTCATTGTTGGCAAATCTTTTACCATCAAGCCATTTCTTCAACTTTGGAAACAGAAAATAATCAGAGGGGGCTAAGTCTGGCAAATAGGGTGCATGAGGAAGCAGTTCGAACTTTAACTCATTGATTTTGGCCATGGCGATAATGGATGTGTGAACTGGTGCATTGTCTTGATGAAACAAAACTTTCTTTTTCACTAAATACAACCGATTTTATTTGATTTCATCATTCAAATGCCACAATAAGTTTGCATAATACTCGCCATTGATTGCTTTTTCCTTTTTGAAGATAATGAAAATTATTCCACGTGCATCCCAAACAACTGACGCCATGACCTTGCCTGCAAATGAAACTGTCTTCGCCTTCTTTGGAGCTGATTCTCCCCTTTCAATCAACTATTTTGACTTCCTTCGTCTCAGGTGTGAAGTGATGACCCATGTTTCATCCATGGTTATGATTCGATGCAAAAACTTGGCTTTATTGCGTGAAACATCGCCAAACACTTGACTGAAACATCCTCATGACACTACTTATGTTCCATTGTGAGTAAACACGGCACCCATATTGCACATAGCTTTCTCATGTCTAAATTTTCACTCCATACTTGCCTGCTTGGTTTTTGGCGTGTAGTGGTATGCCCACGACTGATCACCAGTGAAGATTTCTTTCAGAAAGTCATCTCTCTGCTTTTCACATGTGGATGACAGTAACATGCACACCATCTTTGTTGCGTAGTTTACACTTCTCTCATTAAGGCTGCACATGAAACAAAAAAATATCCTCTGTAGTGAAAACTTCAAACTATATCTGTGTGAAATTGCAACATTCCAGTTGCAATACCAAGGCAGAAAAAAATTGTGCATTACTTTTCGATCAGCTCTCGTATATTTATCAGTGTTTTACTGTCTAAACAATTTGCCAGCCTCTTAAATATATAATGTAGCTTTTAGAAATTTGTTTGCAAGTTTGATCTGTTCATCCCATTTTAGTTTGTTATCTAGATATATGCCCAAAAATTTAACCACTTTGGCTTCTTCTATCTGGATATTATTAGTTTCTACTAAACTGTGGTTTTCATTATAATGTCTATTATTCATTAAGTCCATTATTGGTGTCTTGGATGGATTTACTAGAAGGTTATTATCATTAAAGCACATACTAATGTTGACCATAATATTCTGAACTGTTTCATACAAATTCCTAATATCATTATCTCAAGTTAGGACGGAAGTATCATCTGAATATGATGATATTTGTCCATTGCTAACAAATGGTATATCTTTTACATGTATTATGAATAAAAGGGGGCCCAGAACTGAACCCTGTGAGACTCCATTTTTAATAATTTGAGCTCTTGACGTATAAGTTTAACAGAAATTAATTTTTGTGCATTGTTCCCTATTACTCAGATAGAATTTTAATAATTGTAAGCCACACATCTCTAATTTATCCAACAATTTCTCATGGTTCACCATGTCAGATGCCTTTGAAAGATCTAGGAATACTCCTACCAAGGTATTACCTTCATCCGGCATTATATACGCTATATTTAGAAATACAGCAATAGCTGTTATTGTGGAAAAGTCTTTTCTGAATCCATATTGATGGCTGTTTATGATGATATGCTTGTCCAAAAAGTTCACAAGTCTATCATTAAACACCACTTACACTAATGACTAGGAACATGTTTCAAAGATCAGTTGTCTCCATTTTGAACACAGATGTTGAAGATGAAGACAATTCATCTTTGAAACATGTGCCTATGATGTATAATGGTCACTTATTGAGTCAAAAGTGATACTAAATATCTTATTTCAGAGCTTTATCTATTAGTTATATTTCTTCTTTCAGAATGCATATGTGGAATACAAGGAAATAAAAGCTGCACAGGGTGTAAAACTAGCAGCTAAAGAGTTGGAAAAGGCGATTGCAGGTATGTACAATTACTTAGTGCACCTTACATATAGTAGACAATTTTTAAAAATCCCATGCATTACATTTACACAACATGCTACTCTCTCTTGCATTTTAGCAGCTATATAAATTATTTTAACAAAAGTTTATTTTTCTATTACTTCATTTTAATCGAGATGAACCTTTACAGAAACAGCTACATTACACATTTCATTATAGATACAAAGAGAACAGCGATAGTCAAATGTTTAAGAACTGGACGCTAAAGGCTGGCCTTAAAATTCCATACTCTTTCCAAGCAATGCGAGAAGGAACTGAAAATCTACAGGACTTAAAAGAATGACAAAGTATTGAACAATTAATAACAGATATCTTGAAAATGGCTTATGTCACGAAAAAGATATTTGAAATAAATTGTGTGTTTTAAAGAGAAATACATTTTTTGTATAGTAGGTTTTTGTCTATCGCTCAACATTTACCAGTTATAAAACATTCTACAAAATTCCTTCCGAATGAAGAGGACTTCACAGGCCATTCTTGGAAACTTCAAAATACACATTTTATTTGTTGTGTAAATATCTTTAATATGTGTTATTTTAATCAAAATTGTTAGCCATTTTTCAGAAAATCAAAGAAATTGAAACCTATTTCATGTAAAGGGTACTTTTGGGGTGGGGGGATTTTCTTGAAAATCTTCATGTCGCATCTCTGGAAGATACTGTTCACAAACACACACCACACAGACATTTTTACTTTCTCTACTACGTATAGTAAGTAGGGGAAGTATTGTATTTCACCCAAAAATTCAGTACCGAGATTTCACCAGAAATATATGTTTTGAGACCCCCTGAATCCAAAAATACTTTTTTGGAAACATGTCCATGTGTGTGTGTGTGTGTGTGTGTGTGTGTGTCTGTGTGTCTGTGTGTGGGTGGGTGGGTGAACAGCATAACTCAGAAACGAACAGTCGGATAAACACCAAACTTGGTATTTAGGTTCAGTATCTTCCAGAGATTCGACACAAAGGTTTTCAAGAAAATCCCCCCACCCCAGATTACCCTTTACATGGAACATTTTTCGAAAATTTTAATTTTCTCAAAAATGGCTCTAACGATTTTGATTAAAATATCATATGTTTAAGATATTCTCATGAGAAATAAAATGTATATCTTGAATTTTCTGGGAATGTCTCCAAAAGTGTTCATTGTGAACGACCTTTGCATAACTGGTAAACCATAAGAGATAGACAAAATTTTACTACACAAAAAATGTAGACCGCATTAAAATACACAATTTATGTCATATACATTTTTTGAGTGAACCATATTCGAGATATTGCTTGTTATTCCCTTAAATTTTTCAATACTTATATTTTTCTCAAATAGGAATTCGTTATTCATTTTTTTGTCTTGGATATGCAAAGAGTATTAATCTGTGGCAAAGAGAATGGTGCTGCACCTAGCAACCAGCTATTAAGAGATATGGCTATGCTTAAAGGCTACTGTATTTCTATATTACCCTTGCAAACACAAAACAAGGGTAACATAGTACGCCTTAAGCGATAGTCAAATATTTTTACAACTGGTTGCTATGTGTAAAATGTAATTCTGTTTGCATGTTAAAAGATCGTTTCTGCAAATGTTTATCTCGATTAATATGAGATAGATGGAGAATAAGAGTTTGTAAAAATAGTTTGTACAAGAGTAGAGAAAGTCATGTGAGTGTAACACATCAGAATTTTGTTTTTTGTTTGTCCTGGTAATGCAAAGAGAATGGTATACTGCACATAGCAACCAGCTCTTAAAACATTTGACTATCGCTTAAAGCCTAACATATTCCCCTTGCAACTACAAGAAAATTAGCAATAAGATTAACATCTCGATTAACATGAAGCATAAGGAGAATAAGCGTTTGTAAAAATAGTTTTACAAGAGTAGAGAAAGTCATGTGAGTGTAACACATCAGATTTTTTAAAAAAATTTTACAGGTTCAGGAGCCTCAAAGCATGTATTTCCAGTGAAATCTTGATATAAAATTTTTTGGGTGGAGTGGAATAACTTCTCTACTTATGTGCTAGAGAAAGTAAAAATACTGAAATAAAAATAATGAATTCTGAGTTTTGTTGTAAAACTTGGCCAACTTGTCTGTTTTGTTTGTGTATATCTGAGGTAAAGAACATATCAAAGTTTTAAGTTAATTTTATTTTTTTGTTTACATTTAGGTTTGAACCTCTTAGTAGCACAGAAACCAGATGAGGTGGATATTCTCCGTGAAGAAGTTGCTCGGGAGCTTCGTTCAGCTCTCAGCAACATCAAACTCCAGGAAAGAGGTGTCTATGTCCAGGCGTCTACTCTGGGTTCCCTTGAAGCACTTCTAGAATTCCTTCGGTCTTCAAAAATTCCAGTAAGTTTATACCTACAGTTTTTTCATAATATTGTTTTAATAATAGAGCAGTATTTCTCAAAATCGAGTTATGATAGTTTTGCAGAGGGGGAACAGACAACTTACTCTGAAGTTAAAAGAAATATATGTGTGTATCTAATGCTCAGGAATTTAATATAATTAATTCATTCTCCTTCTTGCTTCTTAATATTTTGATGTTAAGATTTTCAAAAGCCACAAGAGCGTCACAATATTTTACATGACAAAGACACATTTCATTTTCCTTGGAGCACAATAAACAGTTTGGAGATGCTACTATTCCAATTTTGTAAAGAATTGATTGTCTTTCGTTAAACATTTTCTTTCATGAGCAGTTTTAAACTGTTTCTTAGGGACACCACTTTTTTAAGTGTTTCCAGTTGAATCACTGTTACTCAATCTCGAGTATATCTGGAGGACCACACCTGCAGTTGATCGAAGAGTCCTTCGGACTTAGCTGGGAGATCATTATACAGGGTGATTTATGAAGAACTGACACATTTATTTCTTTAATTGTTTCAAAACGAGTTATGCTAGCGACAACTTCTTATACTGAAATGCAGAGGAATTTTGGGAGATTATTTACCTCTATAGCAAATGTTGAAAATGTCCTCCATCCTGCATAAGGCACAACTCAACACCTCGTTCCATGTTACTGGCCACTCGTTAGAGGACTCTTGTCAATAGCTTGAATCTCCTGCGTAATGTTGTGCTTCAGATTGTCCAATGTCTGGGGACGTGTGGCATAAACCCTGTCTTTTAAGTAACCCCATAGAAAGAAGTCCGGCAATGTCAAATCCGGAGATATCGGTGTTCACAGGTTCTTGGAAATTATCCGGTTGTCAAAGAAACTTGCAATTAGTGCCATGGATTCATTTGATGTATGGCATGTAGTGTCGTCCTGCTGAAAATATTCTTGACTCAGCTCTAAATCGTCTAGTTGCTCAGTAAACTGCATGAAAATCTGTCAGTACTCTGCAATGTTCACATTATTTTAAAAAAAAAAATTGATCCCACTATTCTCTGTGTGGATATTGCGCACCAAATTCCGATTTTAACCAGGTGCATATATGAGTTCACATAGCCGGATAAATGGAACCATGCTTCATCTGTGAAGCATGTGATGGACAATATGGCAGGGTTTTATACAATGAACGCCTGAAACCAACAACAATAATTCAGTCGTCTATCCTTATCTGGTCCTTGTAACTGATGGACAACCGTAATCCTATACGGCTTTAGGCCTGCACTTTTCACAGCTCTCTGACACATTGAGTAGCTGTACTCCTGCGACAAACGTCTTAATGATTTTTTTAGGTGACTGATCCAGTCATGCACTTACGTCAACAACCGTGGGAAGCCTAGATGAATGAGTTTTGCCTTTTTCACTCACCAGAGATCCAGTTGTTTCCAATTTGTTTACCAGTCTTTGGGGAGGATTCTGAACACCAAATTCTCTCTGGTGTGCCCTTTGAGTAGCTGTAATTGAATTCATAATCCAGTATTGCTTTACAAGGAAGAGTCGTTAATTTAATGTGTACTCCATTTTCACGTTGACTAGAACAAAATCTCAAAAACAGTTGCCGACAATAAAACTAACAATTACGAATAAAACATGAACATCTGCGCGTCTAGTGACAGGTAATTGAAGATCCAGAACATTTTGCTTAATTTGGTGCTAAAATTGGGGCACTGGGTGAATTCGAACAAAATAATTAAAGAAAGAAATGTGTCAGTTCTTCATAAAACACCCTGTATTAATCATCAACTTTTCTTCCTTCGAGCAGTGAGTGTTACTTGTACCAACTCCCAGAAAAAAAACTGTGGTACAATATGAGCGTACAGTACACATGGCTGTGCAGATCAGTGTAACCTTCAGCATTGTATGTGTGGAGTGGCTGAGGAAAACCTGGAATATTAACCATTTTTCTTCTGATTACATAAATGGATTTTGTTTTTAAAAATTGGTAAGACTGCATCTGTGGTTCAAATGGTCAGAATTCTGGCTTCTCAATCCAGAGGTCCTGGTTTGGATTCCCCGCTGGTGTAGGGAAATTTTTCTTTAATTAGAATTTTTCCCTATACTCCACAGTTTGAAAGTATGATTATAAAATGGAATTTCAGTTTATTATACACATAATTTTTGTACATTTACTGCACTGAACATTTTACGCATTCTAAATTTCCTGTCATTGCAAAATTATTATGCTTTGCTGGACAAGAGTAAGTTTTACAGATTTCACTTTCAGGAAGCAGGCAAGTATGCATACAGTATAGTTCCCATCTTCAACCTTGGCTATCTGCTGATAGTCATGTTCCTCATTCAGGTTGTTTGGAAAACTGGAATGTCTCAGATTTTAATAGCAGGATTTCATTTTGCATAAGTATTTATAATGTATGAATGCACAGAAATAGCATGGTTGATTTCTGAATATTATCTACAAAACTGTTCTCTCGAATGCCAAATAATAACACAGGTCAACATGAGCTCTGAGGTTTAGAAAGTAAGCGGTGAATTTTATTAATTTGGCAACCTTGAATGTGAAAATGAAATAAATTTTTTTCCATCACCCTCAGTTTTCTCTGTACAGCTACCCCTCCTCCCAACCTACTGCGGGCTATTTACTACAAGCAACTGGCTGTGAAATCTATGTTGTGTAGTGTAATTTCTAAATTTGGCAACATTGCTTAAGATGGGGAAGAAGGAGAGAATGCCCTTGAACGCTTACATTCCATTATCGTCGCAGGAATAAACAGTTTATTGAGTGCAAGGGCTAGAAAAAGATGCTTACTAGAGTTTTCAGTGGTGCTATTTCATTGAAGTGGTGTTTAAAATGTCAGAAAGACAGTGTATGAACAGCCCTGATACATTTTGTTACATATGTAATAAGTACAGGACGTTGACAAATATTGGTATTCGTTCAGAAAGCATGTTTTACTTATTTTGGCATCAAGCTTTGAGATCAGAAGGAGTCATTTGCTCCAACATTGTGTGTCATACATGCAAGGAGCAATTAAGGAAGTGGAATGAAGGTAAAAAATAAGTGTTTGAATTTCGCTATTCTTGTGGTATGGTGTGAACTGAAGAACTATGTGGATGATTGTTATTGTTGTATGACGAAAGTAGCGGGATTCAACAGAAGAAACATGAACAAAATTGTGATGGTAGATTGAGTCACACTTTTTGACACTCACCTTCACTAATTAAAAGTTGTATAAAACAGAAACGTTTTCAAGGGCATTCGTCCTCATCGTCAGTAACTGGGTGACTAAAAGTTGCTTTCTCCCATATCCTCTTCTTCCTCTTCCTGCGGATTCTGAACCTGTTGCCATCTGGTGTTGGGGGCACAAAGTTTTAACACATTGTTCACAGACAGTATTTCAAAATTAATGACGTTGTTGCTGTTTTTGATGTATATTTTTTCCCAAATGTTCAATTCTATTGGTGTGGTGAATTTCTTGTATTTCCAATTTGTGTTTGAGAGAGGTGTTAGAGTGGTGGTATGTGAAATTGCCATGAGTTTCTTCTTCTTGTTTATCATGTTCCTTATAAGATCTGATTTGTATCCATTAGTTACTGCTATTTTTTCTGTATGTTGTGGTTGAATCAGACTACAATAGACCTCACAGAAATAGATGATATCATTAACCGTACAGAATTATGCACTAGACACAACTTCTTCACATTTAATAATAAATTCTACAAACAATCAAAATGGTTAGCAATGGGAAGTCCACTGTCCCCATTCTGGCCGAACTATATATGAGCCACCTTGAAGTCCACATAGTGAAAGCTTTCCCTCACGTATATAAATTGTGGCGGAGATATGTTAATGACATTTTTTCCATCATACCCGAGAAATTAACAGAAGATGCTTTGAAACTGTTGAACCTGCAGGACAACAGCATTAAATTTACAATTGAAATTGAAGAGAACACCAGCTTTCCCTTCCTTGACCTCATTATATTTAGAGATCAAAATGGTTTTAAATTCGGTATATGTAGAAAACGTACACATGTGGACAATTTATATAAAGAAAAATGGTTGCAACCCAACTTCACACCAACTAGCCGCCTTTAGAAGTTTGATCCACCGGTTACATAGTGTCCCCTTGAGCAAAGAAGAATTTTTAAAAGAACAACATATAGAAAAAATAGCCGTAACTAATAGATTCAAATCGGATCTTATAAGGAACATGATAAACAAGAAGAAGAAACTCATGGCAATTTCACATACCACCACTCTAACACGTCTCTCAAACACAAATTGGAAATACAAGAAATTCACATACCACCCTTGGGCCTTTAGAAAATTTGGACGAATCTTCAACAAATTCAACATAAGACTAGCCCCACAGAACAAATTCAGCTTGAAGAACTTGCTAAACACACTTCTCAAAAATACCATCCCAAACACATTAAAATTCAGAATTTACCAGATTAGTTGTGATGAATGTGAGAAATACTACATAGGAAAAACAAAAGGAAACTTGGAAACCAGACTTAAGGAACACCAAAGGAACATAAAACTAAAACAAATAGAGAAATCCGCTGTATCACACCATTTTTGGACAGAAAACCACAACATTGGCCAAAGTATAAAGTTGTTAAAACCCCTCACCACACCAATAGAATTGAACATCTGGGAAAAAATACACATCATCAAAAACGGCAACAATGTCATTAACTTTGAAATCTCGCCTGTGAACAATGTGTTAAAACTTTGTGCCTCCAACACCAGATGGCAACAGTTGAGAATCTGCAGGAAGAGGATACGGGAGAAAGCAACCTTTAGTCACCCAGTCACTGACGATGAGGACGAATGCCCTCGAAAATGTTTCTGTTTTATACAACTTTTAATTAGTGAAGGTGAGTGTAAAAAAGTGTGACTCAATATACCATCATGATGAATACTTCACTGTTA
The DNA here is from genome assembly GCA_030765065.1 of Deroplatys truncata. Taxonomy (NCBI): domain Eukaryota; kingdom Metazoa; phylum Arthropoda; class Insecta; order Mantodea; family Mantidae; genus Deroplatys; species Deroplatys truncata. The sequence continues at coordinate 9,889,631 of CM060987.1, read as the reverse complement.
ATAGTGCTTCTGTTTTTAATCTTTAATGAACAAAATTGTTCATCCAAACTTAGATTCGTCGATTAGACCTGTCCCTTATGGCCTAGGGCTCCTGATCCCGTCTCCACCAAGTTCAAAGGATATATTTGAAGTCGTTGAATCAGAGGTAAGTAATGAAAGTAGTAAATCTGACTACTACGAGGGTGATGCTGATAGAAGCCAAAATCTCTTTCTCAAACAGAAATTAATTTGGTGAGAGACTTGGGACTCTCAAAAGACACAGCACAACTTTTGGATCACGTCTCAGTGAAAAAATATGCTTACACACGATACATCATATTCAGTGTATAGAAATCGTGATAAAAACTTTAGGGAATTTTTTGTTGAAGGAACAAAAAATGATGGTGTTCTGCAAAGACACCGCTGGACTGTTGAAAAAAATGGGAGTTCAAAAGCATGACAGTAAGCAATGGAGGTTGCTTATAGATTCTTCAAAGTGAAGTTTGAAAGCCGTATTACTATTACATGTTGGAAATGAGCTAGCATGAATTCCAGTTGTGAATTCATTATATTTAAAAGAGACATACATGCAAGTACTCCTTCAAAACGTGAAGTATGAAGAACACCAGTGGCTTGTATGTAGTGACATACAAGTAATCAGCAAACAGAGTACTTCAAGATGCCTTGCTATATATGTGAATGGGACAGTAGAACATATCAGAAAGATTGGAGTAGGAGAGAGTGGCCTAAGAGGGAAAACCTGCTAGTTGGGATTGAAGAACATGGTAAATGAGCATTTGGTTGATCCACATAATGTTTTATTGTCTCCACTGCACACCTGATGAAGCAGTATGTGAAAGCATTGGACACAACAGGAAACTGTTTCCAATACCTCTGTAGCCGATTGCCAAATCTATCAGCTGCAAAGTTGAAAGAAGCAGTATTTATTGGATATATATGTGGGCAATAATGACCTTGTAGTTGAGCGATCTTAAATATTGCTCATCATATGGTTATATGTAAGTCAATGTCTGATGAACACTTTGAAAGTAAAATGATGGAGGCTGGCCCCATAGCTGAGTCGGTAGAGCACCTGCCTACTGTGCAAGGGGTCCCAGGTTTGATTCCCAGCTGTGGAGTGGGAACTTTTCTCTAGCCAAGATAATTCCCTATCCTCCCTAGAGTCTGGAAGTGTGAATGAGAGTGTAAATATGTGTGTGTGTGTGTGAGTGATTTAATGATTAAAAACCAAAGTGCAACAAACCCAATGACAAGAGAATACGAGGCAGTACATTCCAAAGGAAAGGCCGCCGATAAGACCAATGTAGTTAAAGGCGGGGTATAAATGGAACTAAAAAAAATGACGAAATAGAACAGCAAGCTCGGAGAAGTTTAAAAAAATGTTATGCATCATTTCCTTGGCCAGAATAAGCAGTCTGATTGTAAGGAAGTAGTGGAAGGTATGCTACAGAAGTTAAAAGAGTTAGGATGCAAGGTGGGCCTAAAACCACATTATCTAAATGTCGCACCTAGATAAAATTTTCAGGAAAACTTGACCGACACATTTGAGGAACATGTTGAATGGTTCCATCAGGAACTTAAAACTCTGGAACATCGTTATGAAAATTGTTGGGGAACAAACATGATGTCTGACTACTGTTGGTGTATCACATATGAAGCAGAATTGACACACAAAAGGAAATGTATCAAGCATTCATTCACAAGCAAATGTCAGTGAAAGTAATGTTTCCACCTGCCTGGTAAATTTCCATATTATATTTTGCTTCTAATATCATAGGTCTCTGAATGTTACCTTTTTACCATTTTAATTGTTCAACCTTTGTGATAATAACACATTTGTACTTTCTGTACTACTTATTGCATTCCACCCAAAAATTAAAACTAATATTTCACCAGTGATACGGTAATTTGTATCATAAATTACTTAAATATAAATAATGATTGTAATATGAATATGTATTTTTATGTGACATTGATTTCAGAGGTTTATTAATTGTAATTATTATTGGTAAATAATAATATACGGCTTTACTGAAACTGTCAATAATAATGCAGCGATGGGGTGAGTTGTTTATCATTACCGGGAACCAGGAAGTTACGTAATGTTTCGCGCCTTTTCGGTAGAAGCTTCTAGAACATTTCCTAAAGCAATATGTATTAGTGGTTTTCATTGGATATTAAAATAGACGCTAATGTTGGCGCGGTTTTATTAGCCAATAGCAGTTCATTTATAATCTTTAGGCGTATCTTGATGCAGGCCTATAAATAGGGTAGGTTCGAGGTAGCTTGTCCCCAGTTCAACAGAATTCTCAATACTCTACACGTCGGTCTCTCAGTTCGTCAGTCAGTCCTTCATTTCGTCAAGTTACGCGCAGCAGAATTACGAGAATTATTATAAAGTATTATACAGTTAAAAAAAATACACAAAGTTGAAGTACTCGAGTTAAAAGTGATAAGTAAGAAGTTATTACAAACAGTTTCAGTCTGGCAAGTATCCAGATCAATATGTAAAAGTGTTTGTGAACGTGTTCGGCAATAAAAGTTATAAAACCAATTTCTTCATTAAGTATAATTTCTGGATAAAAGATTCCTTTCCGATTCACACCCTGCAAGAGATACATTCTCGACCCAAATAGCTAGCTGGAGAACATTTAAAGTGAATTATTTCAAAACTGATGCAAATTGCTACGCCAGAGGGAGCTACGAACCAGACAAACGAATGACGTCACAAGATGGCAACACATGAAGTCACACAACCTTAATACCGCATCAAATTGGCTTCCAAACGTGGTGCGAAATTAATGTTAAACACATTGTAACATTAATACCGTTACACCAGAAATACACATTTTGAGACTGGCTCAATCCATAATGTCTGATGTGTTACATTCATGTGATGTGTACCTGATATCATTTATTTTCATATAACTACTACTAACTATTTCTACTAAAGGTTATTTTTCTACCGACTTCATATTAATCAAGATAAACCTTTGCAGAAGTAGCTTCCTTATACTTGTGTTGTAGGTATGGGGGGGATACAAAAAACAATCAATAGTCATATCTCGCTATACGCTAACATTGAAATTTCATACTCTTTCCATGACATAGCGAGAAACAGCTCAATGATATGATACGATATCTTTATTGAGTGTTGAGCTAATACAATACATTTGGGCATGATCAGCGTTGAGCCCTGGCTCCTTTTGCCGATCATACACAAGCTTCCACATTTACAAAGCATGTGTGTTGAGTTAGCTTCATATTGCTAACGTTTCTCATTTAAATTCACTATACTGCTTACTGTTTTTCTCCCCTTCCCTTACTTCCTCCGCCGCTTTAATACTTCACTATCAGCGGGAAATGGGAACTATTAGATGCAATTTAGAGAATGTTTATTTGTACCCCGTACTGATCGTCCATAACAACACTTGCTCGTTCATACTAAGAAATGTACCTCTCCCTCCTAGCCCTCTCTGTGTTTACCATCCTTTATATCTAAATCATTCACTTCACGATTTCATAAAATCTATCACTTGCTTATCAATACCTTGTCTTTACTTTGCCTAATTTGTTCCCTTCTATACATTCTATAGTCACTCTTCCTCCCTATTCTATTTACTCCCCCATTATTACTGCTTCTGTTTTCCCATACTTCTCACAGAGCCTGTACTATTTCTATATGTATGGCACACTTTCCTACTCCATAAATCTATTTCTGTTGGCTCCTTTAATGGTCCCACTTAAACAGCTCAATAGCGTGGTACTTTAAAAAAGTCTGATGTGATACACTCACATGACTTTCTCTACCCTCCATCTTAGTGGGTATACACACTATTCTTACTAAAGCTTATTTTTCTATCTACTTCTTTCTAATCCAAATAAACCTTTACAGAAACAGTTACATTACACATTTCGTTATAGAGAACAGCGATAGTCAAATGTTTAACAACTGGACGCTATATGCTGGCCTTAAAATTCCATACTGTTTCCATGACATCGCAAGAAACAACTGAAAATCAATGAGACGTTAAAAGAATGACAAGTATTGAATAATTTGAACCTTTAATAATGGATATCTCAGAAACGGCTTGTCATGGAAAAACTTATTTTAAGTAAATTGTGTGTTTTAAAGAGATCTACATTTCTTGTGTAGTATGTTTTTCATCTATCCTTAATGTATACCAGTTATACAAAATTCCTTCCTAATGAAAAGGACTTCACAGGTTATTCCCCAAAAAAATCAAGATAAACATTTTATTTGCCATGTAAGTGTCTTTAATATATGGCATTTTAACCAAGATCATTAGAGCCATTATTGAGAAATTCAAAAATTTTGAAGAATTTTCCATGTTGGGGGTGGTTGGGGTCAGGGGGATTTTCTTGAAAATCCTCATATCTCGTCTTTGGAAGTTACTGAACTTAAATACTCAGTTTGATATTCATCCTGAAACAAATAGCAATTCCAGAAAAAATTATGTTATTAAAAGTATGTATGAAAATTATGCATGCTCTGTTCTACATCAAGGGAGGTTATCTGAACCCTTTACCTGCCTGAGTGGAGTAAGACAGTGTTTTGTTATCATTGTTGTGTATATTAGTTCTGGATGATATAACAATAAAGACATATAATCAACGACGTAGAGATATACAGTGATATGATGTAGAATATACTGGTGTGTGCTTACTGTCATGTGTTCCCCTCCGTTATATAACCTGTACATTATCTATAGGTTCAGTATCTTCCAAAGATGCGACACAAGGATTTTCAGGAAAATTTCCCCACCTCAAACTACCCTTACATGAAACATTTTTTGAAATTTTCAGTTTTCTCAAAAATGGATCTAACAATTTTGATTAAAATGTCATATGTTTAAGATACTTGCGTGGGAAATAAAATGTATATCTTAAATTTTCTACAAATAGCATGTGTAGGCTTCTTCATACTGAATGATGTTCGTATAATTAGTAAACCATAAGAGATAGACAATATTCTTAGAGGTTAAAGCACAAAAGACATTTTATAATCTCCATCTCTAATACCAAGCAGTGTGCAGTTCTATTGTTATTTTGTTTATGTAAAGTTGGCAGAAACTCTGTATCACCTGTGTTCCTCACCAGCCCTGGGTGAGCTAATCTCCTTTGGGTTTGAATACAAGTCTGACTCACAAGCATTAAGCTATGAACAAAGGTCAGACCTAGGTGAGCGGTGAAAGGGGGAGTGTATAAATGTTTCACCCGAGTGGCTGGAAGGCATGCTTCGCAACTATCATTCCCTGGATAAGTATGTGTTTGTGTCACTCAAACATTAAGCTATGAACACAATAAGACAAACATTAAGTGCAGTACTAGAGCCAGGTAGTTTCACAGATTCTCAGATATGAAAGGCAAATTGCAAGATGTGGAAAATGCAGCAGGCTTAGCTGGATTAATGGCCGTGTGCACCATTTTTACCGTGGTAAAATATGGACTTTACCACGGTGAACGGTAATTTGTGGTGCATCGACACCGGTAAAAGTTTATTGAGGATTTTACTGCAGTTAAATCTGACTGGCCATGAACGGCCAGTTTTCGCTGATTATTTCCAACTTTACTTGTGCTGAAATGTTAAAATGGCGGAGTGGTATAGGTTAGAATTTCCAACAAATAGATACACTCCATTTTCGCCAATGAATACAAATCCTGATAAAGTTACTTTAATGTACTTTGTAATTTTTAATGCTTAAGGCCTTTTTTTTTCTTCTTCTTTCTTTTCCTTTTTGTGAAGAGTGCCTTAAATATCCTGACCCAAGACGTAACAAAAATCCACACAATCACGGCATACCATATCATAATTATATCAGTTGAAGCATAGTTCTAAGAACAAGGCAGAAATAAGGGGAGTAATGAAGGTAATTAGTGTAATTAGTACATTTTCAAGAATATTGTACACTTTAATTGCACAGCTATAGGAATCCGGTAACCTGAAGAGAACAGTGCCAAAGTCGCAAATTTGAAGCCTTCACCTTGGTGTCGGGGTAGCTTGTACACCTCCTATTTTAGAGGTTCCGGGTTCAAATCTTGTTTGAGAATAATATATTTTTTTCTTTCTATTTTCTGCCTGTCTTTCAGTAAGTGAATGTCGACTAAGCTAACTGGAATTTAGTCACTGTGAAAGAAGGGGAATAAAAAAAGTCTGTAAAGTTCAGCACATTTGTCTAATCAGTTGTAAGGGCAACTTTTTCCACATGTCCATCTTAAAGTTATTGCTTCTATCTCTGTACTTCCTATCTTTTCTTTAGAATTGCACGTTAAATTTAATAACATAATAGAGAAACTTTGGTCTGCTTTTGCTTTCCGGCATTGCATGCTGAATTACATGCATGCGCTTCAACAAAGAGGTAGAACAAGTGAAAAACAGATGGCATGATGTACATCCGGGTTGTTCAGTAGAGTTTGCCTGCAATGAACGGTGCGCTCAAACAAGGTGAGTGCCTGCCAGGTAACCACGGTCACCTAAAGTGCGGTGAACATTGGTCCACCGCTATGTGATGATTACCCCGGTCAAGTTCTTACCACAATAAGCTGAAGGTCCCTGAAGGGTTGGTTTAACGAGGATGATGCACATGGCCATAAGCCTAAGGAAATAGAAAACAAAATTATGAGAATAAACAATGTGACTGAAGTGAGGATGCAGCTCGATGGTATCGAAGTTAAGGAAGTAGATAAATTCCAGCATCTGAGAAGTATTGTATCAAAGATGGGAGGTTCAGATGAAAATGTAAAGGCCAGAATTAAAAAATCCAAGGTTGCATTCACATTGTTGCTATCCATACACAGATCTAATCGAATCTCAATTAAAATTAAAATGAGATTAAATACACTTGAAGAAAGTGGAGTCAACCTAAACACTCTTCCTAGCTTCACTCACCTATTTATTTTATAGAACATGTATCGTGAGCATGAGCTCTCATCATCAGCTACGTGTTGACTGCAGATCAACTCTCAAGTCGTTTTGTTGAAAGCCTGGGGTGTCCTCTGATGGCGTGTGGATGAACCTAAATAAAGGGTTGTCTGTTTCTGGCAAATCAAAGTTCATTATACAGTTTTCAAACTTCTTTATGTATATCTTCTCCAATATTTTGAACTGTTTGGGTTTCTGGGCTGGTTTCAGCAACTTGATGTTGGTGTCTGTTTCATGGTTTAGAAATCAAATTGAGTTTTATTTATGGACGCTCTGTAACTACTATGATCCTTAGCGTCCCATTCTATATTGGGCGTGAAAGATCAGAAATTTTGCTCAGAGGCCTCTTTACCAGGCTTGAGGTTCTTTTACATGCCGTAAATCTATGACTCGGGACTGTTTGAGCTTTATGGAATGGCAGTGTTCCTTGAAGCAGGTGCCTATGTTCCTTTTTGTTTTTGCAATGCAAACCGTCTCGCAATTTTCACATTGGATCCAGTAGATTCTTGACTTTTTCTTCTGGAGTGTGGGATCAGATTTTCTTCCTTTAATGAAATTCTTGATGCTGAATTTGTTTAAGGTGCCAGGGTGATGTGGTTCTTGAAAATTTTCTGAAATTTGTGAGAGAGACCTGGGATATGTCAATTTTCTGAAGTTGTTCTTGTTGGGAAGTGTGGTGACCTGCTTGATGCATTTTTGTTTTTTGAAATTATGTATTTTTCTATCTACTATTTCCTGTCTGAATTCATTCTCTACTGCAGATTTGAGGATGTGTTGATACTTTTTGTAGTATTCATTCTGTTGAGGGGGATGTTGATTAGTCTATGAGTCATGCTGTTGAATGCTGCTTCTTTGTGTGCCTTGGACTTGTAACTATGTGTTTTGATGTAATTATCTGTGTGCGTGGGTTTTCTATGTATTCCAAATTATGTCTTATCTGAAATCATTTGTTCATTTGAGGTCCAGGAAAGCTATGGAGTTGTTGGTAGCTCTTTCTATTATGAATTGAATGGATGGGTCCTGTAAATTTAAAAGCTTGAGTGTGTTCTCTATGTGTTTGTGTTTTACTATCGCAAATATATCATCAGATAAATGTACCAAACTTTGAACGTGTAGGGGAAGTCTTTGGTGATGTGTGTTTTGAGTTGACTCATAAATAAATTCATTAGGAAAGGGGATAGGGGCCTTCCCATAGCCAAACCCTTTTTCCTATTGGTAGAAATTCCCTTCAAAAGCAAAAAAGGGATAGTTTAGGCAGATACTGTAAGGTGTAGATATTCTTCACACTGTTTGGCAGGGATGTTGGTGTACGGCAACCATCTCAGAAATGTGACCAAGCTTGTCTTTGGCATTTGCTTTTCACTTCTGGACTCTGAACCATGAAATAGACATGAACATCCAGTTGCTGAAACCAGCCCAAAAACCCAAAGAGTTTCAAATATGGGAGAAGATTTACATAAAGAAGTTTGAAAACCCCATCATGAACTTTAATTTGCCAGAAGCAGACAACCCTTTATGTTGGTTCATCCACATGCCACCAGAGGGCACCCCAGACTTTCAACAAAATTACTCAATAATTGATCCGGTTGTCAACAGGCAGCTGACGGTGTGAGCTCATGCTCACAATACATGTTGTAATAGGTGAGTGAAGCTAGTAAGAGTGTTTAGGTTGACTCCACTTTCATTACCTGTCTTTTATCAATTGCTTTACTGTGTGTGATTCCACAACATTTTGGATAAAATGAGGTTGTTTAACAGCAATGTTAAAAGCATACTGTTACATGGATGTGAGACTTGGAAGTGATCTACTGAAATATATAAAAATACTACAGAATCACGTAAATACGAGGTGTGATCAAAAAGTAACGTAACAGGAATTTTTGTTTTTCTTAAAGAATTTTTATTTAATCATCAACATCAACTTTGTCCCCTTCAAAGTGATCCCCCTCAGATATAATACACTTCTGCCAGTGCACTTCTGGACCTTTAGCGATTCTGTTTTTATCTCATCAGCGATGGCAAAACATCATCCTTTCATGGTTCTCTTCAGCCTCGGAAATAGAAAGAAGTCACAGGCGGCCATGTCCGGCAAATACGGTGGCTGAGGCAGCATAACGGTTTTGTTTTTTGCCAAAAAGTCACAAACAAGCATTGAAGTGTGAGTGGATGCATTATCATGATGCAATTTCCATGAGTGGTTTTACCACAATTCTGGTAGTTTTCTTTGGATTGCTTCATGCAAATGGCGCATAGCTTCCAGGTAGTATACCTTAGTGAGTACGACCATAAGGCAGGAACTCCTGATGCACTATCACATTGTAATCGAAGAAAACAGTGAGAAGATCCTTCACATGTGATCAAACGTGTCAAAAGTTTTTCAGTGTTGGCTCTTGAGGCAGTTTCCATTGGGACGATTGGCCTTTAGTTTCAACGTCATACCTATATACCCATGTTTTGTCACCTATTATAACCTTTAGAAGTTCTGGATCATTTTTGGCTTCATTCAGCAATTCCTGAGTGATGTCTACACAACATTATTTTTGGTCCAAATTCAACAATTTTGGAACAAATTTTGCTGCTACATGTTTCATGCCCAAAACATCCGAAAAAATTGCTTGACATGAGCCAAAGGATATGCTGATATCATCAGGAACCTCTCTGATAGTGATTCAGCGATTTTCCAGAACCATTTTCTTTACTTCCACATTGTCGCAGGAATTGGTGGCTAGGGCATCCAGGGTGGTCGTCTTCAACATCTTCTCAACCCTCTTTGAAACATTTATACCACTCATAAACTCTTGTCTTACTCATAGTAGATTCACCAAAAGTCACAGTCAACATTTCGAATACGGTGCTGCACTTTATTCCATTTTTGAAGCACAATTTAATGTAAATTCTTTGATCCATCTTTTCGACTGTCAACAATAAATTAAGTATTCAAAACAGCTGAAAATGCAAACATACATCAGGAACATGTGCACCAACAAGATAAAACAAAAGTTTTGAACATTGGATATATAAAACTCACAAATTAAAAAATTCCCGTTATTTTTTTATCATACCTCATAGATGCTTGAGATTTATCCTGAGAATCTGGTGGCCAGTGATCATATCTAATGAAGAATTATGGAGGAAAAAACATCTCAACATGAAATTTGGAAGTGGATAGGAACATATTCTCAGAAGAGAACATCAATATATTTCAATGAGAGCCCAGGAACGCAATCCTCATGGATACTAACAAGAAAAAGAAGAAGACCAAATATTACATGGCAAACACGAGGAAAGAAATTGAACAACAAGGAAAGAATTGAAATGGCATCAAAAACTTGACAAAAAATAGTCCCATGGCATGCTTCCATTAAGGCCCTATGCATCCGAGAGGAGTAACAGGAGCTAGTACTACAAGGAAACTGCTGACAAATAATTTAGATCAAAAGCATGCTATTTCAGGGATGTGGACTGTTGTTGAATATAAAACTGTTTAATTACAAGTCTGAATAGGAAAACTGACACTCCATCCTTTGAGTCCAACTTTCGGGGAGGTTGTAAACACTCTCTCTCCCTTTTCCAGTACCAGTAAATAACAATTTAGACTCTTCCAAAATTGGAATCATTCAGTAAACTGTCTTTGCAGTGTATGAACCTTATAAGTGGTTAATATGTTTGTTTATTCTCTTTGTATGTGTTAGTGTTGTTCTAAGTAGAGACGAAATTTAATGGCGGTTGGTAGGAAGAGCTGGTAATTACAAAATCCAACAAGAAGCTTGCAGTGTTGTATAGTTAAGATGCTGTGAAATTATCCTGTAAAGCTGGTGATACAAATAATATTTGCACCCACAAAATTTACTTGTGCTCCAGTAACGAGGATAACCTGTTCATGAAAGCATTTTATTTTGAAGTTTGCAGTCTAAAAATCAATTTCCTACGCTAGCTGGTTGCAGAGATATGGATGGCATTGAGCTTGTCTTTTAACAAGGGATTCTGCTAAGAAACTTTAAAGTTTTCTCTCCAACTTCCTTCATGCCTCTTTTGTTTATTGTATCAGCATGTGATTTAAAACAGATACCAGAACTAGCATGAGGTAAGCAATAAGGAAGGAAAAGGCCTGTAAGTTGCTGATGTTATAGCTTCAGTAGGGATTTTTATTCTCACAGTTCCCATAGTGATTGTGTTGCATTATTTTATTGGTGTTTAGTAAGAGTAATGAAAGTCAGGCAACAATACATAAACAGGAAATGTTCCACCAAGCAGGAATATAATGTAAAATGTGTATTCTTTCTTCTTTTTACTTGGTCTGTGCAAGATTTTTATGCTAGCCTCTAGTTCCTGAGGTTGCGCTTCAAACCCTGCGGAGTATGATCATTTTTTTGGGCGTAAAAATCATCAGCATCCATTCCTTCCGAAGGGAAATAAAGTTGGTGGTCCCCTTCGTAGATTTACGGCATGTAAAAGAATATCAAGCCTCATAGAAGCTTCTGAGCAAAATTTCTGGCCTTTATATGCAATATACAATGGGACACTAAGGACCATAGCGGTTAAAGAGCATCGATAAATAAAACTCAGTTTAATTTTTCAAGATTTTTATTACTGTTATGAATGAATGAATAATGAATTGCATTTATTGTACAATTTCTTTTACAATTTGGTTTACAATTTTTATACAATATATGTATCTTGTACCCCTACATCTTATCTACAATTCATCTGTTGCTTGTCTTCTTACTGAGCTAATCAGATTGCTTGGTTCCCAGGTCTTATCACTCGCTGAGTGGCCCTTCTTTCTTTGCCTGTCTTAGTTTCCTAGATCATTTTTCCTTTACCTTCCTTAAAAATTCCCCCATACCCTTGATTTTATCTTCTTTCCCTGTCAACATCTTTATAACTACTATTTTCCTATCTATATTTTTCCATTTCTGATCCCACACTCTTTTCCTCCAGCTCCTTATTTCCTTACATTCTGTTACATAGTGTTCTGTACTTTCTCTCACTCCACACAGCTTGCATATTCCTCTTCCACTGCCTCTCATCCCCCTTAAATATATTGATATCCCATTCTCATCCATGTTCAACCTTCCCTTTTTACTTTCTCTACTACGTATAGTAAGTAGGGGAAGTACTGTATTCCACCCAAAAATTCGATACCGAGATTACACCGGAAATACATGTTTTGAGACCCCTGAATCCAAAAAAAGCATTTTTGGAAATATGTCCGTGTGTCTGTCTGTGTGTCTGTATGTGAACAGCATAACTCAGAAACGAACAGTCGGATAAACACCAAACTTGGTATTTAGGTTCAGTATCTTCCAGAGATGTGACACGAAGGTTTTCAAGAAAATTCCCCCACCCCAGATTACCCTTTACATGGAACATTTTTCGAAAATTTTAATTTTCTCAAAAATGGCTCTAACGATTTTCATTAAAATATCATATGTTTAAGATATTTTCATGATAAATAAAATGTGTATCTTGAATTTTCTGGGAATGTCTCCAAAAGTGTTCTTCATTGTGAACGACTTTTGCATAACTGGTAAACCATAAGAGATAAACAAAAGTTTACTACACAAAAAATGTAGATCGCGTTAAAATACACAATTTATGTCATATACATTTTTGTGTTGAGTGAACTGTTTTCGAGATATTGCTTGTTATTCCCTTAAATTATTCAATACTTATTTTCTCAAATGGGAATTCGTTATTCATTTTTTTGTCTTGGATATGCAAAGAGTATTAATCTGTGGCAAAGGGAATGGTGCTGCACCTAGCAACCAGCTATTAAGAGATATGTATGTGCTTAAAGGCTACTGTATATCTATATTGCCCTTGTAAATATATATTCCCCTTACATCTACAAGAAAATTAGCAATAAGATAGACTCTGCAAATGTTTATCTTGATTAAGATGAAGTAAATGGAGAATAAGCGTTTGTAAAAATAGTTTGTACAAGAGTAGAGAAAGGCATGTGAGTGTAACACATCAGATTTTTTATCTATTACAGCAATTATTACTGTTATGAAGGCATGACTTTCAGATTACTTTACTTGTTACTTATCAATGCAGACAAGTTTGTTTCCTTGAGTACTGCAGTAATGATCTATAAATTATTTTCATTTTGTCTTATTGCTGTGTGTAACTTTGCTCCGCCCTTTAACGTTGTGGTGCTTCTCCCGTAGTCATCAGCTGCCAACCACCATTAAATTTTGTGTCTGCCATAATACACCTACAATTAAAACTTCTGAAAGTGTACTTTTTGCACACTGGATTAAAGGAAAGGATTTTATTAGATCAATGGGTATATTGTATTCTGTGATTGTTGCAGTAAAGAGGTAAGCATTGCCATTCTATTTTTGAATGTTTTCTATAAGTTCTTTGAAAAAGATATAAAACTTCTTTAAAATAATTAATTAAATTGTGTCCATTTGTACTTTCTCTACCAAATACATAGCGGGTAGAGAAAGTACCTTATGCATTCCACACAAAAATTTGATACCGTGATTTTATGGAAATACATGTTTTGAGGTCCCCTGAATCCAAAAAAGGTCTGCGTGCGTGCTTTTTTTTCCCCCTTTTTCTTTTTTTTCTTTTTTTTTTTTTTTTTGTTTTGTTTTTAAAGAAAATCTGCCACCCCAAACCATCCTTTACATGGAACATTTTTCAAAATGTTTGGTTTTTCTAAAAAGTGGTTAATTATTTTGATTAAAATACCCTGTATTAAAGTTAATTACATGAAAAATAAAGTTTAAATCTTGAATTTTCTGGGAACAGCCTGTGAAGTCCTCTTCATTCAGAAAGAATTTTGTATAATCTTCTATAACTGGAAAGCATTAAGCGATAAATGTAAATCTGAGTAAAACACACAATTTATTTCAAATAACGTTTTTTGTGACATAAGCCATTTCTAGATATTTTTTATTATTGGTTTGAATTTTCATTACTTCGTCATTCTTTTAAAGTCCCATCAACATTCAGTTGTTTCTTGCGATGTCATGGAAACAGTATCGAATTTTAAGGCCAAAAATAAGCTTTAGTAAGAAAGTTTGTTTGCCCATTAATAAGTGATAGAGTGTAGAGAAAGTAATGTGAATGTATTACATGAGATTTTTAGTCATATCTACATACCCACAAGGTCTACTATAATTTAAGATAAAGTGTACTAAACAATTTAAAGTTGATCAGCATTGCTACAAACATGAACAAAAATGAAAGTTCATATTTTAATGTATTTTTCGCTTAATTATACATTTTTCCTATTTTGATAATGTATGCATGCACACACATTTTGGATTTTATAGTGCATGAAATTCTTGTCTGTATACATGACTCAAGAAAATGTAATAGATCTGGTTGGAGTACTGTGTAACGAGAAATGTGAAATATAAACAAACGGAAAAATCAACACTTGCAGAACATTTTTGGGCCACAAATCATGAGCTAGAAGAAAAACCAAAGCTCTTAAGGGCCCTTAGAAAAGCAGCAGAACGCACCATTTGGGAAAAGTTATACATAAGAAGAAGCACAATGTATTAAACTTTGATGTCCCGTGTGAAAAGGATCTCTTTACACAGTACATCCACCAGATAGTACCATCTATTAGTCACAAGAGGAAGCACGGCAGTGACTCCAGGCTGATGATGGAGACAACATGTCCCAGGAAGTTCTGGTGGAAAAGTGAAAGTAGAATAATAAAAATCTTAGTTTGTGCATGTATAAAAACTTCACTGTGATTCCCAAAATATTTTTAAAAAACCATTCCTGCATATTTAAATAATTTCTCATAAAGACTTGTTTTGAGAAAACTAACATGCAAGTTGTTTTTGTTTCTGGTATTGTGACAATGTATTTCTGGTAAATTGCCATACTTCTTATAGCATAAACTAATAATTCTTTCATATATACACGTGCTAAAGTTAGAATATTTAGTTTTTTTAAAAGTGCTCTCTACAACTTTCCCATAAGTTATTTGAAAGCAGAAATATGCAAAGTAACAGGTCCTGACTACATCTATAGAAATTGTTTTCTTTAACTGGTACAACAGGAAGTTTATTTTGCTCAGTTTGTTGGAGAGTTTTTTAATATTGTTATCCCTGCTTAAGCTGCTGTTGATCCATAGGCCCAAAAACTTTGTATTGGTTTCATTTTTCAGGAGTTTAGATCCAACTGTGACATTGAAGTTCTCCGATTTCCTGAACATTTTATGATGGAAATTCATTGACACAGTTTTTTCTTCGTTCACTATTAGCTTGTCAGATTCTAACCAATTTAGCAGTTTGTGATGATTCAAATGTTTTCTTTGAGGTTTTCCTTGAATTTCCCCCTAATACAAATGCAATTATCGTTAGCAAATAAGGATAAATAAAATGAAGGTGATAAGCAAAAATATCTTATCAATAAACCAGGCAAAAAGAAAATCTTCATGGACTGTAAAATCATAACTCATAAGCTGCTGGATGCAGATTTAAATCAGACGTTTCTAGAATCCTGGGATATGTTATCTATTTTTACAGCAAATAGTTTTCTTATAAGTAAATACTTAAGCAACTTAATTTTGAAGTTAAGATTTACATAGTAAATTTGACTTTCAGTGATACTTCTAGGTTATGTTTTCATGAAGCATTACAGAATTTTGAAACTTCTTGAATGTTTATGCCAATGTTAAGGGGAGCAATAAGTAAAAAGTGATAGGTAAAATTATTACATCAATAAATCAGTCAAAAACAAAGGAATAATTGTGGTTTGGAAAGTCATAACTCATGAGGTGCTGGATGAAAAGTCAAATCTGGCTATTTTTGGAATCCAGGATATTTACACTATTTAGATATGATATGAAACAGTTTTTTAAAAAGTTATGAGTATCTGAATTTTGAGGTTAACATTTTGTATAGTAAAGCAGTGTTACTTTAAGTTATGTTTTTGTGAAGCAATAGAGGATTTTGAAACTTCTTCATTGGCTATAGCTATGTTTGTAAATTTTTCCATGGGTACTACATAGCTCATAAATTCTGGCATTCCCTTCAGATTTACTTTTAACTAAACAGAAGTCAACATACAGAGGCGGACAGAAGTACTCAAATGTCAACATTATGCTACTAAAAGAGGACATTTAAATACCAAAACATACACAATAAAATAAACAGATCTCTTCTATGTTTTTAACACACCTTTGTTTCATTTTAAATATCTCATGTATTTATTTAAATTAAATAAATACATTTTCATAATAAAAACTGAAAAATGTTCTCCCAACAGTTGGACAGAAGTATTCAAATAAACAAAACACAGCACTCTAGTACTTAGTTATCATGCATTTCCTATGAATAACTGCTGCCAAACGCCTTGGCATTGAATATACGTGCTTGCTAGTTAAGTATAAATGAATTTTATTACATTCCTGCCAAATAATGTCTTTCAGTCTTGTTTTGCTTGTGATGTGGCGTTTCCTGATCCTATCTTCCAATGTTCTCGATCGGGTTCAAGTCAGGTGAATGAGGTGGTGCTTTGAGTGTATGTAGTGTGTTGTAGATGATCCATAACCTAGCAACTTCTGAAGTGTGTTTAGGATTGTTGTCTTGTTGGAAAGTATTTCCGTTTCTAGCTCACCCACACCACTTGACGCCATACATCCCCATACCATTATGCTGCCACCCCATGTTTGACTGTAGCCTCCATATTTTTAGGATCCCACGTAGTATTCTTCCATCTCCACGCCGTCATGTCGGTAAACATAGAACTTGCTTTCATCTAACCATAACATACGATTCCAGAACTCATTGTTCTTTGTTACACGCTCATTGGCAAATACTAAACACTTTTTCTTGTTTACTTTCCTTACATAAGGTTTTCTTCTTGGTGTTCTGGAATTCTACCTACAAACTGTTCTTTCATGAACCACCTTCCTTCCCAAGATGTGCTTTAGGTTCTATTGCTGATATTCTGGGGCATTTTCACCACTTGTCTTTTGATCTCTGGAAGTAAGTTTTGGTGAAGCACTTTTCATAGGCAGTTTGACAATGGTATTCCTCATTTTATAGCGTTGGATAACACACCACACAGCAGATGGATTTCCGTGTACAGCTTCTCGAATTTCTTTAAATGTCTTAGATGATTTTTCTCTCCTCTAGAGTCATCTCTTTTCCTTTCCTTCCCATTTGGACTGTGGCCACTTGTAGCTGAAGTTGCTTGTGTACTGTATGACAGCATAAACGTCAGCATTCCCATCGTTTACTGTGTTTTATTGCTGTATCATAGAGCGCGTTTGAATACTTGTGTCATAAGGTAACATAACACTTTTAAGGGAAGTTACATGTTGAATAATACACACGTATTCTTACCATTTGTGTACTGTGTCGATTAATTCAACATTTAAAACTGGTATCCATATATTTGAATACCTCTGTCAGCCTCTGTATATTCAGGAGTGAGAGTGCATCTAACGATGCTTTTGTTCGTACCAACCATGAGTACTTATTCATGTAAGATGGTTGCATAAGTATACTCTGCTCTGCTTCCATTTACTTGAGTATGTACTCAAAATGACAAAGATACTCGAAATGTTTTATTCTTACCAAACAGACTGTTTACTTGAAAAAGTGATGTTGTACATACTATATACTCATTTTTATTCATATAACCCAATAAGTGCAAATTAAATTAGATAATAACAAAGATTATCCATACACTGCTTTCCATGAAAATACAGTTAGTTATTTGTAACTTATCTCAACTAAGAATTGAATTTGTGACCAATGTGGGTCATTTACTCTGCGTGCCCATAAGTAATCTTACATTATTGTATAAATAACATAATTTACTTGTGACACATATATAATATTTCTCTGATGGCTGTTCTTGATTCTTTTTCAACCAACATTTGAAAGTCACATAGTTTGTAAATGGTTTTGAGTACTTTAGGACAGACTTGGGCATTGCCAGTTGCATTCTTTAAGAACACTTTCTCTCTTACTTATCGCTGCACCACACTCAAGTATTAAGTGGTCCACAGTTTTGAGTCTTCTGGTGCAAGAACATGATCTTAAGCGTGCAGGCACAAATTGATGTTCCCAATTACAATTGTTATAGTTGGTGTGAAGTTCATTTTCGTTTTTAGTTTGCTATCTATTCTTACGAAGAATGGCTTTCAGATTATACCTTTTGAAGTTTACCATTTGGGTTGCCATTCTTGGTTTTAAGTTCATACCTTCCAAGGATGTGAAAGATATTTACATGATAAATAAAATGTATATGTTGTATTTAGTTGGAATAGCCTGTGAAATCCTCTTCATTCAGAAGGAATTTTGTATAATCTTGTATAACCGGTAAATATTACGCGATAGACGAAAACACACCACACAAAACATGTAGATGTCTTTAAAACACACAATTTATTTAAAATAACTTTTTTGTGGCATCAGCCATTTTCGGGATATGCATTGGTACAAATTGTTCAATACTTGGTCATTTTCTTAAAGTCCTGTCAATCAGTTGTTTCTCGTGATGTCATGGAAACAGTATGGAATTTTAAGGCCAGCATATAGCGTCCGGTTGTTAAACATTTGACTATCGCTGTTCTCTTTGTATCTATAATGAAACTTGGAAAAGTTTTTCTCGATTAAAGTGAAATTGGACATTCATGCAGCAGAGTGTAGAGAAGATCATCTGATATAACACAGATGTCTTTCATTTTTCCCTTACATGGAGGTCCAGCTATAGTACAGTACTTTTCTTTCACACTGTGGCCGCCGCACAGCTGCTAGCGCACCGGCCGCTGCAGCTCGGACTCCTGCCGATGCAGTTATAATATCCCCGCAATCACCTCACGTTCTCACAGTTACAATTACAATAATAATAATAAACACATACCTTATCATAAAAGAGTTGGAAATGTCCTTCTTTATCCACATATTTCTGGTATCTTCTCAGGAAGTTTTCATTCACACTTAAGAGTTCAATATCTGAAATTGAGTGAATTTCTCGCCTGATGTTTACATTTACTTGTTCCAATATAATGGAGTTTTTTTTGTTTTTTTTTTGCATATAGTTAAATCGGGATCGTTAGAGCCATAATCCTTTACTAATTTCCCTATCTGCAGAAATTTCCTAATGAAGCTTAACGACTCATCAGCTCTCTGCGCAGTAGCAAAAGTCTTGTTAGAAAGACTGACGTTCAACGTCGGTCACTTGTTGAAAAAAAATTGTGTAAGTCATTCCTGCATTTATTCTTTGCTCAGAAAATATAGACCCTATTATCCTGTATGCACTTACTTCCCACCACACACCCGCAATCGCGTCAGGCAAAGGGAATCTCGTGCGTAAAATCGGGTTTCTCTGTGCTCCAGTAACTGTTATTTTACGACGAAACGTAGCCATACAAATGGAACCATGCTTCGTCAGAGAAGAATATTAAGTGTGCGTCAATTACTCTTATCATTTCGCAAAATCCAATTACATAAATTTATCCGACTCTGCTGATCATAAAGTTTATGCTGAGGCGTTATAACTGCTTCAGTGGGAGTCCGAGCTGTAGCGGCCGACAACAGTATGAAAGAAAACTACTATATATGCTTACCTTGAAGAAGGTTTTTTGTTGTATTGTTATTTGCCCCACGCTTTGGGAGCCAGTTTGAAGAAACAGGTTGTGTTGCTTCACGTATGGAAAGCCAGTTTGAAGAAGATGTATTATATTTCGACTGTTGGGGAGCCAAACTTGAAGTAGTTGCAACCGCACGTATGGTAAAAAGTTTCCGGTAGCCATCGCCCCAAGTTTAAAAATATTTACTTTGTAATTTGACTATTTCTTTAAATATTGTATATTTATGTTTGCCTCGGCTGCGTCAGTATTTGTATTTTTTAGAGACATGAATATCTTAGCAGGGAGTGGTGCGACTGAAGAATGTAGGCTTACACAGATTATAATTTTACTTCACTCCATTTATTAATGCTTGACACGATTTAAATAACACTTCACTGATATAGAGAGAGCTGTGAGATTTTTTTATTAATTACTTGCACTTTTTAACACGTAAACTATTTTTGTCTCTCACAAAATATGTATTAAATTTCTCGAGGACGCATCTCGCGTCCGGTTAGTAACGCTGTCTGCAAGCAACTGACTTCTCAATTTGCAAATTTTTCTCCATTTTAGTTTCTGATTGGCTAATCCTAGTCCAATAGAATACCTTGATTTAACTAAAGCTTTTTCTGGTTGTTGATTGGCTATTTTATAAACTGTCTCAAAAATTACATTATTGTTGCTCCAAGAATTACCAGTAGCATTTAAACTTTGTAATTCATTATTGCCTCAAGGTTACCTCATTGTTAGCAACTTTTAATCAATTATTCTCACAGCTCCTACATTATTAAATTACGTAATACATTCACATAACATTATTAAACATGTACATATTAATATAAACATTAATACAATGACTGTTACATACATTTTTATATATTGTTACATACACATATTGCTTTAAGGCGGGCTGTTATTGAATTTATATATATTATATAATTAGTTTGAAATCATTTAAGTGCTAAAAATACTGCCTCAACCTCTGTGCATATTTCATTGAATTACACATTTTAAGATGATTTCTTCAACTTCTTTCATTTACATAATAAATGTTTTACTTCATCTACCTATTCCACTAAAAATCTATTTAGGGATTTCACAGAAATGCATTTTGAAGTCCTCTGAATTCTGTAAGAGAGAACAACATACCTCGAAAACAAAATTTTGAATCAATAGAAAAGTTGGTATTTAAGTTCAGCATCTCCCAAAGATCCTTCTACCACATAGTAGGTAGAGAAGCCATTGCGTTCCACCCAAAAAATTCGATACCGAAATTTCACCGGAAATACATGTTTTGAGGCCCCCTGAATAAAAACAAGCGTTTTTAAAAACAACGTCCGCGTATTTTCTGTGAACAGCATAACTCAAAAACGAAAAGTCGGATACGTACTAAACTTGGTATTTAAGTTCAATATCTTGCAAGGATGCCATACGAAGATTTTCAAGAAACAAATCCCTCCCATCCGAACTACTCTTTACATGGAACACTTTTCGAGCATTTTTATTTTCTAAAAATGGCGCTGAAGACCCTACATTTGAATAAATTTTGTGTAATTTAGCATAAGTGGTAAACCACAGCAGATATATATATATATATATATATATATATATATATATCCGTTATTATTGGTTTGAAGTTTTCATCTTTTGTCATTTTTACCTTCTCTACCAAGTATTAGTACGTAGCGAGGTTACTGCATTCCGCATATCGAGGTTTTACCACAAGTAACACCTTCTGAGGCTCCCTGAATAAATTTAAAAAAAAAATAGAAAAAGATCTACGCGCGCGAGTGTGTGTGTGTGTGTGTGTGTGTCAGAGAGAGATCAGCATAACCCAAAAACAAAAACTCGGATAAATACCAAACTTGTATTTAAGTCAGTACCTTCCAAATATGCGACACGAAGATTTTAAAGAAAATCCCACCATACGGAACTACCCATTACATGTAACACTTTGTTATTTTTTATTTCTAAAAATTGCTATAACGATTTTGATCAAAATACCATATATTTAAGATATTTGCATGACAAATAAAGCGTATATATTGAGCTTTCTCGGAATAGCCTTTGAAGTCCTCTTTATTTGGAAGGAACTTTGTATACTCTTGTATAACTGGTAAATGTTAAGCTATAGACAAAAAACGTACTACACAAGAAATGTAGATGTCTTTAAAACACACAGTTTATTTCAAATAAATGTTTTGTGGCATAAACCATTTCTATGATATTCGTTATTGATGGTTAGAATTCTTCATCTCTTGGTCATTCTCTAAAGTCCTGTCAACATTCACTTGTTTCTCGCGATGTCATGGAAACAGTATGGAATTTTAAGGCCAGCATATAGCGTCCAGTTGTTAAACATTTGACTATCGCTGTTCTCTTTGTATCTATAACGAAATGTGTAATGTAGCTGTTTCTGTAAAGGTTTATCTCTATTAAAATGAAGCAGATAGAAAAATAAACATTAATAAGAATAGTTTGTATACTCACTAATAAATGATAGAGGCAAGAGAAAGTCATGTGAATGTATCACATCAGATTTTTACTTTCTCTACTACGTATAGTAAGTAGGGGAAGTATTGTATTCCACCCAAAAATTCGATACCGAGATTTCACCGGAAATACATGTTTTGAGAACCCCTGAATAAAAAAAACATTTTTGGAAACATGTCCGCGTGTGTATGTGTGCGTGCGTGCGTGCGTGTGTGTGTGTGAGAACAGCATAACTCAGAAACGAACAGTCGGGTAAACACCAAACTTGGTATTTAGGTTCAGTATCTTCCAGAGATGCGACACGAAGGTTTTCAAGAAAATCCCCCACCCCAGACTACCCTTTACATGGAACATTTTTCGAAAATTTTAATTTTCTCAAAAATGGCTCTAACGATTTTGATTAAAGTATCATATGTTTAAGATATTGTCATGACAAATGAAATGTATATCTCGAATTTTCTGGGAATGTCTTCAAAATTATTCTTCATTATGAACGACTTTTGAATAACTGGTAAACCATAAGAGATAGACAAAATATTACTACACAAAAAATGTAGATCGCGTTAAAATACACAATTTATGTCATATACATTTCTTTTGTTGAGTGAACCGTTTTCGAGATATTGCTTGTTATTTCCTTAAATTTTCCAATACTTATACTTTTTCTCAAATTCGTTATTCATTTTTTTATGTCCTGAACATGCAAAGAGAATGGAATTCGCCACATAGCAACCAGCGTTAAAATATTTGACTATCGCTTAAAAGCTACCATATTCCCCTTGCATCTACAAGAAAATTACCAATAAGATTGACATCTCGATATCTCGATTAACATGAAACATATGGAGAATAAGCGTTTGTAAAATTAGATTGTACAAGAGTAGAGAAAGTCATGTGAGTGTAACACATCAGATTTTTTTTTAAATATGTTATACTTTTTCAATTACTAAGTCCACATTCTTTTGGTTCTCGCTATTTATGCAAAGTGTGGAATTAGAAAAGAAAGCCAGTATATAGGGACCTGTTTTCAAACATTGACTGTCGCTTCAGCTTACTTTATCCCCCCCCCCCTTTTACTTAAAATGTGTAATGAAACAATTTCTACAAACTTTATCTGGATTAAAGAAGTAGGTAGAAAAATAAGATGATGTAGGAATAGTTTGTAGAAAAATTGGTAGAGAAAGTTAATGTGAAACACCGGATTTTTTAACTGGCTCCAATACATTTGATTAGTATTTCTGAGCGAATCCATTTACAAAATATAAAGCAAAAATCTAACGACAAATTAGTTTTATTTTTGCCTTTCTGTACTTGCAGCCTGGTTCAGAAAAGTTATTGCATTTGACAAAAAAGAATGATTCCGACATTCCGCGTGAAATAAACTGGAGTAAGGAAAGAAAGAAAAGGAAAAGCATTTATAGCAAACGTTCGCGAGAGGGAGGGGTGGAGAACAGCATACCTAAAATATGATATATTTCGAATTCCGTATTTGTTAATATTTTGAGAATTCTAGACAAACATATTCAGGGAATATCCGCCGAGTGCAAATACTCAGTAAATCGGAAAAAAATATTTTGTCGATTGTAATAAAGCTTGTTTGAGATTCCAGTACAAGAGTTAAGCAGAAACTTATATTAGAAAAATCTTATTGCATTCACATGCACTCTTCTACAAGCTATTCTTACGAAATGGAATTATTTGTTCTTCCACAGAGGCACTTGCTGGGCAAGGTTGAAAAGGTATAATCAGACGACTGAAAAATGCAATGCCATCGCCGGGATGTAAGAACAATTAATTCCCTTAATTGACCTAATAGTGGTCGAAACTATGAAGTCCGGGACTTAAAGCCCTTACAGCATTGTAATTCGCCATTGGGGTATGTTTTTCTAATACAGTTTGAAACCTCCTTGTGGTTTACCGGGAAAAATGCGAGTCAGTTGCGGAATTTAATGTCGTGCCGGCATGTTGCCATAGTAGCTCAGTGTTTAGAGCAACCGGGAGATCCGTGGTTCAAATTCCCGCGATGGCATTGAGGTTTTCAGTCGTATGATTGTACCTTTCCAAACTATTTTTACGAAAGATTATTCTTCTATTTCTTGTTAATCGAGATAAGCTTTCATTACACATAGGTATAAGAAGAATACAGTAGATAAAGCGATAGTCAGATTTTTAACAAATCTGATGTGTTACACTCACATGACTTTCTCTACTCTTGTACAAACTATTTTTACAAACGCTTATTCTCCACCTACTTCATGTTAATCGAGATAAACATTTGCAGACTCTATCTTATTGCTAATTTTCTTGTAGATGCAAGGGGAATTGGTAGGCTTTAAGCGATAGTCAAATGTTTTAAGAGCTGGTTGCTATGTGGAGCACTCCATTCTCTTTGTATGTCCAGGACATAAAAAAACGAATAACGAATTCCCATTTGAGAAAAAGTATAAGTATTGGAAAATTCAAACAAATAATAAGGAATATCTCGGAAATGGTTCACGACACCCCCCCCCACACACACACACACACACACACACACACACACACACACCCCTACACACCCACACACACAGACAAAAAAAAAGGATGTGATATAAATTGTGTGTTTTAACGAATCTACATTTTTTGTAGTAAAATTTTGTCTATCTCTTACGGTTTACCAGTTATGTGAAAGTCATTCAGAATGAAGAGGACTTTTGGGGACATTCCCAGAACATTCAAGATACACATTTAAGCCATGAAAATATCTTAAACATGTGGTATTTTAATCAAAATCGTTAGCAATTTTTGAGAAAATAATTTTCGAAAAATGTTCCTTGTAAAGGGTAGTCTAGGGTAGGAGCATTTTCTTGAAAACTTCGTATGGCTCCTTGGAAGATACTAAACTCAAATACCAAGTTTAGTATTTATCTGACTTTTAGCTTTTGAGTTACGCTGTTCACAGACACACACGGACTGTTTCCAAAATGCTTTATTTGGATTAAGGGGTCTCAAAACATATTTTTCCCGTGAAATCTCGGTAGAGAATTTTTTGGATGGAATGCAATACTTCCCCTACTTACTATATGCAGCAGAGAAAGTAAAGAAGGGTTTTAAGAAAAAGGTAGGTATGTGCGCGCGCGCACGCATAACTCAAAAACCAAATGTTGTATAATTACCAAATTTGGTATTCAAGTTCAGTGCCTTCCAAAGAATCGACACAAAGATTTTCAATAAAGTCTCCCCACATCAAACTGCCCTTTATATGGAAGAATTTTCGATGTTTTTAATTTTCTCAAAAATGCCTCAACGATTTTGATTGAATATATTTGTGATATGTTTTACACAAAATAAATTTCTGGGAATAGCCCGTGAAGATGTCTTCATTTGAATAAATTTTGTGTAACTTGGGATTATTACTGATAAACCAGTAGTAACAACAGATAAGCAAACATGTGAGCTCTGTAAAACTAATTTATTTCAAATAACTTGTTTGTGGCATCAGCCATTTCCCACTGTTGTATTAGTGGGTAAGGGAAGGTACTGCATTCCACTAAAAAATTGGATATCGAGGTTTTACCGGAAATAACATGTTCTGAGGCTCGCTCAATAAATTTAAAAAGTAAAAAAGCATTTTTAGAAAAAGTTCCCGCTTGCGCATGTGTGTGTCAGAGAGAGAGAGAGAGAGAGAGAGAGAGAGAGAGAGACTAACAAACTAAAAAACGAAAACTCTAATAAATACCAAACTTGTATTTAAGTCAGAACCTTCCAAAGATTCGAAACTACCCATTATAGGTAACACTTTATTTTTTATTTTGTGAGAATTGCCTTTAACAATTTTAATTAAAATAACACATATTTAAAACATTAACATGACAAATAAAACGTATACCTTGAATTTTCTGGGAATAGCGTATGAAGCCCTTTTCATTCGGAAGGAAAGTCGCGTCAACATTCATTTGTTTCTCGCGATGTCATGGAAACAGTATGGAATTTTAAGGCCAGCATATAGCGTTCAGTTGTTAAACATTTGACTATCGCTGTTCTCTATAACGAAATGTGTAATGTAGCTGTTTCTGTAAAGGTTTATTGGGATTAAAATGAAGTAATAGGAAAATAAACTTTAGTATTTAGAACTGTATAGGCAGTTATAAGAGATAGTGAGTAGAGAAAGTTATGTGAATGCAGCACACGAGATTTTTGAGCAAGGCTAGACGCCGAAAGCAAAGCGAGTTGCACATATTTTATGATGCATGTGTAAGAACGCAAGAGTCAGAATCCATCCTATCTTCATCATATTCTCCCCCAACCTGTCAACTGCTTGTTTGACTCATCCAACTTGATCAATGAAGGACTTCCTTCTTAAGCCTACCCGGGCCGAAGCAGGACCACAGGATACAGCTCATTTGTACCAACTCCGTAGTTGTGCTGCAAATGGCGCAACTGGGACCTGCACGTGAGGGCGGATGCAGAGAAAGCATTGCATTCCACCCAAAAATTCCGTGTCGAGATTTCACCAAAAATACGTGTTATTACGAGGTCTGTCTGTGAACAGCATAACTCGGCGAAAAGTTACTTAAATACTAAACTTAACACACAAAATTTTTCAACAAACTCTCCCCCCCCCTATTCGAAACTACTCTTTACATAGATGAAATGCCGGTTTTTATTTTCTCAAAAATGGCTTTAACGCTTTTGATTAAAATACCATTATGTTTAGATATTTACACAACAAATAAAATGTATATCTTGAATTTTCTGGGAATAACCTGTGAAGTCCTCTTCATTCTGAATGACTTTTGTATGACTGGTAAACCATAAGAGATAGACAAAATCTTACTACACAGAAAATGTAGATCTCGTTAAAGTAGACAATTTATGTCAAATACATTTTTACTTTGTCTACTACGTATAGTAAGTAGGGGAAGTATTGTATTCCACCCAAAAATTCGATACCGAGATTTCACCGGAAATATATGTTTTGAGACCCCCTGAAATCAAAAAAAGCATTTTTGGAAACATGTCCGTGTGTGTCTGTGAACAGCATAACTCAGAAACGAACAGTCAGATAAACACCAAACTTGGTATTTAGGTTCAGTATCTTCCAGAGATGCGACACGAAGGTTTTCATGAAAATCCCCCATCCCAGATTACGCTTTACAGAGAACATTTTTCGAAAATTTTCTTTTTCTCAAAAAATGGCTAACGATTTTGAATAAAATATCATATGTTTAGGATATTTTCATGACAAATGAAATGTATATATCCAATTTTCTGGGAATGTCTCCAAAAGTATTCTTCATTGTGAACGACTTTTGCATAACTGGTAAACCATAAGAGATAGACAAAAATTTACTCCACAAAAAATGTAGATCGCATTAAAATACACAATTTGTATCATATACATTTTTGTTGTTGAGTGAACCATTTTCGAGATATTGCTTGTTATTCCCTTAAATTTTTCAATACTTATTTTCTCAAATGGGAATTAGTTATTCATAATGCAAAGAGAATGGAATGCTCCACATAGCAACCAGCTCTTAAAACATTTGACTATCGCTTAAAGCCTACCAATTCCCCTTGCATCTACAAGAAAATTAGCAATAAGATTAACATCTGGATATCTGGATTAACATGAAGCATATGAAGAATAAGCGTTTGTAAAAATAGTTTGTACAACAGTAGAGAAATTCATGTGAGTGTAACACATCAGATTTTTCTTAATTGGGAAGTCGTTCTTTTTTTTATCGTCATGCAAAAACGGAATTCCAAAGGCATCACATAGCGATAAGTATAGATACTGTTTAAAAATCTGATTATCGCTTTACGTACTATATCGTACAACGAAATGATAAATGTGAACTGAAATTTTATCTGTGTTATCAAGTAGTAGATAGAATAATAAGCTTTTGGAAGAGTGAGTCGAGAAATTTAACTTTTTTTCCAATCTTTGTCATTTTTGAAGTGCTGTCGCTTTTCAGTTGTTCCTCACGATGTCATGGAAACAGTATGGAATTTTAAGACCGGCATATAGTGTCCAGTTGTTAAACATTTGACTATCGCTGTTCTCTTTGTATCTATAACAAATATGTAATGAAACTATTTTTGCAAAGGTTTATCTCAATTTCAACGTGAACTAGATAGAAAAATAAGCTTTCGTAAGAGTAACTTATAGAAATTGTGTAAAAATAAACATTAGTGGGAAGAGAGAGTCATATGAATGTTATACAGATGTTTTCAAATACTAAGGCGGTTATCGTTCTTTCTCGTGGTCCTACAAACAGCGTGGAATTTCAAAGCCATGTCATAGCGAACTGATTTTTAAAAATCTAGCTATCGCTTTATCGTCCTTTAACCGGTTAAGTCATATCGGACGATTGGTGAAATGATGCCCGAATGAGCCCGGAGTCCATAGAGCTTTAAAGTTACCTGAAACTCATATTTTCAGGATAAGGGAAAACCCCGGAAAAATACTTTATTCGGGTGATCGCCCTAACCGAGATTTGAAGTTTTGGATGTGAAGCAAACACGCTACCACTACACCAGAGGTGGGCACTATTCTTCTTGTAGCTAAAACAAAACGTTTAAGTGTGTAATAAAAGTTGATCTCGATTAACAAGAAGTAGATGGAAGAATAAGTTTTTGTAAATATGATTTGTAGAAGAGTGAGTAGAGAAAGTCATGCGAACGAAGCACATCGAGTTTTTTTATACCGAAAGTGTTCTATGTTGCAAAGGACAATCAGCTTTTAAAAAATGTTTTATTTGTATAGCCTCCTTTAACTTGTATGGTTATATCGGGTGCTTTGACTTGAGATGTTGTTACTCGAACTGTAGAGCTTCTTAGCTTTGGTTTTATCAGTTTTTTTTTGTATTAAACACATACATCATTCTCACATTATTACAGTGTGCGATGGACCTCTCGGCTGCTCGTGTAGGTGTATTGATGTGGTGTAAGAGAATGTTCCTACAACACTTCTGTGTTGGGCTATACTCTTTTATCTAGGGCGTGGTGAGGAGAAAATGAAAAGTTTGGGTTGGCTTGAACTGTAATTTATTCACATTTGGTCGCAACTAGCCGTGACTTCTACCTCACAATTATACTACTGGGCTATGGGGCCTATCTGTTAAGCTGTACCTCCCACTCTGTTTCCTAAACTGCTAACGGCTTTTTCACACGATCCGCTATGTAATGGCGTGAAGTTCATCCCCTGACGATATTGCAAAACGTCGTGCGAATCTTGGAACTCTGTTTTATTTATACACTCTGCAAATCAACGCTTTTTTTTTCTTAACTATTTTAAGGCGCTAAGGTGATTGACCGATCACCTTAGCGCCGTATGAGAACATTTGCTGTCATATCTTTCGTTATGACGCGTCTGGATTGTGTCCCAACCTCTGGCTATCTCTTTTCAACCTAGGCTCTGTGCTTATGCTACCCAAGAGATGTCTCCGCCTGGTACCGTTTAGCGTCACGGCTAACTAGCCTCCATTACATTTAACATATCATGTACTTACACTTTTATAATACTCGTATTATTTACATTAATGTCGTCTTTCGTGGTCTAGGGTACAGGTCGCGCCACGGATTTTGGCATGTGAAAATTTTAATGGAGAGCTACGATGCGAGTCATTTACCGTATAGATGTATGACACAGCTCGAAGAATGGTGCAAGTTGAGACGGGAGTTGTATACGGTGGAAGGAACTGGACCACAACTGGACAGAAGGAACCACGTGCTACTTGCAAGGGAGGTATTGAAACATCAGAGGGCTGGCTGACTGGGCTAGCCCTGAAGATCATGTGCCAATATCCCTGGCGAGACCTATACCTCTAGTTCCCGAGGTCGCGGGTTGAAATCCGGTGGAGGGCGTTGGATTTTTTTTTTCGGTCGTGAAAATCCTTAGCATGGCTTACTTCGGAAGGGAAGTAAAGCCGGTGGTCCCGTGTCGTATATTTACGGCACGTAAAAGAGCCTCAAGCCTAATCTCTGAGCAAAATTAGTGTTACTTCACGCCCAGTATAGAATGGGACGCTAAGAACCACAGCAGTTAAAGAGCGTCCATAAATAAAGCTCAGTTTAATTTACATTAATATCAATATGTATTTACACTGGTGTACCATTGTTCCCGCTGGGAATGCTTTTCGTTCACACTGTGGCCACCGCATGGTTGTTCGCGTGCCGGCCGCTGCAGCTCGGACTCCCACCGAAACAGTTATATCGCCTCACAGTTACAATTACAATGATAATAAACACATACTTTATCATAAGAGATGTTGTCCTTCTCTATCTCTGGCGTCTTCTCAGCAAAGTTTCATCCACACTGGGGAGTTCAATATCCGAAATTGACTGAATTTCTCGCCTGCTGTTTTCCTTTAGTTTTTACAATGTATAGGGTTTGTTATAAACACCTTATTTACCACGTGATCGAGAAAGTCGGACTAGAATGTGTTTATTATCATTGTACTTGTAACTGTGAGGTGGTTGCGGGGATATTATAGTTGCTTCGGCGGGATCCGAGCCCGGCGGCCACAGTGTGCTGGAAAAGCACTGTACTTCCAGGCTTTATGGGAATAGGGATCGATTTTGGTTACAGAAAAATGTCCCGCCCCAGCCAGGAATCGAAGCCTGGACCTCTGGGTTAACAAGCCAAACACATTTAATCAATTTTGGTTTTTTGAGTTACGCTGATCACACACACACACACACGCGCGCGCGCGTATCTTTTTCTAAAAATGCTTTCATTGTAGTTCAGGGAATCTCAAAACATGCATTTCCGGTGAAATTTCGGAATCGAATATTTTGGTGGTTTACAATACTTCGTCTACTTACTATAGGTAAGTGCTGGAAAAAGTAAAAATGCCTTAATTACACTTACGGTGCTTATTTGTTTAGTGCTGCCAAACCAGTCACGCTGACTTCGCGCATAAGGGACATATATAAGTTAGTTTTAAAGTTGAAATGAAATAAATGTGGAGCATTAACACCTCTGTAATCCAGTGACTTGTATACAAATGAAACGTTTCTGGAGAATCGATCTCTTATGCTCGAATTACATGGAATTAAAATAATGATTACGACCAGCTTGGTTCTCACGTTTCTCCCAGCCACACAGTGTCCCCTTGTTAGCAGGATTTAAGATACGGTTAACTCGATTCTTCATGTCCAATTATTATTACCTAGCTACTGCGAGTGGGCCGAGTCAAACAAACATGACAGCACAGAAAGCGGGGAAGCGTTCGACGTACACTGACGTGAATAAAAAGTGACCCATTCCTTTAGATCGCAGTAGTGCTTGTCTTTCCTTAAGGTTTCAGATAACCAACCTTTGACCCCACCTAGTCGGCATCAGTTCTCTTGTTATTGACCTGAAAAACAATTCAGGAAAGCAAAAATGAACCACTGAACGATGTTATAATGGACGTGAAATGAAGGACTGGTTCGGATACCGGCTCTATGAAGGAGTTTCACCACGATTGATTGGTACACAAAGAAAGGCTAAACCAATATAAATCAATTCGGATGAAGAAATGCTTGCATGTGTCGTTAAACTGGACGACAACTTTCATTACAACATGGAGACAAAGGTTAAAGTTATGGACGCAATCGAACAGCAGTAGTGTAGCATGAAAATGTAATGCTTAAGTGCATTAAAAGAACAAAAAACAAAAACTTCCTAACATTCGTTTTTATTATATTTATTTTTGCGCCAGAACTCAGAAAATCATTGTCTTAACCATACTCATATATTGAGAAGTGGACAATTAGCTTGTAATGTTATCCCTCGCCAGTTCGGACATATTTTAAGGGAGGAAATGCTCGAGGGACAGAGGTCACGCTGGCAGATGGTGGGACTAGATTTGTCAGTACCAGCATGTATAGCTGCGTCCCATTGTGAACCAATTTTTATGCACGTCAGAATACATAGACGTCATAAATTGCATTCCTGTGTGACACCAAATAACTATATTTACTGTGGAGTTACAATTCTAGACATAAAATATTGGACAAACACGTAACTTCTGTATCAATCTATTATATCTTAAATTTAAGCATTTTCAACCTTCAAACTGGTTTATCTCAGTACATTGAAGTAGTAATATATATATATGAGAGTCATTCAAATGAAACCCGGTCACTTGTGTAAAGTAACGGTAACGATTTTATTAACTCTAAAATAGTCGCCAAAATTGTTGGCACATTTATCCCATTGCGACACTAGCCGGTCGATTCCATCTTTGAAGAAGCTAGTAGGCTGCTGTCGGATCCAGGCCTGGACCCATTCACTCACTTCGTCGTCCGTTGTGAATCGATGTCCGCGAATAGCTTGTTTTAGAGGTCCATAAGCATGAAAGTCACAAGTCAAAGGTCTGGACTGTGCAGTGGATGTTTCAGCGTTTCCCATCGAAACTGCTGCAATGTCGTCTTCACCGCATTGGCAGTGTGTGGGCGGGCATTATCATGCAGGAGAATAATGCCATTGGACAATATGCCTGGGCGTTTCGACTTGATGGCTCGTCTAAGGTTCTGTAAAGTGGCTTGATAACGCTGGGCATTGATGGTGGTTCCCCGTTCCAGGAACTCGACAATCAGTGCGCCCTTGTGGTCAAAAAAGGACATCATGACCTTACCAGAACTGGTGTGCACGGCCTTTGATTTCTTTGGAGTGGTGAAGTCGCATGTTTCCACTGCTTGCTCTGACGCTTGCTTTCCGGTTCAAAATGGTGACACCATGTTTCGTCACTAGTGACAATATGCGACAGAAAGCCGTATTCCTCCTCATGATAACGTTACAGATGACTCAAAGACAGCGCCATTCGAGTATTGCGCTGTTCGGCGGTCAGTTGGTGGGGAACCCACTGCGCACAAACTTTTCGAAGTTTCAAGTGTTGATGCATTATGGTGCCCACGCTAATACCCAGTAACTGATGTATCTCGTCCACGGTGATTCTACGGTTGCCCAAGAGTAAAGTATTCACTTCCGCAATCATTTCAGGTGTGATGACACGATGAGCCTGTCCAGGACGAGCATAGTCTTCCAGTAACTCGCGCTCCTCAAGGAATCGTTTGCTTTCACCACACTTGAACGACACAAGACTGTACTCACCGTACACAGCCTTCATCCCCGTTACATTTCACGGCCTCAAACTCCCTCCGTCGCTAAAAATTGAATCACTCCCCGTTGTTCCTGCTTACTCGCCTTCATGTTCAGTAGTGGACGATAACTTGTGTGACCATCCTCTCTTCGGCGTGAAACCACACTGTAGCTATGCAACGTCAAACGTTGCGCACGCTGCAGTCACTCTACCAATAGATGGTGCCACCATACACTCAGTTACGTGGTGCCACCTTGCGTTAATGCAGAGTTAGACGCACTGACCAGGTTTCATTTGAATGCCCCTTATATATTAAATTGAGTTTTATTTATGGACGCTCTTTAGCTACTATGGTCCTTAGCGTCCCATTCTATATTGGCCGTGAAATACCGGTAATTTTGCTCAGAGGTTTGAGATTCTTTTACTGCCGTAAATCTACGACACGGGACCACCGGCTTCACTTCCCTTCCGAAGGAAGCCATTCTAAGGATGTTTACGCCGGAAAATATACATCGCTCTCCGCCGGGTTTGAACCGGTACCACTAGACCACGGAGGTCGGCACATTGAAGTAGTAGTGGACCCATATATCAAAATGGTGTTTCCAGTAAAGTACAAAGAAAGATTTTGTATTTTAACTAACTCTGTTGTCTGATAGCTTGTTAGCCTCAGATGCAGATGTTTAGGGTTCGTTTCCCTGCTGCAGAATGAGAATGTTTACTTAACCAAGATTATTTCCCTGGAAGTATAATGAGAGTATCAACATGTGTGTAGTTTGTCTAGCGGAAAAGCCAAACTCCATTCGCATTATTTTCTCTACTCGTCGTTCATTTTTGCATTTACAC
Source organism: Deroplatys truncata (assembly GCA_030765065.1). Taxonomy (NCBI): domain Eukaryota; kingdom Metazoa; phylum Arthropoda; class Insecta; order Mantodea; family Mantidae; genus Deroplatys; species Deroplatys truncata. The sequence continues at coordinate 9,855,715 of CM060987.1, read as the reverse complement.
AAACTATTCTAAAGAAAGCTTATTTGTTTTATCTACTTAATGTAAGCGAGATAAATCGTTGCAGATGTAGTTTCATTGCACTTTTCGCTGAAGTTACAAGTCAGATGTTTAAAAGCAGCCGCTAAATGCTGGCTTACAAATTGCTTACTCTTTCCATGACATCGCGAGAAACAACTGAAAATCGACAAGACTTAAGAAGAATGCTAATCATTGAACAATTCGAACCATCAGGAACGGATATCTCGGAAGTGGCTGACGCCACGGAAAAGGTTATTGGAAATAAATTGTGTGTTTTAAAGAGATCTACATTTTTTGTGAGTAGGTACATTTTTATCTACATGTTACTGTTTACCCGTTAAACGAAATTATACAAACTTTCCTCCGAATGAAGATTTCACGGGCTACTCCCAAAAAATCCAACATATAACTTTTAGTTATAATGTAAATCTGTTAAATATGTCAGTTTAATAAATATTGTTAGAACAATTTTTGAGAAAATTAAATATTTCTGGAAACTTTTCATATAAAAGGTAGTTAAGGGTGGGAGAGATTTCTTGAAAATCTTCGTGTCGTATCTTTAGAAGGTACTGAATATCAAGCTTGGTATTTATCCGAGTTTTCGTTTTTAAGTTATACTTTTCAGACACACCTTTTTCTGTTTTTATTCAGGAGGCCTCAAAACGTGTATTATCTGTGAAATCTCGACATCAAAATTTTGGGTGGAATACAATACTCTACTTACTGTAAGTACATAGTAGAGATCAATCACAGGACTTTCTCTACTAGCTCTTCTACAAAAGCTTGTTATTTAGATAAACTTTCAATTCACGCTTACACATTTCGTTGTAGAATACAGTAGGTAAAGCGATAGTCAGCTGTTTAAAAGAGTGTGTCGCTATGTGATGGCTTTGAAATTACATGTTCTTTGCGTGACTACGAGGGAAAAAACGAATAGCTGCTTCCCAGTTGGGAAAATTTGAAAATTCAAATCAATAACAAGGAATGTCCCGGTACCTAATGGTTAACGCCACAAAAAAGCATAAATTATGTTTTTTCTTCATTTTTTTTTTTTTTGTGTAGTAAGATTTTGCCTATCTCTTACGATTTATCAGTTATACAAAAGTCATTCAGAATGAAGAGGACTTCACAGGCCATTCCCAGAAAATTCAAGATAAATAAATATTTTGTCGTGCAAGCATCTTAAATATGTGGTATTTTAATCAAATTAGAGCCAGTTTATAATAAAGTAAAGAATAACGAAATCTTTTCCATGTAAAGGGTAGTTGGGGGATTTTCTTGAAAATCTTCGTGTCGCATACTTGGAAGGTGCTGAACTTGATACCAAATTTGGTATGCAACCAACTTTTTGTTTTGAAGTTATACTGTTCACACACACTAAATAGTTTTCTATAGATTCAGGGAGTCTCAAGACGTAATTGCAGTGAAATCTCGGTGAAATACAATACTGCATCTACTCACTCTAGGTAAGTAGTAGAGGGAAGAAAAGGAATTCCTTTTAAGTTAAGCAAAGCAAGTTTTATCTATATTTAATTGATAATCAGTAGCCTACCAAACATTCGCCTTAAAATGAAAGTGTCAAATAATACCATAGGCTAATTGGTTTACGCCTACACTTAATACTACTGAACCTGCTTATATCATCCTCACAACTTAGTTGTCTTAAAATATCACTTACAATGTTGAGCAAATCTAAAACGTTGAGCGTGTGTTCTAACATAGAAGCTCGAAGCCTGTTTTTGATCAACTTCAATGTTCAAAATGACCTTTCTCCACTGATGTTTGTGACCATAAGTGACAGGTAAATCCTCAGAGCGGACTGGATATTAGGAAACAACCTTTGACATTTTCTAAAAGCTTATTCTTCCACCTCTCCTCACTAATGACCTTACGTGTTTTCGTCTTTTTTTTTTTTTGAAACTCGTGGTAGAAAGCCTTGAACGAAGTTAATCATTTAATTTCACAGTTGATCGTCTAAGTCATTATATGCTGCTATATATTTTTGAAATGCTGCAATTATCTCCTAATTAGTAAGTGTATCCAACTCATTGAGTGCATTCAACTAACTGTGCTTCTGGTACTTGGACACAGTCAAGAGATACCAAACACTTGTGCTGTGTTTCACTCTCATACTCAGTGCAGTCAGCTAACTCAGCTTCTGGTACTTGGACACAGTCAAGAAATACCAAACACATGTGCTGTGTTTCACTCTCATACTCGGTGCAGTCAGCTAACTCAGCTTCTGGTACTTGGACACAGTCAAGAAATACCAAACACTTGTGCTGTGTTTCACTCTCATACTCGGTGCAGTCAGCTAACACAGCTTCTGGTGTTTAAACACAGTCAAGAGATACCAAACACTTGTGCTGTGTTTCACTCTCATACTCGGTGCAATCAACTAACTGTGCTTCTGGTACTTGGACACAGTCAAGAAATACCAAACACATGTGCTGTGTTTCACTCTCATACTCAGTGCATTCAGCTAACACAGCTTCTGGTGTTTAAACACAGTCAAGAGATACCAAACACATGTGCTGTGTTTCACTCTCATACTCGGTGCAATCAACTAACTGTGCTTCTGGTACTTGGACACAGTCAAGAAATACCAAACACTTGTGCTGTGTTTCACTCTCATACTCGGTGCAGTCAGCTAACTCAGCTTCTGGTACTTGGACACAGTCAAGAAATACCAAACACATGTGCTGTGTTTCACTCTCATACTCGGTGCAGTCAGCTAACTCAGCTTCTGGTACTTGGACACAGTCAAGAAATACCAAACACTTGTGCTGTGTTTCACTCTCATACTCGGTGCAGTCAGCTAACACAGCTTCTGGTGTTTAAACACAGTCAAGAGATACCAAACACTTGTGCTGTGTTTCACTCTCATACTCGGTGCAATCAACTAACTGTGCTTCTGGTACTTGGACACAGTCAAGAAATACCAAACACATGTGCTGTGTTTCACTCTCATACTCAGTGCATTCAGCTAACACAGCTTCTGGTGTTTAAACACAGTCAAGAGATACCAAACACATGTGCTGTGTTTCACTCTCATACTCGGTGCAATCAACTAACTGTGCTTCTGGTACTTGGACACAGTCAAGAAATACCAAACACTTGTGCTGTGTTTCACTCTCATACTCGGTGCAATCAACTAACTGTGCTTCTGGTACTTGGACACAGTCAAGAAATACCAAACACATGTGCTGTGTTTCACTCTCATACTCAGTGCAATCAGCTAACACAGCTTCTGGTGTTTAAACACAGTCAAGAAATACCAAACACATGTGCTGTGTTTCACTCTCATACTCAGTGCAGTCAGCTAACACAGCTTCTGGTGTTTAAACACAGTCAAGAAATACCAAACACATGTGCTGTGTTTCACTCTCATACTCAGTGCATTCAGCTAACTCAGCTTCTGGTGCTTGGACACAGTCAAGAAATACCAAACACATGTGCTGTGTTTCACTCTCATACTCAGTGCAATCAGCTAACTCAGCTTCTGGTACTTGGACACGGTCAAGAAATACCAAACACATGTGCTGTGTTTCACTCTCATACTCAGTGCATTCAGCTAACTCAGCTTCTGGTACTTGGACACAGTCAAGAAATACCAAACACATGTGCTGTGTTTCACTCTCATACTCAGTGCAGTCAGCTAACTCAGCTTCTGGTACTTGGACACAGTCAAGAAATACCAAACACATGTGCTGTGTTTCACTCTCATACTCAGTGCATTCAGCTAACTCAGCTTCTGGTACTTGGACACAGTCAAGAGATACAAACACATGTGCTGTGTTTCACTCTCATACTCAGTGCAGTCAGCTAACTCAGTTTCTGGTACTTGGACACAGTCAAGAAATACCAAACACATGTGCTGTGTTTCACTCTCATACTCAGTGCATTCAGCTAACTCAGCTTCTGGTACTTGGACACAGTCAAGAAATACCAAAAACATGTGCTGTGTTTCACTCTCATACTCAGTGCAGTCAGCTAACACAGCTTCTGGTGTTTAAACACAGTCAAGAGATACCAAACACATGTGCTGTGTTTCACTCTCATACTCGGTGCAATCAACTAACTGTGCTTCTGGTACTTGGACACAGTCAAGAAATACCAAACACTTGTGCTGTGTTTCACTCTCATACTCGGTGCAATCAACTAACTGTGCTTCTGGTACTTGGACACAGTCAAGAAATACCAAACACATGTGCTGTGTTTCACTCTCATACTCAGTGCGTTCAGCTAACTCAGCTTCTGGTGCTTGGACACAATCAAGAAATACCAAACACATGTGCTGTGTTTCACTCTCATACTCAGTGCATTCAGCTAACACAGCTTCTGGTGTTTAAACACAGTCAAGAAATACCAAACACATGTGCTGTGTTTCACTCTCATACTCAGTGCAGTCAGCTAACACAGCTTCTGGTGTTTAAACACAGTCAAGAAATACCAAACACATGTGCTGTGTTTCACTCTCATACTCAGTGCAGTCAGCTAACACAGCTTCTGGTGTTTAAACACAGTCAAGAAATACCAAACACATGTGCTGTGTTTCACTCTCATACTCAGTGCATTCAGCTAACTCAGCTTCTGGTGCTTGGACACAGTCAAGAAATACCAAACACATGTGCTGTGTTTCACTCCCATACTCAGTGCAGTCAGCTAACTCAGCTTCTGGTACTTGGACACAGTCAAGAAATACCAAACACATGTGCTGTGTTTCACTCTCATACTCAGTGCAGTCAGCTAACTCAGCTTCTGGTACTTGGACACAGTCAAGAAATACCAAACACATGTGCTGTGTTTCACTCTCATACTCAGTGCATTCAGCTAACTCAGCTTCTGGTACTTGGACACAGTCAAGAAATACCAAACACATGTGCTGTGTTTCACTCTCATACTCAGTGCAGTCAGCTAACTCAGCTTCTGGTACTTGGACACAGTCAAGAAATACCAAACACATGTGCTGTGTTTCACTCTCATACTCAGTGCATTCAGCTAACTCAGCTTCTGGTACTTGGACACAGTCAAGAGATACAAACACATGTGCTGTGTTTCACTCTCATACTCAGTGCAGTCAGCTAACTCAGTTTCTGGTACTTGGACACAGTCAAGAAATACCAAACACATGTGCTGTGTTTCACTCTCATACTCAGTGCATTCAGCTAACTCAGCTTCTGGTACTTGGACACAGTCAAGAAATACCAAAAACATGTGCTGTGTTTCACTCTCATACTCAGTGCAGTCAGCTAACACAGCTTCTGGTGTTTAAACACAGTCAAGAGATACCAAACACTTGTGCTGTGTTTCACTCTCATACTCAGTGCAGTCAGCTAACTCAGCTTCTGGTACTTGGACACAGTCAAGAAATACCAAAAAAATGTGCTGTGTTGCACTCTCATACTCAGTGCAGTCAGCTAACACAGCTTCTGGTGTTTAAACACAGTCAAGAGATACCAAACACTTGTGCTGTGTTTCACTCTCATACTCGGTGCAATCAACTAACTGTGCTTCTGGTACTTGGACACAGTCAAGAAATACCAAACACATGTGCTGTGTTTCACTCTCATACTCAGTGCATTCAGCTAACTCAGCTTCTGGTGCTTGGACACAATCAAGAAATACCAAACACATGTGCTGTGTTTCACTCTCATACTCAGTGCATTCAGCTAACACAGCTTCTGGTGTTTAAACACAGTCAAGAAATACCAAACACATGTGATGTGTTTCACTCTCATACTCAGTGCAGTCAGCTAACACAGCTTCTGGTGTTTAAACACAGTCAAGAAATACCAAACACATGTGCTGTGTTTCACTCTCATACTCAGTGCAGTCAGCTAACACAGCTTCTGGTGTTTAAACACAGTCAAGAAATACCAAACACATGTGCTGTGTTTCACTCTCATACTCAGTGCATTCAGCTAACTCAGCTTCTGGTGCTTGGACACAGTCAAGAAATACCAAACACATGTGCTGTGTTTCACTCTCATACTCAGTGCAGTCAGCTAACTCAGCTTCTGGTACTTGGACACAGTCAAGAAATACCAAACACATGTGCTGTGTTTCACTCTCATACTCAGTGCAGTCAGCTAACTCAGCTTCTGGTACTTGGACACAGTCAAGAAATACCAAACACATGTGCTGTGTTTCACTCTCATACTCAGTGCATTCAGCTAACTCAGCTTCTGGTACTTGGACACGGTCAAGAAATACCAAACACATGTGCTGTGTTTCACTCTCATACTCAGTGCATTCAGCTAACTCAGCTTCTGGTACTTGGACACAGTCAAGAAATATCAAACACATGTGCTGTGTTTCACTCTCATACTCAGTGCAGTCAGCTAACTCAGCTTCTGGTACTTGGACACAGTCAAGAAATACCAAACACATGTGCTGTGTTTCACTCTCATACTCAGTGCATTCAGCTAACTCAGCTTCTGGTACTTGGACACAGTCAAGAGATACAAACACATGTGCTGTGTTTCACTCTCATACTCAGTGCAGTCAGCTAACTCAGTTTCTGGTACTTGGACACAGTCAAGAAATACCAAACACATGTGCTGTGTTTCACTCTCATACTCAGTGCAGTCAGCTAACTCAGCTTCTGGTACTTGGACACAGTCAAGAAATACCAAACACATGTGCTGTGTTTCACTCTCATACTCGGTGCATTCAGCTAACTCTGTTTCTGGTACTTGGACACAGTCAAGAGATACAAACACATGTGCTGTGTTTCACTCTCATACTCAGTGCAGTCAGCTAACTCAGTTTCTGGTGCTTGGACACAGTCAAGAAATACCAAAAACATGTGCTGTGTTTCACTCTCATACTCGGTGCAGTCAGCTAACTCAGTTTCTGGTACTTGGACACAGTCAAGAAATACCAAAAACATGTGCTGTGTTTCACTCTCATACTCGGTGCAGTCAGCTAACTCAGTTTCTGGTGCTTGGACACAATCAAGAAATACCAAAAACATGTGCTGTGTTTCACTCTCATACTCTGTGCATTCAACTAACTCAGCTTCTGGTGCTTGGACACAGTCAAGAGATACCAAACACTTGTGCTGTGTTTCACTCTCATACTCTGTGCAATCAGCTAACTCACCTTTTGGTGCTTAGACACAATCAAGAGGTACCAAACACTTGTGCTGTGTTTAACTCTCATACTCTGTGCAATCAGCTAACTCACCTTTTGGTGCTTAGACACAATCAAGAGATATCAAACACTTGTGCTGTGTTTCACTCTCATACTCTGTGCAATCAGCTAACTCACCTTTTGGTGCTTGGACACAGTCAAGAGGTACCAAACACTTGTGCTGTGTTTCACTCTCATACTCTGTGCAATCAGCTAACTCACCTTTTGGTGCTTGGACACAGTCAAGAGGTACCAAACACTTGTGCTGTGTTTCACTCTCATACTCTGTGCAATCAGCTAACTGGTGCTTAGACACAGTCAAGAGGTACCAAACACTTGTGCTGTGTTTCACTCTCATACTCTGTGCAATCAGCTAACTGGTGCTTAGACACAGTCAAGAGGTACCAAACCCTTGTGCTGTGTTTCACTCTCATACTCTGTGCAATCAGCTAACTCACCTTTTGGTGCTTAGACACAATCAAGAGGTACCAAACACTTGTGCTGTGTTTAACTCTCATACTCTGTGCAATCAGCTAACTCACCTTTTGGTGCTTAGACACAATCAAGAGATATCAAACACTTGTGCTGTGTTTCACTCTCATACTCTGTGCAATCAGCTAACTCACCTTTTGGTGCTTGGACACAGTCAAGAGGTACCAAACACTTGTGCTGTGTTTCACTCTCATACTCTGTGCAATCAGCTAACTCACCTTTTGGTGCTTGGACACAATCAAGAGGTACCAAACACTTGTGCTGTGTTTCACTCTCATACTCTGTGCAATCAGCTAACTCACCTTTTGGTGCTTAGACACAATCAAGAGGTACCAAACACTTGTGCTGTGTTTAACTCTCATACTCTGTGCAATCAGCTAACTCACCTTTTGGTGCTTAGACACAATCAAGAGATATCAAACACTTGTGCTGTGTTTCACTCTCATACTCTGTGCAATCAGCTAACTCACCTTTTGGTGCTTGGACACAGTCAAGAGGTACCAAACACTTGTGCTGTGTTTCACTCTCATACTCTGTGCAATCAGCTAACTCACCTTTTGGTGCTTGGACACAGTCAAGAGGTACCAAACACTTGTGCTGTGTTTCACTCTCATACTCTGTGCAATCAGCTAACACACCTTTTGGTGCTTGGACACAGTCAAGAGGTACCAAACACTTGTGCTGTGTTTCACTCTCATACTCTGTGCAATCAGCTAACTCACCTTTTGGTGCTTGGACACAGTCAAGAGGTACCAAACACTTGTGCTGTGTTTCACTCTCATACTCTGTGCAATCAGCTAACTCACCTTTTGGTGCTTGGACACAATCAAGAGGTACCAAACACTTGTGCTGTGTTTCACTCTCATACTCTGTGCAATCAGCTAACTGGTGCTTAGACACAGTCAAGAGGTACCAAACACTTGTGCTGTGTTTCACTCTCATACTCTGTGCAATCAGCTAACTGGTGCTTAGACACAGTCAAGAGATACCAAACACTTGTGCTGTGTTTCACTCTCATATTCAGTGCAATCAGCTAACTGGTGCTTGGACACAGTCAAGAGATACCAAACACTTGTGCTGTGTTTCACTCTCATACTCTGTGCAATCAGCTAACTGGTGCTTGGACACAATCAAGAGATACCAAACACTTGTGCTGTGTTTCACTCTCATACTCTGTGCAATCAGCTAACTGGTGCTTGGACACAATCAAGAGGTACCAAACACTTGTGCTGTGTTTCACTCTCATACTCTGTGCAATCAGCTAACTGGTGCTTGGACACAATCAAGAGGTACCAAACACTTGTGCTGTGTTTCACTCTCATACTCTGTGCAATCAGCTAACTCACCTTTTGGTGCTTGGACACAATCAAGAGGTACCAAACACTTGTGCTGTGTTTCACTCTCATACTCTGTGCAATCAGCTAACTGGTGCTTGGACACAATCAAGAGGTACCAAACACTTGTGCTGTGTTTCACTCTCATACTCTGTGCAATCAGCTAACTGGTGCTTAGACACAGTCAAGAGGTACCAAACACTTGTGCTGTGTTTCACTCTCATACTCTGTGCAATCAGCTAACTGGTGCTTAGACACAGTCAAGAGATACCAAACACTTGTGCTGTGTTTCACTCTCATATTCAGTGCAATCAGCTAACTCAGCTTCTAGTGCACAGACGCAATCAAGAGATACCAAACACTTGTGCTGTGTTTCACTCTCATACTCTGTGCAATCAGCTAACTGGTGCTTGGACACAGTCAAGAGATACCAAACACTTGTGCTGTGTTTCACTCTCATATTCAGTGCAATCAGCTAACTCAGCTTCTAGTGCACAGACGCAATCAAGAGATACCAAACACTTGTGCTGTGTTTCACTCTCATACTCTGTGCAATCAGCTAACTGGTGCTTGGACACAGTCAAGAGATACCAAACACTTGTGCTGTGTTTCACTCTCATACTCTGTGCAATCAGCTAACTGGTGCTTGGACACAATCAAGAGGTACCAAACACTTGTGCTGTGTTTCACTCTCATACTCTGTGCAATCAGCTAACTCACCTTTTGGTGCTTGGACACAATCAAGAGGTACCAAACACTTGTGCTGTGTTTCACTCTCATACTCTGTGCAATCAGCTAACTGGTGCTTGGACACAATCAAGAGGTACCAAACACTTGTGCTGTGTTTCCCTCTTAAACTGAGTTAAATCAGCTAACTTCTCATATTCTAGTTTCTAAAATTAATATAGGGTTAGAGTTTTCATAATTAAATAAGGAATTCGAAGAGAGAGTAAACCAACAAAATCAAAACTATAGAGGGGGTTGCTTACTTTGAATCTGGGCTTGTTTTTCTTTCTTGTGTGCACGAGTATAGGTGTTATGCTGGATGTTTTTAAAGAATGGTTCATTGTGCAATAAAATAAGAGCTACTAAATATTTTGGTTAACTAATATGTTATTCCATTGTATTTGTCTTAAGCTTTCTTTCCACTTGGTTTTCACAATTAATTAAATTCTCGTTGTGGTGTAGAATAAATTTTGGCGGTTCCTCCTGATAGACGTTCGCCGGCAGTCCATAAAACAATCGTGTAGTTTCTGAGGTACATATTTCTGCATGTAAGATTCCATAGCAGAAGAAATTGCATTATTGGTATCGTTGGTTCCAGGGGAGTATTCAAACTAGTAGTCCGGAAGTCAGGTCTTTATAACAAAGTAGCTGAAAGAGAAAAAGTTAATGTGATGTTAGCCAAAAACAGACGGCTCATCAGGAAGCTTTCTTACATGTGCTGCAAAAGTTTCCTAAGAGATTATCACCGACTCATTTTCAGTACAGAACAATTTAATCGCTGCACGTTTCTTAGATGAACTGGCGGCAGAAGTCTGTGACAAGGTTCTAAAAAACGTATGTTAGGATAAGACAAATGTTCGAAAAAATATTGATAACTGGTGAAAAAATAGTGTAAGATTCGAAGGCACTATCAGAAAGTATTTAGTATTTGGTACGTTATTGGAAAACGGATCTTGCTTTTAAAGCACTTCTCGTACAAAGATGTCCCGTTGTGTTCCTACGAAGCTTGATAGCAATGTCAGTGCCTAGGTATAAGATGTCCCGCCCAAAGTATTAAAACAGACTTTTTATTTTAGTGTGTTCGAAATAAATTTTAAACTTCTTTTTGATGGGTAAATGCGGCTCCTGGTTGAAGTTGTAATTGACGCCAGTATACCATTTTGCTCCTGATCACCTAAGAAAGGCACCCGGGTTGAAACTTTCAGGGCGGTCCATACAAACGTTAATTTTATTGTTGGCACTGTAATTATCGATTGTTAGTTGTTTAGATGGTGAGTTATCAGATGGCCGTTTTTTTATCTTTGGGGATATTAAAAGATCGTCACATGACAGCAGTTGAGGCGAGAAATCGTGTGGAAAACGTTCGCAATGTTCACACGTGCAGAAGAAGACTCAGAGAAGTAAATCTGAACTCAAGAAGACCTACCACAGGACCATATTAACTCCTCAACACCGAAGAGGTCGTCTTCATTTTTCTCGAGAGCACGTGTACTGGACAACTGAACGAGTCCAAATTCAAGCTTAGGGCTCCAGATGAAAGAGATGGGATGTGGAGGAGGCCTTGCACGTTTTCCCCAAGAGTACTTTTAATCAAAATGGTTAGACGTTTGAGAACATCCAAAATTTCCTAAAATCTTCCATGTAAAGGGTAGCTAGGGGTGGGGTAACTTTTATGAAGGAGGTTCAGTTATGTTGTGGAGTGGTCGTTAAACAGTACACCGATATATTAAGCAGATGCTACTTCCCCATGCTCCACATTTCGGCGAGAACTTCATCCACATGCACGATAACGCCAATGTGTATCACAAGCCTGCTCTCCAAGTCCGAACCTGAATCCCGTCGAGCACGTGTGGTATATGCTCGGACGTCGTATTCGTCAACAAGTTTTCCACACAGTGGAAGATCTTCGGGCACCCCTCAGTCAGGAATTGATTGCAGCTCAGCAAATTGCCATTAATACAAAGATTTCAAGCTACGGATGGAAACACCCTGTATTGAACATGTGCTATTCTAATTGCTGAGCTTTACTCCACTTGAAGAGCAAAGATTAAAAACTAAAGTGAAGATGTTCATGCATTAAAATGGGATTTAAATAAATAGTGTGTAATAGCTTTAAAATATACGTAAAATGTTTATTGTTTTTTTTTTTGCTCTAATTGAAAATTATATATGAATTTATCAAATAGTTTGTTTTTGTTTTGGTCCGGCAGTGTCTTTTATTGTGAATATAATATTGTTTTAATTTTTAACAATTTTTGTTAAATTTTACAAACGTATCACCATTGATAATGAAAGTGTTTCATAGTATTATTATTTAAACGTACAGTGGCCGTGTACAGTAGCCTGTGAGTATGCATTTTGGGTGTGTACCACTAGGCTTTTCCCATACCCAGAGGTGTTAAATATTGTGGAAATGACTATTGTGTAGGAGCTAGGAATTAAAAAAAAATCACCGCCACATATGTTAACGCTTTATTATAAGATTTTGCATTTGTTAACAATTCCATCATCAGCTTGCTTTAACATTTTAAAAGTTGTTTAATATACAAATGATATGCTCGGGGAGGACAATGTAATATACGCTTTCACCTTTTTAGAATTTAAGTTGCCCTACAAATCGAGAATTTTTCTGAAACAGGAATAATACAATGCAATGTTACACAAAGTGAAAAATATAAATGATTCTCCCGTAAATGTGAATTTAGAAACACCAAGAGTAAAAAGTTTAAATTTTGTAGCTTACCAAACAGTTCAAAATAATTTATAAAAGTCAAAAGGTTACTCTTGGTGGTTTACGCCAAATCTCGCCGTCACAAAACCAGAACACGAGTCTGGGTGCTATCCACTCGGTCCCTGGCTGAAGAGTGCGTCTGCAGCCTGCCCAGGCGTTGCTGAAGTTGACCACGAGCGTGATGGCGCTGCCGTCAATAGCGTGAAGCAAACCAGCCAATGGTAACTCTGCACGACGCTTTGAGTTATGGAATGATGAATTACACCATGCATGACGACATTTTTGTCGAAGCTTCGGATGTTAACTGTTTCTCTCGATGATCCACGTCATCATTTCCGAAGCATTGGGCCGTTCTTGAGCTGTTTGCATAAGCCATGACCAAGGGGGAGGTGGAAAATGGCACGGGTGTTAACAAAATGTTACATCCAGACAGTCATGAATATGTGAAATAGCATCTGTTGCATAGTTTGATTATGAAGAAATTGATAAAACTGCAGCCGCTCCTAATAACAAATAATAATAGTGCATAAGTGTCTAACGAAACAAATATTTTTATGGGTGTTTGTTGTATACATAAACAAGTACATCATGTTAGGGCAAGAACGAAGTAATGTGTAAATAAAATTGTAGTTGAAATTATGGATGGTCTGGAGAAACTGGGAGAAGTTTCCGGGCCAGTGCACGTTACCCACTTCTGGTATAGTAACATTAACTTCTGCCGTTGTGTGCTATCATCTTGTGGCATTGATATAAAATTGTAATGATAGTAGTTAGTGCACGTCTTCAAGTGCGCATGACCCGTATGTATTTGGTCTCATACGGTGATTACGTCTTACCGGTTGCGCATGCGCAGAAGCTCCTTAAAACGTGCACAAGTCAAGATGTGCTAGCGACCCTGTTGCCATGTTTCATCGGGTTTAGAGGAGTAGCGCATATACGCCACGCTTAATAACGCTCAAGAAAAAAATAAGCAATACATCCGCAAGGTGTCAGAAGTTGGGGAACGTTAGCACGTGCAGCAGCCGCCACTGGCTGTGTATATAACGCCGCTGTTTCTCAGCGGAAGAGAACGCTGGCTCTAATCTCTTTGAACGTTGACGGGCGACTTTCCTCGGTGAAGGTTAACGCCCAAATACATCCGTTTTGGGGAAGTAGGTCAGAAGCATTAGGAAATTGAATTTTTCCTGCCATATTGCATGATGCAGGGATGTTTATTGCGTTACTCGGAGAAGCGAGGTAATGTCGCAGGTGTCGCGTCCGTCCATTGATGCCAGCTTTCGCGGGCTTAGGAACGCCAAGTATGCACTCGTCAGTGCGTATTCACCCAAAGCAGAAGCGTCTTGTTCAAATACGCTCAAAATATCATTTCACGCAATGACTTTCTTCCGAAAGTTAACAAATTTAACCAAATGCAGAAATTATTGCATTCCATCCAAAAATACGATACTGAGATTACACCGAAATACACGTTTTGAGGCTCCAAGAATCCAAAATGAAAACATTTTTAGAATAAGGTCCTTCTCATGTCTGTAAACAGCGTAACTCAGAAACGAACAGTCGCATAAACACCAAACTTGGTATTTAGGTTCAGTATCTTCCAGAGATGCGGTACAGGTGAATATTTTAAAGCACTATTATTTACATGAAACCATTTTACTTATTTTTAATTTCCCCCCAAATTTCTAACGGTTTTGATTAAAATACCACATGTTTAAGACATTTGCATGACAGAATATATACCTTGAATTTTCTGGGAATAACCTATAAAGTCCTCTTCATTCTCGTGACTTGTATATAACTTCTAAACGGTCAGAGATACACCAAAACTTAATAGCTACTGGGGGAAAAAACCCAGATAGCTTTCTGTGTGTCATTCAGCCATTTTTATTGGTTTGAAATGTTCAACGCTTTGTTATTGTTTGAAGTGCCGTCGCTATTCGGTTGTTTCTCGCAATGTCTTTGAAAAGGTGTATTGAATTTCTACACAATTAGAGACATTTCACTATCGATTCTGTTTTTTCTATTGCCTCTTGTAACTACAACGAATCGTGTAATGAAACTATTTCTGCAAAGGTTTGATTCGATTAAAGTGAAGTAGATAGAACAATAAACTTTTGTAGACATTGTTTGTAGAAGCTTTATAAAAATAAATGATAGTGGGTATAAAGGTAGAAAACGTTACGTGAATGTAACGCATAAGGAGAGTTTTTTACTTTCTCTACTACGTGTAGTAAGTAGGGGAAGTATTGTATTCCAAACAAAAATTCGATACCGAGATTCCAGAGGAAATATATGCTTTGAGACCCCTGAATCCAAAAAAGGCATTTTTGGAACATGTCCGTCCGTCCGTGTGTGTGTCTGTGAACAGCATAACTCAGAAACGAACAGTCGAATAAACACCAAACTTGGTATTTACGTTCAGTATCTTCCAGAGATGCGACATGAAGGTTTTCAACAAAATCCCCCCACCCCAGATTACCCTTTACATGGAACATTTTTCGAAAATTTTAATTTTCTCAAAAATGGCTCTAACGATTTTGATTAAAATATCATATGTTTAAGATATTTTCATGACAAATGAAATGTATATCTCGAATTTTCTGGGAATGTCTCCAATAGTGTTCTTCATTTGAACCACTTTTGTATAATTGGTAAACCATAAGAGATAGACAAAATTTTACTGCACAAAAAATGTAGATCGCGTTAAAATACACAATTTATGTCGTATACATTTTTTTTTAGAGTGAACCATTTTCGAGATATTGCTTGTTATTCCCTTAAATTTTCCATAACATACTTTTTCTTAAATTCGTTATTCATTGTTTTTATGTCCTGGACATGCAAAGAGATTGGAATGCGCCACATAGCAACCAACGCTTAAAAGATTTGACTATCGCTTATAGCCTACCATATTCCCCTTGCATCTACAAGAAAATTAGCAATAAGATTGACATCTCGATTAACATGAAGCATATGGAGAATAAAAGTTTGTAAAAATAGTTTGTACAAGAGTAGAGAATGGAATACTCCACATAGCAACCAGCTCTTAAAATATTTGACTATTGCTTAAAGCCTACCAATTCCCCTTTCATCTACAAGAAAATTAGCAATAAGATTAACATCTCGATTAACATGAAGCATATGGAGAATAAGCGTTTATAAAACTAGTTTAGAAAGTCATGTGAGTGTAACACACCAGATTTTTTTAACCACTTTCCAATTCAGGCAACATAATGCAGATTAACCAGTGTCAAAATTTGATACAGTAAACATTTTTAAATGCAGATTCATTACTATTCTGATTCCTTTATCAATAGCGTGCATTAAAGTTATTTGTTGTTGGTTTATTGTTCTCTCATAATATCTACTCCTTTTTGCTGTTCTTTGTAGTTTTTGAGCCAATAGCCAGTTTTGAGTTGCATATAAACAAACTACAGATGACACTTTCACAAGAAGAACCAATACTCGATGGATCTGAGGGAGTCAAGATGCACATTTGTTGGAATTTCTTCCAGTTTCATTTTCCCAGCTTGCGACTAGATAGAACTCTAGCGACTGTTTCATGTCATGGCCGCCTTGAATAATCTCTACGGTTAAGAGTGTCGAGCCTGAGAACGAGAAAATTAAAACTTAACCAAGCCTTCTTGGCCGGTCCCGAGACGAGGGAAAGTTTCCTATTAACTGTTAATGCTCACATTATAACATGTATTTTAACTTCGTCGTTCTCCTTCTGGTTTCTATTCTCGGTTTAAGGCCATGGTTATTGGCGGAAAAGCAAATAAGACACCATTTCGAGACGAGGTGGTGTAGCAGTGGAGAGTTTTACTTACTTGAGATGCAAGCATTAACTCTTAATTATTGAAAAGAACTGAAGGATACTTGTGTTAAATGAAGCTTTTCGTAGAAAAAAAATGTGTTAGTGTGTATACAAACTATTCTTTCCTATCTACTTCATTTTAATCGAGATTAACTGCATTACACATTTCGTTATAGATACAAAGAGAACAGCGATAGTCAAATGTTTAACAACTGGGCGCTATATGCTGCCTTAAAATTCCGTACTGTTTCCATGACATCACGAGAAAGAACTAAAAATCAACAGGACGGATATCTCGGAAATGCCCGATGCCACAAAAAAGAAGTTATTTTAAATAGATGTGCGTTTTTAGGAAATCCGCATTTTTTTGTGTAGTACGGTTTCGTCTATCGCTAAACGTTTACCAGTTAGATAAACAAAATCCCTTCCGAATGAAGAGGACTCCACAGGCTATTCCCAGAAAAGTCAAGATATACATTTTATTTTTGATGTAAATATCTTTAATGTATGGTATTTTAATCAAAATCATTAGAGCCATTTTTTAGAAAATAAACAATTTCGAAAAACATTCCATGTAGAGAGTAGTTTGGGGTGGGGATTTTCTTGAAAATTTTTGTATAACATCTTTGAAAGGTACTGAACCTAAATATCAAGTTTGGTATATAACCAAGTTTTTGTAGCGCGCGCGCGGACTTTTTTCTATTCTATTCTTTCTTTTTTTTTAATTCAAGGTGCCTCAAACATGTATTTCTGGTGAAACCTCGGTATCGATTTTTTTTAGTGTAATGCAATACCTCATCTTACTACTATGTGTATACGTGGTAGAGAAAGTAATAAACACATTCTGTAGACCTTTTGAGAAAGACGCAAGGAAAAAACAAGTGCAGTGCCGTGTATGGAGTGTGGAAACTTGTACTTTGCGAAGAATAGTGAAAATAGTGTTACCCTCGAACAACAAAGATGTTTAGTTAAAGTTTTAGAATATTTTAAGTTTTTTTTCATACTATACTGGTCTTTAACAATAAAATACAAGTATTTGTGGATATTTTATACGATAAATATATTAACTTATTACAACACTACTGTTTAATTTTTTATAACAAAAAGCAAAATCTATGTCAAATGTAACCCCGTCACCATCCGCGCGTGCCATCACACCGGTTAGTTTACGTGGACCCTCCCCATCCATTACCTCAGGCACATTTTACTGCAGTTTCATGACGTTCGGCTTCTTGTCTCCTTAACGACCATGACTGTTTGAATCGCCTCCGTTAAGGTGCCCGTGACAGGGATATGTAAATGGGTTTAGGAATTGGGAACAAGAGTGGCATATGTAGCAAAATAATTCACTCAGAGGTTTATGGTCAGGCATAGGCTTCAAGTTAGCTACACTAAAGACTGCAAAACAACAGAGCCCAAGGGCCACTGAGAAGCAGGTAAAAACCGGTCCGATTGTTGTCTGCAAACGCCAATAAACTGCACGAGGAATGGGGGCGGTTTGTTTCCTGCGAAATCCCTGCCTGTAGCCTAGTGACAGTTCAACCTTATTTAGAAATTCTTACGCTTGTTTGTGATAATGGTTCAATTGCGGAAACCAATAGGAAAGCGGAAACGGGGGAAGACTGGAGGAGCTTGTATTTGCAGTGGATCGAAAACTATGACTGTTTGTTGAATGGAAACATAGTCTTCAACAATTTGTGTTTGATTTGTACCTTAGCATTGTGTTGTTTTCAAATGAGCAGGAAACACTGTGCATCTGCAGAAGCTTGTTCTGTTACATATGTACTCGCATCATGAACACCGACCTCAGCTAACCAGCATTTGTAAGCGAATGTATCAGAATGTTTAGGTACTTTCGGAAGCCACTACTTTGCAAGCAACCAGCTGGCTTACGCGACGTTGCACGGGTAGCTTTTCAAACTCGAATGTACCTCCCCTCGTTCTTTATTAAATTGTGCAATGGTCTAAGATTTGTATGTTAAATCCTCCCCTTTACCCCTTATAATTGTAATTTCGTACAGCCCCGGATATTGCTTATAACGGATGAAAAATCCCCTGATATTCTCACAAAAGGATGTGAAACATCGGCGGAACGTCTGACTTCCTTAACCTCCCTCCGACACTCTTCCAAGTTCTGGAAACGCTGCATAATCTATAAGTATCCTTTGGTGGTGGAACAATCATCGGCCGGAATAGTCGAGTAACTTGTTAGATAATTATTCTAGGTGAAATTTGCAATCCTTGTATCTTCTTGTTGGTCCCAAAGTTATTTAATAACATAAAAGCTCATAATTCCCATATAATACAGAAACCCTTAACATATAGAATGAAATGCTGGCGAATGCCAAGATCCCCCACTCCCTTGCCACCAAGTTAACTAGTCTCTGTGTAAAAGGCTTACAATCTGCGACCCTCGAGAAAAATAATCTTAGTTGTGAGTTGTAAAATATCGCTTCCCTTATTTCTAATGGTAGCAATTCTCTCTCTTTACACAATCTTTTTGCATGCCCTGTTAACGAACTTGATTACAACATAACTACATACCTTCTTACATGAGGGTTATTAAAGTATTTTGGCATTGGTATCGCATTCTGAAAGGGGATATACCACACACATATATACATATATATATATATACATAGACATATAAATCAATATTAAACACAAATTATTCACCATGTTAGAATATTTAACAACCAAGAAGTGTACCAAAGCAGATTGTAACTTAGGTAAGTAAGGGACGGGCGAGCTAGCTAATTACAGGTAAAAGATAATTCTAGGTATAGCCCACCTTTCACCAAGCTAATGAGCAAGGAACTGTAAGCAATGAGGAGAAATAGAAAGAGACAAATATTGAATCTGCTTCCGGACGCGTCTCTGGGACGAGTATGCGAAATTTTTTGTAGCAGAATATTCTCATACATAATAACGTAACGCGGTCTGAGGACCAATTAGAAATGTCGTTACATTTCGAGGCGCGGAGGCGAGCGTCATTAGGCTGAGGTATAAAAAGCGGAAGAAAGCCCTAGATTTTCACTCTCTTATAGAATCTCGTCGACTTACGCTCTGGACGACAGATGCACGTGTGTGCATTGGGGTGGGAAGCGTGTGCAGTTAGATTAGGCTCCTAATTTATTATTATGGTGGGAATTGTTACAATGGGAAAAGCTAGCCGCCAATAAGTACTTATTCGATAATAAACCACATTTTTTAATGGAAATGTAGTGTATTTTAATTTGCCTCACCTACGAAAACCCTGAGACCTGTGAAATTAGATAGGTAATTATAGGAATGGAGAAAACAGCAGCCGACGAGTAGCAGTAGCCGGAGACAAGATCACTGCAGCAGAGGGCATCAACCAGAGGAACAACGTTTTCCTGCTACAATTCGTAGCATAGCGTTATGAACAGATTTGATTCTCTTTTGTTTTCCTGCGTCTTCTGTTTTCTTAGTTTGCTAAATCGTGAGCGGCCACAATATAAATATTGTTTGGCATTTGTCTTAATTTACATGCATATTCTGTGGAGTAACAACTGTTTTCTCAACTGAAGGTCAAAGCCTTCTTCACAAGCACGTTCTTTTATAATTTCAATGTATTCTAATTCATTGACTTTGTAAATCCTTTTTGGTCTTTTAGTAATTTATGAATTGGAATCAGAAAATGATTTATAGAAACATCTTATCTTATGAATTTAATGTCAAAATCAACAAAAAACGACAGGGGTACCCGAGGTCGTTAAATCACACACTCGCGAACGTGGGATCTGCGGTTCAAACCTTCCCTGAGAAATAATCGGACTTCTCATCGATGAAAGAATTGTCAAGATCGATTGAGTGGTATTTGAGATTACATCTATAGGTATAGGGTATACAACGGAGAGGAACCCTCGCGCACTGCGACCCACGTGAGATATGGTTATCACCTTCCAGGAGGAAGGGATGAAGTGAAGGAACCACAGGAGGCTACAGGTCGCAGAGGCGCGCGGAAGTCCCTAACAGTTCCAAGCTCGACGACCCGTCCAAATGCTGGAGCTAACAGAGAGGGCGTTAACCCGTCAACTAAGCAGCTCCTCAGGGGAATACTCTTTCCTTTGAGCAGGCACCGCGCCATCTGTCCGGCACCGCCAACGCCACGAAGCCCAGAAGTATGCCTGAAACGGAATGAATGGAAAATTATGAAAAGAAAGTCCTGGTAAATGAGAAACCACCCCAGCATTTGCCTACCGACCAGAGAAAACCACGAAAAATCCTAGGTCAGAGTGGGCGAACGAAGGGAATCGAGTTTTAATAGAAGCAGTAAATTTGCTAAGCACAAGTAATGCCACTTCTCCTTGTTAGAAAATTAGTTGCGATCGTCATATGTCTGCCCTTAAAGCTTTACGAGAGCAAGTTGTGTCTGTTCGGTTTAGTTTGTATATTTCGTGCACAATTCTTCATCGTCCGGTGAAATGCGAAAAGGCCGTTACGAACGTTAAAAAGTCATTTAAAATAGACGTTTGTGCTTCGTTTGATGTCTGGCAGGAAAGGGTGCGACATTGAAACACGACCTCATGTACCCACACGCCCACTCTCCATTTCCTCCGACTTCTCGTAAAAACTACTTGCTGTTGTTGACACAATGGGACCTATTTTCATTGGCATAGCAATGCAATCAACATTAACCTTCTAGTTTAATCCACAATTCGCGTACCTTCCGGTAGAACATGTTACATTTTGTCATAACAACAAAGCTATTAGGTACTGCAGTTTTCGGGTTATTTTTGGATGGATGATTTATTACTTTCCCCAGCATGTATTTAGTAGATAGACTGCATTCCACCTAAAACTTCGATACCGAAATTTCACCTGAAATACACGCTAGTGTCTGAACAGCATAATTCGAAATGGAAATGATATAGCTATCTACTGCCCATTCCAAACCAGAGTGCCTTTCACTCTTTGTATTATCCGCGCGAAAGTAGTTCGCAATCCCCGCCCATAATGGCAGCTTGTTCCCCTCCCATGTGCTTGTTGAACACTATTTAATCTATAAAAAGGCGCCCTGCGTGAGAATCATAGTTCAAAATGCAACCTGAGATAACAATCTATTTTATAAGTATGCAGCAATGAACATTTTACTTACGTTAATCACAATCCTCGGGCAAAAGTGCAACACCCAAATCCGAATCCTCCGAAGATGACTCAGCTGCCATATCAGAATCAGAACTACTCTCCAAAATAATGACAAGCTTATTCACAGCACTGTCGCACTTAAAACAAGTTCCCACATTTTATCCTCTTCTATGTTCTATTATGTCTGTTTATATTCCTTGCTCGCTTTCGATACACTTCTCACTGAAATGCCTGTAAAATCCGATATTAGTTTCGTAATATGCAACAATGCAAGTGTCGGGTATTTTTGTAATAGTGAGTTGAATAGATAAAGTATTGTTTGTTTTTAGCCACTTTTTAACTGTTTCCCGCGTCTATGTTTGAACAGTTTATTCGCACTACACGCACCTTCCTCTACCATGTGAGCTCAAATACCAACTGACTAAATCACAAGATTTGACCTGAGCTGAGCATACGTGTGTTAGTATATTATGAATGCCTGTTCGCTTAACACATTTCCTGTGTTACGCAGTGTTTATTCGGTACTCAGATAGCACCTCTGGGAATTCATTGTTGCATTTCTTGTATAAGTAACAGAGTGGCAGTCATGCATTACGGTTGGTATTAACAAGCAAGATGCTCTCGGCGTTAGCGCAAAAGCAGACGAAAATAATATTTTGTAATCACTTAACAGCTAGT
The DNA here is from genome assembly GCA_030765065.1 of Deroplatys truncata. Classification (NCBI taxonomy): domain Eukaryota; kingdom Metazoa; phylum Arthropoda; class Insecta; order Mantodea; family Mantidae; genus Deroplatys; species Deroplatys truncata. The sequence continues at coordinate 9,833,670 of CM060987.1, read as the reverse complement.
ATATATCCATTACCTTTAACGATGAGTTCGTATGATAACCGCAATAAAATGTGCAGTTCTATACCTTTCCTGCTCTAATATTTCATAATACAATACATGTATTAAGGAACTATTTACGTTGGCGTAAGAGTATATTCTTGGGTTCGTGACAAGCCGAAGCACGTGCTTCTGTTTACATCAGAGGGAACTCTGGTTTAGAATGGACAATAGTAGACAATGGTCATGGGTCGCAAGGGTGGCGAAAACCTGACAGGTTATATTTCTCTTCGTATTCTACCTGCTGTAATGCACGTTCCCAGTTATCATTTCATGCATCATCAGTGTCACCGCCGTGATGCTGTATGGAGTAAGAACACGCGTTAAGCGTTATTTAAAAAGTTTGATGTGTTACATTCGTATAAGTTTCTCTACCCTCAATCGCTTATTAGTGGGTGTACAAACTATTCTTACGAGAGTTTATTTTCCTATCTACTTTATTTCAATCGAAATAAACCTTCCGAAAATAGCTGCAGTACACATTTCGTTATAGATACAAAGAGAACAGCGATAGTCAAATGTTTAACAACTGGACGCTATATGCTGTGAGATAGTTTGGTCTTTACGTTATTAGCACCACGTATTGCGGGAGATATGTTTCTTGGAGTGTTCGCACCAAACTTTGCGGTGGCCTTCGCCCCCACGTTTAAAAATAAACTTTGTAATTTTGATGTTTATTTAAATAATATATTTGTATGCCTCGGCTGTGTCAGTATTAATTTGCAGAAACACGTATCTCTTAGCAGGGGGTGGTGCGGCTAAAGAATTGAGTATTAGAGTATTTAACTTTATTTACTATTATAATAGTATTTAACTTCGTTTTATTAATCTTTCACACGATTAAATAACACTTCACTGATATATCCTACTGTAGAGCTGTGAGATTATTGTTACTTGCACTTTTTAACGCGTAAACTTTATATTATTCACGCCGTAATGCATTTTTTGTCTCACACTTAATAGTACCGAGCGAACAAACTGCTCAGGAACGCTGTCTGGCGTTTACCGCTTAATGGAATTAATTGTTCTTTCACACAAGCCGTGTGTTGGACAGGGTTGGAAAGGTAGAATCAGATGACTGAATCAGATGGTTCAAATCCCGGCTATGGCATTGAATTTTTCAGTCATCTGATTCTACCTTTACCGCTTAAATTTGTAAATTTCTCTATTTCAAGTCTCTGATTGGCTAATCCTACTCCAATAGAATACTTTTATTTAACTTAAGCTGAAAGTTTTTGATTGGCTATTTATAAACTGTTTTAAATATTACATTATTGTTCCAAGAATTATTAGTAGCATTATTAAACTTTCCAATTCATTATTGCCTCAAGGCTACCTCATTGTTAGCAACTTTCGGCTTCTATTCTCACAGCTCCTACATTGTTAAATTACTTATTACATTCACATAACATTATTATAATGTACATAATAATATAAACATAATGGAATGACTGTTACATACACTATATATTATTACATACACATATTGTTTTTAAGCGGGCTGTTATTATATTTTATATTATGTAATTAGACTGATATTATTCAAGTGTTAAAAATACTGCCTCAGCTGGTCTTCAAATTCCATGCTGTTTCCATGACATCGCGAGAAACAACTGAATATCGACAGGACTTGTATTCAACAATTTTAATCATTAATAGCAGATACCTCGGAAATGGCTGATGCCACAGAAAAGTATTTGAAATAAATTGTGCATTAAAGAGATCTACATTTTTGTCTATCGCTTAACGTTTACAGTTATGCAAGATTATACAAAATTCCTTCCGAATGAAGAGGACTTCAGAGACTTTTCCCAGAAAATTCAAGATATACATTTTATTTGTCATGTAAATATTGTGAATATATGGTATTTTAATCAAAATCCTCATCCAGTTACAAATAAAATATTTCAGAACATTTTCCATTTAAAGGGTAGCTTGGGGTGGGGGGATTTTCTTGAAAATCGTCGTGTTGCATTTTTGGAGGGTACTAAATACCAAGTTAGGTATGTATCCGACATTTCATTTTTGAGTTATGCTGCTCACATACGCAAGCACATGGACATTTTTTTAAAAAAAATTATTCAGTGGCCTCAAAGTATGTATTTTCGGTGGAATCTCGGTATGGAATACAATACTTTCTCTACTTACTATGTACGTGGCAGAGAAAGTAAGAAAGAAAACGTTTGCATACTAGAGACTCGACAAACGATCGCACTTAAGCCATCGCTGAAGCATGCCAACTCCGGGAATGACAAAGTCAAAAGTTGGTTAGTTTAGTTTGATGCAATATTACGTCTACCTTCTGAGAAATACCAAAACTAATAGTATACGGCGATATTAGTGTGTGATGTGCACTGTTAAGAGTCGAGGAATAGTTTGAAAAGATGAGTCTTTCCGAGATTTTGTTATGCATTTAACACACATGTATACTATTTTTTGCACGATCGTGTTTTTTTTTTAGTGAATTATAGGAACTTCCGCATTGACACCTCGGTTTTCCGGTAACATAAATGCTGCCAATTCAACAGCTATAACTCATTAGGTTGGCTTAGTAAGATAATATACTTTAGGAAGCTTTGAGTCAGTTGTTTGATGGTTGGTACCGTGACTCAAAGCGGGTTGTTTGGAGACAAGACAATAGAGTTTCAGTATTTCAAGAAAAATTTGAGGTCGGAGATGTGGGTTATGAAGACTGCAAACTGAGTTGTATTTTACTCACCGCCCTAGTATACATTGTAGGTACAGTCACTAAATTTATTTTGGTAGAGTAGGTTTCTTTGGAAACGAATATGAATTCGTGTTGGAATTCTAAATTTCCGTCTGTGTAGTCGTAGAAAACACGACCGTGCAGAAAGCGATTTTGGAAAGATGTTTATCATTAATGAAGTACGAATTTCTCCGAAAAGAAGCAAGTAACTTTCTAAAAGCGAGCGAAGTGTCATGCCGGACCCTCTGACCTTGTGAATGTCGTGAAGCATTATTGCTTTTCTTAGAAGTTGCGGGGGGTTTATAAACCATTGTTCCCGTTGACTAGGTGTTGCCGTCGCATATTGTGACGAGCTAAGTTGAGCGGAAGTGGCTATAGTGCCCCCTCCCCCCCCTTGCGCGGCCCCAGCTGCTGTAATGTGACATCCGGGAAGGCCTTAAATGAGACAGGCGACGTCTATACCTCTTGCAGCATCTCATATTTGGATCTTACTTCCTTCTCTAGTTTAGAATGTATGAAGTGATGCTTGAATTAAACATGATGCACATTGACAGTGATACACGCGGGCCACCTGTGTTAGATTCTCTGCCATTATTACGTCATAGCTTCGCTTGTATGAGACCGTACAAATATTAACCTTTTTGAAAATAATGCTTGCCAGTTCAGCAATTAGAGGTTAACCTGCAATAATGTGAACACTAGGCTCGAGTGATCAGCGGTTTGGCTTCTCAGTCCAGAGGTTCCTGGTTCGATTCCCGGCTGTGGCGGGAAATTTGTTTTTAACCAGAATCACTCCCTACGCTCCTCAGAGACTAAGTATGATTGTGGGAGTGTTTAAATAAAACAAACGTTCAGAAACTACAGTTGAACGAGCAATAATATCATCAGTTGTTTTCAGTCAAAGCACTCTGAACGAAATTATTGAAATGGGCCCGGAATCCCTAGAGCTTAGAGTTACCCGACATTCGTTTTCTCAGGCTAAGAGAAAAAACCCGGAAATAACCTTATACAGGTAAATCCCCTAACCGAGATTAGAACTCGTGACCTCTTGAATGCTTGGCAGCCATGCTAGCCCTGTGGGCCTTTAATTCACGGTTGACATAAAATGGCATGGCTCAATGGAAATAAATTGCAATACCCCGAAATTGTCTCTGAAATTTCTTCAAAATCTTAAATTTCCCACTTCTGTGCCTCAAAAATACTCCACAATTTTCTGTCTCCTTTAGTTGTGTCCTGTGAGCATTTTAAACCCACAACAGGCATTTTTATAATCCTAGATGTGGCATAGGAATGTAAGAGTTTATATCTGTAGGTTCAAATACTACAAATCTCAGCAATTTTTACTTTCTCTGCTACTTATCTATAGCAAGTTGAAGTATTACATTCCACTAAAAAATTCGAGACCAGAAATACATGTTTTGAGACGCCCTGAATCTAAAAAATCATTTTTAGAAAAAGGTCTGTTTGTGAACATATAACTAAAACTAGAAGTAGGTTGAGTACCAAACTTCGTACCTATTTAAATTAAGCATCTTCAAAGGATGCGACATGATTTTCAAGAAAGTCCCTCCCACTCCAAATACCCTTTACACAGAAAAAAAAATCTTATTTTCTCAAAAATGGGTCCAACGATTTTAATTAAAGTACCTTATGTTTAAGATATTTACATGACAAAATGTATATTTTTAAATTTTCTGATATTAGTCTGTGAAGTGGTATTCATTCTGAATGAATTGACTCTGCAAAAAGATCTTGTTGAAGCACACGTTTATATCAGGGACCTGCTCCGAGGTCTGGTGGTTGGCATGCTAGCTTGCAAATCCAGAGGTCCTGGCTTGGATTCTGAACCCCAGGGTAGAAATTTTTCTTTGGCCAGGATTATTCCTGTGCTAACTTGGCACCCCCATCAACAAATGTAAAAGTATGGCTTTTAAGGAAAAGTTTCCAATAAGTTATAAACAATGAAGTAATAGAGCAAATTAACAAGTGCAATTATTTGGGCTGCTGGATTTCCTAACAAGAACACTAGGAAATAAAACTACCCTTTACTTTTACATGGTTGTCACTGTCTAAAAGAAGATTAGAAGCATCTAATATACAATTTCGTAGACAAATATCAGGATATACATTAAAAGGGAAGAATTAAACATAAATAAATTAGAGGAGAAAATCACAATATCAAATGGCAGTGGTTTCAAAACAGATAGGATGAAACGGAATTATAAAATAAGCATTCAGAAACAAACCAGAAAGCTGGCGTTCAATAGGGAAGATGTGTTTATGTTGGAATGGGCTTCATAGCTTAACCTTGAAGAAGAAGAAGGAGCACACCCATTTTGCAGTTCTTCGCAATTCTTTTATGCATAATAATACCTATATAAAACCCTAATTTGTGAATGTTTGCAAAAATAAGTGGCATGAAGAGTATATTATGATGATCACGATTTCCTGGTTATACTGGTGAAAATTACAAAAAGTCATTGAAACATGTCATATTGATATGAGAGTAATGTGTTGTTTGTTTCTTTGTTTTCAGTATGCAAACATTAGGATTGGTCCTGTGGTCAAGAAAGATGTGATGAAAGCTTCTACTATGCTGGAGCATGATAGCCAGTAAGTAACCACATAAAACTCACGAGTACACTCAGTGAATTCAAAACTGGTTGGCATCTGAGAGACTGAGCTCAAATCGGGTACTTTGTGAGCACTCAGGACAGTGAGGCATATATTCTTGTAGTAGTTATAATGGGGAACACAACTATAATCACAAAAGTCTTTCGAGAAAATAACTCATATACAAGATTTCAAACAGACAGATGTTTCGACACTGAATATTTGTATACAAAACACACTTTATTGATTTATGGTTCTCAAGTGCAGTATGACTAAAGCTGGTTACTATGTCACAGTACTCTTAGCTCAGTGGTAGAGAGCTTTCTGTTCCTGAGGTTGCAAGTTCAAAAACAGGTTTTTCTTTATCTTTTACGTATGAGGTATTTCTCTAGTAGCCCTATACTGACAGATGGCAACCATGACATTAATTTATCAGTTGAAATGAGGATTCATACTCAGTCAATTTAATTTTATAAGCACAAATTTCACCATTATTGTAATTATATTTGTAAGTAAAATGAAGTAACATAAGCAGTATTATTTAACTATATTACAGTAAAACAAGTTGTAAAAAATAAAAGACAACAATCCATCATGGAGAATGAAACTCAAACTGTTTGCGCAGAAGTTCACTAGCTTAACCACTGGTCCACGCCAAGCACGGTGTGCAGGTAGCCCAAGTGGCTTGTATTACAGAGTAGCCAAAGCGGCGCACAGAAGTTAACGGTTGTGAACGATGCGCTCGCTCGAAGGGACTTTGAAAAAATTTAACTGCTATATAGACTGGCCACTTTTAGTTTATCCGAGTGTACAAGGACCAAAACCCAATATTTTAGCTCTTCTTCTAATAGTACTTCATGCTCAACATACTACCTTTAAGCATATTTTTTTTTTTTTAATTTTTATTTCTTCTACTTATCTTAATAACTAGAGGAAGTTTTGAGTTCAGTATCTTCCAGAGATGTGACATGAAGATTTTCCAGAAAATAACCACACCTCAAACTACCTTTACAAGGAAACATTTTTCAAAATTTTTTGTTTTCACAAAAATAGCTCTGATGATTGTGATTAAAATAGCACATATTCAAGATATTTACAGGACAAAGCACTTCCAAGTAATTATGCTCACTTTGAATCCAAATTGAGTGTTTCTCTTTGGGGAATTCATCCATTTATAACAAAAATATTCATTTATTTAAAATAGAGAGAGTTGAAGGTTGTTATACTACATCACTAAAATGTTCTTGCTTGAACGCGTTTCGGGAGATGGTTTGTTCCCATCGTCAGCATGTTTTCAACGCAACATGTTTTCAACGCAACATGTTTGAAAACATGCTGACGATGGGAGCAAACCGTCTCCCGAAACGCGTTCAAGCAAGAACATTTTAGTGATGTAGTGTAACAACCTTCAACTCTGTTTATTTTGAATTATGACACATCACTGTTACTAGCTTCTAAATCTTCAAAATTAATTAAAAATATTCATGATTCAAAAGTACATTTTACGTATCATCTTCAGTTTTGTACCTCAAAATTCTGATAAGGAGCCTTTTAGGAATTTTAAAATCCTGATAATGTATGGTGTATATGTACATAGTAGGTATAGAAGGTATTGCATTCCACCCAAAAATTTGATATGGAGATTTCATTGGAAATACACGTTTTGAGACCCCTGAATAAAAAAAAATCATTTTTAGAAAAATGTTTGCTTGTGTGTATGAACAGCATAACTCAAAAACGAAACGTCGGATAAATAACAAACTTAGTGTTTAAGTTTACTACCCTACAGAGATGTGACTTGAAGATTTTCAAGAAACTTTTCAAGAAACTGCTCAAAACTACCCTTTAGGTGGAACATTTTTCGAAACTTTTTATTTTCTGAAAAAGAGCTCTTAGCAATTTTTATTAAAATCTATATATTAAAGATATTTATATTACAAATAAAACGTATATCTTGAATTTTCTGAGAATGATTAGTGAAGTCCTCTTCATTCTGAAAGAAATTTGTGTAATCTTGCATTAAAGTCCTGTCAACATTCAGTTGTTTCTCGCGATGTCATGGAAACAGTATGGAATTTTAAGGCCAGCATATAGCGTCCAGTTGTTAAACATTTGACTATCGCTGTTCTCTATAACGAAATGTGTAATGTAGCTATTTCTGCAAATCTTTATCTTGATTAAAATGAAGTAGATAGAAAAAATAAACTTTCTTAAGAAAATTTTATGTACCCACTAGTAAGTGATACAGGCTAGAGAAAGACATGTGAATGTATCACATCAGATTTTTAGCAACATTACTGAGTTTACTCCTGCTGGAGAAAGTCTTCATCATGATACAAGAAACAGTAAAATATGTAAACATTATTTGTCAAGTACCCCAAAGTTTTAGGCTTAAAGCTTTACAGCAATCTGCTTGATGATTTTAAGGCAATGCATATGTGAAAATTAAAAAATTCAGTGTTTCATTTTTTGACTATTCTATCATACACTCAGAACATTAAAACATATAGTGCAAACACAATTTCAATGAGCTATGTTAAACTGTTGTGAAGATTTTAATTTGTTTGTTCATAATTAATACATTTTTTATATAGTATGAAATGTTCCTTGGATCCTACGGTTTATTGCTCCCAAAATTTTAATTTGAGCATATACAAACATAAAGAAATTGTTGTGCAGGCATTTCTTAATTTTAATTAGTGTAAGGGAAACAACTTTTTTTGTTCATATGTTTTTGAATTTTTTTAAATTTGATTATAGAAAATTATTAAGTTCAGTTGAACTATTAAATATTCTTTAACCAGTGCACAATTATTTTTAAATCTGTATTTCCTGAAGCTCTCCTGAAAATTTCAAGTTATTAAGTTGTAAACTGTGGTCCAAGGAGTGTTTTGAAAAGTGAAAACTACTGAGAAAAAGAAATTGAGAAAAATGGAAGTTCAACTTCAACATGGTGCTGTACCTAAGTGGTACAGGATCAATTAAATAGCCATTTGGGGCTTTAAAATTTTTTATATTAGGAAACCAATTATGTAGCATGAAAGTATAATAGCAAATGTTACCGATGCATTGCCTTAAACACATAAGGAGGAAGGTAAAATTTAGGAAATCTGTTAAATACTACCTACTAAGACTTTGTCTTTATCGTAACAAAGAAATTTTAAACAATGTGTGATGTAAAATTTTTCAAGTTGTATTTTATATCACCATGTATAATTATTACATAACTTACATTGACTATATAACCAGAGCCTGAATATGGATTGACCTAAAAATGTTTGAAAAATTATCTATAAAATGACTAAAATTTAAGACAAACATTACTTAATAATTACAAAAAAATTACCTAAAACTGGGATTTATTTAATGTAATAAAATTGTGTACAGAAAGTTGTAAATTAATTTACAGATGGGTATAGCTACTGCACAAGTGCAGTGCCTTTGGTTTAATCCAAATCGCATGAATGTGTGCTCCGCACACAGTCTACTGCACTGAAGGATTTTCCGTTCTGTACTCCTGCATGACTTACGAGTGTTAGTAACATTTATGTAATGAGTACTAACCTTGTTATAAGTGTTGTTGAAAGTGTTGTCCATCTGTGCGAAGATATTCTTGATATCGTCTGATGAAATTATCATTCACACACATAAGTTCTTGCGTAATGTTCATAATCTCTGCCTTTATGTTGTCCTTAAGTTCGTCTATGGTGTGGGGATTGTTCCTATAAACTTTATTTTTTAGCGTTTAGCAACCCCATTGTTCTAAATTGATTGACCAAACATCTCACAGTGTCTTTACCTGAAACTAGTTAACTAGAAATTGCTGCTGAAATTGTCTACATGATTCAGTTTTCACGTATGTATCATTTATAGAAATACGCTGTTCAAGCGTAAATTTGTTGGCAGGCATTTCTGTGGACTAATAAGAGAATAACATTCCTAATAACACTGTATTGTCAAAACACTTCACAACACGAAGACAAAGCAACGATTAAGACAGCTAATAAATGTACCCTTGACGTGTCCTACGCCACTTCTGCACTGTGCCGTAATAACAAGGTCGCTGTCGTCTCGGGCGATATGCATGTAAGGCGGCTGTGGCCTTGGCACTAAATTAAATTGAGTTTTATTTACTACTATGATCCTTAGCGTCCCATTCTATATTGGGCTTGAAAGATCGGTAATTTTGCTCAGAGGCCTCTTTATCAGCCTTGAGGTTCTTTTACGTGTCGCAAATCTACTGTGATAATTTACAAAATTAATTAAAGATAATATACAGGGGGAAATGAAATGGGAGAGTGGATGTAGATGAACAAAAACCTCCAACACTTCTTTGTAATTAAATGCACCGTTAACTAAATAATGAGTATTTGGCAACGTGGCGCAACTTGTTGATTGAGTAGCCTGCTTCTACTGGCAGCGCCTTGAATTATTCTAACACTCTATAAAACCATTTAAGTAAGGTTGGCCATGTATTGAATTTATATGTTTTGTTGCTAGCGCGCAAGACACCAGAATTTCGAGGAAAAAGTCAGGTTATTGTTCACTACATCATATGTAAGCATTACCTCGAATTCTGCATTCCCAAGTAATTACAAATATTTTATTTCATATGTTTAAAGTAGGGATGGGACCTCGATACTCGGTGGTATCAAAGTAGGTTTAATCTTTGAAATAAACCTTCGATACTTTTAAATTTGTAACTTTTGCATTGTTGAAAATTGTTGCGTTAAACTTTATGCTAGACAAGGAATTAGAAACTTCACGTTATTGCCTCGCAATTGTCCCAAAGAGTTGCTGGACTACAGTTCTTGATAGACCTTGACTGTGTTTCCTGTGGTGAATGAAGCTGATTTAGCTGACGCGCTTAATTACATTTCTGCAATAGCCTAGCTTGGTGACTCCCTCTCCTCCGGTGACCAAAATCAGTGAATCCAGCAGAAACAAATCAGAGTTAAGGCATGAGATAATATAGCACATTGAAATATTTATTCTTTCATAAATGTTCGTGTTCTTAAATAAAGATCCTTGATTCTTTTATATTTCTGCATTTCATGTAATACTTCCTTGATTTTTTCTTCAAATTTTTAATTGTCTTAATATATGTTTGTATTAAACATATATAGGTATATACTAATGTATGAGGGTGGTAGTACGGAGGCTTAATCCACAAACTTACTATGTTTCCTAGTGTTGTATGGCTAAGTACTTATTACCGGATAAAAAAGTACATGTGTGGCATTATCAATGCCAATTGGGGAATGTCAAACAGGAACAATTTAGGAATCAGCACACAATACAAAATTGGTTAAATGTGTTTATACACAGAAAACTACTAATAAGAACATAATTCTGTGAACAAGCCATCTATCGCCTTTACAGCTTTTTATAAAGTGAGTATTGACTATTGAATACCAGTGCTGAAAATTCAGTATCAATATCGAGTATCTAGAAATAGCAGTATCGTCCCATCACTAGTTTAAAGAGCTGAATATCTGGCCTATTCTGTTTGAAAGGCTATGCCATGGTAAGGTAATGAACTCGCGTGGAATTGTTGCTGATATTAAACAGTTGTAAGGTTTGTGTACACATAATACCTATGTATGTAGTTTAAAGGGTAGATTTTAATTATTACGCAATGCCATACTGCAGTGATATTTGTGACAATGCAATGCTTTACTTGAAATGAAAATAAACATTCCAAAGGTTATGGCACTCTTATGTGAAACACCTCTTACATTATTAACATCATTATTCTGTGCTACTAATAATTGCTAAATGTTTAAGAAAGCATAATTTATAATGTGAACTTATACTCCACTGCAATATGCCTAAAGAAAATGTATGTGGAATTATTTATAGTTTTGGCCAACCGGGAAGTGTATGCTTCTATTTAATTTTTAATATACCCGTTTTAAAATGGGACTAATGTACTTCATTAGTACATCTAATTACCAGTGTAAAAAAAGGAATTGCTTAACATGATGAAGAAATTTTTAGAAGCAATTTCACCAATGGTTACTCCAGTATGATTTAAAATAAACTTATGCATGCAAAAAAAAATCTCGAGTTAGTGAAGTTTACAACACTAATGTTACCGATAAATTTGTGTGCATGAGTATGTGTGACAGATATCAAAATATTTCAGAAAAAGTAAGTAAACAAAATTGACACTGCTGTTCATGCCTAATAAATTCCACAGTCACGGACTACCATTATTTACTTGGTAGCTTTCGAATTAAAAAATGACCATAACCTTAATCACTAGCATTTACAAGTATACAAAAACATTGGGATTAATTTAAAATATGTGAACTTGCCTCCAGGATGTAAATTTGAAATAAGAGTTTAGAGGAAGTGTTTCATATACCCTCGATCAACACAGCTCAGAATCACGCTACCTGTATCACGGAACTGCTGGCAAACAGCAACAAATGTGTCTGCACTTGGCACGATCCTGTTAGGAAATCGTTCAGCATAGAACCATTGAGCAGATGGAGAATTACATAGCGTTTCTCCGTAAATTAAGATCTTGTCCAGATATTCAGACGTTTAAAATCGCGGCATTCTGTATGTTGTTCTCTAACAAGATTTTCTGTCCCTTTTTATTTTGTTTTTTTGTTTTTATATGTCCATGCTTCCTTTAACTGCTCTGATCTCAACTCGTGGCTTTGACAAAAATAGAAAGTTGCACGCGATCTACACCGATATCGGTAGAAAGTAAATGCAGCTGATGCGATGTTGCCAGCACTAACAGAGCTAAGGAGACAACAAATTATGGAGTTTTTAAATTTGATTTACACACAAAAAAAATACCCATTCATTCTATTGAAATACACCAAAGGAAAAAGTTGTCGTTTATTCAATTTTCTATGAATATAGAGATAAATTAAGAACCTTTAATCAACAATCCAGCAAGGTGATGATAAACTTTTTGAATAAAAGTATTTTTTCTAAGAAAACGGTGCGTTAAATTACAAAAAAACATCAGAAGTCCCTGCTCATCTACAGCCACTCTCCCACTCCACATGACCATTTCACTTCCATGCTGTATTAGCTCCATGTACTTGTTTGAATAATCTGAAAAGAAAATTGTTTTTGAAGCAGGTCTTTACAAAACTGTTGAGTTCTCAGATTATACAAAATTCATAACGAATGAAGAGTGCTTCACATGACGATACCAACCTGTGTGTACACACTTATTAACATGAAAAAGGGAAAACAGCTTGTCCCATCCCTAGTTTGGGATATTAATTCATAACTGTAACTATACCTCCTCCTCTGACAATAGCCACCGTTGTATTCACAAGCAATCGTTTCCAGATTAACTATTAGTAGGAATTAGTTTTTCCTTATTTCTCTGTTGAATAGTCACATTTCTGGTGTTTGAAAAGCTATTCTTATGTAAAATGTCAATAATATAGAATTCTCTATATACTGAATGCAAATTAAAAAAAAAATTACTAAATAATAATATAAAATTTACAAAATTTCCTAAAATAGAAAACAGCATAAAATGACCAAAAAAGACCTAATAATAGTATATTATACATTAAGAGAGAGAGCAACAGATGATTTTCCAACGTATATAATTGGAGCCTGAGGGCTACAAATGTACTGAGAGGAAAATCTGTTTTGATTCTGTGGTGTATAGACTATTTTTTTTCCACGGCTAGAGCTAAATTGTCATGTTTTATTTCATTGAGGGGTTTGAAATGATTGCAAGGATATGTGTAGCAACATATCGATTGCATTGTTTACATTGTGAATTTAAATGCAAAGTGGATAATTCTGAAGAATCAAATAATGTGTGCTACTAGTGAGGTAGTGGTTTGGTATTGAAAAAATCCATAAGCTTATAAAAAGGAGCATATACTCGCTTTAAAACTGCTGTTTATTGAAGAAGAAGGTACAAATGTGTTCAGAAAATGTCTTGTTGGTTTATTTCACGGAAATAGGGAAGGAATACAAGTCTTGTGTATTTGTTGGTTAAGGTAGTTTGTACTTAGTAGTGAGGTAATAAAGGTAATTGGTATATTCTTCATTAAGGTTAGAGCGCTGTAAAACATGTAGAAGTAGGGTTGTTAATATTTCTCTTCTTTAGGGAGGGAAGTATTACATTATATCCCTAGGAAGAAAATGAGATATTCCTTTCCCATTCTTTGGTAACCTAGAAACTGACATTTAGCAGCAATCTTGGAAAAATATGCATTTTCATAATCTGGGACCCATGATAAGGATATATGTAGCAGGACAAATAAAGATCTGTCTATCCAGCTGGTAAATAAAGCTAAACTGAAATAAGTACACCTGTAATGACTTAAATAATGAAGTAACTTATTTTATAAATAATGGGATTTTGTTTACAGACAGATGTAAAATATACTCATTGTAATAACCATCATTTGATCAAGGAAATAGCTAAAAGTCTTAGTTGAATCAGGAGGCTTAAAATACTGTCATACTTTGAACTGGTATTGCGTTGCTTTGGATAGTCGAATTTGGTGACATTTGAAAGAAAAATTGTGCATGTCAACAATGGATGGTATCGTGGGAATCAAACACAGAAACTAAATTCACTCACATTTGTGATAGTCGATATGGGTTCATTGTTGGATATTTAGCAGGCAGGTTATATGTGAATGTTAGTTTTTAAAATTGTGTTGTTATTAAAGAAGTTTTAACGAGTTATGGTGAAACCACAAGAGTGTAGTTAGTGTGTTTTGGAATATCATAGCACACAAGTCTGGTGCAGTTTCAGCATCAAGCTCCTACACACACGTCAATTTTGAAGTGGTACCATGATTTTGTGGATTGTGGCTGCATATGTCATCAAAGGAAAGACCATTCGGGAGACCATCTGTCAATGCGGGAATTGTGGAACAAGTGCAGGAGGCATTTGTAAGTTCCTAAGAAGTCTGTCTGTAGAGCTAATCAGCAGTAACATCCCTAAATCCACTTTATCTAAGATACTGCATACACAACTAAAGTTTCACCCCTACAAACTGCAATTACTGCATAAGTTGAAACCTGATGACCCTGCAAAATGATTAGATTTCTCTGAACATTTATTAGTTCTAATGGAGGATAATGGAGAATCTGTCAAAAAATAATTTTCACTGATGAGGCAACATTCCACATTAGTGAAAAAGTGAACAGGCATAATGTTAGGATTTGGAGGAGCCAGAATCCACATGCCATTTTGAAAGTTGAAAGAGACTCCCCTAAAGTGAATGTTCTTCTGTGCCATATCAAAACGTCAAGTCTATGGCCCATTTTTCTTTCAAGAGGCCACTGTCAATGGTCCAATTTATTTTGGCATGCTCACTGAATGGTTATTTACGCAATTGGAAGAAAAAGAAGAAGGCAATGAATTTATTTTCCAACAAGATGGATTACTTCCTCACTGGTATTTACATGTTCGGTAAAACCAGAATGAGCAGCTTCCAGTTAGATTGGATTGGACGTGCAGGAAATTATGATAATGTTCTCTACAAGTGGCTGCCGAGGTCACCTGACTTGATGGTCTGTGACTTCTTTTTATGGGGTTACATAAAGGATTGTGTCTATGTACCCCATTGCCTCAAAACCTGCAAGAAGTGCAACTTTGTATCACTGCTGCCATCCAGCCCATTTCATCAGATATGTTGGAGCATGTGAAGCGTGAATGGGAATATCACCTTAATGTCTGCAGCATCACTCAGGGTCACACTCAATGTCTATGAGGTATAGTATAAAATATTTGAGTTTTTCTTTCAAATGTCACCAACTTCACCCAAAGACAATTATCCAAAGCGATGCAATACCAGTTCAAAGTATGACAGTATTTTATGGACACACTATTTTGTTAAATCTTTTATCATTAAACAAATCATTATCAGATATTCTAGAAATGTTTAATTTATTGCAATATTTTCCAAGTTTCCCACCATCATATACAGTGAGAATCTTCATTTTATGCATAAAAAAAGTGTCTTACATAACTTTCTATATCCAGTATATATTTCTATATAGCTTTCACAACCTATTGCTATGAAAGCTTATTTTTCTATCTACTTCATTTTAATCCAGATAAACAATTGCAGAAATAGTTTCATCACACAATTTTTCCACGGTCAGAGCTAAATGTCAGTTTATACGTTACCAAAAACAGAAGAGAAATATTAACAACTCTACTACAACATTTTTTTTTACAGTAATGTAACCTTAATGAATAGCATACTAATTACCTTAATCAACAAATACAGATCAAGAATATTGTGTCGTAGAAGACTTGTATTCTTTCTCTTTTTCCATGAAATAAACCAACAAGACATTTTCTGAATACATTTGTACACTCTTTAGTAAACACCATTTTTTAAAATAAGTGTACGCACCTTCATGCAGTCTTCTTGGATTTTTTTGGTGACAAACCACGAACTACCTCATTAGCACCATACATTATATATTTTGGTTCTTTGAAATAATCCATTTTGCATTTAAATTCACAATGTAAACAATGCAGTCGATATAAATAACAATGTTTCTACGCGTATCCTTTAAATCATTTCAAAGCACGCCATTGAAATAGTTCCAGTGAAATTCAATAAAAATAAATAAAATGCAACAATTTAGCTCTGGTCGTGGAAAAAGTAATATGTACACCTCAAGATCAAAACAGATTTTCCCTTCAATACATTTGTAGCCCTCAGGATAAATCCCTTGGGCTCGAATTATGTACCTCGTGGAAAATTATCTGTTTCTCTCCCTTAATGTATAATATACCATTTTGTGGAGATACAAAGGAGATAGGGAAACCAAATCAGTAGTCATATAGGAGTACTTTTCAGGATTACAGCTGGCAAGCTTTCAGCCATCATATCTTTATGGCTGAAAGCTTGAACACCAACTTCCATTTGACGGGGCTGAAATCCCGAGAAGTGCTCCTATAGAAGCACTGCAGAGAAAGTTTCAGATCAATTACTCAGATGTTTAAAAACCAGGTCCCTTATCTGCAGGCATAGAAATTCCACACACTCTTTTCATGACATTTGCGGGAAACAACTGAATAGCGACAGCACTCTTAAAAAATGACAAAATATTGAAAAATTGTAACCAATAACAGTGGATATCTCAGAAATGGCTGATGCCACTAAAAAGGTTTATTTGAAATAAGATGTGTGGTTTGTGCAGTACATTTTTGTCTATCACTTATTGTTTATCAGTTATAACATTATACCAAATTTCTTCTGAATGAAGTGGATTTCACACAAAATTCAAGATGTACATTCTGCTTGTTCATGTAAATATCTTAAATATGTGGTATTTTAAACAAAATCATTGGGAACACCAAGTTTGGTAGTTATTGGACCTTTCATTTTTTATTTATTCTGTTCACTGACACACAGATAGATCTTTTTGTAAATCTCTTCTTTTCTTGGGTGGGGGGGGGGGGTTTCAGAGAGCCTCAAAGTGTATTTCTAGCAAAATATCAACATCAAATTTTTGGGGGAATGCAATATTTCCTCTACTTAAAGTATGTAGTATAGAAACTAAAAAGTAGATTTAGATATAAGTGCATTCTTCTGCAATATTTGTTCCTGAATGATGTGCTGCATCTAATTTTGCTATCTGTGAACAACAGGTATGCTACAATATTGGCATTTGACGTGAAGGTTGAAAGGGATGCACAAGAGTTGGCTGATACCCTTGGAGTGAAGATCTTTCAGGCAGATATAATTTATCATCTTTTTGATAAATTCATGGCATACAGAGAAGAATTGAGGCAGAGGAAAAGAGAAGAGTTCAAGCACATAGCCGTCTTCCCTTGCAAACTAAAAGTGTTACCTCAGGTAAGGCAAATGCTATACTTGAATCTTGTTTATTATAGTATATTATGCTACTAGAATAAGTGCAAGAGTTAAAGGCATATAAAGGCGGGCCATACTGAATACTCCAGGAAATCATATGCTTGCCCCTTACCAGTGCTGCCAAATGTTGCACACGCATCTTGTGTGCCTGAACTGAGAACATGAACTTCATTAATTATGCTCGGTAAATATTTTAAAAAGATAGGTGCCAAAGTTATAATTGAAAAGAATTTTATTCCCTGATCATGGCTGTAGATAAATTCTGCCTTTACAATACTTAGAATGTGAGCTATGCACCTTTTACCTTCACATGGTTATCATCACTCAACATTCATTCACCAATGAAAAGCCTGAGAAAACACAACCATTCCTTCCTCACAACGCTTATCTCAAATATAAATATACAGTATATTATGAAAATATAAACCATTTATTTCCCAGAATGCTTATCTCAAATATGAATAGTATACCATGAGAATATAAATATTTCTTCCTCACAATGCTCTCTCAAATATAAATATACAGTATACTATGAAAATATAAACCATTCCTTCCTCACAACGCTTATCTCAAATATAAATATACAGTATACTATGAAAATATAAACCATTCCTTCCTCACAACGCTTATCTCAAATATAAATATACAGTATACTATGAAAATATAAACCATTTATTCCTCAGAATGCTTATCTCAAATATGAATAGTATACCATGAGAATATAAATATTTCTTCCTCACAATGCTCTCTCAAATATAAATATACAGTATACTATGAAAATATAAACCATTTATTCCTCAGAATGCTTATCTCAAATATGAATAGTATACCATGAGAATATAAATATTTCTTCCTCACAACGCTTATCTCAAATATAAATATACTGTATACTATGAAAATATAAACCATTTATTCCTCACAACGCTTATCTCAAATATAAATATACTGTATACTATGAAAATATAAACCATTTATTCCTCACAACGCTTATCTCAAATATAAATATACTGTATACTATGAAAATATAAACCATTTATTCCTCAGAATGCTTATCTCAAATATAAATATACTGTATACTATGAAAATATAAACCATTCCTTCCTCACAACGCTTATCTCAAATATAAATATACAGTATACTATGAAAATATAAACCATTTATTCCTCAGAATGCTTATCTCAAATATAAATATACAGTATACTATGAAAATATAAACCATTTATTCCTCAGAATGCTTATCTCAAATATGAATAGTATACCATGAGAATATAAATATTTCTTCCTCACAACGCTTATCTCAAATATAAATATACTGTATACTATGAAAATATAAACCATTTATTCCTCACAACGCTTATCTCAAATATAAATATACTGTATACTATGAAAATATAAACCATTTATTCCACAGAATGCTTATCTCAAATATGAATAGTATACCATGAGAATATAAACCATTTCTTCCATACAACGCTTATCTCAAATGTGAACATTCAGTATACTATGAAAATACAAACCATGCAGTTTGAAAAGAAATGAGTTAATGCTCAGTTGGTTTTCAGAGCAGTGGTGTGTGTATTAAAGTGACTAGACTTATGTTAAGTTGTCTTTCAGACCTGAGCTGCAATATTGTTAGTATATAATGGAATTATTATATTTATCTTTTTCCCTGTGTTTGTGATATAGTGTGTGAACATGTCCATCAAAAGTGAGACAAGTGTTTTTTCGATTAGCAAGTGTGAAGTGACTCATCCTCAGGGCAGAAAAGTTGTATTTAATCTGTAAAGCTTTTTAAAAAAATCTGATGTGTTGCAGTACATGACTTTCTCTACTCTTATACAAACTATTGTTACAAACACATATTCTCCATCTACTTCATGTTAATCAAGCTATCGAGATGTTAATCTTATTGCTAATTTTCTTGTAGATGCAAGGGGAATTGGTAGGCTTTAAGCGATAGTCAATTGTTTTAAGAGCTGGTTGCTATGTGGAGCATTCCATTGTCTTTGTATGTCCAGGACATAAAGAAATGGATAACGTTTTTCCCATTTGAGAAAAAGTATAAGTATTGGAAAATTCAAATAAATAACAAGGAATATCTTGGAAATGGTTCACTCAACAAAAAAATAAAAGTGCATATGACATAAATTGTATGTTTTAACGAGATCTACATTTTTTGTGTAGTAAAATTTTGTCTATCTCTTACGGTTTACCAGTTATGCAAAAGTCATTCATGATGAAGAGAAATCCCAGAAAATTCGAGATATACATTTCATTTGCCTTTAAAATATCTTAAACATACGTATTTAATTAAAATCTTTAGAGCCATTTCTGACAAAAACCATAATTTTTTAAAAATGTTTCATGTAAAGGGTAGTTTGGTGTGCGGGGATTTTTTTGAAAATCTTTGAGTTACATCCTTGGAAGGTACTGAATCTAAATAGCAAGTTCCGTATTTATCTGACTTTAGTTTTCGAGTTATGCTGTTCAAACACACACACCTTTTTCTAAAAAATGCTTTTTTTGGATTCAGGGGGTCTCAAAACATGTATTTCCGATGAAATCTCGGTATTGAATTTTTGGGTGGAATACAATACTTCCCCTACTTACTATACGTAGTAGACAAAGTAAAAGAGTAATTCAAGGCAACTGGATCTTATGAGTTAGGTGTGCAGAACAGCTTCAGAGGGAATCTTTCAACAAAGAAATTGCCAGGAGCAGCACTGTGGAGTCGATTATCATTAACTTAAGGGGTGAAATTGACAACTCCAAATTAAGTGCTTTTGAAGAAGACAAAGGTTCCCCTGAATGTCATTTGTTAATTTCGTCAAAGTAAGATTTTAAATTATGACACATTACTGTTACTAGACTCTCAATCTTGAAATTAAATATTTTAATGTTCTAAAGATATTTAATGTGTTCTGATAACATTGAGATATGCTTGGCAACAGTACCCTGTACCAGCTTCAGCCAGCATTAATATGCCTTTTAACTTTTGCTATAGTAGGTAACAGGAAGTATTGTGTTTCAACCATAGTTCAGTATCAAGCTGTTACTGGAAGTAATGTTTTGGGGCCTGCTGAACCCCCTCCCAAAAAAAGGAATGTTTAGAAATATGTGCGCATATTTTGTATCATTTTGTATAATAGGCAAACCATAAGAGATAGGTGAAAACTTAGTGTACAGAAAAATATAGATCTCTCTTTAATACACACAATTTATTTCCAATACCTTTCTTGTGGCATATCGTCCTCATGGTGTAGTGGTTACGATGCTAGTCTCTAGTTCCTAATGTCGTAGGTTCAAACCCGGGGGAAAGCGATGGATTTTTTCAGGCTTAAAAATCAGAAGGGACATAAAGGCGGTGGTCCCATGTCGTAGATTTACAGCAAGCCTGACAAAGAGGCCTCTGAGCAAAATTTCCAGTATTTCACGCGCAATATCGAATGGGGCATAAAGACTACAGCAGTTAAAGAGCATCCATAAATAAAACTCAATTTAATTTTTTTTTTTTTTTTCTAATGGCACAAGCCATTTCTAAGATATATGATTTACAGGAAAACATTATGGAATTTAAAGCTCAGCATATAACAAAACAATTTTAAATCTCTGACTATTGATTTGGTTTCCTCTATCTCCCTTTTATCTGTAATAAAATGTGTAATACGGCTATGTGTACAAAGGTTTTATCTCGATTAACATGAATGTAAGATTCAAAAACAAGCTTGTGTATGAGTAGTTTGTAGAAGCCATTAAAAACAAAACAAACAAAACAAAATCTGGTATGTTACATTCACATTACTTTCTCTACCCTCTATCTCTTAGTAGGTATGCAAAGTATTGTTATGAAAGTTTATTTTCCTATCCACTTCATTTTAATGGAGATAAACCGCAGCAATACCTACATAATATGTTTCATTATAGATACAAAGGGAACAGCGATAATCAAATGTTTAACAACTGGACGCTATATGCTGGTCTTAAAATTCCATACTGTTTCCATGACATCTCGAGAAACAACTGAAAATCGATGGGACTTGAAAAGAATGGTTACGTATGGAACAACTTGAACCCTTAATAATGGATCTTTTGGAAATGGCTGATGCCACAAAAAAAGTTATTTTAAATAAATTGTGTGTTTTAAAGAGATGTACATCTTCTGTGTAGTATGTTTTCATCTATCACTTAACGTTTACCAGTTATACAGAATTAAAGAAAATTCCTTTGGAATGAAGAGGACTTAACAAGCTATTCCCAGAAGATATACATTTTATTTGTATGTGAATATCTTTAATATATGGTATTTTAATCAAAATCCTTAGCCATTTTTTTTAAAAAATCAAAGATTTCGAAGAATATTCCATTAAAGGCTACTTTAGGGTGGGTGATTTTCTTGAAAATCTTTGTGTCACATCTTTGTAAGTTGCTGAACCTAAACACCTAGTTTGTTATTTATCTGACCTTTCGTTATTGAGTTATGCTTTTCACAGACACACACACTCACACAGAGAAACCTTTTTCTAAAAATGCTTTTTTTGGGTTCAGGGGCTTCAAAACATGTTTTTCCCGTGAAATCCTGACATCTAATTTTTAGGTGAAACACAATACTTCCCCTACTTACTATACATAGTAGAGAAGTAAACAATAGTGGCTAGAGAAGTCATGTCATCCTCTGTGGTGTAGTGGTTACCATGCTAGCCTCTAGTTCCCAAGGTCATGGGTTCAAACCCGGTGGAGGGCAATGGATTTTTTTGGGCATAAAAATCCTTAGCATGGCTTCCTTTGAAAGGGAAGTAAAGCCGGTGGTCCTGTGTCGTAGATTTACGGCACATAAAAGAACCTCTAGCCTGATAAAGTGGCCTCTGAGCAAGATTAACAGTCTTTCACGCCCAATATAGAATGGGATGCTAAGGACCATAGTAGTTAAAGAGTGTCCGTAAATAAAACTAAAAAAAAGAAAAAAAGAAAAAGAAACTGATGTGTTACACTCACATGACTTTCTCTACTCTTGTACAAACTATTTTTACAAATGCTTATTCTCCATATGCTTCATGTTAATCTTATTGCTAATTTTCTTGTAGATGCAAGGGGAATATGGTAGGCTTTAAGCGATAGTCAAATGTTTTAAGAGCTGGTTGCTATGTGGCGCATTCCATTCTCTTTGCATGTCCAGGACAAAAAAAAAAAGAATAACGAATTCCCATTTGAGAAAAAGTATAAGTATTGGAAAATTTAAGGGAATAACAAGGAATATCTCGAAAATGGTTCATTCAACAAAAAAAATGCATATGACATAAATTGTGTATTTTAACGCGATCTACTTTTTTGTGTAGTAAACTTTTGTCTATCTCTTATGGTTTACCAGTTATGCAAAAGTCGTTCACAATGAAGAACACTTTTGGAGACACTCCCAGAAAATTTGAGATATACATTTCATTTGTCATTGAAAATATCTTAAACACATGACATTTTAATCAAAATCGTTAGAGCCATTTTTGAGAAAATTAAAATTTTTGAAAAATGTTCCATGTAAAGGGTAATCTGGGGTGGGGATATTTTCTTGAAAACCTTCGTGTTGCATCTCTGGAAGATACTGAACCTAAATACCAAGTTTGGTGTTTATCTGACGGTTCGTTTCTGAGTTATGCTGTTTACGGACACACACACACACACACACACACATGCACATGTTTCTAAAAATGTTTTTTTTTGGATTCAGGGGGTCTCAAAACATATATTTCTGGTGAAATCTCGGTATCGAATTTTTGGGTGGAATACAATACTTCCCCTACTTACTATACGTAGTAGAGATAGTAAAAAAAAAAGTTATGTGAATGTAACACATCAGACATTTGTATAAATATTGATTCAAATACTTGGCTTAAATATGTAGAAACATTAATTATAAAATAAATAAGAGCTGATTCTTAGAATGTCCATCTTTTGAATCTCTTGCATAATACTGCTTAATTTTTTTTGTTTCAGTTCATTTTCAACTCTAGAGACCCTATCGTAATGGGTGTAATGGTGGAGGCTGGAATTGTCAAAGAAGGAACTCCAATCTGTGTGCCCAGCAGAGAGGTAAGTGTTTCACTTCAATTAGGTTTAGGCTTTTAAAGCATGAGCTATACAAATGCTAGAAGAAATATATAGGATGGGTCAAAAGTCATTGTCCATTGATTACTTTGGTTCTGATCTCATCTATTTAAATTACACATCATGTGTAGACTAAAGTTGGAAACATAGAATCAGACTGAAAACCTTGATGCCATTGCAGGGATTTGAACCACAGATCTTCTGCTTTCCGTGCTGTGCTCTTCCAACTAAGCTACCTTGGCAGCATGCCAGTACTATCTTAAATTCTCCAACTGACTCACTCACCAGTAAACCACAAGGCATTCTCAAATCAATTTTGAGACAACATACCCCATGGTGACTTACAATCTCTTAAGTACTTTTTAAGTACCAGGCTTCATAGTTAGCCACTATTAGATCAATCAATGTTAATTAATTGTTCTTCCTAAGATACCATGTGAAGAGCATCAAATCAAAAACCACTAACTACAGATTAAAAAAATTTTCAGGAGAGAGTATACACTGATATCTCCTATACTTGCTGCGCTTTTTAAAGCTCTTTATACGTAACTGTAGTACAAATGCCACTTCCCTAAATACTATCATCATCAAAAACATTTTTAACCAATTATATTGTAAACACTGTCATGGACATAAGAAAAACTCTGTTGTACATTCACATGACTTTCCTTACTCTCTATCGTTTATTAGTGGGTACACAAATTATTCTTACTAAAGCTTATTTTTCTATCTACTACTACATTTTAATCCAAATAAACCTTTCCAGAAATATCTACATTACATATTTCATTATAGATATAAAGAGAACAGCGACAGTCAAATGTTTAACAACTGGACGCTATATGCTGGCCTTACTGTTTCCATGACATCGCGACAAACAACTCAATGTTGCAAGGACTTAGAATGACCAAGAAAAGAATTCAAACCTTTAATATTGGATATCTCAGAAACAGCTTATGTCACAAGAAATCTTGTTTTAAACAAATCTACAATTTTTGTGTAGTACATTTTTGTCTGTCGCTTAATGTTTACCAGTTATACAAGATTATACAGAATTCGATCTGAATGAAGAGGACTTCACAGGCTGAAAATTCAAGATATACGTTTTATTTGTCATGTAAATAACTTAAATATATGGTGGTTTCGTCAAAATTGTTGGAGCCATTTTTCAGAAAGTAAAATATTTTGTAAAATGTTTCATGTAAAGGGTAGTTTGGAGTGGGGATGGGGGGTTTGTTGAAAATCTTTGTGTCTCATCCTTGGAGGATATTGAAGCTAAATGCCGAGTTGTCTGATTTTTCGTTTTTGAGTTATGCTGTTCACAACCAGGCACACACACACACACACACATGGATATGTTTCCAAAAATGCTTTATTTGGATTCAGGTCACCTCAAAGCATGTATTTCCGATGAAATTTTTGGATGGAATGCAATACTTCCCCTACTTTCTGTACGTAGTAGAGAAAGTAATAATGACTAAAACTTATATTTATTGATATTTTAATCAACGATTTCCATTGTGCTTATGTGCATTTCTTGGGGGGGGGAGTGAGTCTGGAATTTTCAATAGTCCCTTTTTCTGTAAACACTTTTATATTGGTGTTTCTTTCAACAAACACAACTGGTTTCTGTATTTAAACAATTTCTTCCTCGAAACAGTCAAATTCTTGTTCATTCTTATTTTTGCTATGTAATCAGACTCTTCATCTACGACCTTCACATAAACCTGCAGCTCTGCTTGTGTCTCCATTCACTCCCAAACTTCTGTAATAATACGTCAACCTCCTCCTTTGCTTCATTGACTCTGCTTTGGAGTGTTAAACCCTGGACCTGGGGTATACACTGTTTCAGTGGAGATATGGTTTAGAGGGGTGGCAAAAAGTTGATTAGGTTTGAGTCTTATTGCTGCATCTGAAGGATAACGCAAGAAAAAGAGATCTCAGCACTTTTTGCTATTTTTTTAAAACTAGTCTGGAAGAACACAAAATAACACTAGTCTCAATATCCTTTGCAGTAGAGTAATACAAACATTTTAATGACATGACATGACACAAACTATTTATCTCAT
Source organism: Deroplatys truncata (assembly GCA_030765065.1). Classification (NCBI taxonomy): domain Eukaryota; kingdom Metazoa; phylum Arthropoda; class Insecta; order Mantodea; family Mantidae; genus Deroplatys; species Deroplatys truncata. The sequence goes on along the minus strand of CM060987.1, from coordinate 9,808,300 downwards.
GAGAGAGAGTAGGCTATCCTGGCGGAGTTGCAAATATAATTGGAAGTATCTTCTGGGTGTATGCTGTGGTCTGCTGGAGACAGGTGTTCCAGACATTTTGTCCACAACTGCGATAAACATCTTCAGTGGCAGAGTCAAAGTCTTCTCAGAGACAGTATCACTGCATCTGATGCCTTAGCCGTCATGCCACTATATTTATACGGTGAGTGCCCTCCACTGATTATATTTATTTATGCCATTTTTACCTCTTTGTTTCCAGTATTTTCATTCTCTTTCTGGTATCATTACTGTTGCCTGGAGCAATTATTCCTTTCCCATGCTGTAATACTTAAGCAAATCTACTGTTAGTGTTTCCTTGACACATCTCCCTACGTCAGACCTACAAGTAACCAGATTCATTTTTATTCATTCAGACATAATATTGCTAAGAAGACCCAAGGAAGTGATATCTGATATAGTTTGGCAGCAAGCGTGCAATTCTAGTTCTACAGAACGCAAATACAGCAGTCAAAGGCATGTATGTATACATTTCACATAAGCAGTTCTCTGCTTCTATAAAATGGTGCATTTTGTGATAGGAAGGAATGCCTTTGACAAAAAAATGGATTGCACAGATTGGTTCAGCGCTATCGAAATAGGGGAATCCGTGTTAAAAAGCATTTTGTCTATGGGTGAGTTAGTGTACTTTGTTCTGATGCTCCTCATGTATAAGTTGAAGTGGGAAATGTAGAATCAGACTGAAAATTAAGCATCATAGCTGGGATTTGAACCATGGATCTTCACCTTTTCATGCTTTCTGTATGTTGTCATGGTAGCTGACTTGGTAGTGCAAGTGGTTACCATGCTAGCCTGTAGTTCCTGAGGTCGTAGGTTCAAAACCGGTGGAGGGTGATGGATTTTTTATGGGTGTAAAAATCCTTAGCATACCTTCCTTTGGAAGGGAAGTAAAGTCGGTGGTCCTGTGTCATAGATTTACAGCACATAAAAGAACCTCAAGCCTGATAAAGAGGCCTCTGAGCAAAATTACCAGTCTTTCACGACCAATATAGAATGGAACGCTAAGGACCATAGCAGTTAAAGAGCGTCCATAAATAAAACTCTATTTAATTTGGTAGAGCAATAGCACAGATTGCTGAAGATCTGTGGTTCAAATCTCGGTATGACATTGAATTTTTCATCTGATTGTACCTTTACACATCTTTATTGTTTGTATCTGATAGTTGATGCAAACAGTGAAGTGCATTGGTATTTAATCAATTACCAAATGTTCATTTGACATTGTTGCTTCATGGTTGTTAAGAGGTTTACGACTGCAGAAAGAGCTTTTGCTTCAGAAATGTATTAGAGAGTGATTATAATTTTATAATTAGTAACTGGAATAAACATTTTAATCTACATGGAATACAAGTTATGAAAACGTTTTGAGCTTACTCGCTCCGTAGTGAATGGCTCTAGGTCAGGAGGCCAGTGATGAAATAAGCTGAACATTATGCAAGCAATTATCCTAAAACGTCTACTTGTAGGCTGCCTTGTGAACAGGATATTTCAAGAACTTCTGTCTTGTACATGGCCTGTTGGAAAATGATTCAGTTTTGCGAGGTTAGGTTAAATGATAATTTGGAGTAATGAGGCTTCTTTTGACTAAACAGGCCACATCAACAGACACAGCTCCACCTATTGGTATACCAAATACCATAGTTTGTCTTTTAGAAGCAGCTGAATCAACTTGATATTCAGGTAGTTCACAAAACTGAGGCCAGTAACTAGAACGACAAAGTTAAAATCATGTATTATAATGTGAGTGTTCACAATTAATGGGAAGCTGTCCCAGGAATGGGAAAGAACATTTGGTGAAGTTTTAATATTCTCTTTTCCAGACACAGCATATTAGATCATATTGTGTATATTAGGCTCTTTGCTGCAGAAATTATTCAAGGCAGTCGCGATATGAAACAGCCACTAGAGCTCTTTCTATTCGCAAGCTAGGAAAGTGAAACTGGAAGAAATTCTAGCAAATGTACACTTGGTCAATTTAAAACCAGCCAGCGTCTAAGAGACGGGAGCTCAAATTGGGTACTTCCATGAGCAATCAGGACAGCCAGGCTTTGTTCACAAGACTGTGTATATTCTTATAGTAGTTATAATGGGGAACACAACCATTATTACAAAAGTCTTTCAAGAAAGTAATTCATATACAAGGTTTCAAATCGACAGATGTTTCAACACTGAATATTTGTAACTAAAACACTCTCAAGTGGAGTATGACAAGCTTGTTACAATGCCACATTTACTGTAGTACTCTTAGCTCAGTGGTAGAGAGTTAGCTTACTCTTCCTGAGGTTGTCAGTTCAAATCTCCTACTCAACTTCTTTTTCCCTTTCTTTTAAATATGTTAGTAAAAATAAACATGTTTTCTTCATTTTTTGTGTATGTGGAGTTTATTTAATAGTCAGTCATACTGGTAGATGGCAACCATGACATTAATTTATCAGTCGTGAGGTTTCATACTCAGTCAATTTAATGTTATAACCACAAATTTCACCATTATTGTAATTATATTTGTAAGCAAAATGAAGCAATATTATTTAACTATATTATAGTAAAAAAAGTTATAAAAATAAAACCACTCTGGAGAATCGAAATCAAGCTGCTTGCGTAGAATTTAAGTAGCTTAGCCACTGTTCCATGCCAAGCACAGTGTGTGGAGGTAGCCCAAATCAGTGCCTTGTGGCTTGTATTATAGAGTTAGGCAAAGCTGTGCACAGAAGTTGATGGTTGCGAACCGCACACTCACTCGAAGGGACTTGGAAAAAATGTTAATGCTCAAGAGACCAGCAGTTTTAGTTTTACCAACATAAATACATACCACAGATCCATTGAGCATTGATTCTTCTAGCAAAAGTGCATATTTAATTTGCTTATATCCAACCCAAAACTGGCTATAGCCTCGAAAACAATAGCAAAAACTGGCAGAAATTAACAAGAACAAGCAATTTATTTAAAGGTGAGTCGGAATTGTTACACTAACATCACTTAAGTTTACTCACTTAACATGTTTCGGGAAACAGTTGTTCCCATCCTCAGAAGGTTAATTCGACTGGCCCGTGTTGTTGGTGTTTCCGTTTTTTGGACTGGATCCTGTGGTGGCATCTTGTGGTGGAGAAATGTACTTCCAGAGAGGATTTGGTGGCGGCAAATCAAAATTCATTAGATTTGTGTTGTGTTTTTGAATGGTGATCTTCTCCCATGCATCTAATTCGGCTGCAAATTTGGCTGGTTTGACTAATGTAATATTGGGTTTGATGTTGTGATTAGTGATCCAAAAATGGTGTGAAACTGCAGATTTGTCCATTTGTTTGTATTTAATACATCTCATGTGCTCCTTTAGCCTAGTTTCTAAGTTTCTTTTTGTCTTACCTATGTATACTTTATTGCAATCTGAACAATTGATTTTATAGATTCCAGCTTTTTTGTCTTGTGGAATGGGGTCTTTTAACTTGTTACAAAGTAATTTCTCTATGTTAAATTTGTTCTGTGGAGCTAGGCTGATGTTATGTTTCATGAAAATCTTCTTAAATTTGTGAAAAGTTCCTGGGTGGTATGTGAATTTCTTGAACTTTAGCTCTTTATCTTGCTGGCTGAGATTTGTTGTGTTTCTGATGTGCATCTGTCGTTTGAATTTTGCAATTTTTTTGTCAATAGTTGCTTTGTTGTACCCATTATGTATTGCTGTGTCTACTATATGCTGGTATTCTAACTGGTATTCTTTTTTATTTAAGGGGGTATATACCAGTCTATGTGTTAGGCTGTTTAGTACTGCATGTTTGTGTGTGGTTGGATTGAAACTCTTATTTTTTATGTAATTAGTAGAGTGTGTTGGCTTCCTGTGTATGCCAAAGGTTAGGTTCTTTTGTTCTCTGATGACCACCCCACTTTACCAAGAATGTATGCTCTACCTAAAATACACAAACCGGGTAATAAGATGAGACCAATCGTCAGCAATATTGATTCTCCTACCTACAAACTGGCAAAATGGTTAGTACAGAGATTCTCTTCACTACCAAAATTCAATAGCAAAAACATAATGAATTCAGAAGATAAAATCCCTGGAACTCGAACCAGAAGACAGATTAGTTTCCTTTGATGTCACTGCACTATTTCCAAGTGTCCCTACAGATCAACTCCTGCGTCAATTAAAGAAATGGCTACAGCAGACTAACCTACTTGAAGAAGAAATAGAAGACCTCATACAACTTACCAATTTATGCATTGCACAAAATTGTTTTAGTTTCAATAAGAAGTTCTATCAACAACCAACTGGTCTAACCATGGGCAACCCACTTTCACCCTTCTTGGCAGATTTATTTATGAGCTACTTAGAAACACACATAACAACTTCCTTTCCATACATGTTTAAAGTTTGGTACAGATATGTTGACGACATCTTCGCTGTTGTCCCTAATAGGTTCATACAAGACTCCTTAGCCTTACTAAACCTACAGAACCAATCAATAAAATTCACCATAGAAATAGAAAAAGAAGGCATGCTACCATTTTAGACCTAAAAATCATCAGAGAACAAAAGAACCTAACCTTTGGCATATACAGGAAGCCAACACACTCTACTAATTACATAAAAAATAAGAGTTTCAATCCAACCACACACAAACATGCAGTACTAAACAGCCTAACACATAGACTGGTATATACCCCCTTAAATAAAAAAGAATACCAGTTAGAATACCAGCATATAGTAGACACAGCAATACATAATGGGTACAACAAAACAACTATTGACAAAAAAATTGCAAAATTCAAACGACAGATGCACATCAGAAACACAACAAATCTCAGCCAGCAAGATAAAGAGCTAAAGTTCAAGAAATTCACATACCACCCAGGAACATTTCACAAATTTAAGAAGATTTTCATGAAACATAACATCAGCCTAGCTCCACAGAACAAATTTAACATAGAGAAATTACTTTGTAACAAGTTAAAAGACCCCATTCCACAAGACAAAAAAGCTGGAATCTATAAAATCAATTGTTCAGATTGCAATAAAGTATACATAGGTAAGACAAAAAGAAACTTAGAAACTAGGCTAAAGGAGCACATGAGATGTATTAAATACAAACAAATGGACAAATCTGCAGTTTCACACCATTTTTGGATCACTAATCACAACATCAAACCCAATATTACATTAGTCAAACCAGCCAAATTTGCAGCCGAATTAGATGCATGGGAGAAGATCACCATTCAAAAACACAACACAAATCTAATGAATTTTGATTTGCCGCCACCAAATCCTCTCTGGAAGTACATTTCTCCACCACAAGATGCCACCACAGGATCCAGTCCAAAAAACGGAAACACCAACAACACGGGCCAGTCGAATTAACCTTCTGAGGATGGGAACAACTGTTTCCCGAAACATGTTAAGTGAGTAAACTTAAAGTGATGTTAGTGTAACAATTCCGACTCACCTTTAAATAAATTCAATACACATCACTGTTTCTAGCTTCTTTTCATTACAATATATACGTAAGAACAAGCAACTTTAAAACTATTAATAAAGGAATGAAACTGGTAGAGTACAGATAGAGAAATCAGAAATAGTAATGGATCTGCATTTAAAAAATATATACTCTATCAAAATTTTAATGTTGGCTAACCTGCATTATGCTGGCTGAATTATAAGCAGATGAAAAAGTATCATTGGTCACCACATGACATCCCAATGCACAAAATTGAATTTCTACTTTGTTATTGATGTGCATTAGCGTACTCATTGGTGGGACACTGTGGACCAAAATGTGTATGCTGTTTTGGTTCCAGTTTCCATTCTGGGGTTATTGTGAACCAATCTTTATGAGTCGTAAGTCTGAATGTGCTAATAAATTATCTGAGAAGCTCAGGGTGTTAATTACAATGATTTATGTCTGTTTCTCTTAGAAACTTGACACTCCTTTTTATCTATTTTCATTTGTCTTTCTGTACATTTATTTCTTTTTTTTTGTGTCTTTTGTTAGTGGAGTCTATATTAGTAGCACAGTTTTAACTGCTTTCGTTTGCAGAGATTTTTGCCGTTGTTGCTTTTCTCTGTCTCTGTCTTCAGTGGATTTGAATTTTGTGTATGAGTTTAGGAAAATATCTCGGTACATTTCAGATTTGCAGGAAATTTCAAAACTTTAAATCTTTAAATAAGATCTTTCTAAAAACTATAAGGTATATATTATTTCCCAAAATATTTACTATGTTTTTGAATAGCAACACTCAAAAGAGTTAATGCTAAACACATACTATTAGTAAGAGTAGACAAATAAAAAGTGCTACCTGAACAGTTCGACATATGTGATTAAAGGTACTGGATTTAAACTGTTCTTAAATTCAGGTTTTAGAAATCATTCAGTTAAGGACTAATATCAGCAGACTGCCTTTGCTTTAACCTTTTATAAGTCAATAAGTTAAGAAAATAAGTGCAATCTGAGCAACAATTATGCATCACTAACGAAGGTGTTCAATTTTTGTTAACAACAGCAGCTCTATTCATTGTCAGTTGGGTAGTTTTCACAGACTTTATTAAAAACATTTACCACAATTGTCTTCTTTCCATTTTCTGCATTTGTTTTCCACAGTGGCAGAGAATTCTCAGCTATGATGCTCTCAAAATTAATATTTTCTCAACACATTGTGAAAGTACATTGGCGACATCTGGAAACCAGAAATGTACTGCAGCACCTGAGCATGCGTCAAACCTTCTGCTATAATGGTTCATTTTGTTATAGGTGAATGATGATGATGTTGTTCAATGGCACTGGGTATTAATTGATCTGCATCATTTTCCCTCTGGCTTCCCAACATAAAGTCTGTAGGTTATCACTTTTAAGGCCTTTGCATTTGGCGAGATGTTGTTTGTTCAGGATGACATCTTCTTCACAGAGAGTGACTTGGGTGTAGGTAGACTTTCTATTTGTCCTGCAGGTTTTATTTGTTGTATTGCACCTTTCTTTGCTAATTGATCCGCATGTTCATTGCCCAAAAGTCCGACATGAGCTGGGATCCATTGTAGAGTGACATGATTTCTAGTTTCAACTGCTTTAATTAGGCTTCTTATTTCTTTAATATTTGTTGTTGTTTTATTATTGTAATTTACTATCCCATCTACGGCTGATTTTGAGTCTAATAAGATGACTATTTTTTGCTTTATGTATGGTCTATATAAAATGTTCTGTAATGCTGCTTTTATAGCTGTTAATTCTCCATCATAGTGGTTTGACGTTTCATCTAATGTTAGATACTGTGCAAAATGTTTACAGTAACTCCTCCACCAGTGTTTTGTTTTATTGATGAGGGATCCATCTATATATATTTGGAATCATTCTTTTTCTGGATATCTTTCATTTTCCGTAGCTATTGCTATGGCTCTCATTTCATCTGGTATATTGTTTATTGTATATATCAGGTCATTCTCATATTGTATATCAATATATTCTATTGGACTCGTTACCTCTGTTGTAATTATATTCTTGTGTTTTAAGTTATTAATATATGTTCTGAAGCTTATTTGAGTTTTTAAATTATTTATAGTATCTGCTGTGTGGTACCACTTGTATCTGTTTCTATTGACTTGCAGTTTTGCACCCTTATAGGTGAACGTGAACAAACACATTTTGTTTCTTAAATTAAACTGTTACAATAATGAGTGTTTTAAATTTCTTTGCACAAGAATAACCACAAATGTTAAGATCTGAACTGAACTCTTTTATGTAGAGGAAGAGGTGGTATGCTAAACACGAAAAGTTATAGTTTGCCCACCAGCTAATGAGGTGTTCTCTTGTCATGTTCTTTTGTTTACAACTCCTTTAAACTTAAAGTGAAACCACTATAGTAGGTTCTAAAAGTGTTTCTTTTTTTTTAAATAATTATTTCATTTCTATAGGCCCCTATAACTTTTTGGTTATATCCAATAGTGGCTCATGAGTACATATTTTGGGTGTTCACACAATTTTAGTTAGACAGCCCTGAAAATGTGAAATAGCATCTGCTGCATTATAGTTATGATTATGAACAAGTTGGTACAACTACAGCCACTAACAACAATAACAATGATGATGCATAAGTTGTCTGATAAAAGAATAGGTTATTTTGCGGCTGTTTGTTGTTGTATAAATTAAATTATAATTGAGGGTGTGTACAGTCTGGAATAACCAGGAGAAGTTTCCACGCTCGTGCACGTTACCTACTTCTGCTGTAGTGGTACCATCTACTGTCCATTCCAAACCAGAGTGCCTTTCACTGAAAACAAACTCCTTGTATTATCCGCGCGAAAGTAGTTCACAATCCCCACCCCTCCCATGTGCTTGTTGAACACTTTAAATCTATAAAAACACGCCTTGTGTGAGAATCATAGTTCAAAATGCAACCCGAGGTAACAATCGATTTTATAAGTATGCGACAATGAATATTTTACTTACGTTAATCACAATCCTCGAGCAAAAGTGCAACACCAAAATCCGAATCCTCCGAAGATGACTGAGCTGCCATATTGGAATCAGAACTACTCTCCAAAATAATGACAAGCTTATCCGCAATTCCACAGCACTGTCACATTTAAAACAAGTTCCCACATATTATCCTCTCCTATGTTCTATTATGTCTGTTTATATTCACTGCTCACCTTGGTTACACTTCTCACTGAAACGCCTGTAAAATCAGATATTAGTTTCGTAATATGCACTAATGCAAGTGTCGCATATTTTTGTAATAGTGAGTTGAATATATGAAGTATTGTTTGTTTTTCGCCACTTTTTGACTGTTTCCCACTTTTGTGTTTGAACAGTTTCTTCGCACTACACGCACCTTCCTCTGCCATGAGAACTCAAATACCAACTGGCTAAATCACAAGGTTTGACCTGAGCTGCGCATACATGTGCTAGCGTATTATGAATGACTTCGCTTATCATATATCCTGTGTTGCGCAAAGTGTTTATTCGGCTCTCAATAACGCCTCTGGGAATTCATTGCTGCATTTCTTGTATATGTAAGAGAGTGGCAGTCATGCATACGGTTGGTATTAACAAGCAAGATGCTCTCGGCATTAGTGCATTAGCAGATGCAAATAATATTTTGTAATCTCTTAACAGCTAGTATATATCCATTACCTTTAGCAATGAGTTCTTATGATAACTGCAATAAAATGTGCAGTTCTATACCTATCGTGCCCTAATATTTCAGTGAACAATACGTGTATTAAGCAACTATTTACGTTGGCGTAAGAGTGTGTTCTTGGGTTTATGACAAGCAGAAGCACGTGCTTCTGTTTACATCAGAGGGAAATCTGGTTTGGAATGGACAGTAGTGGCATTAACATAAATTTGAAGTGATAGTACAGAAACACAGCTCAGGAGAGGCTTTGTGCATGACGTGTATGTATCTGGCTCATACGGTAATTATGTCATACAGTTACATAAAATGTGCACAGGTCAAGATGTGCCTACTGACCCTGTTGCCACATTTCATTGAGTTTAGAGGAGTAGTGCAGTAGGTTTAAACACCATCAATAGGTGTCCTTAATGTTGGTTGTATCAAGTTTTTGCCATTAAATTCCAACGTTCATGTTTCCAAACTCTGTGAGGGAATGATTCTAGTTAAAATAAAATTCCCTGCCGCAGGCGGAGATCGAATCTGGGACGACATGGTTGAGACGCCAGGGTACTGACCACTTGACAAAGTATTGCATTCCACCCAAAAAGTTTATATAGATATTTCACCAGAAATAAATGTTTTAAGTTACTTTGAAAATCTAAAATAAAAAAAGCATTTTTAGAAAAAGGTCCGTGCGTGTTTGTGTGCATATGCAAGAGACAGAAAACAGCACAATGAAAAAACTAAATTTTGGATAAGCATCAAACTTGGTGTTTATGTACAGTATCTTCCAATGATATACAACACAAGGTTTTCAAGAAAATACCCTCACCCCAAACTTTTGAAATTCTTGGTTTTTCCAAAAATGGGTTTAATGATTTTGATTAAAATACCATATTTCCATGACAAATGCAACGTGGTCTTACATTTTTTGGGGATAGCCTGTGAAGTCCTCTTCAGTCTGAGTGAATTTTATATGATTTCGTATAATGGGTGAAACATAACAGGTAGACAAAAACATACTACAAATAGATGTAGATCTTTCTAAAGCACACAATTTATTTCAAATAACTGTTTTGTGACATCAGCGATTTCCGAGATATCCATTGTTATTGGTTTGAATCTTTTAATAATACTTCAATTCATTTTTTGAAGTACTGCCAACTTCAGTTGTTTCTCGCAATGTCATAGTGTATGGAATTTCATGGCCAGTATATAGTGACCAGCCTTTAAACATTAGACAATGGCTGTTTCCTTTGTACTTAAAACGAAATATGCAGTGAAACTATTTATGGCAGTGTTTATCTCAATTAGCTTGAAGTAGTGAGAAGAATAAGTTTTTGCAAGAATACTTTGTAGACACTATGTAAAAGTAAACGACAGTGTCTAGAGAAAGTCATGTAAATGCAACACATTAGATATTTTAATACAAATTAGTTGAAAACCTGTAATGGTAAGTTTAAAGATTGTTAGTACATTTAATGGGTATATTAAAAGTTTGACATAAAGAGCATCTATCAGAATTGTTTGAACATGCAGTATGTGCATTTATATTACTGATCCTTTACTACATTGCATGTTTTAAATTGTAGCTGGAATTGTAGACATTGTGTTATGTCTGTTGTACTAAGGTTGTTTTCAAGTGAAATGATGTCTATTGTTGAGCACCACGAGATCATCAACCACCTTGTAGTGTTATCATATTGTGTTCTCATTAGTAGGAAGTTAAATTAAATTGCATTTTTTATTTATGGACGCTCTTCAACTGTTGGGTCCTTAGCGTCCCATTCTATATTGAGCGTGAAAGACCGGTAATTTTGCTCAGAGGCCTCTTTATCAGGCTTGAGGTTCTTTTACTTGCTGTAAATCTACGACATGGGACCACCAGCTTCACTTCCCTTCTGAAGGAAGACATCTTAAGGATTTTTACACCCAAAAAAATCCATCGCCCTCCAACGGGTTTGAACCTGCGACCTCGGGAACTAGAGGCAGGCATGATAACCACTACACCACGGATGATGACTAGTAGGAAGTGCTGTCCTCAGTGAACATGTCTCTAATAAGTACCACTTGCGCTAGATTCAAATATTCTAATTCCACAAAAATTAATCCACAGGGAAGGTAGAGGGTAATCTTTGTATCACAACCATGAAAACCACATTTTTTAGCTCAAGTAGTTTTCATAATACAGGTGAATGAACATACCCACATGTTTGATAATAGCCACATAGGCACTGAAGTGGTGGTCATTTGGATGTATACATATGTATTTGTAATTACATAGTATTGCATTGCAAGGATCAGTCTCGGTCGTCAATATACACAATAATGATAATAATAAATAATGTTTAATTTCCTTGACAAAAGAAAGGGTTGTTTTTGTGGATGTTTGTTGTTGTACATAATTTAGTACAGCGGTTTAAGACAAGTATGCAGTGATGTGTAAATTAAATTATAGTTGAGAGTACAGATGCTTGTGCAGATACTTATTGTAGTACTCTAATACAGACACTATGCTGCAGTGTGCTACCATCTAGTGGCATTAACGTAAAATTGTAAACACATTTTTTAAAAGATGCAACAGCGAGGAAGAGAGAGATCAACTCGATTTAAAAAAAAATGTTCAGATTCTTACTGCCAAAGTGTGTGGTGTAGGCAAAGCAAGTGTGTCTCTCATTACCTTGTGCTAGACAGTGCCTGAGTGAGAGGGAAATAGGAAAAACTTGGGGTTAACAAGTGGCAACACGCAGTTATAATAGCTTCTGATTCGCTGGAGAGCAAAACTCTTCCCATTTGAGAAGTATATTGCAGTCAGATTACTGTACATGTTAGAAATTATAATATTCTGAATGTGTTTTACTGCAACTCTAGACAATATCTAACAAATGGATGCTCCAACTTTACACATGCTTTATGAGTAGGTGCATAATCTTGAAGAAAATTACTTTCTTCCTCTGTTTGCTCATGATTTTCCGCCATTTTATTAAAAGATTGTACTGATACTATATACTTTCAAGTAGTAAACTAGCATATACATATGAGCAAACTTAATAAAGTGAAATGACGGGTATTACACTGAGTAGGGTTTAAATACACAAACTTTACTAAAAGCTACATGCTTACCTTGTATAATTACAGAGCCTTAATTTGGATGCATGACTGGCCTAATGGGAATTTTTTTGGCACCAGAAAGCACACTGTTTGTCAATTATAACCACATACCTCCATCATAGAAGATATTGGAAATAATGCCCATACATCTCTAACACCTTTTAACAAAATTTACATTAACACTCATTAATTGTTCATGGCCAGGTCAGTAAGAGCTATCGTTAACATTATCCAACACCCAGTTGCAGAATTTAACTCTACTCACATTATCGCATGGTTGCAATTTCTGAACTACAGTTATCTTATAGGGTTTTAATTTTAAAACTTTAGTGACATTCCAAGACCAGGTTTGCAAAATACATGATTTCTGTACAAGCTTTCTCAAAGATTTCTTGGCACTTCATTCTAACTTTTCTCTGATGTCATCAAATTTTTCCTCTGTAAAAACACAGTGGTGTTCTTTCAGTTTTTTATCAAGATTTTTGGCATTATAACAGCACTAACACATAGTCTCACATCATATCACAGACTTTACGTCAACTGATTAGTCAGTACACAGAGAGGTAACAGAACCAGTTAGAAACAGCACAGTGCAGGACAGGCAATTCCCTGTAAAAGTCTCACTGTGCTGACCAACTGGCCAAGAAAGGAAGCCACATTCAACAAAAACCAATGTTAAACTTAATCCTCTTAGCAGTTAAAAAAGTATTTTAATTAAAATTTCAGAATATCTCTATACACACTTTTTACCACAATATCCATGCAAATCTACAGTAGCAGCATTTCAATTACTGACAGGCCATGATTTGTTAGCTAAACATGGATACTTTGATCATCAGTCACTGTGTCCACTGCGATCTTCAAGAGAATATGGATATCTTCACTGAACTCTAGCCACTTCCATCCAAAAACCTTATTGATTAAGAGAGTCAATGGCTTTGTTGTCAGCATTAGTTAACAAGCAAGCAAATCTTCATTTCTCAACTGTCACATGTGCATGTTGTTTTACCAGATAACCATTTCACAGACGTACCCATGCATCTGACTGAGGTCTTAGATTCATTTTTGCTGTGCTGAGGTTGTGGTGGATGATACCAGGAACAGTGTTCGTACAAAACTGGGAAATAGTTTTGTGCACTTGTAAATGTTGAGTTGTTCAGGAATTTTTAGTTTCTTGTTTTTCTACAATATCAATATTCACTATTTCTGGATTGTACCCATCATCCTGAGCCAAATATTTGATGGTGTTCATTGCTGGAGTCCATTGGTATGTTTTTAAGTCTGTGAATCATTGAATGTAAAGTATGTTTACTGTATGGGATGGTTTGACATGTTGTGTATGAGAGCTTTTGTGCTCGAGGGCTTCCTGTATACTATGAACTTGTGTTTGGTTTTGGTTACATCCATGAAGTTTTTGTTCAGTTTGGATCGTGCATTTTTGGGGTGCAGGTTGTTGATATAGAACAATGTGGGTATGACATTTTACCAGAAATATGCATTTTGAAATCCCCAAGTTAACAAAAAAAAAATTATAGAAAGATCTGTGAACTGCATAACCCAATAACCAAAAATCTGATGTGTTACACTCACATGACTTTCTCTACTCTTGTACAATCTAATTTTACAAACGCCTATTCTCCATATGCTTCATGTTAATTGAGATGTTAATCTTATTGCTAATTTTCTTGTAGGTGCAAGGGGAATATGGTAGGTTTTAAGCGATAGTCAAATATTTTAACGCTGGTTGCTATGTGGCGCATTCCATTCTCTTTGCATGTCCAGTACATAAAAAAATGAATAACGAATTTTAGAAAAAGTATAAGTATTGGAAAATTTAAGGAAATAACAAGCAATATCTCGAAAATGGTTCACTCAACAAAAGAAATGTATGACATAAGTTGTGTATTTTAACGCGATCTACATTTTTTGTGTAGTAAAATTTTGTCTATCTCTTATGGTTTACCAGTTATGCAAAAGTCGTTCACAATAAAGAATACTTTTGGAGACATTCCCAGAAAATTCGAGATATACATTTCATTTACCATGACATTATCTTAAACATATGATATTTTAATCAAAATCGTTAGAGCCATTTTTGAGAAAATTAAAATTTTCGAAAAATCTTCCATGTAAAGGGTAGTCTGGGGTGGGGGGATTTTCTTGAAAACCTTCGTGTCGCATCTCTGGAAGATACTGAACCTAAATACCAAGTTTGGTGTTTATCCGACTGTTCGTTTTTGAGTTATGCTGTTCACAGACACACAGACACACACACACACACACACACACACACACACACACACAGACACACACACGGACATGTTTCCAAAAATGCTTTTTTTGGATTCAGGAGGTCTCAAAACATGTATTTCCGGCGAAATCTCGGTATCGAATTTTTGGGTGGAATACAATACTTCCCCTACTTACTATACGTAGTAGAGAAAGTAAAAATCGGTTAACATTTTTATTAAAATGCCATATATTAAAGATATTTACATGGCAACTAAAATATATATGTTGAATTTTCTGGGAATAGCCTATGAAGTCCTGTTCATTTGGAAGCAATTTTTCACAATCTTGTTTAATTGGTAAACCGTAAGAGATAGATAAAATCTTACTGCACAAAACATGTTAAAACAGACAATTTATATCAAATAAAATTTTTCCGACATTAACTATTTCCGAGATATTCTTTCTTATTGATTTCAGTTATCAAATACTTCATACTTTTCTCAAGTGGTAAGGTGTTATTCGTTTTTACTTTCTCTGCCCTCTACATATAGCAGGTAAGAGGAAGTATATTGTATTCCACCCAAAAAATTTGATGTGGAGATTTCACTGGAAATACATGTTTTGAGGCCCCCTGGATTAAAAAAATAAATGTTTTTAGAAAAACGTCTGTGTATATGGATTGTGAACAGCATGACTCAAAAAGAAAAGTTGGACAAATACCAAACTTTGTATTTAAGTTCAGAATCCTCCAAATATTCGACAGGAATATTTTCCAGAAAATGCCCCACCCCAAACTACCCTTTACACGGAAGATTTTTCGAAATGTTGACTTCCTCAAAAACGGCTGTAACAATTCTGATTAAAATACCATATATGAAAGATATTCACATTACAAATATATCTTGAATTTTCTGGGAATAGCCTGTGAAGTGTTCCTTATTTGGAAGGAATTTTGTGTAAACTTATAAACGTTAAGCAATGACAAAAGCATACCATACATAAAATATAGACGCCTTTAAACCTAAAATTTATTTTAAATATTTTTTTTTTTTTACGCACCCATATATCCGTTATTATTGGTTTGAATTCTTCAGTGCTTTGTTAATTTTATAAAGTGTTGTTGCTATTCAGTTGTTTCCACTTTTTAAAAATCTGAATATCGCTTTAGCCTACACTATCCTCCTTTTACCTACAATAAAACGTGTAGGTAATGAAAGTTACTCTTAACAAGAAGAATAGTTGGTATGGCCACGAACACGCCTAAAATGAAGGTCGTTGTGTGGGAGCGCGTCGCGCCGAGCCAAGCCGAGCCTGCTGTATGAATGAATGAAGGCAAGAAATGAATGGATGACTTGCCGCCACGCTTTTCGCTCTGGGAAACATTTTATTTTGCCTGCCGTACGCGTTGCAAAAGTGAATCAAGGCGACCGACCGTCTGTGCATTAGCATTTCTTGCGGAGGCCACGAACAGGGAGTCACTTCCAACTTTCTCATGTGTTACATCTACCCTCTATCGCGTATTATTCTTACTAAAGCTTATCTACTTCATTTTAATCAGGGTAAACCTTTGCAGAAACAGCTAGGTTACACATTTCGTTATAGATACAAAGAGAACAGCGATAGTCAAATGTTTAACAACTGGACGCTATATGCTGGCCTTAAAATTCCACACTGTTTCCATGACATCACGAGAAACAACTGAATAAGAGTATTGCAGTTCGAACCACTAATAACGAATATCTCGGAAATGGCTAATGCCACAAAACGATTATTTGAAATTAATTGCGTGTTATAAAGAGATGTACATTTTTTGTGTTTTACATTTCGTCAATCGCTTAACGTTTACCAATTATGCAAGATTATACAAGTTTCCTTTTGAATGAAGAGGACTTGAGCTATTCCCAGATAATTCAAGATATACATTTTGTCATGTAAATGTCTTTAATATACGGTATTTTAATAAAAATCGTAAAAGCCATTTCTTGGGAAGCAAAAAAGTTCTAAAAATGTTGTATGAAAATGTAGTTTGGGGTGGTGGATTTTTTTGAAAATCTTGGTGTCGCATCCTTGGAAGTTACTGAACTTAAATACCAACGTTCGCTTTTTGAGTTATGTTTTTCACAGACACACACACACACACCTTTTTCTAAAAAATGTTTTTTTTTGGATTCAGGTACCTCAAAATATGCATTTCCGGTGAAATGTCGCTATGGAATTTTGAGGTGGAATGCAATATCTTGTTAACCAAACTATAGATAGAGTAAAAAATGGAGTTGGGAGTTTAAATTAGTGCCTTGATTGTCCGACATACGGTCTCATAATGTAGCTTGGATTTGCTGTGACCCGTATTACATTGTTGCCGTAATCCACGGTTGACGAACCTTCCTGAGAAAGAAAAACACATTGGGACTCACGCCTTTGCTGCTTCCTTCCCGTTCAGCCTAGCGCAACTATCGACATGCCTACACACTTAAATTAGTTCCAATCACTTAAAAGCTAACGCCTACTACAGTTCAGTTGCACGTTTGAATTAAGCTGACAAAATCTGATGCAATGCATTCACATGACTTTCTCAGCCCTCCATCGTTTATTACTGGGTATACAAATTACTCTTACGAACGTTTATTTTCCTTCCTACTTCAATTTAATCGAGATAAGCCATTGCAGAAATAGTGCATTACACATTTCGTTATAGACACAAAGGGAACAGCTGAAAGGGGATATACCACATGTATATACATACACTACACACACACATATATAGACGTATAAATCAATATCAGACAAGAATTGTACATAATATGATTCAGCAAGAAATATGGTAGAATATTTAGCAGCGAAGAAATGTACAAAGCACATCGTAACATCTAAGTAAGGGACGGGCGAGCTAGCTAATTCCAGGTAAAAGTAATTCTATGTAAAGTTCACCACCTTTCACCAAGCTAATGAGCAAGGAACTTGAAGGAATAACCAGAAATAGAAAGGAAAGAGACAGACATTCATTTTGCTTCCGGATGCATGTGCGCAAAGTTTTGGAGCAGCATATTTTCATACATGATAAGGCAACGCGGTCTGAGGACCAATTACAAATGTCGTTACATTTTGAGACGCGGAGGTAAGCGTCACTAGGTTTGGGTATAAAAGGGGGAAGCAGGCTCCAGATTTTCACTCTCTTATAGAATCTCGTGGACACTCAGTTATATTCTCTGGACGACGGATGCATATGAGTGGGGAAGCGTGTGCAGTTAGACTAGGCTCCTAATATATTATTATGGTGGGAATTATGTAATATGGGAAAAGCTAGCCGCCCACAAGTATCTTATTGATAATAAATCACATTTTAAGGGAAATTCAGTGTATTTTAATTTGCCTCACCTACGAAAACCTTGAGACCAGTGAAATTAGTTGGATAGGTAATTTATTAGGAATGCAGAAATCATCAGCCGCTGAGTAGAGGTAGCCGGAGACCAGGACACTGCAGCAGAGGGCATCAACCAAGAGGACCAACGTTTCCCCGCTACACAGCGATAGTCAAATGTTTAACAACTGGACGCTATATGCTGCCTTAAAAGTCCATGACATCATGAGAAACAACTGAAAATCTACAGGACAGTTCGAGCCATTAATAACGGATATCTCGGAAACGGCTGGTGTCACAAAAAAGTATTTGAAATAACTTGTGTCCCTTAAAGAGATGTACATTTTTGTGTGTAGTACGTTTTCGTCTATCGCTTGACGTTTACCAGTTATACAAGATTATACAAAATTCCTTCCAAATGAAGAGGACTTCACAATATATTCGCAGAATATTTAATATATACATTTTGTTTGCCGTGTAAGTATCTTTAATATATAGCATTTTAAATTAAAATCGTTAGCTATTTTTTAGAAAATAAATTTCGAAAAATGTTCCATCTAAAGGGTAGTAGTGAAGATTTTCAAGAAAATTCCTCCACCTCAAACTTCCCTTATAGTCCGTGTCCATCGTCAACAACGGGACTTTTCAATGGTGAAACAATTATCAAAAAGGGTGCAGTGTTTCCAAAATGACCCTACATACACGCATACAACCTTTTTGCTCGGTATTATATTAGTACAGATTTGGAAATCGCCTATACTCTTTTGCCTTACGTTATCTTTCCCATTACTCTACAAATTTATTGATGATTTTGGGAAAGGCGGGGCAGACAGGTAGCATATAAGGGGTCTTCCATAAGAGGGGGACCGACCGAGATGCTAATTTAACCATTTTGATAAAAGAAATCGATTTCTGAATTTTTGCTGCAAAAAGTGTACCATATTTCAAATTACATATCTGCGAAATAGTAATCCTCTAGGGCGCTCCAGGTAAATGATGCGTGTTTTCTCAAGTTCGTTTTTGCTTTCTCTACTACGTATAGCAAGTAGGGGAAGTACTGTATTCCACCCAAAAATTCGATACCGATATTTCACCAGAAATATATGTTTTGAGACACCCTGAATAATAGTAATTTTAAAAAAAATTAGGAAAATTTCTGTGTGTGCATACGTGAGAGAGAGAACAGCATAAGTCAAAGACAAGTCGGATAAATCCCAAACTTGGTATTTAGGTTTAGTACCTTTCAAAGATGGGACACGAAGATTTTCAAGAAAATTCCCCATCCCAGACTACCCTTTATATGGAAGGCTTTTCGAATTTTTATTAAAACACCACATATTAAAAATATTTACATGACAAATAAAATGTATATCTTGAATTTTCTGGAATAGTCTTAAGTCCTCTAATAGCTGCTAAAAGTTAAGCGATAGAGAAAACATACTACGAAAAAATGTAGATTTATTTAAAACACGATTTATTTCAAATAACTTTTTGTGACATCAACCGTTTCCGAGATATCCGTCATTAATGCAAGTCCTGTCGATTTTCAATTGTTTCTCGCGATGTCATGGAAACAGTATGGAATTTTAAGGCAGCATATAGCGTTCAGTTGTTAAACATTTGACTATCGCTGTTCTCTTTGTATCTATAACGAAATGCGTAATGTAGCTGTTTCTGTAAAGGCTCATTTGGATTAAAACGTAGTAGATAGAAAAATAAACTTGAATAAGAATAATTTTTATACCCACTAATAAACGCTAGAGGGTAGAGAAAGTCGTGTGAATGTAACACATCAGAGTTTTTTATTATTATTTTCCTGTATTCAGGACCTATCTTTTCCCACAAAAGTATTATAGCTAGAGGTCTGAACATTTTGCACAGTGCACTTCAGAATGTGGGTAGGTATTAAAATGTAATTGGTATTTTGATATCAGTGATAGTTTATTTTTGAAAAAAAATAGCATAAGGACGTGCTGTTTTAATGAATTTTTCACATTTGGCGCTATAAAACATTTGTTTAAAAGAAAGCTATCAGCCTTATGAAATTTTACATCGGACAATTTGTTACAAAGTTATTAAGGAATGCAATTGAAAAATCTGACACCTCTAGTTCAATATCTGTCGGAGATAGATTCTGATTATAGCTAATACATTTATATAAATTAGTATCTGAAGTATTCAATTGCATATTGAAATTATATTTTGTACAGACACTTCTTCAATTGATAGTAATGGCTGAGCAAGAAGTTAAATCTGTAGCTCGAACACTTTCAAAAATTACGTTTAACGTGAAAATTGGGGGAAAATGGTCAAAAATTACAATTATGGCCGCTTATTAAGTCCGATTCTCTAGGAATCGGGTTTTCTGCAAATATTTTTGTTGGGATGAATGAAAGAGTTACGTGAAGATTTAAATAATCACGAGTGGAGGACGTGGTTGCGCATTTGAGGCTTTTTTGATATTGTTAACAATTGTTTTCCCCAAAATTTCTTTAAGTGTTTTTGCAAAATTTGTTGCACGTATGTTGGTGCGGTATAGCTTACGTATTCTGTTTGTTTACCTCGGTGTTGGTGGAAGCCATTCTTGTGACGTCATACGTTGGTTGGTTCATTTGTTCTGTTTGTAGATTCCTCTGACGTAGCAATTTATATCAGTTTTAAATGTCCACCGGCTAGCTATCATCTGATCTGGGTAGGCATGTTTTTCTTACAGGTTGTGAAGCGGAAAAGGAATCTTTTATCCAAAAATTACTAGTGAAGAAATGTGTTTTATAATGTTTTATTGTCGAACACGTGCACTAACACTTTCACAGATTTATCTAGATAATCGCCATATTGAAACTGTTTATAATAACTTCTTATCACTTTTAATTCACGTACTTCAACTTTGTATATTTAACTTTAGAATATTTTATAAGATTTATCGTACTTCTGCTGCGTGTAACTTATGACGAAAATGAAGGACTGATTGGCGACATCTTGTTGAACTGCGGAATCGACGTGGAGTGTACGGAGAATTTTGTATAACTGCGGGGCGATCGACTTCGAGCATGGCTATTTATAGGCTTGCCTTAAGATACACCTAAAGATTATAAATGAACTGCTATTGGCTAATAAAACGCGCCAACATTAGCGTCTATTTTACTATCCAATGAAAACCACTAATACATATTACTTTTATAGAACATTCTGGAAGCTTTTTTTACTGAAAAGGCGCGAAACATTACGTAACTTCCTGGTTCCCGGTAACGATAAACAACTCACCCCCTTGCTGAAGTATTGTGTTATTGCTAACAGTTTCAGTAGAGCCGTATATTATTATTTACCAATAATAATTACAATTATTAAACCTCTGAAATCAATGTTACATAAAAATACATATTCATATTAAAATAATTATTTACATTAAAGTAATTTGTGATACAAATTACCGTCTCAATGTTAATCATGTGTTTTAAATTATGCATTTTGAGTAAAAATGTACACCAGGTTATGAAAAGTACATAAGCTATAGCGCGTTTCACGTATAAAAAACGGTACAGGTTAAATGGGGCATACTGTTACCACATTTACTTTGGTGCCCAGCTGCAATCGGTCTACCACTTTAATGCCATCTTGTGAATGATACCTTACCAAATATCTGCACTGCTATATAAGGTTATTGTAAGACATTTAATTAACGATTCGCCGCTCTCCACTTTACACCATTCCATCATACTGTATTAACCTAGCGTTTTCTTTCTTTCTTGTTTTTCCCTACTCTTTTTGCTTTCTTTTTGTAGGCATTCTTAGAGGTCCTTTCATTCGTTCCTTTTTCATCCTATACACCCTAGCTGTTTCTTTTACTGCCTTACTGACACTCGTTTTGCTTGAAAAGTAATCTAACACGTTTATTCATTTGTGTCTCTATTCCTTAATTTATCAATATGCCGTCTCCAACCCTCCTCAACATTTCCTCTTGCTTGGTCCCCATTGTAAACCACAAAATAAGGTTTCTCGCTGCCGAACTTTTCTGCTACATAAGCATACAGAGTTTTCCGAAAATATTTCATTTAAAAAATTATAACGTTCAGCTTTTTAAAGACAGAGAATTCAAACTTGGCAGGTATTAGCACTCTAGTTTACTCTAGCTAAGGAAAATATCCTCGTTCTCAAGCCGTAGTTGATTCGTTTACTGCGAAATGCTCATAGAAACAGCAAATATCGAACTTTTACTGAAAGACACGTTTTGTTTCGAAATTTGGGCCCACAGAAGTCTATAATGGCTCTAAAAGTGATAAAATTGATAGGGAAACATATTCTGCATAAGTTAATGTGTTTAAAGCTGAAAATTACAGCAACGGAATATTTTCACCATGTCATTAGCAATTTGACGACAGCAGAAAAGTAAGAAGCTAACGGCAACATGTATGCGTTAGATAGAGACAAGAGATATTCCATTTTACTTTCATACTGTCTTTTAAGGTTGAGACACGCTATACAGTGCCATTTAATCAACATGTTACTCTAAGCGGAGAAATGGGAGAGCTGCGTTGCCACGTTGTGTTAGGGCACGTGTCAGCTGTTTAGCAGCGCGCCGGGACGTAACGCTAGTGAGCACACCAACATAGCAACCTGTTATCCCTCAAAAGTTCAGTTTGTAGCCGAAGGGAAAGGAGGTTGGCGCACCATACTGCCTAAAGGAACAGCAGGGGACATCGCCATGGAAACACACCACTCCAAGAAGTGTCATAAGTCTCGTGTTGTTTAAATTCTATCGTAGTTAATGTGAGTTAGTTTTCACGGTTGTAATATTTTATACATTTTTTCAGCATTTAAAGTGCTCCTTACGATGTAATTTATAAGTTATCAGAGTGAAATCCAGGAGGAGTTTCCCCAAGATATTGTAACTAAAACTTACTATGTAGTTATTAGTGAGCGACAAACACAAAAAAAGGATGTCTTACTTCCATAACCTCCCCCGACAGTCTTCCAAGTTCTGGAAATGCTGCTAGTCTATAAGTACCCTTTGAGGTGGAACAATCATCGGTCTGAATTGTCGAGTAATTCTTAGATAACTATAGCAGGTTAAATTTTAAACCTTTGTACCTTCTTTTTGGTTCCATAGTTATTTAATAATAAAATCCACAAAATGTTCACATAATGCAGAAACCCTTAACATAATACACAACAAAATAAGATTCCGCACTCCCAGACCACCAAGTTAACCTCTTTGAAAGCAACACGTAGTCTGCGACCATCGAAAAAAAATAATATTCTCAATTAATATAAAATATCGGTTCACTGATTGGTTTCAGTACCATAGATGAGAATAAGGGGAAAACATGGAAATACTTACGGAATCGAGGAGATTCAATATACAGATTATCTGGAAGTAAGGAGGAGTTGATTTAGTAGGAGATGTTGCGTTGACAAAGTCATTTCACCCCCCCCCCCTTTTAGTGACACTAGTTATATAGCAGAAACTGGCGACATATTGAGGCATGTTCTACCAACTTAACAATAAAAAGTAAGAATATACCTAACGTGGATCACTGGGGTTTCACATCATAGATTCTGCGGCCACGCCCTGTCGTCGCTTCGCAGTTGTGGCCGTCCACTCCTCTTCTTACAAAAAACACCCCTCGGCTACTACTTGTGGCTTAGGGCTCCTGGAGATGTACCTTCGGCTCTGCAATGTTGGCAACAAGCACAACTCCCGTAATGCCTCGGATGGGATGCGTGTGATTGGCGTTAGTGGCGGACATGAGTGGCCATAGTGAACATAATTGTGCTACTTATGTTGTGTTGCAGTGTGCTAACAACGTATGCACGTGTTCAATATGTTTATTCACTCATCCTAAGCAATAAAATATTCATTTAGATGCATCACTGTCGCGAGTATAGCGATCCCGGTCCTCTTGTCATATACCATACAATGACCTCTAATTTAGCAGTTTTCTCTTTTTATACAGTGTGATTTATGAAGAGCTGACACATTTGTTTCTTTAATTATTCTGTTCGAAATTCACTCAGTGCCACAATTTTAGCACCAAATTAAGCAGACTATATTGGACTTTCCATTGCCTGTCACTAGATGCGCAGATGTTCATGTTTTATTCGTAATTGTTAGTTTTATTGTCGGCAACTGTTTCTGAGATTTTGTTCTAGTCAACGTGAAAATGGAGTACACGTTAAATGAACGACTCTTCCTTGTAAAGCAATACTGGATTACGAATTCAATTACAGCTACTCAAAGGACATACCAGAGAGAATTTGGTGTTCGCAATCCTCCCCAAAAACACAATACTGGGACTGGTAAACAAATTACAAACAACTGGATCTCTGGTGAGTCAAAAAGGCAAAACTCGTTCATCTAGACTTCCCAGGTTGTTGTTGGCGTAAGAGCACGACTGGATCAGTCACCCAAAAAATCATTAAGACGTTTGTCGCAGGAGACAGAGTACAGCTACTCAATGTGTCAGAGAGCTGTGAAAAGTGCAGGGCTAAAGTCGCATAGGATTACGGTTGTCCATCAGTTACAGGAACCAGATAAGGATTGGCGACTGAATTATTGTCGTTGGTTTCAGGCGTTCATTGTGCAAAATTCTGCCATATTGTCCATCACATGGTTCACAGATGAAGCATGGTTCCATTTATCAGGCTATGTACCCGGTTAAAATCGGAGATTGGTGCGCCATATCCGCACAGAGAATAGTGTGACCAATTTTTTTTAAACAATGTGAACACTGCATAGTACCAACGGATTTTCATGGAGTTTGCTGAGCAACTAGACGATGTAGAGCTGAGTCAAGGATATTTTCAGCAGGACGGCGCTACATGCCATACATCAAATGAATCCATGGCACTAATTGCAAGTTTCTTTGACGACCGCATAATTTCCAAGAACCTGGATTTGACATCGCCAAAGACAGGGTTTATGCCACACGTCCCCAGACATTGGACGATCTGAAGCACAACATTACACAGGAGATACAAGCTATTGACAACAGAGTCCTCCAACGAGTGGCCAGTAACATGGAACGTGTTGAGTTGTGCCTTATGCAGGATGGAGGACATTTTCAACATTTGCTGTAGAGGTAAATAATCTCCCAATATTCCTCTGCATTTCAGGTATAATAAGTTGTCGCTAGCATAACTCGTTTTGAAACAATTAAAGAAATAAATGTGTCAGTTCTTTATAAATCACCCTGTACAGCTTAGCACGTCCTGCTAACCAACGTGATTAAAACATAAATACAAAGGAAATAAAACAAACTTTCATATATGAGGGTCATTAGAAGGTTTCGATAAACTTAGTACTTGTGTAGTAAAAATGATTTCTTATTTTCGTACAGATGTCATCCTTCAGCTGCGTGCGGTTTTCAAATGCACAAGCAAAATGCTGGAACATAGGGATATGAAATACCGCCAGCGACTGACAAACGTCATACCAGAGCACGCGAAGCTTAGTTTAATTAGTAATCAGTGGTTATACCAAAGCACGCGAGCGAAGCGAACAATAAGAACAAAAAGTCAAAACATCGTTAATCCAGCGGATTTTACTTCTCATTTAGGTTGGCAATTCCCATGTGCATGTGCAGTAGTGAGAAGATGACCACGTTTGTTGTCCTTGCACCATAATTTTGCTATAAAAGTAATACAGCTATAAAGGGCGGGCAGGTTGATTCCCGGCTCTAGAAAGACATTTACTCCAGACTCCTAAGGTAATTTAATCACATTTTCAATTCCGTCGCTAGTAGTCAAGTTTTAAATGTTATTCAGAGGCTTTGGCTCTGTTTCATTACACACACATCTGCAGTATTTGATAAATGGCAATTCAAGATATAAATATAACACAGGATCGATTGTCGCTTTTTAAACTGTTGTCTTGTGTTTGTTGAAGTGTTACATCATGGCCATCTATGTATATTCCTTGTGACAAAGTGTTACCTGCTTTTGTTTTTATACTCTGTGGAGTGCAACAGCTATATTCTGTGAAGCAACAACTATTTTCTACTCCATGGCATTCTCAACTAAAGTCGAGGCCTTCTTCACAAGCACGTTCTTTTATAGCTCCAATGTGTTCGTATTGAAGTGTGGGCTTTATAAATCCATTTTATCTTCCAGTAGTTTATGACATTAGATTTGAAGATATTTTACAGACCATATCCGTCAGAAAGAATAGGATATGACATTAGATTAGAAGGTATTTTACAGACCATATCCGTCAAAAAGAATAGGATATGACATTAGATTAGAAGGTATTTTACACACCATATCCGTCAGAAAGAATAGGATATGACATTAGATTAGAAGGTATTTTACAGATCATATCCGTCAAAAAGAATAGAATATGACACTAGATTAGAAGGTATTTTACACACCATATCCGTCAGAAAGAATAGGATATGACATTAGATTAGAAGGTATTTTACACACCATATCCGTCAGAAAGAATAGGATATGACATTAGATTAGAAGGTATTTTACAGATCATATCCGTCAAAAAGAATAGGATATGACACTAGATTAGAAGGTATTTTACAGATCATATCCGTCAAAAAGAATAGAATATGACATTAGATTAGAAGGTATTTTACAGATCATATCCGTCAGAAAGAATAGGATATGACATTAGATTAGAAGGTATTTTACAGATCATATCCGTCAAAAAGAATAGAATATGACATTAGATTAGAAGGTATTTTACAGACCATATCCGTCAGAAAGAATAGGATATGACATTAGATTAGAAGGTATTTTACAGACCATATCCGTCAAAAAGAATAGGATATGACATTAGATTAGAAGGTATTTTACACACCATATCCGTCAGAAAGAATAGGGTATGACATTAGATTAGAAGGTATTTTACAGACCATATCCGTCAAAAAGAATAGAATATGGCATTAGATTAGAAGGTATTTTACAAATCATATCCGTCAAAAAGAATAGGATATGACATTAGAGTAGAAGGTATTTTACAGACCATATCCGTCAGAAAGAATAGGGCCTTTCAATGGTGAAAGAATTATGAAAATCGGTTAAGTGGTTTTTGTGATTACTGTACAGAAACACACACACACATTTTCTCTGAATATAATATTAATATAGATAAGATGTCTGCACTACTTTGGATTTCGGAAAATTTACAGACCGGTCTCCTTAAAGTGTTAGTGTATCCGCCGCTGTACTGCCACGACTTGAATCGCAGACGGTCGGTGATGATTGTTGTGGGCGTTTGCGGTGATATTGTTTATCTGACACGACATTTGAAAGATAGACTATAACGGATAACAGGTTCAGGGACATCATGAAGGTCGCTAGAAAACTGCGTGAACTGAAGTGTGCTTCCTTTGAAATTGTAACATGGTTGGGTGCCCGCCCGTCTGCTACCATCATATTCCTTACATGTCCGATTTCTTTCTAAATCGGCAGATTCTTGGTCCATAAAAATGATTCCGCCTGTCGCGAGATATCGTCATTCGAAACTTGTACTTGTTCCAGCACTGCGTGGAGAATAGGCAGGCATCGTCATTTGGAGTGAACAAACTAATAATGCCATCTTTATTGGCGGGGATCATTCACACGACTTTCTCTACCCTCTATCGCTTATTAGTGGGTATAAAAATTATTCTTACGAAAGTTTATTTTTCTATTTACTTCATTTTAATGGAGATAAATATTTGCAGAAATATCCACATTACACATCTCGTTATAGATATAGAGGGAACAGCGATAGTCAAATGTTTAACAACTGGACGCTATATGCTGCCTTAAAATTCCATACTTTTTCCATGACATCAAGAGAAACAGATTAGAGTCGACAAGACATGAAAAGAATGGCTAAGTATTGAACAATTCAAGTAATTAAAAACGGATATCACGAAAATGGCTAATGCCACAAAAAAGTGATTTGAAATAAATTGTGTTATTTAAAAAGATCTGTATGATAGTTTTCGTCTATCGCTCCACGTTTACTAGTTATACAAGATTATACAAAATTCTTTCCGAATGAAGAGGACTACACAAGCTATTCCCAGAAAATTCATAATACACATTTTATTTTTCATGTAAATATCTTTAATATATAGTATTTTAATCCTCAGAGCCATCTTTTAGAAAATAAAAATATTCGATAAATTCCATGTAAATGGTAGTTTGGGGTGGAGGGATGTTCTTGAAAATCTTCGTGTCGCATCTTTGAAAGATGCTGAACCTAAATACCTAGTTTGGTATTTATCAGAGTTTTCGTTTTTGAGTTATACTGTAAACACACGCTCGTTCGTATATTTTTTCTAAACATGCTTCTTTGGCGGGGGGGGTGCAGTACTTTCTTTACCTACTATGTACGTGGTAAGGAAAGTGACGCCTAACCTTAAGCGAAACAGGGGAGGACGGATTTACCCCCTTGCATTGTTCGCGGAGCTATGACGCATTCATGTGGCCATAGGTTGTCCAAAATTCAATGTTTGGTCACCTTGTAAAATGTCATTGCGACCAGTCGTCAGTGAGTGAAGGGGAAATACTCTATGACAAAACGGAGGTGGGGTAAGGCGTCTATCTGACGTCATTAGCTCTTATGAGACAAGACTGGGCTTCACAGATTAAAAACTCAGAGGGCGTTTAATTTTGCACGTGACTTCACAAAGAGGAAATGCTACATTTTCTCAGGTGTACCTGACTTGTTGGAAAGTGTCTTAGGGTTTCTAAATGTGTGTTCACAGAAAACTGTGAAAGCCTGGTTAATTGTTAACGGAAACTACAGGGAGAGCCAAAAGACTACGAATCGCTGGACGGTGTTTTTTTGTCCGCGTCCTCTCCGCTCGTTGCCGTCTGCCGCTATCATAGAAAGGCGCGGATGAAACGATACGTTTTTAAAACTACTTTTAAAGGCTTTACTTACCAACTTTATGAAAGTGTGTTTGAGGACGGAATTATTAGTAGAGATTTGTGGCCCCCCTCGGTCCCTCTGCGATTTCTATCTCTGGGGTAACTTAAAGTGTACAAGACAAATCCACACGCCCTCAAAGAATTAAAACAAAATATCCGCCAGCATTTCTCAACGTGAACTACGGCGAGTGATGGATAGTTTCCTAAAGAGGTGCCAAAAATGTATGGACAACGACGGTGGCCAGTTTCAGATGCGACACGAAAATTTTCAGGAAAATCCTCTTACCCTAGACAACCCTTTACATGGAAGATTTTTCGAAATTTTTTATACTCTAACAAATGGCTGTAACGATTTTGATTAAAATGTCATATATGAAAAATATTTACATGAGAAATCAAATCTTTATTTTGAATTTTCTGGGAATAACCAATGAGGTCCTCATTCTGAAGGAATTTTGTATAATCTAGTATAACTTGTAAACGTTAAGCGATAGACGAAAACGTCCCATACAAAACATGCATATCCCTGTTTAAAACACACAATTTACTTAAAATAAGTTTTTTGTGGCATAAACCGTTTCTGACATATCCGTTATTAAAGTTTCGAATTGTGCAGTACTTATTCTTTTAAAGTCCTGTCAACATTCAGTTGTTTCTCGCGATGTCATGGAAACAGTATGGAATTTTAAGGCCAGCATATAGCGTCCAGTTGTTAAACATTTGACTATCGCTGTTCTCTTTGTATCTATAACCAAATGTGTAATATAGCTGTTTCTGTAAAGGTTTGTTTGCATTAAAATGTAGTATATAGAAAAATAAACTTTCGTAAGAATAATTTTATACCCACTAATGAGCGATAGAGGGTAGAGAAAGTCATGTGAATGTATCACAATTTTTTTTAGTAAGTTTATTGCCTACTCTGGCATTTAAACTCCCAGATTCTAGTTCATTGTACAATAGTTTGCTAAAGAACGGGATGAGGTAAATTAATTGTTATTCAAGTTTAGAAAGCTACCCGTACAACGTCGACTAAGTCAACCAGTTATGTAATTGTTCACAGACATCGCAAAAGTTGTTTATCCTGAAATCAAACGGAAGATTCAAAAGACTCTGGAAGATCTAACGTATTAAAAGAAAGGAATGTGCATACGCTCAAACCTTGTCGGCTTGAATTGGTTGAAGGTAACGGAATGGGAACCGAACAAACACTTAAATGAGATTTCTTTTGATTCCGTTGTCAGAATATCTCGCAGGGCTTCAAGCAGCAGTGAAGTAGGTACCGTTGTACGACTGCCTTGCGAATACCTAGAGGCCAGAGTTGGTTTCTCACCCGAGTAATGCCTTGGTCAACAAGTCCGGCCCAAGGGTTATCGCGGCGGTCACGGATACTTCCGGTTGTCCGGATACGCTACACCGGTCACGCTGTTAGGTCCGAAGGCCAAGCAGATCCTCTCACTTCCTCCATTCACCGAGTATCATTGTTGCTAATATTGTAGCCACTATCAATAATGATAAGCGCTGAAGTAGGTATAATCATTTATTCATTCACCACTTACAAACACGTGTTGACATGACAGAACAGTATAGAAATATCCCATATATTAAGTTCCACTATTCTCTTAATGAAGAACAAGCATTATTTCTTTAAATTTGCTCTCCTCAGTTACTACGTATTTTTATGATAAACCCTTTTATCAGTATTTAAATAATTTCTCTCTTGAATACGTTCTACACTCCCTCGTAGTTATTACTGAGTCAGATTACTGTTGCGTTTGCAATGAAGTAAGTATCTTTTTACGTCAGTACTGTGTTTTCATCCACGTGGGAAGTAGAAAACAACAAGGCCATCCTATTAATGAACAAAGACTAAAATGATCGATTTTCCAGTCGTAAACCAAATGTGCTAAGTAGCCACTATTTTATTGTTTTTTCTTTCTTTCTTTTCTCTGTGTATTTTACGTCGCTTTAACTACGTGGTGATATCGCGACAGATCTGTTAGGAGAGACCTCGTGGCTCGGTGTGTGGCGGACAGTTAGTCTTCTAGATCTCATCCCTGTGCCATACCATCTTGCTTCGTCATGTGTCTACAGAAACCTTAGTGTTAGGCAACTGTATCTCTTCTACTACACGTGCCGGGCAGATGGCATTAGGTTGCCGCCCAGTCCACCTGCTTTGACTATCTGTGGATAAATGGCAGAGCATTCACTATTATCTTTTTTACTTTCTCTACTACGCATAGTAAGTAGGGGAAGTATTGTATTCCACCCAAAAATTCGATACCGAGATTTCACCGGAAATACATGTTTCGAGACCCCCTGAATCCAAAAAAAGCATTTTTGGAAACATGTCCGTGTGTGTGTGTGCCTTTGTGTGTGTGTCTGTGAACAGCATAACTCAGAAACGAACAGTCGGATAAACACCAAACTTGGTATTTAGGTTCAGTATCTTCCAGAGATGCGACACGAAGGTTTTCAAGAAAATCCCCCCACCACAGAGTACCCTTTACATGGAAGATTTTTCGAAGATTTTAATTTTCTCAAAAATGGCTCTAACAATTTTAATTAAAATATCATATGTTTAAGATATTTTTATGACAAATAAAATGTATATCTTGAATTTCCTGGGAATGTCTCCAAAAGTATTCTTCATTGTGAACGACTTTTGCATAACTGGTAAACCATAAGAGATAGACAAAAGTTTACTACACAAAAAATGTAGATCGCGTTAATATACACAATTTATATCATATACATTTTTGTGTTGAGTGAACTGTTTTCGAGATATTGCTTGTTATTTCCTTAAATTTTTCAATACTTATTTTCTCAAATGGGAATTCGTTATTCATTTTTTTGTCTTGGATATGCAAAGAGTATTAATCTGTGGCAAAGAGAATGGTGCTGCACCTAGCAACCAGCTATTAAGAGATATGTAAGTGCTTAAAGGCTACTGTATTTCCAAATTGCCCTTCTAAATATATATTCCCCTTACATCTACAAGAAAATTAGCAATAAGATAGAGTCTGCAAATGTTTATTTCGATTAACATGAAGTAGATGGAGAATAAGCGTTTGTAAAAATAGTTTGTACAAGAGTAGAGAACGTCATGTGAGTGTAACACATCAGATTTTTTTCAGTTTTGTTTTAGATTAAGGTGGAACTTTGAATCGTGGTATTAAGTATCCAATGTGATATTTAAAAAAAATGAAATTGGGTTTTATTTATGGACGCTCTTTAACTACTGTGGTTCTTAGCGTCCCATTCTATACTGGACGTGAAAGACCGGTAATCTTGCTCAGAGGCCTCTTTATCAGGCTTGAGGTTCTTTTACGTGACGTAAATCTACGACACGGGACCACCGGCTTTACTTCCATTCCAAAGGAAGCCATGCTAACGATTTTTACGCCCGAAAAAGTCCATCGTCCTCCGGGTTTGAACCCGCGACCTCGTGAAATCCGTTATTTACCTTGGTGACTGAGGGAAACCACGAGAATTTGTACCCGGGACCTCCCGAATGTGGGTCAGAGACGTTACCATCTCAGTCATCCCGCTCGTACTATTTTCTTATTACACGAAACACTGCAACTGCTGACGTTAGGAATGGAGTGTCGGTATTACAAACTTCCTCAGGCACGTTGTCAACAACGGCTCACTGGTTCAGAGAGGGAAATATTAATAGGCGATTGCAAGACTAAGCTTAACATCACAATAATATTAGTAAATAATCTCCAATACCAAAAGATAATAAGGTTACGATAGGCAAAAAACTTAATAAAAGTTCTCATTAGCACAAAAAAGAACATAATAGACCCTTAAGCTATGAAAATAGGCAATTATGGGCACTATAAAACTAGTATACTATACTGCAGTAAGCAGAAACATATTTGTATACACAAAACCTAGGATTCTAAACAAAGGAACAACATAAATATATGGCGAGCCTTAATTATCACCCATTAAGCGATGTTAGTCATTTTCAGGTAATTTATACACTTAGGTAGGATACAAAGATTAGTTTTCATAAATTCTGTGCTATTCTACTATTAAGGCTGTTGTTTTAAGGAGAGGCTAAATGTGAAATTTCCCAAAATTTCATTATACATTTTCAAAAATAGAGCTGCATAACTCATACACAGTTTGGAGTAGAGAGGTAAATTTTAGCCCATATTTTAGGGAAAGATTTGTTTACGAGTTGGTACTACTGTTAAGTATGGCAGATTCTGTGTTTGAAATATTGAGCGCTCGCTTTGGGGCCCGGTCAGGATCGCGTGTATGCGTGATTCTTTTGCCCTACAGCGACCTCGGTATGTTCCGCCAACTCACTAGCGGTGAATGACCCGCACAAGGCTGTGAATGTCAACTTTCATTTGCCGCTTCTGTTCGTGCTGTAAAGACTAGAGTTTGTCCACTGTGCATCTCAAAAGTGAAAGCTTATTCAAACATCTGCATTGTGTGTGAATTATTTTAGGGTTTTCCTATTATTGTTATTAGTCCAGTGAAAATGCCTACCGAAAAAGTTCACATTTGAACAAAGAACCTTTATGTAGAATTCGTACGTAAGCACCGAATCATGTAGAATTTCAGGAAACATTTCCTTGTATTCCAGTTCCAAATAGAGATACTGTCAGATGTCTGGTTAATAAGTTTAGGAGAACGGGATCACTGAATCTAAGAAGCGAAATAGACATTCTGTCGAAGGAGAAAATTGACGAAATTGGTGCATCATTCGAACGCTGTACAAAGACGTGCTGCACAGCAGGTGGTTGTTTCAAAACCTCTCTTCATACAGTTGCTAAACTTTAATAATTGAAACGCTATTACAACCTCGTGACGGCGAGGAATGCTAGGAACGTCTCAATGAAGTTAGACACAACTTATAACAAGGTCAGTACTCATTATAGTGATGTTAGTATTACTCGAGAGTATGTAACACAGGAGTTTTAGAATGGAACCCCCCTCGGTGTAGCACCAGCGCGCGGAGCAAGCATACACGCGACCCGGGTCGGCCCACAAAATGAGCGCTCTGTATATGCGAGTTTGTTTTCTCCAGTTTTTTGTTTTGAATGACGTTTTCTGGTATAAATTATCTGTTTTCTTAGAAAGTTATTGATGCTTACTAAATTAACTTGTAGGATAATAAAAATATCTAAGTGCTGTTGTGGGTTTACTTTGGTCTTAAACATGGTTGCGTATCTTTTAAAACAGCAAAACAGAGTACCAAAATACCCTAAGTTAGCATTGAACCCGTGGCACGTCCTGTCAAACCTCGATAAACACCAACTCGGGTGGCAAACCTGTCCTTGACAAAGACAACCCAGGAAACTGGTCTTAGGTCCATGCAACACTCTTCTCATCTCTCTGAGATTGGATAGAACAGAATAAGGAAAGAAGTTGCATTAATTACTGAACATATTCACTTCAGGAAACTCTACGTAAGGATGAACCTAATTGTAGAATGCGCAAGACTACGAGGGACAAGCATATCCTCTTTGCCCATCCCTGTCTTTCTATATCCAGGGAAGGTCTAGGAAAGAATGCTGACATTGGAACCAAGATACTGCAATTTGTTCAGGCAACAGATTTTGAGAAACAATGAGAGAAACAATAAGCCTTTTAGTCTGACGTGCAGGAGGTCAACAGAACTCCAACAGAAATCCCCCACCATCTAATTTCAACTTTTAAAAAATAATTCCTGAAAACTTTTAATGAAAAATTGCGCCTATAATTAAGAAAACAATCCTATATTTCTTAATAAACAAGCTTATTGTATCAGCATCCTGTAAACAGTTCAGTCTGATTTGTTAAATAGCTGCACGAAATTAACAGATCTAACATTGCCGGTATGGGACTTCTAATCTCCCCTTAAGTCATAGCGTTGCCTATAAAAGTGATTTTTCTACTTCGCGATAAATACCAGTGTAGATACAGTTTCGTTTAGGCTGAGACAGCATAAAAGAAGTTGACATGCACGCTGTAAGAAGTTCTTGTACACACATTTAGAGGAACAAAAATTCTGTCAGCACCAAGTTGCAACGTCAATATTTCACTTCGTCACACGCACGGTATAGCCTAACTCAGGTTACTAAAAGGCAAAGATGGCTGATGCTGCATGTCAGGGCGGTGAATGTTCTAACGAGAGAAATCACCAGACAACTTATTACAAAAAACGGTCTTCTGCTAGTATTATGAGCCATTGTCACATCATATATATATATATATATATATATATATATATATATACACGAGGGGCACTATTTTGAGCCTTGGCAAATCTGAATGTTGTAGGTTCCATCAGACGTTTCAAATGGAAAGTTTGACATTTTTGACCATAATCTACTTCAAACATTTTGTCAATAGAGCGTCATTTGTTTTGTTTACACTAACTTGAAAATTGTGTGTCAACAAAAACATGGAATTAACTCGTGAAAATGTTCGTGCAATGATTTATTACGACTTTCGACGTGCATTATCAAGACAAGAGTGCATCGATCAACTAACTTCCACATTTGGCGACGAAGCTCCATCCTTTGCTACTGTGAAACGCTGGTATAACGAATTTAATCGTGGCCGCCGTTCGCTCAATGATGAAGTTCGTGAACGTCATCCAAAATCAGTTGTGCCAGAAAACATTGATGCTGTGCAAAACCTAATAATGAAAGATCGTCATGCGACATATTGTGAGATTGAGGCAACCCTAGGCATTAGTTTCACCAGCATATATAAAATATTGCATGATTATTTAGCCGTGTAAAGGTTTGCTCTCGTTATATCCCACATAATTTGACGCAATCTCAAAAAGATGCTCGTGTTGATTGGTGTACAAAAATGCTCGAGAAATACAATGGCGGTGCCTCAAAAGACGTATATAAGTTTGTAACAGGTGACGAATCATGGATCTATGCGTATGAGCCGGAACGTAAACAGCAGTCGACTGTATGGGTGTTTCAAGATGAAGCAAATCCAACAAAAGTTGTTCGCACTCGAAGCACTTCGAAGCATATGGTCGCCTGCTTTTTCAGCAAAACTGGCCATGTGGCAACAGTACCTTTAGAGGAACGTAAAACGGTCAATGTCGAATGGTACACAACCATTTGTTTGCCGGAAGTCTTCGGTGAAGTAAGGAAAACCAACAAGATCCGTAGGATCGTTCTTCATCAAGACAATGCGAGCGCACACACATCTGACTAACAACAGAGTATTTGAAGGCTCAAAAAATAGAATTGATGGGTCATCCGCCATACAGTCCTGATTTGGCACCCAATAACTTCTTTTTGTTCCCGAACATCAAGAATAAATTGCATGGACAACGATTTTCGTTGGCAGAAGAAGCCGTTGATGCATTCAAAAACCATGTTTTGGAGGTTTCTCAAGAGGACTGGAATAAATGCTTTGACAAATAGTTCAAACGTGTATTGATCATAAAGGAGAATATTTTGAAAAACAATAAAGCAGTTTTCAATCAGAAATTACTTTGTTTTAATTATTAGGCTCAAAATATAAATAGTGCCCCTCGTATATACTGCTCTTCGTTACAAAGGTTTGGTCATCACCTTCCTCCGTTATAATCACTGATCACCTATAACCTGGATGTTAAATTAAGAACTAAACCGTGCTATGACGGTGGCCAGTTTCAGCATCTCCTTTCATAAAGTTGGTAAGTAAAGCCCTTAAAAGTAGTTTTAAAAATGTTGTATGGTTTCATCCGCGCTTTTCTGTGATAGCGACAGACGGCAACGAGTGCCGAGGACGCGAACAGGAAATCACCGCGCAGCCGATTCGTAGTTTTTTGGCTCTCTCTGTATAAAGTGGTAAACCGTAAGAGACAAAATCTTACTATACCAAAAATGTACGTCTCGTTGAAGCACATGATTTATGACAGATAAAAACGTTTTTGTGGCATTGACCATTAGTAGTGTGAACTTTCGAGTGTTAAGTCGCCATTTGTATTTTTCTCGTGGTCATGCAAACAGCATAGAATTTCAAAGCCATCACATAGCGACACGCTCTTTAAAATCCGACTATCGCTTTAGCCACCAAGCGAGATGGCGAGACCATGAGGCCCACATGCAGGAAATCCCGGGTTCGATTCCCGTCGACCGTCCACTCTGACCTTGAGTATTTCGTGGTTTTCCCTGGGCGAAAGACCAATGCTGGGGATGGTTTCTTTTCTAGCACGATTTTCCTTTCATTCCTTCTCATTTTACAATTGTTAGGTTTTGTGGCCTATGGCGCTGCCGACAAATGGCACGGAAGCTTGCACGTTTAAGGAGTACTCCCGTAGATATTAAGAGGTCTGCTTGGTCGACGGGTCGTTCATCGCCCTCTGTAGGCAGCTCCAGCAGTGGGGTGGGTCTTCGAGCCTGGAACTGTTATTGACTTCTACGCGCCTCCGTGACCTATAGCCAACTGTTTCCCTCACTTCATCCCTTCCTCCTGGTGGTAGTCGCAATAGATCTGTGTAAGTCACGAGGTGTCCCCCTCCGTTGTGTAACCTATACTGTAGTCTCCTGTGGTTCCTTCACTTCATCCCTCCCCCGAAGGACCCCGAACCACCCTGACTTCCTCGTTGTGGCACCTGCAAGTGGTGAGGGAGTCAGCCAAAACGCCCACCCACGTGTAGGCCGTGCGTGGAGATTCGTGTCGTTGGAAAGAAGCATCCTAGTTGGTCGAGGGATGCATGTCTGAGCCTGGTTTGTTCTGTTTTACAGTTTTCAGGGAGGATGCGCATTCCCAATACACCGCTTTGATGTTTGCTTCACCTAAACGGGCGACTAGGGACTAACCCACCCCTAGCCAATCGGCCAAAACTAGGTTTTGTACTGAACTCCAGGGTGAGTGGGACTGCGCGCCCGCTATATCCCGTGTGTAGCCCTGTCATCCCAGTGGGATGACCCGTTGTTGGGCTCCGTGGTGGGTAGAGAGCACTGCGGGACGAAATTTATCACTGACGGATAATAAATTATTATGTTGGAAAGGTAGAATCAGATGACTGAAAAATGCAATGTCATAGCCGGGATTTGAACCACGGATCTCCCGGTTTCCGTCCGGTTGCTCTAACCACTGAGCTACCATGGCAACATGCCGACACGACACTAAATTCTCCAGCTGTTTCGCATTTTTCCGTGGTTCAAATCCCGGCTATGGCATTGAATTTTTCAGTCATCTGATTCTACCTTTCCAACCCTGTCCAACACACGGCCTGTGTGAAAGAACAATTAATTCTATTATTATGTTATTATTATTACTATATTTCATGGTTAACACCCCCAATACATAAAGGCACCTGTGAAGGGAAAAGAAGTAGTCGAGTCAAGAGGTCTTCGCTACTTAGTTATTTCAAGAACTGAGGAAGAACAGACATTTTGTTTTACGGTGAATCCGTTTAAAATTCAGACGGGTCTTGGTAGCAATGCTGGTCCTGTTAAAGCCTGTATAAAATCTCGTAATGGCACGCTCCTGGTTGAAGCCCTTTCAGCCTCCCAGGCAGCCAAAATGCTTAAAGCGAAACCGTTAGTTAGCTATCCTGTACGTGCTGAGCTGCACAGGACCCTGAACTCCTCACGCGGTGTGGTCAACACCCGTGCATTGGACGGTATGTCCAATGAGATTCAGGAAAATCATGTGATCAAGGAGTTACAGCTGTTTATCGCGTCCAGCGGAAGGACAGAGGTGCATTCGTGCCCACGCGTACCCTGTTCCTTTTGATCGGGTAAACCTCCCTCAGAGGATTAAGGCGGGGTATGAGGTCATTGTAGTCCGGCCGTATATCCCTAACCCGCTGCGATGCTGCAAGTGTCGGCGCTTTGTACACACCAATGACTTTTGTAATGGTAACTACCTGTGTTAACTGTGGAGACATCTCACACGATGGCGAATGAACTTCCTTATCGCCATGTGTTAACTGCAGTGGTGAACATCCAGCGAGTTCCGAGATTGCCCCGTTTTGTACAGGAACGGGCGATCCAGGAGATCCGGGTTAGGGAGAAGGTGTCCTTCTCGAAAGCTCCTGCGCATCCCCCAATCCTCCATCCCGCGGTCCAGTGCGTATAGCTCCGTTGCAGCTAAACCGGCACCGAGTCGGGAAATCGCCACTCAGACCGGCGATATACACGGGGCCGCTATTTCAGATCAGATTCTTGTAGCTCGCTCGCTTCCACAGCCCTCGACATCGCCACCTGCGTCAACAACTGCCAAGACTGTAACTCCAACCTTCCTCCTGTCCGATCGAATAGTTAAGCATTGACTCCTTCAGACGAAGTCTGGAAATACCATTACCAGCACTGCTTCACCGCCAAGTTCAAGATCCGTTATACCAGATCCGACTTCCTGAAGGACACTGCCCAGACTGTACCCGGAACTTCGAAAGGAAAGAATAGTCAACGCTCCTCTTCCCGTAGATCCTCTTCTGCGGCTTCTACTGGGACGGACTCCGATCTGCGATCTACATCTTCGCTGGTCTCTACTTCCAATCGGTTCGAGGTTCTCCAGCCGAACTTTTCTATTGGATAGGGGTCGTCCCCGTAGAGGAGATGGAGCAGGAGGATTCTTCCGCTACTACCAGACCGCCTGTGAAGAAGCGGCAGGACAAAACATCTAAAGGTGCTGGTTCGCAACCCAAGAAAAAGGATAGATTAATTCGTCCACCGTTTTCGTCGTAGTAGCCTCTTGTGACTGCGACCTTCTATTTTAATTACAATAGTTATCCTGCACTGGAATATACGTGGTATTTGATCCCATCGACCAGAACTTGAACTTCTGTTCAACCAGTATAAGCCCCTGGTCGTTTGTTTGCAAGAGACTAAACTCCGTCCGCAAGACACTTTTAAACTTGGACGGTATCGCTCAGCACGGTGCGATCTTACACCGACAGATGGTATTTCTGCGCACGGAGGCATTATGTTGCTCATCAGAGATGAGCTTTTCGTGTCCATTCAATCTGATATCCAGTTAGTTGCAGTAAAGATTCACCTGCCATCCCTCCGATTTACCATCTGTATTCTTTATCTTCCACCATATGCCGACCTCTCGCGCAGCATTTAGCCGATCTAGTTTCCCAGCTGCCAACACCTTTTCTGTTGGTGGGGGACGTCAATGCCCATCACCCTCTTTGGGGCTCACCTCGGGCTTGTACGAGAGGCACGTTAATCGCCGACTTTATAGATGGTTTTAACCTCGCTCTTTTGAACACTGGGGAGCCTACCTTTCTTTCAGACTCCTTCCACACTTTTTCATATCTTGATATCGCAATTTGTTCACCACAGCTAGCACTTTCCTTTCGCTGGAATGCCATCTCTGATTTACACTCTAATGACCACTTTCCCTGTCTTCTTAGTCTCTTAACTTCATGTGCATGTTCCACATGCTGGCGCATCGATCGAGCCAATTGTGTTTAAATATAATGAGCACGACTGTGAATCTTTTGGTCCAACATCGCACAGACGATTATTTCTGCTGCAGAGCACTCTATTCCTCGGTCGACTGCCCACCCCCGTCGATTTCCGGCCCCTTGGTGGACGGATGAGTCTGGAACGGCCATTCGTGCTCGCAGGCGTTCTCTTCGATTTTCCAGCGAAGCCCTAGACTGGAGAACTGATTCAGAACAAGAAGCTGCGTGCTCAGTGTAGGCAAATTATTCGGGATAGCAAAAAGCCCTCCTGGAGTCACTTGGTAACTTCTTCTAATCGCCACACACATTCCTGTGTCTGGGATAAGTTCAGGCGTGTAGCCGGTGAATCGACCCACCTGCCTATCGCTGGTTTTCATACACCTGCAGGAGCTGTTGTTGCTCCCTTTGGTGTGGCTAGTGCTTTGGGCAGGACTTTCGCTCAGGTATCTAGCTCCGATAACTATTCGCTCGAGTTCCTTATGGTTAAGCATCGAGTAGAATCACACGGCTACTTGTTTCGTTCTGGTAATATTGAAGATTATAATCGCCTTTTTACCCTGGAGGAGTTGGAACACGTCCTTTCAACTTCGCACCTATCAATGACAGGATCCGATGGTGTCTATTTACGTATGTTGCAACAGCTCCCTCCTGAGGGTAAGACATTCCTGCTCGAAGTTTATAATCGTGTTTGGGTTGATGTCACGTTTCCAGATACGTAGCGGGAGGCCACCATCATACCCATTTTGAAACCTGGAAAGGACCGTCATCTTCAATCCAGCTACTGTACTATTTCCCTCAGCAGTTGCGTTTGCAAGGTGATGGAACGCGTGATTAATGGACGGTTGGTATGGTGGCTGGAAACTCACAACCTTCTGACCAACACATAGTGCAGTTTTCGACGACGCCGTTCAACCCTAGGCCACCTTGCGTCACTATCATGCAGATCACGAACGGGTTCCTTAAGAATTTCCAAACTGTTGCAATTTTCTTTGACCTTGAGAAGGCTTATGAGACGTGTTGGCGGGCAGGGATACTGCGTTCCCTACACGCCCGGAAGATCCGTGGCGTTTGCCAATGTTCCTTCAGGAGTTTATGACGGACAGGGTTTTCCGAGTAAGGGTCGGCTTTTTCGAACCTTTTTATACAAGAGAACGGCGTGCCTCAGGGCTAAGCGTTACACTTTTCGCTATAGCAGTTAATTCTATCTCGAAATGTGTTCCACCAGGTGTGTCATCCTGTTTATTCGTGGACGACTGCCGTCTATTGTACTTCTCAGCGTACGTGTTTTTTGGAACGCCGTCTGCAGCACTGTTTGGAGAATCTTCACGCTTGGAGTTCTAAAAACGCCTTTCGTTTCTCCACTGAGAAGTCCACCTGCGTTAACTTCTGGCGCCGTAGGAGACGTTTTCCATCTTCGCTCAGATTCGGTCTAGATTTACTGCCTTTCGCAGGTGAGGCGCGTTTCCTTGGGTTGACGTTTGACAGGAAGCTTATCTGGTCATCGCATATTGCACAGTTGAAAGCACGATTTGACCGTTCTCTGAATCTGCTGTGGATGTTACATGGGACATCCTGGGGAGCGGATCGGGCGGTTTTGCTGCGGCTCTATCGCGCGCTGGTCCGATCCAAGTTAGACTATGGGTGTATCGGTTATTCCTCAGTCCCTCCATCTGTGCTGAGAAAATTAGACACCGTCCATAATCGTGGCATTCGCTTAGCTATTGGTGCGTTTCCAACTAGCCCAGTTCTCTGCTTTTACGCCGATTCGGCAGAACTCCTTTGCATTATCGGCGTGCTGTTCTGCTAGGCAATATTGGCTGTGCGCTTAAATGTATGCCCACCCATCCAACGTTCGCTTCCTTTTGCCACACCACACTCGACGAACGTTATCAGGACCGCTCCCTTTATCCAAGGCCTTCAGGTGTTCGCTTCCGGGAGCTTCTTAGACAGCACGGTATTGAAATGCCTAGGATGTTTCCTAAGGGGTAGGGTGTTTCCTCCTTGGTTTCGTGCAACATCTGACATCGATCTTGGGATGACAGCATACCGGAAGTCTACGCTCCCTACGTCTAGTATCCACGCTTGTTTTTCAGAATTTCTGTCCGGTTACCATGGCCGAATTTTTATTTACATCGACGGATCTAAGTGTTCCAACGGTGTTGGGTGCGCTTATGTTCATGTGACCGAAACTCATACCTCTGGCTTTCCTGGTGGCACATCCATTTATAGCGTTGAACTGTATGCCATATACCGCGCCATTTTATACTTGGGAGCTTTTCTTATTTTGAGTGATTCCCTTAGTGCAGTTCAGAGTATTCTGAGTTGCACAATTACCATCATCTTGTTCATCAAATCTAAGATGCGTTCCATGTTTTAGACGTTTCTGGCGTTAACGTGGAGTGTGCTTGGCTACCTGGAAATGAACTAGCTAAGGCGGCGACAA
Source organism: Deroplatys truncata (assembly GCA_030765065.1). NCBI lineage: Eukaryota > Metazoa > Arthropoda > Insecta > Mantodea > Mantidae > Deroplatys > Deroplatys truncata. The sequence goes on along the minus strand of CM060987.1, from coordinate 9,765,748 downwards.
TGTCATCTCTCGAGTAACGTCGGAGGACCTTACGGAGAGCGGTCCTCTCGTGTGGCGGGTAGTGAAGGAGCTTCCTATTCCCTGGGTTACTTCTCGTGTTTCTCGTCGTGAGCTCGTTTGCGTATTGGCCATTGCCTATCTTTTTAAGGGTGACCTTGTTCCGCTTTGTCCCGCGTGTCTGTTGGAGTGCACCCCTCTTGCACGTCTTCGGGACTTTCTGCAGTTGCAGAGGTCTTGGTGGACACTCCTCACGCGGTTGATAGGCTTTTCAAGTTTTTGTCAGAGGTAAATTTTCAATTGCTTTTTAATCTTTCTGCTTGAGGTTCTTCACAGTTCGCTATTTCACGTTTTATGTATTCTTTATATCTATTTACTTTTGACTTTTACAATGCTTTTATTTTGATTCACATCATTGGCTTTTGCTGTGATTTTTAACTTTTATCTATATCTTTGGCTTTTACCTTCCTCTGTTTTAGAAGGGCGCTTATAACCTCGGTAGTTGAGCGCCCTAAAACAACAATCACTTCATCCCTTCCTCCTGGGGGAATGGTAGTCACAATATAGTTATCTAGGTCGCGAGGTGTCCCTCTCCGTTGGATAACGTATACCCATACCTCTGCCTGCACCTGTACCTATCACTTTAGCCTACTTGTTCTTCTTATACCTAGAACGAAATGTGGAATGAAAAATTATCTCAATTAGCAAGAATTAGACGGAGCAATAAGCTTCTGTAAGAGTAGTTTGTAGGAGTGAAAAGAGAAAGTCATGTGAGTGCGACGCACAAGAAATTTTTTTCCACGTGTTCCAATACCCATACTAACATAAGTCAACCTCTAAGATCGTAAATTACCAGCAAATTTAAGTCCCTATGTCAACGGTTGCCTTACGTGTTCAGTGTTTTCTGAGAAGAAAACTATATTGGGGTCTGAAACGGAAAGGTCTTGAACATGCAATTGGTAATATTTGTCTCGTTCCCGTTGGCTTGTCTCTTATCTAGGTTATAAGGAGATCAAACCTAATCAGCTGACTATAAATAACTTACATATGAAAAAAATACAAAACATCGATAGATAACCCAATCACGCTGCGGAAGTGAACCAAGACATTCAAAGCGGAAAGAGACTGAATGTAATGTCTCGATATGACGTCACATTGACATTACTGCACGCTTTACCCTTTCACGCAACTAGGACCATGTGGTCAGTACTTTCCGCGAGATTTTGAGGTCGCCCGGTTACCTTTTCCAATAAGTCTGCTAGCTCTGCTGAATGTTGATTTTAGAGTGGGACAAATCTATACTACAAGTAATATTTCATGAGGAAAGATCTGGGTGTTGGGGGGGGGGTAATCTCGTGAACCACTCAACCGATTTTGATACGTGAGCAATTCCACGCCTAAAAACAATTCATTACAGACTGGCATTTTTGTCAACTCTCTTTACAGGTCAAGTAGAGTAATTCTAAATTTCTCTGAAAGTTTAATCCAAAAATACTTGTCAAAAAATTCTTTTTAGGGGAGGATTTAAGCTTTATTAGAAGGTTTTAAAAATAAAAATAAAAATATTGCAATTATTGAAGTTAGGATCCAAATGTGTTCCATAACAGACTGACATCTGTGAAATTGTGCATATTTTATTGCACAGAACAAAGACAATGTGCGTTTGTTAAAACGAAGTGACACGATGCATAAAGGAAATACAATATATTATTACATATTTATTTTATTCACTGTTATTTGAGTTTCTCTTGGCCTGTTTTCAATTAATGTTAATCTTAGTACTTCGGGATTTCAAATAATAGTAGTTTGCGGAAAAGGTTTGTTTGTAATAAAAAGTATTCATTAACTTCTTTATATGACCCTTTCACGCCAAAGACAGCAGCAGACAGATGGAGGGAGAGAGAGAAATTAAATTAAATGTTATTTACGGACGCTCTTTAAGTGCTATGGTCCTTAGCATCCCATTGGGCGTGAAAGACCGGTAATTTTGTTCAGAGGTCTCTTTATCGGGCTTGAGTTTCTTTTACGTGCCGTAAATCTACGACACGGGACCACCGACTTTACTTCCCAAGGAGGAATGCTAAGGATTTTTACTCCCGAAAAAATCCATCGCCCTCCGCCGGGATTGAACCCGCGACATCGGGAACTAGAGGCTAGCATGGTAACCACTACACCACGGAGGACGGCAGAGAGAGAGAGAGAATATGAAATGCTAGTTTTTCTTTTTAACGAACATAGAATGTTTTGATTGGGTACCATTAAATTCATTTAGCAAATATAAAAGAAGGCAGCACTTCATCTCCCACTCACACTAAAAACAAGTCTTCGAAACATACACATGCACGGTTGTCCGAATCAGGTGCTTCAGATAACTGCAGATAAACACACTGCTCTGCTGAATCACGTGGTTTATTGTGTCACAGGATACAGATCTAGCTTATACTGCAGGATTACTAAATGCAGCACACGCTGTACATATTGCTTTCATACTGAACCTGTGGATCAGTCTGCCTGACTGTTCACCTGAAAGTTGAGCTCACTCGATGACATATTCGTCTTATCATTTTCACACAATGAACCCTGTGAGTGGCTGGAATAAGCGAAAGATGTTGAAACCTTCTTTCAAGGTATCTCTTCACTTCTTCGTCACTCCGGAATATCTCCTGAATACTGAGTTGTTTGGTTTTACTAGACACAGCACGAACTCTTCTTCATTTTGCACTGTAGTTCCAGCTGTAACAGCCATCTACATCATCATTTTTACTTGCCCTTCAATTGCATCCACAGCTCCTTTCCCGTGATAAGATTCAAAAGAAGTTCCACTCAATTTTTATTCCAAATATGCTGGAAAGCAATGTTACATTGTTCAAATTATACTTCTGTTTCAAGTGGCTACAGCTCCATAACAAACAAACAAATGACCGAGGTAGGACAGAATCTCCAGTTGTTGAGAAAATACGAAGTCGACGGCATATTTACCATGTGCAAGGTAAACCAACACCAGAGCAAAAGACTTCTTCTGAATTTCTACAACACACTCTTTTCTAAACAAAGCAACATTGGTGATGATAGAAACCTGTGTGTTGTTATAATGGGCAGCCTGAAGCTCATTTTGTTGCCAGCACGTGTAGTTTTCGGAGAAGTTTGCCTGTAACACTGCTGTATTAATTGGGATAGCTTTACGAGCGCGCTTGAAGACTTCCGCTTGCTGTCATTTAACATAAACGTGGTTTAGAAAGTTCGCCAACTGTTTACTCAGTTCTTCATTGCGGACAATAACAGATCCCTCTTGTTCTTCAACCAGAGCTCTTCTATTCCGCATTGCCCATTGATTCCAGTGATATAGTGAATTGGCCTGGTCATCTGTAAGTCTATTTTACTCAGAAGTGGACCGTTTTCACTGCCTGATTGCATGCATTCCTTCTGGTCACAAACCACTTGATATATGATTTACGAAATTCAGTTTTAACGAGTTTAGACCTTTTCTCTCTCTCTCTCTCTCTCTTATCAGCATTTTCTTCCTTTTTACTTTCACCATCTTGTTTTCTTAGATTCTGTCTATATTAACGTTATCTTTCTGCTGGTGTTTTAGCTATCTTCTCGCGATGCTTGCTTCTGAAATCGCCAAGGTCTCTCTATCAACTGAGAACAATACGAACTACGAGGGCAGTCCCAGAAGTACCCGACCTAATGTATAAATAGTGGTTGTTGTTTCAAACAAATAACTGTGTAGAAAGTACCAACCTTATAACGCCTAAGTTTGATGATGCTACGTCGTTTAGTAATTGTTTGGCAGCCATCAATAGTGAACTCTCTCAGGGAATTTGTAAACATGGATAAAACTGGTCATCCTTGTGTGATACAATACTTTTATTTGAAAGGTCTTAGTCCAACTAATATTAAAGCTGAGCTAGATTCTACTCTGGGGGAGTCTGCTCCTTCGTTTACAACAGTAAAATATTGGGTGGCAGAGTTTAAGCGAGGCCGTACGAGCTGCCAAGACGAACATTGCAGTGGTCGACCAAATGAGGTGACCACGCTAGAAATTGTGAAGAAAATCCACAAAATGGTATTGGATGACCGTCGACTGAGTACGCGAGCTAGTAATCATCGTAGGCATTTCAAAAAGTGCTGTACATCATATACTGACTGAAAATTTGGACATGAGAAAGCTGTGCACGAGATGGTGCACGTTTACTCACAATGGAACAAAAGCAGTGTCGTGAGGATGTTTCAGTGGAGTGTTTGGCGATGTTTCGCTGCAATAAAGCCGAGTTTTTTTGTGTCGATTCATAACCATGGATGAAACATGGGTCCATCACTTCACACGTGAGACGAAGAAACAGTCAAAACAGTGGAATGAAAGGGCAGAATCGGCTCCAAAGAAGGTGAGGCAGTTCCATTTGCAGGCAAGGTCATGGCGTCAGTTTTTTGGAATGTGTGTGGAATAACTTTCATTGATTACCTTCAAAAAGGAAAATCAATAAATGGGGAGTATTATGCAAACTTATTGCAGCGTTTGAATGATGAAATCAAGAAAAAACGGCCGCATTTAGTGGAAAAGAAACTTTGGTTTCATCAAGACAATGCACCAGTTCACACATCCATTATCCCCATGGCCAAAATCAATGAGTTAAAGTTCGAATTGGTTCCTCATGCACGCTATTCGCTAGACTTAGCTCCCTCTGATTATTTTCTGTTTCCAAAGTTGAGGAAATGGCTTGGTGATAAAAGATTTGCCAACAATGAAGAGGTGGAGTTTGCAGTTGATGGCTATTTTACAGAACTCGACGGTTCTCACTATAAACAGGGTATCGAAGCTATTGAACATCGCTGGGAAAAGTGTATCGAGGAGACTATGTAGAGGAATAAAGATATTTTTGTGTTTTCTTTGTTAGGTCGGGTACTTCTGGGACAGCCCTCGTAGCAAGAGCGGGGTATGTCAGTCTATTGCGGCACCATTAGTGAAAATCTACTTACTTTAGAAAAAAAAACCTAAGATACCATTTTTGCTGGTAATATGATGCTAACGCTGGATCTGGAAGGAAATTTTAATCCCTAAGTTATTTTACCGTTTATGATACTTTATCGATGTTTATGTAACAGAAGATCCGATGCAAATTCCAACATTTGCCTTGTACAATTTGTGCGTAGAAAATATAAACTTTGATGCTTTTTTCGTTGTAGTTTGCACTCACCAAGTGTAACATTAAATTATCGTATTCTTTGCAATTTGTGAGTAGTTTATTATGGAATAAGACATCTCAGAGAGGAGAGGAATCATATACCCTTCTTTAAAATATTTAAATAATGAATTAAAATTTTACCCCTAGATATGCCATTTCTGAGGAATTGCTCGTGTAATACACCATTGAGAAGCTCTGTTCTTTCTGATGGGCATGGGTTATAAAACACCAAATTTCCGTTCATAAATTACTAGAGTACTGAAAAGCATTTACAAAGGCTTCGTTGAGAAATGTCATGGAGTAGAAAATAGTTGGGTGGTAAAAACAAAAGCCGGCTAAGTTTCATGGCAAAGAATATACATAGATGGGCATGATGTAAACACTGAAGCAAACAGGAGACAGAGCTTAAAAAGGGACAGGAGATCCTGTTTATAACGGCTCGTGTCTTATGCACTGCCAAAACGATTCAATAATCCTCGTGTAAGAAATGTTTGCTTTGTATTTATGTTGTAATCAAGGACATGCTAAATAATTGTATAAAGAGAGAAAACTGTCAACATTAAAAATGAGTGAACCCATATTTTATAATTAACAACTGAGAACATTGCTTTTCTTAGTGGTCGCAGAATGTGTCTCTTTTCCAAATTGATTGGTTAACTTGGTGGCGGCCTCGAAATGGGGAATCTGCATATTCACCAGCTTCACCTAAATGTTGTATGTTTTGAGCGTTTCTGTATTATGTGAAAACTGTGTAGCTTGTATGTCATTGCACAACTATAGGACACATGAGAAGGTACAAAGGCTAAAACGTTCACCCAAGTGACTGTCTAAAAAATAACTCGATATTTCCTCCAACGCCAAAGGGTAACTGTGGGCTAAGAAGCATTTCTAGAACTTGGAAGATTGTCAGGGGAGGTTAAGGAAGTCAGACGTTCCGCCGATATATCAATATCAGGGGATACGTTATTAGGAATAGTGGGGCTGTACGAAATTACAAGTATAGGGGGTAAGGGGAATATTCACTATAAATATCAGCTGTATTATTGCACGTTATTTTCATAAATAACTGGAGTAGGTAATTGAAGTTAATTAAACTTTAAAGAGTTGGTGAAAAATATATGATAAGCCTGAGAGTTACACTCACATTACTTTCTCTACGTGCTATCGTTTATTTTACATGTCTTCTACAAACTATTCTTACGAAAGTTTATTTTTCTATCTACTTCATTTTAATCGAGATAAATCTTTACAGAAACAGCTACATTACACGTTTCGTTATAGAGAACAGCGATAGGCAGGATTATTCCCTATCCTCCCTTGAATCCGGAAGTATGAAGGAGAGAGTGAATTTAAAGACAACCCAAAGATTGACACAGACACTAAACGAGTGAACTTCATTGTCATGAACGACTGCTGCAAAAGAAAATCTGTGTTACATTCACATGACTTTATCCTCCATCGTTTATTGGTGGGAATACAAATTATTCTTACTAAAGTTTATTTTTCTATCTACTTCATTATAATCCAAATAAACCTTTACAGAAACAGCTACATTACACATTTCGTTATAGAGAACAGCGATAGTCAAATGTTTAACAACTGGACGCTATATGCTGGCCTTAAAATTCCATACTGTTTCCATGACATCACGAGAAACAACTGAATGTTGACAGGAATTGAAAAGAATGACAAAGTATTGAAAAATTCGAACCATTAATAGGGGATGTCTCGGAAATGGCTTATGCCACACACACACACAAAAAATATTTAAAATAAATTGTATGTTGTAAATAGATCTTTTTGTGTAGTATGTTTTCGTCTATCGCTTAATAGCGATACAAAATTATACAAAATACAAGCTATTTCCAGAAAATTGAAGATATACATTCTATTTGTCATGTAAATATATTTAATATATGATATTTAAATCAAAATCGTTAGAACCATTTTTCAGAAAATCAAAAAATTCGAAAAATGTTCCATGTAAAGAGTTGCTTGAGGTGGGGGGATTTGCTTGTAAATATTCGTGTCGCATCTTTGGAAAGTACTGAACCTAAATACCAAGTTTGGTATCATTCCAACTTTTCGTTTTGAGTTAATGCTGTTTGCATACGCATATGCGGATCCGTTTTTTGAAATGCTTTTCTTATTCAAGGGACCTCAAAACATGTATTTCCAGTGAAATATCGGTATCTAATTTTTTAGTGGAATACAATACCTTCTTTACGTACTAGGTACACGGTAGAGAAAGTAAAAATAATGCACAACTGTCTGAGGAAAGAAAGGGTTGTTTTGTGCATGTTTGTTGTTGGACAGAATTAAGCTCGCCGTTTAAGGTCAAGAGCGAAGTAATGTGTAAATTAAATTGTATTTGAGATATGGATGGTGTGGAGAAACCGGGAGAAGTTTATGCACTCGTACATATTACCTACTTCTGCCGTAGTGTGCTACCATCTAGTGGCACTGACGTAAAATTGTAGTAATAATATAAAAACAGAGTGAGCGCAGGAGAAGCTTAGGGCGTTAGTACACGCCTTCAAGTGTGCACGACCCGTATACTAGTCGGCCACGATATGAGTGCGTGCGGTGGCATGAACTAAACAGTTACGGAACAAGTGGGTGGGCCATCGGGAGGATAGTCAGGTAAAGAAAATATCTGCAGTTCTGAGTTGCATTTACTATAGTTGTCTTCTGGGCTCAAGAGCCGTGCGGGTAGAGGGGAAAATGCAATTTGAGTTACGCAACGGGCAAGTATGCAGCGAACAGTAGGGTCTTAGCATTCACCTGCACCATTTTTTGTTTTGTTTTTAATGGACGTTTAAGATATTTTCATGACAAATGAAATGTGTATCTCGAATTTCCTGGGAATGTCTCCAAAAGTATTCTTCATTGTGAACGACTTTTGCATAACTGGGAAACCATAAGAGATAGACAAAATCTTACTACACAAAAAATGTAGATTGCATTAAAATACACAATTTATGTCATATACATTTTTTTGATGAGTGAATCATTTTCGAGATATTGCTTGTTATTCCCTTAAATTTTTCAATACTTATTTTCTCAAATGGGAATTCGTTATTCATTTTTTTGTCTTGGATATGCAAAGAATATTAATCTGTGGGAAAGGGAATGGTGCTGCACCTAGCAACCAGCTATTAAGAGATATGTATGTGCTTAAACGGTACTGTATTTCCAAATTGCCCTTGTAAATATATATTCCCCTTACATCTACAAGAAAATTAGCAATAAGATTGATATCTCGATTAACATGAAGCACATAGAGAATAGGCGTTTGTAAAAATAGTATCTACAAGAGTAGAGAAAGTCATGTGAGTGTAACACATCAGATTTTTTTTTAAATTCAATGAATATTTTACGCATTCTAAAATTCGTGTCATCGGAAAACTATTACATTTTGCTAGAGGAAGGGAAGTTTTACTTGTTTCAGGAGGTTGGCAATTATAATAATAACAGTAATGGTAAAGGTCCCTAAGAAGGGGCTGAAACCATCTCGCCTTACGGTTTGAACCATATTGGAGAGAAGGCCTGTGAGAGCAAGTAATTACACAGACTGGAGTATCTGTTGAACGGAAAACATCTTACATAAGCTTATATAACACTGGTTATCAATGGCACAATGCTGACAGCTTCCATTTATCTTAAATCACATAGCCATTTATAAAAACACATGAAAGAGAAACAAAAGTGCATAGAGACGCCGTAAACGAATGTGTGTCAATGGCTGTTATGTCCAAAATACTATTGGGGTTTGCTTGCTAGTCGTGCTTTAGCTAAATATCGAAACTAACAGTCAATAGTATAGTTAGGGATGGTGATTTTTAGCGTTTTCAAATCAGAAATTTGTCATTTTTACTTTCTCTACTACGTATAGTAAGCAGGGTAAATATTTTAAGGCCCCCTGAATCCAAAAACAGCATTGGACGTGCGTTTGAGTCAAACTGTCCGTCAGTCTGTGTTTAGTGTGTGTGTCTGTGCACATAATTCAAAGTCGGATAAATACCGAACTTGATATTCAAGTTCACTATCTTCCAAGGATACGACACGGAAATTTTCAAGAAAATTCCCCTAGCCCCAACTACCTTTACACGGAGTATTTTTCGGAAATTTTGATTTTCTAAAAACTTGTTCTAACGACTTTAATTAAAATATCATATATATGGTATTTACATTACAAAACGTATTTCTTGAATTTTAAACAAATAAAAACCATATCTTAAACTTTCTAGAGATAGCCTATGAAGTCCTGTTCATTTGGAAGGAATTTTGTATAAGTGGTAAATGTTAAGCGATAGACGAAAACGTATTACACACAAAAGAAATGTATTCATCTCTGTAAAACACACTATTTATTTCAAAACAGTTTTTGTGTGTGTGTGTGTGTGTGTTGCATAAGCCATTTCCGAGATATCCGTCATTAATGGTTCGATTTATTCAATACTTTTGTCATTCTTTTTAAGTCCCATCGATTTTCAGTTGTTTCTCGCGATGTCATGGAAACAGTATGGAATTTTAAGGCAGCATATAGCGTCCAGTTGTTAAACATTTGACTATCGCTGTTCTCTTTGTATCTATAACGAAATGTGTAATGTAGCTGTTTCTGTAAAGGTTATTTGGTTTATTTCTGTAAAGGTTTATTATTAAGTAGATAGAGACTGCCTCTGTGGTCGAATGGTCAACGAACCGACTTCCCACACGAAGCTCCCATGTTCGATTCCGGTCGTGGTTGAAATTGTTTCGTTAATTAGGATTAATCGCTACCCTGCATAGTCTGGAAGTAAAAGTGAATGTGTGGAAATAAATTAAAAGCGACGAAAACCTAGAGTAAGCTAAGCTAAAAAGCTCATAGTGTAAAAACACAATCAAATGTTTGAGTCAAAGCCCCCGATATGACCATAGAAGTTAAGAATAACCGTAGCTGAAATTTGATCAAAATTTTAAAAAACGAAGTAGTTTTTATGTGCAAAAACTGTTTGAACGTTTAACGTCAATTACATACTACGGCTTTTGCTGTCAGTCTGAAAGCTGCAACACACAACCTAATGGCCTTTTACTTGACTTTGGCTTCTCTTTCACTTTTGTGCATTAAAATGTTGCATAGGATGTATTTTGTAGCCAATCATGTTCAAATTTTCAGCAGAAACTCGGAACCAAATTAAAAATCTGGCATACGGTTTTTTGCTGCGCATTTAGTTGCTCAAGATATGATTAATTCCATCGCTGAGGATAAATTGTTACAGAAGTTACACTTAAGCTTTAAAAAAATTTTCTGAGAAAACCAGAGTAGGGAATAAAATCCTGTATGCCAGCTTTGTACATTAGTATTTAAAAAATATGGTAGTATTTTTATTTTTTCAAAATTTGGATTCTTACATTATGTGAAACATCTAATAGCATAATTCAAGTAAAATATGTTGTTGTTTTTTCCTCACAAAGTTTTAAAGCTAACTGAAGGAAATTTAAAATAGGCTTATAGTCAAGGTAGAGCCGTATGTGACAAACTTTTGAAAACATTTGGATAAAAGCTACAAGGTTTAGAAATTTCACCTATGGGTAGACTTAAAGTGGGCTATATATATGAACCCCCTTCCCAAAATAAAAGTAGATGGAAAAATAAGCCTTCCTAAGAATAGTGTGTATACCCAGTAATAAGTGAAAGTCTGTTTGTGTTGTCTGGATGTTCGCGACGCGACACATTCTTTTGAAAGCTTCGCAAGCGGAAGCTGTTCTTCTCTCACGACACTTCGATATGTCAGCAACTTGAGCTCTGAAAAGCGGACACTGCATGTCTGCGATCTTTGGATTGTCTTCACGAGACCAACGAAAGAAGGCGCTTTTCCCACATGAGTCAGTGTTTACCAATTTCGGATACCGCTGATTTTAAGCTAGCTGTATCCTACTATTTCTTAAATGAAAATCTCCAAATCGTCCATATTCACAATTCGTGAATGAATGATACATTCGTTTATAATCCAACATTCTAACATATCTTATAGTATATGTTGGAAATGTTTTCCTTCTCTATCTGCACACTTCTGGGATCTTCTCAAGAAATTTGCATTCACACTCGAGAGTGAGTGATGTTTTCTTGTAGTTCTTACAGTGTAAGAGGTTTGTTGCACACACTTATTTTTCAAGATCCCCCTATACAGTTGAACCAGTACATCTCGAGGGTCACAGTCCTTTACTAATTACTCTATCTTCAAACATTTCCGGAATTAAATTTAAGGACTCATCAGCTATATGCGCGGTAGCAAAGTCTTGTTGGAAAAATCAAGCCTGACGTTCAACCACTGCCAGGTGTTCAAAAATGGTTTGAGTATGGCATTCCTGTATCTCTCTGTATTTATTCTTTGTCCCATTACTCTGTATGCCCTTACAGCACACCACACACCAATTTTCTTGTTACGCAAGGGAATCTCATGTGTAAAATCGGGTTTCTCTGCACTTGTTTGCGGCGATCACGTAAACAAACCAGTGTTAACGTTTTTTACAAAATTGATGAAACCGAAATACGAGCTGTGATAATGTACTTAACTCCAACGGAGATATAAAAGGAGTTAGATTCCACATTAAAGGGTTCTTCCCCTTCGTTTGCGACGGTTAAACAGTGGGCTGCATGGTCGTACATCCCTTCAAGATGATGATGCTCACAGCGTACCTTGACCGGCGAGATTGTGACAAAAATGTGCAATGCCATACTCAATGATCGCCGATTGATGGTACGCGAGTTGGCTGGCATTTTAAGCAGGCCGTGTTCACTATATTTTACACGAAATGTTGCGCATGAGAAACTTGCCGCTCGATGATTGCCGCGTTTGTTAATAACGGACTAAAAACTCGCTTGAATGGGCATTTCTCAAGAGTGTTCACCTTGTTTAAACGCAGTTCGGAAGAATGTTTAACGTCCATTCTTACCACATACGGCACCATAGAGGGTGATACATGAAATGAAATGACTGATAAATTTGGGAAGAAACTTTAGCATACGTTCCCGACATTTGCCAGCCTTGAGGACTGGGGGAAAACAAATGTCAGGGAAGATGGTTCTGGCGTGTTTCGAACCGCACACCTCCCATTCATAGTCCGTGCCTTTAACAACCTCGGCTACCCGTGTCGATGTTTAAACGCAATTCTAGTGAGTTTCTCTGACGTTTCATAACAGTAGATGAAACATGGATTCGTCCTCTGACTACACTCCAGAGACGAAGGAGCAGTCGAAACAGTGAGTTGCAACAGCTGAAAGTGCAGCAAAAATTGTTCTAGCTGCAGGAGAAGTCATGGACCGTTGAAGGATGCTATTCAGACTAAACGTCCACGACTTACGAAAAAGAAAGTTCTCTTTCATCATGCTAATGCGCCTTCATGCACGTGTGGGATTATTGCTACAAAACTGCATGACCTTCGCTACCAAGTGCTTCCACATCTACGATATTCACCGGATTTGGCTCCCAGTGAATACTTTTGGTTCCCAAACCTGAAGAAATGTCTTGAATGAACGAACATTCACATCAATTGACGAGGTTTAAGCTTGGACAGGCGCTTTTTTGTACAGTTGGGAAAATCTTAAGCGCTTGTACACGATCACATTTTTGTCAAATTCAATAGTTGTCACAACTTCACAACTTTTCTTGTCAAATTGCTTCCAATAGTTTTAAAGTCTTTGAAAGCCTTGAAAGCAAGTAAGGAAATGCTCTAAACGGTCAAAGATTTCACAATGATTTGATGGTTTTGGCCAATGAAGTGCGAGTATTCACAGGGCGTCACGAAATCTGCAACATGGTTGAAAGTGAAAAGTAAACAAAAAAGGCCAAGGTATGTCGTATGCGAAGTGATTAGGTTATACATAAGCTGGCCATCGAGAGCTCCGTGGATTACCACAGGATGGAGCAGATGAAGGCGGTTATGAAAAAATAGTTCCAGGCAGTTTTCCGAACCAAGTATACATTATGTTATATAGTGTGTTTAACCTATCGGATGGTGTTATTTTCATTGTATTCCACACTCGTAATGTGATTTCATTGGATATAATGCTTAAAAGTGCTACATAGTATTAGAAAAGAACAATATTTCATTGCGAATTGTTATACTGTGACGCAAATACTAAATTGCTTTGCGCAATTATCTGTGTGTTCTAAAGGGTGAGTTTGGCGAAGAGACAACTTGTAAATACACACTTTTGACATTGTCAAGTCTTGCCTAGTCTTTTCCAATCTTGTCACGTGTTGAAAAATGTTTCATAATTTTTCTTGCAAACTCTTGAATTGAAAAAAAAAAGTTTGATCGTGTACAAGGGGCTTTATTTTAAATGTGGTATTTGTTGGTCAGACCGGGAACTTTTAGAACGCCCTGGTGATATAAAACAAGCTTGGAATATTGTCGACCTGTATGAAAAGGGTGTAGTATTGTAGAAAATGAAATTTGGGTGTGAGCGTGTATGAAGCGTGAATCGTGGGCTTTGTTAAAGGAGGAAACACGGGTGTTGACACAGCTGCAAGAAGCCTATCTCCTGCACAAAGACAACACGCCTGTCGTGCCTAACCAATGGCAATGTCTCCACTTACAAATTCCACAATTAGACGATATTTTCCTTATTTAAGGGAACACTCAGTGAAAATTGGCCAAAAATTACAAATTAGGCTTTTTAGCTCATTGTTAAAAGAAAGTCCGATTCTCTGAAAACGTTTTCGTGTTGTGTTTTTTACATTTTCCAAAATTTCTTGAATTTTTTTGTAAAGTTTGATGGACATTTGTTAAAAAGTTTCTAAATTATACATTTTAAGTAATAATGTACACCATTTTATGAAAACTGCGTAAGCAGAATTTCAGGTTGCTATAGAGTTTCCTTGTGCATTTTTCTCGGTTGCAAATTTGTTTACTTTTTTATCATTTAAAATATCCTTAAAAACAATTTTTACTTTCTCTACCGCGTACCTAGTAAGTAGAGGAAGTATTGTATTCCACTCAAAAATTCGATGTCGAGATTTCACCGGAAATATATGTTTTGAGGCCCCCCTGTAACCCCCAAAAACATTTTTAGAAAAAGTCCATGTGTGTCTGTCTGGGAAACGTATACATAACTCATAAACGAAAAGTCGGATTAAGCTTAGTACCTTTAAAAGATGCGACACGAAGACTTTCAAGAACATCCCTTAAACCTAAACTACCCTTTACACACAACATTTTTCGAATTTTTCTATTTTCCGCTCTAACTGTTTTGATTAAAATACCATATATGAAACATATTTAGATGATAAGTAAAATGTATATGTTGAATTTTCTGGGAATAGCCTGTGAAGCCCAGTTCACTCGCAAGGAATTTTGTGTAATCTTGTACAACTTGTAAACGTTAAGCGATAGACGAACACGTACTACGCAAGAAAATGTAGAGATCTCTTTAAAATAACACTGTATTCCAAATAACTTTTTTGTGGCACAAGCCATTTCGAAGATATACGTTATTAATGGTTCGAATTGTTCAATACTTAATCATTCTCTTAAAACTCCTGTCAAACATTCAGTTGTTTCTCGCGATGTCATGAAAACAGTATGGAATTTTAAGGCAGTATATAGCGTCCAGTTGTTAAACATTTGACTATCGCTGTTCTCTATAACGAAATGTGTAATGTAGCTGTTTCTGTAAAGGTTTATCTTGATTAACATGGAGAATAATAATAAAAAAAATTCTGATGTGTTACACTCACATGACTTTCTCTACTCGTGTTGATGCAGTAATTTGTATCACAAATTACTTAAATGTAAATAATGATTGTAATATGAATATGCATTTTTATGTGACATTGATTTCAGATGTTTATTAATTGTAATTATTATTTGGAAATAAGTTTATACGGCCTTACTGAAACTGTCAATAATAGCGCACAATAATGCAGCGAGGGGGTGAGCTGTTTATCATTATTGGAAACGAGGAAGTTACGTAATGTTGGCGCGTTTTTTCCGTTGAGAATATTTCCCTAAAGTATATGTATTCATAATTTGCATTGGATATTAAGATAGACGCTAATGTTGGCGCGTTTTATTAGCCAATTGTAGTTCAGTTATAATCTTTAGGCGTATCTGTATGCAGGCGTATAAATAAGGTAGGTTGGAGGTAAAGTCAGTCAGTCCTTCAGTTCGCCGAAAGCATTCATACACTACACGTGGTCTTCAGTCAGTCAGTTCGTCGAAAGTATTAGTTCGTCATACATCGGATATAGATTCACAAGTTACGCGCAGCAGAATTACGAAAGATCTAAAATATGGTAAAGTTAATTATATAAAAGATTGAAGTACGTGGATTAAAAGAATTATCAGTAAGAAGTTATTATAACAGTTTCAGTTTGGCGAGTGTTAAGATCAATGTATAAATGAGATAGTTAACGTGTTCGACAATAAATGTGTGAAACAAATTTTTTCATCAGTGTAATTTTTGGATAAAAGATTCCTTTCCGTTTCACAACCTGTATAGAGATACGTGCCCAAGCCAACAGGATAATAGCTAGCCGGAGGACATTTGAAATGAAATCAAACAGTCGCATTCTTTCGAACACTAACACTGATGCAAATTGCTAACACTAGATGGAGCTACAAACCGAACAAATGAATGACGTCACAAGATGGCTTCAACACTGATGTAAACAAACATTTGTAAGTAATACCGTCGCAAAGTGGCTACCACAACGTGGGGCTACAATAATGTTAAATAAACAAATAACATTAATACCGCATCAAATTGGCTCCCAAACGTGGGGCAGTTAAAATTATGTAACCAAACAAAACAAAAGCAGCACAATATAAGATCTTCAAGTTCTAATAATTTACGTAAAAACATATTACGTAAGCACTGAATACACTCGCAAATTGGCTACCACAACGTGGGGCTCAAAACATATATATAAACTATCACAGTGTACAAACTATTTTTACAAACGCTTATTCTCCATATGAGTAGTCATATCATGAGAGAGCGAGCGCAAAGGAAGATGCCGACAGCTGATAAGTGTAATTACATGTGTTTTAACATATGTAAACATATGTAAACACGTGTAACCCGCTAATGACCGCCGCTAATGTCAAGTCTAATGGATATGTGTGGTAATACATATGTAAACATATGTAACCCGCTAATGATCGCCGGAGATGCCGACAGGTCCTACCCCCTCCCCCATGCGTTCTACTGTGGCGTCCTGAATTGAGGGAATTGTTTTCTCGAGGCCTGCCGCCCCTCGGCAAATTAATTAGGTAATGTTCGTCAAACATTTTTTATGACTACTAATGCACGCATATCTAAGGCTCCTCGAGCAATTAAGTTTTTTGAATAATGAATTGTTGACTCGAGCGTGAGTATAAGTAGTCTGCTCACGGGAACAGTCTGTAATGTAATGAAAACACTTGCAGCCTATTTCTATCTGGGGAAAGCGCTTGTCCATTAGCTGACCATGTTAGACGCTTTCACCACATTAATAGACTTTTAAGTTTGCATTCAGGATCTGTTTACGTACATTAGCGAACAACGACCTACTTCTGCCTGGTGGTAACGGTGACCTCCATTAGCTGACCACGTTATACGCTTTCGCCACATTAGCGAACAATGTCAGTAATTGTTTTCCTAAGTGCTCTGCACAACTCTCACCGCTTCAGCTTTAGCGGGGGAAATGATATAAAAAGCAGCAGCTTCTCCAATGACTTCCAAGTTGACCGGGATGGCTGGGTACGAATCCTAGGAGTGATTACAAATTCAGCTTCTAATAACTCAAGACTAATTACGATAAAGACGTCATATAAAGTTTATTACATTAATGTCATTAGGTAGTTTCTTGTGAATGTATATCTGGGTACATGGTGTTCAGGGTTCGAATACCGATAAAATGTAATTTAATTATAAATTTAATAACTCCTAAACTAATTAAGATAAAGACGCCAAATAAACATTATTGCGTTTATGTTATTAGGTAGTATCTTGTGGATGTATACTTGGGTACCGGACGTTCAGGGTTCGATCCTTAATTTTTTAAATCGTCATTATCTCAGAAACTAACAGAGGTAGAGGAGTTGACCAAAGCATGATTGATAGCTCCTATGAGGGGCAATTAATACTGTATATAATTTTCAATCAGTTGTCCTTACTTCGAATCCCGATCTTTCATTCACTTACTTATTTTTCTCTATACTCTAGAATATATCACTTAGATTGATGCTGTAACTGCATACAGCACCTTTAAACATATCAAACTAATATTGTAAATAATTTTGTTTCTGGTGTCCAGGGTTCGAATACCGATAAAATGTAATTTAATTATAAATTTAATAACTCCTAAACTAATTAAGATAAAGACACCAAATAAACTTTATTGCGTTTATGTTATTAGGTAGTATCTTGTAGATGTGTAATTAGTTACCTGACGTTCAAGGTTCGATCCTAATTTTTAAATCGTCATTATCTCAGAAACTAAGAGAGGTAGAGGAGTTGACCAAAGCATGATTGATAGCTCCTATGATGGGTAATTAATACTGTATGTAATTTTCAATCAGTTGTCCTTACTTCGAATCCCGATCTTTCAATCACTTACTTATTTTTTCTCTATTCTCTAGAATATATCACTTACATTGATGCTGTAAATGCATACAGCACCTTTAAACATATAAAACTAATATTGTAAATAATTTTGTTTCTGGTGTCCAGGGTTCGAATACCGATAAAATGTAATTTAATTATAAATTTAATAACTCCAAAACTAATTAAGATAAAGACGACAAATAAACTTTATTGCGTTTATGTTATTAGGTAGTATCTTGTGGATGTGTAATAAGATACCTGACGTTCTGGGTTCGAGCCTAATTTTTAAATCGTCATTATCTCAGAAACTAAGAGAGGTAGAGGAGTTGACCAAAGCATGATTGATAGCTCCTATGATGGCCAATTAATACTGTATATAATTTTCAATCAGTTGTCCTTACTTCGAATCCCGATCTTTCATTCACTTACTTATTTTTCTCTATACTCTAGAATATATCACTTAGATTGATGCTGTAACTGCATACAGCACCTTTAAACATATCAAACTAATATTGTAAATAATTTTGTTTCTGGTGTCCAGGGTTCGAATACCGATAAAATGTAATTTAATTATAAATTTAATAACTCCAAAACTAATTAAGATAAAGACGACAAATAAACTTTATTGCGTTTATGTTATTAGGTAGTATCTTGTGGATGTGTAATAAGATACCTGACGTTCTGGGTTCGAGCCTAATTTTTAAATCGTCATTATCTCAGAAACTAAGAGAGGTAGAGGAGTTGACCAAAGCATGATTGATAGCTCCTATGATGGGCAATTAATACTGTATATAATTTTCAATCAGTTGTCCTTACTTCGAATCCCGATCTTTCATTCACTTACTTATTTTTCTCTATACTCTAGAATATATCACTTAGATTGATGCTGTAACTGCATACAGCACCTTTAAACATATCAAACTAATATTGTAAATAATTTTGTTTCTGGTGTCCAGGGTTCGAATACCGATAAAATCTAATTTAATTATAAATTTAATAACTCCTAAACTAATTAAGATAAAGTCGCCAAATAAACTTTATTGCGTTTATGTTATTAGGTAGTATCTTGTAGATGTGTAATTAGATACCTGACGTTCAAGGTTCGATCCTAATTTTTAAATCGTCATTATCTCAGAAACTAAGAGAGGTAGAGGAGTTGACCAAGGCATGATTGATAGCTCCTGTGATGGGTAATTAGTACTGTATATAATTTTCAATCAGTTGTCCTTACTTCGAATCCCGATCTTTCATTCACTTACTTATTTTTCTCTATACTCTAGAATATATCACTTAGATTGATGCTGTAACTGCATACAGCACCTTTAAACATATAAAACTAATATTGTAAATAATTTTGTTTCTGGTGTCCAGGGTTCGAATACCGATAAACTGTAATTTAATTATAAATTTAATAACTCCTAAACTAATTAAGATAAAGACGCCAAATAAACTTTATTGCGTTTATGTTATTAGGTAGTATCTTGTGGATGTGTAATTAGATACCTGACGTTCTGGGTTCGAGCCTAATTTTTAAGTGGTCATTATCTCAGAAACTAGGAGAGGTAGAGGAATTGACCAAAGCATGATTGATAGCTCCTATGACGGGCAATTAATACTGTATATAATTTTCAATCAGTTGTCCTTACTTCGAATTCCGATCTTTCAATCACTTACTTATTTTTCTCTATACTCTAGAATATATCACTTAGATTGATGCTGTAACTGCATACAGCACCTTTAAACATATAAAACTAATATTGTAAATAATTTTGTTTCTGGTGTCCAGGGTTCGAATACCGATAAAATGTAATTTAATTATAAATTTAATAACTCCTAAACTAATTAAGATAAAGATATTTTGTTACATAGCGTGATCGGGTTGTTACATAGCATGATCAGGTTGTTATATAGCGTGATCATGTTGTTACATAGCGTGCTCAGGTTGTTACATAGCGTGATCATGTTGTTACATAGCGTGATGAGTCTGTTACATAGCGTGATGAGTCTGTTACATAGCGTGATCATGTTGTTACATAGCGTGAACATGTTGTTACATAGCGTGAACATGTTGTTACATAACGTGATCATGTTGTTACATAGCGTGATCATGTTGTTACATAGCGTGATCAGGTTGTTACATAGCGTGATCATGTTGTTACATAGCGTGATGAGTCTGTTACATAGCGTAATGCATGTTGTACAGGTCTATACAGATCACCAAACTTTAATTCAGAGTAACAGATCGTTGACATGAAGATGGTAGAGGCATTCCATTAGCTGGAACGATTCAGGAGCTGGAAACGCTAGGGACACGCAGCGTAATGCATGTTGTGCAGTTCTATACAGAGCACCAAACTTTAATTCAGGAGGTAAAATTTCGTTGAAATGTAGATGACAGGAGCGCGTCACGATGTTGAACGGTCCGAAATCTGGAAATGTTAGGGACAATCCGTTGTGTGGATGACTAGTGTTTCCAGAGAGCATCCCTTTTCACGAATGTTCCCAGAGAGCATCCTTTTTTCTATGCTCGCACTCGCCATGTTCTGGTTACGTGTCGTAACGTAATGTTACGCTGATAGGATGGTTTAGTAGACATGACAGGTAGAAGGCGGGGGGTCCGTACCCTTAAAGATTTGAACCTGAGGTCTGTCCCATTCAACCTGACGTCTACGGGCTCCGTGAACAATAGTTGTCTAGATGACTAATGTTTCAAGAGAGTATCCTTTCCCCCTGCTATGCATTGATCGCAATTCCCTCCGTCGTCCTGATATACAGTTTGTCCCTCTCCGTCTCGCGCACTAGTGTTTAACATATATAAAGTTTGTAAGGTTTAGAAAATAAGTATATAAAAGTGTTGTAATGCTGGATGAGGAAAGTTTTATAATCGAATTACTCTCTATATTACCGTATAAACCTACATTCCTACTCCTTCAACCACTGTCTACCCTTGTATCTCTACCGTTTTCCATATTTCTCCCATATAAACGTATACTCTACTCCTCAACCCTCTCTAGACTAGCACCTCTCATCGTATTCCCTAACGCTCTCATATAAATGCATTTTCCTCCTTGAAGACTCTCTCAACCTAGCACCTACCTTCGTTTTCCTCGTCTCTCCATATAAACGCATACTCTGTCATTCAAGCCTTCCCTCCTAATACCTCTCCTCGGTTTGCTAGCTCTCCTATATAAAAACGCTATATTCTACCCTTCTAGTACCCCACCTCGTATTCCCTATCTCTTCCGTATAAAGCGTATCCTCTCCTCCTTCAGCATCAGTCTAGTCTAGCACCTCTCCTTGTATTTTCCTATCTCTCCCGTATAAGCCTATATTCCCGTCCTTCAGCATCTGTCTGGTCTATTATCTGTACACGTTTCCCCTATATTTCCCATATAAACGCATATTCCACACCTCAAACCCTGACTAGCCTAGCACTTCTCCTCATATTCCTCTACCTCTCTCATATATAAGATGCATTCATCCATCCTGACGTCTCCGTCTCTGTGAACAATTTCTGTCTAGAGACATAATGTTTCAGGAGAGCATCCTTTCCCCTATAACATATTTATAGAGGGAGCACGAACCTTTTAGATCAATCATAAACTCGCTCCATAACCAGCTGTATATGATCACTCAACGTGTATTAATCTCAGCCATATAATCTCACGCCCAGAAGCAGGATGTTTATGACGTCACACCTAGAGACAGAATGTCTGACAGCATCAAACACGTTTAAACTCGTCTCATAACTACCTGCTTATGCTGTCACACCAGCAAGAGAAGCATTCTCCCACGCTCATTCAGACATAAATTTCAAATTCAAAGCCTACAACCACCACCAACACCACCACCACCTATTGTACCAAGGTTAATTCCATCTGTATTATCACAATACTTAAAGTAAAAGCTTAAAAGGTAACGAGAAGATTTTCCTCCTTATTTAATTAAATGTATGTATATACTACATTATCTCATGTTTTCAATCCCTTTTCAATTCTTCCTTTCCACCTTCTCACAGAAAGCCTATTACATTTCACTACAATCACGAGAAAAGCAATTTTTCCATAGTTACACAGATTCTAAGCTTCTAAATCGAACAGGGTAATACTTTTACTAAATGTATTTTAGCTCCCCCGCTTCAGCATCAAGCATTTAATCTTTATTAGAACCTGATATGATCCCTAGGCTTGAAGATATATGAAATCATCCCTTCGGGATTCGATCTGAGTACTTTAAAGTAATATTCGTCATGATAACGATATTTAAGGACTAGATACTCTGTTTGCGTTTACCTTGACATGTCTATCTAAATTAGATTACGCGTTATTAAATTTGTAAATAAATTTCATTGAATCGGTATTCGAACCCTGAACACCAGGAACAAAATAATTTATGATATTAGCTCAACATGTTAAACAAAGCTGTATGCAGGTACATCATCGATCTAAGTGATATATTCTAGGGTACAGAGGACAATTAAGGAAGTCATTAAAAGATGGGGAATCGAATCAAGCACAACTGATTGGCATTTATATACAGCATTAATTACCCAGTATAGAACTTATCAATCATGCTTTGGTCCATCCCTCTAGCTTTCTTAGTTTCCGAGATAATGGTGATTTAAAAATTAGGATCGAACCCAGAACGTCAGGTATCTAATTACACATCCACAAGATACTACCTAATAACATAAACGCAATAAAGTTTATTTGGCGACTTTATCTTAATTAGTTTAGGAGTTATTAAATTTATAATTAAATTACATTTTATCGGTATTCGAACACAGGACACCAGAAACAAAATTATATACAATATTAGTTTGATGTGTTTAAAGCCGCTGTATGCAGGTACATCATCGAT
This sequence comes from Deroplatys truncata, assembly GCA_030765065.1. Lineage (NCBI taxonomy): Eukaryota > Metazoa > Arthropoda > Insecta > Mantodea > Mantidae > Deroplatys > Deroplatys truncata. The sequence goes on along the minus strand of CM060987.1, from coordinate 9,743,128 downwards.
CTAAGTGATATATTCTAGTATACAGAGGAAAATTAAGGAAGTCATTAAAAGATGGGGAATCGAAATAAGGACAACTGATTGAAAATTATATACAGTATTAATTACCCATCACAGGAGCTATCAATCATGCTTTGGTCCATCCCTCTAGCTTTCTTAGTTTCCGAGATAATGGTGATTTAAAAATTAGGATCGAACCCAGAACGTCAGGTATCTAATTATACATCCACAAGATACTACCTAATAACATAAACGCAATAAAGTTTATTTGGCGTCTTTATCTTAATTAGTTTAGGAGTTATTAAATTTATAATTAAATTATATTTTATCGGTATTCGAACCCTGGACACCAGAAACAAAATTATTTACAATATTAGTTTGATATGTTTAAAGGGACTGTATGCAGTTACAGCATCAATCTAAGTGATATATTCTACAGTATAGAGAAAAATAAGTAAGTGATTGAAAGATCGGGATTCGAAGTAAGGACAACTGATTGAAAATTATATACAGTATTAATTGCCCATCATAGGAACTATCAATCATGCTTTGGTCAACTCCTCTACCTCTCTTAGTTTCTGAGATAATGACGATTTAAAAATTAGGCTCGAACCCTGAACGTCAGGTATCTAATTACACATCCACAAGATACTACCTAATAACATAAACGCAATAAAGTTTATTTGGCGTCTTTATCTTAATTAGTTTAGGAGTTATTAAATTTATAATTAAATTACATTTTATCGGTATTCGAACCCTGGACACCAGAAACAAAATTATTTACAATATTAGTTTTATATGTGTAAAGGTGCTGTATGCAGTTACAGCATCAATCTAAGTGATATATTCTAGAGTACAGAGAAAAATAAGTAAGTGATTGAAAGATCGGGATTCGAAGTAAGGACAACGGATTGAAAATTATATACAGTATTAATTGCCCCTCATAGGAGCTATCAATCATGCTTTGGTCAATTCCTCTACCTCTCCTAGTTTCTGAGATAATGACCACTTAAAAATTAGGCTCGAACCCAGAACGTCAGGTATCTAATTACACATCCACAAGATACTACCTAATAACATAAACGCAATAAAGTTTATTTGGCGTCTTTATCTTAATTACTTTAGGAGTTATTAAATTTATAATTAAATTACATGTTATTGGTATTCGAACCCTGGACACCAGAAACAAAATTATTTACAATATTAGTTTGATATGTTTAAAGGTGCTGTACGCAGTTACAGCATCAATCTAAGTGATATATTCTAGAGTATAGAGAAAAATAAGTAAGTGATTGAAAGATCGGGATTCGAAGTAAGGACAACTAATTGAAAATTATATACAGTGTTAATTGCCCCTCATAGGAGCTATCAATCATGCTTTGGTCAATTCCTCTACCTCTCCTAGTTTCTGAGATAATGACGATTTAAAAATTAGGATCGAACCTTGAACGTCAGGTATCTAATTACACATCTACAAGATACTACCTAATAACATAAACGCAATAAAGTTTATTTGGTGTCTTTATCTTAATTAGTTTAGGAGTTATTAAATTTATAATTAAATTACATTTTATCGGTATTCGAACCCTGGACACCAGAAACAAAATTATTTACAATATTCGTTATATATGTTTAAAGGTGCTGTATGCAGTTACAGCATCAATCTAAGTGATATATTCTAGAGTATAGAGAAAAATAAGTAAGTGATTGAAAGATCGGGATTCGAAGTAAGGACAACTGATTGAAAATTATATACAGTAATAATTACACATCATAGGAGCTATCAATCATGCTTTGGTCAACTCATCTACCTCTCTTAGTTTCTGAGATAATGACGATTTAAAAAATTAAGGATTGAACCCAGAACACCAGGTACCCAAGTATACATCCACAAGATACTACCTAATAACATAAACGCAATAATGTTTATTTGGCGTCTTTATCTTAATTAGTTTAGGAGTTATTAAATTTATAATTAAATTACATTTTATCGGTATTCGAACCCTGGACACCAGAAACAAAATTATTTACAATATTAGTTTGATATGTTTAAAGGTGCTGTATGAGTTACAGCATCAATCTAAGTGATATATTCTAGGTTATAGAGAAAAATAAGTAAGTGAATGAAAGATCGGGATTCGAAGTAAGGACAACTGATTGAAAATTATATTCAGTATTAATTGCCCATCATAGGAGCTATCAATCATGCTTTGGTCAACTCCTCTACCTCTCTTAGTTTCTGAGATAATGACGATTTAAAATTTAGGCTCGAACCCAGAACGTCAGGTATCTAATTACACATCCACAAGATACTACCTAATAACATAAACGTAATAAAGTTTATTTGTCGTCTTTATCTTAATTAGTTTTGGAGTTATTAAATTTATAATTAAATTACATTTTATTGGTATTCGAACCCTGGACACCAGAAACAAAATTATTTACAACATTAGTTTGATATGTTTATAGGTGCTGTATGCATTTACAGCATCAATCTAAGTGATATATTCTAGAGAATAGAGAAAAAATAAGTAAGTGAATGAAAGATCGGGATTCGAAGTAAGGACAACTGATTGAAAATTATATACAGTATTAATTGCCCCTCATAGGAGCTATCAATCATGCTTTGGTCAACTCCTCTACCTCTCTTAGTTTCTGAGATAATGACGATTTAAAAATTAGGATCGAACCCCGAACGTCCGGTATCTAATTACACATCCACAAGATACTACCTAATAACATAAACGCAATAAAGTTTATTTGGCTTCTTTATCTTAATTAGTTTAGGAGTTATTAAATTTATAATTAAATTACATTTTATCGGTATTCGAACCCTGGACACCAGAAACAAAATTATTTACAATATTAGTTTGATATGTTAAAAGGTGCTGTATACAGTTACAGCATCAATCTAAGTGATATATTCTAGAGTATAGAGAAAAATAAGTAAGTGATTGAAAGATCGGGATTCGAAATAAGGACAACTGATTGAAAATTATATACAGTAATAATTACACATCATAGGAGCTATCAATCATGCTTTGGTCAACTCATCTACCTCTCTTAGTTTCTGAGATAATGACGATTTAAAAAATTAAGGATTGAACCCAGAACACCAGGTACCCAAGTATACATCCACAAGATACTACCTAATAACATAAACGCAATAATGTTTATTTGGCGTCTTTATCTTAATTAGTTTAGGAGTTATTAAATTTATAATTAAATTACATTTTATCGGTATTCGAACCCTGGACACCATGTACCCAAATATACATTCACAAGAAACTACCTAATGACATTAATGTAATAAACTTTATATGACGTCTTTATCGTAATTAGTCTTGAGTTAATAGAAGCTGAATTTGTAATCACTCCTAGGATTCGTACCCAGCCATCCCGGTCAACTTGGAAGTCATTGGAGAAGCTGCTGCTTTTTATATCATTTCCCCCGCTAAAGCTGAAGCGGTGAGAGTTGTGCAGAGCACTTAGGAAAACAATTACTGACATTGTTCGCTAATGTGGTGAAAGCGTATAACGTGGTCAGCTAATGGAGGTCACCGTTACCACCAGGCAGAAGTAGGTCGTTGTTCGCTAATGTACGTAAACAGATCCTGAATGCAAACTTAAAAGTCTATTAATGTGGTGAAAGCGTCTAACATGGTCAGCTAATGGACAAGCGCTTTCCCCAGATAGAAATAGGCTGCAAGTGTTTTCATTAAATTACAGACTGTTCCCGTGAGCAGACTGCTTATACTGACGCTCGAGTCAACAATTCATTATTCAAAAAACTTAATTGCTCGAGGAGCCTTAGATATGCGTGGATTAGTAGTCATAAAAAAATGTTTGACGAACATTACCTAATTAATTTGCCGAGGGGCGGCAGGCCTCGAGAAAACAATTCCCTCAATTCAGGACGCCACAATAGAACGCATGGGGGAGGGGGTAGGACCTGTCGGCATCTCCGGCGATCATTAGCGGGTTACATATGTTTACATATGTATTACGACACATATCCATTAGACTTGACATTAGCGGCGGTCATTAGCGGGTTACACGTGTTTACATATGTTTACATATGTTAAAACACATGTAATTACACTTATCAGCTGTCGGCATCTTCCTTTGCGCTCGCTCTCTCATGATATGACTACTCATATGCTTCATGTTAATCGAGATGTTAATCTTATTGCTAATTTTCTTGTAGATGCAAGGGGAATTGGTAGGCTTTAAGCGATAGTCAAATGTTTTATGAGCTGCTTGCTATGTGACGCATTCCATTCTCTTTGCATGTCCAGGACATAAAAAGAAATCTGATTTGTTACACTCACATGACTTTCTCTACTCTTGTACAAATTATTTTTACAAACTCTTATTCTCCATCTACTTCATGTTAATCAAGATAAACATTTGCAGAGTCTATCTTATTGCTAATTTTCTTGTAGATGTAAGGGGAATATATATTTACAAGGGCAATATAGAAATACAGTAGCCTTTAAGCACATACATATCTCTTAATAGCTGGTTGCTATGTGCAGCACCATTCCCTTTGCCACAGATTAATACTCTTTGCATATCCAAGACAAAAAAATGAATAACAAATTCCCATTTAAGAAAATAAGTATTGACAAATTTAAGGGAATGACAAGCAATATCTCGAAAATGGTTCACTCAACAAAAAAAATGTATATGACATGAATTGTGTATTTTAACGCGATTTACATTTTTTGTGTAGTAAAATTTTGTCTTATCTCTTATGGTTTACCAGTTACGCAAAAGTCGTTCACAATGAAGAATACTTTTGGAGACATTCCCAGAAAATTCAAGATATACATTTTATTTGTCATAAAAATATCTTAAACATATGATATTTTAATCAAAATCGTTAGAGCCGTTTTTGAGAAAATTAAAATTTTCGAAAAATGTTCCATGTAAAGGGTACTCTGAGGTGGGGGGATTTTCTTGAAAACCTTCGTGTCGCATCTCTGGAAGATACTGAACCTAAATACCAAGTTTGGTGTTTATCCGACTGTTCGTTTCTGAGTTATGCTGTTCACTGACAGAGACACCCACAAGGACGTTTCCAAAAAATGCTTTTTTTGGATTCAGGTGATCTCAAAACATGTATTTCCGGTGAAATCTCGGTATAGAATGTTTGGGTGGAATACAATACTTCCCCTGCTTACTATACGTAGTAGAGAAAGTAAAAAAACTTTCGCAAGAATAGTTGGCAGATGCTACATAGATATAGTGATGTGAATGTAAGACTTTTAGGTGCCTAAAGGCGCCACTAATTGTTAGGTTGTGCTGCAACAGAAGATGTCATTAGGAATTTGGAAGCAGATCCAGGTAGGGCGACGTGACCGGAAGAGGAAGAAACCGCACCGGATGTGCGAGGCCCGGGAAGTGACGTTAACTAATAGAACGGAAACTGTTGTGCTGATAGGGTAACCGCTTGCGGTCTGTCCTCCGGAACCGCGGAATCATCCGATCACCATCCTTGCCGCCCGAGTTCGATACTTTAACCCGTCACCTTCACTTTGTGTTTCGAGTATACAGGGTGTTCAGGAAACGAGTACCGAATGTTTGTGGTGTTGGGGCAGTCCAAGGCAACTCTTCTTCTTTAACGGATTGTCTTCCTGTTTGTAGGACTTACAAGCCAGTGCCTGTCGAGGAGCAAGCAAAATCAGGATGGGTGATCAGCCCAATGGCTGGTATGGCGGTGAAGAAGGAGGAAGTGAAATGTAATGATGAAAGGGATGATATGAAAATTCGCGGATCAAATTATCCAACCGAGGAAGGCCGCCTAAAAAGCCTTCGGACAGATCGGTCGGCCCGAATACAGGCCACAGACGTTACCACCTTAACTTCGGTCCAAGGCAACTCAACTTGGTGAAAATACCAAACTGCGCAATTCTAGACCTATGTCTATCAACTTCAAGTTTTTGTGTGATAATTGGCATGTGCTTTGCAAATAAAATATCAGCGTTGGCACCTCTGAGTCAAACTATTGCTGACAATGCTTGTGTTAGTGTTTGACTTGAAGCCCGAGAAAATATTATTCAGGAGCGCCGATAGATCAAGATCCGACATGTATCTAATTATCATTACAAATTTCCTCTCTCCAATCTAGAAAACAGTAGCATAGATTTATTCATAAATACATTTTGCATTTCAGAGTCCCAGCAGTGTTGCCAATCAAAAAGCTTTGAATCTCGCTACAGGATCTACTTCATTTTAATGCAAATAAACGTTTACAGAAACAGCTACATTACACATTTCGTTATAGAGAACAGCGATAGTCAAATGTTTAACAACTGAACGCTATATGCTGCCTTAAAATTCCATACTGTTTCCATGACATCGCGAGAAACAACTGAAAATCAGGAGGAATAGAAAAGAATGACAAAGTATCGAACAATTGGAATCGTCTATAACGGATATCTCAGAAATAGCTAATACCACAAGAGAAGTTATTTGAAGCAAATGTGTGTTTTGAAGAGATCTACATTTTTGCGCTTACGTTTTCGTCTTTCACTTAACGTTTCAGTCATACAAAATTCCTTCCGAAAGTAGAGCACTTCACAGGCCATTCCTAGTAAACTCAAGCTATACATTTTATTTGTCATGTAAATATCTTAAACATATAATATTTTAATCAAAATCATTTTTGAGAAAATAAAAAATTGCGAAAATGTAAAGAGTAGTTGTGGGTGGGGTTATTTTCTTGGAAAATCTTCGTGTCGCAACTTTAAAAGGTACTGAACTTAAATACAAAGTTTGGTGTTTGTGCGACTTTTCTTTTTACTTTCTCTACTACGTATAGTAAGTAGGGGAAGTATTGTATTCCACCCAAAAATTCGATACCGAGATTTCACCGGAAATACATGTTTTGAGACCCCCTGAATAAAAAAAAAAGCATTTTTGGAAACATGTCCGTGTGTGTGTGTGTGTGTGTGTGTGTGTGTGTCTGTGAACAGCATAACTTAGAAATAAACTGTCGGATAAACACCAAACTTGGTAATTAGGTTCAGTATCTTCCAGAGATGCGACACGAAGGTTTTCAAGAAAATACCCCCACCCCAGATTGCCCTTTACATGGAACATTTTTCGAAAATTTTAATTTTCTCAAAAATGGTTCTAACGATTTTGATTAAAATATCATATGTTTAAGATATTTTCATGACAAATGAAATGTATATCTCGAATTTTCTGGGAATGTCTCCAAAAGTATTCTTCATTGTGAACGACTTTTACATAACTGGTAAACCATAAGAGATATACAAAAGTTTACTACACAAAACATGTAGATCGCGTTAAAATGCACAATTTGTCATATACATCTTTGTTGTTGAGTGAACCATTTTGGAGATATTGCTTGTTATTCCCTTAAATTTTCCAATACTTATACTTTTTCTGAAATGGGTATTCGTTATTCATTTTTATTTTTATGTCCTGGACACACAAAGAGAATGGAATACTCCACATAGCAACCAGCTCTTAAAACATTTGACTATCGCTTAAAGCCTTACATATTCCCCTTGCACCTACAAGAAAATTAGCAATAAGGTTAATATCTCGATTAACATGAAGTAGATGGAGAATAAGCGTTTGTAAAAATAGTTTGTACAAGGATAGAGAAAGTCATGTGAGTGATTTTTTTGTTCAGTGGGCCTCAAAACTGTTTTTCGGTGAAATCTGTAATCGAATTTTTGGTGGAATGCAATGTCTTCCCTACCTATTAGGCATGGTAAAGAAAGTAAAAACGAAATGTCGGATAAACACCAAACTTGGCATTTAAGTTCAGCAACTTTCAAGAAAATTCTCGTCAATCCAAAATATTCTTTATATTGAAAATTTTGATTTTTTCAAAAGTGAAAGTGTCTATCTTGAATTTTTGGAAAATAGGCTGTGAAATATTATACTTGAAAATACAAGCAGAATAAAAGATTAAAAATCTGGAAGTGGAATTTTTCACCGCTTTTGTTAGGTAAGGGTTGGTTTTTTAAAGTTATGAAAACATAATTTTCCCAGGTTCCACTAGCGGAAGTCCATGTACTTCAAACGGCCCAACTGCCCAAAGAATGAATATCACAGGCATTATCTGATGTCAGTATTCAGCGAAATTAAGTGATGGGAACGTTACAGACAATGAATTTCCTCTTTAACCTGTTAGGGCAGAACTTGCTCTCAATAAACGACGAGAATTACCCACTGATACTTCTGCTTAACAAGATGGGGAGGTAAGACTTGAACAGGAAGCATACTCATCCTTTACAACCCCTGTTTCAATCATTTCTTTTACCTTTCCACTCCCCCCCCCCATTTATATGCCGCCTTTAGTGTCTACGTGTTTTTTTGTTTGGTTTTTGTTGTTGTTTTTATTTACCACGTACATAGTAGGTGGAGCAGGTATTGCACTCCATCCAAAGTTCCATCCATCCATCGTGGTGTGAAGCCCTCTGCACTTCCTTGTGTGTATGGGTGTTGGGGAGAGAGAGAGAGAGAGAGGACAGCATAACAAAAACCAAAAATCCGACAAATACTAAACCTGGTATTTAGGTTCAGTACCTTCCAAAGATGCGACACAAAGATTTTAAAGATAATCCCCCAAGTACCCCTTACAAGAATATTTTTAAAAGAATTTATTTTCTAAAAATGGTCTCAAGGATTTGAATTAAAATGCCATATATTAAAGATATTCACATGACAAATAAAATGTGTATATTGAATTTTCTGGGCATAGTCTGTGCAGTCCTCTTCATTCGGAAGGAATTTTGTATAAATTGTATAAGTAGTAAACGTTTAGCGATAGACGAAAACATACTACGAAAAAAAAAGTACACACACACACACAATTGTGTGTTTTCAAATACATCAAATAACTTTATTGTGGCATTAGACATTTCCGAGATAACCGTTATTATGGTTATCTCTGAGCCATTCTTATCAAATCCGGTCGATTTTCAGTTGTTTCTCGCGATGTCATGGAAACAGTATGGAATTTTAAGGCCAGCATATAGCGTCCAGTTGTTAAACATTTGACTATCGCTGTTCTCTATAACGAAATGTATAATGTAGCTGTTTCTGTAAAGGTTTATTTGGATTATAATGAAGTAGATAGAAAAATAAACTTTAGTAAGAATAATTTGTATTCCCACCAATAAACGATGGAGGATAAAGTCATGTGAATGTAACACAGATTTTCTTTTGCAGCAGTCGTTCATGACAATGAAGTTCACTCGTTTAGTGTCTGTGTCAATCTTTGGGTTGTCTTTAAATTCACTCTCTCCTTCATACTTCCGGATTCAAGGGAGGATAGGGAATAATCCTGGCTAAAGAAAAGTTCCCACTCCAGCCGGGAATCAAATCTAGGACTCTGGATTTGGAGGTCAGTATGCTAACCACCAGACCACAGAGGCAGTCAGGAATTATTTTTTTTCTCTCGCTCTCTCTCTCTCTCTCTCTCTCTCTCTCTCATGCGTATTTTAGATCGCATATTTAAGAACCTGCCTTCCCTTGGACCAGGGCTGTCATTCAGAACTTGCTACATATTGCTTCCTTGATTTAAGGTCTACCGGAGCAGTTTTTTTTCTTTTCTTTTCAGATAAATCCTTTTAGCCCACAATGCCCTGTTACAGTTCAGGTTATTGTAGCATTTCCAAAATGTTTCAACTATGGGAAGGTCCACATCCGTCAATTGATCTCTTGTTTTTATTCTATCACTTACCTATAGTAAGTACATGTATTGCTTCCACCCAAAAATTCGATGCCGAGAATTCATTGGGAACATTTTTAGAAAATGATCCATGTGAGTGAACAGCTTAATTCAAAACGAAATGTCGGTTAAATACCACACTTCGGTTTTAAATTTAGGATCTTCCAAGGATGCGACACAAAGATTTTCAACATCCCAAACTAGCTTGCACATTTTCGTAATCTTTATTTGCTCAAAATTGCCTCTAATGATTTTGATTAAAATGACATGTGTTTAAGATATTTACACAAGTAACATGTACTATATCTTGAATTTTGTGGGAATATCCTGTGAAGTCGTCTGCATTCTGAATTACTCTTGCATAATTCTTTAACGGTAGGAGAGTATAGAAAAAATATAGATTCTTTAAAATACACAATTTATTACAAATAAAATTTTTGTATCAGCCATTTCCGAAATATCCTTTTTTATTGGTTTGATTTTTCAAATACGCATACTGTTTTCAAGTAGTAAGTCACCTGTTCCCCCCTTCCTTTTTTCCCCTTGTCATGCAAAGAGCACGAAATTTCAGTCATCACATACCGACAGACTTTTCAAAAATCTGACTCTCGCTTTAGCCTATTGCATCAATAGCGTAAATAAGAGGGGAGTCAATGGGGGTATGGATACCCCATAAAATATAAAAAATGAAAAAGCAAAAACGCAAACAAAAATAAAAATTGCAAATAGAAGTAAAGCAATAGTGTGGAATCTGCTAAATTAAAGTGTACACTATGTGATCAAAAGTATCCGGACACCACCACAAGCATACGTTTTTCATCTTAGGTGCATTGTGCTGCCACCTACTGCCTGGTACTCAGACATCGTGAAACAGTAGAATGGGAAGCTCCGTGGAACTCATGGACTTCGAACGTGGTCAGGTGATTGGGTGTCACTTGTGTCAGAAGTCTGTACGCGAGATTTCCTAAACATCCCTAGGTCCACTGTTTCTGATGTGATAGTGGAGTGGAAAGTGAAGGGACATGTACAGCATAAAATCGTACAGACCGACCTCGACTGTTGACTGACAGAGACCGCCGACATTTGAAGAAGGTCGTAAAGAGTAATAGGCAGACATCTATCCAGACTATCACACACGAATTCCAAACTGCATCAGGATCCACTCCAAGTACTATGACAGGCGTGAGGTAAGAAACCTTGAATGAAAATGCCAAACGACGCCTCGCTTGGTGTAAGGAGCGTCAACATTACACGATTGAACAGTGGCAAAACGTTGTGTGGAGTGACGAATCACTGTACACAATGTGGCGATCCGATGGCAGGGTGTGGATATGGCGAATGCCCGGTGAACGTCATCTGCCAGCGTGTGTAGTGTCAACAGTGAATTTCGGAGGTGGTGGTGTTATGGTGTGGTCGTGTTTTTCCTGGAGGAGGCTTGCACCCCTTGTTGTTTTGCGTGGCACGATCACAGCGCAGACCTACATTGATATTTTAAGCACCTTCTTTCTTCCCACTGTTGAAAAGCAATTCGGAAATGGCGATTGCATCTTTCAACATGATCGAGCACCTGTTAATACTGCACGGGCTGTGGCGGAGTGGTTACAAGACAATAACATCCCTGCAATGGACTGGCCTACACAGAGTACTGACTTGAATCTTATAGAACACCTTTGGGATGTTTTGGAACGCCGACTTCGTGCCAAGCCTCACCGACCTACATCGATAGTTCTCCTCAGTTCCGCACTCCGTGAAAAATGGGCTGCCATTCCCCAAGTAACCTTCCAGCACCTGATTGAAAGTATGCCTACGAGAGTGAACGCTGTCATCAAGGCTAAGGGTGAGCCAACACCATATTGACTTATTACCGATGGAGGGGTCCACGAACTTGTACGTCATTTTCAGCCAGGTGTCCGGATACTTTTGATCACGTAATATATATTTAGTAATATATTCCTTGATTTATATATAAAAATCTAAGGCTGGTAAAGAACAAATGTACATCTAGAACGATCACCATAAACAGCTGACATACGCAATAAACCTGCACACACCACAATGGAGTATATACATAAACTAGATCGAACTATATGCAAAGTCCTTCAGGATAACAGAAATATAAACACAGTAGCTGGCGGGTGTAATGCCAACTTAACATTTTAATAATTGTTCTTGCTAAAGTCAATATAACCAAACGTTTGTGGGTGTAGATGTATAGCTGGAAAGCCTGGGCAAACCGAATTGCTTATAGTCCGCGGCTAACACAAATCTTGCACTCGAATCACCCAATAATTTTAATGAATAGTATTTAAGATAATCAAGTAGGTAATAAGACAACTTGAGATAATGCTATTGGTTACTGTATGAAGGGTCTTGCATTGTATCTTGAACAGTTTGGGGAAGTGGTGGTGGTTCATGAAGTCAGTTCAGACCCCCCCCCCAAATGATCTGCACCACTGTATGTATCCTTTTAAACCTCCTTGTGCACAATCAAATTTTTATCATATCAGTGCTTTGCTTTACAAGAGTTTCCAAGAGTTGTCACAACTTGACAACTTTTGCTGTCAGATGTCTTCCAGAGTCTCGAAAGCGAATAAGGACATGTTCTAAACGGACAATGATTTGATGGCTTTAGCCAATGAAATGTGAATATTTAGGGTGCGTCACGAAATCTGCAAACGAAAAGAAACACAAATGGCTACCTGGGATATCGTATGCAACCTAGTTAGGTTATTCGAAAGCTGGCCATGTCTATACGTTATGGACTACCACAACAAGACGAGGGCATATGAAGGAATTGCCAGGCAGATGTTATATTATGTGTAGTTAAACGTGTTACTTCCAATGTACTCCTCGTAATTTGACTTCGATGATTGTAATACATGAAAATGCTATGTGATTACGTAAAGAACAATTGTTATACCGTGACGCTGATAGTAAACTATTTGTACGTGATAAATTATCAATATGCTCTGAAGGGGTTCAGTTTGGCAAAAAGACAGCGCGCAAATAGAGGTTAGCGACATTTTCAAGTCTTGCCAGTCTTGTCAAATATTTAACAATTGTTCTTGTAAACCTTTGAATTAAAAACAAGTTTCATCATGTACGAAGGGCTTTATACCTACAAGAAACATGTAGTGAAAGTTTGTCTGGATCAACAAGAAGAAGAGTGAGTATAGAAAGTGATGTGAATGTAAGACATGAGTGTTTTGCACCCTGATTTTTTTTGAAAGCGGGACATGGCTGGCAGTGTATGAAAGGAGAAACTGGTGTGGACGTATGTAGGTGTGGCAAGGCCAGTTTCCGGCCTGTCCCGTGTGTGGGAGAGCCACAAGGTGAAATAGAGGCTGTCCTGGCGAGAGCTATTTCTGGCGGGAACACGCGCCCGCCCGCCCGCCTCCTTTCCATAGGTCCGAACTCTTGTTTGTTTACTCCTTGCTATTCTTTTGTAGTGTTTCTATACTTAAGTTCCCGTCAAAACTTACAAATCAGAAATAAAACATTCACATGATTGTCCCCAACTGGTTCATTAATCGAGATAAAGCTTTTGTAGAAATATGTAGATTCATTATACATTTCGTTGTAGATACAAGAGGGATATACGAAACAGAATGTATAGTCAGATGCTTAAAAGCTGGTCGCTATATGCTGGCCTTGAAATTCCATACTATTTCCAGTACATCGCGGGAAACAACTAAATAATAGAAATGGCTGATACCACAAAAAATATTAGAAATAAAAGAGATCCACATTTTTTGAGTTGTAAGTCTTTTTTTTTTTTTTTTTTTTTGTCCAGCTTACCCGTTATACAAAATTATACAAAAGTTCCTTCCGAACGAAGAGGACTGCACAACAATTCTCAGAAATTTCAAGATATACAATTTATGGTGTAGGTATCTTAAACACGTGGTATTTTAATCAACATCCTTAAGAGCCATTTTTGAGAAAATCCAAAATATCGAAATTTTCATGGAAAGGATAGTTTGGGGTGGGGAGATTTTCTTGAAAATGATCGTATCAATTCTTGGAAGATGCTGAACTTAAATACCAAGTTTAGTATTTATCGTTTTTTTAGGTATGCTGTCACCCGGGCGCGGTCCTTTTTACTTTCTCTACTACGTATAGTAAGTAGGGGAAGTGTTGTATTCCACCAGAAATTCGATACCGAGATTTCACCGGAAATACATGTTTTGAGACCCCCTGAATCCAAAAAAAGCATTTTTGGAAACTTGTCCGTGTGTGTGTGTCTGTGAACAGCATAACTCAGAAACGAACAATCGGATAAACACCAAACTTGGTATTTAGGTTCAGTATCTTCCAGAGATGCGACACGAAGGTTTTCAAGAAAATCCCCCCACCCCAGATTACCCTTTACATGAAACATTTTTCGAAAATTTTATTTTTCTCAAAAATGGCTCTAACGATTTTGATTAAAATATCATGTTTAAGATATTCTTATGACAAATGAAATGTATATCTTGAATTTTCTGGGAATGTCTCCAAAAGTATTCTTCATTGTGAACGACTTTTGCATAACTGGTAAACCATAAGAGATAGACAAAAGTTTACTACACAAAAATGTAGATCGCGTTAAAATACACAATTTATGTCATATACATTTGTTTTGTTGAGTGAACCATTTTCGAGATATTGCTTGTTATTCCCTTAAATTTTTCAATACTTATTTTCTCAAATGGGAATTCGTTCTTCATTTTTTTGTCTTGGATATGCAAAGAGTATTAATCTGTTGCAAAGAGAATGGTGCTGCACCTAGCAACCAGCTATTAAGAGATATGTATGTGCTTAAAGGCTACTGTATTTCTATATTGCCCTTGTAAATATATATTCCCCTTACATCTACAAGAAAATTAGCAATAAGATACTCTGCAAATGTTTATCTCGATTAACATGAAGCAGATGGAGAATAAGCGTTTGTATAAATAGTTTGTACAAGAGTAGAGAAAGTCATGTGAGTGTAACACATCAGATTTTTTAAAAAAAAATGCTCTTTTTGTATTCAGGTAGTGCCAAAACATGTATTTTCGGTGAAATCTCCTTATCTAATTTTTGGGTGGAATGTAATAATACCTACTAGGTACATTGTAGAGAAGGTAAAACTCGTTTCTTATTCAGGGGGCTGAAAACATTTATTCCCGTTGAAATCTCGATATCGAATTTTTGAGTGGAATGTAATATTCTGGTTACTGTAGGTAAGCACTTGAGAAAGTAAAAAGAATGGGCTCGCACACAAAACGTACTGAAGTCTTAAGTATCACTCCGTGCTTGACATTCTTGTGAACGCATGGAAGAGCTTCCTTTCTTATACCCAGCTCAAGAAGCTGCCAGCATTATCTCGCAATGCATCAACACTGAAGTGTTCTCCTGTACACTTGATAAAGAAACTAAAAGTACTAATTCAAAGAAGAAATATATTTTATTACTGTTTACTGTACAAAACATCCTGTCTATAGAGGACTCATGGTTTGAGAAAAAACTGTGCACCTTGTAGCATATGGCATTATTCAGTTATTCGCTTTGCCTAAAACACTCTAAACTGCACAACAGTGAAAACAATTTGAAGAGGAAAGGTTAAAATGAGTCCCAGAGGGAAGTATGTCTTCAGAAAGGGAATCTTTATTCTGCAAAGGGAAATTTTGTTTAGCCAGCGTGACAACATGGGAAGCTTGAAAGATACGACTTCATAAGTTGTCTATCTTCTTGTCTTGCTGATGGCCAAGCTGTAGATAAGCTTGCTAGTGTTCCAACAACTATGAATATGTTAGCACTCTCACTTGTTTCTGAACGAGTACACTTGGCACCATGATCAAATTAACTAATTCTCAAGCTGGCCTGGTCGATGCTCGAAGAAGCGGGAAAGAGCTAAGAGAAAGAGAATTTGAATTATGGCCAAAGCTTCCGCAGAAAGGTAGTACACTCCGGTGAACTCTTGTATTGAACGCCGCAATTATTTAACATGCCGACGAGAGCCGGACAGGACCCAGGATGGCGATGCCGCAGAGAGACCGAAAAATTTGAGTATGTCCTGGGATCTTTCCCGCTTACCATGTTGTCTCTTCCTCTACAAAAGAACAGTTCTGTTCAGATCGTAACATTTTGTGGTTATTCTCGTGGAGAGAAGTTAAAAAAAACTCATTATTGTAACAGTTTAATTTATGAAACTTAAATTCTCCTATAACCAAATGCACCGTTATAACAGAGGCTTTAAGAAGCTATACGCAGGTGCCGCAGTCGTTTCCGGCTGAGAATCCTCTGCCACTGTGAAAACATAAACGTGGGAAATGGAAAGAAGACAACTGTGTTAAATGATTTTAACAAATTCTGTGAAAATTACCCATCTCTAATCGACAATGAATATGGTTGTCCATTGTTTAGCAATAATTGAACTTCTTTGTTAGTGATGCAGAATTGTTGTTGGGATAGCTTGGGTTGCGTTTGTTTTCTGTTGTGTTTTAACCTATAGCGCTAATCGTTATTCAACTGTCGTCTCATAAAAGGTTAAAGCAAAGGTGGTATACTGATATTAATCATTAAATGAATGATTTCTAAAGCCTGAAGTTAAGAACAGTTTAATCCAGGACCTTCAACCACAGATGCCGAACTGTTCAGGTACAACTTTTATTTGTCTACTCTTAGTATTATGTGTTATAACTAGGGCCCGGAGTTTTAGTTTTAAACCTATATTTTTCCTCACTATTTAATTAACGCATTTCAAGATATATGTTCTTTCATAACTCCTGGAGCAGAATATGCGAATTTCATTACACCTAAAAAAACCTAAATGAGGGGTTGACACCTAAAAGAACCTAAATAGCTGTTTTTTCCTTTTTCGAAATGAAGAATGTTATTTTCGGATTGAAAGTCATTGTAAAATTACTTCCACCACTTCTAGCCAGCAGATAGTTCAAGCTACCAGCGTTAAACGCAGCACATGTGACGTGGTGACACCTGGATGAGCTAAGAAGGTCAGGACTGCGTAACCTGCGTAACGAGATCGCCTCCGAGAGTACAGCGAGAATACTTTTCTAATGTAATTGATGTATAGTAAAACAATGCCTAAATCACATTTATTGAAAAATTGGATTGCTGCAGATCCACACTTCGCTTTTGCTAGTGACAGACGGTGCTGCCTACATGTTGAAGGCCGGGAGAGCGGGGGTTCTACAGCCCTTCCACCCGATCATGCTACATGTTACGTGCTTGGCCCACGGCCTGCACCGCCTTGCAGAGGAGATTAGAAGCCACTTCAGTGACGTGAACAGTCTGATATCTTCGGTCAAGAAGGTTTTCTTAAAAGCCCCAACACGTATAGAATTGTCCAAAGAGAAAGTACCACCAACCCCTCTTTCACCTGAGCCGATATTTTCCGCTGGGGAAATTGGCTGTCTGCTGGCATTTACTATGCCGAGCACTTGAAAGATGTTAAAAATGTCAATGAATTGGATGAAACAGAAGCTTCCTGCATTTTCAAGGCTAAGAAATCACTCTAGTGCCCCACTCCTACTGCTTCCCTTGTGCACATTAAGACACGTTTTTATTTTATACCAGAAGCTACAACTTTACCACTGAAAGATGCTCTAGATATCATTGGCAATGTTTCCAGTAAAGAAATACCTGGACCAGTTGCAGAAGATTCTTCGACGAAATCCTGATTTTGAAGATAGGAAAATCATCAATTCAGTATTGCACGGAGAAAAGATGCAGGAAAACTACCCCTAGAACCTGCTACACAGGCATCTATGTTCTACGCTCCAGTGACGTCATGTTGCGTTGAAAGAACCTTTTCTACATACAAGAATGTGTTTAGGAGATAATAGGGTTTACACCAGAAAATTTGAGAATGTAACTATCTACTGCAAGCCAAACGATAAATCTTATAACTAAGTACCAGAACAGCAAAATTATTGATACCTGTATTGATCCACGAAGCAAAACATAAAAAAAAACTATTTTAAGCATACAAGAAACCTAAAATGAAGGTTTTTTCCCCTAAAAATCCGGGCCCTAGTTATAAGTTTAGGATGTAAGGCAAAATATAGGAATAAGACATACAATGTTTAAAAGCTAATGATCCCCAAGCTGCGCAATATACTGTATTTGCATTCTGTCTGAAACAACTTCCTCTCACGGGTACCTAGTTCCCGTGATCCTCCACGTAATGCTGCCATGTGCTCGGCAGAGTGATACTTTTAAGTTTTGTTTACCTCTCCTATCAGCTTATAGCTTTCTCTATCCACTGTTTATAGCAAAAATAGGTTGTGGATCAGAAACATGGAAAAAAATCAGTTCTACCTACACTAATGTAAGAGTAGAACTCGTAGCACATATAAATTATGAAAACCAAGCGAGAAAATAATGCTTTATTGTTAAAAATAACATCACTATAATGTAATCACATCTTAAAACATGTTTACACTAACATGTGGCACTAAACATAACACACGTTACAGTAAGCGTGGTCAAGACTAGCACAACCAGCTGACCCGCGCCCGTCACCACGAGGTCAGCATTAAACATAAAAGTGCTTCCATAGTGAAAACGAGAGGTTGTAGAACGAAGCGTTTTTCAACAACTTGTTCAGAATTGTTTATATCTTATTTTTAGACGTCTTTAAAAATTTTAGTTCGGTCCTACTTTAACGTTTAGCAGTAGCTCAAGATTATACAAAGTTCCTCCCGAATGAAGAGGACTTCACAGGCTATTCCCAGAAAATTCAAGATATACATTTTATTTGTCATGTAAATATCTTTAACATATCGTATTTTAATCAAAATCGTTGGAGCCATTTTTCAGGAAATAAAAACATTCAGAAAGTGTTCATGTAAAGGTAGTTTGGGGTGAAGGATTTTCTTAAGAATCTTGTGGTATCTTTGGAAGGTACTGAACTGAATACTAAGTTGGCATTTATCCAACTTTTCGTTTCTTGAGTTATGCTATTCACAAACACACATATAAGCGACTTTTTTCTAAAAGTGTGTTTTTTTTTATTCAAGGAACCTGAAAACATGTATTTCCAGTGAAATCTTAATATCCAATTTTTGGCTGGAATGCAATACCTTCTCTGCCTACTGTGTAGGTAGTAGAGAAGGTAGAAATAAGTGTTGACAAATGAAGCTCAGATGGTCTTGCCAATGGAGTGTTTTGTTGTTAATGAAATAAGTATAAAAGTGATTTCAGGCTAAGGATCCGGTAGAAGTTAGCAACGAATGTATGTGCAATCTTACTACAGAGTTCCGTAAATACAGTACTGTTGATCTAAACAAAAAGGCCTTATTTGCTACTGTAAACAGTAGTCTAAACTATATTCACTCTTAAGGTTGATCCGCGGCAAAACAAACCCACGTGGTCAGTGTACCGTGGTGCAACACGGTAGCAATGCGCCCAGGAAAGTAGTTCCATGCTAATCTCTGAATTTTAGAATGAATTTATCCTTAAATAGTATAATATTCTATACAAATACCTAAGGTTTTATTTAACGCTGATTTATACCGTAAAACAGACCTACATGTCCCATGATGCACTTCGTATGAGTCACTTGACATCCAGGCAGGCGCAGAATATTGTTTACAGCCAAAAACCAGCAGTTGTGTTTAGTATTATGGCGGACGGTGAATTCGCTCTTATGTTTTCGTCGAATTAGGAAAGCATTAGCGTTGACTAGTGGTGAAAAAACAATACTGTTGAATCTTTATTATAAGTTATGTGAGAAATATCCAACACCTTCCGCGAAAGATATGGTGAAATTAACTTCTGAGTTCACCGGTGTTTCGAGTACAAGTATAAACAGTGCTTGTGCAGAAAAATCTGAAACCAGAAAAGTGGTTACACCCGGGGGGGGGGGAAATCACGCGATGCAAGAATGTAGTGATTTTAAGAAGAATGCAATTCGCGTAACAGTGCACAATTATTTTTTTTAATGAGCCGCCAACAGTTAATAAAGTGCCGCTTCCAGAGAGCGAATAAATTAGGTTATCGCATACCTGTTACTTTATTTTTCGCTCATTTATTTCAGAATTAACTATTATTATATGTGCAAACGTTTATTTTGTTGCAACTATCAATCTTATCATCTTTAACCCTTATCAGAATATGCTAGTCACCGTTTCAATTGTCGAAATAAGGACTCTGTTCTTTTTTGCACTACGTGCCGCTTGAACTCGCCACATGGTCTGAAAGTGTGACAGTATTTCTAGTGCGAATGGCGGAAAGATACATTATAGCGGTGCACTGGTCACCTGGGTTTGTTTTGACGCGGATCAACCTAAGAGTGAATACAGAGTAGTAATGGGGAAAATGGAGTAGGATACAAGTGTATTGTACTTCTACTGACAAAACGTATTGTTCACGGCCTCACAGGTAAACAACACCCTAATGCGCACCTCAGCCCACCCTATTATATGTGCAGTATACTTCACTTCACCCTTAAGTTGTCCCGGATCCTTACCCTGGCGATTATAAATACAAACAGTGATCGACTTAATATGTTGATGGTGCTTGTATGTGCTCGATGGGCCACTTGCTGGTCGTGTACATAGCCACAAAAACAGCAGGGGTTAATAAAAACGTTTCATACAAAAGTCGTTTGATTTGAGGTGCTGTAGCTATTGGTAACCTATTTGAAATTGTACTGACCCCATTTCCGGTTATGAAATGAAGCTCAAGTGAAAGTCACATGTGCTATAAAGTAAGTTCAAGGGAGTTGTAAACACAACCACATGACAAGGAAACGCCTAGCATGTCGTCTCTTCCTCTACATAAAAGATGCCCCCCCCCAAAAAAAACAAAGTAATAATGTGCATACTGCAACACAGGGCCACGGTGTATAAGGTGGCAACAACCCATGTAGCGGGAATGACTTCCCTATAGGGAGGTCCGAAGCTACACGGTAAATCAACGACTAATCCAGATATCAAACGGATACTTCAGTTCGAATTAACGATTATTTGGTTCACATCGTAACATATTCTTGTGCAGGGAAATTTAAAACTTCGATTATTGTAGCGGTTGAATTCATGAAACAAAACGTGTTTGTTCAGATCCAGTTACAAGTAACTGAACCGTTATAGCAGAGGGCTTATGCGGTTATGCGCAGGCGCTGTAGTTCGCTGCCGGTTTCTATATAAGCCGTCAATGTACTCCTGCAGGAGTTGAGAAAATATTACTTCCAAGAGTGCCGTGGCGAGATCCCCCCGCCATTGTGTAGAAACTTGAACTCGGAAATTAGAAACAATTTGTGTTAAATGTTTTTCCCGAGGTCGCGGGTTCAAACCCGGCGGCGGGCGATGGAGTTTTTCGGGCGTAAAAATCCTTAGCATGACTTGCTTCGGAAGGGAAGTAAATCCGGTGGTCCCGTGTTGTAGATTTACGGCACGTAAAAGAACCTCAAGCCTGATAAAGAGGCCTCTGAGTAAAATTTCCAGTCTTTCACGCCCAATATAGAATGGGACGCTAAGAACCATAGTAGTTAAAGAGCGTCCATAAATAAAATTCAATTTCAACTTCTGTGTAAAGTATCAATCTTTGATTGAGAATGAATGTGTTAGTTTTATCTATGTTTACAAATTCGCTGAGAGAGTTCGCTATTAATGGCTGCCAAATAATTACTAAACAACGTAGCATCGTCAAACTTTAAACTTAAGCTTTATAAGGGTGATACTTTCTACCATAGTCATTTGTTTGAAACAACAACCGCTATATATACGTCAGGTCGGGTGCTTCTGGGACTGCCCTCGTAAAAGCAGTTTAATCCAATATATTTAATCCAGGTGGAGTAGTAGATAGGTTCAGCTCGGAAATATTTAGCTGTCACTTTCGATTTTCTGCTTTAGTGCTGTGTGTTACAAGTTTAGAATGTAAGGCAAAATATAGCAATAAGACGTACACGCGGGTTCGTCACATGTCCACGTGGTGGCGGAGGCTTGTTTACTTCTAAATATATACGTAAGCTTTCACGGCCGGTGTCTATAGCTTTGTGTTCTGAAATTTCCGGGCTGTTTCGTCCCTGTCTGTGAGGGACATCTTCAGAGATCTCGTCTCTGAACTAAAAACATGCCAGGAGCAAGAGAAGGTCCTAAAATAGAACCGGTATATGTACCTACTGGTGGCCCGGTGGGCGGGTCAAAGGAGAGGGACGTATTGTTTCCTGGCTGCATTGAGGTTACGGAGTTGAGAATCCAGGTTTGTTTAAATGCTTCGTCTTTATTAAAGCTTTTGATGTGTTTGTAAAGTTGTATAGCCTCTCTGTACATGATTGTAGCTAAAACCTCTACTGCATCATACGGTGGTGGTCCAGGAATAAAACTTGCTGTGCTACGGCCGATTTCTCTGTTTGTCCTAGGCGGCAATTTCTTTTATGTTGGGTTACACGTGTGTCCGCACGTGCAAGGAATCTTGTAAACACCGGATTTAGAAAATGGGTCAAGTGGATCTGTAGCTGATTTGAGAATCTGGCTTATTTTTGTTGTTGGCATGTATATGGGTTTGATTTGTCGTTTTTCTACCAATGCGATCTGTTACATTCTTTGTGGGGCAAAAAGACTGTGCTTTTTACTTTCTCTACTACGTATGGTAAGTAGGGGAAGTATTGCATTCCACCCAAAAATTCGATACCGAGATTTCACCGGAAATACACGTTTTGAGACCTCCTGAATCCAAAAAAAGCATTTTTGGAAACATGTCCGTGTGTGTGTGTGTGTGTGTGTGTCTGTGAACAGCATAACTCAAAAACGAACAATCGGATAAGCACCAAACTTGGTATTTAGGTTCAGTATCTTCCAGAGATGCGACACGAAGGTTTTCAAGAAAATCCCCCCACCCCAGACTACCCTTTACATGGAAGATTTTTCGAAAATTTTAATTTTCTCAAAAATGGCTCTAACGATTTTGATGAAAATATCATATGTTTAGGGTAATGTCATGAGAAATGAAATGTATATCTCGAATTTTCTGGGAATGTCTCCAAAAGTATTCTTCATTGTGAACGACTTTTGCATAACTGGTAAACCATAAGAGATAGACAAAATTTTACTACACAAAAAATGTAGATCGCGTTAAAATACACAACTTATGTCATATGCATTTCTTTTGTTGAGTGAACCGTTTTCGAGATATTGCTTGTTATTTCCTTAAATTTTCCAATACTTATGCTTTTTCTCAAATGCGTTATTCATTTTTTTTATGTCCTGGACATGCAAAGAGAATGGAATGCGTCACATAGCAACCAGCGTTAAAATATTTGACTATCGCTTAAAAGCTACCATATTTTCCTTGCATCTACAAGAAAATTACCAATAAGATTGACATCTCGATATCTCGATTAACATGAAGTATATGGAGAATAGGCGTTTGTAAAATTAGGTTGTACAAGAGTAGAGAAAGTTATGTGAGTGTAACACATCAGATTTTTAATAAGTATATTCGTGCGTTATTGGACTTCTATTATTTCTAGGACTTGATCAATATCTTTCTTCGAGTACTCGTTGTAATGAAGCGCCTTGTACAAGTGTCTTCAATTCCTGATAGAGATGTTTCGAGTCACAAATTCTCTTTGCACGTTCTACTAACGTCTTAATTACATTTCTTTGTTGTTTAGGATGATTGGAATGTTTACCAAGGTAACGTATGTATTGGTTTTCTGTACACAGTACATGTAAGACTTGTCTACTTACTAGTATGTTCTAGAAACGCAATTTGGCGATTCGACTCTAACTCCGTTGTAAATTTAATTTTTGTGTTTGGGCTTTTCAGGTGATCTAAGAATTTCTGAAGTTCCATTTTGCCATGCGGCATATGGCGAAAACGTTAATATAACGTAACCAACAAGTCTGTTGAAACAATAACAAAACCTTTTTGTTTGACTCCGCTCACCGGACCACAAGTGTATATATACCGGCTCTGTTTTAGCGTGTTTTTAGTGCAGAAAAAGTAGCGACGGTGAAATCTCTGAACATGTCCCTAAAAGACAGGAACGAAACGTCGGAAAGGATTTTAACCTGTAGACCACGACAAAACAGCCCGAAAATTTTAGAACACAAAGCGATCGTTCGTTTACTTCTGCTTTGAACTTAAAGTGAAACAATTATAGATATAAATATTTTTGTCCAGGAAATTTTAATGCAGTATTGTCCGAAATAAATGACTTGTTACGTGTGGTCCGTTTCACCCTGTGTGAGTAGATGGCAGGTGGCTATCTGGCGATGCATCCGTGAATATACCGTGTATCAAAAACACATGTCGCCGGTGTCCTTATGCTTCGTATACAGGGTGAATCACCTAAAACTTGCACCGCAAATATTTCGGAAATTGAAAGTGCTATTGATGTGCAGTTTTCACAGCTTTGATTGGTTGTCAGGGGCTCGTACATTTAGCCTATAAACAGGTTTTAATAATACTGAGAAAGTGTATTTTTTGAGCAAACATACAGTTTTTTAAATGGAACAATGCCTAGTTACATCAACAGAATAAAGGTAGGGTAAATTAGAATGTCAACGGTCTTTGTTGCACGATTCTAGTGCAAGTGGTTTACGAGAAATCGTATTTTGAAAAGTTTCCACCCCGACAATTCTTTGCCCCATTCAACCTGCTTAGTTGCTAGGTACGATGTTATGTTTGTTTGCATTGTGTTTTCTGTTCATTGATTGCATTGCGACTTTCTGGTCAGTTAGTTTGTGACAGCTCAAGCAGTAAGTCGTGAGTGGAAGATGAGGTTTACTAATGCAGAAAAAGCCGATGTGCTGATGGTGTATGGAGAGTGTAGGATGAAAGCAGTTCGTTCCGGTATGGTGTATGCGGAAACGTATCCCAATAGACATCAACCATTTCGGCAATTATTTATCAACCTCTTCAACCAATTACGTGAAAGTGGTACTGTAACACCTAGAAAACGTAACAGAAATAAACAAGTGACTGGAGAAGAGGCAGAAATTAATGTTTTGGCTGCCGTTGCAGTAGATCCGCAAATTAGTTCCCGCGCAATCGCATGTGGAAGTGGCATAAGTCAGGCAAGTGTACTGCGCATTCTCCATCGACATAGGTGCCATCCCTATCACATCTCTCTCCATCAAGAGCTGCATAGAAACGATTTTGAGAATCGTGTTAACTTTTGTACGTGGGAATTAAGACATGATACTCCAGATTCATCATGTATCTTGTTTAGTGATGAGGCAACATTTACTAATCATGGCCAGGTAAACCGCAGAAACTTGCACTATTGGTCTGTTGACAATCCCCGTTGAGTTCGTCAGGTGGAACGTCAGCGCCATGGAGTTTAAAGTGTGGCGTGGGATAGTGAACCATCAGCTCAAAGGCCCTTTGTTCATAGAAGGAACAATGAACTCGCACAAGTATCGGAGCCTCCTGACAGACCATCTGCCACAGGTGGTAGAAGACGTTCCTTTGCAGACTAGGAGGAACCTGTGGTACCAACATGATGGCTGTCCACCCATAGTGATACGAAGTACTACAGCTTGTTTTAACGGATTGTTTCCAAATCGTTGGATTGGACGAAGCGGACTTGTACCTTGACCGGCCCGTTCACCGGATCTGACACCTTTAGACTTTTTTCTGTGTGGGAGGCTGAAAGACACTGTCAACAAGGATGTACCAACTACACCAGACGATATGAAACGACGTATTACTGCTGCCTGCTCTGAAATTTCCGCTGAAATGCTAGAACGTGTGCAGCAGTCTTTCCATAGCAGACTGGAAGCGTATATTGAAGCTGCCGGTGGTCATTTTGAACACAACCTTTGAAGGGCTATGTTCTCTTTACTTGTAAGAATCCACAGAAGTTTTGGAATTCCCTTTTGTTTTTCTTTAGTTTGTGCTACCACAGGTTGTACAAGTGTCGGTGCGTAAAAGTTTCAAAATAAGATTTCTCGTAAACCACTTGCACTAGAATCTTGCAACAAAAGCCATTGACATTCTAATTTACATTACCTTTATTCTGTTGATGTAACTACGCATTGTTCCATTTAAAAAGTTGTATGTTTGCTAAAAAGATACACTTTCTTAGTATTATTAAAATCTGTTTATTAGCTAAATGTACGAGCCCCTGACTACCAATGAATGCTGTGAAAACTGCACATCAATAGCACTTTCCATTTCCGAAATATTTGCGGTGCACGTTTTAGGTGATTCACCCTGTATATAAATATGCTTCGTGCTTACCGGTGTAAAATATACTAATTTTATAGTGCCTATTTTCATAGTGTGTGTGTTCTCGTAACTTAAAGTTTTTTATAATGAGAAGTTTTATCAAGGTTTTTGCCTATCGTAATTTCATTATCTATGTTACTGGTAGTTATTTTTATTTATGGATGTGATCAACCTTAGCCCTCGACCGCAGACGTACAAATAGTGGAGCGCTCGTACAGACGTGCGATCTGACAGACTGCGCTAATTAATGTTAATCATTGAAGATTTGTGTAATAGAATATTTAATATCAAACACATTATTGCATCAAACTAATGATTATTGCAGCATTCTGGGCTTACACATCAAGTCCAAGAACAATATACCTATAACTGAATTGTTTTCACATTTAAGCAGTATAAGTATGTCTACATGAGTAAAAGAAACAGATTTATGATTTTGAAACAATACACTTTCAACACAAAACTAAAACATACACTAACCTGCATATTATTATATTGCCATTACTAAAGCAATATATACTAGTTCTAAGTTGTTTTTGCACTTCCAGCTCGTGAATTTGTCTTTGCAATCATTTTCTCAGTTTTTATATATATATATATATATATATATATATATATATATTTGCATAAACATGTCGTAAATTATAATGAACTAATAACTAAGAATCATTGTAAATCATGAACACACAAGTAAAATAATATGCTCTTTACAGTGGAATGTTCTGTATTACAGTTGACGCACACTTCTTTACTGCAGACACACAGTTGTCTTGCAAATCGACAGGAATATGCTGTCTCAATTTTTTTTTTTTTTTTTTTTTTTTTTTTTTGATCAGACAGGCAACAAGTTTTCCTCGTTTGTAGTTTTACCTGTGTATGATTCTGATAATTGGATCTAAGGTCAAGGACTCTTCTTATCATTTTCACTTGATGGCATACATGAGGGTTTGCTAGACTTCCTTCCATCTCTGGTTTCACAAGATGGCTGGATGGTTTCTTCATGGAATCCAGGCGACTAATCGGCTCACTTTTTTATAGGATTGATAGAGTACAAAAGAATTAACACCACTATGTCCAATATTCTGAAGAACAGTGCAATGCGCCACCTCCTGGTACGACGTCCAATGCAGTAATTAGCACATTTTTCTTCCAAAGAGTCTACCTCTCCCTCAGTGAGATTATAGTACTCACTTATTTCTGGTTTTCCTGAGTGCTCAATAGAGTAGTGTATACTAGAGACAACAACTTTGCTTTTAGGGGGGACAAAGGGCATAAGAGTTACGTCTCGTGTGAAACCAAAAAGGGACGACCCTACTGTTCTAGTCCTCTTATTTCTCCCCAGTGTTCCAACATAAGTTAGGCCTCCTCTTTCTTTCAACTCATGAACAGGTTCAATTGAAGAAAACCAACTATGTCCAGTAATGTTTCTGTTGGAACCCTGGAGATGATTGCATAATCGACAACAGACTGACTTGCTTTTTGAAAATTGTCTTCAGAAGGAAGAGGGCATCTGTAAGACAAACCAATTTGATGCCATACTTCGCGAGTTTGCTACGCATCTCCTGACAGTTTCCAACAAATGTTTGAAATTGGAGCGGCAGGATCTGCTACTTTCCTTGTCAAACAGCAGCATTCTCATTCATGATACAGGAACTGCCGGTAAAGTCATGGCAACTGTGTTTTGGGATCGAAAGGGGATATTGTTGGTCGACTTTATGGATCTGGGACAACAATAAATGCCGACAGGTATTGTCAGACATTAAAAAAACTCAGACGGGCAATTCAGAACCGTAGAAGAGGAATGTTGAGCAAGGACACAAACCTTCTCCATGACAATGCTCGCCCCCACGCCGCCCGTCAAACCATGAATTCCTGCAACAGTTTGGATGGGAAACCATCACCCATCCACCCTATAGTCCGGACTTAGCACCCAGTGACTACCACTTGTTTCCCAAGTTGAAAGAACACTTGGCTGGAAGGCACTTCGGTGATGACGATGAAGTGAAAAATGAGGTCCATCACTTTTTCAAGAGCATGGCGGCAAGCTGGTATGTCATGGGCCACAGTGTTTACGAAAGTGCATCGACCTAAATGGCGATTATGTGGAAAAATAGACAAGTGTTAAAGCTTCAAAACTATGTACCATTTGTTGTCAATAAAAGTTTCTTTGTATTTTTAAAAAAAATTGGAGACCTACTTTTGGGATTACCCTCGTATATCCTCGTGGTTTGACTTGAATACAGCTGTGCAATAAAGTAGTCCAATAAATGCTTTTAGTTCTACTGCATCAGTAACAGGTTTTCCGCTCCGTGCTTATTTTTACATTAGTCCAGTTCGGAACATTTTCTAGGATTGCATTACTGATTATGAGGTTCCATATTTCATAGGTTCTGCAGAAGAGAGAATTTTGGCTGGACGCAATAGACCAAGTACCTTCAAAATTATGTTATGTTAAACGTTGTTCTGCTTCTACTTACAATTTGTTTTGCCTATTTGTATCCGTTTTCCCCGTAAAATGAGTCTTCAGGTAAATCACCATCATTTTCGAATGACAACTGCAAATCTATCATGATCACTTTGTTCTTCAGGTTGTTGTAAGTTTAGTTCATCATCAATATTGTCGTAGCCTCTAATCAAATGCTCAATGGGAGGTAGGCGACTCGCTTGAAGGTACCAGAAAATTAACAAATTGTAAAAAGGCGAGGCTACGACTAGGGACGCAGCTGCAATGAAAGTGCAAAAATATTATTAAATACTGACAAAAGGACACTTACATGGTTCAAAATAGGAAGGAGCTTTACACTATCGTAAATAAAACAAGAAAGATCTGGATGGCAAGGGGTTTATTAGATAAAACATGATACTTTACCCCATCTCCTTAGTCCCATGCCTGTCGGGCGAGGCCGCCATACATTCTTGTATGGAGAGAGCGTAACACACGTCTGGTCCGGTTGGCTTCTACTCACTGACTCACTCCCCAAGCCCAAACCCACGCCACTACAGCGTGAGGACGCTATCTAAGCAACTACCCCCACCTAAACTGCAACAGCCATCTCCAATCCAGGTGACCAAGGAGACGTATGCGCGACAATGCCTGCATACGCCACAATATCACTAACATCTTGATCAGACCTTGCCTGTGATATTTCGTCAGCTTTGGGGGTCATCCAAGCTCACAATAGAATAGCCTTGTGCCATTATTGGGAAACTTAAGTAAATACAGAGCGCCGAGACAATGAAGACATGAGTGCAAGAACTAGATAATAACAAAAAGGATAGTTTTGAGAAAAGTGAAAAAAACGTTTAACACTGTTATATTTACAGTTCATATATTATATTGATTTAGTTAAAACTATAACTTAAGGTGCACCAGTCCGACAATTTTCTAGGTGCTAATTAACTGAGAAATGTATAAAATCAAGAAAAATATGTGCTGGAATTATCCATTTCTGGCACCCAAATGTTTCGTGGAATGTATGAACTAGGATAATGCAAGATAAAAGCAGTTTTCACTCAGAAATTTTAATGTCAAATACAATAATGTTTGAAGATCTATGTATGAAGGCTTTCTTAATAGAAATTCAACAAATACTACTTCAGTAGAGGTTTATACCTCGTGGTAAGACATCACTTTAGGTTCAGAGTCTCTTGTCTAAGGTGTCTGTACCAGTTCATATGTACAGGAGGAATACTTTTTTGAGCCAAATCCATCACATCACAGTACTTCTTTGTCTTCAATGGCAATGGAGCCTAATACAGCACATGGGCATGTAACGTAGGGATTTGCATTTTCTTAAATATGCAAAGTTTAGAGTGAACCAGTCTGTCTTGACCAACAGAAACGCACACTTCCTTCCCTTCATAAATAAACTGACGATATTTACTGATTGTAAATGATTCATTCTTATTCCTTATTATTTTATTAAATAATGACTGAAAGTGTCCTTTAAGATCCAATATGGTTTTCTGATCTACGTTCACTACGTAACTTCCTTTGAAGCTGATGATGCAATATCATACCACCCTTCGGCCACAAAGACATACTCTTTCTTTCGCTTGATCTTCTCAATTTTGAAGTAGAATATTTGTTAGGTAGTTGGAAGATGCTTCATGTTTATCTGCACCACGTATGGGAGCCAATTTGTCGCGGTAACTCCGTGTTATCTATTGCTGAGCGCCAGTTATTGTTTTATTATTTTGCATTTTGGGATCATTGTACTCCAGCTAGCTATTATTACTACTCAGTCGAGCATATCTCTTAAACAGGGTGTGTAAACGGAAAGGATTTGTTACTGAAACATAACGCTTATAAAAGAATTTGTTTTTACACTTTTATTACCGTCACAATTAATTAATTTCACATATTGACTCTTAATACACGCCAGACTGAAACTGTTATATTTTCTAATATCACAATAATCACTTATTTGCTGCACATTATTAATTCGCGTATTTCACATTTATAACTAACTTTACAACGCGAGAGATTTTGTAGAATTGCGCGACGTATAACGCGTGAACGATTCTCTTAAATTGTGCGATGTGTAACCCACGAATACTTCTGTTGAACTGAGCGACGTATAACCATTGTATGATTCTGTTGGACTGAACGACGTTTGCCTTGTGAATTATTCTGTCAAACTGCGCGTTAGCCGTCTCTGGCACGGAATTTATACTCCCTCACCCTAATATGCCTAAACATTATAACAGAGCTGCTATTGGTTAATAAAACGCGCCAACATTAGCGTCTATTTTTATATCCAATCAAAATTACGAACACATATGCTCTAGGGAAGATATTCCCGCCATTTCTATAGAAAAGCGCGCTAATCTGACGTCATTTGCTTGTCTCTTTTAATTGATAAACAACTCACCCCCTCGCTCATTGTTGCCCGCTCCTATTGTCAGTTTCAGTGAGGCCGTGTAAACTTATTTCCTAACAATGCTTATAATTAACAAACATCCCAAATCATTGTCATACAATAATGCTAATTTACACTACAATCACTCTGGCATTTACAGTGTTGTGATATAAAATACTGCGTCAATTTGCGCAAATGCTCGATCACAGGACATGAATGAATGTCCCCGTTCTGGGAAATGGTGATATATTTTATTAAATCTTCCCAAAGCAGTAAGTGTGTTTAAATACTGCAGTATCAACATATTCTTGTTTTGCCCCGCGCAGTTGTCACTAAAGAGATGCAGGGTTTTAATTTTCTCAACGTAGTTCTCTATGTAATGTTTCAAAATTGAAACAGTTTCATTGGATCCCTTTGTTCCGCAAGTTTCATCGTACATTTTCGACTCTCCAGTAGTACAGGAAAATATACCCACCCATGTTGACCCTTATAGAACAGCTCACCTGTAGTTAGTACGGGAACTGGAAGGTTTTACTGATAATTATGAACGCATTTTGCTATTTATAGGTTAGTGCCAGTACTCTTTCATGGATATTTGAACGTAAAGTAATCTTCAACACTAACCTCTGAACATTGTAACAGGTAATTAACCCCATCAAGTGTTCTTATCACTGAGATTGTTGAAACCATCAAGAATATTCTGCTTCATTTCATATGAGAATTTGGATGTGCATTTCTGTTTACATGCACAATCATTAGCAACTGTCTTTGCAGAAATAAGTTTCCTGATTTGAAACATACTGTTCTCCATGCAAGATTTTTATAACATTTCTACTCCACTTGTCTTCATTCCTGGGCAACAGAACTCGGCACTGGTACCTAAAATATCACAATATTATTAACGTTCAGAATACAAAAAATCTGATGTGTTACACTCACATGACTTTCTCTACTCTTGTACAAACTATTTTTACAAACGCTTATTCTCCATATGCTTCATGTTAATCGAGATGTTAATCTTATTGCTAATTTTCTTGTAGATGCAAGGGGAATATGGTAGACTTTAAGCGATAGTCAAATATTTTAAGAGCTGGTTGCCATGTGGAGTATTCCATTCCCTTTGTATGTCCAGGACAAAAAAAAAATGAATAACGAATTTGAGAAAAAGTATAAGTATTGGAAAATTTAAGGGAATAACAAGCAATATCTCGAAAATGGTTCACTCAACAAAACAAATGTATATGACATAAATTGTGTATTTTAACGCGATCTACATTTTCTGTATAGTAAAATTTTGTCTATCTCTTATGGTTTACCAGTTATGCAAAAGTCGTTCACAATGAAGAATACTTTTGGAGACATTCCCAGAAAATTCGAGATATGCATTTTATTTGTCATAAAAATGTCTTAAACATATGATATTTTAATCAAAATCGTTAGAGGCATTTTTGAGAAAATTAAAATTTTCGAAAAATGTTCCATGTAAAGAGTAATCTGGGGTGGAGGGATTTTCTTGAAAACCTTCGTGTCGCATCTCTGGAAGATACTGAACCTAAATACCAAGTTTGGTGTTTATCCGACTGTTCGTTTCTGAGTTATGCTGTTCACACACACACACACACACACACACACATACACGGACATGTTTCCAAAAATGCATTTTTTGGATTCAGGGGGTCTCAAAACATGTATTTCCGGTGAAATCTCGGTATCGAATTTTTGGGTGGAATACAATACTTCCCCTACTTACTATACGTAGTAGCGAAAGTAAAACGCTGTTACTCTAACAAATAAGTATGTTTAAATAGTAATAAAATAACTACTAAACTGTACTTAGTAAAGAAATGTTATTACTGACTTACCTCTGAATCAAAATTTGAATTAGCATCAGCCAACATTGCTTCACTATTCTCTGCTATCATTCTGTGAGTGACAATGCAAGAACTGGATACTTCCGGTTATTATCTACTTCTTGCACTCAAAGCTGACTTAGTCGAAACTTAAACTCCATCTTGTGAGGAAAGTAACTGTTATTTGTTAAAATGCTTATAGTAACAGATAGAGGGCATACATGGCTACAATTTGGCACAAAAGTCTAAATTTCACAAAAAGTGGTCATTATCTGGTTCTTACAATCAGGTCTTCAATCGACCGCCAATAACTATTGACATAATCAAATCAGAAACAACACTGACCTAACATTTGACGTGTTATAAGCCGGGAAATAGACGCATGCGCGGAACGATGCTAAAAAAAAACAAAGGTTCAAATTAATAATATGAAAACGATTGCAGTCTGGGAGACCGCACATCTTGACTTACGGGTTAATATTGCAACTAATACTTAGCGCCCGAGCCAATGCGCCATTGTTGCCAACATGCCTGAGGGAGTTTCGTAACGTCAGCAGAGGGCATTGTTTTGTGAAATAATAAAATAGTGGCTACTTAACACAATAAAATGTACGCTAAACTACAAAAATCTATTGGTTTACAACTGGAAAATCGATCATTTTAGTATTAACTCATGGCTATGTTCATTAATACATCAGCTTTATTGTCTTCCATTTCCCACGTGGGCGAAAACGCAGTACCGACCCAAAAAGAAATTGCAAACGCAACAATAGCCTGTGTGACAATAATATATAAAAAAGACAATAATTACAAGCCAGCATAGGAGTGTAAAACGTATTCAAGAGAGAAATTACTTAAAAACCGATTATACGGTTTGCATTAAAAATACCTAGTTACTGAGGAGTGCAAATTTAAAGAAATTAAATTGAGTTTTATTTATGGACGCTCTTTAACTGCTATGGTTCTTGGCGTCCCATTCAATATTGGGTGTGAAAGATCGATAATTTTGCTCAGAGGCCTCTTTATCAGGCTTGAGGTTCTTTTACGTGCCGTAAATCTACGACACGGGACCACCGGCTTTACTTCCCTTCCGAAGGAAGCCATGCTGAGGATTTTTATGCCCGAAAAAATCCATCGCCCTGCGCCGGGTTTGAACCCGCGACC
Organism: Deroplatys truncata; assembly: GCA_030765065.1. Taxonomy (NCBI): domain Eukaryota; kingdom Metazoa; phylum Arthropoda; class Insecta; order Mantodea; family Mantidae; genus Deroplatys; species Deroplatys truncata. The sequence goes on along the minus strand of CM060987.1, from coordinate 9,709,367 downwards.
TCGGGAACTAGAGACTCGCATAGTAACCAAATTTAAAGAAATAACGTTAAGAAAATAGTGGACTTTAGTAAATTTAGTATATGGGATATTTCTATACGGTTCTGTCATGTCAAAATGTGTTTTTAAAGTGGCAAATAAATAACTGATTGTACCTACTTGAAAATGCTCATCATTACTGATAGTGCCTATTTGCCTGTCTATTTTAAGCTTTTTAGAGCCTATTGCGCCGAGTTCTAGTTATTGTATTTCCGAGCTACGAAAAAAGCATACTCGGTTTTCATGATAGCACATCCATTTATAGTACAGACCTGTATACCGAGCAATTTTGTATGTGCGTCTTCGAAAATTAGGAGACTGTCTCATTTTGAGTGATTCCCTTAGTGCACTTCAGAGGTGTACAACTACCACCCCATTGTTCAGCGAATCCCGAATGCCCTCCATGTTTTATACGCTTTTGGCGTTAATGTGGAGTGTGCTTGGATACTTGGTCACGTTGGCTTGACGGGGAATGAACTTAATTTGGCAGTCACAGAACCCAGTGTTACAATACCTCGGGTAACGTCGGAAGATTAGGCTTGCTGTGCGGATAGCGGTGCTGGCGCGAGGAGTGACTAGCCCTCCGCGTAAATAAGCTTAGAGTAGTGAAGCACATTCTGATAAACTCGGTAACTTCCTCTCACGTACCTCGTCATGAGGTGATTTTGGCCACTGCAATTTTACGCACGGTTATCCTTTTAAGGGTGACCTTGCTCCTATTTGTCCGTTTTGTGGTGAAGGTCTGTCGGTCCATCACGTGTTGCTAGTGTGTATTGCTCTAGCACATCTTAGGGACACACTGCAATTGCCGGTCAGTTTTGCAGAGGTCTTAGCAGATAATAAGCAAGCGGTTGATAGGATTTTTAACTCTGTGTCAAAGGTAAATTTCCAAATGCGGATTTAGTAATCTTAATAGCAGGTGTTTCATACTGATCGGTATAGTTTTATATATTCATGTTTATTTCTTACTTCTGCCTATGATTTTATATTGATCTTTATCTCTGGCTTTTGCTATGATATTTTTACTGATCTTTACCTCTGGCCTTGTTCCGTTTTAGAAGGGCGCTAATGACCTAGCAGTTGAGCGCCCTTCATCAAAGAAGGTATACAGGGAAATGACTAGCACACAATGGGCAAATTCAGCGGGTATTGTGTCATTACCGGCTATTTTTTCTTTGCGACAATTGCGCTTTAGGTATAAGTGCAAATGGCAGAATACTAGCTAGTGTATATATCAAATTTGTGAAGCTGATTCAATACGTGTTTGCAGTTTGTGGAACTGGGAGTCGTCACAAGTATCGAGAGCAACCATAAGACAGTAGAGAGCGCGAGGAAAGGTCAAGAGGTCTGCATAAAGATTGACCCCATCCCGGGAGAGGCTCCGAAAATGTTTGGCAGACACTTTGATGAGAAAGACTTCTTAGTAAGCAAGGTAAGTGGTAATTATAAACGTTTTTTATAATATGTGAGTTATTAATTTCATTTACCTCCCACGTGCTTCTTTACCCACCGTAATTTTGTACAACCCCGACTATTCCTAATAACCGATGAAAAATCCTCTGTATTCACACAAAAGATGTGAAACACTGGCAGAACCTCTCCGACAGCCTTTCAAGCTCTGGAAAGTACTTTGGCGGTGGAACAATCATCGGTCGGAATGGTGGAGTCATCTTTAGATAATCATAGTAGGTGAAATTTTAAACCTTTGTAGCTTCTCTTTGATCCCATAGTTATGTAAGGATACATATGATTGAATTTTTAAGAATTTGGACCAAAAATTCCATTTTTGTTTAAAAAATAATTCAGTTCTTGCCTTATCAGAAAATAAACCTTTGGCTCCGCTATTTTTAAAGCCCACGGAGAGCTCTTTTAAAAACAGTCTTTGTCATCTTAAGACAGTGCATGCAAAGTGACATAACACGTGCTCAAAAGGTGAAAGGGTTTCTTCAAGCTGAAGGAAAACCCATGGATAGCCACAGCAAAATGGGCTGTAAACTGAGTTCAACAGTCGTTACGCCTCGTTCATTATTACTCGTATATGTTAAATATGTAAGTTTCTTTACCATGAAAACATTAGCAAAACTTTAGTTGCCATCGGCAACTGACTGATAGATTCTTCTCTGACTGCGCACTTACTGTAGCAAGTCATTTGGTATGAATGACGAGTCGAAGCGCTCTCTGCCATATTTCACGGCAGGGAAAATGCTGTTAGTCGTTGTGGTTAAACTGCTATATGCTCTTTCTCGCCTGCGGTTTGGGATGGGGTGGGCCCAGGTTAAATAATTGGTGCTACGTCATACCAGGATGATGACGGGACAGGTAGAAGCACCCGGTATGAGACCTGTTTTGTAAATTTTCTGAACTTCAAATACATCAAAATTTACACAGAATGCAGAGAAAAGTACAAGAATTAAAAGTTACTATAGGTATTAGGTGTAATATTCTGGGGAAAGTCCAGTTATGAATATAGAATCTTTATAATACAAAAAAGGGCAATCAGAATAATGTTAAACTTTTGCAGCAACACAAGCTGCAAACCTTACTTCATATTGTTAAATATCTTGACTGTTCCTACGCTATACATTTTTGAAACTCTGGTAACAATGTATAAGCAGCAAAATAGGTTTAACACAAATGCTGATATTCATGACTATAATACAAGAAATAAATCTAAACTGCACGTTACAGGCCATCAAAGAACCCTATATGAAAAAATCTGATGTGTTACACTCACATGACTTTCTCTACTCTTGTACAAACTATTGTTACAAATTCTTATTCTCCATCTATTTCATATTAATCGAGATAAACATTTGCAGAAACGATCTTTTGACATGCAAAGAGAATTACATTTTACACATAGCGACCAGTTCTAAAAATATTTGACTATCGCTTAAGGCGCACTATGTTCCCCTTGTTTTGTATTTGCAAGGGCAACATAGAAATACAGTAGCCTTTAAGCACATACATATCTCTTAATAGCTGGTTGCTATGTGTAGCACCATTCTCTTTGCCACAGATTAATACTCTTTGCATATCCAAGACAAAAAAAAAGGAATAACGAATTCCCATTTGAGAAAAAGTATAAGTATTGGAAAATTTAAGGGAATAACAAGCAATATCTCGAAAATGGTTCACTCAACAAAAAAAATGTGTATGACATAAATTGTGTATTTTAACGCGATCTACATTTTTCGTGTAGTAAAATTTTGTCTATCTCTTATGGTTTACCAGTTATGCAAAAGTCGTTCACAATGAAGAATACTTTTGGAGACATTCCCAGAAAATTCGAGATATACAATTCATTTGCCATAAAAATGTCTTAAACCTATGCTATTTTATTCAAAATCGTTGGAGCCATTTTTGAGAAAATTAAAATGTTCGAAAATTGTTCCATGTAAAGTGTAATCTGGGGTGAGGGGATTTTCTTGAAAACCTTCGTGTCGCATCTCTGGAAGATACTGAACCTAAATACCAAGTTTGGTGTTTATACGACTGTTCGTTTCTGAGTTATGCTGTTCACAGACACACACACACGGACATGTTTCCAAAAATACTTTATATGCATTCAATGCACCTCAAAACATGTATTTCCTGTGAAATTTCGGTATCGAATTTTTGGGTGGAATACAATACTTCCTCTACTTACTATACGTGGTAGAGAAAGTAAAAACTTTATATTATAATGACATTCAGTTGTTTAATAAACTGCCCAGATATTTAAAACAAGTTAAAACCCCAACAGTCTTCCAAAAAGGTTTGAAAAGTTTCTTAATACGGGGTTAGTTTTATTCAGTGGAAGAATATCTAAAAATGAATTGGTTTATAAGCTTTCTTAAGGAATATACTTGTTTACAATTCCAAAATTTAGTTTAGCAACTACTCATGTAATAAATTAGGATTTGTGTATTACATCTAATTAGACTTTTTTGTACTAATAATCGTATTGTTGACGAAGCCAATATTTCTGGAATTGAAATCAAACGGGGAATAAAATTTGAATTTACTATAGGTTTTTATGGGTACGCATTTTTACTTTTTCTACTGCGTATATAGCAGGTAGAAAAGGCATTGCATTCTACCCACAAATTCGACTGAGATTTTGCCGGAAATGCATGTTTTGAGGCCCCTGAATACAAATAAAACTTTTTTAAAAAAACGTGTGAGAGAGAGAGAGAACTCAGAAACGAAAAGTCGGATAAGTACCAAACTTGGTATTTAGGTTCCAAAGATTTACAGAAAGTCCTCCCCCACCCCCAAACTATCGGTCACATAGAATCTGTTTCCTGATTTTTTTTTATTTTCTATAAAATGGTTGAAACAATTTTGATTAAAATTGCATATATTTAAGATATTTTACACAGATAAAATGTATTACATTGAATTTTCAGGGAATAGTCTGTGAAGTCCTCTTGATTCTGAATGACTTTGTGTAACTGGTAAACCGTAAGAGATAGACAAAATCTTACTACTCAAAAAAAAAAAAAAATGTAGATCTCGTTAAAGGACAGAATTTATTTAAAATACTTTTTTAGTATCAGCCATTTTGTAGATATCAGATATAATTGTTTTGAATTGTTGAATAGTTGGACATTTTTGAAGTGCGTAAACCAGGGGACGCAGGTGGGATTTGTCGTCTGGGATGGAGGGGTGTCTCTTTGATGTGAATCATTCCCGACCTCCTCTGCAAATGTAAATGTGGGAGTGTTAATAGTAAAATCAAAGTTGAGAAACTCTATAGTTCAACGAGCAACATCACCGTCAGTTGTTTCTCGCGATGTCATGGAAACAGCATATAGCGTCCAGTTGTTAAACATTTGACTATCGCTCTTCTCTATAACGAAATGTGTAATGTAGCTGTTTCTGTAAAGGTTTACCTCGATTATAACGTAGATAGAAACTAAACTTTCGTAGCAGTAATTTATAGAAACTGTGTAAAAATAAAGGACAGTGCGTGGAGAAAGTTACGTAAAAGTAACACGTCAGATTTGTTTTCTTTATCGTTTGTTTTTTTTAAATGGCGTTTTATCAGAGACATTTTGTGACAAACATCGACAAAGAGGACGAGCGAAATGAAATGTTTTATTCATAAAGGCAACTCAGATGTGACAGATATCGCGTCCCTTGTAAATGCCAACAAGAAGGGGGACACGTGCCGTCCTAGCCCGTGACGTCACGGGCGTCCTCCTGGACAAATTATTGATCGTTTCTGCTTGTTTGCTTCTCCACGTGGCGTTGAACTTTGTACCTGCAAAGCCATTGATTGGTTTCAACTTGTACCGTTCATTGCCAGCTTTTGAAGTTTATGAATTCGTTGTTATTGAGAATACCCTGAAGTTGCAGGTTAATATATCATGTCTGAAATGAGTATCCCATGTTATGACTGCTGTTTGTTGAACATTCCACACAAAAGCAACGTTTCATTACTGAAGTAGAGCAATAAATAACTTAATATAGGCACTATCAGTGATAGGCATTGAAGTAGGCAGTCATTTACCACTTGAAACACATGTTGACATGACAGAACAGTAGGTATAGCAATATCCCACTATTCTCTTAATGAAGAGTAAACATTATTTCTTTAAATTGCCACTTCAGTTAGTATGTATTCATTTTTACTTTCTCAACTACGTATAGTAAGTAGGGGAAGTATTGTATTCCACCCAAAAATTCGATACCGAGATTTCACCGGAAATACATGTTTTGAGAACCCCTGAATCCAAAAAAAGCATTTTTGAAAACGTGTGTGTGTGTCTGTGAACAGCATAACTCAGAAACGAACAGTCGGATAAACACCAAATTTGGTATTTAGGTTCAGTATCTTCCAAGGATGTGACACGAAGGTTTTCAAGAAAATCCCCCTACCCCAGATTACCCTTTACATGCAACATTTTTTGAAAATTTTAATTTTCTCAAAAATGGCTCTAACGATTTTGATTAAAATATCACATGTTTAAGATATTTTTGTGACAAATAAAATGTATATCTTGAATTTCCTGGGAATGTCTCCAAAAGTATTCTTCATTGTGAACGACTTTTGCATAACTGATAAACCATAAGAGATAGACAAAATTTTACTACACAAAAAATGTAGATCGCATTAAAATACACAATTTATGTCATATACATTTTTTTGTTGAGTGTACCATTTTCGAGATATTGCTTGTCATTCCCTAAAATTTTTCAATACTTATTTTCTTAAATGGGAATTTGTTATTCATTTTTTTGTCTTGGATATCAAAGAGTATTAATCTGTGTCAAAGGGAATGGTGCTGCACCTAGTAACCAGCTATTAAGAGATGTGTATATGCTTAAAGACTACTGTATTTCTATATTGCCCTTGTAAATATATATTCCCCTTACATCTACAAGAAAATTAGCAATAAGATAGAGTCTGCAAACGTTTATCTCGATTAACATGAAGTAGATGGAGAATAAGCGTTTGTAAAAATAGTTTGTACAAGAGCAGAGAAAGTCATATGAGTGTAACACATCAGTTTTTTTTATAACAAACCCTGTTATCAGTTTTAAGTAGTTTCTCTCTTGAATGTCTTACACTCTCATGCTGGTTTGTGATTATTATTGAGTCTGCTATGCATTATTGTTAAACAGCCTGAGATAAAATATAGTCTTTTTAGGTGAGTACTGTGTTTGCACCTACATTAGATGAGTTAATACTAAAATGATGGATTTTCCAGTAGTAAACCAATAGTTTTTTGTAGTTGACCATTTACCGCACACTTTATAGCCGCTATTATATTATTACACGAAACATTGCAACTGCTGACGTTAGGAAAGGAATGCTGGTATTACAAACTTCCTCAGGCACGTTGTCAACAATGTCTCAATGGCTCAGAGAGGGAATTGCAATACTAAGGTTAACATTACATTAATAAATAATCTTGATTAATAACCGCCAATAAACAAAGATAATGAAATTATAGGCAAAATATCGATAAATGTTCTGATTACAAAACAAAGCCATAATAAGCTCTAGTCCCGGGTTCGATTCCCGGCTGGAGTGTTAGGAATTTTTCCCTACCCAAGATTAATCCCTATCCTTGGAAGTATGATGTAATGAATTAAAAACCCAACAACAAGAGTTACACGAGTTAACACCACTGTCAATAGGCAATGAATTCCAAAAGGAATGACCGCCGATAAGTCAAGGGGGCGTATAAATGGAACAAAAAAAGCTCTAAAGCCTATGAAAATAGCCAATGATACCCATGCAGCATGATAATGATAATTGCATTGTCATTAAGCCTGTACGGCAATAGACAATCCACATTTACAATTGAAGATTACTTATGTTATTATTTAGACAATACACTATATAGTCATTATCTATTTTATAGTTAGCCTATTTAGTCAATATGATTTACAAAGAATTCAATTAAATCATAAATAGGATTTTGTATTAAGTAGTCATACAGTTTGTGTTTAAAAATGTTAAGTGGTTTATTAGATGTTTCAAGGGGGAGGTTATTGAAAAGTCTGATACCTAAAACATCATAACTGTTTGTTACTTCAGCTAATCTATGATATGGTATATCAAAAGTGCCGTTACTTGTGTTATATGAGTGTACATTATATCTATGCTGCATAATGCATATCAAGACATAGCATATACATACAGGTTTGCAGTGAGCCAGCCGCTTTAGGTAAGTTTGTTATAACTGTAGTAGTAGAAGATCATTAACATAGGTACTGTTTCCCCAAAGTAAAATACCATATTCAATTATGCTTTGGAAGTACACAAAATATGCAGACCTTGTATAGTTATCAGGTACATGCTGTTTAAGCCACCTTATCAAATATATAACCCTGGACAGTTTACCGTGAACTTTATGTGTGTTTCCCAAGATAATTGGCTATCAATAAAGATACCTAAGAATTTAACATTCTCCCTACAATTTTCAATGTGGGGTGCCTCTCAAACCGAATGATATTTTTTGCGTTTTATCTTCATTTAATAGAAAACCATTTGCATTGAACCACTCTGAGGCCACTCTCAGTAACATCTTTAATCAAATTAAAGTCTACGGTAGAACTAAAGAAAGTAGTATCATCCGCAAATAGAATGGAGTTAGCCGTTACATATGTTGGAGGTCATTACTCATTATCAAAAACAATAGTGGACCCAGGACCGAGCCCTGCGGAACGCCATATTTAACTAAAGTTACGCTAGCAAATTCCTCCATGAACTATCTACCTGTTTAAGACCCTCTAGGTAGGTTTTAAAGAAGTTATATCCTATGCTCTTAATGCCATACAGTTTAATTTCCGCAGTAGTAAGGTATGTTTTACGCAATCGAAAGCTTTACTCAGGTCACAAAAGATGGCCTGTGCAATACTTTACATAGCGTGCGTGTTTACATATGCAAAGTCTATTTGTTGTGGAAGTATAAACTCTCATCAGTAATTCGAGGTCTGTATATACCTTTTCCTTGAAGCTGCATTTACAATGTATTCCAAACAATGCGTGCAAAATCCAACAAACAATACAATAACAAAAATAGCTCTAGACATGTGGTGCTCTGCAACACTATGCTTCACCAAACACATCAACAACACAACACGTTGCAACAATATTCTTGATAGAAATCTGGGACTGCTAATTAAATGTGTCAAAATGACCCAAACGACAGTGAAGTGAAAAAGCTTTAAGAATGGAAGGTGATTCTTTTTACTTTCTCTACGCACGTACATAGTAGATAGAGAAAGTATGGCTTCCACCCAAAAATTCGTTACCGAGATTTCACTTTCACCGGATATACATGTTTTGAGGCACACTAAATCCATCAAAAAGTATTTTTAGGAAAACGTCTATGTGAGTTGTGTGCGCGCGTCTGTGAACAGCATAACTCAAAAACGAAAACTTCGGGTGAGTACCAAACTTGGTATTTAAGTTCAGACCTTCCAAAGATGTTATACGAAGATTTTCAATAAAATCCCCCATCTCAAACTACCCTTTACGTGGAACACTTTTAGAAATGTTTGACTTTCTCAAAAATGGTTTTAACAATTTTGATTAAAGTATCATTTTAAATATATTTACATGACAGAAAAAAATGAAAATTTTTAATTTTCTGGAAATATCCTGTGAAGTCCTCTTCATTCGGAAGGAATTTTGTATAATCTTGTATAATTGTTAAGCGCTAAGGGATAGACGAAAATTAAATATACAAAAGATATCTCTTTAAAACATAGAATTTATTTTAAAAAAACATTTGTGGCATAAGTCATTTAGAGGTATCCGTTATTAATGGCCGAATTGTTCAATTCTTTGTCGTTCCTGTCGATTTTCAGTTGTTTCTCGCGATGTCATGGAAACAGTATGCAATTTTAAGGCCAGCATATAGCGTCCAGTTGTTAAACATTTGACTGTCGCTGTTTTCTTTGTATCTATAACGAATGTGTAATGTAGCTGTTTCTGCAAAGGTTTATTTGAATTAAAAGTGAAGTAGACAGAAAAATAACCTTTCGTAATATTAGTTTCTATACACATTAATAAGTGATATAGGATAGAGAAAGCCATGATAATATAACACATGACATTTTTTTTCAAATTTCAAGTAAGCCCTTAACACCACATACTTAGAAAAGTGGGAAAGTACCTGGTTCCTAACTTCTTTTTTTGAAAAGGGAGCAGTAAGCAGTTAAATTATTCAATGCCTCAAAAACTTTATCTGGATTAACACGAAGCAAACACAAAAATAAGCGTATGTAAGAAAAGTTTGTAAAAGCTATATAAAATTTAGCTTAGTGGAGCAGTAAACGTCATATGATTATAACACATCAGATTTTTTTTCTTTTTCTGCGTTCTTCTGTAACAACATTAACAACCACTATACTCAGAAAAGTTTGTTTTCAAAATTACAAAGTTGTGCGTCAAAAAAGAAACGTTTCAGTAAACTTTGATATTAGATATCGGCATATCTGCAAGAAACAGCTTGATTCTCAACCAGGATAAAATCCCCAACTTGCTGTTTAGTTAGGAATGAAAAAAATTTGACTTTCTCTACCCTCTATCGCTTATTAGTGGGTATACAAACTATTCTTACTAAAGCTTATTTTACTATCTACTTCATTCTTCACTTTAATCCAAATAAACCTTTGCAGAAATATCTACATTACACATTTCGTTATAAAGAACAGCGACAGTCAAATGTTTAACAACTGGTCGCTATATGCTGCCTTAAAATTCCATGCTGTTTCCATGACATCACGAGAAACAACTGAATGTTGACAGGACTTAAAAGAATGACCGAGTAATGAACAATTGGAACAATTAATAACGATATCTCGGAAATGCCTAATGCCACAAAGAATGTTACTTGAAATAGACTGTGTATTTTAAAGAGATCTATATTTTTTGTGTAGCACGTTTTCGTCTATCGCTTAACGTTTACCAGTAATACAAGATTATACAAAATTCCTTCCGAATAATGAAGAGGGCTTCACAGGATATTTCCAGAGACTCCAAGATATACATTTTATTTGTTATGTAAATAACTTATATATATATATATATGGTATTTTAATCAAAATCGTCAGAGCCATTTTTTAGAAAATAAAAGATTTCGAAAAATCTTCTCCATGTAAAGGGTAGTTTGGGGTGGGCGATTTTCTTGAAAATCTTCTTGTCCGACTTTTCGTTTGAGAGTTATGCCGTACACAGCCACACAGGGGCATATTTTTCCGGAAATGCTTTGTTTGAATGCAGGGACCTCAAAACATGCATTTACAGTGATATCTCTGTATCAAATTTTTGGGTAGAATGCAATACCTCTATACGAACTAAGTACGTGGTAGAGAATTTTGAACTCAAATCCCGCATCCTCAGTGCTAGTAAGTTTACATTTGACATTGTTAGCTCGTTATCTATAGAGTTCGGATCTGTCTATCCGCCTACAGCATAATTCTGGCTGTTTCGGTCACCAAAGATTATCACCAGGCATTGAAGTCTCCACCATTCATTTGGTTTGTTGCAACGACACATCATAATTGCGATTTACAGATGTATAACGAAGCTTTTGAAATCGAAATCAAAACTAATCCAGGCAAATGGTTCAAATTTCGAAGCATGTAAGGACTAAATATCGAAATTCAGAACATATTGGGAATTTATCCCAGCAATTTTTCCATCTGATGATCCTTTACTGCAATTATTCTTCTTGGGATGTCACTTCCTTATTACACAAGTCTATTGTGACATTTTGCATTTCACTGTTATGATTTCGTCTCAGTGATCAGTAGGCTTGATGACACTTTTTTTCAATTTCTTTGTCCCATTCAAGCTTCTCAGGTCCATTCATAAGCCCACCGCCCTCCATTCATCCCCTGGACCGTTCACGTCCACGTGTTCGCACTCATCCCTTCTCTTGTACACGTGCCTCAGTCAGAATGACCTAATTCCCTATTCAGGTCACTGTCCCCGGGACCAGGACTCTGAGGGCAAACACGTGGAGAACACCAACCCTTGCTTTCACCTCTGCCGAGCTCCCCCATTGACGTCAGTGTATCTGGGTCATCTAGGTCCGAGCCCATTCCGAAATTTTACTGCTGCTGGCTTTCAAACGCTTCCCAAATTTTGTTTCATTTAGTTATCCATACGTAGTTGTACAGTTTTATGGGAGCGGAGGCCTTTTTTATGAATTTGTGGGCAGATTCAAAGTTTTAAAGATTTTCACCACGTACATGACAAACCGCTAAATTCGATTGCATTATATTCTAACTTTATATTACAGATTGAATGGTATACTGCTATGATAGACCAGAGCTTATCTGTGTGTCTGTCCTTCATGATCATGCTCTCCCTTCATTGGTCTACAACAAATAGCACCACTAGTGACCTCTAGTAAATGGTATACAGTACTATGATAGACCAGAGCTTATCTGTGTGTCTATCCTTCATCAGGATCATGGCCCCCCCTCACTAGGCTGCAACAAAATGTATATAGCATACACCACTAGTGACCTCTAGTAAATGATATACAGTGCTATGATAGACCAGAGCTTATCTATGTGTCTATCCTTCATCATGATCATGGTCCCTCTTCACTGGGCTGTAACAAAATGTATAGCACCACTAGTGACCTCTAGTAAATGGTATACAGTGCTATGATAGACCAGAGCTTATCTGTGTGTCTATCCTTCATCACGATCATGGCCCCCCTTCACTGAGCTACAACAAAATGTATAGCACCACTAATGACCTCTAGTAAATGGTATACAGTGCTATGATAGACCAGAGCTTATCTGTGTATCTATCCTTCATCATGATCATGGTCCCCCTTCGCTGGGCTACAACAAAATGTATAGCACCACTAGTGACATCTAGTAAATGGTATACAGTGCTATGATAGACCAGAGCTTATCTGTATCTATCCTTCATCATGATCATGGTCCCCCTTAACTGGGCTACAACAAAATGTATAGCACCACTAGTGACCTCTAGTAAATGGTATACAGTACTATGATAGACCAGAGCTTATCTATGTGTCTATCCTTCATCATGATCATGGTCCCTCTTCACTGGGCTGTAACAAAATGTATAGCACCACTAGTGACCTCTAGTAAATGGTATACAGTGCTATGATAGACCAGAGCTTATCTGTGTGTCTATCCTTCATCACGATCATGGCCCCCCTTCACTGAGCTACAACAAAATGTATAGCACCACTAATGACCTCTAGTAAATGGTATACAGTGCTATGATAGACCAGAGCTTATCTGTGTATCTATCCTTCATCATGATCATGGTCCCCCTTCGCTGGGCTACAACAAAATGTATAGCACCACTAGTGACATCTAGTAAATGGTATACAGTGCTATGATAGACCAGAGCTTATCTGTATCTATCCTTCATCATGATCATGGTCCCCCTTAACTGGGCTACAACAAAATGTATAGCACCACTAGTGACCTCTAGTAAATGGTATACAGTGCTATGATAGACCAGAGCTTATCTGTGTGTCTATCCTTCATCATGATCATGGTCCCCCTTCACTGGGCTACAACAAAATGTATAGCACCACTAGTGACCTCTAGTAAATGGTATACAGTGCTATGATAGACCAGAGCTTGTGTGTGTATCTATCCTTCATCATGATCATGGTCCCCCTTCATTGGTCTACAACAAATAGCACCACTAGTGACCTCTAGTAAATGGTATACAGTACTATGATAGACCAGAGCTTATCTGTGTGTCTATCCTTCATCAGGATCATGGCCCCCCCTCACTAGGCTGCAACAAAATGTATATAGCATACACCACTAGTGACCTCTAGTAAATGATATACAGTGCTATGATAGACCAGAGCTTATCTATGTGTCTATCCTTCATCATGATCATGGTCCCTCTTCACTGGGCTGTAACAAAATGTATAGCACCACTAGTGACCTCTAGTAAATGGTATACAGTGCTATGATAGACCAGAGCTTATCTGTGTGTCTATCCTTCATCACGATCATGGCCCCCCTTCACTGAGCTACAACAAAATGTATAGCACCACTAATGACCTCTAGTAAATGGTATACAGTGCTATGATAGACCAGAGCTTATCTGTGTATCTATCCTTCATCATGATCATGGTCCCCCTTCGCTGGGCTACAACAAAATGTATAGCACCACTAGTGACATCTAGTAAATGGTATACAGTGCTATGATAGACCAGAGCTTATCTGTATCTATCCTTCATCATGATCATGGTCCCCCTTAACTGGGCTACAACAAAATGTATAGCACCACTAGTGACCTCTAGTAAATGGTATACAGTGCTATGATAGACCAGAGCTTATCTGTGTGTCTATCCTTCATCATGATCATGGTCCCCCTTCACTGGGCTACAACAAAATGTATAGCACCACTAGTGACCTCTAGTAAATGGTATACAGTGCTATGATAGACCAGAGCTTGTGTGTGTATCTATCCTTCATCATGATCATGGTCCCCCTTCACTGGGCTACAACAAAATGTATAGCACCACTAGTGACCTCTAGTAAATGGTATACAGTGCTATGATAGACCAGAGCTTGTGTGTGTATCTATCCTTCATCATGATCATGGTCCCCCTTCACTGGGCTACAACAATATGTATAGCACCACTAGTGACCTCTAGTAAATGATATACAGTACTATGATAGACCAGAGCTTATCTATGTGTCTATCCTTCATCATGATCATGGTCCCCCTTCACTGGGCTACAACAAAATGTATAGCACCACTAGTGACCTCTAGTAAATGGTATACAGTGCTATGATAGACCAGAGCTTGTGTGTGTATCTATCCTTCATCATGATCATGGTCCCCCTTCACTGGGCTACAACAAAATGTATAGCACCACTAGTGACCTCTAGTAAATGGTATACAGTGCTATGATAGACCAGAGCTTATCTATGTGTCTATCCTTCATCATGATTATTGTCCCCCTTCACTGGGCTACAACAAAATGTATAGCACCACTAGTGACCTCTAGTAAATGGTATACAGTGCTATGATAGACCAGAACTTATCTGTGTATCTATCCTTCATCATGATCATGGTCCCCCTTCACTGGGCTACAACAAAATGTATAGCACCACTACTGACCTCTAGTAAATGGTATACAGTGCTATGATAGACCAGAGTTTATCTGTGTATCTATCCTTCATCATGATCATGTCCCCCCTCACTAGGCTGCAACAAAAGGTATATAGCATACACCAATAGTGAGCTCTAGTAAATGGTATACAGTGCTATGATAGACCAGAGCTTATCTATGTGTCTATCCTTCATCATGATCATGGTCTCTCTTCACTAGGCTGTAACAAAATGTATAGCACCACTAGTGAGCTCTAGTAAATGGTATACAGTGCTATGATAGACCAGAGCTTATCTATGTGTCTGTCCTTCATCATGATCATGGTCCCCCTTCACTGGGCTACAACAAAATGTATAGCACCACTAGTGACCTCTAGTAAATGGTATACAGTGCTATGATAGACCAGAGCTTATCTGTGTATCTATCCTTCATCATGATCATGGCCCCCCTTCACTGGGCTGCAACAAAATGTATAGCACCACTAGTGACCTCTAGTAAATGGTATACAGTGCTATGATAGACCAGAGCTTATCTGTATCTTACCTTCATCATGATCATGGCCCCCCTTCACTGGGCTACAACAAAATGTATAGCACCACTAATGACCTCTAGTAAATGGTATACAGTGCTATGATAGACCAGAGCTTATCTGTGTATCTATCCTTCATCATGATCATGGTCCCCCTTCACTGGGCTACAACAAAATGTATAGCACCACTAGTGACCTCTAGTAAATGGTATACAGTGCTATGATAGACCAGAGCTTATCTGTGTATCTATCCTTCATCATGATCATGGCCCCCCTTCACTGGGCTACAACAAAATGTATAGCACCACTAGTGACCTCTAGTAAATGGTATACAGTGCTATGATAGACCAGAGCTTGTCTGTGTATCTATCCTTCATCATGATCATGGCCCCCCTTCACTGGGCTACAACAAAATGTATAGCACCACTAGTGACCTCTAGTAAATGGTATACAGTGCTATGATAGACCAGAGCTTATCTGTGTATCTATCCTTCATCATGATCATGGCCCCTCTTCACTGGGCTACAACAAAATGTATAGCACCACTAGTGACCTCTAGTAAATGGTATACAGTGCTATGATAGACCAGAGCTTATCTGTGTATCTATCCTTCATCATGATCATGGCCCCCCTTCACTGGGCTACAACAAAATGTATAGCACCACTAGTGACCTCTAGTAAAAGGTATACAGTGTTATGATGGACCAGAGCTTATCTATGTGTCTATCCTTCATCATGATGATGTTCCCCCTTCACTAGGCTACAACAAAATGTATGGCACCACTAGTGACCTCTAGTAAACGGTATACAGTACTATGATAGACCAGAGCTTATCTGTGTGTCTATCCTTCATGATCATGGTCCTCCTTCACTGGGCTGCAACAAAATGTATAGTCGTCCTCCGTGGTGTAGTTGTTACCATGCGGACGGTTCCCGAGGTTGCGTGCTCATACCCGGCGGAAGGGGATAGATTTTTTCTGGCGTAAACATCCTTTGCATTGCTTCCTTCGGAAGGGAAGCAAAGTCGGTGGTCCCCTGTCGTAGATTTACGGCACGTAAACGAGCCTCAAGCCTGAGAAAGAGGTCTCTGAACAAAATTACCGGTCTTTCACGTCCAATTTAGAATAGGTTAAAGAGCGTCCATTAATTATTATATCACCGTTAGTGACCTCTAGTAAGCTGCAATAAATGGGCGCGAACATTCATCAATGGACATGATGAACTGTAAAGTAAATTCCCTCACGTAAATTGTTTTGCATTCTGTGTGTTTTTTATAATGAGGTTATGAGGCGTAAGGCCGAGCGAGGTGGCGCCGCTGTAAGGTGACGAGCGTCCTCTCTGGTCCATGGGTTTTTCGTGTTCTGCCCAGGTCGGCGGCGAATGCTGGGGGGTTTCTTCTCTACCACAATTTCCTTTCATTCCGTTTCCTTCCCATCTTTCAGGCGTACTTCTAGGTTTCGTGGGGTATGACAGTGATTCCCCTTGTACACCAGAGGGCTGCTTGATTGGTGGGTCGTTGATCGCTCTCTGTAGGCAGCTCCTGTCTTCAGGCATAGAAATGTTAGGGACTTCTCGCGGCCTGTAGTCTCTTTCGGTTCCTTCACTGCCCCTTGTGGGTGGTAGCCGCAACAGATTTATGCAGGTCGCAGAGCGCGAGATGCCTCACCCCCCTCTACTTCTACCTATAAAGCATAAAATACAGGCTAGAAATCTGTGTGTAGCACAGGACGTGGTGTTCTTTGCTTCAATGCGTGATTATTGTCGTGCCAGGAAGAATTTCAACAAGAAGCATTATTACCAAGGATTCTTTTAAAACAGAATTCCCATTTGTTTTACATGGAATTGTTGTAGATTTGCGCATTCTGAATTTCACGCTTTGCGTGACGGAGGCGAGTTTTACTAGTTTCAATTTCCGGAAGTTGACAAGTATGGTTAACATTGGCACCAGAAAAAGCAAACCAGACAGAGATAAGTTGATAGCATTAGTTCGGAGACAAAAGCCTAATATAGCTGTCCCCCTTTAGTCCTTAGGTTGGCATTAATTATTATTTAAAACAGTGATCGAAGGGTTTAACTGAGCATTTGCAAAATGATTCATCAGGAATGCATAGGTGCTGTAGTACTCTACCGCCATTGAACATTTTGCCACTTCTTTGTCGACTGGTTACAACAGGATGGGGCACCAACGCATTTCTGCCATAAATATAAGATTGGTTGCCCAAAACAGATGGGCTAGAAAATTCAGTCCCTTTGTGACTTGTCATGATCATTAGTGTAGGATAACAAAAAGTTACATTTTCTTTCAACACATGTACAGCTATTGTCTGACGAGTGTACGTTTCGTTGCTTGCCTGAGAGAGGTTTCAGTCAAATAACGATCAGTCCTTCCGTTTTCCCAACACATAAAGTATATCTGCATTTTAAATACGACCTTCTGTACCGGTGAGCTTCAGATCTTTTACTGCACCTTCGTGTCGCATCTTTGGAAGATGCTGAACTTAAATACAAAGTTTGATATGTATCCAACTTTTTGTTTTTACTTTCTCTACCACGTACCTAGGTATTGAATTCAACCAAAAAATTCGATACCGAGATTTCACCAGAAATACATGTTTTCACGCCTCCTGTATAAAAAAATCTGATGTGTTACACTCACATGACTTTCTCTACTCATGTACAAACTATTTATACAAACGCTTATTCTCCATCTACTTCATGTTAATCGAGATAAACATTTGCAGAGTCTATCTTATTGCTAATTTTCTTGTAGATGTAAGGGGAATATATATTTACAAGGGCAATATAGAAATACAGTAGCCTTTAAGCACATACATATCTCTTAATAGCTGGTTGCTAGGTGCAGCACCATTCTCTTTGCCACAGATTAATACTCTTTGCATATCCAAGACAAAAAAATGAATAATGAATTCCCATTTGAGAAAATAAGTATTGACAAATTTAAGGGAATAACAAGCAATATCTCGAAAATGGTTCACTCAACAACAAAAAAATGTATGACATAAATTGTGTATTTTAACGCGATCTACATTTTTTGTGTAGTAAAATTTTGTCTATCTCTTATGGTTTACCAGTTATGCAAAAGTCGTTCACAATGAAGAATACTTTTGGAGACATTCCCAGAACATTCGAGATATACATTTCATTTCATAAAAATGTCTTAAACTTATGGTATTTTATTCAAAATCGTTAAAAGGCATTTTTGAGAATATTAAAATTTTCGAAAAATGTTCTATGTAAAGGGTACTATGGAGTGGGGGGATTTTCTTGAAAACCTTCGTGTCGCATCTCTGGAAGATACTGAACCTAAATACCAAGTTTGGTGTTTATCCGACTGTTCGTTTCTGAGTTATGCTGTTCACAGACACACAGACAGACACACAGACATGTTTCCAAAAATGCTTTTTTTGGATTCAGGGGATCTCAAAACATGTATTTCCGGCGAAATCTCGGTATCGAATTTTTGGGTGGAATACAATACTTCCCCTACTTACTATACGTAGTAGAGACAGTAAAAAAGCGTGCGAGTGTTTGTGTATGTGAACAGCATAACTCAAAAAGGAAAATTCGGATAACTATCAAACTTGGTATTTAGGGTCAAAGTCTTCAAAGATGCGACGCGAAAATGTTCCAAGAAATTCCACCCACCCCAACTACCATTAACATGGAACAGTAATCGAAATTTTTAATTTTGTCAAAAAATGTATATTTTGAAGTTTCTGGTAATAGCCTGTGTGGTCTTCATTCTGAAGGAGTTTTGTATAATCTTGCATAACTGGGAAATGTTAAGCAATAGACAAAACGTACTACACAATTTTAATGCCCAATACTTACTAATTCTTTTGAAGTCCCATCAAATTTCAGTTGTTTCTCGCGATGTCATGGAAACAGTGTTGAATTTTAAGACCAGCATATAGCGTCCAGTTGTTAAACATTTGACTATCGCTGTTGTCTATAACGAAATGTGTAATGTAGCTGTTTCTGTAAAGGTTTATGTGGATTAAAATATAGTAGATAGAATAATAAGATTTAGTTTGTACCTATACCCGCTAATAAACTATAGAAGGTAGAGAAAGTCATGTGAATGTATCAGGTGCTGATATCGAATATTGTGTTGGAATGCAATACTTTCTCTAACAACTAGGTACATAAGAGTTGCAGTGCTTGTAGCGATGAACACTCTTAATGCAGAAATTCTCTGAAACATAACAGTGTAAGTAAGTGTGCATAACTAAGTGCTCTTGTTTATCATGAATGAATACATCTTCATAAGGTGTTATCGGACAATTGCCTGCGCTCATTGATTGATATCAGCGGTCCATTCAGTTTTATTCTCAACTCGAGCGACACGTGCCCTCCCCAGGAATGGGTCAACAGTTCCCGAATGTTGCCTCTCCGGGAAACGCACCCTCCTCGTCCTGCTGCTTACGACGAAACTAGGTCAGAACTGATGCCAGTGAGGGTGGGCTCTACATCACCTACTCCAGCTTCCAACTGTGTAGTGAAATCTTGAAAAATATTACTTGTCTACCGACAACCCCATATAAGTAATAATGATGATATAAGCAGATTAATAAAATCAAAAACTGCATATATTACAGTCACATTACTTTCTCCACCTCTAGCGCTTATTAATGGGTATACAAATTATTCTTACGAAAGTTGTTTTCCTAACTACTTCCTTTTAATCCATTTAAACATTTCTGGAAACAGCTACATTACACATTTCGTTATAGAGAACAGCGATAGTCAAATGTTTAACAACTGGACGCTTCCATACTGTTGCCATGACATCGCGAGAAACAACTGAATGTCGATAGCGTTTGAAAAGAATTGAACAATTCAACCATTAATAACGGATATCTTGGAAGTGGCCGATGCCACAAAAAAAAGTTCTTAAATTGTGTTTTAAAGAGATCTGCTTGTCTGTCCGTTTTCTTTCCCCTTTATTTATTCTTTGTAGTACGTTTTTGTCTCGCTCAACGTTTACCACTTATGCAAGATTATACAAAATCCCTTCAGAATGAAGAGGACTTCAGAGGTTATTCGCAGAAAATTCAATATCTACATTTTATTTATCATTAAATATATTTAATATACAGCATTTTAATCAAAATCTTTAACCATTTTTAGGAAATAAAAAAAATTCGATAAATGTTCCATGTAAAGGGTAGTGAGGGGTTAAGGGAATTTCCTTGAAAATTATCGTGTAGCATCTTTGGAAGATATTGAATAGAAATATCAAGTTTTGTATTGTCCGACTGTTTGTTTTTGAGTTATGCTGTTCACACACACACACACACACACACACACACACACACACACACACACACACACACACACACATGCGCGCGGATCTTTTTCTAAACAACGTTTTTAGGGGGTTCAGAAGACCTCAAAACATATATTTTTAATGAAATCTCGGTATGTAATTACTTTTTCTACTACGTATAGTGAGTAGGGGAAGTATTGTATTCCACCGGATAATTCGATACCGAGATTTCACCGGAAATACATGTTTTGAGACTCACTGAATCCAAAAAAAGCATTTTTGGAAACATGTCCGTGTGTGTGTCTGTCTGTGAACAGCATAACTCAGAAAGGAACAGTCGGATAAACTTGGTATTTAGGTTCAGTATCTTCCAGGGATGCGACACGAAGGTTTTCAAGAAAATCCTCCCACCCCAGATTACCCTTTACATGGAAGCTTTTTCGAAAATTTTAATTTTCTCAAAAATGGCTCTAACGATTTTGATTAAAATATCATATGTTTAATATATTTTCATGACAAAATGTATATCTTGAATTTTCTGGGAATGTCTCCGAAAGTATTCTTCATTGTGAACGACTTTTGCATAACTGGTAAACCATAAGAGATAGACAAAATTTTACTACACAAAAAATGTAGATCGCGTTAATATACACAATTTATGTCATTCATTTTTTTTTTGTTGAGTGAACCATTTTCGAGATATTGCTTGTTATTCCCTTAAATTTTTCAATACTTTCTCAAATGGGAATTCGTTATTCATTTTTTTGTTTTGGATATGCAAAGAGTATTAATCTGTGCCAAAGGGAATGGTGCTGCACCTAGCAACCAGCTATTAAGAGATATGTATGTGCTTAAAGGCTACTGTATTTCTATATTGCCCTTGTAAATATATATTCCCCTTACATCTACAAGGAAATTAGCAATAAGATAGTGTCTGCAAATGTTTATCTCGATTAACATGAAGTAGATGGAGAATAAGCGTTTGTAAAAATAGTTTGTACAAGAGTAGAGAAAGTCATGTGATTGTAACACATCAGATTTTTTTTGGTGGAATGCAATACCTTCTCTACTTGCCATGTACATGGTAGAAAAAGTAAAAACGAAGTTCAGCATTATATTTTATTTTCTGAAAAATGGCTTAAAATGTTTGATTAAAGTATTTTTAAGATGTATTTAGTTTATTTCATTTTATAAATGTTCCCGTAATTATGGGTTGTCTTTAAAACAAAGAGTACAATTTAATTAAACACTAAAATTTAAGGTGATATAGTATGTGTATGTAAATCTTCATTAATTTAAAATGATAAAATAATAATAATAATATATGAAATTGAAGTACTTATACATGAGTATAGGTATGGTTTGTTAAAATAGCCACCGATCCCCTGAGAGTGGCACTAAGGTCATGGGGGAAGTCTTAGGAATACAATCACCTCCAGTTTATTAAAGTGGCATTTCTCACAGTTAACAGCGGGTGGTAGATGTCCTGCCATTCGGTATGCACTTCTTGCTCCTTTCAAAGGACCAGTAGGGTCAACTATAAAACCAGATCTTGTCAATGCATCTTGTACTTCCGGAGGTGGAGAGACCATCTACTTCGAAAGTAGTATATCTCGAACTTTCTGCAATTAGCCTCTGAATTTCGTATAACTGGTAAACCGTAAAAGAGATGGCTTCTCGGAAACGTGCGAGTCTCCTATTCGGGAGATCCTGGGTTCGAGCCACTCTGACCATGAGTTTTTTTTCATGGTTTTCCCTGGTTGGCGCGGCGAATGCTGGGGAGCTTTCTCTTTCACCACGAATTTCCTCTTCATTATTTCCTATAATTTCCCTTCCCTTTCATGTTTCAGGTAGGCTTAGGGCCTGTGTGTGTGTGTGTGTGTGTGTGTGTGTGTGTGTGTGTGTGTCGGGCGATGTAGGACAGATGGCGCAGATACTTGCTGATACTAAAGTTTTCTTGGCCCAGCCAGATGGCAGCTTTTACTTAGTCGCCTCATGATGGGTCTTCCTCCGTGTTGTAGTGATTACCATGCTAGCCTCTAGTTCCCGAGGTCGTGGATTCAAACGCTACGGAGGGCGATGCGTTTTTTTCCGGCGTAAAAATCATTAGCATGGCTTCTTTCGGAAGGGAACTAAAGCAGGTGGTCCCGTGTCGTATATTTACGGCACGTAAAAGAAACTCAAGAATGATAAAAAGGCCTCTGAGCAGAATTACTGATCTTTCACGCCCAATATAGAATGACTACATCTGTTAAAGAGCGTCCATAAATAAAACTCAATTTAATTTCATGGTTTCGCCGGAGGGATCCTTCTCTCTGCCCTCTCAGATGAGTCGTGGTTCCTCCGGTAGAGATACTTCTCTGTGTCCTCTCAGATGAGTCGTGGTTCCTCCGGTAGAGATACTTCTCTGTGTCCTCTCAGATGAGTCGTGGTTCCTCCGGTAGAGATACTTCTCTGTGTCCTCTCAGATGAGTTGTGGTTCCTCCGGTAGAGATACTTCTCTGTGTCTTCTCAGATGAGTCGTGGTTCCTCCGGAGAGATACTTCTCTGTGTCTTCTCAGATGAGTCGTGGTTCCTCAGGAGAGATACTTCTCTGTGTCTTCTCAGATGAGTCGTGGTTCCTCCAGAGAGATACTTCTCTGTGTCCTCTCAGATGGGTCGTGGTTCCTCCGGAAGATCCTCCTCTCAGTCCCCTCAGATGGGTCGTTGTTTCTCCGGAGAGATCCTTCTCTCAGTCCCCTCAAATGGGTCGTTTCTCCGGAGAGATCGTTCTCTCAGTCCCCTCTCATGTGTCGTGGTTCTTCCGGAGAGATCCTTCTCTCAGTCCCCTCACATGTGTCGTGGTTCTTCCGGAGAAATCCTTCTCTCAGTCCCCTCACATGTGTCGTGGTTCTTCCGGAGAAATCCTTCTCTCAGTCCCCTCACATGTGTCGTGGTTCTTCCGGAGAAATCCTTCTCTCAGTCCCCTTACATGTGTCGTGGTTCTTCCGGAGGGATCCTTCTCTCAATCCCCTAAAATGTGTCGTTCCTCCTGAGAGATACTTTTCTCAGTCCTCTCACATGGGCCGTGGTTCTTCCGGAGAAATCCTTCTCTCAGTCCCCTCACATGTGTCGTGGTTCTTCCGGAGAGATCCTCCTCTCAGTCCGCTCAGATGGGTCGTTGTTTCTCCGGAGAGATCCTCCTCTCAGTCCCCTTACATGTGTCGTGGTTCTTCCGGAGAGATCCTCCTCTCAGTCCGCTCAGATGGGTCGTTGTTTCTCCGGAGGGATCCTCCTCTCAGTCCCCTTACATGTGTCGTGGTTCTTCCGGAGAGATCCTCCTCTCAGTCCCCTTACATGTGTCGTTGTTTCTCCGGAGAGATCCTCCTCTCAGTCCCCTTACATGTGTCGTGGTTCTTCCGGAGAGATCCTCCTCTCAGTCCGCTCAGATGGGTCGTTGTTTCTCCGGAGGGATCCTTCTCTAAGTCCCCTTACATGTGTCGTGGTTCTTCCGGAGAAATCCTTCTCTCAGTCCTCTCACATGTGTCGTGGTTCTTCCGGAGGGATCCTTCTCTCAGTTCTCTCACATGTGTCGTGGTTCTTCCGGAGGGATCCTTCTCTCAGTCCTCTCACATGTGTCGTGGTTCTTCCGGAGAGATCCTTCTCTCAGTCCTCTCACATGTGTCGTGGTTCTTCCGGAGAGATTCTTCCCTCAGTCCTCTCACATGTGTCGTGGTTCTTCCGGAGAGATCCTCCTCTCAGTCCGCTCAGATGGGTCGTTGTTTCTCCGGAGAGATCCTCCTCTCAGTCCCCTCAAATGGGTCGTTGTTTCTCCGGAGAGATTCTTCTCTCAGTCCCCTCAAATGTGTCGTTTCTCCGGAGAGATCCTTCTCTCAGTCCTCTCACATGTGTCGTGGTTCTTCCGGAGAGATACTTCTCTGTGTCCTCTCACATGTGTCGTGGTTCTTCCGGAGAGATCCTTCTCTCAGTCCCCTTACATGTGTCGTGGTTCTTCCGGAGAGATCCTTCGCTCAGTCCCCTCACATGTGTCGTGGTTCTTCCGGAGAGATCCTTCCCTCAGTCCTCTCACATGTGTCGTGGTTTATCCGCAGAGATCCTTCTCTCAGTCCCCTCACATGTGTCGTGGTTCTTCCTGAGAGATCCTTCTCTCAGTCCTCTCACATGTGTCGTGGTTCTTCCGGGGAGATCCTTCTCTCAGTCCCCTCACATGTGTCGTGGTTCTTCCGGAGAAATCCTTCTCTCAGTCGTCTCACATGTGTCGTGATTCTTCCGGAGAGATTCTTCTCTCAGTCCTCTCACATGTGTCGTGGTTCTTCCGGAGAGATCCTTCTCTCAGTCCTCTCACGTGTGTCGTGGTTCTTCCGGAGAGATTCTTCTCTCAGTCCTCTCACATGTGTCGTGGTTCTTCCGGAGAGATCCTTCTCTCAGTCCTCTCACATGTGTCGTGGTTCTTCCGGAGAGATCCTTCTCTCAGTCCTCTCACATGTGTCGTGGTTCTTCCGGAGAGATTCTTCTCTAAGTCCCCTAAAATGTGTCGTGGTTCTTCCAGAGAGATCCTTCTCTCAGTCCCTTGAGGTGGGTCGTTCCTCCGGAGAGATTCTCCTCTCAGTCCCCTAAAATGTGTCGTTCCTCCGGAGAGATACTTCTCTCAGTCCTCTCACATGTGTCGTTCCTCCGGAGAGATACTTCTCTCAGTCCTCTCACATGTGTCGTTCCTCCGGAGAGATACTTCTCTCAGCCTCTCTTATGGGCCGTGGTTCTTCCGGAGAAATCCTTCTCTCAATCCCCTAAAATGTGTCGTTCCTCCAGAGATACTTCTCTCAGTCCTCTCACATGTGTCGTTCTTCCGGAGAGATCCTTCTCTCAGTCCCCTAAAATGTGTCGTTCCTCCGGAGAGATGCTTCTCTCAGTCCTCTCACATGAGCCGTGGTTCTTCCGGAGAAATCCTTCTCTCAGTCCCTTGAAATGTGTCGTTCCTCCGGAGAGATACTTCTCTCAGTCCTCTGACATGTGTCGTTCTTCCGGAGAGATCCTTCTCTCAGTCCCCTAAAATGTGTCGTTCCTCCGGAGAGATACTTCTCTCAGTCCTCTCACATGGGCCGTGGTTCTTCCGGAGAGATCCTTCTCACAGTCCCCTCACATGTTTCGTGGTTTTTCCTGAGAGATCCTTCTCTCAGTCCACTCACATGTGTCGTTGTTCCTCCGGAGAGATCCTTCTCTCAGTCCCCTCACATGTGTCGTGGTTCTTCCTAAGAGATCCTTCTCTCAGTCCCCTCACATGTGTCGTGGTTCTTCGGGAGAGATCCTTCTCTCAGTCCTCTCACATGTGTCGTAGTTCTTCCTAAGAGATCCTTCTCTCAGTCCCCTCAAATGAGTCGTGGTTCTTCCTAAGAGATCCTTCTCTCAGTCCTCTCACATGTGTCGTGGTTCTTCTTGAGAGATCCTTCTCTCAGTCCCCTCACATGTGTCGTGTTTCTTCCGGAGAAATCCTTCTCTCAGTCCCCTCACATGTGTCGTGGTTCTTCCGGAGAAATCCTTCTCTCAGTCCTCTCACATGTGTCGTGGTTCTTCCGGAGAAATCCTTCTCTCAGTCCCCTCACATGTGTCGTGGTTCTTCCGGAGAAATCCTTCTCTCAATCCCCTAAAATGTGTCGTTCCTCCGGAGAGATACTTCTCTCAGTCCTCTCACATGGGCCGTGGTTCTTCCGGAGAAATCCTTCTCTCAATCCCCTAAAATGTGTCGTTCCTCCAGAGATACTTCTCTCAGTCCCCTCACATGTGTCGTGGTTCTTCCGGAGAGATCCTTCTCTCAGTCCTCTCACATGTGTCGTGGTTCTTCCGGAGAGATCCTTCTCTCAGTCCCCTCACATGTGTCGTGGTTCTTCCGGAGAGATCCTTCTCTCAGTCCTCTCACATGTGTCGTGGTTCCTCCGAAGAGATCCTTCCCTCAGTCCTCTTACATGTGTCGTGGTTCTTCCGGAGAGATCCTTCTCTCAGTCCCCTCACATGTGTCGTGGTTCTTCCGGAGAGATCCTTCTCTCAGTCCTCTCACATGTGTCGTGGTTCTTCCGGAGAGATCCTTCCCTCAGTCCTCTCACATGTGTCGTGGTTCTTCCGGAGAGATCCTTCCCTCAGTCCTCTCACATGTGTCGAGGTTCTTCCGGAGAGATCGTTCTCTCAGTCTCCTCAAATGTGTCGTGGTTCTTGCGGAGAGATCCTTCCCTCAGTCCTCTCACATGTGTCGAGGTTCTTCCGGAGAGATCGTTCTCTCAGTCTCCTCAAATGTGTCGTGGTTCTTGCGGAGAGATCCTTCTCTCAGTCCCCTCAAATGAGTCGTGGTTCTTCCTGAGAGATCCTTCTCTCAGTCCCCTCACATGTGTCGTGGTTTTTCCGGAGAAATCCTTCTCTCAGTCCCCTCACATGTGTCGTGGTTCTTCCGGAGAAATCCTTCTCTCACTCCCCTAAAATGTGTCGTTCCTCCGGAGAGATACTTCTCTCAGTCCTCTCACATGGGCCGTGGTTCTTCCGGAGAAATCCTTCTCTCAGTCCCCTAAAATGTGTCGTTCCTCCAGAGATACTTCTCTCAGTCCTCTCACATGTGTCGTGGTTCTTCCGGAGAAATCCTTCTCTCAGTCCCCTAAAATGTGTCGTTCCTCCGGAGAGATACTTCTCTCAGTCCTCTCACATGTGTCGTGGTTCTTCCGGAGAAATCCTTCTCTCACTCCCCTAAAATGTGTCGTTCCTCCAGAGATACTTCTCTCAGTCCTCTCACATGTGTCGTGGTTCTTCCGGAGAGATCCTTCTCTCAGTCCCCTCACATGTGTCGTGGTTCTTCCGGAGAGATCCATCTCTCAGTCCTCTCACATGTGTCGTGGTTCTTCCGGAGAGATCCTTCTCTCAGTCCCCTCACATGTGTCGTGGTTCTTCCGGAGAGATCCTTCCCTCAGTTTTCTCACATGTGTCGTGGTTCTTCCGGAGAGATCCTTCCCTCAGTCCTCTCACATGTGTCGTGGTTCTTCCGGAGAGATCCTTCCCTCAGTCCTCTCACATGTGTCGTGGTTCTTCCGGAGAGATCCTTCTCTCAGTCCTCTCACATGTGTCGTGGTTCTTCCGGAGAGATCCTTCCCTCAGTCCTCTCACATGTGTCGTGGTTCTTCCGGAGAGATCCTTCTCTCAGTCCTCTCACATGTGTCGTGGTTCTTCCGGAGAGATCCTTCTCTCAGCCCTCTCACATGTGTCGTGGTTCTTCCGGAGAGATCCTTCTCTCAGTCCTCTCACATGTGTCGTGGTTCTTCCGGAGAGATCCTTCCCTCAGTCCTCTCACATGTGTCGTGGTTCTTCCGGAGAGATCCTTCTCTCAGTCCTCTCACATGTGTCGTGGTTCTTCCGGAGAGATCCTTCTCTCAGTCCCCTCACATGTGTCGTGGTTCTTCCGGAGAGATCCATCTCTCAGTCCCCTCACATGTGTCGTGGTTCTTCCGGAGAGATTCTTCTCTCAGTCCTCTCACATGTGTCGTGGTTCTTCCGGAGAGATTCTTCTCTCAGTCCCCTAATATGTGTCGTGGTTCTTCCAGAGATATCCTTCTCTCAGTCCCTTGAGGTGGGTCGTTCCTCCGGAGAGATTCTGCTCTCAGTCCCCTAAAATGTGTCGTTCCCCTAGAGATACTTCTCTCAGTCCTCTCACACGTGTCGTTCCTCCGGAGAGATACTTCTCTCAGTCCTCTCACATGGGCCGTGGTTCTTCCGGAGAGATCCTTCTCTCAGTCCCCTCACATGTGTCGTGGTTTTTCCTGAGAGATCCTTCTCTCAGTCCCTTGAGGTGGGTCGTTGTTCCTCCGGAGAGATCCTTCTCTCAGTCCCCTCACATGTGTCGTGGTTTTTCCTG
Organism: Deroplatys truncata; assembly: GCA_030765065.1. Lineage (NCBI taxonomy): Eukaryota > Metazoa > Arthropoda > Insecta > Mantodea > Mantidae > Deroplatys > Deroplatys truncata. Next base: position 9,681,039 of record CM060987.1, on the reverse strand, counting down.
AGAGATCCTTCTCTCAGTCCCTTGAGGTGGGTCGTTGTTCCTCCGGAGAGATCCTTCTCTCAGTCCCCTCACATGTGTCGTGGTTTTTCCGGAGAGATCCTTCTCTCAGTCCCCTCACATGTGTCGTGGTTCTTCCTAAGAGATCCTTCTCTCAGTCCCCTCACATGTGTCGCGTTCTTCCGGAGAGATCCTTCTCTCAGTCCCCTCACATGTGTCGTGGTTCTTCCTGAGAGATCCTTCTCTCAGTCCCCTCACATGTGTCGTGGTTCTTCCGGAGAAATCCTTCTCTCAATCCCCTAAAATGTGTCGTTCCTCCTGAGAGATACTTCTCTCAGTCCTCTCACATGGGCCGTGGTTCTTCCGGAGAAATCCTTCTCTCAATCCCCTAAAATGTGTCGTTCCTCCAGAGATACTTCTCTCAGTCCTCTCACATGTGCCGTGGTTCTTCCGGAGAGATCCTTCTCTCAGTCTCCTCACATGTGCCGTGGTTCTTCCTGAGAGATCCTTCTCTCAGTCCTCTCACATGTGTCGTGGTTCTTCCGGAGAGATCCTTCTCTCAGTCCCCTCACATGTGTCGTGGTTTTTCCTGAGAGATCCTTCTCTCAGTCCCCTCACATGTGTCGTGGTTTTTCCTGAGAGGTCCGTCTCTCAGTCCCTTGAGTTGGGTCGTTGTTCCTCCGGAGAGATCCTTCTCTCAGTCCCCTCACATGTGTCGTGGTTCTTCCGGAGAGATCCTTCTCTCAGTCCCTTGAGGTGGGTCGTGGTTCCTCTGGAGGGTAGTCTGCTCTTAGCAACCCGCTGGTATGACCAGGTCATTAAGCTTGTAATCGTTAGGGACTCCTGCGCGTCTCTGTCTGCCTGCAGCCTATAGTCTCCAATGGTTGTTTCACCTCCATATCTCCTGGGGGCAATAGGTGCGACGTCATAGGTCATACTCCACAAGAAGATATCGAATTATTTAAAACTCACAGTTAGGTCAAATAAAATTAATTACTAACATTAACCATAGCCTGAAAAAATATTAAGGAGGGTTATATGTAATGATTTTTTTTGTTGAGAAATTTGTATGATTCAAATGATAGATATGAATTAATCCTGAGTTGAAATATTTATATAAATCGAATTTACTCGTATGTTGACAGATTAAGGTGCAGAATTGCAATTAAAATGAGGATAGGATGTTTTGCGTATTTTAAGTCGCAAGTGTGTTGTTACCACTGTGAAGTATTTTACATTGCTGTGGAGACCTTGTTATTTCACTACAAGAGTTTCGAGGTATGCTCTAAACTGAGAGATATTTCACTCAAATTTAGTTCTTAAACGAGAATAAGTCCCGGATATCTTAACATGTTCTATAGTACAGTTTGACATGCGCTAGCAGTGATACAGTATGTCGTTCCCGTCAAGCTACAAGATGCTACCACGTAGAAGGTGTTGCATTCCACCCAAAAATTGGATGCAGAAATTTCATCGGACGGATGGATGAGTGGGTGGAAACTCGTGTCGGATTAACACCAAACTTGGTATTCCGGATCAACATGTTTCAAAGATGGACACGAAGATTTTCAAGAAAAACCTACACCACAATATACCGTTTACATAGACCATTCTTGAAAAATTCTGGTTTTCGAGAAAAATGGCTCTAGCGATTTTGATTAAAATGCCGTAGGTTTTAAGATATTTCCATGACAAATGTATGTCTTGAATTTTCTGGGAATAGCCAGTGAAGTCCTCTTCATTCTGAATGACTTTTGTATAACTGGTAAACTGTAAGCGATAAAGAAAATCTTACCGGATAAAAAATATAGATCTCGTTAAAACACACAATTTATCTCAAATGAAAGTTTTCTTAGATATTCTATTAGTGCTTTAAATTTTCAGATAGTTATAACTTTTATCTAGATGAAAAGCGCTATCTGTGGTTTTTTTTCCTCTTTCTCTCTCTCTCTCTCTCTCTCTCTCTCTCTCTCTCTCTCTCTCTCTCCGACAATGCGTAGAGCACTAAATTTTAAAGCCTTCACATAATGACCTGCCCTTAAAAGATTTGACTATCACTTAAAGTCTAATGTGTTCCGCCAGTCCCCTTGTACCTACAAGGAAATACGACGTAATAAGACAGTTTCTCAAATGCTTATCTCGATTAACATGAAATAAAATAATAAGCTTTTGTAACAGGGATTTGTTGAAGAATGGGAAGGGAAAGTTACGCAAATGTAACACATTTTTTAATACTGTTTAACGCCCGCTTTACTTCAAACGGCACCATAGGTGGTGGATATATAAAATGAAACGTAAAATGAAATGATTATTGGAACAGGAAACTTGGGGAAAAACGTCCCAGACCTAAGTTTACGTTCCGCACCCCCCCCCCTCCGGCATTTGTTAGTTAAGAGGACTGAGGAAAACCTGGAAAAACCTTCGGTAAGGGAAGATGGTCTTGAATCGTACACCTCCCCTTCACAAGCGCGTACCTTAACGACCTCGATGTAATCCACTCCAGCATTCTTCTACCAACCAGGGAAAATCACGTATAACACTCGGTCTGAGGGGCAGGCCCAACGGAATTTAATCCGGAGCCTTTGCTAAACATTCACCTAGAAACTGCCAATGAACTGAAGCACAAAACTTCTAAATCATTTTCAACTACTCCGGAAAAAAAAACTGTTATCTTTAAATAATCGTCTGAAAGTTGTGGTAGATGCCACTCTTGATTTGCGGTTGTACTCCTAGTGGCCTGACTCGTATCTTATAAATTGCACAGTGGACAGATTTTACAATACGTTCCACATAATCTGATTTGGCGACTTTCTATCCTCTTTTAATTCAGAATTTAATGACTTCGGGCTGGTTGGCAACACTGGCTACTTGTTTAGATGCCGTCACTCGGCTGTCTTAACAGCATAAATGAAGAAAGGTGTAATCTGCAGAAATAGACAACAGAAGACGCTGGGTGAATAACATCTTTGAGGTTCTTTTTATTGAAAATTTACTTCCTGTGTAGCAAAGCAGCTATAATTGATAACTGGATTACTAAACTATGACCTATGACCACGGTACGGAGCGGACACCTTGACCTCGACCTCGACCCAACGCGGATCATTTGTACTTACCACCCCCAGGAGAAACGGATGAGCTGAAGGAACTGCAGAAGGCTATAGAGACGCGCAGAGGTCCTTAACGATTCCAAGCTTGATGACCCGGTCACATCGGCGTGCTGCTTCCCTCTGTCGAAGCCATCTGTCCGACACCGACACTGCATAGCCCCCACGTCTACCTGAAACATGAAAAGGGAAGCGAAGTGATAGGAAATGAGGGAAAGGAAATTCATGGTAGAAGAGCAAACACCGCAGCATTCGTCTTGCCAACCAGGAAGAACCACGAAAAATCCATGATGAGAGTGGCCGGCTCCAGGAATCGAACGCAGGATCTCTCGAATGCGAGCCTTGCACATTATTCTAATAAACTCAAGCTTACTCAAGATAAGACAGTAAATATTTTAGTTTCATACTCTTCTGAACTATCCATCTCGATTAGGCTGGAAAACCCACATTGATTTCGTACCTAATAAATTAAGCAAAATTAGTTTTACTTTCTCTATTACGTATAGTAAGTAGGAGAAGTATTGTATTCCACCCAAAAATTCGATACCGAGATTTCACCGGAAATATATGTTTTGAGACCCTCTGAATCCAAATAAATCATTTTTTAAAACATGTGCGTGTGTCTGTGAACAGCATAGATCAAAAGCTTGGTATTAGGTTCAATATCTTCTAAAGATGCGACACGAAAATTTTCAAGAAAATACCCCCACAAACTACCCTTTACATGAAACATTGATCGAAAATTTTTGTTTTCTAAAAAGTAATTCAGGATATTGATTAAAATGTCATATATTAAAGATGTTTACATGACAAATAAAATGTATAAATTAAATTTTCTGGGAAATAGCCTTTGAAGTTCTGTTCATTCTGAAGGAATTTTGTATAATCTGTATAACTAGTAAACGCAAGCGATAGACGAAACATACTAAACAAAAAAATGTAGATCTCTTTAAAACACACAATTTATTTCAAATAAGTTTTTTTGTAGCATAAGCCATTTCTGAGATATCGGTTATTAAAGGTTCGAACTGTCCATTTCTTGGTCATTATCTTCAAGTCTTGTGGAACATTCACTTGTTTCTCGCGATGTCACGGAAACAGTATGGAATTTTAAGGCAGCATATAGCGTCCAGTTGTTAAACATTTGACTATCGCTGTTCTCTATAACGAAATGTGTAATGTAGCTGTTTCTGTAAAGGTTTATTCGGATTAAAACATAATAGATAGAAAAATAAGCTTGAGTAAAAATAATGTGTATGCCCAAATAAACGATATAGGTGAGGGAAAGTCATATGGATGTATCTCATCAGATTTTTATGTGTTAATGCTAACAAGCAATGTTTGTGAAAAGTATATTATCGTCAGGTTCTTTAATCTGACACAAATAAGCTTTTAGTCCTCCAGAAACGAGCAATTTAGATTAATTTGTGGAGAACATTGAAAACCACTTTTTAAGCGTTTAGAACTTGCACAATTATATTATATGTACTTCCGTTTATAGTTATCCCACAAGGAATAACGAATATATATTTTTAAAAAAGGTTATTAAGTTACATATTTACTTGAGAACGACAAAAATTTAACAGCGATCACTTTTAAAAGACGAGTTGGAATGGTTCCATCAGCAAATCCACTCCACAATGTACGTGATGTTTAATGGTAATTTTAGTTTGTTTTAACGTTGCTATACATATATCTATCTACTGCGGTTACTACCGCCATATCTTAGTAGTTGAGACAGATTTGAACTACAACTTTGGGATGAAGGACCATTCTTCGTTACACCTCATCCTTCAATCAGCGAACATAAAATGTACGGCAGCGTAACTCTTGGCTTTGTGGTCAGATTCAAAGTGTTAACATTTTCACCACCGACATGACAGAGCATTGAATTATATTACCTACTTTATACAGGGTGATTTATGAAGAACTGACTCATTTATTTCTTTAGTTATTCTGTTCGAAATTCACTCAATGCCCTAATTTTAGCACCAAATTAAGCAGGATGTTCTGGAGTTTCGATTGCTTGTCACCAGATGCGCAGATGTTCATTTTTTATTCGTAATTGTTAGTTTTAAGGTTGGCAACTGTTTTTGAGATTTTATTGTAGTTAACGTGAAAATGGAGTACACATTAAATGAACGACTCTTCTTTGTGAAGCAATACTGGATTAAGAATTCAATTACAGCTACTCAAAGGGCATACTGGTAAAGAAATTGGAAACAATTGGATCCCTGGTGAGTGATAAAGGCAAAACTCGTTCATCTAGGCTTCCCACGGTTGTTGTTAACGTAAGAGCACGGCTGGATCAGTCACCCAAATAATCATTAAGACGTTTGTCGCAGGATAACAGGGTAGTACAGCTACTCAATGTGTCAGAGAGCTGTGAAAAGTGCAGGCCTAAAGCCATATAGGGTTACGTTTGTCCATCAGTTACAGACAACAGATGAGGATAGACGACTGAATTATTGTCGTTGGTTTCAGGCGTTCATTGTGCAAAATCCTGCTATATTGTCCATCACATGGTTCACAGATGAAGCATGGTTCCATTTATCCGGCTATGTGAACTCAAATAACTCACGCTGTTGGGCCAGCGAAAATCCACATGTTATTCATGAAGCACCTATGCACACGGTTAAAATCGGAGTTTGGTGCGCAATATCCGCACAGAGAATATTGGGACCATTTTTTTTAAACAATGTGTACACTGCAGAGTATCGACGGATTTTCATGAAGTTTGCTGAGCAACTAGACGATGTAGAGCTGAGTTAAGAATATTTTCAGCAGGACGGCGCTACATGCCATACATCAAATGAATCCATGGCACTAATTGCAAGTTTCTTTGACGACCGGATAATTTCCAAGGACCTGTGGCCACCGAGATCTCCGGATTTGACATCGCCGGACTTCTTTCTATGGGGTTACTTAAAAGACAGGGTTTATGCCACACGTCGTCCCCAGACATTGGACGATCTGAAGTACAACATTACACAGGAGATTCAAGCTATTGACAACAGAGTCCTCCAACGAGTGGCCAGTAACATGGAACGAGGTGTTGAGTTGTGCCTTATGCAGGATGGAGGACATTTTCAACATTTGCTATAGAGATAAATAATCTCCCAAAATTTTGATGCATTTCAGGTATAATAAGTTGTCGCTACCATAACTCGTTTTGAAACAATTAAAGAAATAAATGTGTCAGTTCTTCATAAATCACCCTGTAATATAACTTACGATTATAGACTGAATAGTATAAATGATATGAGAGGCCAGAAGTTATCCGTGTGTGTCTATCGTGGTATCCCTTCACTGGTCTACCTCTAGTAACCAGTGGTGGACATGAACATTCAGTAATGGACGACCTGAATGGTAAGGTCTACTCCCTCACGTAAATTGTTTATCTCATTCGCGTTCTATAGATATGTTTCCCATTTTTGTGACTGTTTTTGTTTATAGTTGATGTTATGAAGTGTAAAATATGGGCTAGAAATCTGTGTGCAGCCTAGGAAGTGGAGTTCTTTGCTTTAATATGTGTACATTGTGGTACGAGGAAGAATTTCAGCATGCGTGACAGACAGAAGCAGGTCTTCAAGCATTCTTATAAAACGGAATTGTTTTATAGGATTGTTTGGCATACATTGGCTGCCATTCTTATATTAACCAAAGATACCATTGACAGGGAGTCACCATTGATGATGTACCCCCACTCCTCCTGGAAGGTCACCGTTTTCTGTTTGCCACACCCAATGTACACGTGCCATTGAAATCAGTGACCCAGTTTCCCCTTTTCTGCCATTCAACCCCCTATTCCCGTGACGTCATACAGATCCCTATTTGGAATTTTCTACCCTCTGGATCCAGGGATAACCGGGTCGTTGAACTTCGTACACGTGCCGATCTTTCCGTTCATCCCCAGAAGCCAGCAATGACGTCATGCAGTGCGTCATGCGTTGTCGACCAATGGGGTGGCCGAGAATTGGGCTTCACCCTCGCACGTGCCAACTCGACAGCAACCCTCTCCATTCATGGTTACCAGAGACCAATGACGTCAAAGGTACCCTTTTAGGTCAGTTCGCGAGGCCTGACACGTGCCGTTGAATATTTCCAGGCACCACGATGGCCTTCCATTCATCCCCTGCGTCGTCGTCTCCATTAATGAATACCAAAACCAGGAGCGCTGGAGGAACTTTCACTCGCAACAAGACGCCGGCTGTGTTGTTACATAACGCAATTTCGCAACGTCGCAGAAAAAGAACGAGCAGCGGCCGCGTACGGTATGAAAATGGCTGCATTCCAAATTTCGAGGTCGCTCGCATACATTCACACAACCTGTTCACGCCATTGATAGCGTTACTTCTTCTTCCCTTCAATGAACGGTCGCGTCCCAAACTCGTAACTTTCGAGGTCACTTGCTCATTCATCAAACTGACTCGCAGCATGAGCTGTTTCCATTATCGCGCTGCCGAGTTTTTGGGTTTGTTTGCGTAACACAAGGGAGTGTGTTTTTATTCGCTCGCTTTCAACAGCTGTGTGGTGTTTTTGCTCGAGCCTCTGGTATCTTACATTCCACAGCGTTTAGAAGCGCTCAGTTGTTTGTGTAAAGGTATACGTTGCTCATTCTGCACGTTGGCACTTCCAAACGAGATTCCGTAGTTCATCAACAATCTCTAGGATTGTATTCCACCCAAAAATTTATGCCGAGATGTCACCGGAAGATTTCAGCAGAGATCACGTGAATCTAAAATATCTTTCCAACCCTGTCCAACACACGGCTTGTGTGAAAGAACAATTAATTCCACTAAAATATCTTATGTGTTACATTCACATGACTGACTGTGTCTACGTTCTATCGTTTGTTACTGGCTATAAAAACCATTCTTACTAAAGCTTATTTTCCTATCTACTACGTTTTAATCCAAATAAACCTTTACAGAAACAGCTACATTACACATTTCGTTATAGAGAACAGCGATAGTCAAATGTTTAACAACTGGACGCTATATGCTGGCCTTAAAATTTCATACTGTTTCCATGCCATCGCGAGAAACAACTGAATGTTGACAGGATCTTAAGAGAATGACTAAGTATTGAACAATTCGAACCATTAGTAACGGATATCTCGGAAACGGCTTATGCCACAAAAAAAGTATTTGAAATAAATTGCGTGTTTTAAAGAGATCTACATTTTCTGTCAAGTACGTTTTCGTCTATCGTTTAACGTTTACCAGTTATACAAGATTATATACCAAATTCTTACCGAGTGAAGGCTATTCCCAGAAAATGTAAGATATGCATTTTATTTTCATGTAGGTATCTTTAATATATGGAGTTTTAATCAAATTCGTTACATACTTTTAAAAAATAAAAAAAATCGAACAATCTCCTATGTAAAGGGTAGTTTGGGGTAGTGGGATTTTCTCGAAAACGTTTGTGTTGCATCTTTTGAGGGTGTTAAACGTAAATACCGCTCTGGTTTATCCGACTTTTTGTCTTTGAGTTATGCTGCTCGCACACACACCTTTTTCTGAAAAAAATTTTTTTTAACTCACCGCGGCCTCAAAAGATGTATTTGTGGTGAAGGGCTAATTTTTTGGTGGAATGCAATACTTCCTCTACTTACCCTAGGTAAATTAGTAGAGAAGGTAAACAGTGACTAACAAACAACATGTTTCAAATTTTTTATTTTGTGCTCCTTAAGAGCGCCACCTTGATGCAAGTAATTAAGATACCATATAACCTGTTTACTTTCTCTACTACATAGAGGAAGTAGGGGAAGTATTGTATTCCACACAAAAATTCGAAAGCGTGATTCCACCGGAAATACACGTTTTGAGCCCCCGAATCCAAAAGAAAGACGTTTTAGAAAAAACTCGATTTGTGCGTGCGTGTTTGTGTGTGTGTCATGTATTTAAATTTAGTATTTTGCAAAGATGCGACACGAAGACTTTCAGAAAATCCCCCCAAATCCTAAAACTACACTTATCATGAAACATTTTTCGAAATATTCGATTTTCTCAAATAAAATGGATCCAACATTTTTGATTAAAATACAACAGATTAAAAATATTTACATGGAAATAAAATATATATCTAGAATTTTCTGGGAATAACCTGTGAAGGCTTTCTTATTTCAAATAACGTTTTTGAGCCATTAGCCATTTCCAAAATTTTTGTTACTAATGCTTGTCATTCAAGTCCCGTCGATTTTCAGTTGTTTCTCGCGATGTCATGGAAACAGTATGGAATTTTAAGGCCAGCATATAGCGTCCAGTTGTTAAACATTTGACTATCGCTGTTCTCTATAACGAAATGTGTAATGTAGTTGTTTCTGTAAAGGTTTATTTGGATTAAAACGTAGTAGACAGAAAAATAAGCTGTAGTAAGAATAGTTTTATATCCACTAATAAAGATAGAGTGTAGAGAAAGTCATGTGAATATATCACATCACATTTTTTTTTAAAAAATAGCCCTCCAATTTTGAGAAATGCAATTTTTAACTTTTTGAAAATCAAGAACTTTGGAGAATACAAAAAGTAATATTTTTTCTACAATAATTAGAGGTTAATACAAAGAAAGTTGATGTGATAGGTATTTTTGTAAACTCTTTTTTACCTTAAAACCTGAATTTTTTTTGAATATTTTTAAAAGTATAACGGTGTAGGATTTTTATCACAATATATTTACATAATAAACATTAATGTTTAAGTAACAATCCAAGCTAGAATTTTTACGCACGGCGAAAATATTACTGTTAATATGTAAAAAAGTGGTAAAATTTCAACAATAAATCTGACACGAATGAATGGATGACAAGGGGACATCTCCAACCAACCAACACCACCATCAGGAGCGGATGAGTCGAAGTAACCGCAGGCAGGCCTGCCGACAGAGACGCGCAGAGGTCCCCAACGATTCCAAGCTTGATGATCCAGTCATCGGGCGGGATGCTCAGAAAAGGCTCGACCCACTCAAGGTGTGCCATGTGACAGGGCCGAGAAGAACTTCCTTCTGCGCCATGTGTCCGACAATGCACAGCCACTAAACCTACCCTAAACAAGCATGGGAAAGTGAATGCTCCAAAGAGGTGGAGCCTGCGAGGCTTTCCATTAGGTTTGTGCGTATTTTATATATCCCTCCCCCTGCTTTCATAGGGGCGGAAGTGGATGCGCCACTTACGGGCGTCAGCACCATGAGGGGAATACTGCCGAACAGTGTTTAGCCGCTGTCTACCAGCTCTCCAGGTTGGTGCCGGAAGACAGACGTGGCTACCCAATCCCCCATTGCCCCACCGAGTCCAACCCAACCCAATCCGAACAGCTCCCTTCCAGTAGGAGGCTGAGATTTTCGGCCCGGCGTACTTTTAGTAAGTCAGATGTATCACAAGTGCATCACGGTGGCTGAAGGCGTCGAAACCCCTCCTAGGGGGGGGGGAGCGAAAAGATAGGAAATGAGGAAAAACAAATTCGTGGTAGAAGGGAAACCGCCCAAGCATTCGTGTTGTCCCAGGACCTCTCGAATGCGAGCCACGGACGTTAGCATGAGCCATCTCGATGGGTGATATCTTAGTACTGTTGACTAAACCAGAAGTCGAAGCAGTGTCCTCGACATCCGAGGCAACAGCAGCATCGAGATGCTTGTACCCCTCTTGTGGTTAATGAAGCTACTTTCTCGCGGTCCTCTAAGTCGGATTTGGAAAGGTAAACACAAGCATCGTTGCTTTGAATAATAATTCGCACAGGTATAATGATGCTTCTGTACATATTCACGTCGTGTGATGGTCTTGGAGACCTTTGACATCATTTCCTCAATCTCATGTTGTTAGCCGCCGGATATCTGCTTTTTATTTGCTCCTAAATTTAGAATCCCATATTGTATTCGCATTTAGCAGTTGCATTATTACTTCCCCTGCCACGCACCTCTGGTACAGAAAGTATTGGATAACACCCAAAAATTCTAACTTAACTCAAAAACGAAATGCTGGATAAATACCAAACTTGAAGTCCAGTATCTACCAAAGATGCGGCACGAAGATTTTAAAGAAAATCCTCGCACTCCGAAACTACACTTTACATGGGAAAATGTTCGAAACTTATTTTTCTCAAAAATGGCCAAAGCTGTTTTTATTAAAATACCGTACGTTTAAGATACTTGCATGACAAATAGAATGTTTATCTTGAATTTTCTAGGAAGAGCCTAGCAAGTCCTCTTCATTCTGAATGACATATACAGGGTGGACCATTTAAGTTGAGACTGTATAATATCTCCAAAACTGAGCGTTGTAGAAAGAAATATGTTTAATAAAAGTTGCTTGATATTATGGGGGGAAAGTAAATTTAATTTGACCCTAATTGTAGGTTTCCATTTAAAAAAAAATAAATTGACCCTAAAAACAAAACACGACTAATCCCATTTACTTTCCCCCCATAATATCACGCAGGTTTTATTAAAGACATTTCTTTCTACAGCGCTTAGTTTTGGAAATATTATTGTCTCAACTTAAATGGTCCACCCTGTATAACCAAATCGTGCTACACAAAAAGTGTAGATCTCGCTAAAACAGCATTTTATGCCAAATGCTTTTCTTTTTAAATTAACCATTTCCGAGAAATTCCTTATTTTTTGTTTGAATTTTCAAATATTATTTATATTCCTCAGCTGTTTTTTTTCTCCGTGATCATGCAAAGAGCATGAAATTTCAAAGCCATCACATAGCGACACGCTCTTTAAAAATCTGACTATCGCGTTACCTACTGTATCGTACAATGAAATATGTAGATAAACTTGAATTGAAAGTTTAGCTGGATTAACAGGAAGTAGCTATTATAATAATAAGCTTTTGTAACAATAGTTAGTAGAACAGTAAGTAGGGAAAGTCCCGTGAATGCGACACACAAGTTTTTTGAAGTGCTATCGCTGTTCAGTTGTTTCTCGAGGTGTCGTGGAAAGACTGTGGAATTTCAAGCCAGCACGTTGCGACTAGCTTTTGAAATTTTGACTATCAATTCGGTTTGCTGTATCCCCCTCTTACCTCAACGAAATACAGTGTTTTTCCTTCACACTGTGGCCATCGCACGGTTGTGGCAAATCGGACTCCCGCCGAAACAGTTATAACATCCCCGCAATCGCCTCTCGTTCTCATGGTTACAATTACAGTGATAAGCACATATCTGGCGTCTTCTCAGGGAATTTTTATTAACGCTCGAGAGTTCGATATCTGAAATTGAGTGAATTTCTCGCCTGGTGCTGTCTTACAGTGTACCTATAGGGATTTGTTGCATACGTTTTACTTTTTCAAATCCCCCCCATAGATAAGAATCACACATAGTTAGATCAGGGGTATGTGAGAGAATAATCCTTTACTATTTACCCTATCTTCAAAAATTGTGTGAAATAATTTAATGACTTAATCAGCTGTATACGCGATAGTAAAGTCTTGTTGAACAAATCCAGCTGTTCAAAAATGGTGTAAGATATTTGTGTACCTCTATGCAATTATTGTTACAAAAAATGGTAGGTCTTTTTATTTTGTATGCATTTACTGCACACCAATTTTCGTGTCATGCAAGGGAATCTCGTGTGTAGAATCGGGTTTCTTTGTACTAGAATATCAGTTATTTTGCGAAGGAACATAAATGGAACCATACTTTGTCAGAGAAGAATATTGGGTCAATTTATCAGTTTCCAAAACCAGTTACAGAAATATACCCGACACTGATGATCACATGAGAAATTAAGTGTGTGCAACAAACCCCATACATTATAAGAACATCAGGCGAGAAATTCACTCAATTTCGGATATTGAACTCTCGAGTGTGATTGAGCATTTCCTGAGGAGTTGCCAGATAATATATGTGAATAGAGAAGGACAACATCTCGTATGTTAAGATATGTGCTTATTATCATTGTAATTGTAAATATGAAAACGTGAGACCGTTCGGAGGATATTCTGTTTTGGCGGGAGTCTAGCTGCGGCGCCCGAAGTGCGAGAAGCACACTAGGTAATGAAACTTTTTTCTGCAAGTGTGTATCTACATTAACAAGAAGTATATAGAAAAATAAGCTTTCATAAGAATAGTTTGTAGAAGCTATAGAAAAAAAACCATAGTGGATAGAGGAAGTCATGTGAATACAACACATGATTTTTACTTTTTCTTCCACGTAGCTGGTAAGTAAAATATCATTCCACCCCAAAACTAAATACCGAGATTTCAACAGAGATACATGTTTTGAGGTCCCGTAAATTAAAAAAAGGCCTTTGTATAAAAAGATCCCTGTATGTGTGTGAACAGATTAATTCAAAACCTAAAAGTATGATCAACACCAAAAGTTTTATTTATGGACGCCATTTAACTGCTGTGGTCCTTAGCGTCCCATTCTATACTGGGCGTGAAGTAACACTAATTTTGCTCAGAGATTAGGCTTGAGGCTCTTTTACGTGCCGTAAATATACGACACGGGACCACCGCCTTTACTTCCCTTCCGAAGGAAGCCATGCTAAGGATTTTTACGCCCGAAAAAAATCCATCGCCCTCCGACGGGTTTGAACTTTGTATTTAGGTTCAGTATCTTCCATGGGATTTCTAAAAAATAGCTAATGATTTTGATTAAAACGCCGTATATTAATTATATTTACATGGCAAATAAAATGTATATCTAGAATTTTCTGGGATAGCCTGTGAAGACTTGTATAATATTCTTTAACGAGTAAATATTAAGCGATAGACGAAAAAAGATGTAGATTTCTTTAAAATACACAATTTATTTCAAATAAGTTTTTTTTGGCATAAGCCATTTCCGAGATATCCTTTATTAATGGTTCGAATTCTTCAATACTTCTCATTCGGTTAAAGTCGCGTCAACATTCAGTTGTTTCTCGCGATGTCATGGAAACAGTATGGAATTTTAAGACAGCACATAGCGTCCAGTTGTTAAACATTTGACTATCGCTGTTCTCTTTGTATCAATGTAGCCGTTTCTGTAAAGGCTTAACTAGATAAAAAGGAAGTGGATAGAGAAATAAAATTTCGTAAGATAACTTCTTATATACCTATTAATAAGAGATACAGGATAGAGAATGTCGTGTGAATGTAAGATATATTTACTGCACTGAACATCTTGCGCGTTTTAAATTTCCTGACGTCGTAAAATGATTACGCTTTGCTGGACGAGGGAATATTTTACGGATTTCAATTTCAGGAAGTTGGCAAGTATGTTTATTAATAATTCTCCAGAAATGTTATTGTTACTGTATGTGAGGTTTCTTTGTGGGCAAAGAATCTAATTACAAGCATTAATATGACAAGAGGTGGGGCATGTGCTGCAGAAGATTGAGGAACCGATTCTTCTGAAGTTCCCAAGAAGGTAAGGAGGCGGAGTTCACCCCCACGCTGATATCGAGGAGCGAACCCAGGTCATCCGTGCGGCAGGCGGTAACGCTGCCCAAATGGTATCTTGTGCTTTAGCTGTGTTGGCAATGCGCCCCTGCAGACCTCCCAGGAGCTCCTAGTCTTCGTGGAGCCCCTGGTTCATTCATGTTACCGATGTTTTCTCTCCCTCCTGCTGCCCGATCTCTCCCTACTCCTGCGACGACGGGGTTAGTCGCGAGCGTCGCTCGGTGGCGGGCGCGCCATTTCAAACTCACCCCCGACCGACAGTCCGCTTAAATCCCCGTCCAAGAACGGATCGTTCTGCGGCCGTTCTCGCTCGTGCGTTTATTTGGTGGCAGAGGTGGGTTGTACCTTCTATCGGGCGACATCGGTGCACCAGGTGCGTATAACAGAAAAGAATTATAACTATTTGTTTTACTTTTTCGTAGTTTTTTTTTTTACTCCATAATGCTTAACCAATAAAATGTAAATGAATTTAATATTTTGACAAGTCTTGAAGTAAATGGCAGTAATAATAGTTCCTTTTTTTACTATAAAGAATTCAAAAACTCCTTTTCATAAAGGGCAATATTTAACAACCTAGGTGCTCTAAAATAAAAATGGGAGCGTTTTTTATTATGGAATTTATTTCTTGGTAGGTTTTGCAGCAAAGCTTATATGCATTAACAATGAGATATAATAAGACTTTGGTTTATTTTCCTTTTTTCTTTTCTTTCTTTTATTTTTATTTTATTTAATAGTGTGCTACTTGTGCTGTTGTATTTGTTATTTGCCTTATGTATTATGGAAATTGGATTACAGTGTTCATGTAATGCAGATTTTTTCTTTGTTTTGTTTTTCCGTAATTGTTTTATTTGTACAGCCTCCTTTAACTTGTATGGCCATTTCGGGGAGCTTAGACTTGAGAAACAACTGATAGTGTTATTGCTCATTCAACTGTAGTTTTTTTTAACGTTGGTTTTTATTATATTTTGCCGTTAAACACACATTAACTCCCACATTCATATTTCCAAGACTGCAGAGATAGAGAATGATTCTGGTAAAAGAAAAACAAAACCGCCCCCACGCAGGAATCGAACGCGGGACCTCTGGTTTGAGGATTCCAGCGCTAATCACTCGACTACAGAGGCTTAGTATACAATTACGTGTTATTTTGGGTTCACTTAGGTTTGCGAATTTGTGTACCCGTAACGAGATTTCCGCTTTCACCAATAGATGGCAGAGAGGTGTTAGTCATTGGCTGTGCCTCAGATTCGTTGTTCCTTTGACTTTATAATAATAATTTGGTAATTCGTAAATAGTTGCAGTGCTTCTTTTTCATTTTGAGGGTTTCTTGTGCATATGACTGAGGCTGTTACACTATATTCTTTGTGCATGGACTAGAGACTGCCTTCATTCTAAAGTAGTACATTTACGTTACTTTCTTTACCCACGTACCTAGAGGTATTGCATTCGATACTGAGATTTTACCAGAAATACATGTTTTGAGGTCCCTTGAATACAAAAACATATTTTTACTTTTCTACCATGTACATAGGAGCTAGAGAAGGTATTGGATTCGATACTGAGATTTTACCAGAAATACATGTTTTGAGGTCCCTTGAATACAAAAACATATTTTTACTTTTCTACCTCGTACATAGGAGCTAGAGAAGGTATTGCATTCGATACTGAGATTTTACCAGAAATACATGTTTTGAGGCCCCTTGAATACAAAAACGTATTTTTACTTTTCTACCTCGTACATAGGAGCTAGAGAAGGTATTGGATTCGATACTGAGATTTTACCAGAAATACATGTTTTGAGGCCCCTTGAATCCAAAAACACTATTTTTACTTTTCTACCTCGTACATAGGAGCTAGAGAAGCTATTGCGTTCGACACTGAGATTTTACCAGAAATACATGTTTTGAGGCCCCTTGAATCCAAAAACACTATTTTTACTTTTCTACCTCGTACATAGGAGCTAGAGAAGCTATTGCGTTCGATACTGAGATTTTACCAGAAATGCATGTTTGAGGCCCCTTGAATCCAAAAAACACTATTTTTACTTTTCTACCTCTCGTACATAGGAGCTAGAGAAGCTATTGCGTTCGACACTGAGATTTAACCAGAAATACATGTTTTGAGGCCCCTTGAATCCAAAAACACTATTTTTACTCTTCTACCTCGTACATAGGAGCTAGAGAAGCTATTGCGTTCGACACTGAGATTTTACCAGAAATACATGTTTTGAGGCCCCTTGAATCCAAAAACACTATTTTTACTTTTCTACCTCGTACATAGGAGCTAGAGAAGCTATTGCGTTCGATACTGAGATTTTACCAGAAATGCATGTTTGAGGCCCCTTGAATCCAAAAACACTATTTTTACTTTTCTACCTCGTACATAGGAGCTAGAGAAGCTATTGCGTTCGACACTGAGATTTAACCAGAAATACATGTTTTGAGGCCCCTTGAATCCAAAAACACTATTTTTACTTTTCTACCTCGTACATAGGAGCTAGAGAAGCTATTGCGTTCGACACTGAGATTTTACCAGAAATACATGTTTTGAGGCCCCTTGAATCCAAAAACACTATTTTTACTTTTCTACCTCGTACATAGGAGCTAGAGAAGCATTTGCGTTCGATACTGAGATTTTACCAGAAATACATGTTTGAGGCCCCTTGAATCCAAAAACACTATTTTTACTTTTCTACCTCGTACATAGGAGCTAGAGAAGCTATTGCGTTCGACACTGAGATTTAACCAGAAATACATGTTTTGAGGCACCTTGAATCCAAAAACACTATTTTTACTTTTCTACCTCGTACATAGGAGCTAGAGAAGCTATTGCGTTCGACACTGAGATTTTACCAGAAATACATGTTTTGAGGCCCCTTGAATCCAAAAACACTATTTTTACTTTTCTACCTCGTACATAGGAGCTAGAGAAGCTATTGCGTTCGATACTGAGATTTTACCAGAAATACATGTTTGAGGCCCCTTGAATCCAAAAACACTATTTTTACTTTTCTACCTCGTACATAGGAGCTAGAGAAGCTATTGCGTTCGATACTGAGATTTTACCAGAAATACATGTTTTGAGGTCCCTTGAATCCAAAAACAGTATTTTTACTTTTCTACCACGTACATAGGAGCTAGAGAAGCCATTGCGTTCGATACTGAGATTTTACCAGAAATACATGTTTTGAGGTCCCTTGAATCCAAAAACAGTATTTTTACTTTTCTACCACGTACTTACATAGGAGCTAGAGAAGGTATTGCATTCGATACTGAGATTTAACCAGAAATACATGTTTTGAGGCCCCTTGAATCCAACAACAGTA
Organism: Deroplatys truncata; assembly: GCA_030765065.1. Classification (NCBI taxonomy): domain Eukaryota; kingdom Metazoa; phylum Arthropoda; class Insecta; order Mantodea; family Mantidae; genus Deroplatys; species Deroplatys truncata. The sequence goes on along the minus strand of CM060987.1, from coordinate 9,663,220 downwards.
TTTCTACTTTTCTATCTCGTACATAGGTGCTAGAGAAGGTATTGCGTTCGATACTGAGATTTAACCAGAAATACATGTTTTGAGGCCCCTTGAATCCAACAACAGTATTTCTACTTTTCTATCTCGTACATAGGAGCTAGAGAAGGTATTGCATTCGATACTGAGATTTAACCAGAAATACATGTTTTGAGGCCCCTTGAATCCAACAACAGTATTTCTACTTTTCTATCTCGTACATAGGTGCTAGAGAAGGTATTGCGTTCGATACTGAGATTTAACCAGAAATACATGTTTTGAGGCCCCTTGAATCCAACAACAGTATTTCTACTTTTCTATCTCGTACATAGGTGCTAGAGAAGGTATTGCGTTCGATACTGAGATTTTAGCATAAATACATGCTTTGAGGCCCCTTGAATCCAAAAACAGTATTTCTACTTTTCTATCTCGTACATAGGAGCTAGAGAAGGTATTGCATCGATACTGAGATTTTACCAGAAATACATGTTTTGAGGCCCCTTGAATCCAAAAACAGTATTTCTACTTTTCTACCACGTACATAGGAGCTAGAGAAGGTATTGCATTCGATACTGAGATTTTAGCATAAATACATGCTTTGAGGCCCCTTGAATCCAAAAACAGTATTTCTACTTTTCTACCACGTACATAGGAACTAGAGAAGGTATTGCATTCGATACTAGATTTTACCAGAAATACATGCTTTGAGTCCCCCTGAAACTAAAAATCCTTTTTAGAAAAAGGTCCGTATGTGTCTGTGAGCAGAATAACCCAGAAACGAAAAGTCGGAAAATACCTAAGTTGGTATTGAAGTTCAGTATAATCCATGGATGCGACACGAAGATCTTCAACAAAATCTCACACCCAAACTACCCTTTACATGGAACATTTTTCCTAAAGTTTGATTTTCCAAAAAATCGCTCTAATGAGTTTCATTAAAATACGATATATTAAGGATATTTATATGAGAAATAAAATGTATATTTTGAATTTTCTGGGAATAACCTGTGAAGTTCCCTTTATTTTGTATAATCTTGTATGACTGGTAAACTTTAAGTGATAGCCAACGTACCATACAATAAATGTACAGCTCTTTACAACTTACAATGTATAAGTTTTTCTGTGGCTTAAGACATTCCTGAGATACATGTGTTATTAAAGGTTCGAATTGTTCAGTACTTATTGTTTTAAACTCCTATCAATTTTCAGTTGTTTCTCGCGATGTCGTGGAAACAGTATGGAATTTTAAAGCATCCAGTTGTTAAACATTTGACTATCGCTGTTCTCTATAACGAAATGTGTAATGTAGCTGTTTCTGGAAATGTTTACTCGATAGAATAGTAGATAAAAAATAAGCTTTAGTAAGAATAGTTTGTATACGCACACTATAAAGATAGAGGGTAGAGAAACTCATGTGAATGTATCATCAGATTTTTTTATGTAGTAAGATTTTGTCTATCTCATATAAAATTCCTTCCGAATGAAGAAGACTTGACAGTGCCACCAGAAAATTCAAGATATAGATTTAATTGCCATAAAAATGTCTTAAATAAATGCTGTTTTAATCAAAATTGCTAGGGCCATTTTTTATAAAATAAGAAATTTCTAAAAATTTATAATGTAAAGGGTAGTTTATAGTGGTGGAATTTTCTTGAATATCTTCAAGTGCATATTTGGAAGATTATTGAATTTAAATAGCAATTTTGGTATTTATCCAACGTTGAGTTATTCTGCTCACGGACATATACACGCGCGCGCAGTGAAATTGTTCTTAATCAAAATTGTTAGATCAGTTATGAGAAATTGAAAAATAAGAAACGTTTTTCTGTGCAAAAGCTAGTTGGGGGTTGGATTTTACTGAAAATCGCCATGTCGCACGGAAGGTACTGAACTTCAATACCAGGTTTCGAGTGATCACATAACATGTACTTGGAGTCAAATCAAATTATCGAGTTTTTGGACACAGGAGGAATCTCCCTTTACGTGGAAGAAGAAGCAAACCTTTTTCCCTCGTGTCATTTCATATGTTTCGTGCACTTTTTCGAGCGTAACAGAAGGTTTATAGGTGATATCCTAGAAATTGGTGTCGGAACCAGAGAAAGTCAGAACTACAAAGGATGCACTTTAAAGTATTCCTAAATATTGCGCTTACCAAGATCACCACCCAACGGAGTAGCTCAAGCTGAATTAGGGAGAATGGGAATTAAAGGAAAAATTGTGGAAAGAGTGCTAAAATATTGCATTAAAATTAGAAATGTTGATGATCCGAGCATTTTACATCAATGTTTGATAGTGCAGGAAATACTTGATTATAAACAGTCTTGGCTAAGTAAGATAAAGGAAACGTTGATGAAGATAGGTTTTGGGGAGATTTGGAGAGCTAAAGAATTACTACAAATAGGACAAGAATAGAGGACATGGAAAAACCAGATTTATTAGCGAGTTTTACTTTTAAGAGGTCACTGAGATTATACAGAGAAATGAAAGTAGTGTGGAGCAGGGAACAGTATGTGATAAAACAGCAAGAGCATGGGCTAGGACAGGGCTGGTGAATTTGAAAGGTTTCAGAAAAGAGATTGATTTGGAGAAATGCCCACTATGCCACCGGAAAGTCAAAGAGGGGCATATAGCTTTAGAGTGCGAAGAAACGAAGTTCCTTAGAAAGAGGATAGAGAAGAGAGAATGGTTAAACATACGTATAGAATTCAAGCTAAAAGTTAGTAAATGTAAAATCTAGGGAAAATATAATAGAAGTAGGAAACTTTTTGGGCAGAGAGAGAGAGAGAGAGAGAGAGAGAGCAAAATGGATGAAGAAAATTAGCAAGGAAGAGGTAAATGAGTATTAAATTACAGTATTTTTACTTTCTCTACCACGTATAGTAAGTAGGGGAAGTATTTTATTCCACCCAAAAATTCGATACCGAGATTTCGCCGGAAATACATGTTTTCAGACCCCAATAAAAAAAAGCATTTTTGGAAACATGTCCGTGTGTGTGTCTGTCTGTTAACAGCATAACTCAGAAACGAACAGTCGGGTAAACACTAAACTTGGTATTTAGGTTCAGTATCTTCCAGAGATGCGACACGAAGGTTTTCAAGAAAATCCCCCCACCCCAGATTACCCTTTACATGGAACATTTTTCGAAAATTTTAATTTTCTCAAAAATGGCTCTAACGATTTTGATTAAAGTATCATATGTTTAAGATATTTTCATGACAAATAAAATGTATATCTTGAATTTTCTGGGAATGTCTCCAAAAGTATTCTTCATTGTGAACGACTTTTGCATAATTGGTAAACCATAAGAGATAGACAAAATTTTACTGCACAAAAAATTTAGTACGCGTTAAAATACACAATTTATGTCATATACATTTTTGTTGTTGAGTGAACCATTTTCGAGATATTGTTTGTTATTCCCTTAAATTTTTCAATACTTATTTTCTCAAATTGGAATTCGTTATTCATTTTTTGTCTTGGATATGCAAAGAGTATTAATCTGTGGAAAAGGGAATGGTGCTGCACCTAGCAACCAGCTATTAAGAGATATGTATGTGCTTAAAGGCTACTGTATTTCTATATTGCCCTTGTAAATATATATTCCCCTTACATCCACAAGAAAATTAGCAATAAGATAGAGTCTGCAAATGTTTATCTCGATTAACATGAAGTAGATGGAGAATAAGCGTTTGTAAAAATAGTTTGTACAAGAGTAGAGAAAGGCATGTGAGTGTAACACATCAGATTTTTTATTTGATATGTTGCAAGTAGGACCCAACAACTCGACAACCTCAAGGTTTGAGTATGTTGGGGTCCAAGTTAGAGTTAGTATTGAAGATTAAATAAATTGATAATTGTACTTTTATATTAGGAGGAATGCTGAATACCAGTAGTTAAGAGGTTAGTTACTTTTATATTTTGTTATTTTTAGTAACTGGGTTAAGAATAAATTTGTAAAATTGTTGTCAATTTGTACAATTAAGTGGGTTAATAAAATTACTTACTATTATACACCTAGTTGATACAAAAGGTGTTCTTGACACCCGTACACACAATGGCCGGTCTCTCGAGCAGCGTTACTCTAATATAATTTGTTTGTGTTACTTCATTTTACCTACAAATAGAATTACAATAATGGTGAAATTTGTAGTTACAAAATTAAATTGACTGAGTATAAAACCTCCTCCCGACCGATAAATTAATGTCGTAGTTGCCATCTACCGGTATGACGGACTACTAAATAAACGTCACATACATAAAAAATGAAGAAAAAAAATGTTATACTTTTACTCATGTATTAAATTAAAAAAGTTGAGTAGCTCCATGGAGATTCGAACTGGCACCTCAGAAGCACTAAGCTAACTCTCTACCACTGAACTAAGATACTGTGACATGGTAACGACCTTTAATCATACTCCACTTGAGAAGCATAAATCAATAAAGTGTATGTTACAAATATTCAGTGTTGAAACATGTGTCTGTTTGAAATCTCGTATATGAATTATTTTCTCGGAAGACTTTTGTGATTATAATTGTGTTCCCCATTATAGCTACTACAAGATTATACGCAGTCTTGTGAGCAAAGCTTGCGTATCCCGAGCGCTCACGGAACTAGCCAATTCGAGCTCCGTTTCTCAGAAGCCGGCCAGTTTTAAATTGATCGAGTGTACACTGGTTTGTTATAACGTTTGGAGCAAAACTTTTAATTACTTCCTCCAATACGCACTTACAGTGAGTAGAGAAACAATTGCATTCCACCCAGAAATTCTATATCGAGATTTCACTGGAGATACATGTTTTGAGGTACATGTATGTGTGAACAACAAAACTCAAAAAGAAAAAAATCGGTTAAATAGCAAGCTCGGTATTTAAGTTCAGTAACCTTCCAAAGATTTTCAAGGAAATCTCCCCGCTTTTCAAACTACCTTTTATATGCAGAAAATGTTTGTTATTTTTTTACTTTCTAAAAAATGACTGAAGATATTTACATAGCAAATAATATATATATATATATATATATGGAATTTTCTGTGAATTCCTCTTCATTCGGAAGGTTTTTTCTGTAGTTGTGTATAACAGGTAACCTGAAAGACGTGGACAAAAACGTACTATACACGATAAGCTTTTGCAAGTATAGTTTGTAGTAGTTAGAGAAACTCATGTGAATGTAGGCACATCAGCATTTTGTTTGTTTTTTCTATTTATATGCCGTCTCTAACATGTAGGTCATATCGGCGACTTTGCCTTTGGAAAAATTTCTCATCGGCAATGTTCTTCACTTGTTGATGTATCTTTGGGCTTTCTTTATAAATATTAAATTCACACACACACACATTTACACTCTCACTCTTCCAGACTCGAGGGAGGAATATTCTGGCTAAAGGAAAATTCCTATCGTTGAGCCGGGAATCGAACCCGGCACCTCTGGATTTGGAAGACGACAGGGGCAGTCATCAGATTTGTTTTGTTTCTTAGCAGAACCTACAGCTATGCCTCGTTCTCCCTCTCTTTGGGCCAGCATTGTGAGAGGCAAGCAACTAGTTTGTGTATTAGTGATAGTCTTTGGCACGAAGCCCTTGTGGACCTAATGCTACCGACCTCACGCCCACATGTCATCCAGTTGATACGGGGAGATGTGGTCAGCATCCTAGTTCAAGTGCACCACAATGCTGGGCTCGAACCCACGCGTGCTCAGTGCCTGGGAACCCGAACACCAAGCCACGGCTCTAAACAACTACTTTGCGTGCCCCAGCAATAACGAAAACTCAGCGGAACTCCCTAAATATGCATCATATCAAGGTTTTTTTTTTTTAAATAACGAAAGAGTTGATCAGAAAAATTATGGCTATAAGTTTTTGCTGCTAACATAAGCCAGTAATATGCGAAATGTTTGAAGTTTTTGACTTCGTACCCTATTATAACTCCCACTTATAAATAAAATTTCGTACACGGCGCGCCAGTAAAGTTGCTTGTACGTTGCAGAAATTTGAGGGATAGTACAAATTGTAATGTTACGAGTTGTGGTTCTCTACATACATGTATACGTAAAGTACAGTGTGTATTACAAATATCAAACGGGGGCGGGATTTGAAACCCAAAATAAATTGAGTTTTATTTATGGGCGCTCTTTAACTGCTATGGCTCTTAAAGTTTCGTTCTATATTGGGCATGAAAGACCGGTAATTTTGCTCAGAGGTCTCTTTATCAGACTTGAGGTTCTTTTACGTGCCGTAAATATACGACGCGGAAAGCTATGCTAAGGATTTTTACGCCCAAAAAAATCAACCGCCCTCCACCGGGTTTGAACCCGCGACCTCGGATATGTAGGTGAAGGCAGCTACCTAACAGGCGATCTTCAGACATTCAAGACATTAGCACTGATATTATACCTACATGTCGATGTTAGTACACCAAACACACTTGTCGCTGTTAACAATACCAGAACTGACGTGATGTAATGATAAAACAGTAGAGATATTTTACCATCCGTGATGTCATTTGGGTTGCCGGCGATTCGAGAACACCCTGGATATCCTTTCTGGTAATTGGGATGTATAGGCCGGGCCAAAAGTCACTACCCATTCTACTCTGCTCTACTCTATGATTGTTTCAACACTTACACTTATGTGAATTATTTGTAGTACACTTTCAAATTGTCGTCCCTCTGCATTGACGATCTGGGAAACAAGCATATTTCTTCACACAGTTGTGGATTCGAATATTAATAATCTGAAAAGCATTATCAATGTCGTTTTTACTTTCTCTACTACGTATAGTAAGTAGGGGAAGTATTGTATTCCACCCAAAAATTCGATACCGAGATTTCACCGGAAATACATGTTTTGAGGCATCCTGAATCCAAAAAAATACTGTAATAATAAATAAATGCTCGCTTTGGCCAATTACGAATAACGTTGCAACAGCATAGCAGCTACAAACTCCGCCTCTCTCCCTCCATCCACACCCACGACATCCTAGGCAGATTGCAGTAATAGGGGCGACATGTCAACATGACACTACATGAGGATTCCAGGACCTCAGCCGTCACTTTTTCAGCTTAGTGGCTCCTCAATTGCTCCCAAGTTGCTGAGTAGCAAAGAAATATAATCCCAATGTCGGTACCAGAAATCGAACCAGAGTGCCTTCGCACCGCAGGCAGCAGCTCTTCGTGAACTAATAATGATGATAACATAGTACTGAATAGCTTTACATTGTTTTATTTCAAACAAAATTGGACAGCCGGCTAGGGCTGAGACTTAAGAGTTTCGGCCCCTGCAACCTCTACCATATACACCCATGTCGCATGTGTCGCGCGAACTGAAACAGCATGCGATGTGTTTTTGAGGTCGCACGACTCGCATCGCGTGGTGTAAATGCTTCCATTTAATTGAGTGTACTTTCAGATCGTGTCGCATAAATGGGCCTTCTAGCGACTGCACACTACACAAGAACTGGAAGTAGCAATACAGAGAAGAAATTAGGGCTATGGGGAGCTTCTTCCGCGATCACAACACCAAACGATCGATGTCAGGGGGATCCATATCAACTGACTGAACACTTCTGAATATTTATAATTTCCCTCGGAAGGTAACAAAATTAAAATTGAGTTTTTTGGTCGACCACACTATAATACGTTGATTATATATGAACTGTTATGTTATCCATAATACTTGAGCGGCTCCTCATGATCTTACTCGGCGACGCGCGCAGCAGCAGTCCACTGGGATAAACAATCAAATATGTGTATTTAAAGTAAAATGAATTCTATTCATTATATTTGCTTCAATATGTGCTCTATCACGTTACCTGAAAAAAATCTGACTTTCTCTACTCTTGTACAAACTATTCTTAAAAACGCTTATTCTCCATATGCTTATTGTTAATCGAGATATTAATCTTATTGCTAATTTTCTTGTAGATGCAAGGGGAATATGGTTAAGAGCTGGTTGCTATGTGGAGCATTCTATTCTCTTTGTATGTCCAGGACATAAAAAAACGAATAACGAATTTCCATTTGAAAAAAAGTATAATTATTGGAAAATTTAAGGGAATAACAAGCAATATCTCGAAAATGGTACACCCAACAAAAAAATTGTTTATGACATAAATTGTGTATTTTAACGCGATCTACAGTTTTTGTGCAGTAAAATTTTGTCTCTCTCTTATGGTTTACAAGTTATGCAAAAGTCGTTCACAATGAAGAACACTTTTGGAGACATTCCCAGAAAATTCAAGATATACATTTTATTTGTCATGAAAGTATCTTAAATATATGATATTTTAATCAAAATCATTACAGCCATTTTTGAGAAAATTAAAATTTTCGAAAAATGTTCCATGTAAAGGGTAATCTGGGGTGGGGGAGTTTCTTGAAAACCTTCGTGTCGCATCTCTGGAAGATACTGAACCTAAATACCAAGTTTGATGTTTATCCGACTGTTCGTTTCTGAGTTATGCTGTTCACAGACAGACACACACGGACATGTTTCCAAAAATGCTTTTACTTTCCCTACTACGTATAGTAAGTAGGGGAAGTATTGTATTCCACCCAAAAATTCGATACCGAGATTTCACCGAAAATATATGTTTCGAGACCCCCTAATCCCAAAAAAGCATTTTGGAAACATGTCTGTGTGTGTGTGTGTGTGTGTGTGTGTGTGTGTGTCTGTCTGTCTGTCTGTCTGTGTGATGTGTGTCTATGAACAGCATAACTCAGAAACGAACAGTCGGATAAACAGCAAACTTGGTATTTAAGTTCAGTATATTCCAGAGATACGACACGAAGGTTTTCAAGAAAATCCCCCCACCCCAGATTACCCTTTACATGGAACATTTTTCGAAAATGTTAATTTTCTCAAAAATGGCTAACGATTTTGATTAAAATATCATATGTATAAGGTATTTTCATGACAAATTAAATGTGTAACGAATTTTCTGGGAATGTCTCCAAAAGTGTTCTTCATTGTGAACGACTTTTGCATAACTGGTAAACCATAAGAGATAGACAAAATTTTACTACACAAAAATGTAGATCGCGTTAAATTACACAATTTATGTCATATATAAATTTTTTGTTGGGTGAACCATTTTCGAGATATTGCTTGTTATTCCCTTAAATTTTCCAATAATACTTTTTCTCAAATTCGCTATTCATTTTTTTGTCCTGGACATATAAAGAGAATGGAATGCTCCACATAGCAACCAGCTCTTAAAACATTTGACTATCGCTTAAAGCCTACCAATTCCCCTTGCATCTACAAAAAAATTAGCAATAAGATTAACACCTCCATTAACATGAAGGATATGGAGAGTAAGCGTTTGTAAAAATAGTTTGTACAAGAGTAGAGAAAGTCATGTGACTGTAACACATCAGTTTTTTTTTATTCAGGAAATCTCGGTATCGAATTTTTTGGTGGAATACAATACTTCCCCTACTTACTATACGTATTAGAGAAAGTAAAAATCAATGAATACAGCGTGGACTCAACAGAGCTGCCATCTGTTGCACTACTCGCAAACACGATCAATGTGCTGCCTTCCGATCAGCATTTAATTATACACGACTAACAAAGTAAGATCTTTTTGTAAAAGATTAATTACGGTGTGGTCCACCAAAAACAGTCGTATATAGGTTGACTACCGCTCTTTCCATAAACACAGTCGCGTCTTAAATACTACCATATAATATAATATTATTACCTCAGTGGCTCTGGGAGAATCAATGTGCATTTTCTTTAGGTTTAACGTCCTTTACCTAACTGGTAGGTCATATCAGATGAGACCCGACATTCGCTTCTCAGAGTAAGGAAGAAAACCCTTATCCGGGTAACATACCCTAACCAAAATTTGAACCCGGGACCTCTTGATACGCTACTCCCACCACCGAGGTGGCCAGTACGTCTACCACTCATTGTTGCTTTATGACTATTACTGTGTATTAGGAATTAGTTTTGCAATCGTAAACGAACACGCATTTCTCAATCGAGCAGCTTCTGTGTTTTTCTTGTGAAAACATTCATTTACTGAAACACAACTGGCGCACTGGTTTCGTTACCGGCTCTGTTGGCGATTTTAAGTCAGGCCTATCCATGCCCTGACCTCTGACTTGCTCATGTGAAGTAACTCCAAGGTCCAAGTGGTTCGGAAGACACGGTAAAAGCTGTAGATCCTCATCCCACCCTCATCGGACTCCGCCCTCTAGATATCTCCACCTCAGAAGTGGGTCCAGTCATCGCTTGATGGAGTTAGCTTCAGGGGGCCTCAAAGCATATATTTTCGGTGAAATCTCGACATGGAATTTTTGGGTGGAATACAATACTTCGTGTACTTACTGTAAGTACGAAATGGAGAAAGTACAAATACAGGATTTTTAGAGAAAGGTCCGTTAGTGAGTATGAATAGCATAACTCAAAAACGATGTCGGATAAATACCAAACTTAGTATTTAAGTTCAGAACCTTCCAGCAATGCGATACGAAAATCCCTCACTCCCCTTATAAGCAAAAGTGTTTTTTTTTTTCATTTGTACAGCCCCCCCCCCTTTATCGAGGGCTTTGGCTGGAGAAGCAACTTGTTAACTGTAGCTTCGTTAACGATGAATTATTAACAATTTCTATCTTCAAATTCACGTACATTCACTCCCACAAGCATACGTCTAGACGCTTTGAAGGATAGGCAAAAATTCCAATTAAAGAAAAATTCCCCCGCCCCGGTTGGAAATCGAACCCCGGAGTCTGGGTTGAGAAGCCAAACGATTCGACTGCAAAGATAGAATCGATATTTTTTTATTTTTTCAAAAATGGCAAACGATTTTGGTTAAAATACCGTATATTAAAGATATTTACATGACTATCTTGAATTTTAGGGAATAGCTTGTGAAGTCCTCTTCATTCGGAAGGAAAAATTATAATCTTGTATAACTGGTAAACGTTAAGGGATAGACGGAAACGTACGACACAAAGAATGTAGATCTCTTTAAAACACACAATTCTTTTCAAAAGACTTTTGTGGCATCAGCCATTTCCGAGATATGCGTCATTAATGATTCCAATTGTTCAATACTTGGTCATTCTATTCGATATTCAGTTGTTTCTCGTGATGTCATGGAAACAGTATGGAATTTTAAGGCCAGCATATAGCGTCCAGTTGTTAAACATTTGACTATCGCTGTTCTCTATAACGAAATGTGTAACTTAGCTGTTTCTGCAAAAGTTTATATCGATTAAAATGAAGTCCCTTGTAATGCTCGTCAACTTTGGTATACATTGGCAAGCGCTAGGCACTTATGTAGGCATTTGATGTTTTCCTTAATTTGTGCACCAAAAGCCGAACTCGCGAACAGCCGGACGCTGTTCATTAATGTCGGCACTATCCCCATTCATGTCTGCTCCTTCTCCATTCAGTAGCAAGACGCGCGCGCGTGTATGTGTGTCGACTTAACACGAGAAACTACTGCAGTATTGATTTGGCAATGGCGCTCACTGCACCAAAGAAGGTGGAGGAGCAGGAGGGAAGAAAAATCGATCGAAGCTGACGTCGGGGATATAAATGCAATACACCGATCGTAAACACGCTGACCCGGAAACATAGTCACTAGCTTCAAGACTTTCATTATAACAATCTCATGTGTTACACTCACATGACTTTCTCTACTCTTGTACAAACTATTTTTACAAAGTCTTATTCTCCATCTATTTCATATTAATCGAAATAAATATTTGCAGAAACGATCTTTTGACATGCAAAGAGAATTACATTTTACACATAGCGACCAGTTCTAAAAATATTTGACTATCGCTTAAGACGTACTATGTTCCCCTTGTTTTGTATTTGCAAGGGCAATATAGAAATACAGTAGTCTTTAAGTATACACATATCTCTTAATACCTGGTTGCTAGATGCAGCACCATTCTGTTTGCTTAGATTAATACTCTTTGCGTATACAAGGCAAAAAAATGAATAACGAATTCCCATCTGAGAAAATAAGTATTGAAAAATTTAAGGGAATAACAAGCAATATCTCGAAAATGGTTCACCCAACAAAAAAATGTATATGACATAAATTGTGTATTTTAACGCGATCTACATTTTTTGTGTAGTAACATTTTGACTACCTCTTATGGTTTACCAGTTATGCAAAAGTCGTTCACAATGAAGAATAGTTTTAGAGACATTCCCAGAAAATTCGAGATATACATTTCATTTCTCATGAAAATATCTTAAACATATGATATTTTAATCAAAATCGTTAGCCATTTTTGAGAAAATTAACATTTTCGAAAAATGTTCTATGTAAAGGGTAATCTGGGGTGGAGGGATTTTGTTGAAAACCTTCGTGTCGCATCTCTGGAAGATACTGAACCTAAATACCAAGTTTGGTGTTTATCCGACTGTTCGTTTCTGAGTTATGCTGTTCACAGACACACACACACACACACACACACACACACACACACACATACACACACGGACATTTTTCCAAAAATGCTTTTTTTGGATTCAGGGAGTCTCAAAACATGTATTTCTGGTGAAATCTAGGTATTGAATTTTTGGGTGGAATACAATACTTCGCCCTACTTACTCTACGTGGTAGAGAAAGTAAAAATGCTATTTTTTATTTATTCAGGGAACCTCAAAACGCTTTCTTGGGTGGAATACAGTTTCTTCTCTACCTACTAGTTACCTGATGGAGAAAGTAGGAAGTATTTAAAAATTTCCCCAAAAGTAACAATCTCTTGGAGGTGGTTGGTTAATGACACAAATGTTATATTTGACATAAGTTGTTTGCTTTAATAAGATTTACATTCTTTATGCAGGTCTCTTCCAATTAAGTAGGTATACAGAATGAGGACGAGTTCACAGAGTATTCTAGAACATTCAATATCATGTCATTTGTGAGAAAATTTAAACAAGAAGAAGAATAGTTTGAGATGGGGGAGAGCATTTTCTTGAAAATCTTCGTGTCTTATCCTTGGAAGATGTTGGCTTACTATTTAAGTTTGGTATCTAATCTACTTTTGCCATTTTTTCTTCTCTTCTTCCTGCTATGTTTTTAATAGTACAATACACCTCGGATTGTTAGGCCCTTAAAAACCTATTTTAGGCAGCTAAAAGTGAATTTCTACAAGATAAACATTTGATTTTATGTATCAGTTTTCTCTCTCTCTCTAAAATCATAATAGGTTTTAAAATGCGATTAATTGGCGAGGATTAAAAATTATACAAACAGTACTAAATTACTATAGCTAGAAACACTTTTACTGTCTAAAATTATTAATTTAAGGTTGCTATTATACAATAATAGCTTATAAAATTGTAAAAAAAAAATAAAAATGTATTACGCACTAGCCATATATCATCGTGACCTAAGTGCCCTAGTGCTGATTATGGACCCACCACCCAAAATTATGTTTGCAAAACACTGCAAGGACTGCAGTGCTAAAGAATTGCTTGAAATACATCAGAAAAAGCGACAGAGAAAATCTGAAGAAATCTTGCGAACAATTGCATATCAACAATTTTGTTTGGATGCGCATAGTTTAAAATATGGGATTAGTTTGCTGTAAAACTCTAAAAACGAGGAGCATGAATCGAAGCATTTGATAATGAAGGGGACAGGTATGTGAGTCACGAAACGATGGGAAATCCGCCACTGACCCTTCTTGTTCTTTGGAAGGGATTTCTGCCATACTGCAGTGACCGACCAATAACAAAGAGACAAGTATTCCGTTTCTCTTTGTACAAAACAAATTAAACCAATGTCATAGCGATACTTTAATCTTTCATTGCATTAAAAATGTCCTTTCTCTGCCCTCTGTCGTTTATTAGTAGGTACACAAATTAGATACAAAGAGAAGAACTTTAAAAGAATGGACAAGTATTGAATGATTCGAACTATTAATAAGGGATATCTCGGAAATAGCTGATGCCACAAAAAAAGTATTTGAGATAAATTGTGTGATTTTAGAGATCTAGATTTTTTGTGTGGTAGTTTTCGTCTATCGCTAAACGTTTACTAATTATGCAAAATTATATACAAAATTCCTTCCGAATGAAGAGGAACTTGAGAAAATTCAAGACATGCATTTATTTGTCATCTTAATATACTTAATACGTTGCAATTTTATCAAAATCGTTAGAGCCATTTTATAGAAAAAAAATTCCAAAAATATTCCATGTAAAGTATAGGTTGGGTGGAGTTTTTCGTGAAAATCTTAGCGTCGCATCTCTGGAAGATACTGAACTTAAATACAAAGTTTGTTATTTATCTGAATATTTTGTTTATAAACACATACATAGGCACCTTTTTCGGTTCAAGGTGCCTCAAAGCATGTATTTCCGGAAATCGGTATCTAAGTTTTGGGTGGAATGGAATACGTTCGCTACCTACAACGTGTACGTGGTAGAGAAACTTATCTTAACGGAGGGGACTTGACACCGATCCAGAGTGGATATTGTACCTTCGCCCCGGGAGGAGACACCAGGAGCGACGGTACAGCAACGACAGGGTCCCTACGTTTCCAGAAGTAGACACCCCGGCAGACCGATAGGGGGGTCCAACGCCCCTCAAGGCAGTTCGTATTCCCTGGCGGCCAGCCGAGAGAGTTGATAGAGAGCATCCTTTTCCCCTGCCACGCTGCACCGAAACACACCATCACTCTGAAACAGATCAACGGGATGAAAGATGAATGGAACGATTTGGGGGCTGAAAGAAACCACTCCATCATTCGCCTGACGCCCAGGAAAAAAAACCGAAAACAATGTATGGGTGAGTGTGAGCTGTCGCCGGGCATCGAATGCGGGCTACAGACATGGCCTATGACTTAGCTCATTCCACCAAGCGATACTGGACCCATTTCTGAGGGGAGGCACCCAGCGGGCGGTGATGAAGAACCTACTGCTCTCTTCACATGAGCAAGTGAATATCGCACCCCAGATCCGGGAAATCAACCACGGGCCCTCAGAACGAGAGCCGGAAACGAAACCATTGCGCTACCCCGAATGGTAGGAAAAGCAACATATTTATAAATGTGCTTATTAATAAGACTTTCAAAACGTTTAAATTGTTGGAAATGTAGTAATTAACTCACATATCAAGTGAGGATACTTCCTGACAGCAGTATTGCATTGATGGTGATTAGGGCTGAATTTTTAGGTGATAAACATTGGAAAAATATTTATTTTTATGTGCTGAAAATTATATTTGGTAGCATCCGAATGCTCAGTAAATATAAATGGACGCTACCTATCATTCTGGAAGGGATCTACAGTACATGGTCATCCCGAATGATTGATGGTTTTCTCAAAGAAGTCACTTGAATTTGGAAAATGACCGCTCCACGTCACAGGAAGAAAGACTGGCATTATAACATGAGATGTCACTCTCTTAATTTCCAACACATTTGAAATTTTACTCATTGTGTTAAATCCACTATTTTCATCCTTGATACATTTTGTGTCGTAGGACCAGAAAGAATGTTGAGGTTTTTCTCCACGTACTGAACCAGTTTAAGAATTCTTCGTGGAATCACAGAGCAAACCCAGATTTGTTCATTTGTTTACATAGTTCTTCAAGAATATTAACTGAACTGGCATCTTTACTATTTATGACAGCAGGAAAACGTGGGTATGGGAATTACCCACTCCTATCTATCGGGATTGTCTTCCTGGTGAGCAAGTAGGATGTTTATGGAGGGCTACTATAGCTGACATAGCAATGCTTTCCGCTTCTTAATTACATCTCGACTACGTACTTCAACATTCAATGGCTTCGATGGCGACTTGTTAAAAGTTATTCTTAAAAAGGCTGCTTTGTGATTTTTATGCGATTTATGTGAAATAAAATCTAAAATATATGGTCAGGTATGGATCCAGAACATTAAACTCATTTTCCAGTTTATATTATAACGCAAACAAAATACAAGGGCTGTCCCAGAAGTACCCGACCTAACAAAGAAAACACAAAAACATTTTTATTTCTCTAATAGTCTCCTCGATACACTTTTCCCAGCGATGTTCAATAGCTTCGATACCCTGTTTATAGTGAGAACCGTCGAGTTCTGTAAAATAGCCATCAACTGCAAACTGCACCTCTTCATGGTTAGCAAATCTTTTACCACCAATCTATTTCATCAATGGAAACAGAAAATAATCAGAGAGGGCTCTCTGGCGAATAGGGTGCATGAGAAAGCAATTCGAACTTTAGCTCTTTCATTTTGGCCATGGTGATAATGGATGTCTGAACTGGTGCACTGTCTTAATGAAACAAAACTTTCTTTTTCGCTAAATGCCGCCGTTTTTGTTTGATTTCATCATTCAAATGCTGCAATAAGTTTGCATAATACTCCCCATTGATTGCTTTTCCTTTTTGAAAATAATCAATGAAAACTAACCCACGCGCATCCCAAAAAACTGACGCCATGACCTTGCCTACAAATGGAACTGTTTTCGCCTTCTTTGGAGCCGATTCTCCCCTTTCAATCCACTGTTTTGACTGTTCCTTCGTCTCAGGTGTGAATTGATGGACCCATGTTTCATCCATAGTTACGAATCGACGAAACAACGCGGCTTTATTGCAGCGAAACATCGCCAAACACTCGACTGAAACATTCTCACGGCGCTGTTTTTGTTCCATTGTAAGTAAACGCGGCAGCCATCTTGCGCACCGCTTTCCCATGTCTAAATTTTCAGTCAGTATGCGATGTACAGCACTTTTTGAAATGCCTACGATGTCTGCTAGCTCGCGCACTTTCAGTCGACAGTCATCCAATACCATTTTGTTGATTTTCTTCACAATTTCTGGTGGTCACCTCACTTGGTCGACCACTGCGATGTTCGTCTTGGCAGCTCGTACGGCCTCGCTTAAACTCTGCCACCCAATATTTTACTGTTGTAAACGAAGGAGCAGACTCCCCCAGAGTAGAATCTAGCTCAGCTTTAATATTAGTTGGACTAAGACCTTTCAAATGAAAGTATTGTATCACATAACGATGGTCAGTTTTATACATGTTTACAAATTCGCTGAGAGAGTTCACTATTAATGACTGCCAAACAATTACTAAACAACATAGCATAGTCAAACTTAAACTTTTAAAGGGTGGCACTTTCTACCATAGTCATTTGTTTGAAACAACAACCGCTATATGTACGTCAGGTCGGGTACTTTTGGGGCTGTCCTCGTATGTATTTACATAAGAATTCGAGCCCTAGTGATCATCTTGTTTTCTTCTCCATTCCGTGGTGTGAGTGTCAATCGGATAATTAGGGTTGAGGTAGAATCTCATGTCTGTGCCATGCATGGAAACTGTACAAAAGAATAACGATTACATAAACATCCTTCTTGGAAATAGTAAAGAAATTTATGAATGAAGCATGCCACTATCTAACACAAAAGATAGAGCTAACAGTGCTGTTTATTGCCCAAGATAACGCGCACCTTCTGTTATACCACACGTGACAGCGAAACAAAGTCAACAAGCACAGCTTATTGCGGTGATAACATTGCTTTTGAATCACACACTCACCAAACTCAGATTTGCAAATTAAATTAGTTACAAACAAATGTAACCCTCCCATAAGAAGAAAGTTTAAAAAATGTGATACATTCACATGATTCTTTGCCCTCTTTCGTTTATTAGTGAATATACAAATTAATCTTACTAAAGCTTATTTTTCTATCTACCTCATTTTAATACAAATAAACCTTTACAGAAATAGCTACATTACACATTTCGTTATAGATACAAAGAGAACAGCGATAGTCAAATGTTTAACAACTAGACGCTATATGCTGCCTTAAAATTCCATACTGTTTCCATGACATCACGAGAAACAACTGAAAAGCGATGGGACTTTCAAAGATTGCCGAAGTATTGACCAGTTCGAACCATTAGTAACGCATATCTCGGAAATGGCCAAGGCCACCAAAATTATTTTCAATAAATTGTGTGCTTTTAAGAGGTGTACATTTTTACTTTCTCTGCCACGTACCTACATAAGAAGGCGACACTGAAAATGTTTAGAAAATCAAACAAAGATTAGTTTTAACAAATTTAAATGATTTCATTGTTTTTCAGAATATTTCCCTTTAACATGAATACATTTTTGCATTCGATAAAAGTAATGATGCCACCCTTCCTGAGGCACTTCAGAAACTAGGTTTTTATAATGTTCCACTACTTCATCTGATGACGAAAAAGTGATTCCATGCATGTAATTTTCGCAAACAAAAAGAAATCACAAGGTGCTAGATCAGGGCTGTCTGGTGGAGGGTCCATGGTTCTGACCTTATGACATCCAGGTACTCAGCTGTTACTTTTGCTGTATGCGTTGTTGTGATGTAAACAGACATTTGTGTACCAATCGGCAGGTAGGTCTATCTTCTAATGCTATAGTAGTAATATGGGCCGTTTTAGAAAGAAAACAACATTCTAGCAACCACCTTCTTACCAGCACTCCGAATTCGTCCGACTTAGGTTCTGTTCGAAAGACCCATTTAGCCGATTGACTTTTCTTCTCTGGATCATAACAATAAATGCAAGATTCATTGCCAGTAACGATATGTCAAACCAAATTTGAAGTGCCGCCTTGGAATTTTTTCAGAATTTTTCTGCACCAGTCAATGCGTTGTTTTTGATCTCCCAGTCAGTTTATGTGGAATCCATGGACAACAAAGTTTCTCGCGTCTAACTGTATATGTAAAATGTTTGGATTTGACTCAAACCAACATTCATAACATGTCAGTCGATCTTCTTCAAGCATTGCTCGAGCAGCGGCAATATTTTCATCAGTAACATCAGTTTTTTGGGCGACCTTACGAAATTCATCACTAAGAAAAAAATCTGATGTGTTACACTCACATAACTTTGTCTACACTTGTACAAACTATTTTTACAAACGCTTATTCTCCATATGCTTCATGTTAATCGAGATGTTAATCTTATTGCTAATTTTCTTGTAGGTGCTGCAAGGGGAATTGATAGGCTTTAAGCGATAGTCAAATGTTGTAAGAGCTGGTTGCTATGTGGCGCATTCCATTCTCTTTGTAGGTCCAGGAGAAACAAAAATGAATAACGAATTTGAGAAAAAGTATAAGTATTGGAAAATTTGAGGGAATAACAAGCAATATCTCCAAAACGGTTCACTCAACAAAAGAAATGTATATGACATAAATTGTGTATTTTAACGCGATCTACATTTTTTGTAGTAAAATTTTGTCTCTTAAGGTTTATCAGTTATGCAAAAGTCGTTCACAATGAAGAACACTTTTGGAGACATTCCCAGAAAATTCGAGATATACATTTTATTTGTCATGACAATATCTTAAACATATGATATTTTAATCAAAATCGTTACAGCCAGTTTTGAGAAAATTAAAATTTTCGAAAAATGTTCCGTGTAAAGGGTAGTCTGGGGTGGGGGGATTTTCATGAAAACCTTCGTGTCGCATCTCTGGAAGATACTGAGCCTAAATACCAAGTTTGGTGTTTATCCCACTGTTCGTTTCTGAGTTATGCTGTTCACAGACAGACACACACGGACATGTTTCCAAAAATGCTTTTTTTGGATTCAGGGTGTCTCAAAACATATTTGCGGTGAAATCTCGGTATCGAATTTTTGGGTGGAATACAATCGTTCCCCTACTTACTATATGTAGTAGAGAAAGTAAAAACCCATATCTTTTGAATTCGTTGTACCAATTATAACACGCTGCCTTAGATGGGGCTTCATCGCCAATTTTGTAAGCCGATCTTCACATTGTTTAGGCGGTAAGACCATAGCCCGGCAATGTTCTCTAGTCAAACTCATTTTTGGTGAACACAAAATTTTAAATGATGGCAATTAACAAACTATTAGAGCAAGTCGAACAATGTACATGGCAATCAACACCAAAACAAATAGAAAATAGTTGTCATATATAAACAAATGTGATTTGTTTTTAGAAACATGACATTGTAAAAAGTTTCAGTATCGCCCTCGTAGTAGTTAGAGAAGATATTGCACTGCAACCAAAAATTTGATTTTGAGACTTCACCGGAAATGCGTGTTTTGTGCCCCCTAATAAAAAAGGCCGCGCGCGAGCATATGTGTGTGCACACCTAACTCAAAAACAAAAACTCGGATAAACACTAAACTTAGTACCTATTTAACTTCAGTAAGTTCCAAAGATGCGACAGGAAATTTTTCAAGAAAATCCTCTCCCAACCCAAATTACCCTTTACATGGAACATTTTTAGACAATTTTTAACTGTCCAAAAATAGTTTTGACCATTTTGATTAAAATACCATATATTAAAAATATTTACATGCCAAATAAAAAGCATATGTTGAATTTTCTGGTAATAGCCCGTGAAGTCCTCTTTATTCGAAAGGAATTTTGTATAATCTTGTATAACTGATAAACGTTAAGTAGTAGATGAAAACGTACTACACAAGAAGTGTAGATCTATACAAAACAGGCACTTTATTTCAAATATCTTTTTTGTAGCATCAGCCATTTCCGAGATACGCGTTATGAATGGTTCGAATTGTTCAATACTTTGTAATGTAAGTCCTTTCGATTTTCAGTTGTTTCTCGCGATGTCATGGAAACAGTATGACATTTTAAGACCAGCATATAGCGTCCAGTTGTTAAACATTTGACTATCGCTGTTCTCTTTGTATCTATAACGAAATGTGTAATGCCCTAGCTGTTTCTATTAAGGTTTATCTCCGTTATAGTGAAGAAGATAGAAATTTAATTTTCGTAAGTATAATTTGTATACCCGCTAATAAAAGACAAGGAGAAGAGAAAGTCATGTGAATGTAACACATCAAAAATTTTGTGTAGTACGTTTTTGTCTATCACTTAACGTTTACCAGTTATACAAGATTTACATTTAATGTATAGAATTTAATCAAAATCGTTAGCCATTTTTTAGAAGATCAAAAATTTGGAAAATATTCCATGTAAAGTGTAGTTTGGGGTGGGTGAATTTTATCGAAAATCCTCGTTCGCATCTTTGGAAGGTACTGAACGTAAAATACTAAGTTTGGTATTTATGCCACTTTTCAGATGCTGTTCACATACACGCACACTTTTTTTATTCAAGGAGCCTCAAAACATATATTTCCTGTAAAATCTCAATATCGAATTTTTGGAATGGAATGCCATACCTTCTCTAGCTACTAATTACGTTGGCAGATTTCGTCATAACATGAGTTTGTGTCGGCTAGGAGTATTTCATTCGGTTTGTTGGAGAATTTTGAGGAGGAGGAAGAGCTACTACTTCTGCTTTTATTGGAGTTATAAAATATATGAAGGTACGAAGAAGCACATAATATATCCTCGGATCTGGGCCCCCGTCCTTTGTGGTATTCATAACTCTCCGCGTAGGAGAACAGGGCTAGAAATGATTTCATTGTATGCAAAACCTCGCAAGCCATCAACTGCTTGATTGAGCCTCCTCACAACTGTGTCCCGTGGCGGTAACAGAATTACAAAATAACTAACGTCCTTGCACGAAAGGAAAGCCTTGACTTTCATCGATTTGTTCATTCATACGGGAGCGCGCCGTTCATTCAGTAGACGGAGACCAGGTTAACTAACGGGCGTGCATCAACAAACTAGCTGCAAGTGTTGCATTCTACACCGAGATTTAGTGCTCCTTGAATCGAAAACGAGCATTTTTACTTGTGTACCTAGATTTCAATGGAAATACATGTTTTGAAGCCCCTTGAATCCAAATAAAGCATTTTTTGAAACATGCCCGAGTGTCTGTCTGCGTACACCATTAACTCAAAAACGAAAAGTTGGATAAATACCAAACTTGGTATTTATGTTCAATATCTTTCAAATATGCGACACGTAGATTTTCAACAAAATGCCCCCATCGCAAACTATCCTTTGCAAGAAACATTTGTCGAAAATTTTGATTTTCTAAAAAGTGGCTCTTAACGATTTTGCTTAAAATACCATACATGAAAGAGATTTACATGACCAATAAGATGTATATCTTGATTTTTCTGGGAATTGCCTATAAAGTCTCTTCATTGGGAAGGAATTTTGTAAATGTTAAGCGATAGATGAAAACGTACTACACAAAAAATGTAGGAGTCTATAAAACGTACAGTTATTTAAAATAAGTTTTTTTGCAGCATAAGTCGTTTCTACGATATCCGTTATTAAAGGTTCGAATTGTTCATTTCTTGGTCATTCTCTTAAACTCGTGTCAACATTCAGTTGTTTCTCGCGATGTCATGGAAACAGTAAGGAATTTTAAGGCAGCATATAGCGTCCAGTTGTTAAACATTTGACTATCGCTGTTCTCTATAACGAAATGTGTAATGTAGCTGTTTCAGTAAAGGTTTATTTAGATTAATACGTAGTAGACAGCTCTTGGCCCGTATTCGGGTCGTGAGTTCGGTTCTCGCGACAGAGCTTCCTGACCCATAATGTATTTTCGAGGGTTTCCCCGGGTCGCTAGTCGAATGGTGGGAAACTTGATTACTTCCCCCGAATTTCCTGTCCCTCCATTTCACCTCCATTCTCATTTTACTTCACCTTTCATCTACTTGGTCTGTTTCGGAGTAGAAGGTGTCGGCGTTGCACGGTAGGGGAAATAAACGTTCGTCCATTGGAATGGGAGCGGTCTGAGAGTCCCAGTAGGACGTGCAAGCCTGCAGGTGGGGGGAGCCTGTTGCACCAGGTGCCATCCGCGTAGAGACCGTGCCGTGTTGTCCCCCCTGGTCCGGCCGCCCACTGTCTCACATCACCCTCCCCTCAGGGACTTAGGCACAAGGCATCTTGTGAGTGAGGTGCTACCTCCCCTCCGTAGCTTCAGTGAGTAGGGGAATTATATTGCATTTCACTCAAAAGTTCTATACGAAAACACACATTTATGTTCACTGAATCATAGTCACATGACTTTCTCTACTCTATCGTTCATTAGTGGGTATACAAACTATTCTTACTAAATCTTATTTTCTGTCTACTACATTTTAATCCAAATAAACCTTTACAGAAACAGTTAAATTACACATTTCGTTATAGAGAACAGCGATAGTCAAATGTTTAACAACTGGACGCTATATGCTGGCCTTAAAATTCCATACTGTTTCCATGGCATCGCGAGAAACAACTGAAAATCGATGGGACTGTAAAAGAATGACAAAGTATTCAACAATTCTAATGTTTAATAGCGGATATCTCAGAAATGGCTTATGCCACAAAAAAGCCTGTTTGAAGTAAATTGTGTGTTTTAAAGAGATCTACATTTTTTGTGCAGTACGTTTTCATCTATCGCTTAACGTTTACCAGATTCCTTCCGAATGAAGAGGACTTACAGGCTATTCCCAGAAAAATCAGGATATACATTTTGTTATGTAAATATATTTAATATATAATACTTTAATGTAAATCTTTAGAGCCATTTTTAAAAAATCAAACTTTTCAAAATAAAAAATGCTCCATGTAAAGGGTAGATTGGGGTGGGGAGATTTTGTTGAAAGTCTTCGTGTCGCATCTTTGGAAAGTACTGAACTTAAATAAATTTGGCATTTATCTGACTTATCGTTTTTGAGTTATGCTGTTAACAAACACGTACACACGGATCTTTTTCTAATTTTTTTGTATTCAGGGGGCTTATGTAGGTGGTAGAGAAAGTAAAAAATGGTAAAAGCCTTTTAACTGCATAACTCAAAAACCAAAAGTCCGTCAAATCCCAAACTTGGTGTTCAAGTTCATTGTCTTATAAGTATGCTCCGCGAACATTTTCAACAAAATCTACACTTCACATAGAAAGCTATTCCTAATTTTTTTCAAAAACGACACGATTTTTATTAAAATGCCAATTAGTACTTAAGACATTTACATGACAAATAAGATGTATATGTTGAATTTTGTGGGAACAGCTTGTGAGGTCCTCTTGTGTTGCACTCACCTGACTTTCTCTACTCACTCTTCTATCTACTCGATGTTAATGGAGCCTCCCCTGTTGGAATGTTAGCAAGTGTGAAGATGATTAGCGACCATTAGCAAGAGGAAAATGTCGCCCATTGAAGCGATAATGCGATCGTAGGAAGTTAATGAATTTTGGTGGTCTACCGGTTAAGTGCGTGGGATAAGGCCTGATAGTGTCTCACTGCTCTCTTAAGAATGTTTCCTACTTCAGGGAGCGTGACTGGCGTTCTGAAACCGCCGCATTCTCACGACTTTCTCTACCCGCTACCATATACTTTTATATAAGCACTACAAACTATTGTTACAAAGACATAATCTTCTATCTACTTCCAGTTAAGGTAAAGCATCTGTAAAAGTTGACCAAATATTCTGAACAATTAAAAAATTTAATTTCTTCATAATAAACTAATATGAATTCTAAGCTTTAAGAAAACACATCTTGTTTTACTTTCTCTGCTATGTACAGCTAGCAAGTAGGGAAAGTATTGTATTCCACCGAAAAATTCGTACTTTTGGATGTTTCACCAAAAATTCATGTTTTGAGACCCCTGGAATCCAAATAAAGCCGTTTTAGAATCATGTCCGTATGTGTGTGTGTGTGTGTGTGTGTGTGTGTGTGTGTGTGTGTGTGTCTGTGAACAGCATAACTCAGAAACGAAAAGTCAGATAAACACCAAACTTGGTATTTAGGTTCAATTTGTTCCAAAGTTGCGACACGAAGGTTTTCAACAAAATCCCCCTACTGCAAACTGTCTCTTACATGGAACATTTTTCGAAATGCTTGATTTTCTCAAATATGGCTTTAACAATTTTGATTAAAGTATCATATTATGAAAGATATTAACACCACAAATAAAATGTTAGTCTTGAACTTTCTGGGAATAGCCCATGGAGTCCTCTTCATTCGGAAGGAATTTTGTATAACTGGTAAACGTTAAGCGGTAGAAGAAAACGTATTACACAATAAAGTAGATCTAAAAACACACAATTTATTTAAGATAAGTTTTATGGCATAAGCGGTTTCTCAGATATCCACTATTAAAGGTTTGAATTGTTCGTTACTTGGTTATACTCTTTAAAGTCCCATCAACATTCAGTTGTTTCATGGAAACAGTAAGGAATTTTAAGGCCAGCATATAACGTTCAGTTGTTAAACATTTGACTATCGCTGTTCTCTATAACGAAATGTGTAATGTAGCTGTTTCTGTAAAGATTTATTTGGATTAAATGTAGTAGATAGTAAAATAAGCTTGAGTAAGAATAATTCTTGTATCCACTAATAAATTATAAACGGTAGAGAAAGTCATGTGAATGTATCGCATCATGTTTTTCTGTTTAGTATATTTTAATCCAAATAAACCTTTACAGAAATAGCTACATTACACATTTCGTTATAGAGAACAGCGATAGTCAAATGTTTAACAAGTGGACGCTATATGCTGCCTTAAAATTCCATACTGTTTCCATGACATCGCGAGAAACAACTGAATGTTGAAAAGAATTTAAGAGAATGAACAAGAAATGAATTCGAAAATTTAATAACGGATATTTCTTGTGTAGTACGGTGTTGTATATCACTTAACGTTTACCAGTTATACAACATTATACAAAGTTCCTTCCGAATGAAGAGGACTTTACAGACTCTTCCCAGAAAATTCAAGATATACATTTTATTTGTCATGTAAATATCTTTCATATATGGTATTTTAATCAAAGTCGTTAGAGCCATTCTTTAGAAATTAAACTTCGAAAACTTTTCCATGTAAAGGGTAGTTTGGGGGGGAAATTTTGTTGAAAATCTTCATGTCGCATCTGGGAAGATATTGAGCCTAAATACCAAGTTTGGTGTTTATCTGACTTTTCGTTTCTGAGTTATGGTACTCACAGACAAACATACACGGACGTGTTTCCAAAAATGCGTTATTTGCATTCAGGGGGCGTGAAAACATGTATCTCTGGTGAAAAGTCAGTATCGAATTTTTGGGTGGAATACAATACTTCCCCTACTTACTATACGTAGTAGAGAAAAAAGTAAACATGTCCAGGTGTGACTGTGAACCGAAAAATGAAAAGTCGGATAAATACCAAGTCTGCTATTTAGGTTTAGTGTCTTCCAAAGATACGACACGAAGATTTTCGACAAAATCTCAATACCCCAAACTATCCTTTACATGGAAGATTATTTTAAAAAGAATTATTTTCCTAAAATGCCTAGATTTTGAACCATATATTGTCGTGACCTCTTATCAAACTAGCTCAATGGGGGGGGGGGTAGAACGATGGGTACCGAAGATCTTCAAGTTATATTTCACATTATGCGAGGTCCGACGGGGAACGCAGCTGAGAGAAATTATGAAAATATACCAAAATGTTCCTAGTAATAGTATTATTTCATGGTGTGGATGAGGGAAGGGACTATTTACTATAGTAATTTACACATAATGAAAATGGATGGCAAATGACTTTAATGATGAAAAGGGATTACATTACCTCCTTGCTTCCTTGCCTATCGGTGGGGACGCCATACTGCTCGTATGGACAGCGCACACACACTACGACTTACCCCTAGCAGTAACTCGGCTCGACTGGCTAACCCACGCTAACTCGGCGTGGTTACGCTATGCTAGAACTGGTTATCCCCCACTCTTGCGCAATATCCGATCTGGGCCGCCAGGTCACGTACGCAATAATGCTCATATCACATCACATTATTAAAGATGTTTACATGACAAAATGTGTATCTTGAATTTTCTGGGAATAATCTGCGAAGTTCTCTACATGGAAGGAATTTTGTATTATCTTGTATAGCTGTAAATGTTAAACGATAGACGAAAACCTACTACACAGAAAATTTAGATCTCTTTAAAATACAAAATTTATTTAAAATAACTATTTTTGTGGCATCAGCCATTTCGTAGATATTCGTTGTAAGTAATTCGAATTGTTCATTGCTTAGACATTCGAAGTCCTGTCAACATTCAGTTGTTTCTCCGATGTCATGGAAATGGTATGGAATTTTAAGGCAGCATATAGCGTCCAGTTGTTAAACATTTGACTACCGCTGTTCTCTTTGTATCTATAACGAAATGTGTAATGTAGCTGTTTCTGTAAAGGTTTATTTGCATTAAATGAAGTAAATAGGAAAATAAACTTTAGTAACAATAATTTTGTAACCACTAATAAGAGTTAGAGGAGAGAAAGTCATGTGAATGTAACACCTCAATTTTTTTTCGTATGATAGTGTCTTATCTGTTGTGCAGGCGCTAAAGGTATAGCCTGTTCTCTAGTGTCTCACAGTCAAATGTTTCCATATATTGCCTATAGTCCAAGTTTCACTGAAATAACTCTTATGTCTCTATGGTTGTCTGCTTTGCGCTGTGGTAGCCCAGCTTCTTACTAAGCGGGAGACCGGGCTTCGACGTGGTGACCTGGCCCGGGGTGCACTCAGGCACGTTAGATCCATGAGGGTACAATTGAGCAGATACTTGATTCAGGAGACCGCATATACCCACCCTGTAGTACTGCACGTCACTTATGACGCCTGTTGTAGGCAGCGGTCGGGCGGCAACGGGTTGTTGCGCCACGGAGTTTAGTAGGAGTTTTCTGAACTGATCATATCCCACTACCTTTTCTTCAGCTTAGAGGCATAGTTAGTTTCTTTGACAAGTAATTTGGCGAGGATCGCCTGGACCATTGCACTGCTGAGGTTTCAGCACATGATTTGCTGACTGCCCACGCCAATTGAGGGCTTATGAAGGGAATCTTAGTACCTTTCTTGGCTACTTTCCTTAAATACAAGTGCCTAAAGAGCTGTGCTGTGGCAGGATCAGTAGGCACTTCCACGAAGTTTTGAATTAAATTGGCTGCTGTTTGTAGCCGTTTTTTATTCCTCTTTGAGAACAGTTAAGATCACAGGTGCAATGCCTCCCTATACATAGTAACTTTTGTTTCGGGAGCTGCACTATATACTGCTGGTCCAGATCGAGTTTACATCCCTTGAAGGCATCTGTAAACCACGCGAGATTATTCTCAACTCTTTCTTCTGACGGACCAATCGCATATTTGCCAACTTTTACGATTTACCCGTAAAATTCACAGCATCGGAAGCCTTTTTACGACTTTAGGGTAGAGAAGGCGTTTTTACGGCTTTCTGGACAGATTCAGAGTGTTACGGGTTTCACCATGGACATGACAAGGCTTTGAGTTCTATTGCATTATATTGCAACTTAAGATTACAAACTGAATGGTATACAGTGCTATGATAGGCCAAGCTTATCTGTGTGTCTATCCATCATGATCATGGTCCCCCTTCACTGGGCTACAACAAAATGTATAGCACCACTAGTGACCTCTAGTAAATGGTATACAGTGCTATGATAGGCCAAGCTTATCTGTGTGTCTATCCATCATGATCATGGCCCCCCTTCACTGGGCTACAACAAAATGTATAGCACCACTAGTGACCTCTAGTAAATGGTATACAGTGCTATGATAGGCCAAGCTTATCTGTGTGTCTATCCATCATGATCATGGTCCCCCTTCATTGGGCTACAACAAAATGTATAGCACCTCTAGTGACCTCTAGTAAATGGTATACAGTGCTATGATAGACCAGAGCTTATCTGTGTGTGTATCCTTCATCATGATCATGGTCCCTCTTCACTGGGCTGTAACAAAATGTATAGCACCACTAGTGACCTCTAGTAAATGGTATACAGTGCTAGGATAGACCAGAGCTTATCTGTGTGTCTATCCTTCATCATGATCATGGTCCCACTTCACTGGGCTGTAACAAAATTTATAGCACCTCTAGTGAGCTCCAGTAAATGGTATACAGTGCTATGATAGACCAGAGTTTATCTGTGTGTCTGTCCATCATCATGATCATGGTCCCTCTTCACTGGCTATAACAAAATGTATAGCACCCCTAGTGCCTCTAGTAAATGGTATACAGTACTATGATAGGCCAAGCTCATCTGTGTGTCTATCCTTCATCATGACCATGGTCCCTCTTCACTGGGCTATAACAAAATGTATAGCACCACTAGTGACCTCTAGTAAATGGTATACAGTGTTATGATAGACCAGAGCTTATCTGTGTGTCTATCCATCATGATCATGGTCCCTCTTCAGTAGGCTATAACAAAATGTATAGCACCCCTAGTGACCTCTAGTAAATGGTATACAGTATTATGATAGGCCAAGCTCATCTGTGTGTCTATCCTTCATCATGACCATTGTCCCTCTTCACTGGGCTATAACAAAATGTATAGCACCACTAGTGACCTCTAGTAAATGGTATACAGTGTTATGATAGACCAGAGCTTATCTGTGTGTCTATCCATCATGATCATGGTCCCTCTTCAGTAGGCTATAACAAAATGTATAGCACCACTAGTGACCTCTAGTAAATGGTATACAGTGCTATGATAGACCTAAGCTTATCTGTGTGTCTATCCTTCATCATGATCATGGACCCTCTTCACTGGGCTGTAACAAAATGTATAGCACCACTAGTGACCTCTAGTAAATGGTATACAGTGCTATGATAGGCCAAGCTTATCTGTGTGTCTATCCTTCATCATGATCATGGTCCCCCTTCACTGGGCTGTAACAAAATGTATAGCACCACTAGTGACCTCTAGTAAATGGTATACAGTGCTATGATAGGCCAAGCTTATCTGTGTGTCTATCCTTCATCATGATCATGGTCCCCCTTCACTGGGCTACAACAAAATGTATAGCACCACTAGTGACCTCTAGTAAATGGTATACAGTGCTATGACAGACCAGAGCTTATCTGTGTGTGTATCCTTCATCATGATCATGGTCCCCTTCACTAGGCTGCAACAAAATGCATAGCACCACTAGTGACCTCTAGTAAATGGTATACAGTGCTATGATAGGCCAATCTTATCTGTGTGTCTGTGTGTGTGTTCACATTGTGTGAACAGCTTAACTCAAAAAAGAAAAGTCTGATAAATACCGCCTTCTAAAGATGCGACACGAAGGTTTTCAAGAAAATTCCTTCATTTTTCGAAATGTTTAAGTATCTGAAAAATGGCTCTAACGATTTCGATTAAAATATCATAATTAAAGACATTTACATGACAAATAAGATGTATGTCTTGATTTTTTTTAAATAACCTGTGAAGTGCTGTTCATTAGCAAGGAGTTTTGTATAATCTTGTATAGCGGTAAACATTAAGCGATAGTCGGAAACGTACTACAAAAAAATCTGATGTGTTACACTCACATGACTTTCTCTACTCTTGTACAATCTATTTTTACAAACGCCTATTCTCCATATGCTTCATATTAATCGAGATATCGAGATGTCAATCTTATTTGTAATTTTCTTGTAGATGCAAGGGGAATATGGTAGCTTTTAAGCGATAGTCAAATATTTTATCGCTGGTTGCTATGTGGCGCATTCCATTCTCTTTGCATGTCCAGGACATAAAAAATGAATAACGAATTTGAGAAAAAGTATAAGTATTGGAAAATTTAAGGAAATAACTAGCAATATCTCGAAAACGGTTCACTCAACAAAAAAAATGTATATGATATAAGTTGTGTATTTTAACGCGATCTACATTTTTTGTGTAGTAAAATTTTGTCTATCTCTTATGGTTTACCAGTTATGCAAAAGTCGTTCATAATGAAGAATACTTTTGGAGACATTCCCAGAAATTTCGAGATATACATTTCATTTCTCATGACATTATCTTAAACATATGATATTTTCTTCAAAATCGTTAGAGCCATTTTTGAGAAAATTAAAATTTTCGAAAAATGTTCCATGTAAAGGGTAGTCTGGGGTTGGGGGATTTTCTTGAAAATCTTCGTGTCGCATCTCTGGAAGATACTGAACGTAAATACCAAGTTTGGTGTTTATCCGACTGTTAGTTTTTGAGTTATGCTGTTCACAGACACACACACACACGGACATGTTTCCAAAAATGCTTTTTTTGGATTCAGGAGGTCTCAAAACATGTATTTCCGGTGAAATCTCGGTAACGAATTTTTGGGTGGAATGCAATACTTCCCCTACTTACTATACGTAGTAGAGAAAGTAAAAAAATTGGATCTCCTTAAAACAGACAGTTTATTTGAAATACGTTTTTTCGTTGCATAAATCATTTCCGAGGTATCCGTCATTAATGGTTCAAATTGTTCAATACTAATTCCTTCTTTTAAGGTTCTGTCGGCACTTAGTTATTGCGTGGAAACAGTATGGAATTTTAAGACCAGCATATAACGTCCACTTGTTAAACATTTGACTATCGCTGTTCTCTATAACGAAATGTGTAATGTAGCTGTTTCTGTAAAGGTTTATTTGGATTAAAATGTAGTAGATAGAAGAATAAGGTTTTGCAAGAACACTACCACTCTGGGCTGTAGAAAATAATTGCAAGAGAATTGTCCTAGCAGCAGTAGGTATGTTTTGCTCGCTTCATTGAGCCAAGCTTGAGTTTGCCAACAGGGTTCTAGTATTGATCCCAGGTATATCATGTGCAATACAGGAAGCAGGCTACTCTATTCCACTGCCTTGTAATACGGCTTCAAATTTTAATTACTTCATGTAAACCCAACTTTTTTCTGTAATTCTCACGTTTGAACAGAGTACTTATGTTTGCAGTATTCACCAAGAATTTTGGAACAAAAATATAAATAAATAATCTATGTGCTACGTTGACATGACTCTCTGTACCCACTATCGTTTATGTCTATATTGCTTTTGCAGAATTAGTGGCATTGCACATTTCGTTGTAGGTACAAAGGGGATACAGAAAACCGAAGTTTAAATGGTGGTCGCTCTTTGAATAACATCGAGGGAAACGGCTGAATGGCGACAGCTGACAAAGTATTGAAAAATTCAAACCAATAAAAGCGAATATCTTGCAAACGTTTGATGCCGCTATAAAACTTATAGGAAATAAATAGTGTTTTAAAGAGTTGTACACGCGTGGACAAAAAAAAAAGATGAGTCATCTGCAGATTCGATGTGCCGATCGGAGGAGGGCTTTGTGTGTTCACAACGCACACGCAGGAAAGCTAAAACACATTAAACATAAACAAAATTAATATCGGGTGTATGAGCCTTCAGCACGTATGTTAGGGGCATAGATGAAATTAAATCTCTGCAGTAACGTGGACGAGAAGCTACAACATCACAGCCTTCTTGAATTTGTGCCCAGAAACCAACTTTTCCTTCCCGCATCTGCAGGGAAATTAGAGCTCAGCTCCGTTTGCACCTCAATCCACACATTTCCAGTAGGGTTCAGTCTATCGCTCTGATATCCTGCCCCTCTGAGAACCAATGTGAAACCTTTGACATGTATTTTAATTTTCTCAAAAATGGCTCTAACGATTTTGATTAAAATATCATATGTTTAAGATATTTTTATGGTAAATAAAATGTATATCTTGAATTTTCTGGGAATGTCTCCAAAAGTATTCTTTATTGTGAATGACTTTTCCATAACTGGTAAACCATAAGAGATAGACAAAATTTTACTACACAAAAATGTAGATCGCGTTAAAATACACAATTTATGTCATATACATTTTTTTGTTGAGTGAACCATTTTCGAGATATTGCTTGTTATTCCCTTAAATTTTTCAATACTTATTTTCTCAAATGGGAATTCGTTCTTCATTTTTACTTTCTCTACTACGTATAGTAAGTAGGGGAAGTATTGCATTCCACCCAAAAATTCGATACCGAGATTTCACCAGAAATACATGTTTTGAGACCTCCTGAATCCAAAAAAAGCATTTTTGGAAACATGTCCGTGTGTGTGTCTGTGTGTGTGTGTGTGTCTGTGTGTGTGTGTCTGTGTGTGTGTCTGTGAACAGCATAACTCAAAAACGAACAGTCGGATAAGCACCAAACTTGGTATTTAGGTTCAGTATCTTCCAGAGATGCGACACGAACGTTTTCAAGAAAATTCCCCCACCCCAGACTACCCTTTACATGGAAGATTTTTCGAAAATTTTAATTTTCTCAAAAATGGCTCTAACGATTTTGATGAAAATATCATATGTTTAAGATAATGTCATGAGAAATGAAATGTATATCTCGAATTTTCTGGGAATGTCTCCAAAAGTATTCTTCATTGTGAACGACTTTTGCATAACTGGTAAACCATAAGAGATAGACAAAATTTTACTACACAAAAAATGTAGATCGCGTTAAAATACACAACTTATGTCATATACATTTCTTTTGTTGAGTGAACCGTTTTAGAGATATTGCTTGTTATTTCCTTAAATTTTACAATACTTATACTTTTTCTCACATTCGTTATTCATTACTTTCTCTACTACGTATAGTAAGTAGGGGAAGTATTGCATTCCACCCAAAAATTCGATACCGAGATTTCACCGGAAATACATGTTTTGATACCTCCTGAATCCAAAAAAAGCATTTTTGGAAACATGTCCGTGTGTGTGTCTGTGTGTGTGTGTGTCTGTGTGTGTGTCTGTGTGTCTGTGAACAGCATAACTCAAAAACGAACAGTCGGATAAGCACCAAACTTGGTATTTAGGTTCAGTATCTTCCAGAGATGCGACACGAAGGTTTTCAAGAAAATCCCCCCACCCCAGACTACCCTTTACATGGAAGATTTTTCGAAAACTTTAATTTTCTCAAAAATGGCTCTAACGATTTTGATGAAAATATCATATGTTTAAGATAATGTCATGAGAAATGAAATGTATATCTCGAATTTTCTGGGAATGTCTTCAAAAGTATTGTTCATTGTGAACGACTTTTGAATAACTGGTAAACCATAAGAGATAGACAAAATGTTACTACACAAAAAATGTAGATCGCGTTAAAATACACAACTTATGTCATATACATTTCTTTTGTTGAGTGAACCGTTTTCGAGATATTGCTTGTTATTTCCTTAAATATTACAATACTTATACTTTTTCTCAAATTCGTTATTCATATTTTTTATGTCCTGGACATGCAAAGAGAATGGAATGCGCCTCATAGCAACCAGCGTTAAAATATTTGACTATCGCTTAAAAACTACCATATTCCCCTTGCATCTACAAGAAAATTACCAATAATATCGACATCTCGATTAACATGAAGCATATGGAGAATAGGCGTTTGTAAAAATAGATTGTACAAGAGTAGAGAAAGTCATGTGAGTGTAACACATCAGATTTTTTTTTTATGTCCTGGACATGCAAAGAGAATGGAATGCGCCACATAGCAACCAGCGTTAAAATATTTGACTATCGCTTAAAAGCTACCATATTTCCCTTGCATCTACAAGAAAATTACCAATAAGATTGACATCTCGATATCTCGATTAACATGAACCATATGGAGAATAAGCGTTTGTAAAATTAGATTGTACAAGAGTAGAGAAAGTCATGTGAGTGTAACACATCAGATTTTTTTCTCTTGTATATGCAAAGAATATTAATCTGTCGCAAAGAGAATGGTGCTGCACCTAGCAACCAGCTATTAAGAGATATGTCTATGCTTAAAGGCTACTGTATTTCTATATTGCCCTTGTAAATATATATCCCCTTACATCTACAAGAAAATTAGCAATAAGATAGAGTTTGCAAATGTTTATCTCGATTAACATGAAGTAGATGGTGAATAAGCGTTTGTAAAAATAGTTTGTACAAGAGTAGAGAAAGTCAGTGAGTGTAACACATCAGATTTATTTTTTTGTCCTGGACATACAAAGAGAATGGAATGCTCCACATAGCAACCAACTCTTAAAATATTTGACTGTCACTTAAAGCCTACCATATTCCCCTTGCATCTACAAGAAAATTAGCAATAAGATTAACATTTCGATTAACATGAAGCATATGGAGAATAAG
The DNA here is from genome assembly GCA_030765065.1 of Deroplatys truncata. Classification (NCBI taxonomy): domain Eukaryota; kingdom Metazoa; phylum Arthropoda; class Insecta; order Mantodea; family Mantidae; genus Deroplatys; species Deroplatys truncata. The sequence goes on along the minus strand of CM060987.1, from coordinate 9,628,404 downwards.
CATTTGTAAAAATAGTTTGTACAAGAGTAGAGAAAGTCATTTGAGTGTAACACATCAGAAATTTTTTTTTAAATGTAGTACGCTTTTGTCTGTCTCTTCGGTTTAACGGTTATCAAAATTATTCAGTATTCCTTCCGAATGAAGAGGCCTTCACAAACTATTCCCAGAAGATTCAAGATATACATTTTATTCCACACATAAATACCTTTGATGCATGATATTTTAATCAAAATCCTTAGCCATTTTTGAGAAAATAAAAAAATTCTAAAAATTTCCGTGTAATTTCGTTGGAGGTATTTCTTGAAAATCTTTGTCGCATCTTTGGAAGATACTGAACCTAAATACTAAGTTTGGAACTTATCGAGATAAACCTTTACAGAAATGCTACATTACATATTTCCTTGCAGGTACAAAAGAATAAAAATATAAAGTATTTGTAAAGTCAAACTAATAAGAAAGAATGTCTCGGAAATGGCTAATGCCAGAAAAAACTTTTATTTCACATAAATGGTGCGATTTTTTACGAGATCTAGCTTTTTGTGTACTAAGTTTTTGTCTATTCTTGCGGTCTAGAAGTTATAAAAAGTTATTCAGAATAAAGAGGGCTTCACGGGCTGTTCCCAGAAAATTCAGTCTACGGAAGACTGTTTCCAAGTGTGTTGTGGTACTAATGTTTGCGAGCCAAAGTCAACGTTTTGTCCGTCTAAGAGTGTGCCAGCTGCAATAATGCCGAAGCAAATGTTACCGTTTTGGAAGGGCTACATTGCCGCTCCTTCCTATGCAAACTACAGCTACTCCGCTATTATTGAAATGTGCAAGAAGAGAGATTTCCTTGTTTCCAATAAATAGGGAAACAGTCGTATGGGATTAATTGCAAAAGGAAAGAAACAGGCAAACCCGCGACCTGCAACTAGCCGTACTCCAGTCATGGTGAAGAAAGTGAGAACTCTTGTCCCAGCCACACACGAGCCATTGCTTGCAAACTTTGAACACCATAATCAACTGAGATTTGAACTTGGAAAAGTGTCACAAATTGTTACCTCGTCACATTTTTTCAGAGCGCCTCACAAACAGTAGGAAACTGTATTGGGGACACCTTGCGGGAGAAAGATGAAAGTTTGTTGTGACATTGGATGAGCCATACATCTAAGTTTGTAACTGCAACAAACCCGGTTTAATTTACTCCTGCCCAAAGACAGAGGAAAAAAAATGGTACTCCGAATGTAAGGAAACGTTTTCCAAAAGATTTATGATTATCGCCGGATATTGTTACAGTAGCAAATTGACAATTCGTCGAGTTGCTAAACAGGTCAAAATCAATTCTCATTTCTATCAGGAGAAAGTTCTGACCCTAATTTACCGCAATTATATCCTGGCTCTGTATGGGGCAGACACAAATAAGATCTCGGTGCACCAGGATAAAGCTTCCGGTCACACATCAGGTTCAAGCCCGAGTTTTCTAGAGACAATGGAGCGTTAAACAGGAATACGTGCAACATTCCAGTGAAGTCGTCTGATGCATCATCTATGGATTTTTGTGCACATGAGCCGTCCACATTCTATAAATGGCTTGTGGGGAAGAAAAGATTATTGTACTCCATGAAAGCCATCTGCTGTAATGAAGGGGCATCCAATTGAGCATAAGTGGTGGAGACATGAACAACATTTCCTAAGACAAAATTCATGGGAAATTCGTTACCAGAGATGGAAACAAACCTCTGTATACATTTCATTTGCATGCAAATGTCTTAAACATATGACATTTTAAATAAAATCGTTTTTGAGAAAATAAAAAGTGTGTTCATGTAAGGGTTGTTTGGTCCTGGAAATCTTCTTGTCGGATCCTTGGAAGACGCTGAACTTATACGCCAAGGTTGGTATTTAACTGACTTTTTGTTTTGGGGTTATGCTGTTCACACACACACACGAACGTTTAACCAATTTTTCTTTAGTTCAGGGAGTCTCAAGCCGTATTTTTTTTCAGTGAAATCTGTATATAGAATTCTTGGGTGGAATAAATAACTCGTACTTACATAGGTAAGCATTAGAGAAAGTAAAGTTGGTCCTAAAATAGAGGCCTGAGGAACACCAGATGTAAGAATTCACTCCGATGAGAAAGATCCATCAACATTTACAACTTTCTTCACGGTTTAATAAGTAGGACTGGGAAAAAAAATGTGTTCAATATTAGGTACATACCCCATAAAATGTCAGTTTTTCCAACAATAACGAATGATCAGTACACTCGAAGGCTTTAGTAAGGCCACAAAAGACATCTTTTAGTATTCTCCTTTATCACAAGCGAGCAGAATGCTATGTATAAATTTTTCAAATACAGCTATTGTGGATCTACCTATTTTGAATCCATATTTTGACTGTTACTATACTGCTCAAGTTATTCAAAGTATTGGTTTAGCTGCTCTGAGAGAACATACTCACAAGTGGAATTAAACAAATTGGTCTGTAGCTGGCAGGCTCCTCGGTTGAAAGTTTTGTTGTTTTACTTTCTCTACCACCTACATAGTATTATTCGATACCAAAAATTCTGTACCGAGATTTCACCGGAAATACATGTTTTGAGGTCCCCCGAATCCAAATAAAGCATTTTGGAAACATGTCCGTGTGTGTGTGTGTGTGAGAGAGAGAGAGAGAGAGAGCAGCATAACACAAAAACGCAAAGCCAGATAAATACCAAACTTGGCATTTGAGCTCAGTATCATCCAAGAATGAGAGAGAAAGATTTTCGAGAAAGTCTCCACCCACAACTGCCCTTAACATGGAACATTTTTCGAACATTTTGATTTTCTAAAAAATGGCCAACGACTTGGATTAAAATGCTATATATGGCAGATACATGACAAAATGTATATCTTTTATTTTCTAGGAATAGCCTTTGAAGTCCTCTTCATTTGGAAGGAATTTTGCATAATCTTGTATAACTGATAAACGTTAAGCAATAAAAGAAAACGTACTTCATAAACATTGTAGATCTCTTTAAAACACAATTTATTTCAAAGTTTTTTTTTGTAGCATAAGCTTTCTGAGATATACATTATTAAAGGCGACTATCGCTGTTCTGTTTGTATCTGTAATGAAATATGTATTGTAGCTATTTCTGCAAAGGTTTATTTGGATTAAAATGAGGTAGATAGAAAAATAATAAGCTTTGGTAAGAATAGTTTGTATACCCACTAATAAAGATAGAGGGTAGAGAAAGTCGTGTGAATATATCACATCAGATTTTTAAATACTGGAATAACTTTAGCCAGTTTTAAGCTGCTTGGAAAATTATCCTCTTGTATACAATAATTGATACAATTGGTTAGTGGTTGTACAATATTAATGATTACCTATTAGCTTTAAAAATCTTTTAGACATATTATAAACACCTTTACGTCAGATTTTTTTCAGTTTTGTCACAATTCCCACGAGTCTTTGCATTTTAAACTTTATTTAGAAGCTACATGGTTGTGCAAATATGCATTAAAAATGTCATTATTCTGAATGTTATCGTTAATTTCTAATATACAGCTATTCAAGAAATTCATAACGTTTTCTGGTGAAATACCTATGCTGTCTTTCTTACTGACACCATTCCATGCTCTTTGCATAGCCACGAGAATATTTGAAAATTCAAACCAACAACAAAGAATATCTCGAAAATGGTTAATGTCACAAACAAATTATATTTTTTAATTATATGCTTTAACGAGATCTACATTTTTTGTGTGGTAAGATACTGTCCGTGTCTTACGGTTTACCAATTATAAAAACATCATTCAGAATGAAGAGGACTTCACAGGCTATTTTCAGGAAATTCAAGATCTACATTTCATATCATTTAAATATCTTAAATATGTTGTATTTTAATCAAAATTGTTAGAGCTGTTTTTGAAAAAATTAAAAATATCGAAAAAATTTCCTGCCCATCATCCAGGCATGCCGTATCACCGATTATTTAACCTGGGCCCACCCTATCCTAATCTACAGGCAAGATATGGCATCTACCGGATCTAGCCACACTCTAGCAATAACATATTTCCGCCTGTGAAATAGATAACAAAAGAAACCATAAAACAAAGAGGGGAAAGAAAAGAAAGAGAGAAGAACAGGAAGAGATATAATTATGACCCAGCGTAGAACGGGAGTATGGATATGGGAAGTTTTAGTTAAAGCGTCTTTAAAGCAATATGCATATAATTTTCAAATTGATTTTTCGGTGATTTAAAATATTCATGATATAGGTAGGTATACATTCCTCAGGACTACTGGGTGGATTTTGATTAAATTTGGCAGACTGGTTGCTTGGAACAGAATACATACTTTAAGTGCAACAGAATTTTATTATAAAGATTATTAAAATGTTTATGGTTGAAACATCATAGACAATTTTTAGTTAAAAGGTTGGTCAAATTAAAATAACTCACAGAAAATAACTGACATAATTTACCAAAAAGTAACTATACTTGAATGTAAACCTATCAGTGTAGATTATTTTTCTTTGGAGAGAATTGCAAAATTTTCCCTGGATGTTGTGAAAAGGAGATATGGAATTTCAAATCTATCAGTGTAAATCTTCCATCGTCTTCCCTTAAGTGCGAGGGCAGTCCCAGAAGTACCCGACCTGATGTATAGATAGCGTTTGTTGTTTCAAATGACTGGTAGAAAGTACCAACCTTATAACGCTTAAGTCTGAAGTTTGACGATGCCACGTTGTTTAGTAATTGTTTGGCAGCCGTTAATAGTGAACGCTCTCAGCGAATTTGTAAACATGGATAAAACTGGCCATTGTTATGTGATACAGTACTTTCATTTGAAAGGTCTTAGTCCAACTAATATTAAAGCTGAGCTAGATTCTACTTTGGGGGAGTCTGCTCCTTCGTTTACAACAGTAAAATATTGGGTGACAGAGTTTAAGCGAGGCCGTGCGAGCTGCCAAGACGAACATCGCAGTGGTCGACCAAATGAGGTGACCACGCCACAAATTGTGAAGAAAATCCACAAAATGGTATTGGATGGCCGTCGACTGAAAGTGTGCGAGGTAGCAGACATGGCAGGCATTTCAAAAAGTGCTGTACATCGCATACTAACTGAAAATTTAGACATGAGAAAGCTGTGCCGCGTTTACTCAGAATGGAACAAAAACAGCGCCATGAGGATGTGTCAGTCGAGTGTTTGGCGATGTTTTTTTTTTTTTTTTTGCTTCCATTCATAACCATGGATGAAACATGCGTCCATCACTTCACATCTGAGACGAAGGAACAAGTCAAAGCTGTGGATTGAAAGGGGAGAATCGGCTCCAAAGAAGGCGAAGACAGTTCCATTTCCAGGCAAGGTCATGGCGTCAGTTTTTTTTTTGTGAAATAATTTTCATTGATTATCTTAAAAAAGGAAAAGCCATCAAACTTATTGCAAACTTATTGCAGCGTTTGAATGATGAAATCAAGCAAAAGCGGCCGCATTTAGTGTAAAAGAAACTTTTGTTTTATCAAGACAATGCACCAGTTCACACATCCATTATCGCCATGGCCAAAATCAATGAGTTAAAGTTTGAATTGCTTCCTCATGCACCCTATTCGTCAGAGTTAGCCCCCTCTGATTAATTTCTGTTTTCAAAGTTGAAGAAATGGCTTGGTGGTAAAAGATTTGCCAACAATGAAGAGGGGGAGTTTGCAGTTGATGACTATTTTGCAGAACTCGACGGTTCTCACTATAAACAGGGTATCGAAGCTATTGAACATCGCTGGGAAAAGTGTATCAAGCTGAAAGGAGACTATGTAGAGAAATAAAGATGTGTTTTTTGTATCTTTATTAGGTCCGGTACTTCTGCGACAGCCCTCGTATATGGTATATTAATTAAAATCGTTAGAGCTGTTTTTTGAGAAAACTTAAAATGTTTCCACATAAAAGATTATTTGGGGTGGGAGATTTTCTTGAAAATCTTCGTATCGTATCTTTGGAAGATACTGAACTTCAAAATGCTTGTTTTGAATTCAAGGGATCAAAACACACATTTCCTATGAAATCTCGGTATCGAATTTTAGGGTGGAATGCAATACTTCTTATTATACGTTGTAGTTAAATGGGTGTGTTACTTTAGCGGAAACATCTTTGTGTTGATTTACTTTTGTTATACCCATCCACTGAGTTGTGGCCTATCCTTTGTTTTCTTCCCTCGAGTTGGTACTTAAAGCCCACACGTTCCTGTTATGTCACCTTACTTGAGATGTTGAAGCTTGAACTTTGCCGTACGTAATGGAGATCACCATTTCGGCGCGATGTCAGATGGCAACATTAACTCCAAATGTTGCTACTATAGCCTGTCCTTTTCTACTCACGCGCTGTCGCCAAGTTGCTAAGAACACGGTGTAAATATTCATTTGTTATAAATTTCAGCTTTGAACACGTCCTATACAGGGTATTTTTCTCTATCAAATTGTATGATTTTTAGAGCCTTTTTTTATTTCTGTGGGTACAAATTTCTAAAGAAAACTAGTTCTTCAGTAAAAGTTCGATGTTTGCTGTGTTTATCGTTTTCACGCAGTGACAATTAAACTAAAAGGTAGAACGCAACATTTTTTCTTAGAGTAAACTAGAGTGCTGATACCTGTCGTTCTTTAATAAGATGAGCGTGACGCTGACCTTTTCCGCATCTGTGCTGTTTCTTGCTGCCACTTCGAGGGGACTCGGAGTCCCGGCTTCGATTGTTGGACGGCAGGGATTAGGAACTTGTTCTGGTAGTGCTGAGGTTCTGGTTTTCAGGGCTGGTGACACTGCCTTGATAATATTAATAATGCTGTCGGCGAAGATTGAGTTATTTTTGTTAAGATTCCTATCTGGTCGACCCGCCACCTTCGTCGTGCAAACCACTGTTATTATTGTCATAACTTTCCCGAAGTCGCTACTTATGGTTTTCTCCGACTATCCCTCGAATTGCCTAGATTTCTATACTTCATTGCCACACTTCAAATTTCCTGATTATTTTCTTCTTTAAGTTTCATCAACAGTCCTCGTGGTTAGTTTTTACCCTACTGTGTCTCGGCGTTTTTCTCCCTTCGTTTCACGCCTTTCGCCAAACTTGGAATTTTCCCCCACCCTTCTTATGTTTCGTTCCGTTTTGAGTTCAAACGTATCATGTGATGTATACGCGATCTTTTATTGGCTATCATTTTCGTTTCGTGGTTTTATTATCGACTATCCCCACTTCGACAACTTTCACGTTTTGCTTCTTACAACTTATTTTGAGTTTAAAATCTTCCCACGAATATTCTTAGATCGAAGATAAAACACGTATACTTTCTGACCCTGCTAAGCATAGAGGCCATTATTAACTTCACGTCCGACTCAAAGTACAAAAGCGAAACTTCCGGTATACTTCTCGCCGCCGGTGTGTGTGTGCCATCTGCCTTCCTTTCGAGGAAGAACAAAAATTGTTTTTCTGCCTTTTCAACAAAACCCATTCCTAGTATGAATTTACAGAGCGGGCATCTTTTTCTTTTAATTGATTCTCTTTGTACCCTATATCTCGTTGTTCAGCATTATTTGTCGTTATGTTTGGTTATGTTCTTTTTTTCTCTTTATATTAATATTGTCTTCTCGTTTAGTTGTCTATTTCGGTTTTGATCGTATTATATTATTATTGTTATTGTTTTCTCTCCTGGGTCTCGATAACCAGCTTTAAGCGTTATAATTTGGTTTAATTATTAAATATTTTCAGTGTTTAGGTGGGTTGCAGACAGTTTTTAAAAGAAGGGAATCCTGTAACTGCTTGCATTCATTGTGTATGACAAACAAAAGGCATCGCTCCGTTCAGCTAAAAGGCGCGAGGCAGAAGGCTGTTATCATCGCTTTGTAAGGAAAGGCTACCAAGTGTTCAGAAACAGTAGTGTATAGGATAGAAAAACGAATTAATGGAAGGACGCCATCAAAAAAGAAAGCAAAAAGAGTGGGGGGAAACAAAAGTATCTTAGGTTAACGCAATATGGAGTAGCGCGAAGTGGGATGCGGTACATTGTTAATACGAGGGCGGATAGAAAAAGTAACGCACAATATTTTTTTTCTGCCTTGGTATTGCAGCTGGAATGTTGCAATTTCACACAGATATAGTTTGAAGTTTACACTACAAAGGATATTTTTTGTTTTATGTGCAGCTCTAGCGAGAGAAGCGAGAACTACGCAACAAAGATGGCGCGCATGTTACTGTCGTCCACGTGTGAAGAGCAGAGAGGTGTGGTTCGATATTTGTGGGACAAAGGGCATAAACCGAGTGATATTCACAGGGACATGCATGGCGTGTAAGGGGATGATTCGTATGGACCGTAGCAATGTCTCCAGGTGAGGCGCATTCTTCCTAGAGGGTCGTGTGAACCTTAGTGATTCGCTACGCTCCGGGAGGCCGGTAATAGCTGCAACCCCGCAGAATATCAGAGGCATTGAGGCGGTAGTTTTGAACGACCGGCGTGTGCAACTGCGAACCTTATGGAACAGTTCAACATTTCCTATGGTGCACTGTACGATATTGTTCATGATACGTTTAAATTTGGTAAAGTTAGTGCTCGCTGAAAGACAACCACAAGGCCAGCGAATGATAGCTTGGATCACCTAACGCGGTACACCGCAGAAGGGCATGACTTTCTGAAAGGAATCGTCACTGGTGATGAGTCGTGGGCATACCACCACACGCCCGAAACCAAGCAGACAAGTATGGAGTGGAAACATGCTGGTTCCCCAGTGTGACTCAATCTGCTAGGAAAGTGCTTGTGACGGTGTTCTGGGATATGCATGGTGTTGTATTGGTGGACTTCGCTGAACACGGGACCACTGTGAATCCTGCAGCCTACATGAAAACTTTGGTGAAGTTGCGTCGTGCCCTTCGTAACAAACTCCACAGCATGAATGCTGACGATGTCAAAATTCTTCATGACAATGCTCGCCCCCATGTTGCTGCTGCTGTTCGTCAGAAAATCACCAAATTTGATTGGGAGGTGCTCCAGCATCCACCATACAGTCCGGACCTTGCACCGTCGGATTTTCATCTGTGTGGTCCCATGAAGAAATTCCTGGCCGGCCAACGCTTTGCGACAGATGCGGAAGTGAAATCAGCAGACGGCAGATGGCTATACTCCAGGGAAACGGACTTCTACGAAACTGGTATCACGGTGGGAGATATGTGTTGAGAAACTTGGTGACTGTGTCGAAAAATAGGTAAAAGGTGTAAGTTCATTTGTGATTTTTTGTTTTAATTATTATAATTTATTTTTTTAAAAAAATTATTGTGCGTTACTTTTCGATCCGTCCTCGTACTTTGCTGTTTGAAAACATTCCACCCACATTGAATGCAATGTTGTCAAGTGAATATTCTGCAAAATTATAATTTGTATAATTTTGTATCTTCATACTTATTTGATAATATGTATTATATGGCTGTAAAATAGTATTCGAAGTAGGTAGTAAAAATACAGAGAGAGATGAAGTGCAGTGAAAATTAAATGTCTTACAGTAGTCTTAAATAGCAGTGTAGATATTCCCGATTTACTGATGTACCATACACAAGATGACATTAAATTGGTAGACTGGTGGCGGTTGTGCGCCAAAGTTGCGAGTGAACATGTGGCAACAGTGCGCCCTGTACTGTTTTTAAGCGTGAGAGACGCTATAGTTTTGTCCATAAGTTCACAGAAGCTCAGCTCTCAAAGTGACTATCTCATAATTTATTATTAAACCTGTAGCTGGAAGCACTACACTTGAGCGCAGAATTCTTTTTAGTGGTTTTCAGAGAACTGTAGCTCCATTTATATTATCTCAGCTATTTGCCTCAGCATTCAGACTTATATATCAAAAATAAAGGGAAGAATCTACAAATTAATTATTTTTGTGGTGAACGAAATTAAAGGTGAGGAATTTATCTCCATAAAATCTCTGCAGAATGCTGTTACTATCCCCAAGAAGACACTCGGAGGCCGAGCAGTAAGCTGGAGGGAAGTGCATTGGGTTCGACTTGAAAGATTGAAGCCTTACATTTAGGGGACGCAACCTAACTCAGGTTACCAAAAAACAAAGTTGGCTGATGCCGCATGTCAGGCCGGTCAACCTTCTAACTTGAGTCACTAATATTAACCAGAGAAATCACCAGACAAAAGCTAGTATTCTGCTAGTACGGGGTGATTTATGAAGAACCGACAGGCTTATTTAATTGTTTCAAAACGAGTTATGGTAGTGACAACTTATTATACCTGAAATGCAGACGAATTTTGGGAGATTATTTACCTCTACAGCAAATGTTTAAAATGTCCTCCATCCTGCATAAGGCACAACTCAACACGTCGTTCCATGTTACTGGCCACTCGTTGGAGGACTCTGTTGTCAATAGCTTGAATCTCCTGTGTAATGTTGTGCTTCAGATCGTCCAATGTCTGGGGACGACGTGTGGCATAAACCCTGTCTTTTAAGTAACCCCATAGAAAGAAGTCCGGCGATGTCAAATCCGGAGATCTCGGTGGCCACAGGTTCTTGGAAATTATCCGGTCGTCAAAGAAACTTGCAATTAGTGCCATGGATTCATTTGATGTATGGCATGTAGCGCCGTCCTGCTGAAAATATCCTTGACTCAGCTTTACATCGTCTAGTTGCTCAGCAAACTCCATGAAAATCCGTCGATACTCTGCAGTGTTCACATTGTTTTAAAAAAAATTGGTCCCACTATTCTCTGTGCGGATATTGCGCACCAAACTCCGATTTTAACCGGGTGCATAGCCGGATAAATGGAACCATGTTTCATCAGTGAACCACGTGATGGACAATATGGCAGGGTTTTGCACAATGAACGCCTGAAACCAACGATAATAATTCAGCCGTCTATCCTTATCTCGTTCCTGTATTTGGTGGACAACCCTAATCCTATACGGCTTTAGGCCTGCACTTTTGCTGTACCCTGTCTCCTGCGACAAACGTCTTAATGATTTTTTGGGTGACTGATCCAGTCGGACTCTTACGTCAACAACCGTGGGAAGCCTAGATGAACGAGTTTTGCCTTTTCACTCACCAGAGATACAGTTGTTTCCAATTTGTTTACCAGTCGCAGTATTGTGTTTCTTTGGGGAGGATGTGCGGGAACAGCATAACTCGAAAACGAAATGTTGGATAAATACCAAACTTGGTATATAAGTTCAGTGCCTTCCTAGGATGCGACACGAAGATTTTCAAGAAAATTCCCTCACCCCAAACTACCATTCACATGGAAGATTTTTCGAATTGTTTGATTTTCTGAAAAGTGGCTCTAACGATTTTGGTTAAAATACTATATGAAAAACATTTACAGGACAAATAAAATTTATATCTTGAATTTCCTGGGAATAGCTCGTGAAGTCTTTTTCATCCGGAAGGAAATTTATATAATCTTGCATAACTGGTAAACGTTAAGTGATTGACGAAAACGTACTGCACAAACAATGCAGATCTCTTTAAAATACACAATTTGTGTCAAATAATTTTTTTAGCATCAGCCATTTCCGAGATATCCGTTATTAATGGTTTAATTGTTCAATACGTGCCATTCTTTTAATGTCCTGTCAACATTCAGTTGTTAAACATTTGACTATCGCTGTTCTCTATAACGAAATGTGTAATGTAGCTGTTTCTGTAAAGGTTTATCTCGATTAAAATGAGGTAGTTAAAAAATAAGCTTTAATAAGAATAGTTTGTATACCCACTAATAAACGAAGGAGGGTAGAGAAAGTGATGTGAATGTAACACATCAGATTTTTCGAGTTCCATATTAAGGAAGAAAGAAAGGAAAATAGAATGTAGGTGGAATGCCAACATCAGAATGCTGTATATCCAACTGTCTGCCTGGGCATTAAGGTATGGAAGCTGACAGGAGTTTGTTGAAGTTGAATAAACAATTAGTAATTACGCACTATCCTCAAACGCGAGCACAATGAAGATCCATAAAAGTAAAATCCAGATGTGCGATATGTTCATGACGGGCAGGAAGAAAAGGTAAAAATCATTGCAAAAAGTGTGTATTTATATTTATGGGCAATATGCCCATTTTGTACGCGAAGATTGATAACACTGGGGAACAAACAAAAACAAAAAAATCGTGGTGCCGTGAATTTTGATGCTGCTGATTCCAAAAATGTCTTCCTTTTCATCCTAGCAACTCTAGTTTATGAGATACGGATATCTGTATAAATTGCTCTTATGACTACTTTGTTTACAGCATCGTTTGTAACGTGATTATATTATTTGCATTATACTAATTTATTTTATCCAAGGTCTATTCATGGATGTACTTTAACTACTTTGACATTTCTATCTCCTTTTCATAGGCACTAATACGGCTTCATGACGAGGAAAATTGTGCCAATAATCCTGATGTGTTTTGTTTTATCTGTGGGGAATACACATTCATCTAGCAAGGAATGCCCATAACCGATTTTGTAAAAAGAGCTTATATGGCCTATTTCAAAGTAAAACTTTGAGACCAAGATAAGGCTTGGGTACCTCGCATCGTATGTAAAACATGCACAGAGCATCGGCGACACTGGCAAGCGGAAGTGCTTGAAATTTGGGGAACCAATAAACCACATTTGTTCAGTAAATGTAAAGGGCATCAATAGCAAAAACTGGAATACGTGGAAATATCCCGATCTATGCTCTCCACATTCAGAGGAGATACCTGTTCCAGTATTTATCAGTCTTCCAGAGTCATCAGAAGAAGTGGATGAATCAGCTGAAAGCTATGCTGAGCAAAATGACAGTGATTTCGCATGAGTTGTGTCTGGTTTTAATCAAGCAGAATTGAATGACCTCATTAGAGTAATAACTTTGTCTCACCAGAAGCTATGTTGTATTTATTCATAATACAGTAGAACTCCGACTATCCGAATCCCGAGGGGGGGGGTGTTCTGAGTAAAATTACTTTATGAATCCAATGAGTTGTTTTTGTCCGACAGTTATTACCCTACATAGATGTAAAGTACTGCACGTTTCTTTGTCATGAAACAAAATCTTGCAGCGAACAATGTCGTCAAGCGGATGCGAGACCTGGCTGCATGAAAACGATTTAAGACAGCAAAACAACTGACTGACTGATTGACCGATATGTTCACTTTATGTAAGTACAGTACTGTACAAAAAATAAACAGCATTAAATTAATATTACAGTATATACAATTTCAGAACCTTTTTTTAAAAAAAGATACCCTTTTTCATGATTTATCCAATTATCCGGATCGGGTTAGTTCCCAATGAATCCGATAATTGGATTTTACTGTACTGTACTTTATAAATAATATTTGTTGTAAAGGTAGAATCAGACAACTGGAAAACTCAATGCCATAGCCGGGATTTGAACCGCGGATCTCCCGGTCTCCGTTCAGTTGCTCTGGCCACTGAGCTACCATGTCAACATGCCGGCACGACATTAAATTCCCCAACTGATTCGCATTTTTCCCGGTAAACCACAAGGAGATCTCAAATTGTATTGAGATGACAATCCCCATTGGCGACTTACAATGTTGTGAGTACTTGTGCCGGTATCATGGTGCCATGGTAGCTCAGTGGTTAGAGCAATCGGACGGGGACCGGGAAATCCGTGGTTCAAATCTCGGCTATGGCATTGAATTTTTCAGTCGTCTGATGTTACCTTTCCAAACTTGTCTACAGTTAGACAGAAAAACTACAAACCTATGTGAAAAGTGTTCGTTATATTTGTGACCAATTTGCCCATTTTGCATGAGAAAATTGTTAATACCCTTATCTCACCAGAAATTATATTGTATTTTTTTCATACTGCTCTGCTTTATAAATAATATTTGTTGTGTTTTACGTTTTTATTTTTTTTTATTTTTGGGGCATATGAGAGCATGTTACTGCAACTTAAAAACACAGTTAAGGGTCTATTATAGCTTTATTTGGCGCTCTGAGCCAGTGAGCCGTTGTTGACAACGTGCCTGAGGAAGTTTGTACAGGTCGCACCACGGATTTTGGCATGTGAAAATGTTAATGGAGAGCTGCGATGCGAGTCATTTACCGTGTAGATGTATGACACAGCTCGAAGAATGGTGCAAGTTGAGACGGGAGTTGTATACGGTGGAAGGAACTGGACAGAAGGAACCACGTGCTACTTGCAAGGGAGGTATTGAAACATCAGAGGGCTAGCCCTGAAGATCATATGCCAATATCCCTGGCGAGACCTATAATACCGGCATTCCTTTCCGAACGTCAGCAGTTGTATTGTTTCTTGTAGTAATAAAACAGTGACTACTTAGTACAATAAAGTGTTCGGTAAATGGTCAACTATAAAAAAACTATTGGTTTACGGCTGGGAAATCTATCATTTTAATATTAACTCATCGCTTTGTTCGTTAATACGATGGTTGTATTGTTTTCTACTTCCCACGTGAACGAAAACACAGTACCGACCTAAAAAGACTAGACTTGTTTCACTGCAAACGCAACAGTAGTCTGTTTAACAATAATATATAACAGACTCAATAAAACACATACTGCCATAAGTTGTGTAAGCACTTTCAATGCATATAACTACTAAATAGAACTATGCAAACCATTAGTGTACATATATTCTGAAAGAACACAAAAAATGCTACTGAATGAACATACTCGTATTGAAAATGATCACCATGGGCGGCAACACAGCGGCCAAGATGTTGAGGTCATCCATCAATACCTGCACGAATCGTGTTGAGTGGAATCTTCTTGACAGCTGACGTGATTGCGGTGCTATCGCCTCGAGCTTCTGCCACAAGGAATAATCCAATGAGGCCCGGACTTCCACTAGGCCAGTCAGCAGCAGCCAGGGACATTGGTTGCCAACCACTGCTGCGTGGGAGGAGCGGTATCCTCTGAAAAATCCACTATTTCCCTTCAAACAGCTTCGAATTGAGTGGCCTCAACGTCTTCACTGCTGTATTGCCGCACATGGTGATCATTTCAAATAAGAGTATGTTCATTCTGTAGCATTTCTTGTGTTCTTTCAGAATATATGCATATTAATGTGTTTGCATAGTTTTTAGTTATATGTATTGAAAGTACTGACAGAACGTATGCACTACTGTATAATCACAAACCAGCTTGGGAGTGTAAAACGTATTCAAGAGAGAAACTACTTAAAAACTGATAACAGGGTTTGTTATAAAAATACATAGTAACTGAAGAGTGCAAATTTAAAGGAATGTTGTTTACTCTTCATTAAGAGAATAGTGGGATATTTCTATACTGTTCTTCCATGTCAAAATGTGTTTCATAAGTGGTAAATATATAAATGATTTGCGTACTTCAGTGCATGTTTTAGTGGCTATTTAATGTTGGGGATGGGGGGTCGCTCTTTGTGCCGAGCTCTAATAATGATTATACGAGTACTTTAAAATGCCTTAGCACTGCAGTGCAATATACAGTTTTCTGTATTCAATAAACGTGAATGTTGTACAAACTGTGAACCTTGACTTTCATTTTCTCAATTTGAGTCAATCGATCTGGCTTTCGAGTGCCATCTCGTATAGCGAGAACATTACGCTAAAAGGTGAGATAAAAATAATGTGCCGCGTGAGATGGTATTGGATCACTTGACTAATGGAAAGGAACCGAATATGGATTGTAACAAAAGTTTTTTCAACCCGGTATCTCCAGACAAGTTGCGAAGGAAAAAAAGTGCAGAGGATTTTCATTTATTTGTGTTAGTGTTTTAATTTAATAGCAGCAATCGTTTAAATATCCTATTCTTACTAAAGCTTATTTTTCTAACTACTTCATGTTAATCGAGAGAATAGAAACAGTTTCATTATACATTTCCTTGTAGGTACAAGAGGAAGAGGGAAAGCAGATAGTCAGATGTTTAAAAGTGGCTCACTGTATGCTGACTTTGAAATCCCATACTATTTCCAAGACATCGCGAGAAACAACTAAATAATGATAGCACGTTAAGAAAAATACAGAGTGTTGAAAAATTCAAATCAATATGAATGAATATCTCGGAAATAGCTAATGCCACAGGAACACTTATTTCAAATAAACCGGGTATTTTAGAGAGATCAATATTTTTATATGATATGTATTTGTCTATCTCCTATGGTTTGGCACTTTTACAAAATTCCTTCAAAAAATTAAACATTGTGATTTCGTCCAGTTTTTTCCAAGTCATTATTTAGTTTTTCCTTGTGCGTAACGTCGCAATAAACCATGTGCAGCCGCTTCTATCATCCGATCACTCTCAAGTGTCGAACACAGGACTCTTCTCTCTTTCGATCACTCGCCGGAATGTCGAACACAGGACTCCTCGTCTCTCTTCCGGTGGCTCACTAAAGTGTCGGACACAAGAATCCTCTATTCAGATCGTTCACTGGAGTGACGAACACAGGACTCCTCTTTTCCGGATCGTTTGCTGTGCTCGCAGAACAGCACACAGCGCTATATGTCACATCAGCAACCTGGTAACTCTGCGAATAAGCTCCTCTTTATACCCGTAAGAACTTTAAAGAAATCTTTTACGTCGCCGAGGGGAGGTCAATTCTCGCAGTTTCGCCATTCATCTTGATTAGCCTTTCATATGTTTTCTGCCCCGGGTGCATATTTATCTCTCTTCAACCAATCTTGCGCCAGCTAGCGCTGAAAGACGCCACTATGCACGAAGCGGAAGGCTTAGCTTCGTCAAAATATACATTTTATCATGTCAATATCTCATTTATATACAATTAGGAATCCTTACCTTGTCATTAATGTTCATACTTGACAGTCTTCTGTGTGTGAAATGAAATATTCACAGTTATACGATGTGCTCTTCAGTTTGTAATTACTAGATATAATAGTAATATCTATATTAATAAATGTAAATATACCAAATTACAATATTGGTTTGAGGTTGTAGGGCTTAATATTACCTTCTCTACCACGCACCTAGTGGGTAGAGAAGGTTTTGCATTCCACCCAAAATTTCGACATCAAGATTTCATCGGAAATACAAGTTTGGATGCCCCTGAATAAAAAAGAAAGAAAAAAAAGCATTTTTAGAAAAATGTCCGTGTGTGTCTGTGAACAGCATAACTCAAAAACAAAAAGTCGGATAAATACTTAACTTGGTATTTAGGTTCAGTACCTTCCAAAGGTGTGACACGAAGATTTTCAAAAAAAAAAAATCATCCCATCCCAAACTATCCTTTTATTGCAACATTTTTTGAATTTTTTGATTTTCAAAAGAATGGTGCTAACGATTTTGATTAAAACACCATATATTAAAGATATTTACATGACACAATTGAGTTTTCTGGGCATAGTCTGGGAAGTCCTGTTCATTCGGAAGGAATTTTGTATAATCCTGTATTATTGGTAAACTTAAGCGATAGACGACAACACACTACACAAAAAATATAGATTTCTTTAAGACATACCTGACTTCCTTAACCTCCCCCCCTCCCCGACAGTCTTTAAGTTCTGGGAATACAGTATAGTTTATAAATACTCTTTGGTGGTGGAACAATCATCGGTGGCATTTGTCGAGTAGTTTTTTAGATAGTTACAGTTGCTGAAATTTTAAACCTTTGTACCTTCTCTCTTGTCCCGTCGTTATTTAATAACACAAAACCTACACAATGTTCACATAATTCAGAAACCCCTATACGAAATGGAGGTGCGGCTGGTGAATATGGGCTGGGCTTTACGGTAATGGCACCCAGATTTCTTATAGTCTGGGTACCTTAGCTACAGTTTTCCAGGCTGAGGTTTATGCAATCCTAGCCAGTGTCATGGAAAGCATTAAAAGGAGATATAAGAATAGAAGTGTTCTTATCCTCTCAGACAGTCAAGCTGCTCTTAAAGAACTTGAATCACCATCAATAAAATCAAAGTTCGTCTCAGAATACAGGAAATCCTTAATGACACTGGCTGAACACAATAAGGTTCAAATTATGTAGGTGCCAGGACATACAGGTATACCAGGCAATGAGAAAGCAGATGAAGCAGCCAAGATTGGCAGCGAAATCCCATTTTTGGGTCCGGAGCCTGTGCTGGGGGTGTCCTACAGACCAGTAAAACAGGCTATCAAGTGCTGGGCTCAAGCAGAACACAAGAACTACTAGGACTCCATTGAGGGTTGCAGACCTGGACAACAGCAGGGCAAAGTACCTGCGCGGTCTTAGTAGAAGAAGACTTGCATGGGCAACAGGATTCATTACAGGACACTGTGCCCTAAAGTTTAATCTATACAGAATGGGATTGTTTAACAACCCTATCTGTAGTAGATGTCTAGAAGGAGATGTGATTGCCCTGCTCTTGCGAATCAAAGAGCAATCACTTTCCAAAGATAGATGACTATCGAAAGTCTGGTTAAGTTCATAACGAGCAACAGACTACTTAACTGATGAAAGGGGGATGCGCAATAGATCTTTAAGGTCGCAGTGCTTGGGCATAAAACCCACCCCTTTTCAAACTAGAACTAGAAGGTGTAGAATCCGCACTCCCAGACCACCAAGTTAACCTCTTAGGGAAAGACACGTCGTCTGCGACCATTGAGAAAAGTTAATATAGGATATCGGTTCACTGATTTCCAATGTTGGCAGTTTTTTCTCTTTACACGATTATTTAACACTCCCTGCTAATGAACTTGATTACGACATAAATATAAAGGAAATAAAGCAAAACTTTCTTACATGAGGGTTATTAGAATATGTTGGCATTATATCACATTTGTCGTCCTCCGTGGTGTAGTGGTTATCATGCTAGCCTCTAATTCCCGAGATCGCGGGTTCAAACCCGGCGGAGGACGATGGATTTTTTTCGGGCGTAAAAATCCTTAGCGTGGCTTCCTTCAGAAGGGAAGCAAAGCCGGTGGTCTCGTGTCGTAGATTTACGGGACGTAAAAGAACCTCAAGCCTCATAAGAGGCCTCTGAGCAAAATTACAGATCTTTCACGCCCAATATAGAATGGGACGCTAAGGACCATAGCAGTTAAAGAGCGTCCATAAATAAAACACAGTTTCAATTGATATCGCAGCGTTTTAAATAGTTCCGATTCTCTTTTGTCTTGCTGTGTCTTAGTTTCTAAATCGTTACCAAACCATTTTGGTGAATAAGAATATGATTTTTACTATGGTAAAAGAATTTTGATATTGTCCTACATTCACACACACAAATGTTCTCTTTATGATATTAATATAGATAATAAACTAGGTTTCATTGCGAAAGGGCTCAGCAACCCACCGAGATCGTTGAGGCACGGACTTGTGAAAAGTTTCAAATCCCGCCAGGACCTTCCTCCCTGACCGAGGATTTTTCCAGGTTTTCTTCAGTCCTCACAGATGACAATGCCAGGGAGGTACTTAGCGTACCTGCAATGTTTCCTTTCTAAATGCCTCTTCCAAATTTCATGTATCTCCAGTGTCCACCGTGGTGCAGCATGCTGAAAGAACGGGCGTTGAACATTATTCTTTACGAAATCTCTCAGAAGAAACAGTGGAATATAAGTAAGAGATGATAAAGCTTCTGAAGAAGAGTTTAACATTTCAGATGAACAAAGTAAATACGAGGAATAGTCTCAGTAAAATAAGATTTGTCCAACTGCACAAAATAAGCGTCTATCTCAGCTTCAACCTCATTTGATGTGAATGTTCGTCCACTCAGACATTTCTTCAGGTTTGGGAACAAAAGTAATCGCTGGCAGCCAAATTCGGTGAATATGGTGGATGTGGAAGCACTTGAAAGCGAAAGTCATTCAGTTTTGTAGGAGCAATCCCAGACGTGTGAAGACATATTATCGTAATGAAATAGAACTTTCTTTTTCGCAAGGTGTGAACGTTTAGCGTGAATATCATCCTTCAATTTGTCTAGTGGTGAAGTGTAATACTCCCCTCTATGAGCAACACATTATGAAAATACCAGAAAACCGTAGGCTGCAACGGTTTTTGCTTTCTTTGGTGCATTTTCAATGTTGCCACTCACTGTGTGGACTGCTGCTTCGCCTCTGGTGTGTAGTGCTTCATCTACTGTTATAAAACGTCGGAGAACGTCATTGGAATATCGTTTAGACAGTCAACTTTATTCGGATGCGTTTTTGGTCCGTTCATAACAAACGCAGCACCCATCGAGCGGAAAGCTTTCTCATACATAAAACTTAGTGTAAAATGTAATGGACACGGCCTATCGAAGTCTTTTAATGTCAGCCAACTCGTGATCATTGAGTACGACATTGTCAATTTTTGTCACAATCTCGTCGGTCGTAGCGGTTTTGGGACGCCCTGGGCGCTCATCATGTTGAATGCACGTACGACCACGCTTAATTTCGGCAGCCCACTTTTTAACCGTCGAAAACGAAGGTGAAGAGTCCTTTAATGTCGAATCTAACTCCTTTTGTATCTCTGTTGGGGTTAAACCCTTCATAACGAAGTACTTTATCACAACTCGTATTTCAGTTGTTTATACAATCGTCACAAACAAGTGACTAAACTTAGGCGTCTGACACTTTACAGCGCGACGTGTAAAGGATGATACTTAACAGCTATTTTAAGTAATTTAGACATATTCGCGACATCTCTGAGTGAAGCCTAGAACTTGTAAAACGCTTCTCGTAAATTCGTAGACATTTCAGAAACTACATGCATTTGATTCAGATATTTTAAATGATGAATGGCTTGATAAAATATTATGGCCCCTTTATTTGTAATATTTTGCTGGAGACCCGCTCTCTCCAGACCACACAATAACTGCCAGATCAGCAGGTGAAGAGCGTCCGTCGAGTCTGTTGAGAGACCCCCTGCTTCTGCTCCACTCGTCTCATTGTACATATTTGACCTTGAACATTCAACCGTGAAATCTTACATCTCAAAGGTTGTTATGGTACGGAGGTCAACGATATGATACAGAGTGACCAATAACATGGCGATATTGAGTTATGAAATTCCTTCTGGTTTCTAATTAAAGAATTGTTTTTTGGAAGTAATTTGCTGGGTGTGCACGTTCCCAGAACGTCTCAACAATCCACAGCCGTTAGCATGTGGAAATTTGCGATTTACAATCCATTCCATCCAAATCTCCTCATCCACATTTGTGGTCTATAAACCTCAATAAGAAAAAGGATGATGACTAGACAGGCAAAATATGAAATTTGAATATTCTAAACCATGCTTGCTTAGAGTAAATGTTGCATTCCACCCAAAAATTCGATGTCGAGATTTGACCGTAATATGTGTGTTTTAAGGCCACTGAACCCCCCCCCCAATTTTTTTTAGAAAACGGTGCATGTGTATTTATCTGGAACAGTATAATCCAAAAACCAATTTTGATATTTAAATTCAGCATCTTCCAAAGATGCGACACGAAGATTTTCAAGAAAATCTTTCCATCCCAAACTACCCTTTACTTGGAACAATTTTCAAAACATTTTACTTTCTCAAAACTATCTCTAACCATTTTGATTAAAATACCATATGTTTTTGTATATTTTCATGACAAACAAAATGTATATCTTGAATTTTCTGTGAATAACCTCTGAAGTGCTCTTCATTCAAAAGGAATTTTGTATAACTGGTGACCATAGACATCTTACTACACAAAAAATGTAGATCTAAAAAAATGCACAATTTGTATTTTTTTGTAATAGTTAAAACTATTTCCGAGATATTCCTTGTTATTTGTTTGAATTTTCCAATACTTATACTTTTTCTCAAATGGGAATTCGTTATTCGTTTTTTTATGTCCTGGACATACAAAGAGAATGGAATACGCCACATAGCAACCTGCTCTTAAAATATTTGACTATCGCTTAAAGCCTACCATATTCCCCTTGCATCTACAAGAAAATTAGCAATAAGATACTTTCTGTAAATGTTTATCTCGCTTAACATGAAGTGGATGGAGAATAAGCGTTAGTAAAAATGTTTGTACAAGACTGCGTAGAGAAAGTCGTGTGAGTGCAACATATCAGATTTTTATAAAAAGGTCTCTGTGTGAACAGCATAACTCAAATACTTAAAATATTAAATACTAATTAGAAGATCTTCAAGGATCCCCACATCCAACCATCCTTTACATGTAAAACGTTTCGAAATTTTAGATTTTCTCAAAATTGGCTCTAATGATTTAGATAAAAGTACCACATATTAAATATGTTTATATGACAAAATGTATATCTTGAATTTTCTGGGAATAGCCTGTGAAGTTCTCTTCATTCAGAATGAATTTTGCTTAATTGATAAACTGTAAAAAAATAGACAAATCTTACAACACAAAAAAGTAGACGTCTTTAAAACACATAATTTATTACAAATAACTTTTTTGGTGGCATTAACCGTTTCTGAGATATTCATGGTTATTGCTTTCAATTTTCAAATACTTTTACTTTTCTCAAGTCAGTATTCATTTTTTGTTGTCATGCAAAGAGCATGAAATTCCAAAGCCATCACATAGTAACACTTTTTAAAAATCTGATTATCACTTTAGCCTACTGTCTTTCTTCTACGTAAATGTGTAATGAATGTTTATCTCTATTAACAAGTAGACAGAAGAAGAAGCTTTTGTAAGCAATGGAGACACTCTTGAACCTGACTCCATTGCATTTAGTTGTAATGAAGGAGCCACTCTTAGACTGCAACATGCTATTCCTGAAATAACTCAGGTTTGCTAACAATTAGAAAATACATGGGAGTTGGATCTTTAGAAATGCTGTCAGAGTGAATAATTCCAATTAAATACTTTATAAAGAACTTCAGGCTCATTATTAATCCTGAATGTTGTGGCAGTAATTTGTTTCACAACAATGTAAATGCCAGAGTGATTGTAGTGTAAATAAGCATTATTGTATGACATTGATTTGAGATGTTTGTTAATTATAAGCATTGTTAGGAAATAAGTTTACACGGCCTCACTGAAACTGACAATAAGAGCGGGTAACAATGAGCGAGAGGGTGAGTTGTTTATCAATTATTAGAGACAAGCAAATGACGTCAGATTGGCGCGCTTTTCTTAGAAATGGCGGGAATTTCTTCCCTAGAGCTTATGTTTTCGTAATTTTTGATTGGATATAAAAATAGACGCTAATGTTGGCGCGTTTTATTAACCAATAGCAGTTCGGTTATAATCTTTAGGCATATTAGGGTGTGGGAGTATAAAAAGCTAAAGCCTGAGGCAAGTATTGTCCAGTCCAACAGAAACATTTGTGCATTACACGTCGCTTAGTTCATCAGAATCGTTCGCGGGTTACAGGTCGCGTAGTTCAACGGAAGCATACATAAAGTACACGTTACGCAATTCTACAGAATCTCTCGCGTCGTCAAGTTATTTATAAATGTGAAATACGCGAATTAATAAGGTGCAACAAATAAGTGATTATAGTAACATTAGAAAACATAACAGTTTCAGTCGGGCGTGTATTAAGAATAATATGTGAAATTAAAGAAGTGTGACGGCAATAAAAATGTAAAAACAAATTCTTTTATCAGTGTTATCTTTCAGTAAAAACTCCTTTCCGTTTACACACCCTGTTCAAGAGATTTGCTCGACCGAGAAATAATAGCTAGCCGGAGGACAATGAACACAACATTTAAAGTAGTAAAACAATAACAGGCGCTCGGAAATAAGATAACACGAAGTGACCGCGACAAATTGGCTCCCATACGTTGTGCAGATAAACATGAATTATCTACCAACTACCAACAAATTATTCTACTTCAATGTAGGATGAATAAAACCCTGGAAACTCCCGAGAAAACTTTGATGGTTTACAGAGGGTTCAAAGAATGGCTCAGGTACAGGTTCCAGGGTATATGACATAAGACCAAGGTGCAAAAAGATTTTTCCCTTGTGTGTTTTTGAAACAGAAATTTATGCTATTATTCATTGCATACTGAAAACATAAGGAGAGCTTACACTGGTAAACAGATCCTTATCTTCTCGGATAGCCAGGCTGTACTTAGGGTTCTAAGTAGTCATAAGGTAACTGCCTAAACATGCTCACAAGCTTGGTAGAACAGAATGAAGTTCAACTTATCTGGGTGCCAGGTCATAGTGGCATATAGGGAAATGAAAAAGCTTATGAACTTGCAAGACAAGGAACAGCTTCACAATATATTGGGCTAGAGCCGGTTCTAAGAACATCTCAATGTTTATTAAGTACTGGTGCAAAGTAGAGCATCATAAAACCTGGCTTTAAACTACAGGAAGCAAACATGGTAGACTATGTATTAGAAAACCATGTAAATACAACAGACTCTAGTTGAGAACAATTATTGCATTTCTTACAGGACATGTTCCTGTGAAAAAGCATCTTAACATCATGTGAGTGTTTCAGGGTAACTTAAATTGCAGATTGTGCAAGGAGATATATTGGTAAAATGTTTTTAGAACTAGAAGAATTTGTAGCTGTGTCTGTTATGAGACTGTATTACTTGGTAAAGAGTGCAGCTATAATGAATTGACTTTAAAATGATACAGGTAGCACAATAAGCCCAAGGATGAAGTGTATTTGGAGCAATGGCAGAAATTTGTATCAGACAACATAACAGAAAAAAAAGCATTTGACAATAGTCTGTAGAAGAGTGAATGATATTTTTTATGACTCCTCTCCATAAATGTATTTTGATTGTGTGTTACAGATCAGTCGACAGTCAATAGATGCTTGCAAGGATTATTTCCGAGACGACTTAGTGAAAACAGATTGGCAGTTGATGGTGGAGCTTAAAAAGCTGTTTCAGATTTTGTAGCATCTACCTGCTGTAGGTATGTCTGTCTGTCTCTTGCAGTCATAAGCTGCAACGGAGGTTGAAATTTGCAATAACAGCCTTTTTTGTTTACATTGGAGGAATCAGAGACCTTCCTGCACTATGTGAATACTTACGAGGTTAAATTATTCTGCAGTGCACGTTTATGGGTTTTTTTTATATATATACATTTATATACAAATAAGGCAAGGTGATGCCTCGGCAGGTTACAAATTTTACAAAAGAGTAGATATGTAAATGAAACATCTGCTTTGAGAACATTAATTTAAACTGAAGTGTTGTCTTTTAGTTGTATTCTTAACAGAAATACAGAAATATAATACTTAAACAAATATTCATTCAAATTTAAAGAATAAGTCTTGTTTTAATTTTTAACATTGTTTAAAACATTCAAATATATATTTACTGGCTAGATTTATAATCTTGTCACAAACTGTTATAACATTTCAATTCCTCTGTGCCAGAGCGTCACAAGAAAATTGCTAAATGCATACTTACGGAGGCCTTTTTTTACAACTTTATAACATAGGAAGCATTTTTATGACTGTAGCCAGATCAGAGTGTTAAAGATTTTCACCATGGACTTGACAAACTGTTAAATTCTATTGCATTATATTGTAACTTAAGATTACAGACTGAATGTACTGCGCTAATTCGTATATCCTTCATCCTTCACTGGGCTACAATAAAATGTATAGCATGTGGTTTTGCACCATTAGTAACCTGGACGTGAACATTTAGTAATGGATTATGTGAATTGTAAGTCAAATCCCTTGAGTAAATTGTTTTGTTGATCTTATTCAGGATATAAGGTTTCCCGCTTTTTTGTGATAGTCTTTGTTTATAGTTGATGCAAAAGTGTAAAATATAGACTAGAAATCTGTTTATAGCCTAGGAAGTGGTGTTCTTTGCTTTAATGTGTGTTTATTGTGGTACCAGGATGAATTTCAGCAAGAAGCAGTACTGCCAGGTCTTAAAGGATTCTTATAAAACGGAATTCCCATTTATTTTACATGGTATTTTTGTACAATTACTGCACTGAACATTTTACGCATTTTAAATTTCATGTCATCACAAAACTATTATGCTTCGCTGGACCCATTCTCAGCAAGTATTTGAGATATAAGAATGAAATCATAGATG
The DNA here is from genome assembly GCA_030765065.1 of Deroplatys truncata. Lineage (NCBI taxonomy): Eukaryota > Metazoa > Arthropoda > Insecta > Mantodea > Mantidae > Deroplatys > Deroplatys truncata. The sequence goes on along the minus strand of CM060987.1, from coordinate 9,602,539 downwards.
TCGGTTTACTAATCTGCTTTTATACAATAAATTTGTTTATTGAGGAGAAAAGGATTATTTTTTTAAAATAGCAACTAACCATGTTATTAAAATCAAAGTAGATCAACAGCAGCACTTAGAGGTTATTTTTATCATACTAAAATTTAATTGAGTTATCTTCGTCTGTTTCTGAGAAAATGGGTCATTTATACCAGAAAAAGATGTTCAAAGAAAAGATGGAGAAAACAATCGCGTATATATATATATTTTTACAGAGGAAGTAACCACTTGGCTTGAGCCTACACTCGCTACATTATGCCATCCTCACAGCTTTGGGAGGCATTCTACTGGCCTTCACAGAAGGAGGAGGTGCGTGTATCTGTTTACCTTGTCAGTGGTTTCCTGTTTTATGCGCATAACTCTAGATTATTCACACATGAACATATACGTTTGAACAATACTTTAATCGTCACCTCTTATAGTAACCGTGGTTAAATATATAACTAAATAAAACCATGTTTTGGTCAAAGCCTCCATGAAAAAAGCATTTTTAATGGCCGCATAATGTAAAACTGAAATACATTATTATTTTTACTCACAAAGAGGACACATTTACTAGGTATTATTGGAATCATATCTCCAATATAAATATACAACTACATAAAATACTATTTTGCACAATTTCTCCATTCTCCGTGATCTGGGAGTGGTATGTCTGCCTCACATTCAAGAGGTCCTAAGTTCAAATTTTGATTAGGATTACCCGGATAGGGTTTTCTGTTTATCCTGAAAAGACAAATGTCAGGTAACTTTAAGCTCTCTGGACCCCGGGCTCATTTGAGGATAATTGCATTCATCATCTGAAATGACTTAAACAGTTAAAGGACTTACTTTTTTTACTTTTAAGGACTTCTCCACTCTTCAGCAGTTGCCCTGTATTCCCATTTGCCATTCTTCCCGATTGAACAAGTCATCCTCCTCCAGGCACCAATCATTCTATGAATCTGTCCTCTCCAGGTTGCTCTTGGTCCACTTCACTTTCTTCTTCCATGAGGGGACCATTCTAAAAAGGTTTTAGGCCACCTGTCATCATCCTCCATTCTTTTTACATGTCCATACCATTGAAGACCCCGCCTTTCAATTCTCTCCACCACTGTTTCCATCATCTGTCTCACCTCTTCATTTCTCCTTCTTTCCATGCTTGATACTCTAGCACTACATCTTATTCCATCCATTTCCACTGCCAAGATCTTAGATTTCTGTCTACCAAAGTCCACGCCTCGACATCATAGGTTATTATACATTCCACCACAGACCTCAAAATCCTCTTCTTTGTACAAATCGACATGGCTCTACTCCAAAAAAACCCCATTGAACATTTTTATGGCTCTTCATGCACGGAGAGCCAGTTAAAGGACGCTAAAAAAAAATAATAATAATAAAAAAATATGTATTTTTAATGACAGTAATTATAATGTAAAACTGAAGTAAATTATACTTTTTACTCTCAAAGAGGACACATTTATTAGACATTGTTATAATAATGCAAATCCTGCATGTCTTCAAATGGCAAATTGGCTTCCCATATACCCACAATTCTTCCACAATGCGCCTCCAAAATATTTCCATATGTCGCATGAGCTACAGTTAACACACACCACTGCTTGGGCGAGCAACAAAGACAGAACGCTCCAGACAGATGCTTCCCTGCTATGTACATGCCTGCTGTAAAGGTTGATAAAATGCCTTCCAAAGCTGCAGTGATGGCATAAACGGAAGCAAGTGTATCAGTTTGTAGAGCAGGACTTCCCCTAAAAGATGGGCTAAAATTTACCACTCTACTCCAAAATGTGCAGGAATTATGAGTTTTTTCTATGAACTCTCAATAGAAAATTACAGAGGCAGTACTATTTTTAAAACTATATTTCATATATAAGCTTTGTGCCTAAATTATATATATAAAATTAAAAGAAAAGTCCAATACATAGAATGCACAAAAATGTAAAAATGTCATTTTTGTCAACACATACTACACAATTAAACAGAAGTACTTTGAGAGTTCACAAGTGATCAGTATTAATTTCATTCAAATATATGGCTTGCTTATAATAAAGACCAAGAAGTGATAATTTGCCAAACTCCGACAAGTGAGTCTACTCGGCACAGTTTTATACCCCATTACACTACTACTACTATGTAAAGAATAGCGTTTGTAGCAAATAACACTATTTAATTAGTTGTTTAAAGCAATACAAGTAATTATATTATATAAAGTAAAATGTGCAATATAAAACAAGCTTGTCATTGACATATGTTTAGTTTTTCTGTTTAAAAACGATGTTAAGTGTCGTTTCATATTGACTGGTTTCGAGAGCTAATTGTTCCCATCCTCGGAAGTGGTTGACTGTTTCTTCGTGAGTTTGTGTGTGGTGGCATCTGGTGGTGCAGTGATGAATTTTCATAGTGGGTTCAGTAGCAGTAATTCAAAATTCATTACACGGTTTTGTGATTAATAACTTTTCCCAAGTACCTCACTCTATTGTGCATTTTGAAGATTTTAGGAGTGTTATATTTGGTGTGATGATGGGATTTGTCATACAAAAGGGATATGCAACTGCAGATTTGTCCATCTGTTTGTATATGATGTGTTTCATATGCTCTTTTAATCTGATCTTTACATTTTTTTTAGTTTTATCTATGTAGATTTAATTACATTTTGGTCAATTAATTTGATAGATTCCTGCTTTTTTTGTTCTGAGGTATTTGGTTCTTTGATTTATTGCAGAGTAATTTCTCTAGACTGAATCTGTTTTGCGGAGCTGGAATATGTGGAATTTGTAGTGAGTCCGTGGGTGGAAAGTGAACTTCTTATAATAAACAATATTGATTCATCCACATACAATTTGGCAAACTGGCTTACACAGAAATTCACATCACTACCTAAATACAACAGCTTAAGCATCAGAAAATCTCAAGAATTAATTACAAAAATAGAGCATATATACCTAAAACCAGAAGATAAACTAGTATCCCAATAGATGAACTCCTACACTAACTGAAGAAATGTCTTACCCAAAACAATATAACACAAGATGAAACAGATGACCTTTTGAATCTCGCAGAACAGTTTCACTTTCAACAATCGATAGTATCAACAGATTTTTGGTTTAGCCATGGGCAACTCTTTATCACCATTCCTCTCTGAGTTTTTCATGAGTAATTTTGAATCACACACAACTACCTCCTTTTCACACATGTACAAAGTTTGACATAGATATGTTGATGATATATTTACAATAGTACCCAATAAGCTCATCCAGGATTCCCTAAAATTACTCAGTTTATAGAACAAAGCTATACAATTCACTATGGAAACTGAAAATGAAGGTACACTATATTTCCTCAATTTAAAAGCAATTAGAAGCCAGTACAAGATCAATTTTGGTATCCACAGGAAGCCTACACATTCTGAAAATTGCATAAAAAACAATAGTTTCAACCCAGCAACACAAACGTGGCAGTGCTAAACAGTTTGACCCATAGATTGGTTTACACACCATAAATAAACAGAATACAAACAGGAATATAAACACACAGTTAACACAGCTATAAACAATGGCTTCACCATACAAATCGACAAAAAAAAAATAGCATCTTTTAAGAAACAGAAATACTTTAAGGACACCGCAAAGCTCACCCAACAAAAAAGCAAAATGATTTTCAAGAAGTTCACTTTCTACCCAAGGGCTCGCTACAAATTCCACAACATCTTCAAAAAGCACATCTGTCTGGTTCCACAAAACAGATTCAGTCTAGAGGAATTACTCTGCAACAAATCAAAGGACCAAATACCTCAAGCAAAACAGAAGGAATCTATCAAATTAATTGACCAAAATGTAATTAAATCTACGTAGATAAAACAAACAAACAAAACAAAAAAAAAATGTACAGATCCTACTAAAAGAGCATATGAAACACATCAAATACAAACAGATAAACAAATCTGTGGTTGCACATCAGTTTTGGACAACAAATCACATCACACCAAATATAACACTCCTAAAACTGGCAAAATACGTAACAGAGTTGGATACTTAAGAAAAGTTATTAATCACAAAACATAAACACAGTGTAATGAATTTTGAATTGTGCCACCACACCAAACTCTCACCAGACACTTCCACAAGGAACCCAATGGCCACTTCCGAGGATGGGAGCCATTAGCTCTCGAAGTTGGTCAAGATGAAAAACATGTAAGTGATGTTAAGTGTCTTCGTTTTCACCTGGCATAGACTTCCACACAGTCATTGAAGTCTGCTTTTTCAATGGCTAACATTGCCAAAGACGTTCTTGGAGCAATGAATTTCTCAAATAATTTTCACTCTTTTCAAGACACTGAAAGATCATTCTTGTCTAGGCAGTTATATTTTAAAAGATAAAAAATGTTTGGGAGTACATTCTGGTTATGGACGTTTTTCCCATTTAAATTGTAGCACTAACTTTGTGCCAAGTGAAATTTTTAATAATTAAAGAAATTAATGGAGGACATACAGACAGATTTATTGCTTTCAATACTGGAATATGTAGCAACATCAAGAGAGAGGAAAAAAAATTAACAAATTTATGGTATAAAAATCATCTACCATGTAAAGAGGATTGGACAACAAAAGTGTTACTTGTCAATATAAATGTATTTAAACTGAGTCGAAATGTCCTATATTAATTGTTGTACCATTATCTAGGAAACCATTTAAGATAATTAGCGGCGGTTTTCAAGGCATGTTCAGCAATACTTTTACAGTTGATTGATGAAAAATAATCATTTTGTCTTTATCAGAACTGCCTACAATGTTATAGCTTTTAAATTTTAAAATAAAGCTTGTTTACCTGTTAGATAAAAATTTCAGCATTTTGTACCAGTTAGTTTTAGAGATAATAGGCCATTAGTGTAGAAAATTTTAGTTTTTTTTCAAATTGTAGTTAAAAGATGAGAGAGCCTAAAAACTATTAAAACAGCCTTATTTTCAATTATATTCTAAAACTATTTACAATTAGTGTACTTCTATGAAAGTTATACAAAAGAGCGGAAAATTTGAAATATTTGTATGCAATTAAAACTTGAATAGTAAAAAAGTCACAAAATCACCATTTTGACTCCTTTAATGGAAGAGTGAAGTACAATTGAAATTTTCATTTATAAGTAAATCATAAGATAACTGTTCAATATGCAATTATTGTACTAGAAATAGTGTGAAGAGCAATGTTTATAATTATGAATATTTTCGTTCAAAAAAAGTAGACAACTCAAGACAAACAGTGATGGCAGTGTTAATATACCAGGGGTCGAGTATTAGACCTGTACGGTACACCACATAAAAGCATAATATATTGTCATTAAGGATTCTGTGTTTGAATTTTCTTTTAAGGCCAAAACGCCGTTTACTAATTTTATTAGATATAGAATCAATATGACTTTGCCAACCTTTCAACAAGAATACCCAAACATTTTATGCAGTTGTAGTATAAAAACATGTGAACACACCTAGCTTTTGCCACCTTGTGGATTTATTGGTTATTTTTTCTTTGAATGCTATTAAATGTAACGTGTGTGCAGTAATTTAAAGTCAACTGCACCACTCCTCTAAACTTGATGAAATATGGCGACAGGGTTGCTAGCACATCTCGATGTGTGCACGTTTCAAGAAGCTTGTGTGCATGTATAATTGGTAACTCATAATTACTTATGGATCAAATGCACACAGTCGTGCTTCTGCACTCTGTTTCCATATTATCACTACAATTTTACGTCAATGCCACTGGGTGGTAGCACACTACGGCAGAAGTATGTAATGCGCACAACTTCGGAAACTTCTCCCACTTCCTTCATACCAGCCATAATTATTGTTTTTGCCCTAAAACAACATTATTATTATTATTATTATTATTATTATTATTATTATTATTATTATTATTATTAGCTACAGTTGTATTAGTTTGTTTATAATCATAACTATTATGCAGTAGATGCTATTTCACATTTTCAGGGCTATCTGAATCTAAAATTTTGTGAACACCCAAAATGTACACTCACCAGTCGCTAGTGATTTTGTGGATATGTTAAAATCAGATGTACTGTGACTAAGAGAAAAGTGAAATTCAACTATTTTACTGATACTTAAGTTTATTGGTACTGCAACACTTTTATTATATATGATGTAAGCTGTAAGCTCTTGTTCAGTGATCAGACAAATGGTTTGTATACATTGTTTTTTATTATTACTAGTTTTAGGCGGCTAAAATGGAATAAAAGTTCAATATTTTTCCCCGCATAATTGCACCACTGTTGAAATAGCTGCCATCGAATACCTGATCTTTGCTGAGGGGGAAAATATATAAAGTTGCCTTTATATCTGCCTACCAAATCCTTTGCACTTCCTCCTTCCAAGGTTTTACTGTGTGAAATTATGTTCTCTACTGTGATGTTTTCAGAAATTGGTTTTGTATATTTTTAAGGTTAATGTTTTTCTCCATTCCTTTATTTATGAGTGTAAAGCTGAATCTTGTAGCACTGTAAAGGGTTTTAATTTCTGTGCCATGATATGTGTTATAACCAGGGTCCCAGATTCTGTCGACATATCATATCCTTGCATCATAGGCATTGCTAACATCTACATAAATACTTATCATGGGTCCCACATTATGAAAATGGATATTTATGCCATTTTGTTATTCTATTGCAATTACATTGAGTATGTAAAGAGTTCAACGTTACTGGCATTTTATATAGGAATAAATTTTCAAATATCAGAAATTTCATTATTCAACTGAGAAATAAGTATTATACTTTGTACATCCTTTACTCACATTCTCAGGAAAGAAAAAAGAAAATCACTCTTAATTTATATTCAAGTGAAATGTGGGCCCTAAACAGAAAGCAGAAAAGAAAAATTGAATTGGCAGAAATGAAATTTTTAAGATCTATTGCTGGATACTGTTTGTTGGATCACAAATACAGCCAGCAACAAAGGGATGAATAAACGCATAGAAAGGATTAAGCAAAATTGGAGACACCATGTTCAGAGGAAGAATCAGGGAAGATTAGCAAAAAATATTAACAGAATAAAAACTATTAGAGAAACGGAATATAGGAGGATGAAGGCATAGATGGAGAGATGAGTTTGATTAATGGGGACTGAATGGATCTTGAACAAGGTTCAAACCTTGAAGGTATTCCTAGTTAATGGTTATGTGGAAAGGTTTGCTTGAGGGTGAAGGGGTGGCAGGTATAATTACCATTATGAATTCATGCCCCAAACTAGGGATGAGACAGGTCAGTTTTCCCTTTTTCAGTTAATTTCAGTTTCTGAATTTATTTTATTTACTACCATCACCACCAAAGAATGGGCAGCTATGGGCATCATATGCAGAGTTTGCTATTATACAAAGTGCCTTTTTCTGTAAAATTAATATTTTGTCAACTCCAGTCCCATTAATTCTATGGAAAAAAAAACATTATATGCTTGCTTTAAATACATTTTAGATATGACTGATTTCAGTTGATGCCACAGACAAAGCACACATGACAGTCTAATACAAATATGGTTAATATGAGTTGACAAATTAGTTGATAATACGAAAACATGTCAAGTAGCTTTACTGAAAGTGCAACCCCCTCCTGTTTGTGGTAAAGACCTTAGAGAATGCATATAGTCAGGTTCCTATCGTCAAAGACCATGAAGTCCTCTGCATTCGCTATGAAATTTCTTTAATTTGAGAACTTAAATGAATTAATGCTACAGTACTGTAAGAGTTGCTTCAAAAACAATTTTCGTTTCAGATTCTTCAAACAGGAACATGCAACAAAAATATATTTTTAATTAATTATCTGTATTACCTCATCATTATTCTTATACCTACCTATTTTTACTTTCTCTACTACGTATAGTAAGTAGGGGAAGTATTGTATTCCACCCAAAAATTCAATACTGAGATTTCACCGGAAATACATGTTTTGAGGTGCACTGAATGCATATAAAGCATTTTTGGAAACATTACCATGGGTGTGTCTGTCTGTGAACAGCATAACTCAAAAACGAACAGTCAGATAAACACCAAACTTGGTATTTACGTTCAGTATCTTCCAGAGATGCGACACAAAGGTTTTCAAGAAAATCCCTCCACCCCAAATTACCCTTCACATAGAACATTTTTCGAAAATTTTAATTTTCTCAAAAATGGCTCTAACGATTTTGAATAAAATACCATAAGTTTAAGACATTTTCATGGCAAATGAATTGTACATCTCGAATTTTCTGGGAATGTCTCCAAAAGTATTCTTCATTGTGAACGACTTTTGCATAACTGGTAAACCATAAGAGATAGACAAACTTTTACTACACAAAAAATGTAGATCGCGTTAAAATACATAATTTGTGTCTTATACATTTTTTTTTTTTTTTTTTTTTGAGTGAACCATTTTCGAGATATTGCTTGTTATTCCCTTAAATTTTTGAATACTTATACTTTTTCTCAAATTAGTTATTCATTTTTTTGTCCTGGACACACAAAGAAAATGAAATACTGGACATAGCAACCAGCTCTTAAAATATTTGACTATCGCTTAAAGCCTACCAATTCCCCTTGCATCTACAAGAAAATTAGCAATAAGATTGACATCTCGATTAACATGTAGCATATGGAGAATAAGTGTTTGTAAAAATAGTTTGTACAAGAGTAGAGAAAGTCATGTGAGTGTAACACATCAGATTTTTTCTGCTTATACAGCAGTCATCCATGTATAACTTACTAATATATCTTTCTGTGTACTAATTTGAATAAGTTAGATCATTCTCAGTTTTAATTCATTGTTTATAATTATGTCATTTTTTCAAATATCTTTAGGTGATAAAATTCCTGGGCCCTGGTTATGGCTCTTCTTTCAGGGCATTTGGAAAAATAAAACTATACATTAAGGAACTGTGAAACATTCAGAATGTGTCATCTAATGGCTTGAAACAGCTAGGAATCAAGATGTAAAGAGTTTGATGTATTTAATTATATGAATTTGAAGATAATTTTTAGGTTTAACAGAGAGTAAATGATACAGTATAAATATTAAATTATTCTTAATGTCTGAAGACTCATGAATATTGTGAAAAGCCTTGGTTTTGCTTGTTGTGTGTTAGGAACTGAGGAAGGACTCAATGTGATCACTTGAATGTAAGAACTAGATAACTAAATTTCCTCTAGCAATTATTTATTATAAATTAATATACTGACATAATTTAACAATATTCCCACTATGTGACAGTTATGATAATAGTTATTTAAACAACTTATGGCTAAAGTGGGACTTGTTTTACGAGTGGAAAGAACTTCATCACACACTGTGCTCATGATGAAAATCGCATAACTATAACAAAAAAATTCCCAGTTTTTTACATGATAAACCATAGCAAAAATGTTCAACAGACAGTTTTGCAAAATGTGATTTAAGTTGAAGAAATCTGTATTTCTCTCTCTTGAAAGTGTATTTATGCTGCTTGAAGTTTAATGTCCTTTGAACAGGTAGGTCATACTGCGCAGTGAATGAACATAATGGTTAAAATGATGCAAGTCAGTCTAACCGAGAATCCAAATTGAGACCTCTTAAATATGAGGCAGACATGCTATCCCCGCACTATCGAGGTGTTTTTTAATGGTTTTAAATAAAAAAAAAACATTTTTTACACTGAGACAAGCCTATCTATCTGTTTTTTACATTATTTTGAAGAATTCATGTCAAGACAGATTAGCAAACTTTTTTTGTTTGTTTTCTTCTCTCTAGGATTTCCTCTCATTGTAAGTTCAAATTGCTAACATTTTAATTTACCTAGTTCTTGCATTCAGGTAGTGATGTGTGTTTCACTCCTACATTAGGATTAAATGAAAAATCTGAGGGTGTGTATAACAGAATTACGTTATGTATTTTCAGTAGTGTTTAGTATTATATTTTAGGATAATATGTTGGAATGCAAGTACAAGGTGTACGCAAATGATTATAGAGGTTTTAAACTTGTATTTTTGCTCTGCGGTGCACAATATAATTTTGAATTATAACTTAAATTGAAGAAAAATTATGCAAGTTATCATAATACATAATTTATAATTATAAGTGCTCAACATAGGATTCATACATTCATTTCTTGACATTAAGCATGTCTGGTATAACTGATCCTCAACTCAGGTAAGTCTGGCATGTTTTCTTAACATCTTCCACACTGTCATTGTTGGAATTGCTAGTTCTCAACTCGCCCGCTGTTCTGACTCTCCCCACATTCTCATGGGACACAGACATCTTGTACCAGCTATGAATGTTGTTGCCAGAAGGGGTGTTAAGGGAGCATGTACTTGGCCACATTTGACAGATCAACCTGCAGTTTTGCAGACATGGTGAACACTGTTCAGTGAATGGCTTCTGTAGCTTTCATTGTCTTAGTTGAATTATTTTAGATTTTATAAATTATAATAAATGCACCATTCTATTCCGCAACATTTTTTTCAGTGGAGCTTCATCAAATTTATACACGATATTTACAAAAGTCAGTATCAACATACTGCAGTAAACTTTGCTTGGAATGGTAGGGACCCTGCCCTCTGCCTGCCGTGCCTCCTGGTCCGGCCGCCCTCCGGGGGGCGCCCCGTCAGGGCGTAGCCACAAAAGACCTGCGTAGGTCGAGTGCTAGGTAGCGGAGGTGGGGAACTTACATTTACAGATTTGAACTCCCCGGGTGCTGGCTGGTGTAACCGGCCACGTCCCCCCTGTGGGCTTACACATCCCCTGGGGGACTCTACACCCGGACATCGCTCCGGGGGACCAAGGTTTCCTTATAGCATCCTTTTCTCCTGCAACGCATACGCCGAGCCCTCCGCCGACACTTGTAACCCTGAAAGAGACCAAGCAGATGGAAGGTGAAGTGAAATGAGAATGGGGATGAAATGTCGGGACAGGAAATTTGGAGGATATAATGTTCCTTCCTAGCGACCCGGAGAAAGACCCGAAAAAAAATTTGCTTATTTTAAAAGTTATAAGCAAAGATAAATTTATTTCTTGCAATTCAAAACTTGATTTTTTCCCCAAAAAATTTTACTTAGAATAGAACATTTTTAATTTAAATATATGAATTTTCTACCATTGAAGATAAGTATGACCGTAAGCTTCATGAAAAATTTCGAGGTTCTAGGTCTGCTCGTTCCTGAGAAATATGTTCCTAAATATGAAAAAATGAATTTGCGCGAAATAGAATATGGATATATTTATAAAATCTAAAATAATTAAATTAAGGGAATGAAACCCAGAAACCATTCACTGAGCAGTATTGAACATGTCTGCAAAATTACGTTTGATCTCTGTTATAGTTTCTGTCAAATATGAGTAATTAATGTCTGTGTGACGTACAAAGAGCGCCAAAGAAAAATCTCACTGCACATTTATCGTTGTGCGTGGCCTCGCGAAGCCATGGCCATTTTATTGGTTGCTTTAGGCCACGGTGCAAGGGTGCGCCACTCCTAAATAGTTACACCAATAACCAACACAAAGGTTACAACATGGCGTAGAAACGAAATGTGTTTACACTCTCGATCGTATTGGCTAAAAGAAAGAGGTAGAGTGAGTGCATTCAGTTTGGCATATAGACCTCTTATCGGCTAGTGCAGGACACGCCTTTGAAAGAGCTAAAAGCTAAGAGGTAAACTTGATGACCGCCCAGGTTGGTTAAATTTAGAATGTGTAGTGTGAGAAGATTTTCAAGGGGTGCAAATTAAAGCTGGAATGGTATTCATTAAATACATAGCAAGGCAGCACTTTATAACAAAACATAAACAGAACCGTATTCTCACAGTGAAATCAATGCTTGTTGCTGCATATAAGCAACTAAATAATAAAGCAGCATGTTTTCCCTATAATTCAAACTATAATTGGTTAATAATACTTTTACCAACTTAGTGCTGATAATAGGAATACAACAGGATTATAGACAAAAATATAACCCAATTTTATTGCCATAATATGTATGTCATATTCGGTAAACCATATACATATTTATCTCTAGTTTTTAAACCTGATCAGTCAATTATAACAAAAGAGTACTTTGCATTTAGTAAACGCATATCGTCATCTGCGAATGTTTTACGGGGAGTGCCCAGTTTCTGACGAGTATGTAGACCGTCTTCCCTACTTCCATGGAATAGTTTTATCCAGTCATTTACTATAAAAACACTTTTATGCACTGCCGTTTGCAATTGCTGTAACAGTGCGAGCAGCCTCCCACGATACGTTCACGAGTAATTTCGCTAGTATACGGCATGACTGGTTCTGGGACAATAAACATGTTTGGTTTCAATAACACCAGAAAAACCAAAGTCATCAACCTCCCCTCTTTTCCCCCTTATTGCTGTGTTATCAAGCCACTACGCACTGCGATAGGTGAGATGAAGCGTACGCCTATAAGGACCCCAGAAAACGATACAAAATATCCGAAGATTTTCTTTGGCTCTCTGTGTACATGTTTCACTAAGACCACATCTTCACGAATTCCAAAAAGGCTTCTTGCACGCAAGTTGCCATGGCTACAAAACAAACTCTGCGCATGCAGAATTCAAACTTCCACAGTTACTCTTCAATTTAAGATATGACTCAAAATTATATGGTACACACAGAGAAAATATGTAACTTTAAACCCCCTGTAATCATTTGCAGTTATGCATAATTTACATTGTAATAATAGGAGTGGTTTCTACAACTTGACTTTTGTTAATGTTGATCTTCTTTTCCCCCGCATTACTTGTTTAGGCACTGTCATGTTAGTGATTAATGCAACAGATAACATTTAAGAATAACACTTGTTTTTCACTTACGTGTAGAAATCGTAATTTTAATTGCTCTAGCTTCACTTTCTACACCAAAACATCGGCATCATCAGGCTAGACTGTGGCTTGTAGATGGCCCGACGTACATGCTGAGTAACAACAGATATCTTGGAAATGCTGATGCCACAAAAGAGTTATTTGAAATAAATTGTGTGTTTTAAAGAGATCTACACTTTTTGTGTGCTAGGTTTTCATCTATCTCTTATTCTTGAGTAGTTTCACGAAATTACACAAAATTCCTTCCAAATGACAAGGACTTCACGGGCTATTCACAGAAAATTCAAGATATAGGCACATTTTATGCTTATTTTCTCTACCACGTGTATGGTAGAGTAGGTATTGCATTCCACTCAAAAATTTGATATTGAGATTTCACTGGAAATAAATGTAAAAGATAGATGTGTTCGCGCTCTCTCTCCCTCCCTCCCCCTCTCCTCCAAAGATAGACACGAAGATTTTCAAGAAAATTCCCCCACCCCAACTACTCTTTACATGGAACATTGTTTCATTTTGATTAAAATACCATATCTTAAAGATATTTATATGACAAATAAAATGTATATCTTGAATTTTGTGGGAATAGCCTATGAAGTCCTCTTCATTCAGAAGGAATTTTGTATAAGTGGTAAACGTTAAGCGATAGACGAAAACGTACTACACAGCAAATATAGATCTCTTTAAAACACACTATATCAAATACTTTTTTTGTGGCATCAGTCATTTCCGAGACATCCGTTATTAATTATTTGATTTGTTCAACGCTTTGTCTTTCTAAGTCCTGTCGACATTCATTTGTTTCTCGCAGTTGGATGGAAAGAGTAAAGCCAGCATATAGCGTCCAGTTGTTAAACATTTGACTATCGCTGTTCTCTATAACGAAATGTCTTTCTAAGTCCTGTCGACATTCATTTGTTTCTCGCAGTTGGATGGAAAGAGTAAAGCCAGCATATAGCGTCCAGTTGTTAAACATTTGACTATCGCTGTTCTCTATAACGAAATGTGTAACATAGCTATTTCTGCAAAGGTTTATTTGGATTAAAGTGAAGTAGATAGAAAAATAAACTTTCGTAAGAGTAATTTTTATAGCCACTGATAAACGATAAGAGTGTAGAGAATGTCAGGTGAATGTAACACACAAGATTTTTATTTAAATAAATTGGTTCCTATTTTAATGAAAATTCTTAGAGCCAGTTTTGAGAAAATAAAAACTATCAACAAAAATTTTATGTAAAGAAAAAAATTAAATTGAGTTTTATTTATGGACGCTGTTTAACTGCTGCGGTCCTTAGCGTCCCATTATATATTGGGCGTGAAAGAGCTGTAATTTTGTTCAGAGGCCTCTATCAGGCTTGAAGTTCTTTTACGTGCCGTAAACCTACAACACAAGACCATCAGCTTTACTTCCCTTCCGAAGGAAGCCATGCTAAGGATTTTTACGCCCATCGTTCTTTCTATGTAAAGGTTATTGTGTTGCATCCTTGGACCGGTCGCGGTTACGATGGAATCGCAGTTAACTGCTGACCTGCCTTTGAATTCACGTTACATTCAAGCTTTTCAGATATTTAGGTAACAGGTTTGGTATTCATCAACATGTATTTGCGGTGAAATCTCGGCAGCATTTCCAATCGGGAAACATGTCTACAAGCCACAGACAGCGAGTCTAGTCTGATGATCCAGTAAGTCTCGGTATAGAAAGCGAGGCAAGAGTAATTAAAATGACAATTTGTTACGTAAATGTGGTCCCAAAGGAACATGTTTGTATACAAGCAGTAACATAGTGTGATACTTACAACTGTGTTTTCTTTTCTACAGATTCATTGCTGAGCTGGGTCTTCGTACAATAAGTGGATTTGATTAAATTGATAAAATATCTGTGAAGTGGAAAATCGCCATGCGCTGGCTTATTATATACTTCTCATTCATTATCTACAAGGGAAGGGATTATTGCCATTAAAACATGAAATTTCACTTTGCTTCTTCCTCTTTTTGATTAAGCATGCTGATGTTGTTTGCTCAACACCGCATACGAGGGGCACATGAAGTAGACAGCAAGCAGCGCAATTTGTTTGTCTACCAAATTTGTCCAGTCAAATGTTATAAATAATGTAAGTGTGTGTGTGTGTGTGTATGTGTAAAAAAAAAAAAGAAAGAAAACGGACAGGTGCAAAGTAGCCTCGAATATTTTAAGAATCAAAATTGTAGATTTAAATTTAAAAAAAAACAAACAAAAAAAGTGACATCTGTTAAAAGTGACAAATGCTTTTCTTGTCGTTTAGAAAGTACGTACTAAGTGTTTACTCTTATATGTGCCACAGAAATTGTTCAGATATTCGGGATGATGAAGAAAAAAACACCATTACACATTTGTTTAACTGGAACCTTCTTCAGTGCAAGCCTTCTCAAAGATTAAGTACAGTGGAACCTCGCTTAACCGAATTAAACGGGACAGAGCCATTTTGGGTAATTGACGATTTTAAGCAGCGAAAATAAGAAAATCGTATTCCAAATGGATGAATAATGTGTAATGCTGTATACAGTGTTAAAATACACATTACAGTGTTTACTTCATAAAATCAGTAGTTGATACTGAACTTTCTTCTTGCAACGCTTGCGAGCAACTATTTGAGCTTGCGAGCAACTGTTGGTGTTGATTCACTGATTTGTTCCAACAAAAAATATTGCGTTATTGATAGTGACGTCATTCAGTATTCCCCGTTAACATTTGAATACGTCCTTCTTACCTCTGAGACTTTTGAGTTTCTGTTCAATACGTAGTACAACTCGTTTTCTTTTCGCTGACATCAAGAAACCACACTGACCAACACCAACAGTAAAAGAACATTTGCCAGTGGTTGCAGCAACGGATGAATTTGAGCACCTCATTTTCTTTTTCTCCCTCCGCCGTTTCGGTTAAGCCAGGTTTTATTGTACTTGTTATTTCGAAATGATGAACTTTTATTACAACTTTTCATGCTAGCATATTATACACATGCCTTTTTTTTCTTTCTTTCTTTAAAATCTGTGATGCTGGTTTGTAAAGTTCAGCATTTTGTTATTTTGAGTAACAAGCAGAATGAACAGCAAAGTGATGAAGTTTACGTGGGAGTTATTTTGTAGCCTTTGTGTGAACTTCATTTCTTGGCATTGTATTTTATTTTTTTGTAATGATTGCATTGGCTACTAACATATACATTTGAATGCAAAGGAAAAAAATCATTTAATTGAAAGTTCAATAGAACTATTGTTCTGTGTATAAAAAATGGAAAAAATATCAAATATTTTTAAAAAAAAACAAAGGTTGTTAATTCTTCCGCTTGAAAGCTTTCCTCATATTCCTACTTAAGGGGAGATTAAAAGTCCTATCCCACCAATGTTAAATCTGCTAAATTCAGATCCATTATCTCAGAAACTGTTTAACACATCAGACTGGAATTTTTACAGGTTGTAGAGGCGTGCAACATTATTTAAGGACGATATATTGTGCTCTTAATTATAGAATCTGTTGATTAAAATTTATAAACTTGATATACACTGCCGTTTGTGAAAATTGTAACACCAAGAAAGAATTTCCCGAATAACTCCAAACTTGGTGCAAGTGTAGAAGAGAGTGCAAGCAATAAGTGATTAGGTTTGCAGAGAGATGGGGCACAGGTAAGCCGAGCAGAGCCCTCTCTTGTCGGTGCGACAAGGTAAGTGTTGCGTCCAGTGTAGTCAGTGCAGAGCTGTCAAACAAGGTGGAAACAATAGTGATTGCCAGTATGCCCTATCGACGTCTAATGCAGCCATATTGGCAGGTGAGCGAGTTCCAACGGGGCAGAATGATCAGTCTCCGGAAGCGGGTTTGCTATACCGTGACATTTCGGCTCGTACAGGACATGCTGCTACGATAGTGATGCGTGTGTGGAAGCAGTGGATAGATGAAGGTCGTGCGCAGCGAAGAGCGGATACTGGACCACGGAACATGACCACAGCACGGGATGACCGTCACCTTGTCCGCATAGCCATAACGGACCGTACAGGTTCATCCACAGTGTTGGCTCGACGCTGGAGCATTGCAACAGGTGTGAACTTGTCTACATCAACGGTTCGTCGGCTTCCGTTGTCGAGAAATCACAAGCTCCTCGACAGCAATGGGCACGTGAACACCGTCACTGGAGTGCTGAGTGGCAAAATGTAGTCTTTTCGGACGAGTCCCGCTTCAACGTGTCCGGTGGTACCGTGGTGAAAGCAACCTGGAGGGCTGCATTGTTGAGCGGCATAGCAGACAAACACCGGGTGTGATGGTTTGGGGCACCATTGGTTACAACAACCGATCTCGCCTCCTACGAATTGAGGGCACTTTAAACACCAACTGGTACCTAACGGTGGTTGTAGAGCCTGAGATACTCCCCTGTTTCAGGCATCTCCACAGGACAATGCCCGGCCACATATTGCGAGGAATGTACAAGCCTTCTTCGAAGAGCGACGGGTACCATTGGTTCCCTGGCCTGCACGTTCGCCTGACGTGTCGCCCATCGAACATGTCTGGGATATGGTTGGTGCGTCGCGGTCCTTCAGTAACCAGTGTCAGGATTTGTGGGCTCGAATACAAACTGCGTGGAGGGAAATCCTTCAGGAACTTCTTCAGAACCTTTTTGATTCAATGCCACGGCGTATAGCAGCTCTAATTGCAGCGCATGGAGGCCACACCAAATAGCTCAAAGGTCACGTATAGATTTGTTACTTGTCATGTACCTAACCTGTGCGTTTCCCTCTTGGTGTTGCAATTTTCACAAACGGCAGTGTATATAACGAATCGTGTTATAACACCAAAATAGACCCACTACAGCACTTAGACGTTGTATTTCTCATTCCAAATGGGTCATTTGCACTAGAAAGTGTAATTCACAGAAAAACCTGTTGAAAGCAAAAATGGAGAAAAGAAACCACATGGCATGGGCACAGTAACACCAATTTGTAGAGCAAAACTTGCCCTAAAAGATGGTGTGAGGACCCGGGGCCGACAGGCGAATGCTGGAGTGGTGTCTTCTCCGACACGATTTCGTTCTCATCTTTAAGGTGTGCCTCTAGGTTTCTTGGTGTATGGCGCTGCCGAACAGATGCTCAAAGGAAAGAACATCCCCTGTAAACACTAGAGCGCTCCTCGACTAGCGGCTGTAGCAGTAGGACGGGTCTCTACGAGTTTGGAAACGTTAGGGACGTCTGCGCATCTTTGTGGTCTATAGCCACCTGTGTGGTTCCTCCTGGGGGGGTGGTAGGCACAATATACCTATGTAGGTCACACTGCACGAGGTGACCCCCTCAGTTCAACTACGTATGATTGTTTTTTGTGAAGTGATGTAGAGTTTATAGTACAAAATGGCAGATGCAATTTTTAAGATACCTTTTGAGTCTACAATGGTAAAATATATATAAAAGCGAGAAAATTCCAATTAGTAAGACTACACAAAAAAACTCCATTTTGGACATTTAATTTCCCCTTAAACCCAAACTCTTCTCCTGTACAAATTACCTTACAAATAAAATATAGCGTGATCAGTGGGGAAGGTTATAACTTTGCTATCTGCCTGAGCCAATCACTCTGTGTAATATTAATTTATTTTGTTTGCATACTTCTCTTTATAAACATGTTAAGCTGTTGTTCCATTCTGACCGAAGAAAAACATATATAACAGAATAACATACTTTACAACAAAGGGGCTGTTTTTACAGCTTTGCGATTAGATTCAAAGTGTTGCAGATTTTCACCACGGACATGACAAAGCATTATACTTTAACTTTAGATTACAGACTAAACGGTATACAGTGTTAAGATAGACCAGAGCTTATCTTTGTGTCTATCCTTCATCACAATCATGGTCCCCCCATCACTGGGCTGCAACAAAATGTATAGCACCACTAGTGACCTCTAGTAAATGGTATACAGTACTATGATGGACCAGAGCTTATCTGTGTGTCTATCCATCATGATTATTGTCCCCCTCACTGGAATACAACAAAATGTGTAGCACCACTAGTGACCTCTAGTAAATGGTATACAGTACTATGATAGACCAGAGCTTATCTGTGTGTCTATCCTTCATCATGATCATGGTCCCCCTTCACTGGCTACAACAAAATGTATAGCACCACTAGTGACCTCCAATAAATGATATACAGTACTATGATAGACCAGAGCTTATCTGTGTGTCTATCCTTCATCATGATCATGGTCCCCCTTCACTGGGCTATAACAAAATGTATAGCACCACTAGTGACCTCTAGTAAATGATATACAGTACTATGATAGACCAGAGCTTATCTGTGTGTCTATCCTTCATCATGATCATGGTCCCCCTTCACTGGGCTATAACAAAATGTATAGCACCACTAGTGACCTCTAGTAAATGGTATACAGTACTATGATAGACCAGAGCTTATCTGTGTGTCTATCCTTCATCATGATCATGGTCCCCCTTCACTGGCTACAACAAAATGTATAGCACCAATAGTGACCTCTAGTAAATGGTATACAGTACTATGATAGACCAGAGCTTATCTGTGTGTCTATCCTTCATCATGATCATGGTCCCCCTTCACTGGCTACAACAAAATGTGTAGCACCACTAGTGACCTCTAGTAAATGGTATACAGTACTATGATAGACCAGAGCTTATCTGTGTGTCTATCCTTCATCATGATCATGGTCCCCCTTCACTGGCTACAACAAAATGTGTAGCACCACTAGTGACCTCTAGTAAATGGTATACAGTACTATGATAGACCAGAGCTTATCTGTGTGTCTATCCTTCATCATGATCATGGTCCCCCTTCACTGGCTACAACAAAATGTGTAGCACCACTAGTGACCTCTAGTAAATGGTATACAGTACTATGATAGACCAGAGCTTATCTGTGTGTCTATCCTTCAGCATGATCATGGTCCCCCTTCACTGGCTACAACAAAATGTATAGCACCACTAGTGACCTCCAATAAATGATATACAGTACTATGATAGACCAGAGCTTATCTGTGTGTCTATCCTTCATCATGATCATGGTCCCCCTTCACTGGCTACAACAAAATGTATAGCACCAATAGTGACCTCTAGTAAATGGTATACAGTACTATGATAGACCAGAGCTTATCTGTGTGTCTATCCTTCATCATGATCATGGTCCCCCTTCACTGGCTACAACAAAATGTGTAGCACCACTAGTGACCTCTAGTAAATGGTATACAGTACTATGATAGACCAGAGCTTATCTGTGTGTCTATCCTTCATCATGATCATGGTCCCCCTTCACTGGCTACAACAAAATGTGTAGCACCACTAGTGACCTCTAGTAAATGGTATACAGTACTATGATAGACCAGAGCTTATCTGTGTGTCTATCCTTCATCATGATCATGGTCCCCCTCACTGGGCTGCAACAAAATGTATAGCACCACTAGTGACCTCCAATAAATGATATACAGTACTATGATAGACCAGAGCTTATCTGTGTGTCTATCCTTCATCATGATCATGGTCCCCCTTCACTGTGCTATAACAAAATGTATAGCACTGCTAGTGACCTCTAGTAAATGATATACAGTACTATGATAGACCAGAGCTTATCTGTGTGTCTATCCTTCATCATGATCATGGTCCCCCTTCACTGGGCTATAACAAAATGTATAGCACCACTAGTGACCTCTAGTAAATGATATCCAGACTATGATAGACCAGAGCTTATCTGTGTGTCTATCCTTCATCATGATCATGGTCCCCCTTCACTGGGCTACAACAATATGTATAGCACCACTAGTGACCTCTAGTAAATGGTATACAGTGTTATGATAGACCAGAGCTTATCTGTGTGTCTATCCTTCATCATGATCATGGTCCCCCTTCACTGGGCTATAACAAAATGTATAGCACCACTAATGACCTCTAGTAAATGATATCCAGACTATGATAGACCAGAGCTTATCTGTGTGTCTATCCTTCATCATGATCATGGTACCCCTTCACTGGGCTATAACAAAATGTATAGCACCAATAGTGACCTCTAGTAAATGGTATACAGTACTATGATAGACCAGAGCTTATCTGTGTGTCTATCCTTCATCATGATCATGGTCCCCCTTCACTGGCTACAACAAAATGTGTAGCACCACTAGTGACCTCTAGTAAATGGTATACAGTACTATGATAGACCAGAGCTTATCTGTGTGTCTATCCTTCATCATGATCATGGTCCCCTTCACTGGGCTGCAACAATATGTATAGTATCACTAATGACCCCTTGTAACTAGGGCGCAAATATATTCAGTACTATACAACAACCTGTTGTTAAGTCAACTCCGTCAGTAAATTGTTTATCTTATTTGTATTCTATGGCTGCGAGATATAAGGTCGACAGTTTTTGTTTATAGTTGATATTAAGAACTGTAAGATATGGAATCGAAATCTGTGTATTGTATAGGAAGTGGTGCTCTTTGCTTTAATATATGTTTATTTTCTGTAGCAGGAAGAATTTCAGCAAGACGCAATACTGCCAGGTCGTCAAGCATTCTTATAAAACGGTATTCCCATTTTTTTTATTTTACACATTCTATATTTCATATCTTTACAAAATTATTGTACAAGTAAATTAGCAAACCCACAAGGGGCTATGGAACTTGTGATTACGACAGCTAATGGTGCAAGTGTTTTAAAGTACCAATACTTTTTTAAATAACACCATTATTTTCTATTATCATTCATTACGTTAAACTACTTGACCACAGAGCCACCGCCGTTATTCAGGCACGTGTCGTAACGGGAAACCAGTTTTTGTATGTCTTGGTCAAAGAATGATGCCGCCTGTGATGGAAGCCAAGTCTGCACTTCTTGTTTTACAACTTCGTCGCCGTTGAAATGTTTCCCCCGAGAAATTCCTTCAGATAAAAATCGCTTTGTGCCAAATCTGGACTGTAGCGAGCGGTCGGATTATTCCCAACCAAATGATGCTATCAGATCTTGAGTTTGTTTTGCTGTGTGCGACTTGGATATTGTCATGAAAGAGGATTCCACGCGAAAGCATTGCATGGCATTTGTTGTATATTACACGACGGAACTTTTGTACTGTCTCTTTGTTGATTGTCACATTCAACCAGCAAAATACATTGACTATCCCAGAAAACCGTGGACATGATGTTGCGAGTGGATATCCGGGATGTGCACTTCAACTCCACGGATTGTCTCGTCACTTGTAAACGATGTGCGTTAGTAATCATCGCGTGAGTAGAGTGAGTGCACCAGCAGATCGCTTCTTCTTGCGCTCATCAGTAAGAGTTTTCGGCACCCATCTTGAGCATAATTTCCGAAACTCTAAGAGTTCTGTCACAATGTTGTGGAGGAATGCGTTTGAAATTTGTGGAAAATGTGAAGACAACACCGACATGGTGAAACGTCGGTCTTCGAGAATGTTTGCACCAAATCATCCGTGATCACAGATGGTCGGCTCATTATGCACATTTCCACGACCTTCGTTAAACTGTCTGAGCCACTTCTTCCCCATTTTATCAGCCCTTATTGTTTCCCCATAAATCTCACACAATTGGCGATGAGTGTTCTCGCATTCAAAAGATCTGACTTCACAGTCGCGGATCGTGCGATAGTTTTGAACATTTCGAAACGCTCTAACAACAGAAAAACACAAAGTGACGATCGCTCACGGCTGCTTCTTGCCTCCTAATGGAGGAAGTGATTGCGCATGCTCGAAATCGCGACTGCAGCGACAAAATATTCTAACGGCACTTACTTTAAAAACAAGCCTCGTAGCACATTATCTACCAAATTTGTCGGATGATACTTTAGCCTATGTTTAAACTGTGGTTTCAGCGATGACATACATGATGATGCTTAAATGGGTGTTTGTTCAGGATGGAAAACCAGCAAGCTCTGGCAGATTCTACAGGACACTAGTTTTACATTCTTTATCTTGTACCTAAGAGATAGAGGAAGTGATTATTGAATTTCACCCAAAAATTCGATATCGAGATTTCTCTAGAAGTAGGGGTTTGAAGCCACCTGAATCTATAAAAAGCATTTTTAGCAAAATGCCCACGTGTGTGTGCGTGCGCAACATAAAAAGTGAAATGTCGGATAAATAGCAGACTTGGTATTTAACTTGTGACACGAAGATTTTCAACAAACTTCCTCCACCCCAAACTAACATTTACATGGAATATTTTTCGAAAATGTTTATTTTCTAAAAAATTTTTGTAACGATTGTGATTAAAATACCGTATATTAAAGATATTTACCTGATAAATAAAATGTCGGAATATCTTAATTTTCCGGTAATATTCTCTAAAATCACTTCGTTTGAAGGGAATTTTGTATAAGTTTGTTAAACCACAACAGATAGAAAAAAATGTACTAAGCATAGATATCTTTAAAACACACGGTTTATATAAAAAGAACTTTTTGTGGCATTACCATTTCCGAGATAATCGTTGCTATTGGTTTGGAATTTTATAGCGAACCATTCTTAAATATTGGATCATCGCTCCAGTTTCCTCTATCGATGTTAGCTACAACGAAATATGCAATGAAAACTATTTCTGTAAAGCTTATCTCGATTAAATAAGCTTTTGTAAGAATAGTTTGTGGGAGAGACATAAAAATGAATATAGTGCGTAGAAAAATGTAAATATAAGAAGACTTAATGTGTTATTATCTATCATTGCACACCACATTCACGAAAAGCTAAAAAATTTAATCAGTGCATCACTACTTTCTGGTACAATTGCAGTCAGTAGTGTATGAAACAGGCAGATCAAAGACACACTTATTGAAATTCTTAATTTGATTACTCATGCATGCAGTGGATAAAATGTGCCAGCACCCCATCTTGCTATAACTGCATCTAACAGTACAGTATAGGGAAAACAATTGTTCCGGTGTTCAGGGAAACCTTCCAGTGTTTTGGTTTTATTGTTTTCTGTACCTCGTATTTAGTAGATAGATGAGGAATTATTACATTCCAACACAAAATTTGATACAGATGTTTCAACGGAAATACCTGTTTTGGCGCTCCCTGAATCCAAAGGAAACGTTAAAAAAAGGGTATCCGTGCGTGCGTATGTGTGACAGCATAACTCATAAATGAAAACTATTAAATACCAAATTTGGTATAAAAGCTCAAAATCTTCCAAGGATGCAACATGATTTTCAACAAAATTCTCCCAGCACAACTACCCTTTGCTTGAAAAAATGTTCGTTATTTTGGATTTTCTGAAAAAGGACTCAAGCGATTTTGATTAAAATACCACATTAAAGGTATTTACATAACAAATGAAATGAAAGCGAGTTTTGAATTTTCTAGAAACAGCCTGTGAAGTCCACTTTTGGTATAATTCATAAGTTAATAAGAGGTACACAAATACTTACTACAGAAAAACGTTGCACACATGAAATTTGATTTTTGAATTTAATTTTTCAGAATAAAATAATATGAACTCTAAACTTTGAGAAAACACTTTTTTTCCACCTTACGCATTTAAACTGGCAGTTAGCTGAAGCTGTAAAGGGACAGGTGCATGCTTATTAACGAACGCGCCCAGTTTTATAGGTTCTTTTTTCCATGCTCAAAATGCTATACCTGATGTATGTTTTTACCAACTTGTTGCATATTTTTGTACTGCAAGTACAATAAGAAAATGATCATACGCTTTTTTAAAATTATGCTCCAATTTTGACATATAAATTAACAACTTTTGGAAAGTCAAGAATTTTGGGGAGTACAAAAAGTAATAATTTTTACAATAATTAGGGCTTTATATAAAAATTGATATATATCTATTTGTACACCCATTTACTGTAAAACCTGAATTTTTACGTGATTTTTTTAAAAATGCATCATGTGGAGCATGAATATGGCAAAAGTGGTGTTGTGTATAATAACGTATAAATTTCAACCGTATATCCTACATACTGCAGATTTTCCAAATTTCACAGATGCATTACCTTAAGTCACGCAATTTATGTGAAATAAAATTTGTATGACGCTAACCATTTCCGAGATACTCTTTGTTATTGGAAGTGGCGAGTCTGTTCGTTCATTCCTGTGGTCCTACAAAGAGCATGGAATTTCAAAGCACCATCACATAGCAATCCGCTTTAAAAATCTGACTATCGCTTTAGCCTATTTCTTATACCTACTACGAAATGTGTAACTGTAGAAGAGTGAGTAGAGAAAGTCGTGTGAATGTAGGATAACTTACACCGTAATGAATTAAAGCAGAGCTGCATTGCAAGATATATAGCTTTTTGTACAGAAAATCTTGAGTTTAATGAATTTTCTATAATTTACTGTATGGCAGAGGCTGAAAAACTACGTATATATTAAATTAACGTATATGTCTTTTGATTTTGTTTATTGTTTGTGATCGTAATGGTATTTTACACGTAGTCGTTGCTGTCAAAATGTTAAACAAATGGTTCATCGAGATTTTAAGGTATTCATAGCAGGAAATTCCCTCTTTTTGCCCAAAACAGTACTTAGTTGATCTCTCTGGGTTTGCGAAGTATTGGAAAGAGATTTATTTTGTATTACATATCCCTTATGATTATTTCATGCACACAAAGAAAATAAGGGAGCTATTATTGGAAGTTGAATAACAGCCAGGATTTGAAATATGGATGTTCATCTTTCTAAGTCGACGTTCTCTCCCTGAGCTACGAGGGCAGTCCCAAAAGTACCTGACGTATATATAGCGGTTGTTGTTTCAAACAAAAGACTATGGTAAAAAGTACCACCCTTATAAAGCTTAAGTTTGACGATGCTACGTTGTTTAGTAATTGTTTGTCAGCCATCAATAGTGAACTCTCTCAGCGATAAAACTGGCCATCGTTATGTGATACAATACTTTCATTTGAAAGGTCTTAGTCCAACTAATATTAAAGCTGAGCTAGATTCTACTCTGGGGGAGTCTGCTCCTTCGTTTACAACAGTAAAATATTGGGTGGCAGAGTTTAAGCGAGGCCGTACGAGCTGCCAGGAAGAACATCGCAGTAGTCGACCAAATGAGGTGACCACGCCAGAAATTGTGAAGAAAATCCACATTGGGCGACTGTCGACTGAGTGCAGGAGCTAGCAGACATCGTAGGCATTTCAAAAAGTGCTACATCGCATACTAACTGAACATTTAAACATGAGAAAACTGTGCGCAAGATGGGTGCCGCGTTTACTCACAATGGAACAAAAGCAGCGTCGTATGGATGTTTCAGTCGAACGTTTGCCGATATTTTACTGCAATAAAGCCGAGTTTTTTTTGTGTCGATTCGTAACCATGGAAGAAACATGGGTACATCACTTCACACCTGAGACAGTCAAAACAGTGGATTGAAAGGAGAGAATCGCCTCCAAAGAAGGCGAAGACAGTTCCATCTACAGGCAAGGTCATGGCGTTACTTTTTTGGGATGCGCATGGGATAATTTTCATTGATTATCTTCAAAAAGGAAAAGCAATCAATGGCGAGTATTATGCAAACTTATTGCAGCGTTTGAATGATGAAATAAAGCAAAAATGGCCGCATTTAGTGGAAAAGAAACTTTGGTTTCACCAAGACAATACACCAGTTCACACATCCATTATCGTCATGGTCAAAATCAATGAGTTAAAGTTCGAATTGCTTCCTCAGGCACCCTATTCGCCAGACTTAGCCCCCTCTGATTATTTTCTGTTTCCAAAGTTGAAGAAATGGCTTGGTGGTAAAAGATTTGCCAATAATGAAGAGGTGGGGTTTGCAGTTGATGGCTATTTTGCAGAAATCGATGGTTCTCACTATAAACAGGGTATCGAAGCTATTGAACATCGCTGGGAAAAATGTATCAAGCTGAAAGGAGACTGTAGAGAAATATACATGTTTTCCCCCAAAATGTTTGTGTTTTCTTTGTTAGGTCGGGTACTTCTGGGACAGTACCCAAACCTATGCTGAATTATTCTCATCTTACTCATGTAACCCGCTAAACCTCCAAAGTGATCCAATCACAATTTAAAGCTAGCTTGCAATTGAGAGGCACATGCCACCTGTCTTGTGATATTGTACCAGGAGACAGCACTTGACATTTAGTATCGTAACTAGTAACTCCTAGCAGATTGGCCTGTGTCCATTCTTTGAAAGAGAGCATTATATACAGGATGTCCGGCCTATACGTTTAATATTACAAACGTTTATAGCTTTACTTGTATCAGATCCATATATATAAAACTTTGTCACATGATTAGTAGGTCTCCTGCCATTTATGATTACAACAATGATCGCATTAGGTTAGATTAGAATGTGCAAAGATGGCGACGTGGACACCACAACAGAAGGTTTTCTGCATTCTTGAGCTGGCTAAAACAAAATATGTGAAGTGTATACAACTAAATTTTGGCCGTCACGACGATGTCTCTTCTTTGTGAGCATTATGAAATGGGACGAACAGTTTTCGTTAGTGCACACCACACATTTAATTCTCTTTCAACCTCACGAGGATTCCACTACCCCAGATACGACAATTATGTCATAACTTTTCCATTCACATAGAAAGCTGCTTCATGAGAGAAGCACAATTTATCCACGAAAGCACCGTCCACTTTAATTGCATCCAAAATATCTGCATCAAACATCTTTTCTTTTTCTTTTTTTTTGAGGGGGGATAGATTTGCTGGCATAAGTGAGTCTTGTAGGCCCGTAAACGTAATCTTTTGTGATTTTTTTGGACTACATTATGAACCGTGGACCGAGGAATGGCACGTTTTACAATACACTGGCGCGTCGAATTGATTTCTTCGGACTTCTTACGAAGGCCGTACGAGTCCTTTCCACATTGTCCTGAAATTGAGTTTTGTTAGTGGACGCCCTGTAACTGCTTTGCTCCTTAGAGTCCCATTCTATATTGGGCGTGAAAGACCGTCCCGTCCGCCGGATTTGAAGCGGCAATCTCGGGAACTAGAGGCTAGCATGGTAACCACTACGCCCGGAGGACGACTCCACACATTTCGTTGGCTATGGTTTCCATTCGTACACAAAAGACTACCAGTTTCTGTAAATGTCTGTCCCATTTCATAATGTTTATATAGGAGGGGACATCGTCGTGACGGCCAAGGTTAAACTCACAGCGAAAACTTCGTTTGTACGCGCTTCACAAATTTTGTTTCGGCTAGTACACGAACACGGAAAACCTTCTGTTGTGGTGTCGACGTCGCCACATTCTAATCTAATAATGTGATCACTGTTGTCATTGTTGCAATCATAAATGGCAAGAGACCTACTATCATATGTCAAGTGTTTTTTTTTATCTGGATCTGAAACAACTAAAGTTATAAAAGTTTGTAATATTAAACGTATAGGCCGGACATCCTGCATTTTGTATGTAAACAGTGCAGTTTACTGTACATAATCTCGTGGAAATGAGAATGTTACGTGATATTGTCACAGAGCATTGCTGTGGGTTGCTCGCGTGTCCTCCAGTGCTGGCCGGGGGGGGGGGAAGCGCCCTCGGTCGAACAGTCAGCAATGCTAACAGTATGCAAGAAGAAGCTTCTAAACCTCCTCCTCCCTCGTCCTGCACTTGACCGTCTAGGACAGACTGTCACAACTCTGCCCCGGTGAGTACTCGGAGCCGGATGGAGCCCGTCATAACACTATGTCAAGCCAGGTAGGCCCGTTCACTATTTCGTGGGAAGAACAGTTTGTTTACCGAAAAGTACGACTCCCGCAGTGTCTTGTATGCCAAAAGATGTTGAATTCGACGAGGAAATGGAAAGCACAGCCTCATTACACAACATATTCAGCCGTTACTACAGCTTACCCCAGTGCCGAGGTGTATTGCGAGCTGCAGGCGCGTACGCAAGCTGGAACAGCCTGCACTAGTCAATAATTAGCGAGTTGTATCTACTTGACGAGTCCTGTGTTCGACGCCTTGGTGAGCGATCAGAAGAGAGAAGAGGGTGATTCGTGCACCGTTAATTGAAGTACTACGTGCAAGGAAAAACTGAAGTGTCTAGAGGAAAAGTGGACAGTCATTAGCCATATGATTTGTGGCTGATAAATGCTAATATTAGCCAACCCTTATGATGAGCAGTTAAACATAAGGTCATAAATGAAAGCAATAACATTTAAGTACTTGTGTAGGTATTATAATGGATCATAGTTGATATCTCACAGATATTGGATAACCCTCATTTGTAAGTATTACTTCATCCTATGTTTTAAAATTAAGAAGGGTTTACCTAAAGTATAAAGGAGTAAAGGCAGGTAAACAGATAAAATGATAAGATCACAAGAAAAGCTGTGGTTCTAGAAGAAAATGTATAAATGTTATGAAAACCTAAATATTATTACAAAATAAGCGGCCAATCACAATGAAGTAACGCTCAAGAGAGCATGAAGTATTGAGCTAATATCAGTACATTCGGTTAATTTAGAACTAGAGAGACGGAGCTTGAATCGGGCACTTCCGTGAGTACTCGGGAAGCCAGGCGCTGTTCATAGACTGCGTATATTCTTATAGTAGTTATAATGGGGAACACAACTATAATCACAAAAGTGTTCCGAGAAAATAATTCATATACGAGATTTCAAACAGACAGGTGTTTCAACACTGAATATTTGTAACCAGAACACACTTTATTGATTTATAGTTCTCAAGACGTGCAGTATGACTAAAGCTTGTTACAATGTCACAGCACTCTTAGCTCAGTGGTAGAGAGTTAGCTTACTGATCCTGAGGTTACAAGTTCAAATCTCGTGGAGCTACTCAGCTTTACCCCTCTTTCATTTTAAATATACGAGTAAAAATATAACGGAATTTCTTCCTTCTTATCCTTAAGATAAGTTTCGCTTAATTATTTTGCCTTCCAACTTTGGCCAACACGAAAGTAAAAGATAGAGTACACATTATATATTACAATTTCATATTTGTGGCATAAAATAAAAAACTTAACTTCTAAAATAGAAAACAAAATGACAGGGGCGGCTGGTGACTCTGAACTTTGGTGGTTCATAAAATTATCCTTGCAATTTGAAATGTTTTATATAATAAATACGGAATAAGTTTCCACTATAGGCTGATTAATTTACGCAAATAAACAAGAAATGGGAATTCACAATATGCACATTTCATAAACAGTGTAGCATATAGCACTCACCTGTCTATAGAGAAAATCAGCCCTTCCCTCCTTCCTGCCAACAAACTTATCGATGACCAGTTTATTAAAGTTCTTGATCTGCATGATGAAATCCCATTCAATGGAAAGCATGGCCAACGCAGATAACCTCTCCTCAGACATTGTATTACGCAGAAATGTTTTAATCCTTTTCAGAGTAGAGAGGCATCTTTGTGCCTCACATGTTGTCATGGGAATTGTTAGAATGACAGTAGTTTAACAGATTCACTAAAAGTGGAACATAAATTATTGTCCCTGAAAAACTCCATTCGTGAAACAACCCCAGTTATGTTTTTAAATGCTTAAGTACTATACATTGTGGAAAGTTCTGTATTCAGTTTCTTTTCTTCAATAAAAGAATATGTTTGAAGGGCAACTTTAATATGTTGTTCCGGGAACGAAGTGTTATATTCTGAAAATCTCTGTCAGGCTGCAGTTCAGTAGATAGAGACCAGAAGTGAGGTAAACATTTACTGTGCATTCAATAAATGGCTCTGTGTATGGGACGAAACGAAAAGTATTGCTCCTGTTGATCATCCTATTCTATGCTCTCTGACTACTAGGTGAATCAACAACATGCAGCTTATGCCCCGCACTTCCACCCTCCATACACCTATGCGCTCCCTTGGTTCGTCATTCCCTATACTTCACCATTATACCAATGTGGTTGCAGCCGGGAGTGCACTACTTGGCACCTGCAAACAACACAACGTTTGCCAAAGTCCACTCCACAAGATGATGTCAGAATGATAACCGAAATGTATGAATCGTATACGTTATTTACATTAAAGGGAGAACCAGGATTTTTGTTGTAGTGCAAACGTGCTACCATATTAAGAAGCCGCCCCTGCAAAATGGTTAATTTTATATTTCAAAAGAAGAAGTAAAAGGAAACAAAAACGCCACTCCAGTAACCTTCTGTATCTACAACTTTCCTGAGTCTGAAGCCCATGTGGTTCAAATTTGTGAGAAATACTTTCGTTTTCTGGCAACTGCCTCTCACGAAGTTTGGATAAAGTAAAAAATAGATGATAACAATCAACTACAGAGAATCGAACTCGAGCTGCTTGCATATAAATTAAGCTTAACCACTGGAGGTAGCCCAAATTAGTGGCAGAAACTGACGGTTGTGAAGGGACTGCTCAAGAGACCGACCACTTTTAGTTTGATACACGTACAAACAGCGTCAAAGAAAATCTCACTACCCGTGCGTCTACGTCACATTATTTATCGTTGTACGTGGCCTCGCAAAGTCATGGACATTTCATTGATTGCTTTAGGCCACGGTGCAAGGTTGGGTCACACTTCTGCTAAATAGTTACACCAATAACCACAACAAAGGTTACAAAATGGCGTAGAAACGAAATATGTGTTTACGCTCTCGATCGTATTGGCTAAAAGAGAGAGGTAGAGTGGGTGCATTTAGTGTCATACAGACCTCTTATCGTGATTGGTAGCCATAACTTATCGGTTAGTGCAGGACACGCCTTTGAAAGGGTTAAAAGCTATGGGAAAACTTGATGAGCGCGCAGGTTCGCGAAATGTAGAATGTGTAGTGTGAGAAGATTTTCAGGAGGTGCAAATTAAAGCTTCAATGGTATTCATGAAATACACAGCAAGGCAGCGCTTTAAAACAAAACATCGCAATAGTTCGATATTGAATTAGTATCACTACATACACGTAACACACGCATACCTGCATGCCTTTTATTGACTTCAACACATTATTACACTAATAAAGAACAAATAACATGTGCTTTACTTATTGTCATGAATGTGTGGCATATTTTGTCACCTTTGTTCCACATTACTGACATTCAGAAGTCGCATCGCATGCATCTCACAGTGGCATCATGGGAACGTTGGTTGTTGCCTTTCCATTGCCAACATTTGAAATCCCAACACAACTGAAAACACGATTTAGGGCCCTCAGCCTCAAGGTGTAGCCGATGGATCTGCGCGTATAAAACTCGAATGATTCACGTTGGCAGCAATTCCTTCCAAAACCCGCCAAAAACAACTATATAAGAACGGCCGCATAAAAGGACGGGTGGATGGGCAATAAATTACCCCTGGAGCAACGTCTACTACACCAAAATGTTCCTCATTAACCAAGAATTACTGTGGATAGCAAAAAACCCAAAGTTTCGTAAGTTAAAATCTTATATTTTCACCATAATCCAATATCGAAGTAACTCCCCCAAAATAAACAACTGTATTCTCACAGCGGTATCAATGCTTGTTACTGCATAGGAGCAAACATAACTAAATAATAAATAAATAAAGCAGCATGGTTTCTTTCTAATTCAAACTATAATTGGTTAATATGCCTTTACTAACATAGGAATATAACAGGATTAAAGACAAAAACACAGCCCAACTTTATTGCCATAATATGTGTGTCATATTGCGTAAACCATATACATCTCTAGTTTCTAAACACGATCAGTCAATTATAACAAAAGAGTAATTTCCATTTAGTAAACAGATATCGTCATCTGCGGATGTTTTACGGGGAGTGCCCAGTTTGACGAGTATGCAGACCGTCTTCCCCACTTTCCTGAAATATTTTTATCCAGTCATTTACAATAAAACACTTTTATACACTGCCGTTGCAATTCCTGTAACAGTGCGACCAGCCTCCCACGATACGTCCACGAGTAATTTCGCTAGTATACGGCATGACTGGTTCTGGGACAATAAACATCCTTTGGTTTCAATAACACCTGAGAAAGCAAAGGAATCAACCTCCCCTCTTTTCCCCCTTATTGCTGTAGTATCAAGCCACCACGCTCTGCGATAGGTAAGGTGAAGGACACGACGCCTCAAAAGACCCCAGAAAACGATACAAAATCCGCCGAAAACGTTCTTTGGCGCTGTGTGTATACTGACCGAGTTAATGTCGGGGGGGGGGGCACCATCTACTATCACAATTTGCTTTGCTGTGATTTTTATAGATATCCAAGTGATTCCTGGTCCATGATCTTGCACAGAAAGTGAAGACATGGAGACAAGGATGGCAGAATGATCATGAGATGAGAATCCTGTTTCATTGGCTGGTAGACATAAGCATGAAAGCTTGGGGTTTCTTAACCTGTAAGTTTACGTTATAATCTTATGGCTATGAGTATGTCAATGCGTAGATGAAAATAACAAGCTTCTATACTTACGTTATGTTTATGTCTTAAGTTTCCTTTTCAATGGTCCCTAACCCTTGCGTATATTTACGAAGTGTGATAAAAAAATCTGATGTGTTACACTCACATGACTTTCTCTACTCTTGTACAATCTATTTTTACAAACGCCTATTCTCCATATGCTTCATATTAATCGAGATATCGAGATGTCAATCTTATTTGTAATTTTCTTGTAGATGCAAGGGGCATATGGTAGCTTTTAAGCGATAGTCAAATATTTTATCGCTGGTTGCTATGTGGCGCATTCCATTCTCTTTGCAAGTCCAGGACATAAAAAAATGAATAAGGAATTTGAGAAAAAGACACACACACACACAGACACACACATGGACATGTTTCCAAAAATGCTTTTTTGGATTCAGGAGGTCTCAAAACATGTATTTCCGGTGAAATCTCGGTATCGAATTTTTGGGTGGAATGCAATACTTCCCCTACTTACTATACGTAGTAGAGAAAGTAAAAATTACAGAGTATTTCCTTTTACTTTCTCTACTACGTATAGTAAGTAGGGGAAGTATTGTATTCCATCCAAAAATTCGATACCGAGATTTCACCGGAAATACATGTTTTGAAACCCCCTGAATCCAAAAAAAAAGCATTTTTGGAAACATGTCCGTGTGTCTGACTGTGAACAGCATAACTCAGAAACGAACAGTCGGATAAACACCAAACTTGGTATTTAGGTTCAGTATCTTCCAAGGATGCGACACGAAGGTTTTCAAGAAAATCCCCCCACCCCAGAGTACCCTTTACATGGAAGATTTTTCGAAAATTTTAATTTTCTCAAAAATGGCTCTAACGATTTTGATTAAAGTATCATATGTTTAAGATATTTTTAGGACAAATAAAATGTATATCTTGAATTTCCTGTGAATGTTTCCAAAAGTATTCTTTATTGTGAACGACTTTTGCATAACTCGTAAACCATAAGAGATAGATAAAATTTTACTACACAAAAAATTTAGATCGCGTTAAAATACACAATTTATGTCATATACATTTTTTTTGTTGAGTGAACCATTTTCGAGATATTACTTGTTATTCCCTTAAATTTTTCAATACTTTTTTCTCGTATGGGAATTCGTTATTCATTTTTTTTGTCTTTGATATGCAAAGAGTATTAATCTGTGGGAAAGGGAATGGTGCTGCACCTAGCAACCAGCTATTAAGAGATATGTATGTGCTTAAAGGCTACTGTATTTCTATATTGCCCTTGTAAATATATATTCCCCTTACATCTACAAGAAAATTAGCAATAAGATAGACTCTGCAAATGTTTATCTCGATTAACATGAAATAGATGGAGAATAAGCGTTTGTAAAAATAGTTTGTACAAGAGTAGAGAAAGTCACGTGAGTGTAACACATCAGATTTTTTTTAAAAGAATCTTTGTTTATTCATCAACTTTGTCCCCTTCAAAGTAATCTCCCCTCAGATATAACACACTTGTGGCAGGCGCTTTTTCTAATCTTGGAAGCAGTTCTGGAACTCATCTTTCGGTATGGCGTTCCGCTCCTTCAGCAATTCTGTTTTTATTTTATCAAGGGTGGCAGTACGTCGTCCTTTCATGGTTCTCTTCAACCTAGGGAATAGAACGAAGTCCGTTGAATACGTTGGCTAAGGCAACTTAACGGTTTTGCTTTTTTTCCAACAAATCATGAACAAGCATTGAGTGTGAGCGGTTATGCCACAATTCTGGTCGTTTTGATTGGTTTGCTTCACGCAAACGACGCATAACTTCCAGGTAGTATTCCTTGTTGACCGCGCGAGCGTAAAGCAGGAACTCGTGATGCACTATGCCAGTGAAATCGAAGAAAACAGTGAGAAGATCCTGCACATTTGATCGAACTTGTCGAATTTTTTGTTTGTCTTGGTTCTTCAGAAGCTTCCATCGAGACGATTGGGTCTTGGTTTCGACGTCATACCCTTTATACCCATATTTCGTCACCTGTTATTACGAATGTTATGAACCTGTTATGTTTCGCCACAAACAGGTTTCACAATCAGAGACTCTGATCTAACGTTGATGCATGTAGCGCAGTAAAAACTCTCCCGGTTCCTAAACTCAAAATGTTTGTTTTGGTACTGCCTTTCTATTCTAAGTTTTCTGTAGATTGTTCCGCGCTCAAAATTGCAATACATACAAGTTGGTAATTCTTCAGCCTTTACTTTGTGCCTGCAATTGTGTGATTTATAAATTCACTCAATGCCCCAAATTTAGCACCAAATTAAGCAGAATGTTTTGGAGTTTCGATTGTCACTAGATGCGCAGATTCATGTTTTATTCGTAATTGTTATTTTTATTGTCGGCAACTGTTTTTGAGATTTTGTTCTAGTCAACGTCAATAACTCACGCTATTGGACCAGCTAATATCCACATGTTATTCATGAAACACCTATGCACCCGGTTAAAATCGGAGTTTGGTGCGCAATATCCGCATAGAGAATAGTGCCACCAATTTGTTTTAAAACAATATGAACACTGCAGAGCACCGACGGATTTTCATGGAATTTGCTGAGCAACTAGACGATGTAGAGCCGAGTCAAGGATATTTTCAACAGGACCGCGCTACATGTCATACATCAAATGAATTCATGGCACTAATTGCAAGTTTCTTTGACGATTGGGTTGGAAGCTGTGGCCACCGAGATCTCCGGATTTGACATCACCGGACTTCTTTCTATGGGGTTACTTAGAGACAGGGTTTATGCCACACGTCCCCAGACATTGGACGATCTCAAGCAAAACATTACACGGGAGATTCAAGCTATTGACAACAGAGTCCTCCAACGAGTGACCAGTAACATGGAACGACGTGTTGAGTTGTGCCTTATGCAGGATGGACGACATTTTCAACATTTGTTATAGAGGTAAATAATCTCCCAAAATTCCTCTGCATTCCAGGTATAATAAGTTGTCGCTAGCATAACTCGTTTTGAAACAATTATAGAAAGAAATGTGTTAGTTCTTCATAAATCACTGTGTATTTTATTTCAATATGATCCCCTGGTAACGATTCCGTAAATATCCTCCAATTGAAATTCAGAAGAAAGATGATTTAAAGATTTTAAAAGGAGATGTAAACAGTTAGAAAGCATGTGGCCCACCCACCCCCGTTTTTAAGACACTTTTCTTTTTTCATATAAGAAATAAATCATTAAATGTTAACAAGGTACTCTATTGTATTATTACTGCGCATGCGTGGAAGAAAGTGTGAGCCCATGAGTACTAGCGAAATCCGCGAAAATAGCGATATTTTTAGTTCGTCTTCCAAACACGCTCGTTACCTACAATATCTCTCCAAACGAAGTTTCATTATTCTTCACTAGAGTTTAGCCGCAATACTTGGTTAACGCCCTGTCGTTCCGTAGTTGCGGCCGAACTGCTCCACTCCTCTACTTATTAAAGAACAACCCTGCGGCTTAGGGCCCTAAATCAGTCATTCGCGTAAGCCTCGCTGGGTTTTCATTCACATGTTGATGGTTCTTTCATATGAACAACACAGCCACAAAGCGCCTGCTACCAGCCAAAACGTGAACTAATATATGGAAGGTAGACTAAGAACGAAGTCCGATCCATAATAACAGGTAGACTTGAACTCCAACTTATAAGTTCAGTTGTAAGCTGTACCACAGCATACATCGTTTGAGATCACAATGAATATAGTATAATACTATAAAGCATTTCAAGTTATGCAGTATGCACTTGGTTACGTGCAAGATGGTGAGACAAAACACAACTGTTTATATCAACAGCCAGTTGCTGCACAAAAAAGAAGTGTCAAATTTTCAAAGATGCTATATACGAGGGGCACTACTTATATTTTGAGCCTAATAATTAAAACAAAGTAATTTCTGATTGAAAAATGCTTTATTGTTTTTCAAAATATTCTCCTTTATGATCAATACACTTTTGCATCCGTTTGAACCATTTGTCAAAGTATTTATTCCAGTCTTTTTGAGACACCTCCAAAACGTGGTTTTTGAAGGCATTAACGGCTTCTTCTGCCAACAAAAATCGTTGCCCACGCAATTTATTTTTGATATTCGGGAACAAAAAGAAATCATTGGGTGCCAAATCAAGACTGTATGGCGGATGACCCATCAATTTGATTTTTTGAGCCTTCAAATACTCTGTTGTTAGACGAGATGCGTGTGCGCTCGCATTGTCTTGATGAAGAACGATCCTACGGTTGTTGTTGGTTTTCCTTACTTCACCGAAGACTTCCAGCAAACAAATGGTTGTGTACCATTCGGCACTGACCTTTTTACGTTCCTCTAAAGGCACTGTTGCCACATGGCCAGTTTTGCTGAAAAAGCAGGCGACCATTTGCTTCGAAGTGTTTCGAGTGCGAACAACTTTTGTTGGATTTCTTTCATCTTGAAACACTCATACAATCGACTGCTGTTTACGTTCCGGCTCTGGGGCATAGATGTATGATTCTTCACCTGTTACAATCTTATATACGTCTTTTGAGGCACCACCAATGTATTTCTTGAGCATTTTTGTACACCAATCGACACGAGCATCTTTTTGAGATTGCGTCAAATTATGTGGGATCCAACGAGAGCAAAGCTTTTTCACGGCTAAATAATCATGCAATATTTTATATATGCTGGTGGAACTAATGCCTAGGGTTGCTTCAATTTCACTATATGTCGCATGACGATCTTTCATTATTAGGTTTTGCACAGCATCAATGTTTTCTGGCACAACTGATTTTGGACGACCTTCATGAAGTTCATCATTGAGCGAACGGCGGCCACGATTAAATACGTTATACCAGCGTTTCACAGTGGCAAAGGATGGAGCTTCGTCGCCAAATGTGGAAGTTAGTTGATCGATGCACTCTTGTCTTGATAATCCACGTCGAAGTCATAATAAATCATTGCACGAACATTTTCACGAGTTAATTCCATGTTTTTGTTGACACACAATTTTCAAGTTAGTGTGAACAAAACAAATGATGCTCTATTGACAAAATGTTTGAAGTAGATTATGGTAAAAAATGTCAAACTTTGCATTGGAAACGTCAGATGGCACCTACAACATTCAGGGTTGCCAAGGCTCAAAATATAAATAGTGCCCCTCGTATACTTTGCCATTAAAATTAAAACTTTAAACAGATAAATATAGTAGAAGTTTATGAAACTAACTGATATAATAATCAAAATTTTAATAAGTTACTGTTATTGCATTGTTTAAACATGTTTTCTGTTTCCCCCCCCTACTCTGGTTATCAGATGCAGGAATATGTCAGTCATTGATGGGGTAGTTAGAAATGTACAGAGATGCTTCAGCATGTGCTACGAAGTGTAAGTAATTTGAACATTATCTAAAACACGGAGGATTCTGTCTGCTTTACGAAACTTTGTTCCTTTCAACCATGCCATAAAAACATTCATTCTTTGTTAAACCACTTGAAGAATGTGAAGTGAAGTAGGTAATTACCATATTCAAGCTCATTTTTAATTTCTCTAACATTTACTTACAGTAGGCAGAGGAAGTATTGCATACCGTCTAAAGATTCTACCTAGTCTACCCATAAGTTCTGTTACAAAGTGTTTCTGTGGTAGCTACACTGTATTATACTATTTTCTTTTCTTGCCTTTTTTTAAGTTTGATTATGGCACACGGCATCCACATGTATTTGTGTTAAATGCACACATTATTATTCAAAACGATCCTCTTTTGCCCTGATACAGAATTTGTCTTGAGGTAGTATTTTTATCACCTAAATGATATCAGTCTATATAATATAAAATAATAACAGTCCCTCTTAAAGCAATATGTGTGTGTAATAATATATAAAGTGTATGTAACAGTCATTGTATTATGTATAATAATGTTATGTGAATGTGTTACGTAGTTTAACAATGTAGGAGCTGTGAGAATAGAAGCAAGCTGCTTTTCGTAGCAAACAGAATTAGAAAGTAAAAGCCGAAAGTTGCTAACAATGAGGTAACCTCGAGACAACAATAAATTAGAAAGTTTAAAAAGGCTACTAATAGTTCTTGGAAAAATAATAATGTAATATTTAAAACAGTTTATAAATAGCCAACCAAAAACTAGAGAAAGCTTAAATTAAATAAAGGTATTCTACTGCAGTACGCTTAACCAATCAGAGACTAGAAATAGAGGAGATGTACAAACTCAAACGGTAGACGCTACAAGATTGCGTAGCCAAGCAGTTCGGTTCCATACGGGTAGTCAGTGAAATGTATGTATGACATACATATGTATGTATGTCAGACATGAAAATTCGTTGGGGTGAGGATAATATATAAAGTTTACCTGTTAACAATAATCTCACAGCTCTGTAGTAGGATACATCAAGTGAAGTGTTATTTAACCGTGTGAAGGATTAATAAACAAAGTACAATGCAATTATAATTTGTGTAAGCCTTGTTCTTTAGCCGTACCAGCCCTGCTAAGAGATACTTGCTCTACAGATTATTACTGACGCAGCCGAGGTATACATACATAGATAAACGTAAAATAAAAAGTTGGTTCTTAAACGTGGGGCGAAGGCCACCGGAAAGTTTGTACCGTACGTGGGGCGAACACTCCTAGAAAGAATCTCCCGCAACGTGACCCAACAATCTCCTTTAAATTGGTGCAACCGCAACAATCAATCTCCTTCAGTCTTTAGGGCCATTCATCAACAGCAGCACACACTGGCTCCATAAGGAAATCCGTCACTGTGGACTTCAGGGATTGCTTGAGAGACTCAGTATTGGGGTGCCTTCTCTTACAGGCAAATACCCTCTAGCACTGACCACCAAGGGGTTGAGATAAAGCTACTAGAGAGCCAGTCTTGGGCGGCAATAACATGTGAACATTTTCCTCAAACCAAGACTGGGTGGCTGGTGCAGTATCTTGCTGGAAGGTCCAGTGCCCATCCTTGAACAAAGTGGTGTTCAAGTCTTTCACCACAACCGCAAGGATGGTTGTCTCATATAGTCTGGCCGTTGTCTTTAATCCCTTTTGGCAGAAATGCACCTTTGTGACACCATCGTGGCTTATTCCCCACCAAACCGTCACCGAGGCGGGATGTTGGCCCTGCTCACGAGCTTCTGGCACATACTCGGTCATTCTGGCGATTGTAGCTCTGTTCAATTGTGAAAATGTTTTCATCCGTAAAAAGGATTTTTCTGTGCCTGTTGTTAGGTAACGCTCAAGTAAGCGTTTGCATTTCGACTCTCTCTCTCTGCTGCTTAAGTTATGGAGTTAAGAAATTTGCAGTCCCCCGGCAAGAAGCCTTCAGCCCAAGGTTTTGTCTGGACATTGATCTCCTGGAGATGTTCACCTCATGAGCCATCAATTTCTGTTTCCGCACAGGATTTCTCCTAATACGAACCACTCAGTGGTGCATACACAAACATCCAGCTTCTTAACTGTCTCAGGTGGCGATTTCCCGACCCTATGGAGGGCTATCACTGCAACATCATTTTCGTAATGTCTCGAATCCTTTAACTAGTCTGTTCACATAGCTTCAATTGAAATCAACAAAGCATAAGGTAGATTTAGCAGCAGGCGCGTTATCTGCTCGCCCCAACACCTGATACAGTACCTATCAAATGTTTGTAAAACAACTTATGGACGGACTGTATATTTTTACATTTCATCAGAAATAGAGCTCTTTTCTTCCATAGTGCGGCCACCGCAATTCAGTCTCCCGCTGACTTTTCATAGTTACAATTACAATAATAATAAGCACATACCTTATCATAAGAGATGCTGTCCTTTCTCTTCTCAGAAAATCTTCATTCACACTCGAGACGTTTACCCATTTGAGGATGGTAAACTAAAACAAAGAAAGTACCACGTGGCATTTCAACGTGCACTGCTTAAAATATGGAAAAAATTAAGCTAATAATAGCTAATATATTAGAAATGATTATTACTACGAAAATCTCGATCTACATTGAGAACTATAACCCTTCGCAACCCAATATAAAATTTGCTACTAAATTATATTTCTTTACGTGATTTATACGTGATGTCAGATTTATTTTTCATAACTTTTACGATTTTAAAACAATGGTTTTCATGCGCCGGGAGCCCAAACTACCGTGCGTATGGGGAATTTTTAATGTATAGGTGCTATATACACTACGTGATCAAAAGTATCCGGATATCTGGCTGAAAATGACCTACAAGTTCGTGGCGCCCTCCATCGGTAATGCTGGAAGTCAATATGGTGTTGGCCCACCCTTAGCCTTGATGACAGCTTTCACTTTCAATCAGGCACTGGAAGGTTTGTTGGGGAATGGCAGCCCATTCTTCACGGAGTGCGGAACTGAGGAGAGGTATCGATGTAGGTCGGTGAGGCCTGGCACGAAGTCGGCGTTCCAAAACATCCCAAAGGTGTTCTATAGGATTCAAGTCAGGACTCTGTGCAGGCCAGTCCATTACAGGGATGTTATTGTCGTGTAACCACTCCGCCACAGCCCGTGCAGTATGAACAGGTGGTCGATCTTGTTGAAAGATGCAATCGCCATCCCTGAATTGCTCTTCAACAGTGGGAAGCAAGAAGGTGCTTAAAATATCAATGTAGGTCTGCGCTGTGATCGTGCCACGCAAAACAACAAGCGGTACAAGCCCCCCTTCAGGAAAAACACGATCGCAGCATAACACTACCACCACCGAATTTCACTGTTGGCACTACACACGCTGGCAGATGACGTTCACCGGGCATTCGCCATA
The DNA here is from genome assembly GCA_030765065.1 of Deroplatys truncata. Taxonomy (NCBI): domain Eukaryota; kingdom Metazoa; phylum Arthropoda; class Insecta; order Mantodea; family Mantidae; genus Deroplatys; species Deroplatys truncata. The sequence goes on along the minus strand of CM060987.1, from coordinate 9,560,574 downwards.
CCCACACCCTGCCATCGGATCGCCACATTGTGTACCGTGATTCGTCACTCCACACAACGTTTCCACTGTTCAATCGTGTAATGTTGACGCTCCTTACACCAAGCGAGGCGTCGTTTGGCATTTTCCTGCGTGATGTGTGGCTTATGAGCAGCCGCTCGACCATGGAATCCAAGGTTTCTCACCTCACGCCTAACTGTCATTGTACTTGGAGTGGATCCTAATGCAGTTTGGAATTCCTGTATGATGGTCTGGATAGATGTCTGCCTATTACTCTTTACGACCCTCTTCAAATGTCGGCGCTCTGTCAGTCAACAGACGAGGTCGGCCTGTACGCTTTTGTGCTGTACATGTCCCTTCACGTTTCCACTACACTATCACATCAGAAACAGTGGACCTAGGGATGTTTAGGAAATCTCGCGTACAGACTTCTGACACAAGTGACACCCAATCACCTGACCACGTTCGAAGTCCGTGAGTTCCACGGAGCGTCCCATTCTGCTGTTTCAGGATCTCTAATGACTACTGAGGTCGCGGATGAGTATCAGGCAGTAGGTGGCAGCACAATGGACCTAAGATGAAAAACGTATGTTTGTGGGGTGTCCGGATACTTTTGATCACATAGTGTATCTAAATACGAGACATTTGTTGCTATGTGTTTAAATTTTCAAATACTTTATACTTATGCTTCGGGTACTAAGTCGGCATTCATTATTACTTTCTCTACTTCTTAAATATAGTAAGTAGAAAAAGTATTGCATTCCACACAAAATAATCTGATGTGCTACACTCACATCACTTTCTCTACTCTTGTACAAACTATTTTTACAAACGTTTATTCTACATATGCTTCATGTTAATCGAGATGTCAATCTTATTGCTAATTTTCTTGTAGATGCAAGGGGAATATGGTAGGTTATAAGCGATAGTCAAATGTTTTAAGAGCTGGTTGCTATGTGGCGCATTCCATTCTCTATGCAAGTCCAGGACATAAAAAATTGAATAACGAATTTGAGAAAAAGTAGAAGTATTGGAAAATTTAAGGAAATAACAAGCAATATCTCGAAAATGGTTCACTGAACTAAAAAAATGTATATGACATAAATTGTGTATTTTAACGCGATCTACATTTTTTGTGTAGTAAAATTTTGTCCATCTCTTATGGTTTACCAATTATGCAAAAGTCGTTCACAATGAAGAATACTTTTAAAGACATTCCCAGGAAATTCAAGATATACATTTTATTTGCCATAAAAATATCTTAAACGTATGATATTCTAATCAGAATCGTTAGAGCCATTTTTGAGAAAATTAAAATTTTCGATAAATCTTCCATGTAAAGGGTAATCTGGGGTGGGGGGATTTTCTTGAAAACCTTCGTGTCGCATCTCTGGAAGATACTAAACGTAAATACAAAGTTTGGTGTTTATCCGACTGTTCCTTTCTGAGTTATGTTGTTCACAGACACACAGATACACATACAGACCCCCCCCCACACACACACACACACGGACATGTTTCCAAAAATGCTTTTTTTGGATTCAGGGGGTCCCAAAACATGTATTTCCGGTGAAATCTCGGTATCGAATTTTTGGGTGGAATACAATACTTCCCCTACTTACTATATGTAGTAGAGAAAATAAAAATTGTATATGCAGATTTTAGTGGAAATATAGTGCAGTGCCCAGAATCCGAAAAAAGGGGGATTTTTAGACAAACGTCACTGTGTCTGTGGCACTCAAAAAGGAAATGTCAGTTAAGTACCAAACTTGATCTTCAAAGGAGTTTGTGGAGTTCGCTGCTTGCGGGACATTCCTTGTTATTGGTTTGGATTTTAAAATATTTATACTTTTCTCGTTATTCGTTCTCTCTCTCTCTCTTTCTCGGCCATGCAAAGAGAACAGCATTTCAAAGCCATCACAAGATTTGACTATCCCTTAACCTGGTTATTACCCTAATCCTCTTGTTCGTATAAGGAAATATGCAATAGAATCGTTTTTACAGATGTTTGTCTTCATTAACACGAAGAAATCGTCTTCCGTGATCTAGGGGTAGCACGCTAGCCTCTGGTTCCCGAACTCGGGCGTTCAAACCCGGCGAAGGGCGATGGATTTTTTCGGCCTTAGCATGTCTTCCTTCGGTTAGGGAAGTAAGGCCGGTGGTCCCGTGTCGTAGATTTACGGCACGTAAAAGAACCTTAAGCCTGATAAAGAGGTGTCTGAGCAAAATTACCGGTCTACTACGTATAGTAAGTAGGGGAAGTATTGTATTCCACCCAAAAATTCAATACCGAGATTTCACCGGAAATATATGTTTTGAGGCCCCCTGAATCCAAAAAAAGGTATTTTTGGAAACATGTCCGTGTGCCTGTCTGTGAACAGAATAACTCAGAAACGAACAGTCGGATAAACACCAAACTTGGTATTTAGGTTCAGTATCTTCCAGAGATGCGACACGAAGGTTTTCAAGAAAATCCTCCCACCCCAGATTACCCTTTACATGGAACATTTTTCGGAAATTTTGATTTTCTCAAAAGTGGCTGTAACGATTTTGATTACAATATCATATGTTTAAGATATTTTCATGACAAATGAAATGTATATCTCGAATTTTCTGGGAATGTCTCCAAAAGTATTCTTCATTGCGAACGACTTTTGCATAACTGGTAAACCATAAGAGATAGGCAAACTTTTACTAAACAAAAAATGTAGATCGCGTTAAAATACACAATTTATGTCATATACACTTTTGTTGTTGTTGAGTGAACCATTTTCGAGATATTGCTTGTTATTCCGTTAAATTTTTCAATACTTCTTTTCTCAAATGGGAATTCGTTATTCATTTTTTTGTCTTGGATATGCAAAGAGTATTAATCTGTGGGAAAGGGAATGGTGCTGCACCTAGCAACCAGCTATTAAGAGATATGTATGTGCTTAAAGGCTACTGTATTTCTATATTGCCCTTGCAAATACAGAACAAGGGGAACATAGTACGCCTTAAGCGATAGTCAAATATGTTTAGAACCGTCGCTATGTGTAAAATGTAATTCTCTTTGCATGTCAAAAGATCGTTTCTGCAAATGTTTATCTCGATTAATATGAAATAGATGGAGAATAAGAGTTTGTAAAAATAGTTTGTACAAGAGTAGAGAAAGTCATATGAGTGTAATACATCAGATGTTTTTAAAGTGTTGACGAATACTTTCTTGAGAGAATGTGTATGGTGAAACAACGAGATTGTTGTGAGTCAAAGATAAAACATGCAAACTCACACAGTAAAAATGTTCAATATTTGAGATTTATCCCTTCATCAGATTAAAAAGACTAAAGACACACTTGATGGTCAACTGCACTGGTTAATACTCCTCAACATATGAGGGTGTGCCAGAAGTATCCGATCTAACAAAGAAAACACAAGAACATCTTTATTTCTCTATATAGTCTCCTTTCAGCGCGATACACTTTTCCCAGCGACGTTCAATAGCTTCGACCCTGTTTATAGTGAGAACCCTCGAGTTCTGCTAAGTACCACACCATTCTGGGGATTTTCTTCACAACTTCTGGCGTGGTGGCAGCATTTGGTCGGGTACTTCTGGGACTGCCCTTGTACCTTCACAGTGTGACAGGAAATATGCTATAGACATCACCTCGGAGTTAGGCCTTTTTTGAGGAATAATAACTGATTCAAGATTTTATCTTGGAAATACATCCTCTTTTATCATAAAGTTATTCTCAAAGTGAACACGAATGAATTATCTGCCACTACAAACTTGTCAAGATGGATATATCTTGTCCAATTTTCTGCCAGAGGAAACCTGAAGGGTCTGTAGCACCATGGTTGGATTTACGACACACAAAGCCACGAACTGTTCACACTTTGTCTCAAAGTCTCAGGAAACAGAAAACTGTTTCCAATGTGCACGAGGTAATTCAGGCTCTAGAAGTTACGCAATATCACAAAGTCTAATTGATGACAGCATTTCTGTCATTAGTACTGCATATAATCGACTACAAATTTAAAGAAGCAATGAAAAATTAATGATTAATTTTTGTTTAGTCAGTATAAAGCACTCTACCCAAAAATTCTATACCGAGATTTCATCGGAAATACATGTTTTGAGGACCCCGAATCAGAAAAAAAGCCTTTTTAGAAAGAGGTCCTTGTGTGTGTGTCTGAAAAACGAACGTTGGATAAATACCAAACTTGGTAGTTAGGTTCAATGTCTTCCAAAGATGCGACACAAAGATTTTCAAGAAAATTCCCCACCCCAAACTACGATTTATATGGATCATTTTTCAAAATTTTTAATTTCATAAAAAGTGTCTTTAACGGCTTTCATTAAAATATTATATATTTAACGTATGTATACGACAAATAAATATGTATACCTTTAATTTTCTGGGAAAGCCTGTGAAGTCCTCTTTAGTGGTTACCATGCTAGCCTCTAGTTCCCGAGGTCGCGAGTTCAAACCCGGCGGAGAGCGATGGGTTTTTTTCGGGCGTAAAAATCCTTAGCATGACTTTCTTCGGAAGGGAAGTAAAGCCGGTGGTCCCACGTCATAGATTTACGGCACGTAAGAGAACCTGAAGACTGATAAAGAGGTCTCTTAGCAAAATTACCGGTCTTTCAGGTCCAATTTAGAATGGGGTGCTAAGAACCACAGCAGTTAAAGGGCGTCCATAAATAAAACTCACACACAATTTATTTCAAATACCTTCTGTGGCATAAGCCATTTCCGAGGCATCTGTTTATTAATGGTTCGAATTATTCATTACTCGGTCAGTATCTTTAAAAGCCGTGTCTACATTCAGTTGTTTCTCGCGATGTCATGGAAACAGTATGGAATTTTAAGACCAGTATATAGCGTTCAGTTGTTAAACATTTGACTATCGCTGTTCTCTATAACGAAATGTGTAATGTAGTTGTTTCTGTAAAGGTTTATTTGGATTAAAGTGAAGTAGATACGAAAATAAACTTTCTTAAGAATAATTTGTATAGCCGCCAATTACAAAATATTACAAAACTTTACAATAGCTTAAAAAAAAGGGTACAAAAGTTTAATTTTATGCGGGCTGGTCAATTTCGCCCCCCCCCCCTACTGAAATGCAATTATGCATACACCGCTGCCTTTTCTAATGAAGCAATAAAAATAATTGCTTGCAGTTTCCCCCTCCCTAATTTACCGTGTGGTTATGTATGTTTATTTTTCCCCAGCCCAGACATGTTTGAATTTCTCTGTGAAACAAATGAGTGCAGATTGTCGTGGATAACTCAATGCCAGGTCGCCGGTTCATGGGGGTTATCTTGCAGACATTTGACTCTTTGACTCTTAATAAAGCTGAAGGTTGTATTAAAGCAGTCCATGAACGACATTTTGCAACATCGCTTTGAAAAACAACTCCCCGCTAATGCAAGCCTTTGGTCTGGAAACTAGAGCCAAAAATTGGAACAAATATGTAGCTGAAGTGTCTCAAAAAACCTAAAATTTTTATTTGAGAACATTTTACCAGGATATTTTGTTTGTTTTCTATCTCTAAATTAATTTAAAACTTTAAATACCTTGTCAGTGCAACTATGCTATGCACCTTTTTTCAGATCAGGCGCAAGCCCTGTTTCTGCCTGTGTATTTATATTATTAAATATTTCATTAAAACTTAAAATGTTACAACAGTGTGTCTACTGCCTTGAAGGTTCAAAATTCCAGTATATTTCCAGTGTAAGCTTTGAAAAATTCCAGCAGTATTCAAGTGGCTGGGTTGACATACTTACTGGTTTGTTTCCACAGTCACAATTTCGATGTGAACGGTTAGCTGATTTCTCTGTATTACGTCTTAGAGCTGTAATTTCACAAAACTCCTATGCTAGCCATAATAATGGACCAAACATTCATTGTTATTCACAGAAACGGAAATGAAATATCAGCAGATTTTTATTTCTTACCATAGTCTCACCCGCAACGCCTTCAAAACGATAAAATATTGAATAGCACAGCTGCACTACTGGCAATACCGGATAAACACACCAGACAACCGATAGCTGTCGATATTAGCACACCTTCCATGGGTCAAAGGACGTAGTGGATTACAGGGAAATGAAAGGGCTTACTATCTAGCCAAAACAGTCGCAAACTATAGAACCACCATAGATTACAACAAAATCTCACTGAGTAGGGGAAAGCAGTTACTGAAGAATCACTTATACACCAATTTGGAATTCAACATATACGAGGGGCATTCAAAAAGTTTTATACGTGTCATCTTAAAGTCCAAACTAAGGATGGAATTCAAAAACTTATCCTCTCAATCCTTCAAACTAGTCTCACGTCTCTCCACATACAGTTGTAGACTTGTCAAAAGCACTACCATACTCAGACTGAGATATTGTCAACAGAGCTGAATTTATAGCCAGAGCAAGGTTGTGCACTCGTTTAAAAGGTTTTCCAGCAATGCAAGATTTCACTTGAGGAAACAGCCAGGTGTCGCACGGTGCAACTGACTTCCAGTTTCCTGAAATTTGCCACTGTTCTGTGAGGAGACGCATTGTTATGCAAAAGTAACAGTCTTGAAGTTTCTGTCTTTGGATGCTGGCGCCTCAGCTCTTCAAATAAAGGATTCAGAACATAAGAGCCATTGTCATTCCTTCTGGCATGCAGTCAACCACTAATGGTCCTTCATACTTGAAGAACACGATGAAGATTCGCTTCCGAGAACAAAAATCTTGTCAAGAACGACTGGTCTTGGGTCTTTCTCATTTGCCCAGACACAGTTCTGAGGTTTAACAATAAAACCAACTTTCTTCACCAGTGCATACTTCTGTCAAACATGCTCAGCAGTTTCCTTGCACATTCATCGGTTAGATAATGCGGAACCCATTTTTCGCAGTTTTAAATGTTCATGGTGTATACAGTGAATGTTGCAAACGCTAATACCGACTTCCATATTAGCATTTTAACAGTAATATGTCGATTTTCGTCCAGCAAGTTCCACACTCTTTCAATTGTTCTTTCGTTCACAACTTCCCGAGGCGGCCAGAACGAGGGTTGTCTTTCAAAGTCTCTCGCCCTTCTTCAAATGATCGAATCCATCTTGCAATGAACACACTTGATCATCACAAACAGCTAACAAGTGCTAGTGGATTTCTCTCTCTCTCACTTTCACCTAGCCTGTAACTTGTGAAAATTAATCTAATGTTCTCTTCAGAAATATTCATAATTTTTCACCAACTATTGACACAGGACTGAAATCAACAGATTTTGATAGCTTAAGGCCAATTGTTGCCAGCCGTATTAGTTACATTGAGGCAATATTTTATATCATAACATGCTGTGAATGCCAGAGTGATTGTAGTGTAAAGTGATATTATTGTATGTACAGGATTTTAGATGTTTGTTAGTCATAAGTATTGTTAGGAAATAAGTTTACACGACCTCACTGAAACTGACAATAGAAGCGGGTAAGGATAAACCGAGGGGGTGAGTTGTTTATCACTAAGAAGAGATAAACAAATGACGTCAGGGTAACGTGCCTTTTTTAGAAATGGAGGGAGTATCTTCCCTAGAGTATATATGTTAGTAGTAGTGATTGGCTGACCAAAACAGACGCTAATGTTGGCGCGATTTGGTAACCAATAGGAGCTCTATTATAATGTTTAGGCAATTCGAGATGAAGGAGCCATAAGCAAGTGTTGCACAGTTCTGAAGAATCTCTCACGAGGTGCACGTCGCAGAGTTAGTTACAAAAATGTAAAGTACGCGAAGTAATTGGTGCGCGGCAACTAAACGACTATAGTTACATTCGGAAATATCACACTTTCAGTCAGGCGTGTATAAAACTTAAATATGTGAATTATTCATTATGTGCGACGGCAATAAAAGTGTAGAAACAATTTTTTTTCATCAGTGTTATCTTTTAGCAACAACTCCTTTCCGTTTACACACCCTGCTTGGAGACACATGTTCGACTGAGTTATAATAACTAGCCGGAGGACAAAGAACCCCAAATTTAAAACAAGAGGCGCTCAACACATAAGATAACACTAGCCATTGAGAACTGCGACAACATTTTTGTAACCATTACTGTCCAACAATGGTTGCGAAACGTTTTGAATGCCCCTCGTATTAACTCCGAAGTTGCAGCCCACACCAAAATGTTCATAGCCACAGATTCTCTCTACAGATCTACATGTTCATGCAGTTCTTAACGAATCACGAAGTTTCCGACTCTACCTCCACAGAATTAACAAGGCTCCCTCGCCACTTTGTGACTGTCCTGAAGAGGCAGTACAAACGACACATCATCTCATGACAGAATGCACACTGTTCTCCAGAGATGGACCTGCAGTCTTCCACTACATCAGATGCTGAAACACCATATCAACACGGTTAACGTTACCAGCTTCCTGAAATCCATCTTTGACAAATTTAAAAAATGTTAATTGTTCAATTACATTTATAATCATATTGTAAATAAACTGTAAACACCCCGTCATATATGTTTACGTAAGACACGGATTGTAACGATTAGTAAATAAAAAAAGTATACAAACTTTGAGTAATTTTTACATGAGATCATGGAAAACAACATTCAGAATTAACAAGATCTTCCAAGAACCACCACCTGAAAATTTAATGTGAAATAAATCAATGTTATATGAATGATTCCTCTAATTTTCCCAGTAACAGCAGAAAGCCTGTATAAGAAGTTTATTACAGGTGAACCTAAACTCACTGTTTACAATGCAATAATGGCTAATAGTAGTTTAAAAATCAGATGTGTTACACCCATATGACTTTCTCTACTCTTGTACAAACTATTTTTACAAACGTTTATTCTCCATATACTTCATGTTAATCGAGATGTTAATCTTGTTGCTAATTTTCTTGTAGATGCAAGGGGAATTGGTAGGTTTTAAGCGATAGTCAAATGTTTTAAGAGCTGGTTGCTATGTGGAGCATTCCATTCTCTTTGTGTGTCCAGGACAAAAAAAAATGAATAATGAATTCCCATTTGAGAAAAAGTATAAGTATTGGAAAATTTAAGGGAATAACAAGTAATATCTCGAAAATGGTTCACTCAGCAAAAACAATGTATATGACATAAATTGTGTATTTTAACGAGATCTACATTTTTTGTGTAGTAAAAGTTTGTCTATCTCTTATGGTTTACCAGTTATACAAAAGTCGTTCACATTGAAGAACACTTTTGGAGACGTTCCCAGAAAATACAAGATATACATTTCATTTGTCATGAAATTATCTTAAATATATGATATTTTAATCAAAGGCGTTAGAGACATTTTTGAAAAAATTAAAATTTTTGAAAAATGTTCCATGTAAAGGGTAATCTGGTTTGGGGGATTTTCTTGAAAACCTTCGAGTCGCATCCCTGGAAGATACTGAACCTAAATACCAAGTTTGGTGTTTATCCGACTTCGTTCCTGAGTTATGCTGTTCACAGACACACAGACACACGGACATGTTTCCAAAAATGCTTTTTACTTTCTCTACTACGTATAGTAAGTAGGGGAAGTATTGTATTCTACCCAAAAATTCGACACCCAGATTTCACCGGAAATACATTTTTATAAAAAATTGTGTGTGTGTGTTTCTGTGAACAGCATAACTGAAAAAGGAAAAGTGCGATAAATACCAAACTTGGTATTTAGGTTCTAGCTTTCAAAGATGCGACAGAAAGATTTTCAAGAAACCCCCCCCCAAGCGAGACTACCTTTATGTGAAACATTTTTCGAAATTTTTGAGTTTCTCAAAAATGGCTCTAACGAATTTGATTAAAATATCATATGTTTAAGATATTTTCATGACAAATGAAGTGTATATCTCCAATTTTTTGGTAATGTCCTCAAAACTCCTCTTCACTCTGAATGACTTTTGCATAACTGGTAAACCGCAATCTTACTACACAAAAAATGTGGATCCTGTCAAAACACACAATTTATGCCATATGCTTTTTTGTGTAGTGAACCATTTCCGAGATATTCCTTGTTATGTGTTTGAATTCTCCAACACTTATACTTTTCTCAAATGGTTATTCGTTATTCGTTTGTTTATGTCCTGGACACACAAAGAGAATAGAATACTCCACATAGCAACCAGCTCTTAAAACATTTGACTATCGCTTAAAACCTACCATATTCCCCTTGCATCTACAAGAAAATTAGCAATAAGATAGACTCTGCAAATGTTTATCTCGATTAACATGAAGTAGATGGAGAATAAGCGTTTGTAAAAATAGTTTGTACAACAGTAGAGAACGTCATGTGAGTGTAACACATCAGATTCTTGTATATATGTTTTTAAAGTAATAGTATTTATCATTATGAATACCAATGAAATTTATAGATATTTTTCAAACCAAAACTGTAAATTTCTTCTTTAAAAAACTAGAGGCATAATAAAAATTTAACTCCATACGATTTATACAACTGACTGGCTGAATTCTCAGAAAAAGTACAATAAGGAAATTCTGATTCTTATTTGTTGGTCATAAATTCATAATGATCTTAACATATTAGGAGAATACTTGAAACTTTCAGCATTATTGAAAAATTGTATTTTAAGTGCTTATGTCGAGTTTAGTTACTTTGTCTTAAAAACTTTGGTAATTGTAACCAAACATTCTCAGCTATGTATAGTTTAAGGTATTTTATTTAGTGGTGATGTTGACAACAATTCTGTACTACCCAGTCAATATTTATTTACAATTTTGGAACCGGATCCTGGCTTTTTGTTGAGCAGCATTTATTCCACATGATAAGGAGAGAATCTCGAGAATTATTGCTGGACTTCTAATTCATAACGTGGTTTTGGTACGAGAAAGATAGGTTATGTTTGGCTAATATTGTATTCATTACTACCTTTCATTGAATATGTACCAAAGTCAACTGAAACCATAAACGACGACTTAACATTAGAAGAAACTTATGCATAAAACAAAGAAAAATGTTACAATACGTTTTCATCGCGACAATGCATTGTAGATTTCTCCGAGATATCGATGACATTTCTTCGTTATGGCAAAATTCTTTTCTTCTTGATTTCAGGTGATGTGTAGGTACACCCTATACAGTGTTTGTAGCTTTTCTGCTTCAATGTAGTCAATTCTGCTTCTGGTTGGAATTCATTTTATCCCGAAACGAAAACGTTCTGCTATACAAAAATTGCACTTAACTACAACATATACTAAATAAATGAGAAATAGACACAATGCACCTCCGTGTATGAGGGCAGTCCCAGAAGTATCCGACCTGATGTATATATAGCGGTTGTTGTTTCAAACAAATGACTGTGGTAGAAAGTACCAACCTTATAAAGCTTAATTTTGAAGTTTGACGATGCTACATTGTTTAATAATTGTTTGGCAGCCATTAACAGTGAACGCTCTCAGCGGATTTGTAAGCATTGATAAAACTGGCCATCGTTATGTGATACAATACTTTCATTTGAAAGGTCTTAGTCCAACTAATATTAAAGCTGAGCTAGATTCTACTCTGGGGGAGTCTGCTCCTTCGTTTACAACAGTAGAATATTGGGTGGCAGAGTTTAAGCGAGGCCGTACGAGTTGCCAAGACGAACATCGCTGTGGTCGACCAAATGAGGTGACCACGCCAGAAATTGTGAAGAAAATTCACAAAATGGTATTGGATGACCGTCGACTGAAAGTGTGCGAGCTAGCAGACGTCGTAGGCATTTCCAAAAGTGCTGTACATCGCATACTAACTGAAAATCTAGACATGAGAAAGCTGTGCGCAAGCTGGGTGCCGCGTTTACTCACAATGGAACAAAAGTAGCGTCGTGAGGATGTTTCAGTCGAGTGTTTGGCGATGTTTCACTGCAGTAAAGCCAAGTTTTTGCGTTGATTCATAACCATAGATGAAACATGGGTCCATCACTTCACACCTGAGACGAAGGAGCGTACAAACAATGGATTGTAAGGGGAGAATCGGCTCCAAAGAAGACGAACAGTTCCATTTGCAGGCAAGGTCATGGCGTCAGTTTTTTTAAATGTATGTGGAATAATGTTCATTGATTATCTTTAAAAAGGAAAAGCAATCAATGGCGAATATTATGCAAACTTATTGCAGCATTTGAATGATGAAAACAAGCAAAAGCAGCCGCATTTAGCGGAAAAGAAAGTTTTGTTTCAGGACGATGCACAGTTCACACATTCATTATCGCCATGGCTAAAATCAATGAGTTAAAGTTCGAATTGCTTCCTCATGCACCGTATTCGCCAGACTTAGCCCCCTCTTGATTATTTTCTGTTTCCAAAGTTTAAGAAATGACTTGGTGGTAAAAGATTTGCCAACAATGAAGAGGTGGAGTTTGTAGTTGATGGCTATTTTGCAGAACTCGACGGTTCTCACTATAAACAGGGTAACGAAGCTATTGAACATCGCTGGGAAAAGTGTATCGAGGAGACTATGTAGAGAAATAAAGATGTTTTTGTATTTTCTTTGTTAGGTGGGGTACTTCTGGGACAGCCCTCATAATATACGAGCAGCACAACGTACTTCAATCTTTCTGCTAGTAGCGTCTACGTAGACGGTGACGTCAGACCAATAAGGATGTGTTATTGACTCATGTGAAGTCTAAATTGTGCTTTAATGGTATTTACAGTTATTATTTTTACTTACTGGTTTTATTTTAGGAGTGTACATGAAATTTTCACTCGCGGTAGCACATAATATTTGAGCATATTACATGTATTCAGTTTTTCATTACATTTGTTACTCTATCTTGTATAATAAGTTATTGACAAAAGAGAACAAATAAAAAATTAAAGTTCCAACGTAAAACTGTGATTTTTAAATTAAATGGTAATTTATTTGCACGTTTAAAAGCCGCGTACGATTATGGTTTTTTTCATTTGTAAGCAATGATGCATACGAAACATTGTATTTATGAAGGGCTTTGCCTAGTTTTGTTAAAATATGAATAATAATCCGAGGCAAAAGCATTGAATGGGAACACCACTGCGCTGATTTTGTTTAAAACGCTGCTAAAGGTTGACATGACAACTTCTAGGCGAGTTAACAGTCTAGAAGCAACTGTTTTAGAAACATCTGCTAAAAAGGTGGATTATTTGACGAAGTCTTTTCCGTATATGTGTTTGTTCCATCGCAACTGCTGATTTATTAGTTGCCAGATCGGGAGGCAAACCTGAGCATTCTATTCAATGTAACTATTATTATAATCATCATCTATTAATTTAGATACGTCACAAAACAGCAGTAATTAATCTTAACTGCAGTAAGAATAGACGTGGGCCTACCTTAAAATTTGTAATTTCTGACAGCTTACATTCAAGTTCGTTTTAGTACAGTTTTCCGCTTTCACTAGTTCTGTTGGCATTCTTCCTGTCATCTGTCCGCAAAACATCCATGAACCAAACGCGTTACTTAGTAGTATTGCTAGCACATTAGGGCTATAGCTACTTCATTTTAATCCAAATAAACCTTTACAGAAACAGCTGCATTACACATTTCGCTATAGATACAAAGAGAACAGCGATAGTCATATGTTTAACAACTGGACGCTATATGCTGCCTTAAAATTCCATGACATCGCGAGAAACAAACAAATAAATAAATAAATAAATAAAATTTGTAAATATATTTTCAATTTATTAATACAATACACTTACATTATGATTGTACAGATAACTATAACTAAAAAAAGAAAGAAAATACAAAAAAATAATAATAGTAGAAGTAACTAATACAAAAATGTTAAATTTCTATCGACTAACTCAAAATAGACATACAACAATTACATTTCTACTGGTATCCAGCACCTCCAATACAAAACTAACACCATAATAACAAATAATTCGTTTATGGCTATTTTTATCCCAGTCTCTTTTAATTGTTTATGAGATATTTAAATTTATTTTCTTTTATTTATTTTGAGGTGTTTACATAATTATATACCCTAATTAGTTAAATTTTAATTTATAATGAATCAACTCTTTTACCCTAACTTCTCAGCACTAAAATATATACTAAATTCACAATTCTTAAATTTATACTTCACTTCCATGTCACTTCAGTAATCTATGATAATTTATATTGATATCATATTAACTACAACTGAAAATGGACAAAAGTTCAAAACAGTGATCAAATATTGAACAATTACAAGCATTTATAACGGATATCTCGGAAATGCGTAATGCCACAAAAAAGTTATTTGAAATAAATTATGTGTTTCAAACAGATCTTCATTTTTTGTGTAGTACGTTTTCGTTTATCGCTTAAGTTTGCCAGTTATAAAAGATTATACAAAATTGCTTCCGAATGAAGAGGACCTTCTAGTCTATTCTTAGGAAATTCAAGATATACATTTTATTTGTCATGTAAATATCTTTGATATATGGTTTTTTGAGAAAACAAAAATTCTCGAAACAATTTATAAATAAAGAGTAATTTAAGGTGGGGGAATTTTCTTGAAACTGTTCGTGTCCCATATTTGGAAGATACTTAATTTAAACACCATTTTGTTTTTATCCGACATTTATTTCATGAGTTATATTGTTCACACACACACACGGACCTTTGTATAAAAGTGTTTATTTTTATTCAGGGAGTATGAAAACATGTATTTTCATTGAAATCTGTGTATTGAATGTTTGTTTGGAATGCATTAAATACCCCTGTGTACTGTAGGCAAGTATTAGAGAGAGTGAAACAGCTTTGCAAGGCCTGCATACTTAAATAAATCTATGATGGCTTTCACTTTTCGTCGTAGTCATGTACAGAGAATGCGTGTAAAAACAAAAGCCGAGTGTGTGTTATTGCAAACAACATACATACGATGTGACAGCTGGATCCAAGTTGTAACCCTATCTTTATGTTATATGTGTTTGCATAATATCCATTTAAGTGTGTGTTTTAAATTTTAAGGGTATACATAGATTAAATTTCTAAAGTCTAAATTTATTAGCACTTGCTTTTGAAATTTATACCGCAAGTAACACACCGAACCATTAGTAGGTGCACAAAATTTCATTGAAATATATCCAATAGTTTTTAAATTATTGATTGTTTAATTAATTATTTTGATGGTAAACAAAAATTCTCCATACGATGAAAAAATTTATCTGTTTTGTCTCTGACGAATACTTAAGGGAAAATGTTGGAAACAAGATTTTTATTGATGTTTTAGTGTATTAATTAGATATTATAATTAATATTCCTTCAATGTTAACCGATAAAGATAAATAACTCATAAAACATTTATACTTATTGTTTTGGGTGTTTGGCTACAAAATGTGAAGGAAATTGAACAAAAATTGCATGGTGTGGAAAATTTCGAGCGTAAAAATGTAGAAAAAAAACGGAAAGCGAGAAAAATAGCTTTGAAATTTTAAAGGCCTATTTGACTTATGCGAGACACATTCAAAAATGCATGTAAATTGGTTCTAATCATCAGTAATATACACCAAATACGGATTATGAAACTAGATGATTCATTATTAATAATACACGTATAAACAAAGTGAACTTTTTGAAGGATTTCGCTCAATTTTCACCTATGTGTATCCTTAAGTTAGAACCACAACCTCTTATTAATTCTATAAATGTATTTATTGAAGTTTCTGTATGCCATAAACTCTTAAATAACCCTTATGTGAGTGATGCATTTATGTTGTAGTTATGTGTATTAAAATGTGTACTACAATCTGTACTAATATTATAAAGAGAAAACATTCTAATGTGTGTGTGTGTGTGTGTGTGTGTGTGTGTGTGTGTGTGTGTGTGTGTGTGTGTGTGTGTGTGTGTGTGTGTGACGGACATGGCTTTAAAACAGCTAATGCGAATTTATAAATTACTAAAAGACTAAAATGGATTTACAAAACTGCCGTTGGAATGTCATGGAATAGAAAATGGTTGCTTTACTCGCAGAGAATGCGTTTAAAAACAAAAGCCGGTTACATTTTATTGCAAGGAATGTACATAGATGGCCATGATGTAACACTTCAACATACAGAAGACAGAGTATAAAAAGTGACAAATCGATTCTGCGATGTTATATTTGTTTCTTATCAAACACTACAGATGTAATGAAACAGTGTCAATAACCTTTATTCTAATTCTATAGATGTATGTACTGAAGTTTGTGGGTAATAAAACCTTCTAATAACACTCGCGTAACAAAGTTTTGTTTTATTTCCTTTGTATTTATGTTGTAATCAAATGCGTTAGCAGGACATTCTAAACAATTGTATAAAGAGAGAGAACTGGTAACATTAGAAATAAGTCAACAGATATTTTATATTAACTAGGAAGATGATAATAGGTTATCAAAAATAACAGATGTATTATTAACAGAAGAACTGATAGGCTTTAGGAAAGGTAGAGGTTGTATAGATAACGTCTTTTCTCTTAAACAAACAATCGAAAAACGCAGAGAGTTCAACTTAGAAACACATATTCTCTTTATAGATTATAAGAAAGCCTTTGACAAGGTATGCAGAAAAAAATTATGGGAAATATTAGAAAATAAAGGAGTACCAATACACTTTAATTCTAAAAGACGTTAGACAAGGTTGCCCAAAGTCAACCACTCTTTTTACTTTCTCTACTACGTGTAGTAAGTTGGGGAAGTATTGTATTCCACCCAAAAATTCGATAGCGAGATTTCACTGGAAATACATGTTTTGAGACCCCCTGAATCCAAAAAAGCATTTTTGGAAACATGTCCGTGTGTGTGTCTGTCTGTGAACAGCATAACTCAGAAACGAACAGTCGGATAAACACCAAACTTGGTATTTAGGTTCAGTATCTTCCAGGGATGCGACACGAAGGTTTTCAAGAAAATCCCCCCACCCCAGATTACCCTTTACATGGAAGATTTATCGAAAATTTTAATTTTCTCAAAAATGGCTAACGATTTTGATTAAAATATCATATGTTTAAGATATTTTTATGACAAAATGTATATCTTGAATTTCCTGGGAATGTCTCCAAAAGTATTCTTCATTGTGAACGACTTTTGCATAACTGGTAAACCATAAGAGATAGACAAAATGTTACTACACAAAAAATGTAGATCGCGTTAAAATACACAATTTATGTCATACACATTTGTTTTGTTGAGTGAATCATTTTCGAGATATTGCTTGTTATTCCCTTAAATTTTTCAATACTATTTTCTCAAATGGGAATTCGTTATTCATTTTTTTTGTCTTGGATACACAAAGAGTATTAATCTGTGGCAAAGGGAATGGTGTTGCACCTAGCAACCAGCTATTAAGAGATATGTATGTGCTTAAAGGCTACTGTATTTCTATATTGCCCTTGTAAATATATATTCCCCTTACATCTACAAGGAAATTAGCAATAAGATAGAGTCTGCAAATGTTTATCTCGATTAACATGAAGTAGATGGAGAATAAGCGTTTGTAAAAATAGTTTGTACAAGAGTAAAGAAAGTCATGTGAGTGTAACACATCAGATTTTAATCTATATTTTGACGACATGATTAGATGATGGAAGCAACAAACAGTAAGAGGGATTAATTTGGGGCCAAGAACAGTAAAGACTATGGTGTTCGCAGATGACCAGATATTAATAGCGAAAAATGAAGAGGAACTTCAAAGGATGACATACAAACTAAATTTAATATCAAAAACATGCAGCATGGAAATTTCAACTGAATAAACTAAAGTTATGGCATTTAAATGTACTCACTCGGTCCAGTCTAAAATAATTATAGAAAATAAAAGTATAGAACAAGTGTCAGTATTTAATTTTCTAGAATGTGAAATAACATATGGGTCTGAAATTGGCACAATAAAAAGTTAAATAAATTAAATTACATAACGGGAACTATAAAGAGAATACAAACAATGGCTATCCCCACAGTAACTTATGGGTCTAAAACATGGACATGACAGCAGAAAAAAGGATACAGACAGTTGAAATGAAATTTCTCACAACTATAGCAGGATACACGAGACTCGATAAAAAGCCAAACAACGAAATAAAGCAAAAGTTAAAAATATAAAAATTAAACCAAGTAACAATAGAATGTAGAACTAACTGGAAACAACACTTAGAAAGAATGTCATTAAATAGGATACCCCGAGCAACATATAACTACAGACCCCAAGGATACAGAAACCAGGACGACCGAAAAAGAGATGGACACAACAAGATTTTGGAGCCGGAACAGGCTAAAAACGGCCTAAAACCGTGATGTAGAAGAAGAAGAAGAAGAACTAGGAAGATTATTTTTCTTGAGGGTCGCAGACTGTGTGTCTTTTCCAAGGAGGGTAATTTGGTGTTCTGGGAATGCAGAATCTAGATATTGACTAGCTTCACCTCTATTTCGTTGTATATGTTAAGGATTTCTGTATTATGTTGTTATAACTAAGGGCACTTACTGTAATTATGTAACAATTACTGGAGTAAATAAGGGCGTGCAGTTTCTTGACCGGTGCCCTCAAATAAGCCAAACATGTCTTCTGAGTTGAATGCCATGGAACATGTGAAGTTTAAATCATTATTCGATATTTAAGAAGCCACCTGCAACACGTCGAGTAAACCAGCTAGTCGATATAGGCATAGGTATGCTACTTTTCAGAAAAATGCAAAACGTCTCAACAACCATTTTACTTTCTCTACTCCTTACATATACGAGTAGTAAGTAGAGAAATTATTGCATTCCACCCAAAAATGGATACCGAGGTTTCACCGGAAATATATGTTTTGAGACCCCCTGAATAAGTACACAAAAGTATTTTTGTAAAACGTTTGTTTGTATGTGTCTGTGAACAGCATAACTTAAAAAAATGAAAAGTCAGTTGTTTATCAAAGTTGCTGTTTTAGTTCAACATCTTCCAAAGATGCTACGTGGAAATTTTCAAGATCCCCCACCGCCAATTACCTTTTACATGAAGCATTTTTCGATTTTCTAAAAACGGCTCTAACAATTTTGATTAAAATATCTTATATTAAAGATATTTACATGACAAATAAAATGTATATGTGCTCTTCATTCGGAAGGAGTTTTGTATAATGTTCTATAACTGGTAAACGTTAAGCGATAGACGAAAACGAACTACACAAGAAATGTAGATCTCTTTAAAACACACAATTTATTTCAATTAATTTCATTGTAGCATACGCCATTTCCAAGATATCCGTTATTAATCGTTTAGAATTGTTCAATACTTTGTGATCCTTTTAAAGTCGCATCGATTTTCAGTTGTTTCTCTCGATGTCATGGAAACAGTATGGCAGCATATAGCGTCCAGTTGTTAAACATTTGACTATCGCTGTTCTCTATAACGGAATGTGTAATGTAGCTGTTTCTGTAAACGTTTATCTCGATTAAAGGTAGCAAAATAAGCTTCTATAATGTAGTTTGTGTATTCACAAGGACAGACAAAGTCATGTGAACGTAAGACATCAAGAGTTGTGTGATCTTCAGTAACGTTGTCAAGTTTCTTAACAGATATAACACTAAACAAAGTTTCAATCATCTACAAGCAAGTTCTACCTAAAATTGCGATTTCTTTTGTTATTTCCAGTACCCTCTGTTTACCTGAAAGCCAACTTCATTCATAAATGTACTCTAGTTACAATGGCACCATCTCACACTTGTTTGATTGCATTCTTACAGCCCAAAAGCAGAGATGACGTGGTTTTACACGGGACGGGAGTCGTCGCGGATGAAAATTTGGCCTACACGGCGTCGGGAGCTTGCATGTCGGGCGGGCGGCCTACCGATCGGCGCTGCTTCACACTGACCTTCCTTCACCGCGGCCGCCGTGTCCCCGTTCCCATTCAGCTTCACCTGGGCGCTTCAAGCAGCGCTCTGTACTCGGCCCGCTTATCTTTAAAGCAGCGACTGATAACACTCTGTAAATTCTAGTAAAGAAAGCCCACGTCCCTGCCCAGTTCGTTTGCTGGATACAATAGCGCTGCTTGTTCTCGCATGTTATATGTGCGTCCAGCGCGATGTTTCACCTGTTCATTCATCAAATGCGACGTGATGCGTTTCAACAAGCGCTCTTTCCTTTGCAAACAGATATTGTTACAAATACTAAATAGTTTATAGTACACCTCGAAAGCGCCGGATAATTTCATGTGTGCAAGCGAACCATATTTATTACAAACATAGAAATTCATGAGATAAACACTAGACAAGGGTAACATCCATCATCCAAGTGCAAATCTTTCTTGCTTCCAGAAAGATGTATATTATGAGACCATAAAATATTTAATACTCTCCCTAATGATCTTAAGGGAAAAGTTGACAATTTCAATGTCTTTAAAACTGCTGTTAAAGAGTACCTATGCTCAAAAGCATATTATTCTGTACAAGATTATCTGAATGACAAATTATCCTGATGATAATACATATATAGCCCTGTAAGTAGTATTAGTAAATATCAATGACAACTGCCAGTTTTCCAATTGCCTGCTCTAGAATTAATGAAGCTATTTAAATGTATGTATATTAAGAACTAACAGTAAATGCTATGCATTACAAATAAAATAGAACAAAATGATGAGACGAACAAAGGTACAAGCCTAGTGAATGTTAAAATAACTGTTCTTGCCTATAAATATAATGTTAACCTTATAACGTAGGGAGGTGTTTGATTTTGTACAAAATTACACATATTTGTTTCATTTTGTATATAATATGTCTTTATTTTATTTTAAATGTTCTGTATTCTATGTATTATTTATGTTTATATGTAATTTTTGTACATTTCCTTGACATGTTCTATGTTCACAAGGCTTTATGACTGCTAGTGAACTCACAGAATGTAATCCAATCTAATATAAGTTGTATACAGCTGCTGGTGTGCTGTTATATCGTATTTAGTAACTGGAAATAACATTTATAAACAAA
Organism: Deroplatys truncata; assembly: GCA_030765065.1. NCBI lineage: Eukaryota > Metazoa > Arthropoda > Insecta > Mantodea > Mantidae > Deroplatys > Deroplatys truncata. The sequence continues at coordinate 9,539,689 of CM060987.1, read as the reverse complement.
ATTTATGTGATACATTCACATGACTTTCTCTACCCTCTATCGTTTATTAGTAGGTATACAAGCCTATTCTTACTAAAACTTATTCTTCTATCTACTACATTTTAATCGAGATAAATCTTTACAGAAACAGCTACATTACACATTTCGTTATAGAGAACAGCGATAGTCAAATGTTTAACAACTGGGCGCTATATGCTGCCTTAAAATTCCTTACTGTTTCCATGACATCGCGAGAAACAACTGAATGCTGAAAGAACGAAGGGAATGCCCAATAAATGAACAATTCGAACGTTTAATAACGGATATCTCAGAAGTGGCTTATGCCACAAAACTTATTTGAAATAAATTGTGTTGTAAAGAGATCTACATTTTTTGTGTAGTACATTTATGTCTATCGCTTAACATATACATTTTTATTTGTCATGTAAATGTCTTTAATATTTTGTGTTTTAATGAAAACCGTTAGCACCAAAAATGTCGAAAAACCTCTCTTGTAAAGAGATGTCTGTGGTGGGAGATTATCGTCGCATTTTTGAAGGTACTGAACCTATATAACAAGTTTGGTATTTATCCGACTTTTCCTTTTACATTTATGCTGATCATACATACGGACCTTTTTGTAAGAATACTTTTTTTTTATTCAGGGTCTCAAAACACACATTTCCAGTGAAATCTCGACACAGAATTTTTTTGTAGAATACAATGCTTCCCCTATTTACTACATGTAGTTGGGAAAATAATAATGAACATGTTAAAATGTGATTTTACACAGACTGTATCTCAGCTACAGAATATTCTATGGGTTTGCTATCATAATGTAACATTTTAACGTAAAACTAAACGCCTTTTGCACATTGTGCCTAGTATTAGTTACCTAATCTGAGGAATTTGAATATTTCACACAAAAGTAACGTTTCACTTCTTTACTATTGCACACTTCACATTGTTTCTATCATCATTGTTTATTGTGGAAGTACCTAAACTATCGTCAGCAGTTCCAGGACTGTGTACTTTCTCCTTGAAGCCATCTTGCGTTCTACATTTTGCGTGCTTAATGCAACAATGTAGCAGTAAAACAGCTCCATATAAGTGCACAATGCAACAATAGGTTCCACCAAATACATCAACAATGCAATATGTGGCAACAATACTCAGTGCAAATCTAGAACTGCTAATTAAGTCGATGTGAGAATATTTGTAAAATTTCCAGCTCTTAGCTGTTTTTGAAAAGGGAGCAGTAAGCAGCCAAACTTTTAAATGGTTCAAAATGACTCCAACAGGGTTTCTAGTGTTAAAGCTTTTTAATATCCACTTTTTTTCATTTTATGTATCTTTAGTGTCCACCGCCTGTGGTGCCGGATGTAATAAGAAAATACGTTATACACAACACTTGCGTCCATGAACTGAAAAAAGAAGTTTTTTCAAGGCAACTTCACTTGTATTTTTGCGGACACAATTTTGTAAAATAAACAATGAACTTTTAAATGTATTTCAGAACTAAAATATCTTCTTAGTTGAACTATTTAGGAATAAAAATGTTTATTCGAAAAGATTCGTTTATATTTGTAATCTCTGCTAGAGACGGATTATAATCTGAAAAACTGTAGACATTTTAAAACCAAATTTTTTTAAAGATACACTATATCGAGTTTAAATCATTATAAATAAGATTAAACATCCACAACAGGAAAAGTCAGATTAGTTTATTTTCGCACTGAAAAGATTTACATATTGATAAAAGCAGCAGAGGCATTTAATAGAAAAATGAAAGAACCACGCTCTGCTACCAGTATGAAGCACAGGTCTATCGGTTGTTATTTTTGTCTGGAGGGAGAGCACTCCTTTTAAAATTAAAATTGTTCTCCATACCCAAAATATAAATGAAAGTGTGTGAATTGTTCAAAGTTTAAAACCAAAATAACTAAACGCAGCGTTTGAAACATATAGGACATATACGAGTTAACACTTTTACTGCTGAACATTTCTTCCTAAAGCAGATGTAATCTCAGGTGTTAAAGGTGACATATAAACGGGACGAAATAACTGAAATATTAACTTGATTCAATATTAAGAAATGAATTGTTTCTGTATTAACTGGGAACCACGAAAAAAACAGCACATATTTTATGTAATGGGAGTTTACCAAGCTGAAATACATCATCATCATCATCATCATCATCATCATCATCATCATCATGTCTTTACTCCATGGTTTAAACATCTTTGTTTTTTCCATCTTGACCATAATCCTTCCATTTTTATATAGTCTACCTACATCTCTTTTACCAGTTCTATAATAATTTGTAGATTTATTTTGAAAGTCTTGTATTATCAATCCAATTCACTTTGGTTTTGTACACTGTTGAAGTTTAGACGAAGTGCAACAGCCCCAAATGTCCAGGACATGTAGAGGTTCATTCAGAATGTGTTCTGGATAAAAGTTTTGAACATTATAAACTTGTGGAGTTTACGGAGCTGATAGTGTACTCAAACACTAACAACAGATTTGTTTCAGTGTTAATAGTTACTTCAAGAATTGGTGGCGAACTTTCCATCCCAAAAATGCAGTTCCTATTGAAACAAACAGTGAGGGTACACCACGAGATAAGAAACAATACTTAAACATTACAGATTTTATGGACTTCACACATTCAAAGGAGCTTGTTGGAACTGTGAAAGATAGAATGAACATTGATAATCAAGAAGAGCACCCCTTTGTGCCCATTCCACCTTTAAACAAACGTTATACTGAGGGAAGACTGCCAATCAATTCATAGAAAATAGAAGACATAATTAAACTGGGACATTATTTGCCTAACACTGTTGAAATATAGGCATTTATCTACATTTCAATACTACCTACTTCCAGAATTAGGGTTGCCATAATCTGATAATCCAAAACCAGGACTTCTGGTTTTTCGTAAGTTTAATCGTTTTAAAGAAATGAAATTTTGAGGAACAAGGAGTCGTAGTGTAGGAGAAATATGCAATAAATTAATAATCCAGAGTTTTGGAAGGAACTCCTTCATTGTACTTTATCTTAAGTAAGCCTATATTGTTAAAATGTATTAATGTATTCAGTATGAACATTTAAGTTTTTTTTACCAATATATTTCTCAGAACTTGGAACATAAGAAAGAAGAATAAGTTTATGAAACTCACTACAAGTTATATTTGTCATGTATTCTATTTGCATTAACTGATTTTAGTGTTAACCTATTCATTTCTTTTATCCACTGAACACTCATGAGGGAAAAACTCTCACTACATTGGTGTTATGACCAGGAATGGAGAAATAATATCCAATAATGTTTAGCAACTCTGAATACAGTTCACTAGAAATGCAATTATTATGCATGAAGGCAACCCATTTCCTATGCGACAACCAACTCTCAGAACTACCATACTTGGCTTCTCCCCCCCAATAAACATTAAATTTGTTGAAATTTAACTCAAATATAGTAAAAATGGAGGACTTTTGTCTTTTCGGCCTGGAAGTTTTTATTTATGAACGCCATACTGAAAATGTTTAGAATGCCATGTTTATAAAAACAAATGCAATTTGTTTATATTTTACAGCTACTTTCTAATGTTTTGCGAGTTGATTGTCATGTAGATTGTTCGATTTACTAGTTTGTTAATTGTCATCATTTAAATATTTTGTGTTCATCCAAAAATGAGATGACTAGAAAACATTTTTAGGCTATGATTTTTTACAATTTTAAATCGTCGTTAACACCTAAACAATGTAAAGATCGGCTTGGAAATGCATTTGGCGAAAAAGCCCCATTTAAGCCTACAATTTATAATTGGTACAGCGAATTTAAAAGAGATCGGTGTTTTCTTTGTGACGGATTTCGTGAAGGACACTCAAGAACTGCTGTTACTGATGAAAATATTTCAACTGTTCGAGCAATGCTTGAAGAAGATCGACGGACATCTTATGAATTTATTCGGGCGACATTGTGCATTGGTATGAGTCAAATCCGAAACATCCTACATCAACAGTTAGACGTGAGAAAACTTTGTTGTCGATGGATTCCACATAAACTGACTCCAGATCAGAAACAACACTGATTGCTACAGAAAAATTCCAAGGCACAACTTCAAATTTGTTTGGAATATAGATACTGGTGATGGATCTTGAATTTATTACTATGATCCTGAAAAGAAAAGTCAGCCGGCTCAATGGTTCTGTTGAATAGATCCTAAGCCTGCAAAAGTTCGACGAATTCGCAATGCTGGTAAGAAGATGGTTGCTAGGTTTCTTTTCCCTACAACGGGCCACATTGCTACTATAGCATTAGAAGATAGACTTACGTTACTACCAATTTACACACAAATGTCTATTTACTGCAAATTTTTGAAAAAGTCCTGAAAAACATCTAAAAGGGAAAATGTTACATCATGACAACGCATCATCGCATACAGCAAAACTAACAACTGAGTATCTGATGTCCTAAAGGTCAGCACCATGGACCCTGCACCTTTTTGTCATCGGAACATTATAAAACCTGTTTCTGAAATGCCTCAGGAAGAGTGGCATCGTTGCTTTAAGGACTGCTTTCATTGAATGCAAAAATGTATTGATGTTAAAGAGGAATATTTTGAAAAACAATAAAATCGTTTTCATTTTTAAGGTAATCCTTGTATTTCCCTGGTACCATAAAATCGCAGACAGTCCAAGAGATCCGTGGCATATGGCAATCCTATAAAACTATAGTCTCTACCACACAAGAGGTCACTGCTTGGACTGGAGTGCTCAATACGGCTATACAAGTCTCTCATACGTCTCATAAGTGTGTGGGGTGCAGTTGAGCAAAACTCAGGTTCATCGACTTCAGGTTATAGGAAACAAACTTCCCCATGGTTCATAGGAAATGATCAGCACTATCAGTAATTTGAAATTCTTCCCATACAACAGTCCTACTTCAAATTGTTCTGAAACAAATTCTTGTTCAGATTAGCGTGAGTGTAACGTATCACATTAGACTTAGAAACTCACACGGCCTCAAGACTCCGAAGATACGAATTTCCCAGACTAATATTTAACCTCGCTCTGTTCTCATTCATTGATCATATTTGTTAAATACCTTGTTACTATTATCTAGCCAAATCTGATTGTTAATATAATTACTTTTGTAATCATTATCATGATGTTAGAGGTAATATCCTCGGTTTGTTGTATGTAAACCAATTGTTAACCTAATTTATCACTGGCTTGTACAGCAATATTGCTGATTGGCCAAATAATAAACATAAAAAAGACATTTTATGATGAAATCTGTGTTTGGACTTCCGTTATTAAAGAATGAAACGTTTGAGAATTCATGTACAACAATCTGAAGATTTTTGAGGCAAAGCATCTGTTAAAATCCAAAAATCCACAGTTTGTTTCTGATTGCTCCGAGTTTTTACTTTCTCTCTCAAAAATTCGATACCGAGTTCAGAAATCTGAATTCCCCTTAACCCAAATAAATTTTTTTAGAAAAATGTCCTTGTGTATGTGTGAACAAAACGAACAGTCGGATAAACACCAAACTTGGTATTTAGGTTCAGTATCTTCCAAACAAGCTACATGAAGATCTTCTAGAAAATCCTCCGGCCCCGAATACCGTTTACATGAAACATTTTTCCAAATTTCTTATTTTCTAAAAATGGCTCTAACGACTTTGATTAAAATACCATATACTAAAGGTGACAAATAAAAAGTACATCATGAATAGCGTATGAAGTCCTCTTCATTCGGAAAGAATTTTGTATAATCTTTTTTAACTGGTAAACGTTAAGTGATACACGAAAACATACTACACACAAAAATGTAGATCTCTGTAAAACACACAATTTATTTCGAATAAGGTTTTGTTGCATCAGCCGTTTCTGTGATATCCGTTATTAAACGTTCGAATTGTTCAATACTTGTCATTCTTTTTAAGTCCCTTTGATTTTCAGTTGTTTCTCGCGATGTCATGCAAACAGTATGGAATTTTAAGGCCAGCATATAGCGTCCAGTTGTTAAACATTTGACTATCGCTGTTCTCTATAACGAAATGTGTAATGTAGCTGTTTCTGTAAAGGTTTATTTGGATTAAATGTAGTGGATAGAAAAATAAGCTTTAGTAAGAATACTTTGTATTGAGGCGATATTTTTAACACTTAAATGATTTCAGTCTAATTATATAATATATAAATTCAATAACAGCCCGCCTTGAAGCAATATGTGTATAAATAACATAAAATGTATATTACAGTCATTGTATATGTTTATATTATTGTATACATGTGTAATTATGTTATGTGAATGTATTACGTAATGTAATAATGTAGGGGCTGTGAGAAATAGGTCAAAAGTTGCTAACAATGAGGTAACCTTGAGGCAATAATAAATTTGAAAGTTTAAGTGCTACTTGTGATTCTTGGAAGCAATATTGTAATTTTAGTGACAGTTTATAAAATAGCCAATCACAACCAGAAAAAGCTTTAGTTAAATGAAGGTATTTTATTGGACTAGGATTAGCCAATCAGAAACTAAAATGGAGCAAAATTTACAAATTTAGAAGTCAGTTGCTTGTAGACAGTGTTCCTAACCGGACGCGAGATGCGTCCTCGAGAAATTTAGTACGTATTCAGTGTGAGACGAAAATAGCTTACGTGTTTAAAAGTGCAAGTAATTAATAAAAAATCTCACAGCTCTCTCTCTCTCTCTCTCTCTCTCTCTCTATATATATATATATATATATATATATATACATATATATCAGTGAAGTGTTATTTAAATCATGTCAAGCATTAATAAAATGGAGTGAAGAAAAACTTAAAATCTGTGTATGCCTACATTCTTAGTCGCACCACTCCCTGATAAGACATTCATGTATCTAAAAAAAATATAAATACTGACGCAGCCGAGGCAAACATAAATATATAATATTTAAAGAAACAGTCAAAAATTCAAAGTTAATATTTTTTAAACATTTGGGGCAAAGGCCACCGGAAAGTACATTTTTGGGGCTACCGGAAACTTTTTACCATATGTGCGGTTGCAAGTACTTTAAGTTCGGCTTCCCAATACTCCTTCTTCAAACGTAGCAGCAACAAACCTACTTCAAATTGGCTCCCAAAGCGTGGTGCAAATAACATAAAGACAATACCTACTAATAAGCGATAGAGAAAGTAATGTGAATGTTTTACATAAGATTTTTACTTTCTCTAGAGGAATTAAAATTTCCACCCAAAAATTCGATACCGAGATTTCACTGCAAATACTCTTACATGTTCCGAGGTGTCCTAAATACAAATAAAGCATTTTTGGAAACATGTCCGTCTGTCTGTCTGTCTGGCTGTGAACAGCATAACTCAGAAACGAAAAGTCAGATAAACACCAAAATTGATGCGACACGAAGATTTTCAGGAAAATACATCCATCCCAAACTAACGTTTACATGGAACATTTTTTTCGAAAATTTTTTTTGCTTAAAAATGGCTCTAACGATTTTGATTAAAATATTATAAGTTTAAGATATTTTATGTAAAATTAAATGGATATGTTGAATTTTCTAGAAATGTCCAATTTTAAAACACAGAAAATGTAGAGATCGTTAAAACATACCATTTATGTCAGAGACTTTCTTTTTTCTTTCTTTTTGTGGAGTGAACCATTTCCGAGATATTCCTTGTTATTTGTTTGAATTTTCCAATTTTTCGTTTTTTTATGTCCTGGACACACAAAGAGAATGGAATGCTCCACATAGCAACCAGCTCTTAAAACATTTGACTATCACTTAAAGCCTGCAAATGTTTATCTCGATTAACATGAAGTAGATGGAGAATAATCGTTTGTAAAAATATTTTGTTGAACAATGTATAGGGAAAGTAATATGAATGTAAGACATGGGCAAAAAGGTTGAAACATGGTGGACAAGAGATGTTTCTGAAATTCATGAAAACGTTTCTCAAAATGTGTATTTTAGGACTGTAGTAAATGCATCAAAATGGAGTAAAAGTAAAACTATTTGGAATTATACAGAAAAATATTTTTTTCACATATTATTTTACTAAAATCATAATACAACAGAGAAATGTGTTAAGACAACAAACAATCTGTGCATTTTCTGAAAAATGCGAAAACTCGGTTGTTTCGTTTTTTGCAATTTTAATATATTATTATGTAATTATATTATTCTTTATATTATTATGTTTTGTTTTTAATATAACGATTTTAATGTCACAAATAGCTATTTAAGTGGTTCTTTGCCGTTTAGGAAAAGCACTAGATTCAGCTTTGAAGTCCATTTTTCTCAACTCTTTTTCTAGCATTTTACACTATTCAAAATGTTATTTCGGCCACAGTTTATAAATTATTGAAATTTTAATGAGAGCCCCAGGAATTATGGTTTTACAAAATATTAAATAGTTCAGCTGTAGCACAACTTATATTGAGACAGTTAAAAAATTCAATAACATATTTACCATTTCTTCTCTCTCTTAAAGTAAATAAAATTAAGAAATGCCTGCACAAGAATTTATTTGTAGTTGTGCACTAAGCTCAAATTCAAATGTTGGGAGCGGTGTGATAAACCCTAGGGTGCAAGGAGCATTCCATATCAAAAAGTGATTAATCATGAATAAAAGGATTAGGTTTTATATACCTCGTCTCAACACTTTTTGCGCAGTATATGTTTTATGTTCTGAGTATAGGACAAAAAAATCTGATGTGTTACACTCACATGACTTTCTCTACTCTTGTACAAACTATTTTTACAATCCAATTCATAATTTTCTTGCAGATGCAAGGGGAATATGGTAGGCTTTAAGCGATAGTCAAATGTTTTAAGAGCTGGTTGCTATGTGGCGCATTCCATTCTCTTTGTGTGTCCAGGACATAAAAAAACAAATAACGAATTCCCATTTGAGAAAAAGTATAAGTATTGGAAAATTTAAGGGAATAACAAGCAATATCTCGGAAAGGGTTCACTCGACAAAAAGAAATTGTATGTGACATAAATTGTGTGTTTTATCGAGATCTAAATTTCTCCTGTAGTAAAATTTTGTCTATCTCTTACAGTTTACCAGTTGCAAAAGGCATTCAGAATGAAGAGAACTTTGGGGGACATTCCCAGAATACTTATGATGTACATTTCATTTGCCATGAGAGCATCTTAAACATATGATTTTTACTTTCTCTACTACGTATAGTAAGTAGGCGAAGTATTGTATTCCATCCAAAAATTCGATACCGAAATTTCACCGGAAATCTATGTTTTGAGACCCCCTGAATCCAAAAAAAGCATTTTTGGAAACATGTCCGCGTGTGTGTGTCTGTGAACAGCATAACTCAAAAATGAACAGTCGCATAAACACCAAACTTGGTATTTAGGTTCAGTATCTCCCAGGGATGCGACGCGAAGGTTTCCAAGAAAATCCCCACCCCATATTACCCTTTACATGGAATATTTTTCGAAAATTTTAATTTTCTCAAAAATGGCTCTAACGATTTTGATTAAAATATCATACGTTTAAGATATTTTTATGACAAATGAAATGTATATCTCGAGTTTTCTAGGTATGTCTCCAAAAGTATTCTTCATTGTGAACGACTTTTGCATAACTGGTAAACCATAAGAGTTAGACAAAATTTTACTACACAAAAAATGTAGATCGCGTTAAAATACAACTTTTTGTCATATACATTTTTGTTGTTGAGTGAACCATTTTCGAGATATTGCTTGTTATTCCCTTAAATTTTCCAATACTTTTTCTCAAATGGGAATTCGTTATTCATTTTTTTATGTCCTGGACACACAAAGAGAGGAATACTCCACATAGCAACCAGCTCTTAAAACATTTGACTATCACTTAAAGGCTACCAATTCCCCTTACATATACAAGAAAATTAACAATAAGATTAACATCTCGATTAATATGCAGCATATGGAGAATAAGCGTTTGTAAAAGTAATTTGTACAAGAATAGAGAAAGTCATGTGAGTGTAACACATCAGATTTTTGAGAAAATAAAAATTTTCTGGGAATGGGGATTTTTTTGAAAATCTTCTTGTCGCATCCTTGGTAAATACTAAACTCAAATATCAAGTTTGGTATTTATCGGACTTTTCGTTTTTGATTTCACAGACAGACACACTCGGACATGTTTCAAAAAATAATTTATTTGTATTCAGGGTAACTCAAAACATATATTTCCGATGAAATCTGGTTGAGAATTTCTGGGTGGAATACAATACTTCCCTTACTTACTATACGTAGTAGAGACAGTAAAAATTATTTGAGACAAATCGTGTGTTTTAACAAGATCTACATTTTTTGTGAAGTAAGATTTTGTCTATCTCTTACGGTTTACCAGTTATACAAAAGTCAGTCTGAATAAAGAGGACTTCACAGACTATTCCCAGTAAATTCAAGATATACATTTCATTTGTCATGCAAATATCTAAAACATACGATATTTTAATCAATGAATCGTTTTTTTTAGAAAATCAAAGTTTTCGAAAAAATTTCCATGTAAAGGGTAGTTTTGGGTGCGGAAATTTTCTCGAAAATCTTCGTGTCGTATATTAGAAGGATAGGAAGTTTGGTATTTAACCGAGTTATGAGTTATGAGTCTTTGAGTTATGCGCGCGTGTACCTTTGTCTAAACACTTTGTGGGGGGTTCAGGGGGTGAAGTATTTACGGTGAAATCTCCACATCAAAGTTTTGGGTGGAATAAAATACGTCCACTACTAGCAGAAAAAGTAACAATGAAATAAGGAATGTGCCAGTATATATTTCTTACAATATGCTATGTATGGCAAAATAATTTTCTTTGGAGAGTTTTCGGTTCTTGAATGAAACAGATTTTTATAAAAATTTTGTTCAATGGACATGTGGGATTTCTGAAATTCACCATTCAAATGATGTATCCATTTAGATCTGCTTTATTCATTTAATTTACTTTTAACTCTTCTCTAATTGTTTTATTATTTATGTCATCCAAGAAAGTGCACCCTGTTAGTTGTTTTCTTTAAGAATTTCACTTCTGCTGTTTTTATCTTATTCTTAAATTTTCTGTAGTCATATCTCAGATCCATTCTCTTTGTTTTATGCAATTTTATTTTAGTATTTCGTTTTGTTCTATTTTACACACGAGTTGTAAATAATATCCACCTGAAGATTATGAATAATAATAATAATAATAATAATAATAATAATAATAATAATAATAATTCATATCCTTATTTAAGGCTACTAGCCTGTACATAAGTCGGATGTTAAGGGTGGTAACCAAAGCTTTCTGACATGCTTCATTTTTATAGGGTTCACTTCCGTATATGGTTGCGTTCTCTACGGCTTGGGGTCCATCTGCCCTTTTGCTAATTTTCGTGTACCCGTGTATTTCAATTCTCCGGTACCACCAATATCTAGAAAGTATTCCCTTACCCACCACCTGGGGAGGCACCGGATGGACGACTAGCAACCCCTCAGGGCTAAAATATTATTATTGTTATTATTATTATTATTATTATTATTATTATTATTATTATTATTATTATTATATCGTTTTTTGTAGATTAGACTAGATTGGATTGCATTCTGTGAGTTCGCTAGCAGTCACAAAGGCTTATGACCATAGAACATGTCAAAGAAATGTACAATATAGTTACATATATATATATATATACAAATATTACATAGAATACAGAACATTTAAAATAAGACATATTAGTTACAAAATGAAACAAATCAGGTGTAATTTTGTACAAAATCGAATACCTCCCTACTGTTATAAGGTTAACATTATATTTATAGATAATAAAAGATATTTTAACTTTCACTAGGCTTGTAGCTTTTGTTAGTCTCATCATTTTGTTCTATTTGATTTGTAATGCATAGCATTTACTGTCAGTTCTTAATATACATACATTTAAATAGCTTTATTAATTCTAGAGCAGGCAGCAAATGTAACTGGCAATTGTCATTGATATTTACTAATACAACTTAGAGAGCTATATATGTATTATCATCAGGATAATTTGTTATTCAGATAATCTTGTACAGAATAATATGCTTTTGAGTATACACACATTTAAGTGTTTAGTTATGTGGTGTGGGTTATGTTGTATAAATTTAGATTCTTTAGACGTTTCGCTTGCAATATATAACATGTCACTTGTTTTAGTTTCCTTGGTGTTTGATACACTATTTTTGAACAGTATAACACTTTTTACTATTCCCAAAATGTGTCTTGTATAATGTACAAATTGTCTTTGGTATCATTTCTAAGCCAAGTCTACCGTTGTTGCAACTGCAGAATTTAGCCTAAAATTAACAAAAGTTGAGGTTAAGGTTTGAAACCGCGTGGATATATATTTGTTTTGTTATCAACAACACTTTACTACCATTTTGCTTTCAGATAAATCAGCAGCCAATAAATACGTTCTTTAACACATAGGTATTTAACAGCTTTTAATGCATTGTCGTTTCTTTGATCTTACAAAATCATTTGACAGGTTTTAATTAACAAACTCAAGTTTTATGGCCTAAACGACATTAGCTCTACTTTCAATTCTTCATACCTCACCAATAAATATCAACTGTGTTCTTTAATGGCAAAATGTCCGATTTTAAATTACTGTAGTCTGGCGTCCCCAAGGCTCCGTCCTTGGTGCTGTATTGTTTTTTGTTATGTTAATGACCTTCCTGTCCTGAATCAGGATGTGTAAATGTTTTAGCCTTCAGTGTCACGAATAAAAATTTAAAAAATATATTGAATGAGAAACTAGAAGAGGTAAATGGTGCAGTGATAATAATTTGGTAATTAATGCTAATAAAACAAACTATTAACTCCAGTCTTAGCAGAAGTAATCCTATGTCAGGAAGTGCAATAAGATTGCTAGGCATCCATTTGAGTATCATTTGGAATGGCATAGTCACATAAACTTCATTGGAAAGAAATTAAGCAAAGGTATTTTTATGTTAACAGTGTTTAAGAAGATTATATCAACAAACTCTCCCTCAGTTTCATATTACAGTCATCTTGTTAGGGGGCAATCATGCTTCAACTCACCCTCCCTCTATTCCTTATTTAGAGCAATATCAAAGGCAGACTTTAGTAATTTAGGTTTGCTAACCTATGGCGTACCACAAGGCTCAATATTGGGCCCATAATACATATATACCGAGTGTCCCAGAGCACCCGTATCAGCCGTTTTTCTCTAAAACTACAAGATACTTGTTCGTAAAAGCAATTTGATAACCAAAACCTATGTAAAGAATTTATTGCTGGTATTCCCATTTTCCGAAACAAACCGGAAGTAGGGATACTCGTTGTGAACTTTTAAATGCGAGCATGGGTTGCGTAAGATATCATTGGATGGTACTTTTAAAATAAAACATCTTTTACAAAAACTGTTTTTTTTCTATCTTCTAATGTTTACTCAGAAATGAACGAAAGACTTCCTAGTCAACATTTTGCCAGTTGCTTGATGGTGTTCCTCTGGCTGTACTGTTACCGATGTGGCTTCAACAGGATGGCTCTCCGGCTCACTTTTCACTTAGGGCTCGGCAAGTTCTTGACCAGTTCTTTCCTGGACGGTGGATTGGACGAGGAGGACCAGCACGTTGGCCGGCCTGATCTCCTGATTTAACACCAAACGACTTCTTCTTGTGGGGGATAATTAAAGATATAGTCTACCAGGTGCTTCCTACAACTACACAATATATAAAAGAAAGAATTCGAGCAGCCATCAACGATGTTAGGAATACAGCCTTGTGTAGCATATGGTAGTGGACATTTTGAGCATTTAGAGTGAGTGTTCACAATCATTACGTACAGCATTTCTCAGAAGATGTCATTCATTTTGTGTTTCATTTGTGGGTAAACAAAACGACACGCTTTTTTAAAAATCTGACTATCGCTTTAGCCTGTTGTATTCTTCTTATACGACAACGAAATACATAATGAAATTTTATCTGTATTAACAAGATGTACATAGAAGAACAAGCTATGTAATAGCGCTTAAAGAAGAGTGAGTATTGAAAGCGATATGAATGCAACACAATTTTTTTGCATGTTAGTACATAAGTGATTTTATTTTTTCTGCATGGTTGTTCTAATATTTGCTTCTGTTTTTGTTGCAGGTCGGTGTTCATCGAATGTGTATTGTTTTACATACAAGTTATCTCCAAAGCTGTCATATATTTCTACCCAAAGATGCTTAAAGCAGGCAGTGATCTACCTCACGCTTGTATTAAAAGGTGCACCGGGACATTTACAAAGTATTGGTAAATAATAAATTATATCTGTAGTGAAAATAAGTGAGAAAATGAACGCGTTTCAGAAAACGCTCAAATAAAAGGCGAAGTGGAACATTGAATGTATATAGACGTGTATTCGCATTTGTTTTTTGTATTTTCAAATAAATGTTGCTGTCACTCAAGTGCGGATAACATGATTTTGTGATATGGTTTATGTTTATTTAGTGGTGGAAAAAAACACATTACAAAAATACTTTTTTTTTCTGATATTTTGGAAAAATCAAGTTGAGAGTATCAAAGATCAAGAAGTCTCTAGTGATATCACCAGATGAAATCTTATGATTAGGCTCGACATTTTCCTGCTTCGTTGCTTTGTTTAGGATCGTAGGCTTTGTATATATAGATATGTTTAATGCTTATTGGAGTAAAATATACTAATCTTACAGTGCCTATTATCACAGCGTTTGCTTTTCGTAGCTTAAGGTCCTATTATGATTTTTTTATGAGAACTTTTATTGGGGTTTTTGTCTATCATCATTTTGTTATTGGCGGTTATTTATTAATATTATTTAATAATGTCATGTCAACCTTAATACTGCAATAGATATTTCGCTCTCTGAGTGTTGACAACGTGCCTGAGGAAGTTTGTAATACCGGCATTTCTTTCCTAACGTCAGCAGTTGAACTGTTTCGTGTAACAATAAAGTGTACGATAAATCTATTGGTTTACGACTGCGAAATCTATCGTTTTAGTATTATGGGGATTCATATAAATTGTCTGTATATCTGATATGTATGGTTTCTGAATCAACAATATTGTCCTTAATTCGAACCAGAATGAACCCAATAGCTTTCACGAAAACCATTATTCACGAAAAAATATCCTCGAAGAAAAATGCATTTTTTATATAATACCGTTCAGTAATGTTCATATAGTTAAGTTACACAAATGATTGTAGTTGAAAACAAGCAGGCATTAGTTTTACATGTTCCTGCAAAGTTTCATTACTTTCAGAGAAAAAGGTGAATAAAGCAAAGAAAATGTACTTTTGCGGAAAAATAATTTAAAGTGGAGTGACAGGTTTTTAGAGGGCGCACTGCCGTTTTAAATAGCCATTCAAGGGTGTAAATAATATGGCAACCATATAAATATATAATTCTGTTCCGCAACAACTGCACAATTGTTTTAAAAAATCTCAAGTGTTACATTCACTTGACCTTCCGTACCTTCTATATCTTATTAGTTGGTATACAAAGTATTCTTACAAAAGCTTATTTTTCTATCTACTTCAATTTAATCAAGATAAACCTTTACAGAAACAGCTACATTACACATTTCGTTATAGAGAACAGCGATAGTCAAATGTTTAACAACTGGACGCTATATGCTGGCCTTAAAATTCCATACTGTTACCATGACATCACGAGAAACAACTGAAAATCGATGAGAAAGAATGACGAAGTATTGAACAATTCGAGGTACTAATAACGGATATCTCGGAAATTTGAAATAAATTGTGTGAATTAAAGAGATGCACATTTCTTGTGCAGTATACGTATTTCGTTTAACAGTTATACAAGATTATACAAAATTCCTTCCCATTGAAGAGAATATCCAAAATATACATTTTATTAGTTATGTAAATATCTTTCATATGTAGTATTTTAATCTAAATCGTTAGTCATCTTTCGGAAAATAAAACTGTTTCATGTCAACGAACATAACAGACAAAAGTTGGTTAAATACCCACTACTTAAGCTCAGCATCTTCCAAGGATCCGACACATGGATTTTCAGGAAAATCTGCCCACCCCAAGCTATCCTTTACATTAAAAATCTGATGTGTTAAACTCACATGACTTTCTCTACTCTTGTATAAACTATTTTTACAAACGCTTATTGCTAATTTTCTTGTAGATGCAAGGGGAATATGGTAGGCTTTAAGCAATAGTCAAATGTTTTAAGAGCTGGTTGGTATGTGGAGTATTCCATTCTCTTTGTATTACCAGGACAAAAAGAAAATGAATAACGAATTCCCATTTGAGAAAAACTATAAGTATTGGAAAATTTAAGGGAATAACAAGCAATATCTCGAAAATGGTTCACTCAACAAAAAAAATGTACATGACATAAATTGTGTATTTTAACGCGATCTACATTTATTGTGTAGTAAAATTTTGTCTATCTCTTATGGTTTACCAGTTATGCAAAAGTCGTTCACAATGAAGAATACTTTTGGAGACATTCCCAGGAAATTCGAGATATACATTTCATTTGTCATGAAAATATCTTAAACACATTGTATTTTGATTAAAATTTTAGAGCCATTTTTAAGAAAATTAAAATTTTCGAAAAATTTTCCATGTAAAGGGTAGTTTGGGGTAGGGGGATTTTCTTGAAAACCTTCGTATCGCATCTCTGGAAGATGCTGAACTTAAATACCAAGTTTGGTGTTTATCCGACTGTTCATTTCTGAGTTATGCTGTTCACAGACATACACACACGGACATGATTCCAAAAAAAATTTTTTATTCAGGGGGTCTCAAAACATGTATTTCCGGTGAAATCTCGGTATCGAATTTTTTGATGGAATACAATACTTCCCCTACTTACTATACGTAGTAGAGAAAGTGAAAAATGTTTATTTTCTCAAAAATTGGTCTAACGATTTTGATTAAAATACCATATGATTGGATACCTTCATTACAAAGGAATGTATCCTGAATTTTCTGGGAGTAGCTTATTCTGAATGACTTTAGTATAACTGGTAAACCGCAAGAGAGTTACGCATTTATGAGATATTCCTTGCTATTGATCTAAATTTTGAAATGCTACCTATGTATTTTTCAAACGGGATCGTTATTTGTTTTTATTTTTAATACTTTACTTTCTCTACCACGTACATAGTGGATAGAGAAGGTATTGTATTCCACCCAAAACATTCTATACCGAGATTTCGCAGAAATGCACGTTTTGAGGCTCCCTGAATAAAGAAAAAGGCATTTATAGAAAAAGGTCTGTATGTGTGGGGGTGTCTGGAACAGCGTAACTCAAAAAGGAAAACTTGGATAAATACCAAACTTAGTATTTAGGTTTAGTACGTACCAAAGATGCGACACGAAGATTTTCAATAAACTCCCTTTATGTCAAATTACCCTTTAAATGGAATAATTTTCGAAATTTTTATTTTCTAAAGAATTCCCATAATTATTTGTATTACAATAGCATATATTAGAGATATTTACATAATAAATAAAATGTATGTCTTGAATTTTCCGGAATAACCTGTGAAGTCCACTTAATCGGAGGGAAACTTGCATAATCTTGTATGACTGCTAAACGTTAAGCGAAGGCGAGAACGTACTATACAAACACTGTAGATCTCTTTAAAACACACAATTTATTTTAAATAAGATTTTTTGTGGCATGAGCCATTTCCGAGATATCCATTGTTAATGGTTCGAATTGTTCAATACTTGGCCATTCTATGAAAGCTCGCGATGTCATGGAAACAGTATGGAATTTTAAGGCAGCATATAGCGTTCAGTTGTTAAACATTTGACTATCGCTGTTCTCTATAACGAAATGTGTAATGTAGCTGTTTCTGTAAAGGTTTATCTCGATTAACATCAAATAGATAGGAAAAAATGTGTGTTACATTCACATGGCTTTCTTTAACCTGTATCGTTTATTAGTGTATATACATGTTATTCTTAGGAAACTTTATTTTCCTATCTACTTCATTTTAACTGAGATCAACCTTTGCAGAGATAGTTACATTATAGGTGCGCGGAGACTTATGGGCCCCAAAACATGCATTTCCGTTCAAAACACGGCATTTAATTTTTGGGTGGAATACAATACCTACCTTCTCTAGCTACTATGTATGTGAAAGAGAAAGTAAGACACAATAGTGGGTAGAGATATTTATGTGAATGTAATACACAATATTTTATTTCTACTATGATAGAAAATACATTAATATCGAGCTTCTTGCTACCATTGAGACTTAGGATGTTTTATAAGAAACGTAATTAGAATATGTTAATTGTGTCTCCTTATTCGTATTGGTGACAGTTTGTGGCATGAAGGGGATGAAATGTCAAACTCTAGGGCTAGTGTAACCCCAGATACTTAAACCCACAAGGAAATTTGAGAATGTGAGGTATACCTACTTGGTTTACATTCCACGTCATGTGTATAGCTACCTGACGGTGGCACCTGGGTTCTGAGCGCTAGTTAATAATTGCAGACAGGCAAAATATTAATAAAACAATCCCAAAATATGACCTTCTGTACCATTCTTCAATAAACTATTCTTTCAAAAGCTAATTCTATTATCTACTTCTTGTTATTTAAAGAAATGGTTTTATTGCATATTTTCCCCAGGTACAACGCGAATACAGCACGCTTAAGCGATAGTCATATCTTTTACGTGATGGCTGTGAAATTCCGTTCTTTTTGTGTGAGCACGAGAGAAAAAAATTATGATGTGATGCAGTAACATGACTTTCTCTAGCCTCTGTCGTTCGGAATACAAACTTAGTAAAGCTTATTTTCCTATCTACTTCATTTTAATCCAAATAAACCTTTACAGAAACAGCTACATTACACATTTCGTTATAGAGAACAGCGATAGTCAAATGTTTAACAACTGGACGCTATATGCTGGCCTTAAAATTCCATACTGTTTCCATGACATCGCGAGAAACAACTGAAGGTTGACAGGACTTTATAATAATGAAAAGTATTGAATAATTCGAACCATTAATAACGGATATCTCGGAAATGGCTTAAGCCACAAAAAAAAATATTTGAAATAGTTTGTGTGTTTTAAAGAGATTTACATTTACCAGTTATGCAAAAATATACAACATTTCTTCCTAATAAAGAGAACTACATGGGCTATGTCATGCAAATATCTTCAATATAAGTATGTATTTTAATCAAAATTGTTAGGCATGTTTTTGAAAATCAATATTTTTGAAAACTATTCCTTGTAAAAGGTAGTTGGTGGTGGGGGAATTTTCTTAAAAATGGCTATAACGATTTTGATTAAAATATCATATATTTAAGATATTTTTATGACAAATACAATGTATATCTTGAATTTTCTGGGAATGTCTCCAAAAGTATTCTTCATTCTGAACGACTTTTGCATAACTGGTAAACCAGTTAGAGATAGACAAAATTTTACAACACAAAAAATGTAGATGATGTTAAAATACACAATTTATGTCATATACATTTTTTTTGTTGAGTGAACCATTTTCGAGATATTACTTGTTATTCCCTTAAATTTTTCAATACTTATTTTCTCAAATGGGAATTCGTTATTCATTTTTTTGTCTTGGATATACAAAGAGTATTAATCTGTGGCAAAGGGAATGGTGCTGCACCTGGTAACCAGCTATTAAGAGATATGTATGTGTTTAAAAGCTACTGTATTTCTATATTGCCCTTGTAAATATATATTCCCCTTACATCTACAAGAAAATTAGCAGTAAGATAGAGTCTGCAAATGTTTATCTCGATTAACATGAAGTAGATGGAGAATAAGCGTTTGTAAAAATAGTTTGTACAAGAGTAGAGAAAGTCATATGAGTGTAACACATCAGATTTTTTGGTAATAGGATTTTGTTTTATCTCTTATGGTTTACGCATTATACACAGTTCCTTTAGAATGAAGAGAACCTGGGATACTGCCACTAAAGTCAAGATGTGCATTTTATTTGTCAGTACTATCGTTATTCAGTTGTTTCTCGCGATGTCATGGAAACAGTATGGAATTTTAAGACCAGCATATAGCGTCCAGTTGTTAAACATTTGACTATCGCTTTTCCCTTTGTATCTATAACGAAATGTCTAATGTAGCTGTTTCTGTAAAGGTTTATTTGGATTAAGTTGAGGTAGACAGAAAAATAGTTCGTAGGACCTACATAAAAATAACCGATGGTGGGAAGAGAAAGCCATGTGAATGTTCCACATCAGAATTTTTTTGAAGTGGTAAGGATATGTTTGTTTTTTCTGGTGGTCATGCAAAGAGTATAGAATTTCTGAGTCGTTACGTAGTTCATTTATTTGTACTATTAACATATGGTGTCGTCATGATCATATTAAAATCATACATTACACATTCATTTCATAAAAGTCGTCAACTACTGTATGTCCTTATGAGCAGCATATAGTATTTCCATCGGGTCCTATTTCTTGCCAACTTTTACTTCATTTCGTGTTTTCCCTTCTTTAGCAATTTCTTCGACAACTGTTTGCCTTCCATGTGTTTCTTGGTCTTCCTTTTCCTCCACCACCCTGAAGATTCCAATACAAAGCTATTCCTGCCGCTGCTTTATCTTCTTTTCTTAGTGTGTGTCTTATCCACTTCCACTTTCGTTCTTTTTCTATTTCTATTGTAATCTCTTGTGTTCCATAACTGGCCATCTTATCTTACAATTGTTCTTAAACATCTATTGACAAACGTTTGTAGTTAGCTATGACTGATTTCACATTACTATTGAACATTTTGATAAGTCTTGATATAACGTTAGATTTCCAGATTGGATATAATAGGGCAAGAGCAGAATTTCCTTTCTTTATTCTATTCTTAACATCTTCAAGGGCTCCACCATCCTTACCAGTTACACTATCTAGATATCTGATTTCCTGAACAGTATCAATATTTTTGTTTGTTTTCTTACTATTTAGTCTAATTTCTTTAGTTTTCTTTATATTCATTTTCAGATGGGTCTTTTTAATTGCTTGTAATAGAGTATTCACTTTATTTCTGTTTGTTTCATTTTCATTAATTAAATTGATTTAAGGTGTTCTGGTTATTTGCCAAACAACACCCGATTCCGGTGGCCTCCGGACTTGCTCTCCTCGGATCTTGAGGCAGACTGTCAGCTTTATAAAGAGGGTTAAAAATCAGTGCTGCAGGGATGCTTCTAAATACGGATCGCGCACATGCATACTCCGCACACTATTACACTGGGTATTTTTCGTTCCGCAACTCTCCGTTATTTACTCACGAGTGATGGTAACATGCACTAACCTTGTCCATCTGCTTGAAGACATTCCTAGCATCTTCGAATGAAATTTCCATTCACACGCGTAAGTGCTTCTGGTGCACTGTTCACAATTTCTGTTTTTATATTGCACTTAAGTTCGTCAATGGTGTGTGGATTCTTGCTATAAACTTCTTTTTAAGGTTTCCCACATATACATGCACCAATTTCGTCAATTTTTTCCTCTGTTAGAACATCTCATTTTCACTTCTCAAGTTTAGGGTTTAGTGATCCCGTTCTCCTAAACTTATTAACCAGACGTCTAAAAGTTTCTCTACCTGGAACTGGAATACAAGGAAATTTCTCCTGAAATTGTCTACAAGATTCGGTTTTGACGTATGGTTGTCGGCAGTCATTGCAGGGAACTAAAAACAAGACATTAACACTCTTAAGTAAGTCACACACAACATAGATATCTTGAATAAACACTCACCTTTGAAATGTACAATGTCAACCGTCTCCCCAGTACGGACACAAAGCAGCGACTGATAAACATAACCTTGAACGCGTCATGCGCCATTATTTGTGCATCGAAAAAGTACCGAGGTCACTGCAGTAGGGGCATATAGGCGGCCTGAGGCCTCACCTTAAAACACCCGCACTGAGCTATTAGAAAAGTATTTTGTTTTACACTATACTTGCACTCACTTATGCATACTTTCCTCAACATGGACTTAAGAAAACTTCTCAAAGTTACTCCTATATTGGCATTAAACGTTTTAATAAGCTACCTCAAATTGTAAATGTTTTGCATTAACAAATATTTTGTAAGCGATTGAATTCTTGGCTTGTGGATAATGCATTTTATTCTATTAATGAATTTATTGATCTTAATGTATCTGATATTGATATTTAATTTTTATGTTTTTGCTGTAAAGTTGTACAAGGTGTAGTTTATATTATTGATTGTATTTTATTGTATATACTGACAATGTCTATTGCAGTTATATGACTGTTTAATGAGAACAAAATTGATACTGATATAAAAAAAATCAGAGTTTTTCATGTAGGATAAGCATAAACGATTGATAAAACTGTAAACTGATCTATTACTCGTAAAATAAAGGAACAGGCCCGAACAAACAGTGCTGGCAAGGTTAGCATACCTAAACGAATAACGAATGCCTTTGTTGTTGCTCCATATATTAATTTTATAGCTTTCTCCTGCAGAATAAAGAGAGAGGTATGATTGCCCCGTAACAAGACCCGTATTTAAATTCTTATTGAATTTTCTGACATAGAATTACTTCTGCTAAATATCGAAGTTAGTTATTTCAGTTTTATTATTATTATTTTTTATTTTTATTAATTACCAAATTATTAGCACTACACCATTTATTTATTTCTACTGCTACCTGTTCGAATTTCTCATTTAAAGACTTTTTTTCGTGATACTGATGGCTAAGTCATTTGTAAACATATATACATTCCGACACCCATCATAAACCAGGGCAGGAAGGTAATTATACATATATAAGATAATACATTCACATGACTTTCTCTACCCTTCGTTTATTAGTGGGTATACAAAGTATTCTTACTAAAGGTTATTTTTCTATCTACTACATTTTAATCCCAATAAACCTTTACAGAAACAGCTACATTACACATTTCGTTATAGAGAACAGCGATAGTCAAATGTTTAACAACTGGACGCTATATGCTGGCCTTAAAATTCCTTACTGTTTCCATGACATCGCGAGGAACAACTGAAAAGCGACAGGACTTGAAAAGAATGGACATGTATTGAACAGTTCAAACCTAATAATAACGGATATCTCGGAAATGGCTGACGCCACAAAAAGTTATTTGAGTGTGTTTTAAAGACATCTACATTTTTTGTATAGTACATTGTCGTCTATCACTTAATGTTTACCAGTTATTCAAGATTATACAAACTTCCTTCCGAATGAAGAGGACTTCACAGGCTATTCCCAAGAAATTAAATATATACATTTTATTTGTCATGTAAATATCTTTTATCCATAACATTCTAATCAAAATGGATAGGGCCATATTTTAGAAAATGAAACTTTTCGAAAAATGTTTTATAATAAGGGTAGTTTGGGGTGGAGGGATTTTCTTGAAAATCTTCATGTCGCATCTTTGGAAAGTGTTGAACCTAAATATCAAGGTTGGTATTTATCGGAACTTTTGTTTTAGAGTATACTGTTCACAGACACACGGACCTTTTTCCAAAAATGCTTTTTGGGGGGTTCAGGAGGCTTCAGAACTTCTATTTCCGCTAAAATTTCGACATCGAATATTTGGGTAGAAGATCATACTTCCGCTACTTACTATACGTGGTAAAGAAAGTAAAAACAATATAAGGCCAAGGAAGGAGCCTTGGGGCACTCTATACTTCAGAAATTTAAACTTTGCCATTACAGAATACAGATTCATATATATTTGTGAGATATAAAGAAATAGGAGTAGTTATATCGTTTAGGCCATAAAACTTGAGTTGTTCATTAAAATGTATGTGAAACGGTGTCAAATGCTTTTGTAAGGTCAAAGAAACGACTGTGTACATAATTACCCATTGAAGGCTGTTAAATACATTTTTATAAGCATGATATTGCATCAATTGTAGCACTATAAACCATGAAACCATGTCATTTGTTAAATAAAGAATTATATACTTTTTAAACATCTGACTATCGCTTTAATCTACTATATACTTCTAGTGCGTTTATGTGAATTAACAAGAAGTATAAGAATAAGCCTTTGTAAGAATAGTTTGTAGAAGAGTGAGCATAGAAAGCCCTGTGAATGCAACTTCTCAGATTTTAAAATATATATTTAAAATACTGTGCCTGCAATGATTATATATAAAGAGGAAATTCAAATTATATGACTGCGCAAAAAAAGTAATGTTTTACAAATCTTTACATTTAGCTCTTAAACACCACTGTGTATCCAGGGGAGGTTTTGTTATGGTATTTAATTTAGTTTTAGAGAAAAGCATAAGCTTTTAAATTTAACATTTATACTAATGCATGTGTATATGTGACGTAATCTCAAAAACAACTCAACCGATTTTGATAATTCTTTCGCTATTGAAAAGTGCAATTTGTATTGACGGACATGGGGCTATAAGTACCTACTAATTTCGTTTTATATATTACTAAAATATTAAAATGGATTTACAAAGCCCTTGTTCTTGAACATGAAACACTCGAGTTATAAAAGAACGTATTTATGAAGGCCTTGACTTTAACCGAGAATGCCATGGAGTAGCAAATGGTTGCTGCACTCCAAAGAGTATAAAAACAAAAGTCGGTTACATTTTATTGCAAGGAATACACATAGATGGCCATGATATAACACTTCAACAAACAGAAGACAGAGTTTAAAAAGTGACAATCGATCCGGTGTTATATTTGTTTATGCCATTTATCAAATACTGCAGATAAACTGAAGCAGTGTCAATAACCTTTATTCTAATTCTATAGATGTAGGTACTGAAGTTTCTGGATGACAAAACCTTCTAATAACACTCGTGTAACAAAGTTTTGCTTTATTTACTTTACTTTTATGTTGTAATCAAGTTTGTTACTAGGGCATGATAAATAATTGTATAAGGAGAGAAATTTGCTAACATTAGAAATCAATGAATCTATATTTTATATTAACTGAAAATATGGTTTTTTCTCGATAGTCGTAAACTATGTGTTTTTTTTCCCAAAGAGGCTAACTTGTTGGCACGGGAATGCGGAATCTTATTTCCTTGTGTATGTTAAGAGTCTCTGTATTGTGTGGAAAGTGTGTAGCTGTTCTTACTAAATTACTGTGCGACCAAAAGAATGTTAACGTGTTTAAAATTTAACCTACTGCATTTATCTAATAATTTACTCGATCATTCTGACCGATGATTGTTCCACCACCTAAGGGTACTTATAGACTATGCAGCATTTCCAAAATTTGGGAGACAGTCGGGGGGAGGTTAAGGAAGTCAGCCAGTGTTTCACATCCTTTTGGGTGAATATTATGGGCTGTGCGAAATTACAATTATAAGAGGTAAAGGGGAGGATTCATTATAAAGATCTCTTAGGCAATTGTACAATGATTTCATAAATAAGGGGGAAGTAAATGAAATTAATTCGATATTCGAGTATAAAAATGCACCGTGCAATGTCCAGCATCCAGCCAGTTAATGGAAGGCGTTAGATATACGTCGATATTTCTC
This sequence comes from Deroplatys truncata, assembly GCA_030765065.1. NCBI lineage: Eukaryota > Metazoa > Arthropoda > Insecta > Mantodea > Mantidae > Deroplatys > Deroplatys truncata. The sequence continues at coordinate 9,514,189 of CM060987.1, read as the reverse complement.
ATTTGATAATGTTTTCATATTCCAAACTCCAAAATGGCCGTGATAATGGAAGAAAGGTCTTCAGATAAACGTTTTCTTAACTTTGCATACATTTCCTCCGCTCTTCGTCAAGCTAGCGCTTTGGTATACCTTTTTATGCAGAAATAAAGCATTTGGCAATCCTGCGTGGGCGTATTTTTTTAGAGAGGTATGGTTGGTAACGTTCACCAAGCCACATTGACAGCTACCCAAATGGAAGCAGTAGGTTGGCTCGCAAAAATCTCTCTTAAGTCAATTGTTCTGAGAAATGCAGCTTTTAGACCTGTATCATGTATCTATGTGAGTTTCTTAAAAGTGTGCTTCTCTAGAGTCGAGGACACGATGTGCTACATTGTCTTTCAGTTTTGGTAAGGGTTTGTCAATATAATTGTATGTCTAAAACCTCAAACACTGCGACTTCAAGGGCAGTGAGTGTTAAATGTATTAATTCTAGTGCAAAAATATATAAAATTGTAAGGAACATATTCTTAAAATGTTATGACACTAAGTAATTCATAACGATGATTTCCACAGTCTGTTTTATTCATGTGCACATTGGAGGTATTTCTGTGAATTTTAATTTATTGCAATTTATGTGGTTAGTAAATGCATTTCTTGAAGCCTATAAGCATCTACCCTTTGGCGGTGGAACAATCATCGGTCGTTGGAATGGTCGAGTAAGTTTTTAGGTAATCACATTAGGTAAAATTTTCTAGTTTTCAAGCAGAAATGTTTGTTTTACCTCAAGCTACAAGATGGAGTATAGAAAATCAACTTAATGTTTGTGTTCACAGTGATTCAAACCCCTCTCTCCTTACCATTCTTGAGAAGTATAACAACACCCCTCTGGCAAATACATTTAGAAGGAGCATTATTCAGAATACTAAATAAATTTGTTTCTTGTGGGTTAAGGGTTGGAATTGTTGGAAACGACAGAGTTGATCAGATCTCAAAACTTTCTGCCAAATCCCGCCTGAAATTTAGCTATTTGTTATGTCCAAATTCATATTTAAAAATGTTCTGAAGAAAGAAATAATAGAAAGGTGGAATAACTTGCGATTAAATGGCTTAAATGGACAACTAACATGAAATACTTTAAATAAATGGAGTAAAGCTAATAATCTTCCTTTTAATACATCGAAATGTCAGATTATGTCTTTTTCCAGACTTAAAAGTAACGTTGATTTCATTTACACTATAGATCATATAAAATTGATACAAAAATGATGTTGGAGTAATATTTTATATATTTATGTAACTTATGGCTATGTTTTTAATGCTCTCTTTAGTTTAAAAAACACTAAATGCAAAGATATTTACGGCATGGATAGTGACCTACTTAAATTGGTGATTTCCTATGTAATTGGACCGCTATCTTATGCTGTGAATGAATTTTTTTCTGCTGGTCTTTTTCCTCAGTCTTTAAATAGCATTAAAGTGATACCTGTGGTTAAGCAGGGTGATCCTGGCTATATGGCTGATTATAGACCAATTTCTATTGTTCCAATTTTCTCATTGAATCTAATTCACTTTTTACTGAATCTCAATATGGGTTTAGACCAGGATTATGCACAACTGATGCTGTTGAATACTTAATAAACTCCCTTTTAACTGGATTTGAGAGCCACGCTAGCGCTATGACAGTACTTTGTGACTTGTCCAAAGCTTTTGATTGCGTGAATCATGCAACTATCTGCTATAAACTAGATTTTTATGGAATACGAGGTAAAACCCTCAATTTAATTAGGACTTATTTATCAAATAGCATTCAAGTAACTTCCATTAAGGACACACTCTCTAACTTTGTTAAAATAGATACAGGGGTACCTCAGGAATCTATTTTGGGTCCTTTGCTGTTTTTGATAATGAACAATGACTTGCCTTTAAACACAAGCTGTGATTCAATATTATTTTTGCAGATTACACCTCACTCTTGACTAATGGTTTATCTTTAATTGATATTAATCGATCTATGGATTCCACTTTTCATGAAACTGCTAGATGCCAATGGCTTTAAGCTTAACACTGACAAAACCCAGTGTATATTTTACACTTAAGCAAACTTCTCATTATATGTTCTCTGAAGTTAAAGGCATTGTTTTGGATTCCAAGCTTACTTGGGCTGGTAACATTTCCTATGTCTGCAAAAGGTTGTCTCGTGTACTATTTTTATTCAGTCATTTGAAAACTCACATTCTCAGACACCATCTTAAGCAAACTTATTACGTTTTCTTTCTTTGCATAATTTCTTATGGTATCCATATTTAGGGTAATAATGTCAATATAAACAAAGCATTAACTCTACAGAAAAAGGCCTTAAGAATTATATTTAGTTCAGCGTTTGATGTCCATTGTCGATCTATGTTTAAATATTTTGAAATCCTGACAGTAACTAATGAATATATATATATATATATATATATATATATATAATTCTTTAGTAATTATTAAAACTAATTTGAATAATCATGTATTTCATCATCAGCAACATTATACTAGAAACAATTATTTTATTGTCACACACAAAGTAAGGTTGACTAAACCCAAAAAATGCTGTAATAACGTCGGCATCAATATGTTTAACAGATTGTCAAGAGCTGCCCATTCAGCTAGCCTAAATACATTTAAAGTTTGATTTGGTGCTAACCCATTTTATAGTTAGAATGAGATTTTTTCAAGCCAATACTGAGATTGCATTTTAAAGTGTTCTGTTTTACTGATTCATTTTATCATTTTTATTTTACCACTGGCTTATGTTAATAACTGCTCATGATGCAGTTCTACAGCATCAATAAATATTGAATTGATTTAACGTTTGTCTTCTTCTACTTCACGGTGTTAGGCCATTTTAGCCTGTTCCGGCTTCAAAATCTTGTTGTGTCCATCTGTTTTTTGGTCGTCCTGGGTTTCTGTATCCTTGGGGTCTGTAGTTATATGTTGCTCGGGGTGTCCTATTTAATGACATTCTTTCTAAGTGTTGTTTCTAGTTAGTTCTATATTCTATTATTACTTGATTTAACTTCTATTTTTAACTTTTGCCTTATGTTGTTGTTTGGCTTTTTATCCAGTCTTGTGTATTGCTATAGGTCTGAAAAATTTCATTTCAGCTGTCTATATCCTTCTTTTATTTTCTGCTGTCACTGTCCATGTTTCAGACCCATAAGTTACTGTGGGGATGGTCATTGCTTTATACAGTTGTATTATTGAATCTTTTTCTAATTTAATTTTTACTGTTTTCTTTATGGCTCCCGCTATGTACTTATATTTATTTAACTTTTTATTAATGTCTATTTCAGACCCATCTGTTATTTCACATCCTAGAAAATTAAATATTGACACAGAAAATTAAGTATTTAACAATTGTAAAACATAAGAATCAGGGATTTATTTGTAGTTCATTCTATTACAATAATCCAAGAATTTTTTTCATTTTATATAAAGCATTCGGAAGATCTAACCTTGAGGATGTGTCTATTATATGGAGTCCTTATACTGATAAATATGTTAAACTCATTGAATTATTTTAACGCAAATTTCTAAGGTTCGTATTTTTACATCCTCTACTACGTATAGTAAGTAGGGGAAGTATTGTATTCCACCCAAAAATTCCATACCGAGATTTCACAGGAAATACATGTTTTGAGACACCCTGAATCCAAAAAAAGCATTTTTTAAAAACATGTCCGTGTGTGTGTCTGTGTTTGTGTGTCTGTCTGTGTGTGTCTGTGTTTGTGTGTCTGTCTCTGTGTGTCTGTGAACAGCATAACTCAGAAACGAATAGTCGGATAAACACCAAACTTGGTATCTTCCAAGGATGTGACACGAAGGTTTTCAAGAAAATCCCCCCACCCCAAAGTACCCTTTACATGGAAGATTTTTCGAACATTTTAATCTTCTCAAAAATGGCTCTAACGATTTTGATTAAAATACCATAAAAATGACAAATAAAATGTATATCTTGAATTTTCTGGGAATGTCTCCAAAAGTATTCTTCATTTTGAACGACTTTTGCATAACTGGTAAACCATAAGAGATAGACAAAATCTTACTACACAAAAAATGTAGATCGCGTTAAAATACACAATTTATATCATATACATTTTTTTGTTGAGTGAACCATTTTCGAGATATTACTTGTTATTCCCTTAAATTTTCCAATACTTATTTTTCTCAAATGGGAATTCGTTATTCATTTTTTTTGTCTTTGATATGAAAAGAGTATTAATCTGTGGCAAAGAGAATGGTGCTGCACCTAGCAACCAGCTATTAAGAGATATGTATGTGCTTAAAGGCTACTGTATTTCTATATTGCCCTTGTAAATATATATTCCCCTTACATCTACAAGAACATTAGCAATAAGATAGACTCTGCAAATGTTTATCTCGATTAACATGAAGTAGATGAAGAATAAGCGTTTGTATAAATAGTTTGTACAAGAGTAGAGAAAGTCATGTGAGTGTAACACAGCAGATTTTTTGTGCAGTAAAATTTTGTCTATCTCTTATGGTTTAGCAGTTATGCAAAAGTCGTTCACAATGGAGAATACTTTTGGAGACATTCCCAGAAAATTCGAGATATACATTTTATTTGTCATGAAAATATCTTAAAACATATGATATTTTAATCAAAATCGTTAGACCCATTTTTGAGAAGATTAAAATGTTCGAAAAATGTTCCGTAATCTGGGGTGGGAGGATTTTCTTGAAAACCTTCTTGTCACTTCTCTGGAAGATACTGAACCTAAATACCGTTTTCGGAGTTTATCCGACTGTTCGTTTCTGAGTTATGCTCTTCACAGACACACGCAGTCACACAGACACACACACGGACATGTTTCCAAAAATTGTTTTTTTTTTGGGTTCAGGGGGTCTCAAAACATGTATTTCCGGTGAAATCTCGGTATCAAATTTTTGGGTGGAATACAATACTTCCCCTACTTACTATACGTAGTAGAGAAAGTAAAAATACTCCTATGCTTAGAGTGCAATCCTTATATAATAAATTACACCACTTAACTATTTATATATTTAATAACTTTTCTTTATCCTGTGATCATTTAATACAAAGTATATATTGAGCAAATTATGTAAGAATATTAGTAACTCTGTACTTGTTGTGCTTTGTAATTGTTGTCATTGATTTATTGTGTTTTACTCTAACGTTCTGTATGTTTTAATTATTTGTGATTTTAGCGATATTGTATATATTTAAGTGATATTCTAATTGGGGAAGCTTCTATTGTTCATAAATAAATTAAATGCATTTTTTCTTTCAGTTTTTGATCGAATCTCTTGCAAGTGTTTTACTACAAATTATGCTCTTAAACAGTATGTTACTGGACTCGAAAATTTTAAAAAATCTAGACACACCAGATGGTTTTATTTGCAAGTGTGAAATGTCAGAAGAAACAGTATTCCACGTGCGATCGACAACATCCTAGTAGAACAACTGTGACATTTTAAAATCAATTTATTCACAGCCATCGACAAAATTATTCACTAAGCAGTTGTAACTCTGCTTTTATATCCTGTATTTCTGACATATATTCCGCATTTAATTATGTTTAATAAGTTTATTTGATTTCTTTATGTGTATTTATAACCCTACATGCCATTTGGAGCAATAGAGATCAAACAGTTGTTGGAGAATAAATAATAATAATAAACGTTATAACTTCACTTTAATCCCACAGTTATTTAACAACTTAAAAGCTACACAGTTTTTACATAATACAGAAACCCTTAACATATACAACGAAATAGAGGTGAAGTTTGAAAAAGACACATAGTCTACGACTATCCAGAAATCAATCTCCTCAGTTGTTAATAATAAAATTATCGATTCACATATTTCTAATGTTAGCTGGACTCAATTTTGAGTCTTTATACAACTATTAAACACACATTATTATAAACCACAAAGCAAAACTTTCTTACCTGAAGGTTATTAAAGCATTTTGGCATTGGTATCACATGCGTATCATGCCCTTATAAATAGTTGATTCTCTTTTGTTCTGCTGTGCCTTAATGACTAAATCGTGGTCATCTACATATATATTGCTTGGAATGAAACATACATGCATAATCTCTGAAGTAACAAATATTTTCTACACCATGACATTCTCAACTAAAAGTCAAGGCCTTCTTCGTAAATTCCAATGTATTCGTATTCAAGTACAAAGGCTTTGTAAGTCCTTTTTAATCGTTTAGCAATTTATGAACTGAAAATAGAGGTTGTCATGGTAACAACAGTGCTTTAACTTATTTAGCCACACCTACATACCTACAAACACACCACATTTTCTATCATTATACCATTAGTAAAGATTAATATTTGTATGTGTATTGTGTATTTGAAACCTCAAACACTTCAGCTTCAAGGGGAGAGACCAGCAAAAATACAATTTTGGTGGGATGGATTAATTTTTTTTGTGTAAAAATAAATTAAACTCTAAAGAACCTATTCTTAATGTGTTATGACGTCTTAATAATTATAACTATGATTTCCGAATGCAAATAATGTATTTTATGAAAACTTTGACATTTTCTGCCATATTGCTTAAATAGGAAACGTTTTCGATTTTTTTTTTCAATTTATACTTTCATTTTTTGTTTAACTGTTGGAGAGACAATAATAATGTTTTTTTTTTTAAACCACTAGAATAACGATAGTCAAATATTCAAAAACTGTCCTCTTTAAACTGGTGTATAAATTAGACACTCTTTCCATGACATCTCGAGAAACATGAGAATAGCGACAGCACTGCAAACATTCACAAAGAATTGAAAAATTGAAATCAATATTAACGGATATCTCAGACAAAATAGGTTGTGTGTTTTAAAGAGATATGCACTTTACAACGGGATCAAAGAGAAGCTACAAAGGTTTTAAATGTCACCTACTGTAATTATATAACAACTCTACCATTCCGACCGATGATTGTTCCACCACCAAAGGCTACATATAGACTATGCAGTATTTCCAGAACTTGGAACACTGTCGGGGGGGGGAGGTTAAAGAAGTCAGACGTTCCGTACATACTTTTGTGTGAACATCAGCGGATTCCTCATCCGTTGTTAGGAATAGTCAGGGAGTAAAGGGGAGGATTTAGTATAAAAATCCTCTTCATTATTGTACATAAAGGACGCGGGAGGTAAATAAAATTAACTCCTTATTCGAGTTTAAAAAGCTAACCCTGGAGTGTGGGGCAACCAACTAGTAATAATACAAAGGGAACTGAAACAGCAAAATGGGCAAGACATCAGACAGCACTTAACCACGTAGGAGTTATCAAGAACCTTTATGCAAAATGGAACATGGAAATCAACGCGAACGTAAAGATGCGTAAGGATGACTCGCCTTGTTCAACAAATTGCAAATAAACAATAGATACTCAAGTTTCTACTAGAGTAAGAAATATACTCAGTAATCTCTTGTGTTTGTAAAGAAAATTGGCCAAGCTTTATGTCTGTGACCGTAGCATTCGCTGAGCATATGATATTTGGATGTAAAAAACTTCTGATGTGCTCCATTCACACGACTTTCTCTGCCCTCCAGCGCTTATTAGTGGATATACAAATTATTCTTACGAAAATTCGAGATAAACCTTTGCAGAAACAGCTACATTACACATTTCGTTATAGAGAACAGCGATAGTCAAATGTTTAACAACTGGACGCTATATGCTGGCCTTAAAATTCCACACTGTTTCCATGACATCACGAGAAACAACTGATGGGACTTTAAGAGAATGACGAAGTATTGAACAATTTGACCATTAATATAGGATATCTCGGAAATGGCTTATGTCACAAAAAAGTGTTTGAAATAAATTGTTTTAAAGAGATCTACATTTTTTGTGTAGTACGTTTCCGTCCATTGATTAACGCTTACCAGTTATACAAGATTACACAACATTCGAAGAATGTTCCATGTAAAGGGTAGTTTTAATTGAACGATATTTTCTTGAAAATCTTGGTGTTGCATCTTCGGAAGGTATTTAACCTAGATATCAAGTTTGGTATTTATCCAACTTTTCGTTTTTGAGTTATGCTTTTGACAAACACACACACACACACACACACACAGGGGCCTTTTTCTAAAAACGCATTTATTGGAGTATTACCTACAAAGCAACAATGAAGAAGAAAATCTTAGATTACTAAATAAATTATACGAATTAAACTTATCCGGTTCTATAAAATTAATAAAGCTTTTAATCCCCCCAAAAGTTTTTATAATATTACTAAACCATCTTAAAAAATCCGATGTATTACATTCACATGACTTTCTTATTTTTCTGTTCTTATTTTCGAGCTGCACTTCTAATAAGTGAAACTAATGAAATTATTATTTGTGTTTATAGGTTTATGACTTCATTGCTGGTTTCTATGACGACCGTAAATATCAACAATTACTTTCCTGTACGTTTACAACAATGTTGAATTTTCACAACAATATTCAAAACGCACATGTGCTGTAAAAAAGGAAATTCTCACAGGAATAGCAAGTGAGGTGGTAAACGTTGATTAACAACATAAGCACCAGATGTGGATATTTCTCAGACTCCTGGTATCCAGATGGAACATAGTTACTAATCATTCATTCTCAACATTTAACACAGTCTATGAAACCGTTTAGCAACTTAGCACATTAAGCTGGAATCCTATACCGAACAGTCTGTAAGCCAGAAAGCATGCTATACAAGGCAACACTTCCGCACTAGACTCAGTCTGACGTCAGAGCTAGCCGTTGCCATGGAGATCGCGAATTTGCTTTCCAAACAACATTGATAGCGAGTTTTTGGAAGTTTTTCATATAACTAATAATATTTTGTGTATTTGCGCTGTAATATATTAGTTTCAATTACTTTGGGCAGGCAAGGTGTTTCAAACAGCTGAAGCAGGGCCAAGAGCGTTTCTCTCGCATTGGTTATGTGTTTTGTTCCTGACTGCAAACTCCAGTCTAAAAACTCCCTAGATGTGTCGCCTTTTTTTAATAATTCAACCTGACTTAAGTCTTTATACCTCCAATAGAATTTAATTACACCACATTTGCTTACAGCTACAATTATTTCTATTCAGTAATTACATTTTTAAGCAAGTGTACATTGTTGAACTTACATTTCAATTATTGAGGTTAAGTTAGGTGTGTATTAGTAGTAATATAACGAAAATAATCACTTGTGAAGAACCACCGGGTTTCACAGACACCTCTTTATACTTTGTTACATTATGTACCACATTAATTGTATTACATTACACTTTTATACTTTATTATGTCATCTAACACCCTTGGTTGTGTTCATTACAGCTTGGGCAAACAATACACATGCACACAAGAAAACTATTTTTATTATTTTCGTCGAAATTTGGCATTTACTCTACAAAAAGCAGCTCAAATTGTTATGTTTTTAATATATTTAAATACGTTAAGCGAAATTCCTCAACGGGCCACAAAATAAAGTTTTACCCTATGGACATTTATCCCAAACATATGCAATGTGAGGTTGGTTCGCTTTTATGTTGTCTATGGGTACTAAAACATTTACATAATATTACTAATTTTCATTTGTAGGACAAAGTATATAAAAGTATTCCTTAATTATGCTACACTGTAAGATTTATTTTTCAAGCTGACTTGAACCTGGCGTCGCAAATAGGAAATTTCCCCATCATATGTCACGGCTAAGATGTGATTAGACTCGACAGCATCTTTACCAGTCTCAATTCGTCTTCAAAATATGCTATTATTTCACTCAGTTTCACAACCATGTTATAGCGCAATGCTGACTTAAGGCGGCTGTATTTACCACTATAATTATTTAATAACTATTAACACTAGTAACAACATCTACACGGTGCAAGTATAACTGTATTCCTAGCAATGGTATTTATCTAGGATTGATAAATAATTAATGTAGACTTTTCAAAATAACATTCTCCCAAAGCAGTAGACAGCACAAACTGCATAGCAACCAGTTGTTTGGAAAGAAGGATAGCCTCCTAGCAACGGCTGACGTCATCACTAATGGAGTCTATTGAAATGACTTTTGAACTTTGACACATGAAAATCGTTTTGTAGGGTAACTAGAGGTACCAAACTCCAAAATGAAAAAAACCGAGGCACTTTCTACACGCATTTTATATTAACGTAACCACACCATAAAAATTTTTAATATTTATTTTTTGAGGAAAAAATATTTATTCCCTCCAACCTTTCTGAGAAAGTCACTCTTACATTTAACACTGTTATATAACTAGGAACTAGTGACACCTTTATAACTATACGAAACTGTCAGCAGATTTTTTACACATTCTGTTGATAACCTATTTCTACTTACCAGTAAAGACTCAATAAGGTTGCGTTGTGGGCCGGAATTGAAAAGAAAAACTGAACACTACCGTTTGAATGGCTGCTAAAAACATCTTGTGTTGCATTCGCATTACTTTTTCTACTCATTTTTCTAGAAACTATTCTTGCAAAGGCTTGTTCTTCTAATCGAGATAAACTTTCATTAAACATTTAGACTTTTTTTTTATTTTATTTAGTAAAGCGATAGTCAGATTTTTTAAAGACTGTGACGCTATGTGATAGCTTTGAAATGCCATGCTCTTTGGTTGATTAGAAAAAAACGAATAACGACTTACCACTTGAAAAAAAGTGTAAGTATTTGAGAATTTGAGAACATGGTTTGTTGTATTGTTATTTACCCCACGCTTTGGGAGCCAATTTGAAGAAGTAGGTTTGTTGCTGCTACGTATGGAAAAGCAGTTTGAAGAAGATGTATTATATTTCAACTGTTGGGGAGCCGAACTTGAGGTAGTTGCAACCGAACGTATGGTAAAAAGTTTCCGGTAGCCTTCGCCCCAACATTTAAAAACATTAACTTTATAATTTGACTGTTTCTTTAAATTTTATATATTTATGTTTGCCTCGGCTGCGTCAGTAGTATTGTTAGAGATATGGATTTCTTTGCAAGCTGTGGTGTGGCTAAGAATGTAGGCTTACACAGATTATAATTTTTACTTCACTACATTTAGAATTTGTAAATTTTGCTCCATTTTAGTTTCTGATTGGCTAATCCTAGTCCAATAGAATATCTTCATTTAACTAAAGCTTTTTCTGGTTGTTGATTGGCTATTTTATAAACTGTCACAAAAATTACATTACTGTTTCCAAGAATCACAAGTAGCATTGTTAAACTTTCAAATTCATTATTGCCTGAAGGTTACCTCAGCAACCTTTAAGTTATTATTCTCACAGCTCCTACATTGTTAAATTATGTAATACATTCATATAACATTATTATACATGTATACAATAATATAAACATATACAATGACTGTAATATACACTTTTTATATATTGTTACATACACATATTGCTTTAAGGCGGGCAGTTATTATATTTTATATTATATAATTTGACTGAAATCATTTAAGTGTTAAGAATACTGCCACAAATTGAAACTAATAACAAAGAATATCTCGGAAATTGTTAATGCCACTAATAAATAACTTGTGCACTTTAACAATATCTAAACTTTTTGTGTGGTAAGATTTTGTCTATTTCTTACTATTGAGAATGAAGAGAACTTCACAGGCTATTCCCAGAATATTCAACATATACCTACGTTTTATTTGCCATGTAAGTATCTGTAATATACGATATTTTAATTCAAATCGTTGGAGTTGTTTTTTAGTAAATAAAAAAATTTCGAAAAATGTTGCACGTAAAGAATAGTTTGGAGTTGGGAAATGTTCTTGAAAATCTTTGTGTCCATCCTTGGAAGATATGAAACACACCTTTTTCTAAAAGTGCTTTGTGAGCTCAAAACATGTATTTCCTGTGGAATCTCGGTATCGGATTTTTTGTGTGGAATACAATACAATAGGTACAGAGTAGAGAGGTACCCGGTTAAATGGAATGATTTGGTAACCATACGATGGGAGCTTAAGAAGTGATGCAGCTGCTGTAAAAGGAACGTGTGCGGAAAATAAAAAACACAAAATTAGCAATCATTTTCAATAGAAGTAGGAAAACCTCGAGTATAATCAGTTATCAATAATAAAGATGAAAACGTAGTGCAAACACACACGTGGGTAAAATGTGTTTATCTCGACGACATGTTATGTTACATTCATTGTGGAAAAAACAAACAGACACAGCCAGAACAGAGGTAGTAGATTGTTACAAATTCCAATAGAGTATTACAGAAAGGACCCTTAAGGAGTTTCATGCGATAAACAAATCAACTATAATTACTTGTATACCAGAAGTTAAGAGGAATAATTACCACCTTGTCGAGATTTCAACGAAAATACATATTTTGAGACCAACTAAATCCAAAACAGAGGTCCATGACTGTGTGCGTGTGTCTGTGAACAGCATAACTCAGATACCAAATTTGGTATTTAAGTTCAATGCCCTCCAAGGATTGGATACAAAGATTTTCAAGAAAACCCCCCATCCCCAAAATACCTTTTACTTGGAAAATGCTTCGAAATGTTGTATTTTCTTAAAAACAGCCCTAGTGGCTCTCTTCATTCAGAAGAAATTTGGTATAATTTGCTGCAAATTATAAGATATAGGTACACACAAACTACTGCACAAAAAATATAGATATCCTTAAAAGGCACAATTTATGTCAATTAACTTTTATGTGGCATTAGCCATTTCCGAAATATCTGTTGCTATTGCTGTCACACTCATTTTTTTCTTGCAATGTCAAGGAAAAAGTGCGGAACTTCAAGGCCAGAATATAGCGACCCGCTTATAAACATCTGATTATAGATTCAGTTTCCTATATCTCTTTTGTACCTACAACAAATGTGTAAAGGTTTATCTCGATTAGCATGACGTAGATAGAAAAATAAGCTTTCGTAAAATTAGTTTCTACAAGGTATATAAAAATAAAGGGTAGAGGCTAGTAAATTCATGTGAAGGCAACTATTTTAATTACGTTTAAAAACGTTTGGACCGAAATATAAACATCGGACAGTGAAACACAGGGCAAGTTTTAATTTTGAGAAGAAAAAATTGTAAATGAGAGTATTTTATATAGAATGGTATGAAGATATTCCTGCATTCCAGTTTTTATTTTTCTGAGCCCATATTTTTTGAAGATTTAATGCAAACATGGACATTTAAGAGATATAGAAATCTATTAAAATATTAACTACGATACCTATTCAGTTGAAATTTAGTTATGTGCACAGATACAGTTCTCTGATAAAAATTTGGGACGCCTTATTGGTAAAACATACAAGTTCCTGAGTTGCATGTTTCAATGACACGGCTATAACTAGCAGGGTTTTCAAATTCTGATATATATATATATATATATATATATAAAGAGAGAGAAAATTTGTACGTGTGAATGTATGGTAATCTACGAAAACCTTAAACCCATTTTAATAATTATTATTTTAGTATTGAAAACCCCTGTTATTACTAAGAGAACGTCTAATTTCAATCTATAAACCAGTAAGAGATTAAAAAGGATTTCCAAAGCCCTTGTGCTAGTACAAACACATCGTAGTGATAAAATAACACGAAAAAGGTCTTGATTTTTACTTGAGAACATAAAATAAATCTATTTTATTCCAACCGAGTAAGCAGAAGGTGTATCAATAAAAGACAATCGAATGTGCTTATATTAAATCAGATCATTAATCGCGTAAAAAAGATTTATAAACATGTAAAATATCCTTAAAAAAAGAACGTAAAATTAAATGCAAATTAATTATTGTTTTAATAATATTAGTTTTTATTACGTATGTAGATAATTTCATTAGGCATAAACACATTACAGTTTCCCCGAAATTGTGTTATTTATATAGTACCTACACACATATTACAGTGAAAGATTGATGCCCTTCATTTATCATGTAACACCAAAATTTTATTCTTTGAATTAGAGCTAAGCAGTTTTAATTAAAAAAAATCTGATGTGTCACACTCACATGACTTTCTCTACTCTTGTACAAAGTATTTATACAAACGCTTATTCTCCATCTACTTCATCTTAATCGAGATAAACATTTGCAAACTCTATCTTATTGCTAATTTTCTTGTAGATGTAGGGCAAAATATATTTACAAGGGCAATATAGAAAAACAGTAGCCTTTAAGCACATACATATCTCTTAATAGCTGGTTGCTAGGCGCAGCACCATTCCCTTTCCCACAGATTAATACTCTTTGCATATCCAAGACAAAAAAATTAATAACGAATTCCCATTTGAGAAAATAAGTATTGAAAAATTTAAGGGAATAACAAGCAATATCTCGAAAATGGTTCACTCAACACAAAACATTTATATGACATAAATTGTGTATTTAAACGCGATCTACATTTTCTGTGTAGTAAAATTGTGTCTATCTCTTATGGTTTACCAGTTATGCAAAAGTCGTTCACAATAAAGAATACTTTTGGAGACATTCCCAGAAAATTCAAGATATACATTTTATTTGTAGTAAAAATATCTTAAACATATGTTATTTTAGTCAAAATCGTTAGAGCCATTTTTGAGAAAATTAAAATTTTCGAAAAATATTCCATGTAAAGGGTACTCTGGGGTGGGGGGATTTTCTTGAAAACCTTCGTGTCGCATCTCTGGAAGATACTGAACCTAAATACCAAGTTTGGTGTTTATCCGACTGTTCGTTTCTGAGATATGCTGTTCACAGACACACACACAGACACACAGACAGACACACAGACACACACACGGACATGTTTCCAAAAATGCTATTTATGGATTCAGGGGGTCTCAAAACATGTATTTCCGGTGAAATCTCGGTATCGAAATTTTGGGTGGAATACAATACTTCCCCTACTTACTATACGTAGTAGAGAAAGTAAAAATCTGATGTGTTACACTCACATGACTTTCTCTACTCTGTACAAACTATTTTTACAAACGCTTATTCTCCATCTACTTCATGTTAATCGAGATAAACGTTTGCAGACTCTATCTTATTGCTAATTTTCTTGTAGATGTAAGGGGAATATATATTTACAAGGGCAATATAGAAATACAGTAGCCTTTAAGCACATACATATCTCTTAATAGCTGGTTGCTAGGTGCAGCACCATTCCCTTTCCCACAGATTAATACTCTTTGCATATCCAAGACAAAAAAATGAATAACGAATTCCCATTTGAGAAAATAATTATTGAAAAATTTAAGGGAATATCAAGCAATATCTCGAAAATGGTGCACTCAACAAAAAAATGTATATGACATAAATTGTGTATTTTAGCGCGATCTACATTTTTTGTGTAGTAAAATTTTGTCTATCTCTTATGGTTTACCAGTTATGCAAAAGTCGTTCACAATGAAGAATACTTTTGGAGACATTCCCAGAAAATTCAACATATACATTTTATTTGTCATCAAAATATCTTAAACATATGATATTTTAATCAAAATCGTTAGAGCCATTTTTGAGAAAATTAAAATTTTCGAAAAATGTTCCATGTAAAGCGTAATCTGGGGTGGAGGGATTTTCTTGAAAACCTTCGTGTCGCATCTCCGGAAGATATTAAACCTAAATACCAAGTTTGGTGTTTATCCGACTGGTCGTTTCTGAGTTATGCTGTTCATAGACAGACACACAGACAGAATAGACACACACACGGACATGTTTCCAAAAATGCTTTTTTTGGATTCAGGGGGTCCCAAAACATGTGTTTCCGGTGAAATCTCGGTATCGAATTTTTGTGTGGAATGCAATACTTCCCCTACTTACTATACGTAGTAGAGAAAGTAAAAATACAAAATTATGGTGCTCTGAAACATTCAGTGTAAAACACTTTATAAATAAAGTGCTAATTCTTTCAGCCATATTTTTACTTTCTCTACTACGTAAAGTAAGTAGGGGAAGTATTGCATTCCACCCAAAAATTCGATACCATTATTTCACCGAAAATACATGTTTTGAGGCCCCCTGAATCAAAAATTTTTTTTGGAAACATGTCCGTGTTTGTCTGTCTGTGAACAGCATAACTCAGAAACGAACAGTCGGATAAACACCAAACTTGGTATTTAGGTTCAATATCTTCCAGAGATGTGACACGAAGGTTTTCAAGAAAATTCCCCCACCCCAGATTATCCTTTACATGGAACATTTTTCGAAAATGTTAATTTTCTCAAAAATGGCTCTAACGATTTTGATTAAAATATCATATGCTTAAGATATTTTCATGACAAATAAAATGTATACCTCGAATTTTCTGGGAATGTCTCCAAAAGTATTCTTCACTGTGAACGACTTTTGCATAACTGGTAAACCATAAGAGATAGACAAAATTGTACTACACAAAAACTGTAGATCGCGTTAAAATACGCAACTTATGTCAGTTTTTGTTGAGTGAACCATTTTCGAGATATCCCTTGTTATTCCCTTAATTTTTTCAATACCATTTTTCTCAAATGGGAATTCTTGGATATGCAAAGAGTATTAATCTATCGCATAGAGAATGGTGCTGCACATAGCAACCAGCTATTAAGAGATATGTCTATGCTAAAAGGCTACTGTATTTCTATTTTGCCCTTGCAAATACAAAACAAAGGGAACATAGTTCGCCTTAAGCGATAGTCAAAATATTTTTAGAACTGGTCGCTATGTGTGAAATGTAATTCTCTTAGCATGTCAAAAGATCGTTTCTGCAAATGTTTATCTCGATTAATATGAAATAGATGGAGAATAAGGGTTTGTAAAAATGGTTTGTACAAGAGTAGAGAAAGTCATGTGAATGTAACACATCAGATTTTTTAGGATATATAAATCATTGTGATCTGCTCTCATTGAGAAAAAACAGTAAACATGTAGTTGACAGAACGTGAAGTTCAAAAAATCGCTAAGACGTAAAACAAGGCTATAAAAGTACAAAAGCGCCAAAAAAGGCCAAAAAGGACAAGTAAAACCACCAAACTCTGACCTGCAGTGACCCAACGTTTTTGCCTTAATTCCTCATTTTGGCTCACTTTTTACGTCTTCACCAGTTTAAACCATATGTCGAAGAAAGTGTGTGGATATGTGCACAAAAAATGCTTTACCCAATGCATGAAAGATGGCTTTGAAAACACCACGTGCAAAAAGAAAGGTTGGTATTTTGGCATTTTTTCCAAAAATTATGTAACTAATAAAATGAAAAACTGTAAAACAAGTATTACCATTTGATCTTTGGGTAAAAAACATTAGATTTTTCCCTCCATTAATTTGGCTGGTAGAATTTTTTAAAGTGCACACGAATACTTTCGTAATTGTATATTATGTTGGGCCTCGTCTTCGCACAGTCTATAAAGAAAAGGAGTTTTCCTTAACTTCCGAAAGCTATTAATAACAACCCTTGTGTAAGAAAGTTTTGTTATTTCCTTTGTATGTTGTAACGGACTTCATTACCAGCGTATGTCAAATAATCTGATATAATTATGTCCAGCGTAATATCAGAAATTAGTCAACCGATATTTATAATTAACAGGCGAGAAGATTCGCGGGTTGTATGGCAGCTAGATGCCCTGAGAGTGGAAAATCTTCATATTTATCAGTTTTGCACTGTTTTTATTTGTAAGTTTCTGTGTGATGTGAAATCTGTGTAGGATTTTATGTTATTAAATAGCTGCGCTATCAAACAGAAAGCACAAACGTTTAAAATGTCATCTAACACGTTACGATAATTGCTTCACTTCCGAAACATGCTTACAGACTACATCTGTAGAATTGAGGATGGGTTAAGGAAATCAGAAAAATAACCTCCGGCGATATTTCATACTCTTTTGTATAAATATTAGGGATTTTTCACTATTTATTAGGAAAGTGACGCACTGTAAGAAATTACAGTTATAAGGAGTAGGGGGATATTTTACAATAAACATATTTTATCAGTATACAATAATTTCATAAAGGATACAGGGAAGAGTAAATTAAATTAATTTAACCGTCATTAAGGGTGCCCAAAGATGAAATTTCTAAATGTTGTAGTTTTTATCCAAATGTTTTTAAACTTTTTTTATATACTGCTCTACCTTAATTACAACCTTGTTTTAAATTTCATCCAGATATCTTCAATACTTTCTGAGAAAAAAAAATACATTTTGCTTTAACAGAAATAATAATTTTGAAAAAAATAATAGAAATGCTAACATATTATTTCAATACTAATGCACAAAACTGGCATATACCATTTTATTCATTACTCTAGTTCCTCAGAAAGAGATTTTAAACCTTAAAATATAATTTTTTTACTTTCTCTACTACGTATAGTAAGTAGGGGAAGTATTGTATTCCACCCAAAAATTCGAATACCGGGATTTCACGGGAAATACATATTTTGAGACCCCCTGAATCCAAAAAAAGCATTTTTGGAAACATGTCCGTGTGCGTGTGTGTCTGTTGTCTGTGAACAGCATAACTCAGAAACGAACAGTCGGATGAACACCAAACTTGGTATTTAGGTTCAGTATCTTCCAGAGATGCGATACGAGGGTTTTCAAGAAAATCCCTCCACCTCAGATTACCCTATACATGGAACATTTTTCGAAAATTTTAATTTTCTCTAACGATTTTGATTAAAATATCATATGTTTAAGATATTTTCATGACAAATGAGATGTATATCTCGAATTTTCTGGGAATGTCTCCAAAAGTATTCTTCATGTGAACGACTTTTGCATAACTGGTAAACCATAAGAGATAGACAAAATGTTACTACACAAAAAATGTAGATCGCGTTAAAATACGCAATTTATGTCATATACATTTTTTTTGTTGAATGAACCATTTTCGAGATATTGCTTGTTATTCCCTTAAATTTTCCAATACTTTTTCTCAAATGGGAATTCGTTATTCATTTTTACTTTCTCTACTACGTATAGTAAGTAGGGGAAGTATTGTAATCCACCCAAAAATTCGATACCGAGATTTCACCGGAAATACATGTTTTGAGATCCCTTGAATCCAAAAAAAGCATGTTTAGAAACATGTCCGTGTGTGTGTCTGTGTGTCTGTGAACAGCATAACTCAGAAACGAACAGTCGGATAAACACCAAACTTGGTATTTAGGTTCAGTATCTTCCAGGGATGCGACACGAAGGTTTTCAAGAAAATCCCCCCACCCCATGATACCCTTTACATGGAATATTTTTCGAAAATTTTAATTTTCTCAAAAACGGCTCTAACGATTTTGATTAAAATATCATATGTTTAAGATATTTTCATGACAAATAAAACGTATATCTTGAATTTTATGGGAATGTCTCCAAAACTGTTCTTCGTTGTGAACGACTTTTGCACAATCGGTAAACCATAAGAGATAGAGAAAATGTTAATACACAAAACATGTAGATCGCGTAAAAATACAAAATTTATGTCATATACATTTTTGTTGTTGAGTGAACCATTTTCGGGATATTGCATGTTATTCTCTAAAATTTTTCAATACTTATTTTCTTAAATGGGAATTCGTTTATCATTTTTTTGTCTTTGATATGCAAAGAGTATTAATTTGAGGCAAAGGGAATGGTGCTGCACCTAGCAACCAGCTATTAAGAGATATGTATGTGCTTAAAGGCTACTGTATTTCTATATTGCCCTTGTAAATATATATTCCCCTTACATCTACAAGAAAATTAACAATAAGATAGAGTCTGCAAACGTTTATCTCGATTAACATGAAGTAGATGGAGAATAAGCGTTTGTAAAAATAGTTTGTACAAGAGTAGAGAAAGTCATGTGAGTGTAACACATCAGATTTTTTACTTTCTCTACTACGTATAGTAAGTAAGGGAAGTATTGTATTCCACCCAAAAATTCGATACCGAGATTTCACAGGAAATATATGTTTTGAGACCTCCTGAATCCAAAAAAGGCATTTTTGGAAACATGCCCGTATGTGCGTTTAACAGCATAACTCAAAAAATAAAAGTCGGATAAACATCAAACTTAGTATTTAAATTCAGTATCTTCCAAAGATGCGACACGAAGTTCTCAAGAATATCCTCCGACCCAAACAACCGTTTACATGGGCATTTTTTATTTTCTAAAAACTGACTAGCGATTTTGATTAAAATATCATCTACTAAACATATGTACACGACAAATAAAAAGTATACCTTGAATTTTCTGGGAATATCCTGTAAAGTCCCCTTTATTCAGAAGGAATTTTGCATAACTGGTAAACGTTAAGCGACAGACGAAAACGTACTACACAAAAAATGTAGATCTCTAAAACACACAATTTATTTCAAATAAGCTTTTTTGTGACATCAGCTATTTCTGATATACCCGTTATTAATGCTTCAAATTGTTCAATACTTAGCCACTCTTTCAGTCCTCTCGATTTTCAGTTGTTTCTCGTGATGTCATGGAAACAGTATGGAATTTTAAGGCCAGCATATAGCGTCCAGTTGTTAAACATTTGACTATCGCTGTTCTTTATAACGAAATGTGTAAAGTAGCTGTTTCTGGAATGGTTTATTTGGGTTAAAATGAAGTAGATAGAAAAACAAACTTTCGTAAATGTCCATTCTCTCGGAGTCTGTGCTGTAAATTTGAACAAGATTGATTTGAACATGTTGATGGTTTAAAGAGGTCTAAGAGCAACAACATTGTATGTAATTGAAGCTAAAGTTAGAGTATTTTTTGGACATAAAACTAACTTTTGAAGGTTTTGATCATTTTGACTAAACTTCAGATATGGGTAGCCTTAAAAGAAACGTTGGGTAAGCCAGTTAGTGCTGTTAGAGGTGGTGATTTTTCGCAAATGCGATATAGGTGAAAGGCTTGTACTCTTGTTTTCATTCTTTACGTATTTTAATATGTTTTGAAGATGTGATAACATGCGAAATTGAGTCAAAATGCGAACATTGCACTAAAATGCGATATAAACGCAAAATGTGTAGCAACGCTGGTATCTTTGGAAATGAAAACGTAAAAAGCAACATGAAAAATATTTTAATGGACAGTATCCTTAAGTGCAAAAAGGTTTAACATTCACGTGGAAGAAATGGCCAGAAATGTCTTTTTATCCACAAGAGGTTGTAAATATTTTAATCCTGTCACTCCTGGCCTGGAACTGTCTAAATATTTGAAATATTTAAGGGGTGAATATTGGTCAAAAATGACCAAAAAATACAGTTTAGTGTTTTTTACTTATCACTACGTTCGATTCATTAAGAACGTTTTCGTTTAAATATGTTTGTTATCGGAGAGAAAATGAGAGGGTTACGTGATGATTTAAACCACCTCGAGGAGAGGGCGAGGTTGTACATTTCAGGCTTTTTGTAATATTTATCACATTTTTTCCAAAATTTCTATAAAGCATTTTGCACAATTAGCTACACAAATGTGTACAGTTTCTAAATTATGTATCTTATGTAAAAATAAAAAAATACATACGCAGAATTTGAGTCTTGTTTTAGTAGTAAATTTTCCGGGGCATTTTTCTCGGTTGTAATATTTTAGATATTTTTCAGCATTTTTAATTCTGTTACTACACAATTTTTAAGTTATCAGACTGAAACCTCGGAAATAATTTTCCCAATATATGATATATAAAAGTTGCTATGCAGCTATTAATGTAAGGAAAATGCGTTACGTCACCAAGCTCACCCATGTTGATAAGTATATCTTTTTTGAAAAGCCAAAATTCCAATTGAAAAAATATATCTTAAGCCAATTAATTTAAAAGTACATTTATTAGCCAAATTATTTTTGATCTTACTACGGAACAGAAATCTGAAATGTTTAAAATTATCAAAATTGCTTCGTAAAGAGCATTTTTATATAAAATAGTTTAAATTTCTATTTTAAAAGGCATAATCCAGAAACAATTTAACATACATGCACCAAACTTTGCAACCACACTTCTTTATTCGACATTAAATGTGGTAAACAAATTCAAAACACTGAGTACTGGAAAGTGAAAATAAAATAAATATCCTATTTTTTCGGGTTAATAGTTTTGTTAAGAGATATGAATATTTCCTATTTCCTACTGGTAGAAAGTATACGCAAAAATAAAGATATAGACTGTCGGTTAATGGTGTTAACGGATTCCGAAATATCCAGTCCTACCAACAGAAACACTGAATATTAATTTAAAATTAATGTTTACTTTAAAAACATTTAATTTACTACTAAAATTAACAAATGTTATTTTAATTTCACATTTATGTTATTTTAAAAATATATATAAAAATTAATTCAAATTGTATGTTTTTCTCCAAAACGACAAATGCTAATTTATTGCTAAATTATTGATTTCAAAATAATAAAAATCACAATCTCTTAAGTATTCTATAGAACTACCACAGCTCATACAAATTACCACACTTGGGGGGAAAAAGAGAGGTAATTTTGTTTTCGTTATATAAGGTTGCGAAAACTCAAAATTCGTGTCAATTGTGCTTCTAGATATATTATTATAAAAATATTCGTTGTAGCAGAGTAAAAATACACCAAAAAATGTGAAGGCATTTGAAATTCGTTCTGAATCCAAGCGATTTAAAATAAATTAACTATTAAGACGATTGTATGGGTGTATCTTTAAATTAAATCTAGGCAACTTAAATAAACAGTAATAAGATTTTACCTCACGTGTCAGAACTTAAAATATATTATAATGTCGAGTTTTAAATGGTTTGGCCCATTTTTTGAGTTACTGATGATATTTTTGTGGCATTTTTACTTTCACAACCACATTACAGAGTACGCAAAGGAAGTGATGTATTCGGCAAAAAACTTTGACACCAAGAATTTGTCGAAAATAGAGCTGAAGGAGTTCAATAATTTCCAAAGATGTAACACCCCAAACTACTTTTTACATAATGTTTCGAATTTTTTTATATTCTCAAAAACGCCTGTTACTATTATAATTAAAATATATATTTAAGATATTTAATGACAAAGAAAGTATATATATTGTATTTTCTGGTAGAGCCTGTAAAATCCTCTCCATTCGGAAGGAATTTCATATATCTAATTTTGTGTAAAGGGTAAGTCATAAAAGATAGACAAAAATTACTACACAAAAATGTAATCACACAATTTATTTCAAACAACCTTTTTTGTGGCATTAGCCATTTCCTGGATATCCGTTGTTATTGGTTTGAATTTTTTCAAAACCCTTGTTATTTTTACATTCTCTACTATGTACCTATCTAGAGAAGGTTCGATATCGAGATTTTACCAGAAATACCTGCTTTGAGGCCTCCTCAATAAAATGGAAGCATTTTAAGAAAAAAAAAGGTCCGTATATTATGAGTATTTAAATTCAAGTATCTTTCAAACATGTGACAAGAAGATTATCAACAAAAAACTCTTTACATGGAGAATGTTTTGAAATGTTTTATTTTCTCAAAAATGACACCAACGATTTTAATTCAAGTACCTACGTTGACGATATTTTCGTTAAAAATACAAGTATATCTTGCATTTTCTGGACTAGGCTATGAAGTCCACTTCATTCTGAATGACTTTTGTATAAATTGTAAACGAAAGAGATAAAATAAAATCTAACTACACGACAAACGTACCTCCTGAAAAACCACACAATTTATGTCAAATAAATGTTTTGTAACTTTAACCATTTTCGAGATATACTTTACTATTGCTTCCAATTGTCAATTATAATTTTTTTACTTTCCCTGCTACGTATAGTAAGTAGAGGAACTATTGCATTGCACCCAAAAATTCCTTACCGAGATTTCACCGGAAATGCATGTTTTGAGACGCCCTGAGTCCAAATAAAGCACTTTTGGAAACATGTCCCTGTGTGTGTGTGTGTGTGTGTGTGTGTGTGTGTGTGTGTGTGTGTGTGTGTGTGTGTGTGTGTGTGTCTGTGAACAGCATAACTCATAAACGAATAATCGGATCAACACGAAACTTGGCATTTAAATTCAGTACCTTCCAAAGATGCGACACGAAGATTTTAAAGCAACCCCACTCCTCAGACTACCCTTTACGTGGAACATTTTTTGTAAATTTTGATTTTCTAAAAAATGGCTGTAACGATTTTGATTAAAATATCATATATTAAAAATATTTACATCACAAATAAAATGTATATCCTGAATTTTCTGGGGATAGCTTGTGAAGAAATGTTGTATAATCTTATGTGACTGATAAATGTTAAGGGACAGACGAAAACGTACTAGACAAAAAATGTAGATCTCTTTAAAACACACAATTTATTTAAAATAAGTTTTTATTTTTTGTGGTATAAGCCGTTTCTGAGATATCCGTTATTAAAGGATCGAATTGCTCATTACTTGTAATTCTTTTCAAGTCCCATCGATTTTCAGTTGTTTGTCGCGATGTCATGGAAACAGTATGGAATTTTAAGGCCAGCATATAGCGTCCAGTTGTTAAACATTTGACTATCGCTGTTCTCTATAACGAAATGTGTAATGTAGCTGTTTCTGTAAAGATTTATTTGGATTAGATGTAGCTGATAGAAAAATAAGCTTTAGTAAGAATAGTTTCTATACCCACTAATAAAGACAGAGAGTAGGGAAGGTAATATGAATGTATCACATCAGATTTTTTCTACTGCTAAGTCACTATTTATTGCAAAGAACATAGAATTGCAGTCATCACATAGCGACATCTGACTATCGCTTTAGCCTTCTGTATTCTTGTTATAGCTACAACGAAATGAGCAAAGAAGGTCTGATAGAATAATAAGATTTTGTAAGTATAGTGAGAGTGAATGCAATAAATGAGATTGTTTGGTGTTGTTATTGGTTGACTGTATAAAAGATCTGAACAATTTAGAGAATATGGTAAACGTACTGACATAAATTTCTTAATTTTCTAGTATAACAATTGTGGATTCAGTTTTTTTTTGTAATAAGTTAGAATAGGTTTAGTAATAATAAAACTTGGAAATATTTTTCCGTAATTTGCAAATTTCCGCCATGATGGATTTCTGAAATGGCTTCTCTAGTAGAGGGTACGGGTTTGACCTTGAAGAGGGGGATGGGTTCTCGATATATACAACATCCAGCTAGAAACCTGTGTGCCGGGTTTCCATGGAAACCGGAGAGAAACCCGTGGGTGTTGGGTGTTTCCTGGAGAGCACGCCCAAAGTGCGGCCCCACCCTTTCACCCCTCTGCCAGGGCTCCTTTCTCCGCCCCTGCACCCACACTTGTTCCAGCGGTCCGCACAAGAGCGGCCTATGCCTCTTTAAGTTGTATGGGATCATCCTTTGAAGTTAACAATACATCTGACACGACAATCCGAGTAGTTGAATATAGAATTGATGTAACAATAGTATTCTTCAATGGAGTCACTATTGTATTTCAAGAAACAATTAAATACTTCTTATTCTTTATTATATGCTTTAAATTAATTATGTTTCTCTTTAATTTTGTTAAGTTACATAGAACCGTACAGAACATTTAATTGAATGCAGTTATATACTTTTGAATTATTTTTATAAATAACTTAAAACAAAATTTAAACTTGGATCATTCGAATATTTCCACTTCTAGTATTTTAAGGCTCAAGGGGAAAACGATCAAAGTTGTGTTTACTTAAAAATGGAGATTTAAAAATAAAAATGAAAATCCTCTCACAACAATAGTAACTTGTATTACTGAAATACTTACATTCACCACCACGTGTCTCACATCATTTTATTGAATACGACCCTTGTGATGTAAAACCTATTCTGTATTCGAGCTATCGTTTACAGGAATTACACTTCTTCAACATGCATTACATTTCTTGTGTGGTAATGTAAACATTATCATAGAATTTCTGGATAATTTACTGCAGAATCTCTTAAAAATCTGCAGTCGTTAATTTTTGCTTCAGGAATTGGATCTTGACATACATGCATTATATACATACAGGTATTAAATACATAGATACATATATGCATGCAACCATAATACATATATACATACAGGCATACAGGGTGTTTTTTTTAAACCTTTCTAGCTGATTGTCTTGAAAACATCACATTTTCAAGAAAACAATTTAAGGTGAATGTTTCTTCATTGGGGGGGGGGAGATAATTTTATTTAGTGCATATTTTCAAGGTAATTTCATGGTCAGCACATTTGTTATTTTACGGATAAATTCAATAAATATTTTCTGTAACATTTTGTTATTAACCAACCATTATTTTATAAAAAGTTTAAGAATTCTGAAAAAATGACTGAAAGACTATTTTGGATTTAATTTGTTTGAATTTTACAAAACACACACGCAGCTCATATACAGACTTTAGAGATTCCACAGTATATTCGAATTAAATATCAAACGAAGAAGTAAGATCACATGTTATAATATTTAGGTTGTCTATCTCTTTCTTTTACTTATAAAGGGTAATAAACCTAAATGTAAGAACAAAATTTAATTGAAGCCATGATATACAGCCCTTAAAACATTTAACATTAAGCTTCTTAGTTTACTTCATTTATTTATTTGGTGATGGATCTTTTAGCCTATACGAATTAGAATAGTATTTCGGAACTGTTTGTAAGATAGTGCAGCTGAAGTAATTTAAACCAGTATTAATTTTAAGATGAAGTAGGTTGTTGCTTCACGTATGGAAAGCGAGTTTGAAGAAGATGTATTATATTTCAACTGTTGGGGAGACGAACTTGAAGTAGTTGCAACCGCACGTATGGGAAAAGAATTTCCGGTAGCCTTCGCCCCAAGTTTAAAAATATTAACTTTGCAATTTTTTACTATTTCTTTAAATATCATATATTTATGTTTGCCTCGGCTGCGTCATGGATTTCTTTGCAAGGCGTGGTGCGGCTGAAGAATGTAGACTTACACAGATTATAATTTTACTTCACTCCTTTTTTTATTAATTCTTGACACGATTTAAATAACACTTCACTGATATAGAGAGCTGTAAGATTCTTTTATTAAATACTTGCACTTTTTAAACACGTAAACTATTTTCGTCTCACACTGAATACATATTAAATTCCTGGAGGACACATTTCGTGTCCGGTTAGGAACACTGTCTGCAAGCAACTGAACTCTAAATTTGTAAATTTTGCTATATTTCAGTTTCTCATTGGCTAACCTTAGTCCACTAGAATACCTTCATTTAAGTAAAGCCTTTTCTGGTTGTTGAGTGGCTATTTTTAAACTGTCTCAAAAGTTACATTATTGTTGCTCCACTAATGACTAGTAGCATTATTAAACTTTCTTTCTCATTATTGCCTCAAGGTTACCTCATTGTTAGCAACTTTTAACCTATTATTCTCACAGCTCCTACATTATTCAATTACGTAATACATTCACATATTGCTTTAAGGCGGGCTGTTATTGAATTATATACATTATATAATTAGACTGAAATCATTTAAGTGTTAAAAATACTGCCTCAAAGATGGTATATCCCTGCTATCCCATTCTTACAGGTGCAGTCCTACTTAAATACAGATGCCTGTAGCTACCTGATCTACCCGACGTTGCACGGGTAGATTTTAAAACTCGAATGGCGATTTAATTAATTTCATTTACCTTACCACTTTCATTATGAAAATATTGCAATATGATCTGTAAAATTTTTATGGTAACTGCTCTCCTTTACCCTTATAATTGTAATTTCCTTATTTCTAAAAGGATTCACACAAAAGGATATGAAACATCGGCGGAACGTCTGGCTTTCTTAACCTCCCACCGACACTCTTCCAAGTTCTGCAAATGCAGAAATAGGTTAAGTTAAAACCTTTGTAACTTCTATTTGGTCCCATAGTTATTTAATAACATAAAAATTTGTAGTTGGAAGATGCTTCATGTTTATATGCACCACGTATGGAAGCCAATTTGTCGCGGTCACTTCGTGTTATCTTTTGCTGGGCGCCTGTTATTGTTTTACTACTTTGAATGTTGGGTTCATTGTCCTCCAGCTAGCTATTATTACTACTCAGTCGAGCATATCTCTTGATCAAGGTGTGTAAACGGAAAGGACTTGTTACTGAAAGATAACACTGATAAAAGAATTTGTTTTTACACTTTTATTGTCGTCACACATTATTCAATTTCACATATTGACTTTTGAAACTGTTATATTTTCTAATATCACTATAATCACTTATTTACTGCACATTATTAATTCGCGTGTTTCACATTTATAACAAACTTTAAGACGCGAGAGATTCTGTAGAACTGCGACGTGTAACTCGCGAACGATTCTGATGAACTAAGCGACGTTTAACTTCTGAATGATTCTGTTGGACTCAGCGACGTGTAACGCGTGGATGATTTTGTTGAACTGGGCAATACTTGCCTCTGGCTTTAGGTTTTTATACTCCCACACCCCGTTATGCCTAAACATTATAACAGAGCTGCTATTGGTTAATAAAGCGCGCCAACATTAGCGTCTATTTTTATATCCAATCAAAAATTACGAAAACATATGCTCTAGGGAAAATATTCCCGCTATTTCTAAGAAAAAGCGCCAATCTGACGTCATTTGTTTGTCTCTTCTAATTAATATTCAACTCACCCCCTCGCTCATTGTTATCCGCTCTTATTGTCAGTTTTAGTGAGGCCGTGTAAACTTATTTCCTAACAATGTTTATAATTCACAAACACCTCAAATCAATGTCATACAATAATGCTTATTTACTGGCATTTACATTATTGTGATACAAATTACTGCCACAAATTACATCGTTTTCACATAGCTTTCCGCACTCCCAGGCCGCAAAGGTTACCTCTTTGGAAAGACACAGTCTGGGACCACAAGAAAAATAATCTGATGTGTTACACTCACATGACTTTCTCTACTCTTGTACAAACTATTTTTACAAACGCTTATTCTGCATATGCTTCATGTTAATCGAGATAAACATTTGTAGAAACGATCTTTTGACATGCATAGAGAATTACATTTTACACATAGCGACCAGTTATAAAAATATTTGACTATCGCTTAAGGCATATTATGTTCCCCTTGTTTTGTAATTGCAAGGGCAATATAAGCACAGACATATCTCTTAATAGCTGGTTGCTATGTGCAGCACCATTCTCTTTGCCACAAATGAATACTCTTTGCATATCCAAGAAAAAATTAAATGAATAACGAATTCCCATTTCAGTAAATAAGTATTGAAAAATTTAAGGGAATAACAAGCAATATCTCGAAAATGGTTCTCACAACAACAAAAAATGTATATAACATAAATTGTGTATTTTAACGTGATCTGCGGTTTTTGTTTAGTAAAATTTCGTCTATCTCTTATGGTTTACCAGTTAAGCAAAAGTCGTTCACAATGAAGAATACTTTTGGAGACATTCCCAGAAAATTCCAGATATACATTTTATTTGTCATAAATATATCTTAAGCATATGATATTTAATAATATAAATCGTTAGAGCCATTTTTGAGAAAATTAAAAATTTCGAAAAATGTTCCATGTAAAAGGTAATCTGGGGTGGGGGGATTTTCTTGAAAACCTTCGTGTCGCATCTCTGGAAGATACTGAACCTAAATACCAAGTTTGGTGTTTATCCGACTGTTCGTTTCTGAGTTATGCTGTTCACAGAAACACAGACACACGGAAATGTTTCCAAAAATGTTTTTTTTTTTTGGATTCAGGGGGTCTAAAAACATGTATTTCCTGTGAAATCTCGATATCGAATTATTGAGTGGAATACAATACTTCCCCTACTTACTATACGTAGTAGAGAAAGTATTAAACATAGTACGTCCAGAAAGTAATGTGAATGTAATATGTCAGATTTCTTTGCTTATCTTTATCTAGTAAAATATTTTATGCTTCCATATCCATACACAGACAGTGAACAGTAAAAATATTACAATTTTTAAAAATGTTTTTTGTCTTTTTTATAATCCTCAGTGTTTTTTTTTTTTTTTTTTTTTTTTTTTTTTGTAACTTAAAAATATTTTTCACTCTGTTATTGTGATGTTCATCCGTAGAGTACTTCCTTACTTCATATGTGAGTACAAGAAAGCGTAGTAGATCTACTTGACTATTTTTTTTATCCATCGTATTCCTTACTTGTTTCATTATTGGTTATATATGATTTCCAGTTCAATGCTTTGTCAATTATCACTTGTATAAGTTTTGGTTTTAATTACTAAGGCCATGTCATCTGCATACCTAATAGCTAAGTCTCCATTTCTTTGTATAAGCTTAAAATTTAATGTTATTAACAGATACTAAAAATTTAAATGGACTTAGTTTAGAACCTTGCGGAATCCCATGTCTAACAGTTTCATAGAGTGATTTCATGTTTTCCTTCGTTGCGTCTTTCTTCCTGTATTTTATTTTTACACACTGAGTTCTATTTTTACTTTCTCTACTACGTATAGTAAGTAGTGGAAGTATTGTATTCCACCCAAAAATTCGATACCGAGGTTTCACCGGAAATATATATTTTGAGACCCCCTGAATCCAAAAAAAAAAAAAGCATTTTTGGAAACATGTCCGTGTGTGTGTCTGTCTGTGAACAGCATAACTCAGAAACAAACAGTCGGATAAACACCAAACTTGGTATTTAAGTTCAGTATCTTCCAAGGATGCGACACGAAGGTTTTCAAGAAAATCCCCCACCCCAGATTACCCTTTACGTGAAACATTTTTCGAAAATCTTAATTTTCTCAAAAATGGCTCTAAGGATTTTGATTAAAACATCATATGTTTAAGATATTGTCATGGGAAATGAAATGTATATCTCGACTTTTCTGGGAATGTCTCCAAAAGTATTCTTTATTGTGAACGAATTTTGCATAACTGGTAAACCATAAGAGATAGACAAAATTTTACTACACAAAAAATGTAGATCGCGTTAAAATACACAATTTATGTCATATAAATGTTTAGTGTTGAGTGAACCATTTTCGAGATATTGCTTGTTATTACCTAAATTTTTCAATGCTTATTTTCTCAAATGGGAATTCGTTATTCATTTTTTGTCTTGGATATGCAAAGAGTATTAATCTGTGGGAAAGGGAATGGTGTTGCACCTAGCAACCAGCTATTAAGAGATATGTATCTGCTTAAAGGCTACTGTATTTCTATATTGCCCTTGTAAATATATATTCCCCTTACATCTATAAGAAAATTAGCAATAAGATAGAGTCTGCAAATGTTTATCTCGATTAACATGAAGTAGATGGAGAATAAGCGTTTGTAAAAATAGTTTGTACAAGAGTAGAGAAAGTCATGTGAGTGTAACACATCAGATGTTTCAGATAAGAACCGATCCAGTGCTTTCGAAATCCCCAAACTTCATACTTTTCCAGCTTACTTAATAAAATATGTACATTTACACACTCAAAGGCTTTGACAAGTCTAACCAAATGCAAATTACTTAATAGGTTTATTTAGTGCAGTTATAATATTGCGTTCATTTTGTTTTTATTTTTGTTCTTGAAAATAACATTATCACTATGGTTGTTACATTAAATCTTCCAGAGAAAGCATTTTTGTAAAAACGCAAGTGTGTTTGTGTGTACGTTTGTGTTTGTGAACAGTATAACCAAAAATCGAAAGGTCGGTTAAAACAAAGTATTTAACTTCAGCCTTTTCCAAGGATCCGACACGAGTATTTTTAAGAAAATCCCTCCACCGAAAACTACTTTTACATGGAAAAAGTTTCGTTATTATTTATTTACTCACACACAGGTGTAACGATTTTGATTATAATAACATATATGAAAGATATATGCATGACAAATAAAATTTATATAATTTCTGGGAATAGCCTTTGAAGTCCTCTTCATTCTGAATAACTTTTGTATAACTGGTAAACTGTAAGAGATAGACAAACCGCACTACACAGGATCTCATATCTCACTAAATAAGACAACTTCTATAACAGCTACTTATGTGTCAAGGTTTTAGCAGATACCGAGTCCAAAATACTGGTTGAATCCGCTATAGCTTTTGCCTAAGTGTTGCACACAATAGCCATTAATACAAGGTCTCTAAATTATATTCCATAAAACAGATAAATGTAATATATTCGCACAGGCTCCTGGATCCTATGGTATGGCCCGTACCAAGGCCTCCTAGGAAGGATATATAGATGGCTGTCCTTTTTCTGAGCCCTCGTTTCTAAACAACAAGCTTGTGATTGAAAATGTGAGTGGAAATTATGAGGAAATTTCAATCCCAGCCAGGAACATCTGGGCAGTAGTATAGGAAGGAATATATTGTATTTTAAAGACTGGTACACAAGTTTAAGATCAACATAAAAAACAATGTTGCTTCATATTTCTTGTCTTATCAACAAGCATTTTGTTTAAAGCCCTCTTAAAGTTGTTATGACTGGTCACTGTCATCTACCGTTTGTTTATTAGGCCGCTAAAGTACCGTTTCTCGGTGTGTCACAGACCGAAAAGCCGCTGTTTTAGAGAGCGTGCACTAAAAATATTTTTGTGACGTAAACCGTTTCCGAGATATTCTTTGTTATTGGTTTGAATTTTCAAGTATCTCTTACACGTTTTTCCAAACGGTAAGTTGCTATTTTTACTTTCTCTACTACGTATACTAAGTAGGGGAAGTATTGTATTCTACCCGGAAATATATGTTTTGAGACCCCCTGAATCCAAAAAAGAATTTTTGGAAACATGTCCGTGTGTGTGTCTGTCTGTCTGCCTGTGTGCGTTCGTGTCTGTGTGTCTGTGAACAACATAACTAAAAAACGAACAGTCGGATAAAAACCAAACTTGGTATTTAGGTTCAGTATCTTCCAGAGATGCGACACGAAGGTTTTCAAGAAAATCCCCCCACCCCAGACTACCCTTTACAAGGAACATTTTTCGAGAATTTTAATTTTCTCAAAAATGGCTCTAACGATTTTGATGAAAATATCATATGTTTAAGATAATGTGCTGAGAAATGAAATGTATATCTCGAATTTTCTGGCAACGTCCCCAAAAGTATTTTTCATTGTGAACGACTTTTGCATATTTGGTAAACCATAAGAGATAGACAAAATTTTACTACACAAAAAATTTAGATCGCGTTAAAATACACAATTTATGTCATATACATTTGTTTTGTTGAGTGAACGGTTTTCGAGATATTGCTTGTTATTCCCTTAAATTTTCCAATACTTATACTTTTTCTAAAATTACTTATTCATTTTTTTATGTCCTGGACATACAAAGAGAATGGAATGCTCCACATAGCAACCAGCTCTTAAAATATTTGACTATCGCTTAAAACCTACCCTATTCCCCTTGCATCTAGAAGAAAATTACCAATACGATTGACATCTCGATATCTCGATTAACATGAAGCATATGGAGAATAGGCGTTTGTAAAAATAGATTGTACAAGAGTAGAGAAAGTCATGTGAGTGTAACACGTCAGATTTTTTTTTGTCATTCAACAGAACCCAATTTCAAAGCCATTACTAACGACACACTTTAAACATCTGACTATTGCTTTAGCCTACTGTATTCTTCTTAGACGTACAACGAAACCTGTAATTAAAGTTGACCAACCCTTAAGATATCAGGATCAGTTGATGAAAGTTATATAAAGAATCAATTGGAACTAGAGTAGAGATTTGAAGTATCAATTAGGCGTAACACTTTATAGCATAAGATTAATACGCTGTTATTGATTTTAGTAATGCTTTTATGATTCAACAAGTGGGAATGTTGGAATGCTTGTCACGGCAAAGATTTGTAATTGTTTCTTTCTGGTAAGATGTATAAAATTGTATCGTAAAGACGGCTTTGTGGCTAAGACAATTATTTCAAATTGAAATTTATATTTGTTATTTTGCCCATAATAACAATAGAATCATATTAAGAGTAATAAGGGAATCCGTTTTCTCAATTATGTGCTTCAGATGTATTAATAAAAAAGCGTGTTTCCAAAGCATGTATACTTTCTTGCCAATAAAAGTAGCAGAATCATCTTTTCGCTAATGACCCATACATAAGGGCGTTCTAAAGGTTCTCGGGCCGAAAATAAAACATAATATTTATAAAAATTAATTTTTTCAGCATACATTTAATCCATCAACTATCAAGCCTTTTAATCCTTCAGTAAAAGAAGATTTTTGCAAAAATAAGCGTTTGTCTCAGCTTCAAACCAATCATTTAATGTGAATCCTCGTCCACTCAGATATTTTCCTCAGGTTTGGGAACAATCACAGCGAAGTGAAGCTTATACACTTTTGTAGCAAAAATCCCAGACGTGTGTGAACAGACATTACCATGATCAAACAGAACCTTCTTTTTTACTGGGTGTGGACGTTTAGCCTGAACAGCATCCATTAATTGGTCCAGTAGTGAAGTGTAATATTTCCTGGTGATGGTTCTGTCCTTTTGATGGTAGTCTATGAGTACCGCACCATGAGAACAGCATCCTTCAACTGGTCCAGTAGTGAAGTCCAATAATCCCTGATGATGGTTCTGTTCTTCTGGATGTAGTGTATGAGCACCACACCATGAGAATAGCATCCTTCAATTGGTCCAGTAGTGAAGTGTAATACTTCCTGTTGATGGTTCTGTTCTTCTGGAGGTAGTCTATGAGCACCACAACATCAGAATAGCATGCTTCAATTGGTCCAGTAGTGAAGTGTAATACTTCCTGTTGATGGTTCTGTTCTTCTGGAGGTAGTCTGTGAGCACCACACCAGGAGAATAGCATCCTTCAACTGGTCCAGTAGTGAAGTGTAATACTCCCTGGTGATGTTTTCTGTTCTTCTGGAGGTAGTCTATGAGCACCACACCATGAGAATAGCATCCTTCAATTGGTCCAGTAGTGAAGTGTAATACTTCCTGTTGATGGTTCTGTTCTTCTGGAGGTAGTCTATGAGCACCACACCATGAGAATAGCATCCTTCAATTGGTCCAGTAGTGAAGTGTAATACTTCCTGGTGATGGTTCTGTTCTTCTGGAGGTAGTCTATGAGCACCACACCAGGAGAATAGCATACTTCAACTGGTCCAGTAGTGAAGTGTAATACTCCCTGGTGATGTTTTCTGTTCTTCTGGAGGTAGTCTATGAGCACCATACCATGAGAATAGCATCCTTCAATTGGTCCAGTAGTGAAGTGCAATACACCCTGGTGATGGTTCTGTTCTTCTGGAGGTAGTCTATGAGCACCACACCATGAGAACAGCATCCTTCAACTGGTCCAGTAGTGAAGTGTAATACTCCCTGCTGATTGTTCTACCCTTCTGGAGGTAGTCTATGAGCATCACACCAGGAGAACAGCATCCTTTAACTGGTCCAGTAGTGAAGTGTAATACTCCCTGCTGATTGTTCTACCCTTCTGGAGGTAGTCTATGAGCATCACACCAGGAGAATAGCATCCTTCAACTGGTCCAGTATTGAAGTGTAATACCCTCTGGTGAAGGTTCCGTCCTTGTGGTCGTAGCCTATGAGCACCACACCAGGAGAATAGCGTCCTTCAACTGGTCCAAAGGTAAAGTGTAATGCCCCCTGGTGATGGTTCCGTCCTTCTGGTCGTAGTGTATGAGCACCACATCATGAGAAAAGCATCCTTCAACTGGTCCAGTAGTGAACTGTAATACCCTCTGGTGATGGTTCCTTCCTTCTGGACGTAGTCTATGAGCACCACATCATGAACATAGCATCCTTCAACTGGTCCAGTAGTGAAGTGTAATACCCTCTGGTGATGGTTCCTTCCTTCTGGACGTAGTCTATGAGCCCACATCATGAGAATAGCATCCTTCAACTGGTCCAGTAGTGAAGTGTAATACCCTCTGGTGATGGTTCCGTCCTTCTGGTCGTAGTCTATGAGCACCACATCATGACAATAGCATCCTTCAACTGGTCCAGTAGTGAAGTGTAATACCCTCTGGTGATGGTTCCGTCCCTCTGGTCGTAGTCTATGAGCACCACATCATGAGAATAGCATCCTTCAACTGGTTCAGTAGTGAAGTGTAATACCCTCTGGTGATGGTTCCGTCCTTCTGGTCGTAGTCTATGAGCACCACATCATGAGCATAGCATCCTTCAATTGGTTCAGTAGTGAAGTGTAATACACCCTGGTGATGGTTCCGTCCTTCTGGTCGTAGTCTATGAGCACCACATCATGAGAATAGCATCCTTCAGTTGGTTCAGTAGTGAAGTGTAATACCCCCGGTGATGGTTCCGTCCTTCTGGTCGTAGTCTATGAGCACCACATCATGAGAATAGCATCCTTCAATTGGTTCAGTAGTGAAGTGTAATTCCCCCTGGTGATGGTTCCGTCCTTCTGGTCGTAGTGTATGAGTACCACATCATGAGAATAGCATCCTTCACCCGGTCCAGTAGTGAAGTGTAATACTCCCTGGTGATGGCTCTGTCCTTCTGGAGGTAGTCTATCAGCACCACAGCATGTGAATAGCATCCTTCAATTGGTCCAGTAGTGAAGTGCAATACTCCCTGGTGATGGATCTTTGCTTCTGGAGGTAGTCTATGAGCACCACAACATGAGAATAGCACCCTTCAAATGGTCCAGTAGTGGAGTTTAATACCCCCTGGTGATGATACTGTCTTTCTGGAGGTAGTCTATGAGCACCATATCATGAGAATAGCATCCTTCAAATGTTTCAGTAGTGAAGTGTAATACTCCCTGGTGATGGTTTTGTCCTTTTGGACGTAGTCTATGAGCACCACACCAGGAGAATAGCATCCTTCAATTGGTCCAGTGGTGAAGTGTAATACTTCCTGGTGATGGTTCTGTTCTTCTGGAGGTAGTCTATGAGCACCACACCAGGAGAATAGCATCCTTCAATTGGTCCAGTGGTGAAGTGTAATACTTCGTGTTGATGGTTCAGTTCTTCTGGAGGTAGTCTATGAGCACCACACCATGAGAATAGCATCCTTCAATTGGTCCACTGGTGAAGTGTAATACTTCCTGTTGATGGTTCTGTTCTTCTGGAAGTAGCCTATGAGCAACACACCAGGAGAATAGCATCCTTCAACTGGTTCAGTGGTGAAGTGTAATACTTCCTGTTGATGGTTCTGTTCTTCTGGAGGTAGTCTATGAGCACCACACCATGAGAATAGCATCCTTCAATTGGTCCACTGGTGAAGTGTAATACTTCCTGGTGATGGTTCTACCCTTCTGGAGGTAGTCTACGGGCACCACACCATGAGAATAACATCCTTCAATGGGTTCAATAGTACAGTCTAATACTTCCTGGTGATGGTTCTGTTCTTCTGGAGGTAGTCTATGAGCACCACAACATTAGAATGGAATCCTTCTACTGATCCAGTAGTGAAGTGTAATACTTCCTGGTGATGGTTCTGTTCTTCTGGAGGTAGTCTATGAGCACCACACCATGAGAATAACAACCTTCAACTGGTCCAGTAGTGAAGTGTAATACTCCCTGGTGATGGTTCTGTTCTTCTGGAGGTAGTCTATCAGCACCACACCATGAGAATACCATCCATTAGTTGGTCCAGTAGTGAAGTGTAATACTTCCTGTGGATTGTTCTGTTCTTCTAGAAGTAGTCTATCAGCACCACACCATGAGAATACCATCCATTAGTTGGTCCAGTAGTGAAGTGTAATACTTCCTGTGGATTGTTCTGTTCTTCTGGAGTTAGTCTATGAGCACCACATCATGAGAATAGCATCCTTCAATTGGTCCAGTACTAGTGAAGTGTAATACTCCCTGGTGATGGTTCTGTCCTTCTGGAGGTAGTCTATGAGCACCACATCATGAGAATAACATCCCTCAATTGGTCCAGTAGTGAAGTTTAATACTCACTGGTGATGGTCCTGTTCTTCTAGAAGTAGTCTATCAGCACCACACCATGAGAATAGCATTTATCAATTGGTCCAGTAGTGAAGAGTAATATCTCCTGGTGATGGTTCTGTCCTTTTGGAGGTAGTCTATGAGCACCACATCATGAGAATAGCATCCTTCAACTGGGGCAGTAGTGAAGTGTAATACTTCCTGGTGATGGTTCTGTCCTTTTGGAGATAGTCTATGAGCACCACATCATGCGAATAGCATCCTTCAACTGGTGCAGTAGGTAAGTGCAATACTCCCTGGTGATGGTTCTTTCCTTTTGGAGGTAATCTATGAGCACCACAACATGAGAATAGCATCCTTCAACTGGTGCAGTAGGTAAGTGCAATACTCCCTGGTGATGGTTCTGTCCTTTTGGAGGTAGTCTATGAGCACCACATAATGAGAATAGCATCATTCAACTGGTCCAGTAGTGAAGTGTAATACTTCCTGGTGATGGTTCTGTCCTTCTGGAGGTAGTCTATGAGCACCACATAATGAAAATAGCATCATTCAACTGGTCCAGTAGTGAAGTGTAATACTTCCTGGTGATGGTTCTGTCCTTCTGGAGGTAGTCTTTGAGCACCACACAATGAGAATAGCATCCTTCTACTAGTCCAATAGTGAAGTGTAGTCATCCCTGATGATGGTTCTGTCCTTCTGGAGGTAGTCTATGAGCACCACACCATGAGTATAGCATCCCTCAACTGGTCCAATAGTGAAGTGTAATACCTCCTGGTGATTGTTCTGTCCTTTTGGAGGTAGTCTATGAGCACCACACCATGAGAATAGCATCCTTCAACTGGTCCAATAGTAAAGTGTAGTCATCCGTGATGATGGTTCTGTCCTTCTGGAGGTAGTCTATGAGCACCACACCATGAGAATAGCATCCTTCAACTGGTCCAATAGTTAAGTGTAGTCATCCCTGATGATGGTTCTGTCCTTCTGGAGGTAGTCTATGAGCACCACATCACGAGAATTGCATCCTTCAACTGGTCCAGTAGTGTAGTGTAATACTTCCTGGTGATGGTTCTGTTCTTCTAGAGGTAGTCTATGAGCACCATACCATGATAATACCATCCTTCAACTGGTCCAGTAGTGAAGTGTAATACTTCCTGGTGATGGTTCTGTTCTTCTGGAGATAGTCTATGAGCACCATACCATGATAATAGCATCCTTCAACTGGTCCAGTAGTGAAGTGTAATAGTTCCTGGTGATGGTTCTGTTCTTCTGGAGGTAGTCTATGAGCACCATACCATGATAATAGCATCCTTTAACTGGTCCAGTAGTGAAGTGTAATACTTCCTGGTGATGGTTCCGTCCTTCTGGTCGTAGTCTATGAGCACCATAGCATGATAATAGCATCCTTCAACTGGTCCAGTAGTGAAGTCTAATACTTCCTGGTGATGGTTCTGTTCTTCTGGAGGTAGTCTATGAGCACCATACCATGATAATAGCATCCTTTAACTGGTCCAGTAGTGAAGTGTAATACTTCCTGGTGATGGTTCTGTTCTTCTGGAGGTAGTCTATGAGCACCATACCATGATAATAGCATCCTTCAACTGGTCCAGTAGTGAAGTGTAATACTTCCTGGTGATGGTTCTGTTCTTCTGGAGGTAGTCTATGAGCACCATACCATGATAATAGCATCCTTTAACTGGTCCAGTAGTGAAGTGTAATACTTCCTGGTGATGGTTCTGTTCTTCTGGAGGTAGTCTATGAGCACCATACCATGATAATAGCATCCTTTAACTGGTCCAGTAGTGAAGTGTAATACTTCCTGGTGATGGTTCTGTTCTTCTGGAGATAGTCTATGAGCACCATACCATGATAATAGCATCCTTCAACTGGTCCAGTAGTGAAGTGTAATAGTTCCTGGTGATGGTTCTGTTCTTCTGGAGGTAGTCTATGAGCACCATACCATGATAATAGCATCCTTTAACTGGTCCAGTAGTGAAGTGTAATACTTCCTGGTGATGGTTCTGTTCTTCTGGAGGTAGTCTATGAGCACCATAGCATGATAATAGCATCCTTCAACTGGTCCAGTAGTGAAGTCTAATACTTCCTGGTGATGGTTCTGTTCTTCTGGAGGTAGTCTATGAGCACCATACCATGATAATAGCATCCTTTAACTGGTCCAGTAGTGAAGTGTAATACTTCCTGGTGATGGTTCTGTTCTTCTGGAGGTAGTCTATGAGCACCATACCATGATAATAGCATCCTTCAACTGGTCCAGTAGTGAAGTGTAATACTTCCTGGTGATGGTTCTGTTCTTCTGGAGGTAGTCTATGAGCACCATACCATGATAATAGCATCCTTTAACTGGTCCAGTAGTGAAGTGTAATACTTCCTGGTGATGGTTCTGTTCTTCTGGAGGTAGTCTATGAGCACCATACCATGATAATAGCATCCTTTAACTGGTCCAGTAGTGAAGTGTAATACTTCCTGGTGATGGCTCTGTCCATTTGGAGGTAGTCTATGAGCACCGCGTCACGAGAGCACGAAAAGCTATGACTTTTCCTGCAGATGGAACCGTTTTTACTTTCTCTACTACGTATAGTAAGTAGGCAAGTATTGTATTCCACCAAAAATTCGATACCGAGATTTTACCGGAAATATATGTTTTGAGACCCCCTAAATCCAAAAAAGCATTTTTGGAAACATGTCCGTGTGTAGGTCTGTCTGTCTGCCTGTGTGCGTGTGTGTGTGTGTGTGTGTGTGTGTGTGTGTGTCTGAACAGCATAACCGAGAAACGAACAGTCGCATAAAAACCAAACTTGGTATTTAGGTTCAGTATCTTAAAGAGATGCGACACGAAGGTTTTCAAGAAAATCCTCCAACCCCAGATTACGCTTTACATGGAATATTTTTCGAAAGTTTTAATTTTCTTAAAAATGGCTCTAACGATTTTGATTAAAATATCATATGTTTAAGATATTTTCATGACAAATAAAATGTATAATTTGAA
The DNA here is from genome assembly GCA_030765065.1 of Deroplatys truncata. Classification (NCBI taxonomy): domain Eukaryota; kingdom Metazoa; phylum Arthropoda; class Insecta; order Mantodea; family Mantidae; genus Deroplatys; species Deroplatys truncata. Next base: position 9,473,471 of record CM060987.1, on the reverse strand, counting down.
TTTTTTGGGAATGTCTCCAAAAGTATTTTTCATTGTGAACGACTTTTGCATAACTGGTAAACCATAAGAGATAAACACAATTTTACTGCACAAAAATGTAGATCGTGTTAAAATACACAATTTATGTCATATACATTTTTGTTTTTGAGTGAACCATTTTCGAGATATTGCTGGTTATTCCCTTAAATCTTTCAGTACTAATTTTCTCAAATGGGAATTCGTTATTTATTTTTTTGTCTTGGAGATGCAAAGAGTATTAATCTGTGGCAAAGGGAATGTTGATGCACATAGCAACCAGCTATTAAGAGATATGTCTATGCTTAAAGGCTACTGTATTTCTATATTGCCCTCGCAAATACAAAACAAGGGGAACATAGTATGCCTTAAGCGATAGTCAAATATTTTTAGAACTGGTCGCTACGTGTAAAATGTAATTCTCTTTGTATGTCAAAAGATCGTTTCTGCAAATGTTTATCTCGATTAATATGAAATAGATGGAGAGTAAGAGTTTGTAAAAATGGTTTGTATAAGAGTAGAGAAAGTCATGTGAGTGTAACACATCAGATTTTTTCTTTCTTTGGGGCACTGTTTGGACGTCTCCTACGTTTCTGGCATATAGTGTTGAATACATGTTGTCATCTACTGTTATGAAACTCCCTGCATTTCGTTTCCACAAATCTAAATACTCTCGAGAAATGTTAAATCGAATGTGTTATTTGTCAATTGTGAACAAACGCGGAACCTATGGAGTAAACGTTTACGCATATCCAAAACTTGTTGTAAAATGTGGTAGGACGCGTGTACCTTCAATTGGCGATCCTTGAGTACAATGCTGAGAATTGTTGTCACAATCTCGTTGGTCGCAGCCGTTTTAGGACGGCTTAAACACTTGTCATTTTGAATAGATGTAGAGGTACGCTTAAATTCAGCAGCTCACGAAGGGAAGGATTCTTTAATGTGTAATTTAACTTCTTCTGTACTTTTTGGTGGTTAAACCCTTCAAAACTAAATAGGTGCTATATCACAGATCGTATTTCTGTATTGTAGAAAATATTAACATATGTTTGTTTATACGAACGTCATAAAGAACGCACCTGAACCTTTACAGCGCATCTTCTACTGGATGATAGTTAACTATCATAGTAACTTGGACATCGTCATGAGATCTGATAGGATTTCAAAAATTAATTCTTAAGATCAATATATTTCTTCAAGGTATATGTTCTCTTCATACACTTGCTGTTAGTAATCAGCCTTCTGAATGTATATAGAGTGTGCTTTAGGACTTCAACCTCTTTCATTTGTTCGTGGAAAATTCATCAGCATTCCTTGTTAGTGCAACTGAAACAACTTTCTTTTGGAATAAGCAACTATTGACGATTGTGGCATTGGGTATATTGGCGTATGAATTTATTGTTTAGTTCATTTAATACGTGCTCCCTATATTATTACTAAACGAAACCGCAGAATTAAAATAGAGGAAGCTAAGCCAACTTATCATATCTCGTATACAATTGATGTAAAACAGCTTGGCAAGTAATAAATAAGCCTGGAAAACCAAAATTAATAAAACCAACATTCCATTTAAAGCTGAAAAGCTAAGCATTTGCTATAAACTCAGTTGAGTATTTCAAATCTAAAATAACTACAACTAAAGTTTCTTACAAAGAATTACTCAATAATTTCAATGTTTGCAAGCCCAATTTTATTGAAAGAAGTCGCAATATATTATATAATAGAAATGGTGTGTAATTTAAAAGCCTCTCATAGCAATAAAGCGAATCTTTGACACTATTGTATTTCCTCGGAAAAATAACTCCGGTCCTATTCCAGACGCTTCAAGTTATCGACTTCTTTCAATTATGCCAGTGTTTGATAAAGTAATTCTTTATGTGACACATAATCAACTATATATATATATATAGTTTTAAGCATTTATTTCACAATCAATACTGTTTCCTTAAAGTTATAACACGTACAATTGTATATGAAGAGTTTATACAGAAATTTCAAAATGACGGTTATGCGTGTGGAATTAAGCAAAGCATTTGATTGTATCGATCATGAAGTCTTGATTGATAATTTAATGTTTATGCCATTTATAGTAAATCATTAGTTTTATATTATTTGTCCAATCGCAGAGGCAGTATTTTTAACACTTAAATATTTTTCAGTCAAATTATATATGTAAATTCAATAACAGCCCGCCTTGAAGCAATACGTGTATGTAATAATTTGTAAAATGTATGTAACAGTCATTACATATGCTTATATTATTATATCCATGTGTAATAATGTTATATGAATGTATTAGGTAATTTAATAATGTAGGAGCTGTGAGAATAATAAGTTTAAAGTTGCTAACAATGAGGTAACCTTGAGGCAATAATGAGTTTGAGAGTTTAAATCTTACTTGTGATTCTTGTAAGCAATAATGTGATTTTAGTGACAGTTTATAAAATAGTCAATCAACAACCGGAGGGGGTTTTAGTTAAATGAAGGTATTCTATTGGAGTAAAAATAGCCAATCAGAAACTTGAAATACAGAAATTTATAAGTTTATACGGTTTAATTCTAGTCAGTTGCCTGCAGACAGTGCTCATAACTGGATGCGTTGCTTGTACGTCCTTGAGAGATTTAATACGTATTCGTGTGAGACGAAAAATTAAGCTTACGTGTTAAAAAGTGTAATTAATTAATAAAAAAAAGAATCTCATAGCTCTCGATATAAGTGAAGTGCTAGTTAATTTGTGTCAAGGATTAATAAAAAGGAGTGAATTAAAACTTAAAATCTGTGTAAGCCTACATTCTTGTCGCATCACGCCCTGCCAAGATATCCATGTCTCTAACAATAATACTGACGCAGTCGAGGCAAACATAAATATACAATATCTAAAGAAACAGTCAAATTACAAAGTTAATATTTTTAAACTTGGGGCAAAGGCCATCTGAAAGTACATTTTAGTGCGAAGGCTACCGGAAACTGTTTACTATACGTGCGATTGCAACGAATTTCAAGTTCGGCTCCCCAACAGTAAAATTCCGATACAACTCCTTCTAAAATAAAAGAAAACACCGTACTTCATCGCAAACAGTGCGTTCATGTTAGTAACAAAATATCACCTTTAAATACACTAAAGGGGACTGTTCCTCAAGGCTCCGTACTAGGACCTCTTTTATTTCCTATTGCTATTAATGGTTTACCAAATAAGAGAGTTCTTTCATGACTAATACTAATTTAGGTGCTTTTGCTACAGACGTGGATATCACCGCGGAGTGGTTTAAAGCTAGCGGTTTATTACTAAATAAAAGCAAGACAATTAAAATGCTTTTTTTAGTTTAGCATCAATTGGCAGCTTAATATGGGAACTCTTGCTAAATGTTTAGGCCTGTATATGGACAAACAATAAAGAAGGGGAACGAAAATTGATACATCCACGGTCAGATTGTTTATGATTATATATTTCTTTAGAAATGTAAGACTTTGTATCCCCTTCCTATATTTGAAAAAGCTTATTCTTCTCTGTTTGAATCTGCAATTAGCTATCGTATAATTTTGTGAGGTGGAAGCAAAGGAACCAAAGATATTTTATTATTGCAAAAGAAGGTTAAAACAGTTATTAAAAACAATCATAAAAATCTGATGTGTTACACTCACATGACTTTCTCTACTCTTGTACAAACTATTTTTACAAACGCTTATTCTCCATATGCTTCATGTTAATCCAGATATCGAGATGTCAATCTTATTGCTAATTTTCTTGTAGATGCAAGGGGAATATGGTAGGCTTTAAGTGATAGTCAAATGTTTTAAGAGCTGGTTGCTATGCGGAGTATTCCATTCTCTTTGTGTGCCCAGGACAAAAAAAATGAATAACGAATTTGAGAAAAAGTATAAGTATTGGAAAATTTAAGGGAATAACAAGCAATATCTCGAAAATGCTTCACTCAACAAAAAAAATGTATATGACATAAATTGTGTATTTTAACGTGATCTACATTTTTTGTGTAGTAAAATTTTGTCTATCTTATGGTTTACCAGTTATGCAAAAGTCGTTCACAATGAAGAATACTTTTGGAGACATTCCCAGAAAATTCAAGATGTACATTTTATTTGTCATGAAAATATCTTAAGCATACGATATTTTACCCAAAATCGTTAGAGCCATTTTTGAGAAAATTAAAATTGTTGCAAAATGTTCCATGTAAACGGTAATCTGGGGGTGGGGGATTTTCTTGAAAACCTTCGTGTCGCATCTCTGGAAGATACAGAACCTAAATACCAAGTTTGGTGTTTATCCGACTGTTCGTTTCTGAGTTATGTTGTTCACACACACACACACACACACACACACACACACACACACACAGACACATACACGCACGGACATGTTTCCAAAAATACTTTTTTTTGGATTCAGGGGGTCTCAAAACATGTATTTCCGGTGAAATCTCGGTATTGAATTTTTGGGTGGAATACAATACTTCCCCTGCTTACTGTACGTAGTAGAGAAAGTAAAAACACCACACAGGATACCTGTTATAGACTTATGTATTTTAGTTCTATGTAATTTATATCTTTTAGATATTTTAGTTGACATGCATAATCGTCAGCAATTACTTATTGAGAAGGTATAACTATAATCTCAAGACAGTGTTACTGATCAATGCAATTTGCAAGGTTAAGCAAAACGCCAAACAGTTGTGTTTACTGGCGATCAAAAATGTATAAGTTACCAATTCACATAATGTTACAGTTTTTAAATGTTATACAAAAGGTTATAAGAAAAATATATTCTATTCTCTTGTCGAATTTTGAAATATGAAAATCATTAGTATATGACGTAATTTTACAATGTAACATTTTAACATGTTGACAATCCTATTGCCTGTATCGTGCTTAATAATACATAAATAAAGTTGAAGTTAATAAAAGTAGTAATAAACACGACCCGGTATCTGATGATTTTGATGATTATCACTGCAGAAGATTAAAATATCTAAATTAATGTGCATTTTGAGCTTTTAATTCGTTTTTATTACTCTCTCTACTACGTATAGTAACTGGGGGAAGTATTGCATTCCACCCAAAAATTCGATATCGTGATTTCACGGGAAATAGATGTTTCGAGGCGCCTTGAATCCAAATAAACACATGTTCGTGTTTATCTGTGTCTGTCTGCGTATCTGTGTACAGCATAACTAAAAATCGAAAATTAGGATAAATAACCAAACTTGGTATTTCAGCTTTGTATCTTATAGGGATGCGACACGAAGATTTTCAACAAAATCCCCCACCCCAAACTACGATTTATATGGAATACTTTCGAAAATTTTGTTTTTCTAAAACATGGCTGTAACGATTTCGATTAAAATATTATTTATAAAAGATATATATGGGAAATAAAATGTATATCTAGAATTTGAGGCAGTTTTTTAACACTTAAATAATTTCAGTCTAATTATATAATATGTAAATTCAATAACAGCCCGCCTTGAAGCAATAAGTGTATGTAATAATTCGTAAAATGTATGTAACAGTCATTGTATATGCTTATATTGTAAACATGTTCAATAATGTTATATGAATGTATTACGTAATTTAATAATAGGAGCTGTGAGAATAATAGGTCAAAAGTTGCTAACAATGAGGTAACCTTGAGGCAATAATGAATTTGAAAGTTTAAATGCTACTAGTCATTATTGGAGCAACAATAATGTAAATTTTGGGACAGTTTAAAAATAGCCAATCTACAACCAGAAAAAGCTTTAGTTAAATGAAGGTATTCTATTGCATTAGGATTAGCCTATCAGAGACTTGAAATACAGAAATTTACAAGTTTAGAGGGTTGAAATCAGTTCAGTTGCCTGCAGACAGTGATTGTAACCGGATGCAAGATGCGTCCTCGAGAGAGATTTAATATGTATTCGTGTGAGAAGAAAAAATAAGTTTACGTGTTAAAAAGTACACGTAATTAATTAAAGAATCTTACAGCTCTCTATATCAGTGAAGTGTTATTCAAATCGTATCAAGCATTAATAAAAGGAGTGAAGTAAAATTATAATCTGTGTAAGCCTACATTCTTGTCGCATCACGCCCTGCTAAGAGAAACGTTCTCTAACAATAATACTGACGCAGCCAGGCAAACATAAATATTTAATAATTAAAGAAACAGTCAAATTACAAAGTTAATAATTTTTAAACTTGGGGCAAAGGTCACCTGAAAGTACATTTAGGGCGAAGGCTACCGGAAACCGGGTACCATACGTGCGCTTGCAAACATACTACAAGTTCGGCTCTCCAACAGTTGAAATATAATATAACTCCTACAATACAACCTACTTTAAATTGACGCCCAAAGCGTGGTGCAAATAACGTAAAGGTATCATCTTCTTCAAACTGGCTTTCAATACGTAGCAGCAACAAACTAACTTCTTCAAATTTTCTGAGAATAGCCTAGGAAGCCCCCTTCATTCGGAAGGAATTTTTGTATAATTTTGTATAAGTTGTAAACGTTAAGCGATAGCCGAAAGCGTACCACACAAGAAATGTAGATCTCTTTAAAACATACAATTTACTTAAAGTAAGCTCTTTATGTTATAAGCAGTTTATGTGAAATTTGTTATTAAAAGTTCGAACTGTTCAATACCTGTCACTCTTTCAGTCCCATCGATTTTCAGTTGTTTCTCGCGATGTCATGGAAACAGTATGGAATTTTATGGCAGCATATAGCGTCCAGTTGTTAAACATTTGACTATCACTGTTCTCTATAACGAAATGTGTATTGTAGCTGTTTCTGTAAAGGTTTATTTGCATTAAAATGTAGTAGATAGAAAAATAAGCTTTAGTAAGAATAGTTTGTATACCCACTAATAAAGATAGAGGCTAGAGAAAGTCATGTGAATGTGTCACATCAGATTTTTATTTTACTTTCTTTACTAAGTAGAAACTAGGTAGAGAAGCTATTTCATTCACCCAAAAAATCCACTCCGAGATTTGACCGCAAATATATGTTTTGAGGCCCCTTGAATAGAAAATTCATTTTTAGAAAAAAAAGGTGTCCGTGTGTGTGTGTGTGTGTGTGTGTGCGCGCGTGCCTGTGGACAGCATAACTCTAAAACCAAAGTCGGCACTTAGGTTCAGTACCTTCCAAAGGTGCGACAAAAGATTTTCAAGAAAATCCCTCACCGAAACTTCCCTTTGTATGGAACATTTTTCGAAATTGTTTGTGTTATATAAAATTGCTCTAACGATTTTGATTAAAATACCATATATTAAAGATGTTTGCATAATAAACAAAATGTATATCTTGAATTTTATGGGAAAGGCCTAGGAAGTCCTCTTCATTCGGAAGGAATTTTGTATAATCTTGTATAACTGGTAAACGTTAAGCGATAGACGAAAATGTACAATACAGAAAATGTAGAGCTCTTTAAAACACACAATTTACTTAAAATAAGTATTTTGTGGCATAAGGCGTTTCTGAGATATCCGTTATTAAAGGTTCGAATTGTTCAATACTTATCATTCTTTTTAAGTGCCATGGATTTTCAGTTGTTTCTCGCGATGTCATGGAAGCCGTATGGAACTTTAAGGCCAGCATATAGCGCTCAGTTGTTAAACATTTGACTATCGCTACAAGGAAATGTATAATGCAAGCACACCTCGAACAGGAATTAGAGCCGGGCCTCTGCCGCCAGTATCATGTCTGAGACACCCTTCACAAAAGTTGATGGCGCCTAGCTAATAGGGCTCCGCACTCCCATGTGGATATTAGCATCAGTAGCTCTATGACGTCAGGGGCTGCTGCGATGACTAAGGAGCTATGGGCGGTTCGGAAGGAACCACAAGGAGGGAGGCTTGCTCTAAGTAGGAAATGCTGCAATTGTTCTTATTTAATGAACAACACAAATTTTCTCTAAAATTAAATTGTGTGAAGCACCGGAAGCGGTTGTTTGTCGACCATCATTTGTTCGTGTTCTATAACCGTGTCCAAATCACAAAATAAACTGCCAAAAGTACATAATTCTTACCAACGTAATGGTAATTTTCACATCAGTTTAACAAGACACACTAAGTGGTAAAAATTTAGTTTCTTCTTCCGTCTAATTAATTGTAATTTCATCTTTAATTTGATATAAATTTGGTATAAGTTTTTCTATCTACTACATTTTAATCCAAATAAACCTTTACAGAAACAGCTACATTACACATTTCGTTATAGAGAACAGCGATAGTCAAATGTTTAACAACTGGACGCTATATGCTGGCCTTAAAGTTCCATACTGTTTCCATGACATCGCGAGAAACAACTGAATGTTAAAAGCACTTCAACAGAATGACCAACTAATGACCAATTTGAACCATTAATAACTGATATCTCAGAAATGGTTTATGCCACAAAAAGCCTCATTTGAAATAAATTGAGTGTTTTAAAGAGATCTACATTTTTGTATAGCACGTTTTCGTGTATCACTTAACCTTTAACAGTTATACAAGATTATACAAAATTCCTTCCGAATGAAGTGGACTTCACAGGCTATTTCTAGAAAATTCAAGATTGAGGCAGTATTTTTAACACTTAAATAATATCAGTCTAATTATATAATATATAAATTCAATAGCAGCCCGCTTAAAGCAATATGTGTATAAGTAATATATAAAGTGTATGTAACAGTCATTGTATTATGTTTATATTATTATGTACATGTATAATACTGCTATGTGAATGTATTACATAATTTAACAATGTAGGAGCTGTGAGAATAATAAATCAAAAGTTGCTATCAATGAGGTAACCTTGAGGCAATAATGAATAAGAAAGTTTAAAAAAGTTACTTGTATTTATTGGAGCAACAATAATGTAAATTTTCAGACAGTTTATAAAATAGCCAATCAACAATCAGAAAGTAGCTTAAGGTAAATAAAAGTATACTATTGGAGTAGGAATAGCCAATCAGAAACTGAAATAGGGCAAATTGTACAAATTCAGAAGTCAGTTGCTAGTAGACAGCCTTCCTAACCGTACGCGAGACGCGTCCTCGAGAAATTTAATACGTATTCAGTGTGAGACAAAAATAGTTAAAAAGTGCAAGTAATTAATAAAAGAATCTTACAGCTCTCTCTATATCAGTGAAGTGTTATTTAAATCGTGTCAAGCATTAATAAAAGGAATGAAGTAAAATTATAATCTGTGTAAGCCTACATTCTTCAGCCGCACCACTATTCTTACTGAAGCTTATTTTTCTATCTGCTACTTTTTACCCAGATAAACCTTTACAGAAACACCTACATTACATATGTCGTTATAGATACAAAGAGAACAGCGATAGTCAAATGTTTAACAACTGGACGCTATATGCTGGCCTTAAAATTCCATACTGTTTTCCATGACACCGCGAGAAACAACTGAAAAACGATGGAACTAAAAGAGTGACAGGTATTGAACAGTTGAAACCTTTAATAACGGATATCTCAGAAATGCCATTTGTAATATATTGTGTATCTCAAAGAGGTCTACATTTTTTGTGTAGTACGTTATCGTCTATCGCTTACACAAGTTTATAGAAAATTGCTTCCGAATGAAGAGGACTTCAGATTATTCCTATAAAACTCAAGATATACACTTTATCTTTAATATACGGTATTTTAATAAAAACCGTTAGAGCCACTTTTTAGAGAAGCAAAAATTTCGAAAAATGTTGCATATAATGGATAGTGTGGGTGGGGGGATTTTCTTGAAAATCTTCGTCGCACATCTTTGGAAGATGGAGAACTTAAATACCAAATATGGTATTTATCCGATCAGTTACGTTGTTCATATACCTATTTCTAAAAATGTCTTTTGGGTTTTAGGGGGCCTTAAAACATCTATATCTGGTGAAACCTTGATATCGAATACAATACTTCTCCTACTTACCATAAAAATAAAACCGCACAACTCCTATACACTTTGGAGTAGAGAGATAAAATATATGCCATCTGTAGGTGATATTTTGCTCTATAAACTGGTAACAGTGTCAGATATGGAAGCTTCTGTGTTCACAAGTCATATGTTTCTTTCTTTGCAAATATATGTGTGTATGTTTTCTGACCGAGCGGGATAGCTCAGGCGGTCGGTTCCGGGATCAAACCACCGGGGTTGACCAATCTGATCAAAGTTTTTTTTTTTTTTGCAGTTTTCCTCAGTCGCTAGGTTGAAAAATTTGAACCACAAATTTTCTTCTCATCGCTATATCTGATTTCCTTGTTGCTCACCGTCATGCCAGACATTGGGCTGATCACCGATCCTAGATATGATACAGAGTTTACTTGCTCCTCGACAGGCATTGGCTTGTAAGTCCAACAAAGAGGAGGGTAGCCGCTAAAGAAAAAGACATTTTCTGATATGAATGACTCTTTTTCTCAGAAACTGTTGAATTACATTTTAGAATATAAAACAACCTCTAAGTGCAATTGTGTATCTACGTTAGTATTAATAATATAGTTGATTACTTAAAAATAATAATTGATGATAAATTTTAATCAAAAGATTGTATAATTTAGAAAATAATCCTATCTTCCTTACTAAACAAACTTATTGCATAAAATCATATCAGTGAACTTACAAGACATTCATCTACATCCTGTAAAAATTTCAGTCTCATATGTTAAGCAGTTTCTGAGATAATGGGACATTAATTTAACATTGACGGGATAGGACCTTTAATCTCCCCTTAAAATTTATTAATGACAGGATTTAATCAAACCCTTGATATAGCCATACAAGTTATAATCAAAACAACGTTAAGTACCAAAATTATAATTTAAATTCAGTATCTTCTAAGCATGTAATACGAAGATTTTCAAACAAATTCCTTAACCACAAACTACCCTTTAAATGGAAACATTTTTCGACGTTTTTATTTTCTCAAAGATGCTTCAAACCATTTTGATTAAAACATCATATATTAAAGATATTTACATGGTAAATAAAATGTACATCTTGAATTTTCTGGGAATAGCGTATGAAATCCTCTTCATTCGAAAGCAATTTTATACAATCTTGTATACGTGGTAAACGTTAAGACATAGACAAAAACGTACCATACAAAAAATGTAGATCTCTTTAAAATACACCATTTATTTGAAATATTTTCTCTGGCATCAGCCATTTCCGAGCTATCCGTTATTAATGGCTCGAATTCTTCAATACTTTGTCATTCTTTTAGGGGTACGCGCTACTGAAACATGAGGGAAAATGTAATTTTTCATAATTTTGAATTTTGTCGCTAAAATGTGCGTGGCTCTATGGGGAATTAATAGCTCAAGGCTTATTTAGATACTCCACCTGGAAGTGCTTCTATTTTGCTGTTTACTCATATAATCTGCACTACCTGGGTGCTTTTTCCTCATTTTCTAAACGTACGAGGGTTGTCCCAGAAGTACTCGACCTAACAAAGAAAACACAAAAACATCTTTATTTCTCTACATAGTCTCCTTTCAGCTCGATACACTTTTCCCAGCGATGTTCAATAGCTTCGATACTCTGTTTATAGTGGGAACCGTCGAGTTCTGCAAAATAGCCATCAACTGCAGACTCCACCTCTTCATTGTTGGCAAATCTTTTACCACCAAGTCATTTCCTCAACTTTGGAAACAGAAAATAATCAGAGGAGGCTAAGTCTGGTGAATAGGATGCATGAGGAAGCAATTCGAAGTTTAACTCATTGATTTTGCCCATGGCGATAATGGATGTGCGAACTGGTGCATTGTCTTGATGAAACAGAACTTCCTTTTTCGCTAAATGCGGCCGTTTTTGCTTGATTTCATCATTCAAACACTGCAATAAGTTTGCATAATACTAGTCATTGATTGCTTTTCCTTTTTGAAAATAATCAATGAAAACTATCCCATGCGCCTCCCAAAAAACTCACACCATGACCTTGCCTACAAATGCAACTGTCTTCGCCTTCTTTGGTGCCGATTCTCCCCTTTCAATCCATTGTTTTGACTGTTCCCTCGTCCCAAGTGTGAAGTGATAGACCCATGTTTCATCCATGATTATGAATCGACACAATATTCGGATTTATTGCCGCGAAACTTCGCCAAACACTCGACTGAAATATCCTCACGACGCTGCTTTTGTTCCATTGTGAGTAAACGCGGCACCCAGCTTGCGCACAGCTTTCCCATGTCTAAATTTTCAGTCAGTATGCGATGTACAGCACTTTTTGAAATGCCTATTATGTCTGATAGCTCGTACACTTTCAGTCGACGGTCATCCAATACCATTTTGTTGATTTTCTTCACAATTTCTGACGTGGTCACCTCATTTGGTCGACCACTGCGATGTTCGTCTTGGTAGCTCGTACGGCCTCGCTTAAACTCTGTCACTCAATATTTTACTGTTGTAAACGAAGGAGCAGACTCCCCCAGAGTAGCATCCAGCTCAGCTTTAATGTTAGTTGGACTAAGACCTTTCAAGTGAAAGTATTGTATCACATAACAATGGCCAGTTTTATCCATGTTTACAAATTCGCTGAGAGGGTTCACTATTGATGGATGCCAAACAATTACTAAACAACGTAGTATCGTCAAACTTCAAATTTAAGCTTTATAAGGGTGGTACTTTCTATCATAGTCATTTGTTTGAAACAACAACCGCTATATATACATCAGGTCGGGTACTTCTGGGGCTGCCGTTGTATCTTTGTTTTTCTTTATTCAGAGTTTTTTATCAGTATAATTCTCGTAGCTATCTGACTGTTACCAGGCCTGCGAATACATTCCAAGGCATTTGTAAACACATATTACTTCGTGCATGTTCCTTTCAAGTTTCTTATTATTTTGTATACGTTCGTTGATGATTAGAAGCCTCATTTATTTTCTGCGTTATAACTAGTTATAAATATATTTATTAGCACTGTGGCTTTGTAAATACAATAAAATAAGCCGTTGAGGTTAGGGGTAACATGAACATTGGGCAGTAATAAAACAGTTACTATTTCTGCAAAATCTTTGTCAAGGAAAAAGAGTGTACTTTGAAAAGTGAACAAGATGAGGGAAGCTACAAAGATAGCAGAATGCCTGCCAGGGGGAATATCACCCACTGCATCATCACAACCAGTTATACACTAGCAGAATTAAACTGTTTACTCTCACTATTAGTGCCTTACAAGGTACATATTTTACACAAAATAAATTAGAATTAGACACTAGTAAATTTAATGGGTTTGCCTGTAAATTAAATTTATTTTGTAAAAAATGTGGGGAAACAAATAACTCTACTTATAGCTTAAAGAGGGTTAACATCTGTGGTTCAAAAAGACCACAATTTGACATAAATCAAAGAATGACACACGCATTTTGCACAATTGGAAGGGGTCATACTGTCATGGAAAGGTTTTCAAGAATTTTGAGTATACAAACTATGACACACACAACTTTTCATGAACATGTAAAGCTTATTGGAAACAGTCGTAACAAAGCAGCTGGGGTATTTTAGATTCAATCATTTGCTTAATTTCAAGCACTGTAAATGATTTTGCTCATACATTATTTGATGTAGATTCGTGAAAATTTACAGAATATTTCAGATCATATAGCACCATGGAACTGTGCATGGAATTTGCTCTGTTTAAGGAAACAAGTTCAAATAAAATTTTTATCCCAGGTTAGAGAAAAACAAAATTAATTTTAAGATTTACTTTATGCTCTACCATGCCGAAATGTAGTATTTATATGACTGGTAGCAGTACTTTAATGGGCCTCATTAAAGTACACCTGTTCATTAAAGTATTGGTATTCGACCAATCAGAAGTGGCCACCTAACATTGTGAAAGCGCAAGTATCGATTATTCTGCGTAGTACGTCTCACAACGCTAGCAACTTTGTTTGACACAGGTGCTACAAGGTCATTGTATTGTAACCATAGATAAAGGTATAACGATTACAACACATCACTGAAACCAGAAACGAATACTTATGTACTCTTTAACTTAGATACATGGTCGAGCAGAAACAGTCGTATGAAACTTGACTATAGTGGTGATTAAAGCGCTCGTATGATAATTAATAATACTCGCGTTTTAATTACTACCATTATAGTCTCGTTGTATAATATACTATGTTGTTTACACCTGAGCCATTAAACCTTTACTAAATCCCATACACTATTTTATAGAATGGCTTAATTCCAAGATTGAAACAAATTCGTTACCTTTGAATTTGAATAATAGTTTGATTTCTGAGTCATGCATTATTTTTTTAACTAAGTTATTTTTAAAATACCAAACTTTTGAAAGTTTCTCAATGAAATTTGACAGGCATATAATACAACATTGAAATGATACATGGTTAAAAAAATTAAGATATGATAATAAACGTAGAAGTTAAAAATGTCAGTAACACGTATCCTTAAAGTCCTGTGGTTATTCAGTTGTTTCTCGCGATGTCATGGAAACAGTATGGAATTTTAAGGCCAGCATATAGCGTCCAGTTGTTAAACATTTGACTATCGCTGTTCTCTATAACGTAATGTGTAATGTAGCTCTTTCTGTAAAGATTTATTTGGATTAAAATGAAATAGGTAGAGAAATAAACTTTCGTAATGACAATTTGTGCACTCGCTAATAAACGATGCTAGAGAAAGTCATGTGAATGTAACAAAACAGATTTTTTTTTTGCAATTGGCACACCGTAAGTAATAGAGAAAATCTTACTACAAATAAAATTAGATCTCGTTAAAACCTACAAGCTATGTCAAACGTTTTTATGACCTTAACCATTTCTGAGATATTCTTTGTTATTGGTTTGAATTTTCAAACACTTATACTTTTTCTCAAATGGGTGCTCATTATTGTTTTTGCCCCTGGTCTTACAAATAGAAACGAAGTTCAAAGCCATGATATAGTGACCCGCCCTCAAAAGATTTGACTATCGCTTAGATCTACTCTGTTCTCCTGTTTCTATTGTACCTATAACGAAATATATAACACAACCATTTGTGTAAATGTTTATCTCAAATAAGGTGAACTAGACAGTAGAATAAATGTTTGTAATAATACTTTGTATAAGACTGAATAGAGAAAGTCATATGAGTGCAACAAGTCACAGTTATTTTGTTTTTTAATAAATGATATTGAAGCTGATGGAAAGGTTTAATTTTTACTTAAACAAGACACAAGATATAAGACTATAATAGTGTTAAACTTTTAGGAATTTATATTGATAGCAATATACCTTGCAATAACTCTCACACTATCTACTTTGCGGAACAATACATCTACTTAGAAGAGGGAAGGAATGTATTCTTCTAATAGCATATTATGGACGTGTTTTGTTATGTGGCAAGGATGTGTTTTTATTGCCCCTCGTAACATTGCTAATATATCCTCGAGCTTCCATCAAATGTGTGTGTTACTGCACTTTACAACAGGATACAATACCTGTCAATAATTATCTTTGTAACATCCTGAACAACAAATTATCAACTTGTCTGAAAAAGTACTTTCAGTTTTTGAAAACAGTGTCAGGAAATTCTTAATTCCAAACTTCTTTTATGACTTAAATGAATGACCGTAGTTACAATGACTTGTGTTTGTTCAGTGCCTAATAACTTACTCAACCACAAATCTGCCTGCCTATCCAGACACTCAACCACTTATTTACCTCATGCACAGACACCTAACTACATATCTACTCATATTCATTTCTACTTACGCATCAACCTCATAACCACATACATATCTACCTAACCACTCACCCACCTACTCAACCACCCACCACCCACCTACCTACCTACCTACCCACTCACCCACCTACTCAACCACTAACCTGCCTACTTAACTACCCACCTACCTAACCACTCACCCACCTACTCAACCACCCACCTACCTACCTACCTAGTCACTCACCCACCTACTCAACCACCCACCTACCTACCTACCCACCTACCTAACCACTCACCCACCTACTCAACCACCAACCTACCTACCTACCTAGTCACTCACCCACCTACTCAACCACCCACCTACCTACCTACCCACCTACCTAACCACTCACCCACCTACTCAACCACCCACCTACCTACCTACCTAGTCACTCACCCACCTACTCAACCACCCACCTACCTACCTACCCACCTACCTAACCACTCACCCACCTACTCAACCACCAACCTACCTACCTACCTAGTCACTCACCCACCTACTCAATCACCAACCTACCTACCTACCTGGTCACTCACCCACCTACTCAATCACCAACCTACCTACCTACCTAGTCACTCACCCACCTACTCAACCACTAACTTATCTACCCACCTACTCAACCACCAACCTACCCTCCCTACTTAAGTAACCACCCAGCTACTACCTACCTATCTGTATATGTGACCGTCCATCCAGTTAAAATGTTAGTCGACATAACATGCGGCATCAGCCATGTTTATTTTTTGGTAAGGAGATTGAGGCTATTGTACCCTATACTCCGTGGTCACAAGAAGCCGTGCGTGCAGTCTAACCAGCCAGGCTGCAGCTTCTTTGCCGATTAAAGGTCCGCGCTGCGAGTAATGTTGACATTTTCCCCTCCAGAATCATCTCGTGTAACATTACCACCGAAGACTCTAAAGGCTCATCAGTTAAATCTATACTACGGTGTGTGTGTTTGTGTGGTTAATCTGAAAAACCACTCAACCTATTTCGGTAATTATTTCTTCGAGGTGGTCAGAAGTAATTATATTCAAAAATTTGAAAACCGTGGGTTTAGGTTTCTTTTTCGTATTCATGTCACAAATTTCAATCTCGTTTCGTTGAACATGGATACCAGAGGCTACTTCTGGCACCTTATTGCACATGTGGTAGATTTTAATTGCTTCGAGCCATATATACATATGTTTACCTGCAATGAAAATAGCGTAGTTTGAAAAAAAATCAAAATCATGAGGTCGCACTTCCTTTGTTTCGTCAGTGCAGCTTAATCATTTTTACTGCCACCTGTCGTGGAAAATCAAAAGTAGGTATGCATTATTGGAACCAACATTATAAGTTATAATTTCCTTTGTTCCTCGCATTGTCATGGAGAAACTATGGAATTTCGAGGCTAGCATATACTGACCCGCTTTTAAACATATTTTTAAGGACTCAATTACTTCTATCCATCTTGTATCTATAAATAAATGTATAATGAAACTATTTCTGGAAAGGTTAATCATTAACCAGATACAAAACAAAAATCAGAAGTCTTGCGTGACTTTCTCTACTCACTCTTCTAAAACTATTCTTACACTTCTTTTTGTCGTTAATCGAGATAAACACACACTACACATTTGGAATAGATTAAAATGATAGATCTTTACACGCTGTGTCGCCTATGTGATGGCTTTGAAATTCCATTCTCTTTGCACGACCACGAGCAAAACCGAATAACAATCTAACTCTTCAAAAGGTATTAACATTTTGAAAATGCAAACCAACAATAACAAATCTGATGTGTTACATTCACATGACTTTCTCTACCCTCTATCGCCTATTAGTGGGTATACCAATTATTCTTATGAAGATGTATTTTTCTATCTAATACATTTTAATCGAGATAAACCTTTACTGAAACAGCTACATTACACATTTTGTTATAGATAACAGCGATAGTCAAATGTTTAACAACTGGACGCTATATGCTGGCCTTTCATACTGTTTCCATGACATCGCGAGAAACAACTGAAAATCGATGGGACTTTAAAAAGAAAGACCAAGTATTGAAAATTCGAACTTTAAATAACGGATATCCCAAAAACGTCTTATGCCACAGAAAAACTTACTGGAAGTAAACTGTGTGTTTTAAAGAGATCTACATTTTTTTGTATGGCACGTTTTCGTCTATCACTTAATGTTTACCAGTTCTACAAGATTATACGAAATTCCTTCCGAATGAAGAGGACTTCACAGGATATTCCAGAAAATTCAAAATATACATTTTATTTATTATGTAAATATCTCTCATGCGTTGTATTTTAATCAAAATCGTTAGAACCATTTTTTATAAAACCAAAATTTTTGAATAATGTTTTATGTAAAGGGTAGTTGGTGTGGGGGGATTTTCTTGAAAATCCTCGTGTCACATCCCCGGAAGATACTGAACCTAAATACCAAGTTTGGTGTTTATCCGACTGTTCGTTTCTGCGTTATGCTGTTCACAGACACAGACATGTTTCCAAAAATGCTATTTTTGGATTCAGGGGGTCTCAAAACATATTGAATTTTTTGGTGGAATACAATACTTCCCCTACTTAGTATACGTAGTAGAGAAAGTAAAAAGTAAACGTAGATACTGTCTACACAGAAAGATCAAGGTTTATTATTATTATTATTATTATTATTATTATTATTATTATTATTATTACCAATACGTAGAGGAAGTGTTTGGTCCATCCAAACATTCTATATCGAGATTTATCCGGAAATACCTACATGTTTTGAGCGCAGTTAATAAAAGAAAAAAACATTTCTATAAAAACATCCATGTGTGTGTCTGTCAGTGAAAAGTGTAGTTAAGAATGAAATGTCAGATGAAAACCAAAATTGGTATTTAAGTGCAGTACGTTCTAAAGATGCGACACGCCGATTTTCAAGAAAATCCCCCGACCCAAACTACTCTTTAGATTGAAAAGGTTTCGTTGTTGTTGGTTTTCTCAAAATTGGCTCTAAGAGTTTTGATTAAAATATCATATGTGGAAGATATTTACCTACATGACAAATAAATGTATATTTTGAATTTTCTGGGAAGGATTTTCTATAATCTTGTATAACTGGTAAACGCTAAGTTATAGACGAAAACATACTACACAAAATATGTAGATCTCTTTAAAACATAGAATTTATTTCAAATAAGTTTTTTTGTGGCATCGGTCATTTCCGAGATATCCGTTAGTAATGGTTCAAATCGTTCATTAGTTCATTCTGCTGAAGTCCCATCAACCTTCAGTTGTTTCTCGCGATGTCATGGAAACAGTATGGAAGGCCAGCATATAGCGTTCAGTTGTTAAACATTTGACTATCGCTGTTCTCTATAACGGTAATGTAGCTGTTTCTGTAAGGGTTTGAGTAAAATAGTTTGTATACACACTAATAAAGATAGAATGTATCACGTCAGATTTTTACAGCATGAGTAAACACTTTTTAAAACCCTGACTCTCGCTTTATCCACTGTATTCCACAATGAAAGTTGATCTCGAATAAGAGGAAGCTTGTAGGAGGGTGAGTAGAGAAAGTGGTGTGAATGTAACACATGAGAGAGGAAGGAAGGAAGGAAGGGGGGAACTACACGGAAGTAACACTTGCCGCCGACAGACGAACTGTTACCAGAAGCCGTCGACATCCTCAGCGATGGATGGTAGCTAAATAAAACCGGGCGACAGCAGAGCAGCATCTCCCCGGACGGCCGGCCGGCGTGCGTGTCAAACAGGAAGTGTCGTTAGTGCCGTTTCCGGTGGTGCGAGAGGAGAACTTCCGTTGTCGTAGCGATCATCGCCGTCTTTCTCCGGATATCCGCCGGATAACATGCACCATCGCTGTTATTGAAATCTTCGAGTATCGTAACTAATTATGTAATGGGTTCCTTCAGATGCATCTGGCTGCTGATGCTGGCCTTCCATACTCCTTCCCTGACATCGCGAGAAACAACTGAATGTCGACAGCACTTTAAAGAATGTACTCCATTAATAAAGGATACTTCGGAACCAGCTTATATCAGAAAAATACTAGATTATGTCTTCAAAAGGGTTTTACGTTTTAGTCTATGGCTGAAACATTTACAGTCATGCCAAATTATACAAAAATTCGTTCCGAATAAAGAGCACTTCACGGGCTATTATCAGAAAATTAAGGATATACATTTTATTTGTCATCTAAATATCTCAAATATTTGACGTTTCAATAAATATCTTTAGAGCTATTTTTTGAGAAAACAAAATAACCAAACTTTTCCGTGTAAAGCGTAATTTATTATAGGAAATCTTTATGTCGCATTCTCGGAAGATGTTCAAATGATATACCAAGTTTCGTATTTAATCGATTTTTCGTTTTTGAGTTATACTATTCAGACACACATACAGAGAGACCATTTTCTAAAAATACTGTCTACTTTCTTTACCACGCATAGTAAGCAGGAGAAAAAATTCGATATCAGGGTTTCACAGGAAATACATATTTTGTGGTGCCTGAATCCAAACAAAGCCTTTTTGGAAACTGTATGTGTCTGTGAACAGCATAACTCAAATACGAAAAGTCGGATAAACACCAAACTTGGTATCTTTCAAGCTTGCGCCACAAGAATTTCAAGAAAACCTCCCCACCCAACAGTACGCTTTACATGGAACATTTTTCGAAATGTTTTATTTTCATAAAGATGACTCGAACGAAATGGATTAAAATATCATATATTTATGACATCTTCACGGCAAATGAAATGTATATCTTGAATTTTCTGGGAATGTCCCCAAAAGTCCTCTTCATTCTGAACGACTTTTGCAAAATTGGTAAACCGCAACAGATACACAAAGGTTTACTACACAAAAAATCTGATGTGTTACACTCACATGACTTTCTCTACTCTTGTACAAAATATTTTTACAAACGCTTATTCTCCATCTACTTCATGTTAATCGAGATGTTAATCTTATTGCTAATTTTCTTGTAGATGCAAGGGAAATTGGTAGGCTTTAAGCGATAGTCAAATGTTTTAAGAGCTGATTGCTATGTGGAGTATTCCATTCTCTTTGTGTGTCCAGGACATAAAAAAACGAACAACGAATTTGAGAAAAAGTATAAGTTTCGGAAAATGTAAGGGAATAACAAGCAATATCTCGAAAATAGTTCACCCAACAAAAAAATGTATATGACATAAATTGTGTATTTTAACGCGATCTACATTTTTTGTGTAGTAAAATTTTGTCTATCTCTTATGGTTTACCAGTTATGCAAAAGTCGTTCACAATGAAGAATACTTTTGGAGAGATTCCCAGAAAATTCGAGATATACATTTTATTTGTCATGAAAATATATTAAATATATGATATTTTAATCAAAATCGTTAGAGCCATTTTTGAGGAAATTAACATCTTCAAAAAATCTTCCATGTAAAGGGTAATCTGGGGTAGGGGGGATTTTCTTGAAAACCTTCGTGTCGCATCTCTGGAAGATACTGAATCTAAATACCAATTTTGGTGTTTATCCGACTGTTCGTTTCTGAGTTATGCTGTTCACAGACACACAGACACACACACGGACATATTTCCAAAAATGCTTTTTTTTGGATTCAGGGGGTCTCAAAACATGTATTTCCGGTGAATCTCGGTATCAAATTTTTGAGTGCAATACAATACTTCCCCTACTTACTATACGTAGTAGAGAAAGTAAAAATGTGGATCTTGTTAAAACACACAATTTATGCCATATACATGTGTACTTTCTCTACTACGTATAGTAAGGGGGAAGTATTGTATTCTACCTAAAAATTCGATACCGAGATTTCACCGGAAATACATGTTTTGAGGCCCCCTGAATCCAAAAAAAAGCATTTTTACAAAACGTCCGTGTTTGTGTGTGTCTGAGAACATCATAACCCAAAAACGAAAATCCGGATATTTACCAAATTTGGTATTTAGGTTCAGTATCTTTGAAAGATGCGCCACGAACATTTTCAAGGAAATCCCCCCACCCCAGACTACCTTTTACATAGAACATTTTTCGAAAATTTTTATTTTCTCGAAAATAGAACTAACGACTTTTATTAAAATTCCATATGTTTAAGATATTTTCATGGCAAATGACATGTGTATCTTGCATTTTCTGGGAATGTCCCCAAAAGTCCTCTTCATTCTGAATGACTTTTGCATAACTGGTAAACCGTAAGAGACAAACAAAGTTTTACTACACAAAAACTGTAGATCTCTTTAAAACGCGCATTTTATGTCACATTCATTTTTCTTGTCGAATGAACCATATCCGAGATATTCCTTGTTATTTCTTTCCAATAAGTGTACGTTTTCTCAAACCGTAAATGTTTTTTTATGTCCTGGACATACAAAGACAATGGAATACTCCACATAGCAACCAGCGTTAAAACATTTGACTATCGCTTAAAGCCTACCAATTCCCCTTGCATCTACAAGAAAATCAGCAATAAGATTAAAATAGGTACAAAAGTAGGGAAAGTCATGTAGTGCAACACGTCGGTTTTTTAGGATGGAATACATACAGCAATAATAATACTTAATATACCTGATACCTGACCTGAAGGAACCATTTCCTACAAACTGCTTGGTAGGCAGTTTCACTCCCAGGAGCATCCTTGCTTTGGCTTTCTCGTTCTACACAAGTCCAAAACATCTGATGTAAAACACGTTCACATGACTTTCTATGCTCTGTCGCTTATTATTCCATGTACTACAAAATTTAATCCTAATAAACCTTTACAGAAACAGCCACATTACACATTTCGTTATGGAGAACAGCGATAGTCAAATGTTTAACAACTGGACGCTATATGCTGGCCTTAAAATTCCATACTGTTTCCATGACATCACGAGAAACAACTGATAATCGACGGGACTTGAAAAGGGTGACAAGCATTGAACAGTTCGACCTTTAATAACGGATATCTCTGAAACGGCTTATAGCGCAGAAGAACTTATTTTAAGTAAATTGTATGTTGTAACGAGATCTACATTTTATATATGTTGCGTTTTCGTCTATCGTCTAGCGTTTACAGGTTATAGGAGATTATGCAAAATTCCTTTCGAATGAAGAGGACTTCACAGCTATTCCCAGAAAATTCAAAACATTCATTTTATTTGTCATGTAAATATATATAATATACCGTGTTTCAATCAAAATCATGAGTCATTTTATAGAAAATCAAAAATTTCGAAAAATGTTGCATGTAAAGGGTACTTGAGGCGGGGGGTTCTCTTCAAAATCTTCGTGTTACATCTGTGTTGGAGGGTACTAAACCTAAATACTGCTTTGGTATTTATCCGACTTTTCGTTTTTGAGTTATGCTGTTCACAGACACACGCCCGGACCTTTTTCTAAAAATTCATTCATTTGGATTCCGGGGGGCCTCAAAACATATATTTCTGGTGAAATATCGGTATCGAATTTTTCGGTAGAATGGATTACCTTCTGTTCCTACTATATGCGTGTTAGAGACAAAAATGGGTGTAAAATGCGATAATTTGGATAATGCTCTTGAAATTTTAGGTATATACGAGGGCAGTCCAGAAAGTCCCAGACGTCCCGTGGCGATGAGTAGGGCTAGAGCCGCCGTCAGAACGTTCCTACATTCAGTACGCATCCAGCTGTGGTAGCGTGAGGACTGTGTTCTCTGTGAGTTGTTGCGCTGCAATAGAAAATCTCGCCACTTGTGAAGAGCGGTTGCTAAAAAGAACAAACCAATTGAAATTTATCGTCAACTTTGTGATGTTTACGGGCAGGGAACAATAAGTCAAATGGTGCATTGATTTTAAAAATGGCCGTAGCAATGTTCACGACGAGGATCGCAGTGGTAGGCCCAGCCTTATGACTCATGAACTGTCAATGCAAATCAATGACAAAATTCGTGAAAATCGTCGTTTCACGATTACAGAACTTTCGGAACATTTTCCCCAAGTTTGACGGAGTTTGGTGCATCAAATTGTGGTGGAGAAGCTTGGTTACTAAAAATCTTGTGCTAGGTGGGTTTCGAAAATCCTAATGGAAGACCATAAGAAACAGAGACTGGCTGCAGCACTGACCTTCCTCCAAGATTTCAACAAATATGGTAACGCTTTACTCGATCGTATCGTAACCAGGGACGAGACTTGGGTGAAGCATGTCAATTGTGAAACAAAACAGCAGTCGATGGAATGGGGACACACACATTCTCCCAAGAAACCAAGTTTGCAAACGCTGTCAGCAAGAAAGGTCATGGCTACTGTGTTTTAGAACTCTAAGGGAGTGTTTCTGGAACGTGGAACAACAATAACCTCAGAGAGGTATTGTCAAACACTAAGAAAGTTAAGACGTGCCATACAAAATAAGCGTCGGGGAAAACTTAGCACCGAGGTGTTGTTTCTTCACGACAATGCACGCTACACACGGTCAATCGTACCCGAGCAATCTTGGATGGTTTTGGATGGGAGGTGTTTGACCAACCACCATACAGCCCGTATTTGGCGCCGAGCGACTACCACCTCTTCCCAGCGATGAAGAAATGGCTCGGTACACAACGCTTTGATACTGACGCTGAACTGCATGCCGGTGTGGTTGAAGTCGAAGGCGGCAGATTTCTACAGAGAGGGTATTGAAAAACTTGTGCCACGGTATGATAAATGCCTCAATTTGAATGGCGATTATGTAGAAAAGTAGCTCAAGAATATAGATAATCAACGTTGATATTTGCATTTTGTTAATTGTCTATTTCAAAACATCTGGGACTTTCTGGGTTACCCTCGTACATATTTGGAATCTGGTCTTGGTTGGCGCACACATTTGAATTATGTGGCTAGTAAACTTAGCAAATCTATATATGATGAGATTACTGAAAAACTACTTTAATGTAGAATATTGAATGTGTTTTATGCTTGTATTTAAATTCTCATCCTGTAGGGCAATAATTGCTCCGTAAACGGGCTACTAATTGTACACAAAAGATGTATCAGATTGATTTATGAGGCTAAACCACCAACTAACCGTAACCACTATTTGACAAATTACGTGTTCTTACTCTGCCATCAGTGTCTGTTCTTGAACGTCTTCTACATGCAAACATGAATTTGCTTACTTTTTACTTTCTCTGCTACGTATAGTAAGTAGGGGAAGTATTGTATTCCACCCAAAAATTCGATACCGAGATTTCACCGGAAATACATGTTTTGAGACCCCCTGAATCCAAATAAAGCATTTTTGGAAACATGTCCGTGTGTGTGTCTGTGTGTCTGTGTGTGTGTCTGTGAACAGCATAACTCAGAAACGAACAGTCGGATAAACACCAAACTTGGTATTTAGATTCAGTATTTTCCAGAGATGCGACACGAAGGTTTTCAAGAAAATCCCCCCACCCCAGATTACCCTTTACATGGAACATTTTTCGAAAATTTTAATTTTCTCAAAAATGGCTCTAAAGATTTTGATTAAAATATCATATGTTTAAGATATTTTGATGACAAATAAAATGTATATCTTGAATTTTCTGGGAATGTCTCCAAAAGTATTCTTCATTGTGAACGACTTTTGCATAACTGGTAAACCATAAGAGATAGACAAAATTTCACTACACAAAAAATGTAGATTGCGTTAAAATACACAATTTATGTCATATACATTTTTTTGTTGAGTGAACCATTTTCGAGATATTGCTTGTCATTCACTTAAATTTTTCAGTACTTATTTTCTCAAATGGGAATTCGTTATTCATTGTTTTGTCTTGGATATGCAAAGAGTATAAATCTGTGGGAAAGGGAATGGTGCTGCACCTAGCAACCAGCTATTAAGAGATAGGTATGTGCTTAAAGGCTACTGTTTTTCTATATTGCCCTTGTAAATATATATTCCCCTTACATCTACAAGAAAATTAGCAATAAGATAGAGTCCACAAATGTTTATCTCGATTAACATGAAGTAGATGAAGAATAAGCGTTTGTAAAAATAGTTTGTACAAGAGTAGGGAAAGTCATGTGAGTGTAACAGAACGGATTTTTTACTAGATGTTCTTCTGTTTATAATCACAGTACCAGAACTAGATGCACTGTGTGTATATGTAAAACTGGTTGTATCCCTCCCAAAAATTAAATACCGAGATTTTACCGGAAAAGCGTTTTTAGGCCCTCAGAGTTGAAATAAAGCATTTTTAGAAAAATATCCGTGTATGTGTTTATGTGTGTCTCTGTACCGCATAACCCAAAAACCAAAAGTGGATAAATACCAAACTTGGGATTTTAGTTGAGTGTCTTCCAAGGATGCGACATAAATATTTTCAAGTAAACCCCCCCACCTCAAATATAACTTCCATTTTCTCAAAAAATGGCCGCAACGATTTTGATTAAAATACCACATATTAAAGATATATACATGACAAATAAAATGTATATCTTGAATTTTCTGGAATAGCCTGTGAAGTGCTCTTCATTGGGAAAGAATTTTGTATAATCTTATATAACTGGTAAACGTAAACACACAACGCAAAAAGTACAGGTATCTAAAGAATTTTTGAGCCATCAGCCATTTACCCGTTATTAATACTTTGAACTGTTCAATACCCGTTCTTTTAAGTTTCTCTAGATTTTCAGTCGTTTCTCGCGATGTCATGGAAACAGTATGGAATTTTAAGACCAGCATATAGCGTTCAGTTGTTCAACATTTGACTATCGCTGTTCTCTATAACGAAATGTGTAATGAAGCTGTTTCTGTAAAGATTTATTTGGATTAAAATGAAGTAGATGGAAAAAAATCTGATGTGTTACACTCACATGACTTTCTCTGCTCTTGTACAAACTATTTTTACAAACGCTTATTCTCCATATGCTTCATGTTAATCCAGATGTTAATCTTATTGCTAATTTTCTTGTAGGTGCAAGGGGAACATGGTAGACTTTAAGCGATTATCAAATCTTGTAAGCGTTGGTTGCTATGTGGCGCATTCCAATATCTTTGCATGTCCAGGACATAAAAAAATCTGATGTGTTACACTCACATGACTTTCTCTACTGTTGTACAAACTATTTATACAAACGATTATTCTGCATCTACTTCATGTTAATCGAGATAAACATTTGCAGAGTCTATGTTATTGCTAATTTTCTTGTAGATGTAAGGGGAATATATATTTACAAGGGCAATTTGGATATACAGTAGCCTTTAAGCACATACATATCTCTTAATATCTGGTTGCTAGGTGCAGCACCATTCCCTTTGCCACAGATTAATATTCTTTGCATATCCAAGACAAAAAAATGAATAACGAATTCCCATTTGAGAAAATAAGTATTGAAAAATTTAAGGTAATAACAAGCAATATCTCGAAAATGGTTCACTCAACAAAAAAAATGTATATGACATAAATTGTGTATTTTAACGCGATCTACACTTTTTGTGTAGTAAAATTGTGTCTATCTCTTATGGTTTACCAGTTATGCAAAAGTCGTTCACAACGAAGAATACTTTTGGAGACATTCCCAGAAAATTTGAAATATACATTTCATTTGTCATGAAAATATCTTAAACATATGATATTTTAATCAAAATCGTTAGAGCCGTTTTTGACAAAATTAAAATTTTCGAAAAATGTTCCATGTAAAGGGTAATTTGGAGTGGGGGGATTTTCTTGAAAACCTTCGTGTCGCATCTCTGGAAGATACTGAACCTAAATACCAAGTTTGGTGTTTATCCGACTGTTCATTTCTGAGTTATGCTGTTCACAGACAGACACATAGACACACACACGGACATGTTTCTAAAATGCTTTTTTTTTTCTGATTCAGTGGATCTCAAAACATGTACTTCCGGTGAAATCTCGGTAATGAATTTTTTGGTGGAATACAATACTTCCGCTACTTACTATACGTAGTAGAGAAAGTAATAAGCTTTAGTAAGAATAGTTTGTATACTCAGTAATACACGATCGAGGGTAGAGGGAGTTATGTGAATGTAACACAGGTTTTAAATCTATAGTTTTATTATGGTCAATTTAATATTATTTGGATTACAGCATTTCACAATAATATCATTGGTTTTATTTACATTGGTATTGAGTAACGTACCATTAATGTAGAATGTTGTTAACGCTAGATCGGTATAGAACAATTAATAATAGTAGGAAGACCATGGACATTATGAAATAAAATAATATGGTCAAAGTACACTTCCCTGCGGAACGCCACTTTTAACATTTTCGTAATGAGATATTTAGGATTATAAAATACTTCTTGATATCTACTAGCAAATTAAGATTGAGAAAACTGCAGGAAAAACAATCGTAGGGTAGCTTAATTATTGAATCATAAAATGTGTGCTGTGGGAAACTGTATCAAAAGCTTTTCAACTTTCAAGACATTCAATAAATATTTCCAGCATCAAAATTACTATGTTTCTTCTTAAAGCCAAGCTGTTTATTTGAAAAGACAATAAGGACGTTTTAAGGTGAGGTTACAGGCGTAGCACGTTGTACTGCAGTGACCTTGGTACTTTTCCGATGCAAATGACGCATTCAAGGTTATCTTTATCAGCTCTGCTTTAGTCGCTGCTTTGTGCTCGTGCTATAAAAAGAGTTGTGCATCTCAAAGGTGAAGGTTTATTCAAGACATCTGTGTTGTCTGTGATTTACTTAAGAGGTTAATGTCTTAGTCCACTGTGCTATCAATGCCTGAACAACAAAAGTTTATGTACAATACATACGTAAAAGCCGAACCAAGGACAGGTGTGTAAGGGGGAATCTCCTAGTATTGCAGTTCCAGGTAGAGAAACTGTTAATAAGTTTAGGCTAACGGGATCGCAAAACGGTAAACTAAGAAGAGAAAACGATATGTTTTGACTAAACTGGTGCGTCCCTAAAAAATAAAGCTTATAGGAAGAATCCTCACACCATAGAGAACTTAAAGACAGTATAAAAACAGAGATATGAGCATTAAGCAGGAAGTAATGCTTGTAAATGGAATTTTCATGCAAATATGCCAGGAATGTGTGGACACCACTTATAACAAGGTTAGTGCGCATTGCATGTTACTATCCTTGGTAAGTAACACGGCAGTTACGGAACGTAAAACTCCTAGTTCAATAGACAGCTTGCTGAGCACGCATACGCGCGATACGTGGCCTCACCATAAAACAATAGCACTGAATAAGGTAATTTAATCATTAATTAGCATTTCAAATATCTTAGATAAGGCTGGAACAATACTAAGAGGACGATAATTATTGTAATCCAGTTTGTTCCCTAATGCACTGGTACATCCTTCAATTAATAAATCTATCTCCCGTATCTCTTTAGGAGGAGCATAGGGCATTCTCAAGGTATTTCCATCGAACTCTATTTCTTTACTTCATTCCAGGTTTTTCCTTCTTTAGCATAACTGTTCTTTTCCAACTGTTTCTTGGTCTTCTTTCTCTACTACCTTGGGAATTCCAATCCAAGCCATTCTTTCCGCTGCTTTATCTTCTTTTCTTAGTGTGTGTTCTATCCACTTTGAATTTCGTTTTTTTTTAATTTTTATTGTAATTTCTTTTTGATTTGTTGTTTTTCATAATTCTAAATTTTAAATTGTATCTGGCCATATATTTCATTTTCTATGTAATTATCATATAATTGTTTAACTTTTATTGACAGTGTTTGTTAATTGCTTTGTACCATTTTAGTTGTTTTCCACGTTTCACAGTCATATAATAAAACCGATTTCACATTGCTATTAACAATTATAATTTTTTAGTGCGTCTTAGATTTCCGGATTTGATATAACAGGACAAACAGAACAATTGCTTTATTTATTTTATTCTTAACATCTTCAAGGACTCCACCATCCTTATCAATTATATTACCTAGATATTTGAATTCCTGAGGAGTATCAGTATTTTTATTATATATTATAATTTTTTTGTTTTCTTACCATTTAGTCTCCCTTCTTTAGTTTCCTTTATATTAATTTTTATATGAGTCATCTTTATTACTTCTAATAGGGTTATTTCCTTAGTGCATCAGGACATTAAAATGCGATACAAAGGTTCACAAATACAGGGTAGAATTTGATCTGTGATCATCCTTTTAAACTATGAACGAGCGGGTTCTTTTGAGTGTTTTTCCTTAATATTTTTCCCCCATGAAGCTTTCCGTTCTTAAGATAATTAATATTCTATTTTACACAACATTGCAACACGCAAATTCAACAGGTTAACTTTTAATTCTTCAGCTTCTGCTGCTGTGGCAACGAACAAATATACCCTTCTGGTATACAGATAAACAGAAAGTTACATATGATTGTAATGCAACCTAAATATCATACGGGATATGGAACTGAGGAAGCATTTACAATATTACACAAATTATTAAAAGGAACACTTGTTTATAAAGGTCAATAAAACCTTGGGAAACCCAAGTTACAACATTATGCTTCCTTTTATTGTGAATTATAAAACTGTGAATATGTAAAGCAAGAGAAAGACAGAACATCAATATAAACTTATTTCTAATGTTTAGTAAAAATGTTTAAATTGTGTACCCCTCGCCACATCAGGCAGTTCTGTAATGTATATGGAGTTTTCATATCGCCCCTCCCCCAAATAAAAACAATTGGATTTAGATCTGGCGAACCTGGTGGCCATCTTATTGGTCTATCCCGAGCAATCCAGAGTTCTACATAGTTGTTGCTACGAGGGCTTTCCCAGAAGTACCCGACACAAAAACATCTTTATTTCTCTACATGGTCTTCTTTCAGCTCGATATACTTTTCCCAGCGATGTTCAATAGCTTCGATACCCTGTTTATAGTGAGAACCGTCGAGTTCTGCAAAATACCCATCAACTGCAAACTCCACCTCTTCATTATTGGCAAATCTTTTACCACCATGCCATTTCTTCAACTTTGGAAACAGAAAAAAATCAGAGGGGGCTAAGTCTGGCGAATAGGCTGCATGAGGAAGCAATTCAAACTTTAACTCATTGATTTTGGCCATGGCGATAATGGATGTGTGAACTGGTGCACTGTCTTGATGAAACAAAAGTTTCTTTTTCACTAAATGCGGCCGTTTTTGTTTGATTTCATCATTCAAATGCAGTAATAAGTTTGCATAATACTCGACATTGATTGCTTTTCCTTTTTAAAGATAATTAATGAAAATGATTCCTCATACATTTCAAAAAACTGATGCCATGACCTTGCTTGCAAATGGAACTGTCTCGCCTTCTTTGGAGCCGATTCTTCCCTTTCAATCCACTGTTTTGACTGTTCCTTCGTCTCAGGTGTGAAGTAATGGACCCATGTTTCATCCATGGTTATGAATCGACACAAAACGTCGGATTTATTGCAGCGGAACATCGCCAAACACCCGACTGAAACATCTTCACGGCGCTGCTTTTGTTCCATTGTGAGTAAACGCGGCACTCATCTTGTGCACAGCTTTCTCATGTCTAAATTTTCTGTCGTGTGGACGTACAGCACTTTTTGAAATGCCTACGATGTCTGCTAGCTCGCACACTTTCAGTCGACAGTCGCCCAATGTGGATTTTCTTCACAATTTCTGGCGTGGTCACCTCATTTGGACGACCACTGCGATGTTCGTCTTGGCAGCTCGTACGGCCTCGCTTAAACCCTGCCCCCCAATATTTTACTGTTGTAAACGAAGGAGCAGACTCCCCCAGAGTAGAATCTAGCTCAGCTTTAATATTAGTTGGTCTAAGACCTTTCAAATGAAAGTATTGTATGACATAACGATGACCAGTTTTATCGCTGAGAGCGTTCACTATTAATGGCTGCCAAACAATTACTAAACAATGTAGCATCGTCAAACTTCAAACTTAAGCTTTATAAGGTTGGTACTTTCTACCACAGTCATTTGTTTGAAACAACAACCGCTATATATACGCCAGGTCGGGTACTACTGGGACTGTTCTCGTAGATGTTACACCTATGTGCGGAGATGTAACAGCCAGATAACATTTCTTACTTGTCAGGGGAGTAACCTCAAGCAGAACTGCTAACGCTTCTTGAAGAAACTGGTGTCAAAACCGAAGGAAGAGTCCCCGGACCAGTTAATGTGTTTGCTACGATTCCTGCCCAAACATTTCTAGAAAATCCGTGCTGAAAGCTGTCTTGTGGATGGGTTGTCGTAAGACCAGGTGTGAGCATTGTGGTAATGAGTTACACCATTTCTGGTAAACACTGCTTCACCCATTGCAAAAATGCACTCCTTGTTAAAGAAACCATTCAGAAAATGTTACCCTTGGGTGTAATCTGTTTCAGAGAGAGTATGGTAGGGGCGTAATAATTTTTACCTTCTCTACTACGTATAGTAAATAGGGGAAGTATTGTAGTTCCACCCAAAAATTTCATACCGATATTTCACCGCAAATACATGTTTTGAGATCCCCTGAATCCAAAAAAAGCATTTTTGGAAACGTGTCTGTGGTCTGTGAACAGCATAACTCAGAAACGAACAGTCGGATAAACACCAAACTTGGTATTTAGGTTCAGTATCTTCCAGAGATGCGACACGAAGGTTTTCAAGAAAATCCCCCCACCCCAGATTACCCTTTACATGGAACATTTTTCGAACATTTTAATTTTCTCAAAAAAGGCTCTAACGATTTCGATTAAAATTTCATATGTTTAAGATATTTTTATGACAAATGAAATGTATATGTTGAATTTTCTGGGAATGTCTCCAAAAGTATTCTTCATTGTGAACGACTTTTGTATAACTGGTAAACCATAAGAGATAGACAAACGTTTACAACACAAATAATGTAGACCGCGTTAAAATACACAATTTATGTCATATATATTTTTGTTGTTGAGTGAACCATTTTCGAGATATTGGTTGTTATTCCTTTAAATTTTTCAATACTTATACTTTTTCTGAAATGGGAATTCGTTATTCATTTTTTATGTCCTGGACACACAAAGAGAATGGAATACTCCACATAGCAACCAGCTCTTAAAATATTTGACTATCGCTTAAAGCCTACCAATTCCCCTTGCATCTACAAGAAAATTAGCAATAAGATTAACATAAAGCATATGGAGAATAAGCGTTTGTACAAGAGTAGAGAAAGTCATGTGAGTGTAACACATCATATCTTTTTATAATATTCTCAAAACTGTCCAATGAGATACTCGCTAGTGCGAGCTGCTGCTTCCATCAAGTGAAGGAGTTCTTCTCGTGCAACATTTCTTGACCAGCTCCTTCAACATGAGGAGATATGTTTCCTGTATCTAGAAGTCTTTGACAGATGAAAACAAATGTACTATGGTGTGATGCTCGTCTGTTTGTAAATCTTTCTGAATAAAGACGTGTTTCACCGTAAATTTCAAAATACTCGGCATTAGTAAACTGAGCTATTTTGTACCTGATAATCCGCTGTTTCGAAAACAAGCCATAAGCGCAGTAAACAAACAGCTGAAGTCCATTTCTTTCTATCTTACAGTGTTTTCTGTCATTTTGTGTAGTTTAGTGGCGTAGATTCAACTGAGACATATTTCAAAGTTATAAAAATAGTAACAGTGCGAAATGTTTAAATTCAAAATGTATTTAAACGTGCAGAAAGTATGTATTTTTCAATCTCCTCTAAGGAATATTTGAAAATTTTCGCTTTTTACTATCTCTACTACGTATAGTATGTAGGAAAAGCATTGCATTCCACCCAAAAATTCGATACCGAGATTTCACCCGGAAATACATCTTTTGAGGTGCCCTGAATCCACATAAAGCAGTTTTTGGAAACAACTAAAAACGAAAAGCATAACTCAAAAACGAAAAGTCGAATAAATACCAAACTTGGTATGAGATTAGTATCTTCCAAGTATGAGACACGAACATTTTCAACAAAACATTTTTCGAAAATGTTGGCTTTGTAAAAATGACTTTAACGATTTTGATTAAAATACCATATATGGAATATATTTACATGAAAAATAAAATTTATATCTTGAATTTTCTGGGAAAAGCCTGTGAAGTCCTCTTCATTCCGAAGGACCTTTGTATAATGCATAACTGGTAAACGTTAAGCGATAGACAAAAACGTACTACACAAAAAAAATGTAGGTCTTTTTAAAACGCACAATTTACTTTTAAAAGATTTTTTTTGGTATAAGATGTTTCTAAGATATCCGTCACTGAAGGTCCAAATTGTTCAATACTTGTCATTCTTTTACGGTCCCATCGATTTTCAGTTGTTTCTCGTGATGTCATGGAAACAGCATGGAATTTTAAGGCCAGCATATAGCGTCGAGTTGTTAAACATTTGACTATCGCTGTTCTCTATAACGAAATGTGTAATGTAGCTCTTTCTGCAAAGGTTTATCTCGATTAAAATGTAGTCGATAAAAAATCATCCTCTTCAAGGATGATCATAGGTCACTTTCCATGTATAAAAGGCAGAGAATTTTAAAATGTTATAATTAATTCCATAAACACCATAACAGAAACTCTTATTAATATTAGCATACAAATAATACATAGCGATACTATTTTGGTAAGCGTTTGATACAGATCGAGGAGGAAGTTCTTTCAATTTTGAGAAATACTTTATTACCATTTTTTTTTCAAACTTTCAATTTCTAAATGTGTCTTGCGTACTATTTTTTGCAGGATGGGTATTTATATAAATTGAATTGTATTAGCTGAAATATTTATGTATATTATAGAAGACAAATATTACATTTTAGAAGGTGATTCTGTCCCCCTGTATGTTTATAAATAAATGTTGTCGTCCGTGTCACCATATTATGTTGTAGTTTTATAGTTATGTTAGCAGTTTGATTTATTTTTACGTTATTATGGAAAAAGTAGTAGACAACATGTTTAATGATGAAGAAATTGAAGAGACTGGTTAAAAGAAAAATGTGTAGATATCAATGAGAAGAATATATTGGGGTATTTCGTTCTAACAAGTGGTAAATTCACGAGTCCAGGAAGTTTGTGGTCGATGATGAAAACTATGATAAAGTTAAATGGTGGAACTTTCAACAAGTTAACGATTGTATTAGTGATAGGACGATACCATATTGTTCGATTTTCACTTTATAAATAACTGTAAAGGCGATAGCTTGTTCACTATTCTTATTAGTAGCTTTCTGCGTATAACCGCATATAAGATGATAAGCAATTCTAGGCCTTTTGCTGTTCTGCCTACACCAGCAAAAATCATTGAAAGTATTATTTAAACATATCAGGTTAGCGATTTCAGCATGATTCATGCGCAAAAGATCTACTGTTAAGAGTCTTTTTAATTCTACTGAGTTTGTCATTAGAACTAAACCATTTTAAGCAAGTAGATGTAACATATTGTCGTATGCCTCACTTTATATTAACTTAGAAATGCAGATGGGAGCAACTCGCTTGTGAGAGGGATCGTTAAATCAAACAAAGCACTTTACATTACGAGGCAACGACGAAGGGCGCAGCTAAGTTAAATCTCTAAATAATTAATACACCAACACAATACCTGGCTCAAGGGAGAGGAAAGCATTCTATTATACCATAATTAAAAGTTAAAAGGCGTGGATGGCACACAATTTATTGGATGAAGTTAATTACATACCTTTGCCCATTGCCTGCCGACGAGGACATCGTGTGTTAGCAGTTTCCCGTCTGTCTCACCCGAAGCCTACTCACTGAATGACACAGAAGCCACGCTAACACCCCAAGCGTCAGTAACGCCATATCCCTTCCAATGACACTGTTTCCCCTGAATCGCCCCTACTCACAGACAAACTGCCATGCTTCGGTATCCAGAGAGCGTCTTAACAAGACTATCTGTGCACATGCCACAATATACACATTTCCAAAAAGCATTTGATAAAGCTGATGACCGTTTACTTGCCAAATTATCGAAATTGGGGTTTTCTTTTCCATTAATGAACATACTTCGATCATACTTAAAATACAGATCACAGGTAGTGTATTATAAAAATTGCATGTCATATCAGTTTAATGTTAATTCAGGGATCCCCCAAGGTTCTAATTTAGGACCTTTGTTATTTTTGTGTTTTACGAGGGGCACTATTTATATTTTTAGCCTTGGCAACCCTGAATGTTGCAGGTGCCATCTGACGTTTCCAATGGAAGGTTTTACATTTTTTACCATAATCTACTTCAAACATTTTGTCAATAGAACGTCATTTGTTTTGTTTACACTAATTTAAAAATTCACTCGTGAAAATGTTCGTGAAATGATTTATTACGACTTTTGACGTAGATTATCAAGACAAGAGTGCATCGATCAACTAACTTCACATTTGGCGACGAAGCTCCATCCTTTGCCACCGTGAAACGCTGGTATAACGAATTTAATCGTGGCCGCCGTTCGCTCAATGATGAACTTCATGAAGGTCGTCCAAAATTAGTTGTGCCAGAAAACATTGATGCTGTGCAAAAATAATAATGAAAGATCGTCGTGCGACATATTGTGAGATTGAGGCAACCCTAGGCATTAGTTCCACCAGCATATATAAAATATTGCATGATTATTTAGCCCTGAAAAAGGTTTGCTCTCGTTGGATTCCACATAATCTGACGCAATCTCAAAAAGATGCTCGTGTCGATTGGTGTACAAAAATGCTCAAGAAATACAATGGCGGTGCCTCAAAAGACATATAAGATTGTAACAGGTGACGAATCATGGATCTATGCGTATGAGCCGGAACGTAAACAGCAGTCGACGGTATGGGTGTTTCAAGATGAAGCAAATCCAACAAAAGTTGTTCGCACTCGAAGCACTTCGAAGCAAATGGTCGCCTGCTTTTTCAGCAAAACTGGCCATGTGGCAACAGTGCGTTTAGAGGAAGGTAAAACTGTCAATGGCGAATGGTACACAACCATTTGTTTGCCGGAAGTCTTCGGTGAAGTAAAGAAAAGCAACAAGAGTTCGTAGGATCGTTCTTCATCAAGACAATGCGAGCGCACACATATCTCGTCTAACAACAGAGTATTTGAAGGCTCAAAAAGTCGAATTGATGGGTCATCATCCATACAGTCCTGATTTGGCACCCAATGACTTCTTTTTGTTCCCGAACATCAAGAATAAATTGCATGGACAACGATTTTCGTTGGCAGAAGAAGCAGTTGCTGCCTTCAAAAACCATGTTTTGGAGGTGTCTCAAGAAGACTGGAATAAATGCTTTGACAAATGGTTCAAACATGTATTGATCATAAAGGACAATATTTTGAAAAACAATAAAGTAGTTTTCAATCAGAAATTACTTTGTTTTAATTATTAGGCTCAAAATATAAATGATTTACCTAATGTCGTTAAATATTCTAAAACATTAATGTTTGCTGATGATGTCAAATTATACAAAGTGTCAATAGTGTTAAAGATTGTTTAGAACTTCAACATGCTCTAGATTCGTTATATGTATGGAGCAAAATGAACAAACTTCTATTTAATATTAGTAAGTGTGTATAAATGTCTTTCACCAGAAGTAAAAATCCCTTTAAATATCTTTATAGCACCACTTGTTGAAGTAGTTGAAAATAAACATTTAGGAGTATATTTTGCAACAAATCTTAGATTTAACAGACACATTGAATTAATTGTAACAAAATCACTAAAATGTCTAGGCTTCATTATTAGGAATTCATATACATTTAAAGAAAAAAACATATTCGACTTTACAACTCCTTTGTTAGACAAGATCTCGAATATGCATTTATTACTTGGAATCCTAAAACCACAAAGTATGTGAACTTAATAGAAAAAGTACAATCGAAATTTTTAAAATATGTACTATTTAAAAGAATTGGAAGTTATACTATGTACACAAATTACGAAGCCCTGTTAGATATATTTAAATTTAAAGCTTTATATTTCAGAAGAGACATTGCGGGATTAATATTTCTGTATAAAGTATTACATTCTATTATTGGTGATATTATTATCTCAAATATATTATTTTGTGTACCAAATAAAATAAGTAGATTTAAGAAGCTTTTTTTTCACCCCAAGAGCAAACTCAGAAATCCATAAAAATTAAATTAAACAGAATTGTATATTTATATAACAAACCTCATTATTTGAATGTGGATATTTTCAACATGTCTGAAACTCAGTTCAAAAATGCAATAGTCAATAATTATTTTTCCGTAGATTAACACAAATATTTAAATTAGAAATAATTGTATAATTACCATGCCACCTTCTCTTTTCTTTCTTTTCTTTTTCTGGTTGTTTTATATTCACTTTTTCTTATTTCCTTCCACTTCTTTGGAACCTTTTATTGTTATTTATAATTTGTGTTTGTTTCTTCTGTATAAATTATTGTATAATGATTGTATGTTACTATATTTTTGTAATGAACATTGTAATTGGGCTTGTGTCTGTTATGTTCAGAACAATAAATAAATAAAATAACCAACATTTTTATTGTATGCTATAGTAGGCATAACAACTTAATAAAATCCCTGGGTCTACGGACTGCGCAAGTATTCAGGAAGGATAAATCGTCCCCATTCCATCTGTCTTTTGCCCTTAACTACTGAGTGTATCCAATGAGGTGTCTTAAAGAGGAAGTGGGCTGATACGCGGGAAACAAGTGTCACGTCACTATTATTTCATAGTTTAGAAACATTTAATAGGATCTTGTTTACATTGTGATAACTCAAAAACTAAAACACTTATTTCAGTTCTGTAAGAGGTATGTTGAAGAGCACAGTTTGGAGATGAAGATGTGTGATTAAAGCCGTTATTTTCTTTAAAACTAATTGGAATAATTTGTATTATGAAAATCAATGAGCGAGTAACTTTTTTCCTTGAAGAGATTGAAGTAGATATTATTTCTGCTCCACGTATGGAGCCAACTTGAAGTAGTTATGTTCTTGGAGTTGTTTGCACCACACTTTGGGCGTTAACTTGAGAAAGATATGCCCCACGCATGGGAAGCCAAACTGAAGAAGATATTGTTTAGGAGTTTGTTGTTGTTAGCTCCTTGTATGGACGTCAATTTGAAGGAGATTGTTTTGTTACGTAATATGCTGCTGCGTATGAAAAACCGACTTGAAGATGTATTTTTGTTGTTACGCTCCAAGTTTAAAAATATTAAATTAACTTTGTTATTACACTGGTTCTATAGATATTATTTATGTTTGTTTTTGCCTCGGCTGCGTCAGTATTACTTTAGAGACACGTTTCTCTTAATCAGGGCGTGGTGCGACAAGAATGTAGGCTTACACAGATTTTAAGTTTAAATTCACTTCTTTTTATTTATCCTTGTCACAAATTAAATAGCACTACACTCATATCAAGAGCTGTGAGATTCTTTTATTTAATACTTGCACTTTGTTAACGCGTATATTTAATTTTCGTTTCACACGAATACGTAATATTTCTTTAGAGAACACATCTTCCATCCGGTCACTACCAAGGTCTGCAGGCAACTGAAACGTATTTCAACCGTCCAAACCCGTAAACCTCTGTATTTCCAGTCTCTGATTGGCTAATCCTAGTCCAATAGAATATCTGCATTTAATTAAAGCTTTTTCTGGCTGTTGATTGGCTATTTTTAAACTGTCACAAAATTTACATTATCGTTGCCCTAATCATGACTAGTAGTATTAAAACTCTCAAACTCATTATTGCCTCAAGGTTACCTCATTGTTACTTCATTGTTGGCAAGTTTAAACTTATTATTCTCACAGCTCTTACATTATTAAATTACGTAATGTATTCACATAACATTATTGAACATGTTTACAATAATATAAGCATATGCAACGACAGTTACATACATTTTACAAATTATTACATACATATTGCTTCAAGGCGGGCTGTTATTGAATTTACATATTATATAATTTAATTGAAATTAATCAACTGTTAAAAATACTGCCGCAAGACAGATGAGATGGGGGAGTGAAGGCTATGAAATGCCCTAAAAAGTGTGAGTTAACTTTTGGAAAATATCTCATGATAATACCGCATTTATGTGAAATGCTATCGCTAGTTATATGCAAACATTTGTTTTCCATTCCGCTGCACATGGCCTGTCGCAGCCTCTACAGTTGGATAAATAAATTAAATTGAGTTTTATTTATGGACGCTCTTTAACTACTATGGTCCTTAGCGTCCCATTCTACATTGGACATGAAAGACCGCTAATTTTTCTCAGAGGCCTCTTTATCAGGCTTGAGGTTCTTTTACGTGCCGTAAATCTACGACACGGGACCATCAGCTTTACTTCCCTTCCGAAGGAAGCAGTGCTAAGGATTTTTACGCCCGATCCATCGCCCTCCGCCGGGTTTGAACCCGCGACCTTGGGAACTAAGGCTAGCACGGTACCACTAGTCCACGGAGGACAGTTGGATAGTTACAACAGTGGTGTGATAAACGATTTTTTGAAAATAAAATAAAACACGGGCTGCGAGAAATTATGGCGTTTGGTCGTAAGCAGCGACTTAGAGGCATGCCCGCCCAAGGTAGTTAAGAGAGGGAATACACGGTCAGGTGAGTTATCCCTCCCAAGGGTCTTTTCTAATTTGCTGAGCTATAATTCCGAATTTCTCCCTGATTGATATTCTTCAACTGGCAGTAATTTTTTATCTTGATAATGCCACAATTTATGCATCCCCTACTGTTAGTCAAGGATAAGGAATTGCTTCCCTTTTTATATAATTATATTTTGTGTGGAAAACTTTCTTTTAAAGGATTTTCTGCTCATAGAAATGCAAATACTAGCAACTCTTCTTTATTCTGCAACCTTGAAAATGTAAACTAATATATATTTTACAGAAAACTCATTCATTCATTATCTGTTTACCCTCCTCTTATGTAGGACTTACACCCCCCAGGACTTACAAGCGGGTGCTTGGGGTCAGAGGCCCGTCGAGGAGCAGACACTCATGGATCAGACAGAACATCCAGGATGGGTGATCAGCCCGATGCCTGGTATGGGATGAAGGAAGTAGATGAAACGAAATGTTGGTGAAATGGATGAAAGGAAAGGTGGTGATGGAGCAGTTGGTGGAATGAATGGCGGGGGAAACAGGAGAACCCGGAGAAAACCCGCCCAGACGCCGCTTCGTCCACCACAAATCCCACATGCAGGTCCCGGGCCGCCTCGGTGGGAGGCGAGCGGTCTAACCACTCGGCCACGGCGCCGCCCTATTTTACAGAAAACTCAACAACTACAAATAACAAATATTTGCATGCGCTGTGTTATCTCAGTCTTCAGTTCTGTTTTGTTTCTGCTGGATTCACAGCTTTTGGTCAAGTAGTAAGTAAACGTAATGGCTGAGAGAGTGAGTCACCAAATCAGTTTCATTCTCAACTCAGTTAACGCTGCATGTTACATGAGTACCTCTACTCCTTCCACGTTTTCATTCAGACACAAGAGTATATGTAATGTTGCATTATCGCAGTCAAGGTCTATCAAGAACTATAGTCCAGCAACCCTTTAGGGACGCGTGTGAGACAATGAGGCGAAGACCTTATCTTTCATAAAGTTAAACGCAAGTATTTTCAACAAAGCAAAAATTAAACATTTAAAAGTATCGAAAGAGTATCAAAGGTTTATCTCAAAAGTACAGGGAGAGTCAAAAAACCACGAACCACCAGTACAGTGTTTTTCCTGTTCGCGTCCTCGGCACTTGTTCCCGTCTGCTGCTATCATAGAAAGCCGCGGTTGAAACCATACAACATTCTAAAACTACTTTTAAAGGCTTTGCTTAACAGCTTACCATCTTACAATACTTACTTCACTCGCCAATTTCTTTCGAGTCAACATTTGACGCCCGTACATATGTACATACAATTTTGCCCCCTTGTTTTACTTTCTCTACTACGTATAGTAAGTAGGGGAAGTATTGTATTCCACCAGAAATTCGATACCGAGATTTCACCGGAAATACATGTTTTGAGACCCCTGAATCCAAAAAAAGCATTTTTGGAAACATGTCCGTGTGTGTGTCTGTCTGTGAAGAGCATAACTCAGAAACGAACAGACGGATAAACACCAAACTTGGTATTTAGGTTCAGTATCTTCCAGAGATGCGACACGAAGGTTTTCAAGAAAATCCCCCCACCCCAGACTACCCTTTACATGGAAGATTTTTCGAAAATTTTAATTTTCACAAAAATGACTAACGATTTTGATTAAAATATCATATGTTTAAGATATTTTCATGACAAATACAATATATATCTCGAATTTTCTGGGAATGTCTCTAAAAGTATTCTTCATTGTGAACGACTTTTGCATAACTGGTAAACCGTAAGAGATAGACAAAATTTTACTATACAAAAAAGGTAGATCGCGTTAAAATACACAATTTATGTCATATACATCTTTTTTGTTGAGTGAACCATTTTCGAGATATTGCTTGTTATTCCCTTAAATTTTCCAATACTTATACTTTTTCTCAAATTCGTTATTCATTTTTTTATGTCCTGGACACACAAAAAGAATGGAATGATCCACATAGCAACCAGCTCTTAAAACATTTGACTATCGCTTAAAGTTTACCATATTCCCCTTGCATCTACAAGAAAATTACCAATAAGATTAACATGAAGCATATGGAGAATAAGCGTTTGTAAAAATAGTTTGTACAAGAGTAGAGAAAGTCGTGAGTGTAACACAATCAGATTTTTTTTAAAAGAATTAACAGAGAGGGAGCATTATTGTGCCTTTTTTCCAACAAGACTGTGCAACAGCTCATACGGCCAATATTTCGATGAGAAAAATTGAAAGTGTGTTTGACTACAGAATTATTAGTAGAGATTTTTGTGACGCCCTCGGTCCCCTGAACTAACTCACTGCGATCTCTGCGGTAACTTAAAACAAAGTGTACAAGACAAACCCACACACCCTGGAAGAATTAAAACAAAATATCCGCCGGAAGTTGCCAGCATTTATCAACATGAACTACGGCGAGTGATGGATAGTTTCCTAAAGAGGTGCCAAAAATGTATGGACGACGACGATGGCCAGTTTCAGCATCTGCTTTCATAAAGCTGGTAAGTAAAGCCTTTAAAAGTAGTATTAAAAATGTTGTATGGTTTCATCCGCACCTTTCTATGATAGCGGCAGCGAGCGCCGAGGATGCAGACAGGAAAAACACTGCGCAACCGGTTCGTAGTTTTTTGGCTCTACTTATATTAGACATATTTCGATACCACTGAGTATCGAGGTATCGACGGTATCTAGGTCCCATCCGTAGTTTGTACTCTAATGGTTTGACTTCCCGCATTACTGCTTTTGGTGATACCTTTCAGCATTGAGATTTCTTTTGTTTTTACAGCAAGGATGTTGGGAACGTAAACTTGCGAGCAACAATATTGCTAATTAGTGCAAGAAGACAGTTAGGTATGGCTACTTGGTTTGAGACCCAAGTCAAGTCTAATATTTATTTGAAATGTGGAAGGTGAACCAACAAAGAACCGGATGGACGCCGACCATGGTGAACTTAAATCCGATACGTCGTGGGTGTAGGAGCTTGGACGTCTGCAGTATACTATACCAAATGTACGTGGGCGAAACACTCGCCGCCCACGCGGCCTGGGGGTGGTTGGGAAGGAGGGGTGGCATGATGCAATCTTACGGGGGCGGCTTTTTCACTCCCTCCCATCCAAATAGTAATACGTACTACCAAATTTCAACGTCAAAAACATGCAGATTTCTAAAAGTGCCGCGCATGCAGCGACACTGCTACTGCTATATACGTGTCGCTATATTTAGAAAAGCAAATAAGAGATCCGAAGAAGTGTGTGGGAAATCTGGTTGACGACAAACAGCGTCACGCCCACGGGGTGTGCACCCCTCATGTATTTGTTCACGTAACATGGTTTAGCTGTCTCTACCCACGCGCAATTCCACACTGCAAGTCAAAAAAATTCCCTCAAATTACTCATCGACTGACAATAATATTACCATTTTGTGTGCTTATATTGGCGTTCATCATTAGCTTTCCGGCACATACGAAACTTTCAGCTACTTTACAAATGAAGGCCATCAAAATAATAATATTCTTACTAGAGTTTACTTTCATATCTACCGCATCTTAATCCAAATAAACCTTTACAGAAACAGCTACATTACACATTTCGTTATAGAGAACA
The DNA here is from genome assembly GCA_030765065.1 of Deroplatys truncata. NCBI lineage: Eukaryota > Metazoa > Arthropoda > Insecta > Mantodea > Mantidae > Deroplatys > Deroplatys truncata. Next base: position 9,429,698 of record CM060987.1, on the reverse strand, counting down.
GCGATAGTCAAATGTTTAACAACTGGACGCTATATGCTGCCTTAAAATTCCATACTGTTTCCATGATATCACGAGAAACAACTGAAAATAAACAGACTGGCAAAAGTATTGAGTAATTCGAACCATTAATAACGGATATCTCGGAAATGGCTTAAACCACCAAAAAGGTATTGGTAATAAATTGTGTATTTTAAAGAGCTCTACATTTTTTGTGCAACACATTTTTGTGTATCGCATAAGGTTTACAAAATTCCTTCCAAATGAAGAGGACTTTACAGCCTGCTTCCAAAAAAATCGAGATATACATTTTATTTTTAATATAAACATCTTTCATATACATAAAATATTTTAATCAAAATCGTAAGAGCCATTTTTTAGAGAATGAAAAATTTCTAAAAATGTTTCATGTAAAGGGTAGTTTGGTGTTGGGACATTCTGTTGAAAATGTTCGTGTCGCAACTTTGGAAGATTATTGAAACTAAATACCGCGTTTGGTGTTTATTGGACTTTTCGTTTTTGAGTTATGCTGTTCAGTGACAGACATACATGGAGCTTTCTGCTAAATATGTATTTCCGGTGAATCCCGGTATGGGATTTTTGGTTAGAATGCAACACCTCATCTATGTATGTGGTAAAAACAAAGTATTCTTACAAAAACTCATTTTTCTATCTTTTTCTTGCTAAGTGAGGTAAACTAACATTACCATCTCTCGTTGTAGGTATAAGACGAATACAGTAGGATAAAGCGATAGTGTACATTCACAGGACTTTCTCTACCCACTCTTCAATCAGCTATTCTTAAAAGAGCTTATTCTTCTGTCTACTTCAAATAAAGGTTTCTAGAAATGCTTTTATTTAATAAAAGCTTCCTTCAATGTACAATGGGAATAGGAGAGTACATAGTAAATCTTTTAACAGCTAGTCGCCATGTGATGGTTTTAAAACTCCGTTCTATTTGCATGACCAGGAGGGGAAAAAAGGAATGACTTGCCATTTGACAAAACTATACGTTGTTGAAAATTTAAACCAACAACAAGGAATATCTTGTTTGATACAAACTGTGTGCTTTAACAGATCCACATTTTTTGTGTAGTAAGATTTTCTCTATCTGTTACGGTTTACCAGTCATACAAAAGTCACTCAAAATGCAGAGGACCTCACGGGCTATTCCCAGAATATACATTTTATTCAGCATATAAATATGTTTAATATGTGGTATTTTAATCAATATCGTTAGAGCCATTTTTGAGATTAAAAATTTCGAAAAAGTTTTATATGCATACAGTAGTTGCGGGTGGCGGGGATTTTCTTGAAAATGTTCGTGTAGCACAACTTAAATACCACGTTTGGTATTTAACCGAATTTTTGCTTTTGACTTATGCTGTTCACAGACTCGCTCACACATATTCACGGTGAAATCTCGATATCGAAGTTTTTGGGTGTATTTCAAACAACCTTTTTTGTACCAGCACCATTTCGCGCTATTATTTATTATTGGTTTGGCTTTTTCAACACTTTTGTCATTTTAAATTGCTATCCCAAATTCTGCAAAGGTTTATTTGGATTAAAATGTAGTACATAAAAAAATCTGATGTGTTACACTCACATGACTTTCTCTACTCTTGTACAAACTATTTTTACAAACGCTTATTCTCCATATGCTTCATGTTAATCGAGATGTTAATCTTATTGCTAATTTTCTTCTAGGTGCAGGGGGAATATGGTAGGCTTTAAGCGATAGTCAAATGTTTTAAGTGCTGGTTGCTATGTGGAGTATTTCATTCTCTTTGCATTACCAGGATAAAAAAAATCTGATGTGTTACACTCACATGACTTTCTCCACTCTTGTACAACCTATTTTTACAAACGCCTATTCTCCATATGCTTCATGTTAATCGAGATGTTAATCTTATTGCTAATTTTCTTGTAGATGCAAGGGGAATATGGTAGGCTTTAAGCGATAGTCAAATGTTTTAAGAGCTGGTTGCTATGCGGCGCATTCCATTCTTTTTGCATGTCCAGGACATAACAAAAATGAATAACGAATTTGAGAAAAAGTGTAAGTATTGGAAAATTTAAGGGAATAACAAGCAATATCTCGAAAATGGTTCACTCAACAACAAAAAATGTGTATGGTATAAATTGTGTACTTTAACGTGATCTACAGTTTTTGTGTAGTAAAATTTTGTGTATCTCTTATGGGTTATCAGTTATGCAAAAGTCGTTCACAATGAAGAATACTTTTGGAGACATTCCCAGAAAATTCAAGATATACATTTCATTTATCATGCAAATCTCTTAAACATATGATATTTTAATGAAAAACGTTAGAGCCATTTTATAGAAAATTAAAATTTTTTGAAAAATGTTCCATGTAAAGGGTAATCTGGGGTGGGGACATTTTCTTGAAAACCTTTGTGTCGCATCCTTGGAAGATACTGAACCTAAATACCAAATTTGGTGTTTATCCGACTGTTCGTTTCTGAGTTATGCTGTTCAGAGAAACAAGCACGGACATGTTTCCAAAAATGTTTTTTTTTTAATTCAGGGTGTCTCAAAACATGTATTTGCGGTGAAATCTCGGTATGGAACTTTTGGGTGGAATAAAATACTTCCCCTACTTACTGTAGGTAGTAGAGAAAGTAATAAGCTTTAGTAAGAATAGATATTGACAGGGTAGAGAAAGTCATGTGAATATATCGTCCTATTTTTACTTTCTCTACTGCTTACCTATACTAACTAGATGAAGTATTGCATTGTAACCAAAAATTCGATAACGAGATTTCATTGGAAACACATGTTTTGAGACCCCCTGAATACAAAAAAAAAGCATTTTTGGAAACATGTCCGTGTGTGTCTGTGAGAACAGCATAACTCAAAAACGAAAAGTTGGATAAACAATAAACTTGTATTTAAGTGCAGTATCTTCCAAAGATGCGACACGAAGATTATTAGGTAAATTCACCACCTCAACTTCTCTCTACATGGAAGATTGTTCAAATTTTCGAGTTTTTCAAAAATGGCAGTAAAGATTTTGATTAAAATACCACACATTAAAGAAATTCGCATGACAAATGAAATGTATACCTTGAATTTTCTGGGAACAGCCTATGAAGTTCTCTTCATTCAGAAGGAATCTTGTATAACTGGTAAACGTTAAGCGATAGACGAAAACGTACCACACAAAAAATGTAGATCTCTGTAAAACACAATTTATTTCGAATAAGGTTTTGTTGCATCAGCCATTTCTGTGATAGCCGTTATTAAACGTTCGAATTGTTCAATACTTGTTATTCTTTTAAAATCCCTTTGATTTTCAGTTTTTTCTCGCGATGTCATGGAAACAGTATGGCAGCACATAGCGTCCAGTTGTTAAACATTTGACTATCGCTTTTCTCTTTATTTCTGTAAAGGTTTATCTCGATTAGGAAAATAAACTTTTGTAAGAATATTTTGTATACCCACTAATTAAGCGATAGGTGGTAGGGAAAGTCATGTGAAAGTAACATATCAGATTTTAAAATTTGTTTATTGTTTTGCGTGAATTAAAAAGTGTGATATTACTGCAGAGTGGTCCAAGTACATATGTACTGATATGAAGACAGCATCCGGAGCCTGTTCTGCATCAGCAGATCATAGAGTGAAAATGATCCTGTGAGTAGAAAAAAACCAAGGATTCTGCAGTTCCTTTGAAGAGTTCGAGGAAAAAGGAGAATAATGAGAGGTAGAGTTACACTAGTACGATTACGTAATACCGTATCCTCCCCCGCGCACGTGGTAAACCTGATAGCGTCTATTTCTGGAGGCAGACCGCGTCAGGATATCATGACTTGGGAATAATTCCATGAGCTACTGGTAACCACGCCTCCTGAGATCGATCACAGTGTTGATTATTACGTAACATGTGAGCCTCGCATTCGGGAGGTCCCGGGTTCGATTCCGTCCACTCTAACCTTGGTTTTTTGTGCTTTTCCGGGTCTGTAGCCGTGTGCTGGAGTGGTTGCTCATCTACCGTCATTTCTTTTTCACTGCGGTTCCTTCATCTTTCAGATATACCTCTAGGTTTCGTAGCGTCCGGCGGAGCCATCATTTGGCATCATTTGCTTGCCCAAATGAAAGAGTACTCGCCGTGTACACTAGAGGCTGCGCAGAAAATAACGTAACGGTTAACTTAACGTAACAATTACTAAAGTAACGAGACCGTTACCACGCCTGGATGACATCATTCACTGCATGCGTGCAGCACTGGTTAGTTCGCTTATCAGCAACTTAGAAAAAAAACCCTTGGGAGCGGTAACTCACCTGCTCATGCATTCCCCCTCTCTAAGTGCCTTGGGCGGACATGCCTCTGAGTCGTTTCTTAATCACCACTCGCCTTAATTTCGCCTAGCCCGTGTTTTATTTTACTCACACAAAATCATTTATCACATCACACTGTTGTAGCTATCCACTGTAGAGGCAGGGCCAAACAGCATTGCAACAAAAATGCTGTGATAGGCCACGTGCAGCGGGTGTGAAAACAAATGTTTGCATATAACTAGCGATAGCAATTTCACATACATGCGGTATCATCATCGGATATCTTCCAAAAGTTAATTCACACTTTTTAGGATATTTCTTAGCCTTCACTCCCCATCTATCTCTTCAAGGAAAAAGGGTCCTCGTTTATTGATTTTCATAATACAAATTATTTTACAAAGAAAACTAGTGGCTTTAAGTTTTTTATAGGGAGATCAATCACACATCATCATCTCGAAAAACTGTGTTCTTTAACATACCTCTTACAGAATTGGAATAAATGTTTTAGGGTTTTAGTTATCACGCTGTAAACAAGATCCTATTGAATTTTTCTACACTATAAAATTGCTGTATTAACAACAGTGGCGTTACACTTGTTTCCCGTGTATCAGCCCACTTCCTCTTTAACACACCTCATTGAGTAACTCAGTAGCTAAAGGCAAAACACAATTAGAGTGGGGGCGATTTATCCCTCCTGAATACTCACGCAGCCCTAAGACGAGTAACTTTACAAGTTGTTATACTATAGTTACCTCACCTCATTTACAACTATAGCTTCTGTCAACCTTAAAAGACAATATGGAGCTAAATGGTAATCTCTTTCTCTATCTAACACATACACGTTGCCATTAGCTCTGTCCTTTTCTACTGTCGCGCTGAACATGCTGTAAATATTCATTTGTTATAAATTTCAAGGTTGAACACAATATTCTATGGAGAATATTTTTCTGTATTACATTATATTTTTAGAGCCTTTATAGATTTCTATGGGCAAAAATTCCTAAAGAAAACGAGTTTTTCAGTAAAAGTCCGATATTTGATCTTTCTATGCTTATCACACAGTAACTAATAAACTAAAGGGTAGAATGCAACAATATTCTTTTCTTAGCTGGAGTAAACTAGTGTGCTCATGCCCAGTTAAAATTCTCTACCTTTAATAAGATGAGCTTTATAATGTTTTAAATTAAGTATTTTCGGAAAACCTTCGAGAAACTTTTTTGTTGTTGGATTTACAACGGGATCAAGCGAGAGAAAATGTTGAGGAGGGTTGGAGACAGTTTTTAAAAGAAGCCGGAATCCAGTAACTTCTTCCATTCATTGTGTATGATAAACAAAAGTCATCTATCTATTCAGCTAACAGGCACGACGTAGAAGTCAGTAAAGGAAATCAGGAATCAGTTTTAAGGAAGTGGGTACGTTTATTGTGTGGAGTGTTATTTGGTTATTTATTTAACATTTTACGTAAATATTAATGGTTCTGGAAGGAAAACCTAGGAAGAGACAAATGTTGGTGAACTAAGAAGAGTAATAATGAATGTGTAGATTATTATTCAAGTAAAATAAGTGTTAGGAAGGCATTATAAGAAACAGCTAAAGCTACTCGGCAGTTCAGAAACAGTAGTGCATAGCACAAAAAAGGAACGAATGAAAGGACCTCTAGTAAACCATAAAAAAGGATAAGGGAAACAAAAACACCATAAGTTAACGCAATATAATGAAATAGCGCAAAGCGGAGTGTAGCGCATCGTTGATTCTTTGATGAACCCCATCAAATTATAGATTTTATCATTTTATATTTTTTGATAATATATATTTTTAGGTTTATAAAATCGTATTTCGAAGTACTAAAAATACAAAAAACGAGAATAAAATGCAGTAACAATTAAATGTCTTACAAACTCTTGTTTTAAAAAGCAGTGCAGATATTTCACTGCTTGGTGATGGATCATGCACAAGCTGACATTAAATTGGTGGACCGGTTGCGACCGTACATATAGTGTATGTAGCAATAGTGCGTCCCATTTCAACCTGTGAGACGCGATATAGAGAATCCTTGTACGGAGTTGCAAGTACATGTTTGTTTATTACAGTGTGTTGCTTATCGCTTCGAATATAGGTGACAGGCCACAGATGATATGTCACTCAGCACTGCATTGCTGGTTACTCACATACAATTATTCGTGAACGAGCTTTTATACAGAGTGAGCCAAAAGACTCCGAACCGCCTGTGCGGTGTTTTGCCTGTCCGCGTCTTCGGCGCTCGTTGCCGTCTGCCGCTATCATAGAAAGGCGCGGATGAAACCATACAGCATTTTTAAAACTACTTTTAAAGGCTTTACTTACCAACTTTACAAAAAGAGATGCTGAAACTGGCCACCGTCGTTGTCCATACATTTTTGGCATCTCTTTAGGAAACTATTCATCACTCGCCGTAGTTCACGTAGAGAAATGTCCTTGTGGGTTTGTCTTGTACACTTTATGTTTTAAATTTCCCCGGATGGGTATTTTATGAACAGTATTACCGGCTGCGCGGTGTTTTTCCACTGGGCGTGTGGAAATATGATAAAAACATGATAACGCACAGCTGCTATAAACAAAGTCACGCTGTTGTGGTTTTGCTGTGCAGTGTGAAGTGCAGTATTGAGTTGACGGTGATGTGATGTAGTTCAGTTATTATGAGTTATTTATTATTTTGTCCTGTGCTTAGTCAGAAAGTGTATTATGGCTCAGTATATGTTTTCTACTGCACAGCGAGTATTTATTTATGATTTGTATGTGTTAGCTCGGTCAGCTCGCCAAGTGAAAGTGCGATTTGCAGAAAGATTTCTAGGACGTACAACAATCCATGAACTTTACATTAAATTTCAGGCTATAGAAAGTGTTCAGGCTAAGAAATCTAAAAGACGGCGTTGAGTTCTTACCGAAGAAACAGACGACATCGGTCATCGTTTGGAAAATTCCTCCCAAAAATTCCATGATGGATAATTTGCTAAATGGGTGCCAAAAATGTATGGACAACGACGGTGGCCGCGGATGCGGACAGTAAAAGCACCGCGCAGGCGGTTCGGCGTCTTTTGGCTCAGTCTGTACATCGCGGGTAGATGGGCCTGAATAAACAATTAAAGCTGTTTATTAGCAACATATGCCCGTCCCGATAAGCTCAAACAATGGTACATAAATTTTAACCGTGGTGAATCAAGATCTAGGCTTGCACAATTTCAAACGAGTCTAGAATCTTAGACTGCCTAAAGAAACGTGAAATTTCAGCAATTTTCGAATTTGAAAAGCAGATGTTAAGGTGTGTGTTTATACTATTTTGGATTTCTTATCAAGGATATTTACCCCTTAACGTTGCATGGCAAAGAACAATGAAATACCGAGAGTTAAACCAATATTCCTGAACCAAACCTCAAAGTTGAAAGGGCTGCTCTGTTACCAAACACACCATCCTTTTAACTTGAATATTATTTATTAATATTATATAACTGCATGCTTCCGACCTCGACTTGTATGCATGTAACGATTTTTACTTTCTCTACTACGTATAGTAAGTAGGGGAAGTATTGCATTCCATCCAAAAATTCGATACCGAGATTTCACCGGAAATACATGTTTTGAGACCTCCTGAATAAAAAAAAGAAGGCAGTTTTAGAAAAAGGTCCGTGTGTGTCTGTGAACAGCATAACTCAAAAACGAAAAGTCGGATAAACACCAAAGTTGGTATTTAGGTTCACTACCTCTCAAAGATGCGACACGAAGATTTTAAAAAAAAAATCCCCCACCCCAGACTATCCCTTACATGGAACATTTTTCGAAAATTTGTATTTTCTCAAAAACCGGCTCTATCGCCCTCCCGCGACCCCGGGAACTAGAGGCTAGCATGGTAACCACTACACCACGGAGGACCACTATAGAGTATACAGAGAGGAAACTACTAACATTAGAAATTAGTGAACAGATATTTTATAATTAACAACTGAAATTGTTTTTGTTGTTGGTCGCAGACTATGTCTCTCCCGAAGCGGTTAACTCGGAATATCATATATTTAAGATATTTTCATGACAAAATGTATATCTTAAATTTTCTGGAAATATTCCCAAAAATCCTCTTCTTTCTGAATGGCTTTTCCATAATTGGTAAACCGTAAGAGATGGACAACATGCTTCTACTCTTTTTGTGGAATGAACCATTTCCGAGATATTCCTTGTTATTTGTTTGAATTCTCCAATAATTATACTTTTTCTCAAATGCGAATTCTTTATTCGTTTTTTAGGTCCCGGTCACACAAAGAAAATGGAATACTCCACATAGCAACCAGCTCTTAAAACATTTGACTATCACTTAAAACCTACCATATTCCTCTTGCACGTACAAGAAACTTAGCAATAAGAGGTGGAGAATAAGCGTTTGTACAAGAATAGAGAATGTCGTGTGAGTGCAAACACATCCGATTTGATCATTTACCCACGGCAGTCCCCATCTGCACGTGCTAAGAGAGGCGCACTTACGGCGCGAATAGCTTAGCCAATAGGGAGAAGGCAATACGTCTTGGTGTGTGTGCTTGTATATGCAGGAATATAGCGATTATGCTATTACTCAAGGTATACATGAAAACATAAGGAGAGCTTACACTGGTAAACAGATCCTTATCTTTCCAGATAGTCAGACTGCACTTACGACTCTAAATGCTGATGATACATAATATAGCTGTGTAAGTAGTATTAGTAAATATTAATGACAATTACATGTGATGCCTGCTCTAGAATTAATGAAGCTATTTAAATGTATGTATATTAAGAACTGAGAGTAAATGCTATGCATTACAAATCAAATAGAACAAAATGATGAGACGAACAAAGGTACAAGCCTAGTGAAAGTTAAAATAACTGTTCTTGTCTATAAATATAATGTTAACCTTATAACGGTAGGGAGGTGTTCGATTTTGTACAAAATTACACCTGCTTTGTTTCATTTTGTATATAATATGTCTTTATTTTATTTTAAATATTGTATATTCTGTGTAATATTTATGTTTATATGTAATTTTTGTACATTTTGTTGACATGTTCTATGTTCACAAGTCTTTATGGCTGCTACTAAACTCACAGAATGCAACCCAATCTAATCTAATCTAAGTAATCATAAGGTAACGTCAGGACTGGTTTTAACAGCCTAAAGATGCTCACAAGCTTGGCAGAACAGAATGAAGTTCAACTCATCTGGGTGCCAGGTCATAGTGGCATAGAGGGAAATTAAAAACCTGATGAACTTGCAAGACAAGGAGCAGATCCACAATTTATTGGGCCACAGCCGGCTGGATGTTTAGTAAGAGAGACCATTAAGAACTGGTTCAAAGTAGAACATCATAAAACCTGGCAAAGAGACAAACATGGTAAACTATTTATTAGAAAACCATGTAAGAAAAGAGCTGAAGCTTACTTAAATGAACAGACTTCAGCCGAGAACAGTTATTGCATTTCTCACAGGACATAATCTTGTGAAAAAGCATGTTAACACGATGGGAATGTTTCAGGGTAACTTAGATTGCAGATGCTGCAAGAAAGAAACTGAAACAGTCCAGCACATTATATGTTCCTGTGAGGTCTTGGCTTACAGAAGAAATCTTGCCTTGGGGAAATGTTTTTAGAACGAGGGGAATTTGAAACCATATCTGTTATGAGACTGTACACCTTAGTAAAAGGTGCAGGCATTGTGTATTGTCTTTAAAACGATACAGGTAGCACAATAAGACAGGCTGAGGGCGTACGGAGCAATGTCGGAAATGTGTATCGGCAAGATAATACATTTTATAATTATAAACCACCACAGTAATCAAAGTTGAAGCAATATTTTTAACAGTTAAATGACATCAGTCTAATTATATAATTCGAAAATAAAATAACATCCCGCCTTAAAGCAACATGTGTATGTAATAATATACAAAGTGTATGTATAATAATGTTATGTGAATGTATTACGTAGTTTAACAATGTAGGAGCTGTGAGAATAGAAGCAAGCTGCTTTCCGTAGCAAACAGAATTACAAAGTAGAAGCCAAGAGTTGCTAATAATGAGATGACCTTGAGACAACAACAAATTGGAAAGTTTAATAAGATTACTAATAATTCTTGAAACAATAATTATGTAATATTTAAAACAGTTTATAAATAGCCAATCCAAAACTAGAAAAAGCTTAAGTTAAATAAAAGTATTCTATTGGAGAAGGCTTATCCAATCAGAGACTTGAAATAGAGGAAATGCACAGATTCAGGCGGGAGACGCTACAAGGAAGCGTAACCAAGCAGTCAGTCAGATTTGGTACGGGTTCAGAGTGGGACATAAAAAGTTCATTGGAGAGAATAATATAAAGTTTACCTGTTAAAAGTACAATTAACAATAATGTCACAGCTCTATAGTAGTGAAGTGTTATTTAATCATGTGAAGGATTAATAAACAAAGTACAATACAATTATAATTTGTGTAAGCGGTGTTCTTTAGCCGTACCAGCTCTGCTAAGAAATACGTGCTTTACAAATTACTACTGACGCAGCCGAGGCATACATATATAATATTTAAATAAACATTAAAATACAAAGTTGATTTGTAAACGTGGGGCGAATGCCACCGGAAAGTTTATACCGTACACGGGGCAAGCACTCCAAGAAAGAATCTGCAGCAAAAATTGGCATCCATTACGTGCATGGTGTAAAACAGCTTCAAATTGGTGCCCAAACGTGAGGCAATTAAACCCTTCTCAAAGTGAAGACACAGCTAGAGAAAGTAGTTTCTGTATTGTACCAAATAACAAAGCAAGTCTGCGTCCACATCGATTATATTGAAATGTAGTTACAGGTAACCGTTAACGCAAGCCAGTTACTCGAAAATAACTGCTTATCACATCCTTAGGATCGTTGATCACAAATATACATAGAAGCACAGAAGAACATAAAAACATATTACAAGACTTAATTCCATACCACAAGTAAAAACAAACTAAATATGTATTTGTATACAAAATTTATGTCTAGTGATGATAACAATAACAATAATAATAACAACAACTAGGGTCGGATTCTGATAACATACCATCTTTTAATTGTTACATCACAGACATTACAATGTGTACATGGATCCTTACAATAGGTTGCACATTAATAAAATCCACATTTATTAGGTAATTGTTTTCTAATTTTATGGCATTTGTTTTCGATGTTAGTTATTATTTTGTCGTTTTCTTGCCCTTTGCGTCTTTATTTAGCCATTTTCTTGAATTTAATCGAGTATATAAAAGGTTTTATTAACTGACATTTTATGTAACGATAACTTTTTAAGCGTCACAAATAAGAGTAACTTTGTACATCCATTCTTAGGGGAGAAAATCATTTTCTTGCTTAATGGTCAGTCTGCAAAGGGTTGCTTGTGGATGGAGGAGTGGCTATTGCCAGGGGAGCAGGTATGGATTAATGTCCCAAACTAGGGATGAGACAGGTCAGTTTTCCCTTTTTTCGCGTTAATAAGTGCTTACAGTCAGGTTACTATTGTCATGGGCTGTGATAATCTGAGAACTGAATAGAATTTGCTAAAGTTTCGTAACACCCGCTTTAAAAACAATTTCCTTTCACACTCCTCAAACAAGACCTTTTTTTTAGTTTTAGTCATTTATAGGGCATTTTTCAAAGATTTTTAGATCATCAAAATCCGAGGCCTGATAATAATACATTGTTTACAACTTACCACACGTTTCCTGTCACACCGTTGGTAGAGTCCCTGTATATGGCGAATACCGCCATCCAAAGTGCGCAGCAAGCATGTGTATTGTAATGCGAATGGAAATATCTGCCTGTAGTGCAGCCGAAAAGGTCTACACACTCTACAGTTGCTTGAAGTTAAACGAAATGAAGACCTGTGGATTAGAAATATTGTCAGAATAAATCTTAAATTCATATGTGAGGTAAAACAAGTTTACATTAATTTTACTGGTAAGGCCACGCACATTGTTACACTGGGGGTTGTCCGGCATCTCCGGACAAAGTTTCCATTCATTCTTGAGTATATATTGTCCTCAAGTTCGTCTACGGTGTAGGGATTGTGCCTATAAATTATATTTTTTAGGCTTCCGCACAAATAGTTGCACAAATTTCGCCTATTACTTTCTCTACTACGTATAGTAAGTAGGGGAAGTATTGTATTCCACCAAAAAATTCGATACCGAGATTTCATCGGAAATACATGTTTTGAGACCCCTGAATCCAAAAAAAGCATTTTTGGAAACATGTCCGTGTGTGTGTGTCTGTGAACAGCATAACTCAGAAACGAACAGTCGGATAAACAGCAAACTTGGTATTTAATTTTCTCAAAAATGGCTCTATAACGATTTTGATTAAAATATCATACGTTTAAGATATTTTCATAACAAATAAAATGTATATCTTGAATTTTCTGGGAATGTCTCCAAAAGTATTCTTCATTGTGAACGACTTTTGCATAACTGGTAAACCATAAGAGATAGACAAAATTTTACTACACAAAAAATGTAGATCGCGTTAAAATACACAACTTATGTCATATACATTTTTGTTGTTGAGTGAACCATTTTGGAGATATTGCTTGTCATTCCCTTAAATTTTTCAATACTTCAAATGGGAATTCGTTATTAATTTTTTTTTGTCTTGGATATGCAAAGAGTATTAATCTGTGGCAAAGGGAATGGTGCTGCAACTAGTAACCAGCTATTAAGAGATATGTCTATGCTTAAAGGCTACTGTATTTCTATATTGTCCTTACAATTACAAAACAAGGGGAACATAGTACGCCTTAAGCGATAGTCAAATATTTTTAGAACTGGTCGCTATGTGTAAAATGTAATTCTCTTTGCAAGTCAAAAGATCGTTTCTGCAAATGTTTATCTCGATTAATATGAAATAGATGGAGAATAAGAGTTTGTAACAATAGTTTGTACAAGAGTAGAGAAAGTCATGTGAGTGTAACACATAAGATTTTTTTCTCTAGCTGTGTTTCGCATTTCGCGATCCCGTTGTCCTAACTTAGTAACCAGATGTCTAACAGGAACTGCAGTACCAGGAAACTGTGTACATGATTCTGTTTTTACGTACGTATCGCACATAAAAATTTCTTGTTCAAGTTTGAGTTTGTCTGCAGTGGACTAATAACAAGATGTCTTGAATAAACTTTCACCTTTGAGATGCACTCTCTCTTTATAACACGAACACAAAGCAGCGACTGATTTGAATGCGACATGCACCACGATGGAAAAATACCGAAGTACTGCAGTACCACCTGCTACGCATATAGCCGGTCTGTGCCTCACCTTAAAACACCCGCACTGTATTTACTCCATTTAAATAAGTTATATCTTTAAATACTCGTCTTGGACAATGTAATTGTGTTTAGATACAAAGGAAACTAGCGATTTAATAAAAATCGTTAGAGCCATTTTTGAGAAAATAGAAAATTTCGAAAAAAAATGTTGCATATAAACGGCAGTTTGGGGCGAGAGGATTTTCTTGAAAATGTTCGTATCGCATCTTTCAAAGATACTGAACCTAAATACCAAGCTTGATGTTTATCTGACTTTTTTCTAAAAATCTGATGTGTTACACTCACATGACTTTCCCTGCTCTTGTACAAACTATTTTTACAAACGCTTATTCTCCATCTACTTCATGTTAATCGAGATAAACATTTGCAGAAACTCGATAAAACATTAAAATCTTCCGGGCTGGAAGGCCGTGGTCTAAGGGTGAAATTACTAGCACCCGACGTTTCGGTCAACTCTGTGGTTGCCATCTTCAAGAGTGTAACACCCAGGACAGCTTGATAACGCAAGTACTATCTTCAACAAAATATTATCACGCTAGACTTCATAGAGAAGCAATTGAAATTTATAAACACTCCAACAACTTTAATAAAAAGGAAGACAAATTTAAGCTCAATCGTACGTGGATACCAGCGATGACAGTTTTGACCTTGACGTGAGCTATAAATTGCGGAACATCTCTTGCCTAGTTAAGGCGACTAAGCTTTGAGCTCTCTTCGAGTGACCATGGGAAAGAAGAAGATCGCCAGCTCCGCAGCCGCCAAGCTTCCTTCCCGTAAGGGAAAGGAAGAAATCATCGCAGTCGAACAAGATCTTCCCGCCACTGCGCCGCCGCCAACCGAAGCAACCAGCGCTAACTCACCGACCAGCACAGCCTGCCGCACAACACTGTTACGCTTCTCGGCTGTTGTCCGGGGTGTGCACCGTCAACTCCCGGCAACCCTACTCCTCAACATCGCCCAACGCTTCTGGCCGTCCGCGGCCAGGGCTACTAGGATCAGGAACGAACGAGGGCCTACAACGCTGGTCAGATTGGAATTCTTGGAGGAGGGCGACTACTCGACCGCCTTGAGCGCGGGACTGCCCTTGTTAGGGCAAAAACTGACGCTTGAGGTTAGCCGGAGTGTTCGTCATACACCATGCCGACGCTGCTGCCAGTACGGGCATCTCGCCACCGCCTGTGATGTCGCTCCCCGCTGCCATTACTGCGGGAATACATCACTCACCGCCGACTGCAGGACACACGACCTCACACGTCGCCCACGCTTCTGCGCCTCTTGTGGAGGCCAGGGGCATTTCACCGGCCAGACCGCGTGCCCACTTCATCCGCACCGAGCTCTGCCAACGCAGAACCTCGCACCGCCAACGCAGAACTTCGCACCGCCTCCCCAGGCTCCGGCTCCGAGCATCACGACCGACGCTGCCCCTGAAATACTCATTTCAGGCGGAATTGCTGCACCTGTCGGAGAAACTTGTAACCTTGGAGGAGGATTTCACCGAATTCCGTTTGGACATCAACCCCAATCCAGATCCTGAAGCACCTAGATTTCCGCTCGTCAACACATACGTACTGACAGACAAGGTAGCCTTCATAACTTCTACTATCAGAATGCACGTCAAGGAGGAGGTGGCGGCTCTTCAGGCGATGCTGGACGAAAGACTTCCAACACCGATACTCAGCCAGTTTCCGGATTCAAAATCTCGCGGTGACCGGTCTGGCCGCTAGCGCAGACATACCCAACCACTTTCTACAGTCCATACACCCTGAATTCCAAATGGCACAGCTGGGAACTGTTGCCACACAATCGCTCCTAACTTCCCTTCACACCTCACTCCTGAATTCCCAAGGGCGCAAGTAGCGCTCCGGTCATGCTTGCGTCCTGGCGCCTCACCTTCACCTGGCTTAGGCCCTAGTGGCCGGCCAATACATCCCTACCATGAATACGCCGGTGCAACAGCGATACGACCACATTATCACCCCCGAATTCCTCTGTCTTCCTTCTTGCATTCCGGTGGAGGAGTTTTTAGTGGGTATGCCGACTATTGGTGAGTCCCACACTCTCAGTCCCGACTCCCATCGGGGCTGGGGTAAGTGATTAAATCATTTTTTCCTCCACTCGAAAAAAAGCCTAGTTGGCAGTCGTTATCAAGCTGTCCTTGTTGTTACACTCTTGAAGATGGCAACCACAGAGTTGACCGAAACGTCGGGTGCTAGTAGTTTTACCCTTAGACCACGGCCTTCCAGCCCGGAAGATTTTAATGTTTTAAAGAGCTTGTTGCTGTCGTTTATTAGAAGGTATACAATACGTTCTTACTAAAACTTATTGCTTTCTCTACTACGTATAGTAAGTTTATGGTAATTTAGTAATTTTCTGGGAATGTCCCTAAAAGTCCTCTTCATTCTGAATGACTTTCGCATAGCTGGTAAACCGTAAAAGATAGACAGAATTTTATAACACAAAAAATGTAGATCTCATCAAAATACACACTTTATGTTATATACGTTTTTTTGTGGAGTGAACCATTTCCAAGATATTCCTTGTTATTTGTTTGAATTTTCCAATACTTGTACTTTTTCTCAAAAGGGAATTCGTTATTCATTTTTTTTATGTCCTGGACACACAAAGAGAATGGAGTACTCCACATAGCAACCAGCTCTTAAAACATTTGACTATCACTTAAAGCCTACCATATTCCCCTTGCATCTACAAGAAAATTAGCAATAAGATAAAAAAAATCTGATGTGTTACACTCACATGACTTTCTCTACTCTTGTACGAACTATTTTTACAAACGCTTATTCTCCATCTACTTCATGTTACACGAGATAAACATTTGCAGACTCTATCTAAATGATAATTTTCTTGTAGATGTAAGGGGAATATATATTTACAACGGCAATATAGCAATACATTAGCCTTTAAGCACATACATCTCTTAATAGCTGGTTGCTAGGTGCAGCACCATTCCCTTTGCCACAGATTAATACTCTTTGCATATCCAAGACAAAAAAATGAAAGACGAATTCCCATTTGAGAAAAAGTATAAGTATTGAAAAATTTAAGGGAA
The DNA here is from genome assembly GCA_030765065.1 of Deroplatys truncata. Lineage (NCBI taxonomy): Eukaryota > Metazoa > Arthropoda > Insecta > Mantodea > Mantidae > Deroplatys > Deroplatys truncata. The sequence goes on along the minus strand of CM060987.1, from coordinate 9,412,993 downwards.
TAACAAGCAATATCTCGAAAATGGTTCACTCAACAACAAAAATGTATATGGCATAAATTGTATATTTTAACGCGATCTACATTTTTTGTGTAGTAATATTTTCTCTATCTTTTATGGTTTACCAGTTATGCAAAAGTCGTTCACAATGAAGAATACTTTTGGAGACAGTCCCAGAAAATTCAAGATATACATTTTATTTGTCATGAGAATATATTAAACATATGATATTTTAATCAAAATCGTTAGAGCCATTTTTGAGAAAATTAAAATTTTCGAAAAATGTTCCATGTAAAGGGTAATCTGGGGTGGGGGGATTTTCTTTAAAACCTTCGTGTCGCATCTCTGGAAGATACTGAACCTAGATACCAAGCTTGGTGTTTATCCGACACACACACACACACACAGAGACAGACACACACACGGACATGTTTCCAAAAATGCTTTTTTTGGATTCAGGGGGTCTCAAAACATGTATTTCCGGTGAAATCTCGGTATCGAATTTTTGGGTGGAATACAACACTTTCCCTACTTACTATACGTAGTAGAGAAAGTAACAGTTAGTACAAGAGTAGAAAAAGTCATGTGAGTGCAACACATCAGATTATTTTTCTATCAGTTCGTTGTAGTACAAGAGAGATGCAGGAAACTAAATCGATAGTCAGATGTTTAAAAATGCCGATAAATGTGGCATAGGAATTCCATACTCTTTCCATAACATTCCGAGAAACAAGTGGTTGGCGACAGCACTTTAAAAAACCTGATTTGATACCTACTTTCTCTACCCTCTATAGTTTATTATTGGGTATACAAATTATTCTTACTAAAGTTTATTTTCCTATCTACTACATTTTAATCGAGATAAACCTTTACAGAAACAGATACATTACAATTTCGTTATAGAGAACAGCGATAGTTAAACGTAAGGTATTGAACAATTCGAGCTATTAATAGAAATGGCTGATCCACAAAAAGTTATTTGAAATAAATTATTGTGTGTTTCAATGAGATCTACATTTCTTGTGTAGTGCGTGTTTGTCAATCATTTAGCGTTTTCTGCAAACCCTTATCTCGATTAACATGAAGTAGATGGAAAATAAGCGTTTATAAAATAGTTTCTACAAGAGTAGAGAAAGTCATGTGAGTGCAATACATTAGATTTTTTTTCTATATACTTAAATTTAATCGAGATAAACCTCAGAAATAGTTACATTACACGTCTCGTTATAGGTTCAAAGGGAACAGCGATAGTCAAATGTTTAACAACTGGACGCTGCCCTTAAAATGGCATTCATGAATCATGAGAAACAACTGAAAATCGATGGGACTTGAAAAGAATGATAAAGTATTGAACAAATCGAACCATTAATAAAGAATATCTCGTAAATGGCTGTTGCTACAAAAAAGTTATTTGAAATAAATTTTGTGTTTTAAAGAGATCTACATTTTTTATGTAGTACGTTTTCGTCTATCGCTTAACGTTTACCAGTTATACAAGATGAGATAGACTTCACAGCCTATTCCCAGAAAAGTCAAGATATACATTTTATTTGTGTACATATCTTTAATATATGGTATTTTAATGAGAGGCTTTAGAGCTTTTTTTACAAAACAAAAAATTTCGAAAAATCTTCCATGTAAAGGATACTCTGGGATGGGGAATTTTCTTCGTTTCATCTTTGGAAGGTACTGAACGTAAATACCAAGTTTGGTATTTATCCGACTGTTCGTTTTTGAGTTATGCTGTTCATACACAAAGCAGACTTTTTTTAAAATGCTTTTTTTTTTATTCAGGAGGACTCAAAGCATGTATTTTGGTTGAAATCTCAGCAGGGAAATTTCTCTTTTTGGATAGAATGCAATAGCTTTTCTTGAGAAAGTAAAAATCAGAAAAATGTCCATGTGTGCCTGTGAACAGCCAAAGGAAACAACAAAAAACTCGGATAAATACCAAACTTGGTATTTAAGTTCAGTGTATTCCAAATATGCGACATAAAGATTTTCAAGAAAATCCCCCACCACAAACTACCCTTTACGTGGAACGTTTTTCGAAATTTTCGAATTTCTAAACGTTGGCTCGAGCGATTTAGATTAAAATATAACATATTTAAGACATGACAATGTCCAGTGTGGCCACCGCCCCACAAGGGATAAAGTGAAGGAACCACAGAAGGATGTAGGCCGCAAGGAGACATTTTGTTTTATGTTTTATCAGCCATTTCTTAGATATCCGTTTTTACTGCCTGGAATTTTTCAATACTTCGTCATTTTGTTATAGTGTTGTCGCTAATCCGTTGTTTCTGGCGATGTCATGTGAGGCAGTATTTTTAACACTTAAATAATTTCAGTCTAATTATATAATATGTAAATTCAATAACAGCCCGCCTTGAAGCAAAATGTAACAGTCATTGCATATGCTTATATTATTGTATCCATGTGTATTAATGTTATATGAATATATTACGTAATTTAATAATGTAGGAGTTGTGAGAATAATAAGTTAAAAGTTGCTAACAATGAGGTAATCTTGAGTCAATAATGAGTAAGAAAGTTTAAGTGTACTACTTGTGATTCTTGGAGTAACAATAATGTAATTTTAGTGAGCAGAATTTTAGTGAGCTATTGGAGCAGAATTAGCCAATCAGAAACTGAAATATAGAAATTTACAAGTTTAGACGGTTGAAATCAATTCAGTTGCCTGCAGACAGTGATACTAACCGGATGCAAGATGCGTCCTCGAAAGTAATATAATACGTATTTGTGTGAGACGAAAAATAGTTTACGTGTTAAAATGTGCAAGTAGTTCATAAAAGAATCTCACAGCTCTCTAAATCAGTGAAGTGTTATTTAAATCATATCAAGCATTAATAAAAGGAGTGAAGTAAAATTATAATCTGTGTAAGCCTACATTCTTGTCGCACCACAACCCTGCTAAGAGAAACGTGTCTCTAACAATAATACTGACGCAGCCGAGGCAAACATAAATATATAATATTTAAAGAATCAGTCAAATTACAAAGTTAATATTTTTTTAAACTTGGGGCAAAGGCCACCTGAAAGTACATTTAGGGGGAAGGCTACCGGAAAGTGTTTACTATACGTGCGGTTGCAACTACTACAAGTGTTCGGCTCCCCAACAGCTGAACTATAATACAACTCCTTCAATACTACTTCTTAAACTGACGCCCAAAGTGTGGTGCAAATAACGTAAAGATCTTTAAACTGACTCTCCATACGTAGCAGCATCAATAACTTTCTCAAATGGAGAAATTATGGTATTTCAATGCCAGCATATAGAGACCCACTTTTCAAACATCTGACTATCTATCGAAAATGTGATGAAAATTTATCTCGATTAACAAGTAGTGGAGAGAAGAATAAGATTTTGTGAGGATAATTTGTAGAAGAGTGAGTTGAGAAAGTTGTGTGAACGCAACACGTCAGATTTTTGCAATGTATTGAATGAGGCACTCCTCCGAACTGTTGTAACCCAAAGGATGGAAGTTTCAGTATTAATTCTCGCAGATTCTAGATGCAGCACTGTTGCACTCACAAGTTTCGTTTCTCATGGTTGAGGTATATAGTTTTGTTTGTGCACGCGTTCATTACAACATTCTATTGTAGAAACAAAGGCGTGAGAAATTCCACACGGATGTTTCACGTAATTATGAATTTCAGACATTCTTTCTTCGTGTTCATTCATAGTTTTGAGTATCCGCCAATTAGCAAGGTTACTGTAGGACATCATTCCTTATCTAGGGAATGTGTTTCCCATGTCAAAGCGGTATCTCTGTCTAGTCTAGCAATATTATGTTGATAACATTCATGTCCTAATGACATTCACGGTCTGCCATAAATCTGATGACACTAAAACTTATACAGAAATAGTGATTTGTTATTCCTGTACACAACTGAGTTATTTCTCTAAACATATATGCTTTGTAATTAATATAGAGTCAACTGAAAAATTCAACGCCACAACCGGGATTTGAACACGGTTCTCCCGCTCTCCGTGCGGTTGAGCTACTGTGACAACTTTGAATTCCCCAATTGACTCAAGTTGTTTTCCCAGACATACCTACCAAGGCATCTCCCTCGAGATGACAAACTTAGCGGCGACCTGCTTATTGCAAGTACTTCAGTGCTGGGTGCATATATATTATTATTATTATTATTATTATTATTATTATTATTATTATTAAGGGTTTTCATTATTTTTGTTGTTGTTATTATATAAATTAATTATACTTTTAATAGACCTTAGCCTGGTCTTAGGCAAGTTTTTAATACTGAACTGAAAAATTCAACGCCACAGCCGAGATTTGAACACGGTTCTCCCGCTCTCCGTGCGGTTGCTCTAACCATTGAGCTACTGTGACAATATGCCGGTGGGGCATTGAATTCCCCAATGTGCTTTGTGTAATTTCCTGCATCAACCAACAAATATGCAATGGGGTGCAAATGAAAGCAGAATTTCTGTTCATAAGTGTGATAGGAAACCTTATGACATTTTCAACTTGGTAAATTAATTAAGCATTTAATTAAACTATCAAGAGATTCAGTGAATCTTCACCTACTAAAGGCTTACCAAGATCTGGCAGGCCACGTTCCATCAGGACTTCAACAGTGGTCAAAACAGCAAGAGAACGAATACGCCGAAATCCACTCCAGAAGCAAAACGTATCCACCAGATCCATTTCTCGGATTATCAGAAACCTTAAAATGAATGCTTGTGGATGTTCAGTGGCGCTAAAGAGGATCAGGTACAAGGATCAAAGAGGCTCTTACAGTGGCATGTTCAGATTCGTCATCAAAATATCCTCTTCACAGATCACAAAATTTTCACAGTGGAGGAGAAATACAATAAGCAAAACGATAAAAGTATATGCACTAAGCTCAGAGGAAGCTAAAATGTTAGTCCCTATGTTTCACAGAGGGCACCACCCAACATCAGTAATGGTTTGGTGGGGTGTATCATATCAGGGAACAACATCTGTCCATTCCTACAAACAAGGAATAAAACAGGAGTATGAAGAGGACATCTTAAAGGCATTTATGAGACCGTTGAACACCTCACTATTCAATGGCATGCACTGTGTCTTTTAACAAGACACAGCTCCAGCTCACAAGGATACAACAACCCAAAATTGCTGCCCTCTTGTAGCGCGTTAGTTTACTCTTGGAGAGTAAAGCCTGTACTAAAGCTCATTCCATTTTGGATCATCTAAAGCGAGATCTGATAAAGACAGCACAGGAAACACCTCTAGATATCACCCGTGCTTCAATAAAAGTCTGACCTAACAGATTAACGTCCTGTATAAAGGCCAGAGGTGATCATTTTGAATGACTTATGAAATAAAACATTAAATAATATATTATCGGTTTTATACCTTTTATTTTAAGATATATCACCTCTTAATCATAGGACAAAACATATGGGAACACCTGGTATATCCATAATTCAAGTGTTCGTAAGGATATCCATTCAGAATTTCAGCTCGATTCATTTGAATTTTTCTTCTTCTCCTCTCTTCTAGGATTAAGTGATAACACGTGTTCCAGCCTCTATCATCAAATCACCTCTGGCGAGATCTACCCTAACTTCTTATCCCTGTTGGTTGGTAATTTTTCATCTGCTATTCCGTCGATGTGATCTTTCCAGTTTGTTTTATTTTCATCAATCTTGTCGTTAATTGAGAAAATATTCAAATCTGATCTTATTGTTTCATTTCCGCAGACTGTATACGTGATCTCTATTTATTTGTTATTCTCCAGGATTCAGATATATATATTCTTATATACCGGGGTGAGGTCAAAATGTTTACAGCTGGATATTACAGTTTTAGTTACCCCAGCATGCACATAGGGAGGCATAGCTGCAGAGGCAGCAAGAAGACCAGAATCTTATACTACGTATTCCAGAGCAAGCGTGGGATAGTTAAAACAAAATACACAGAATTTCATATTAATCACATTACCTGTGGTTTATTCAGTATAAGCTCCTGATTCACACGGTGCCCCTACATCACACACAAAAGATAAAAAGGAAGACATTGAGGGGAGATGCTAGACATACGAGACAGCCAGGAAGCACTAAAGGCTATAAACAGTCCTTTAGTGCCATCTAGACTGGTAAGTGAATGTATTACTACCTTATCCAACCTGGCAGAACATAATATGTTTGCCATGGATCCCAGGACATAAAGGAATTAAAGGCAACGAGAAAGCTCACAAACTTGCAAAGCAAGGATCGACACAACTGAAAGCCAAACCAGAGCCACCTCTAGGCGATCTAAGTGTTCCATTAGAGCGGCTACAACAAACACTTTTTGGCCTGGAAGAGGACTCCGGGAATTCGGCATGGGAAAATGTTTATCAAAGAAGCATATAAACCTCTAACTGACTGCTTAAATATAGTAAGTCTCAGTTAAAAACAATAACAGTCTTTGCCACTGGGCATGCGCCAGTGAGAAAGCACCTACATAATAGGAAGGTGCAGACTGTGCGGGTCTGAAACTGAAACAGCCTATCGGATACTATGCTCCTGTGAAGCGTTAGCATCAAGGAGATATTGAAGATGGTAGTTTCTGCCCCACGTATGGAAGCAAATTTGAAGAAGGAGAATTTTAGGAGCAGTTGTATTGTATTTCGACTGTTGGGGAGCCGAACTTGAAGTAATTGCAACCGCACGTATGGTACCCGGTAGCCTTCGCCCCAAGTTTAAAAATATTAACTTTGTATTTTTACTGTTATATATTTATATTTGCCTCGGCTGCGTCAGTATTAATTTGTAGAGACATGAATATCTTAACAAGGCGTGGTGCGCTGAAGAATGTAGGCTTACACAGATTATAATTTGTACTTCACTCCAATTATTAATTCTTTAAACGATTAAAATTACACTTCACAGATATAGAGGGCTGTGAGATTCTTTTATTAATTACTTACACTTTTTAACACGTAAACTATTTTCGTCTCACACACTGAATACGTATTAAACTTCTCGAGGACGCGTCTCGCGTCCGGTTAGGAACGTTGTCTGCTAGCAACTGACTTCTGAATTTGTACAATTTGCCCTATTTCAGTTTCTGATTAGCTAATCCTACTCCAATAGAATACTTTCATTTAACTTAAGCTTCATTCTGGTTGTTGATTGGCTATTTTATAAACTGTTTCAAAAATTATATTATTGTTTCCAAAAATGACTAGTAGCATTATTAAACATTCTAATTCATTATAGCCTCAAGGCTACCTCATTGTTAGCAACTTTTAACCCATTATTCTCACAGCTCCTACATTATTAAATTACGTAATACATTCACATAACATTATTGAACATGTACATAATAATACGGGGGCTGATCAATAAAGACTGAGACTGATTTTTTTCACAGATATTTATTACTCCATTTCAATGTTGACATGATCTTTTTCAAAGTAGTCTCCTCCTAACTGAATGCACTTTTTATAGCGTCTCTGCCAGTCCTCGAACACATGGTGCAGGCCATTCTTTGTCAGGTCTTTGAGAATCGCCTCACTTTTCTTTAGCACTGCTTCAGTGTTCTCAAATCGAATACCCCGGAGCTTTGCCTTTAGTAATGGGAATAAAAGAAATCACAGGGGGGTAAGACCGGGGCTTTAAGGCGGATGCGGCACACAGGTAATGTTGAATTTAGCCAAAAATTCCTGGACTTGATTTGCAACGTGAGGCCGCGTGTTGTCGTGATGAAGTCGCCACACATTCCGATGATGTTCTGTACGTTTCCTTGTAATGTGCTTCCTCAGTGTAGCCAATACTGACGTGTAGTAGCTGCTGTAACAGTAGTGTGGGGGGAACTGCATGCTGGTAAATCATTCCATTCCGAAACACCAGGCCCACCTTGCTTAGCACAGAGGACTCGCCCTTCTTTGAAGTCCTTGAACCACCTAAACACCGTTGCACGAGGTAGTGCATCTACACCGTATGCTTGCTTCAGCTTTTCGAAAGTTTCAAGGCTGTATGATTTAAACGAAAATAAAATTTTATTGCGCTGTATTGCTCCTCTCGTGTCACCTCCATTTTGTGGTATGCGAAATTCAAGTAGGGTCAATAATATACAGCATTACTACCAACCTACCGTTACGAGAGTGCTGTCGCTTATGGACATTATACACGAAACCCTGCTCTTTTCAAGTATACGTGGTAGAGACATAAAACTATCAAGGAAACTACAGAAAAAAATCAGTCTCAGTCTTTATTGATCAGCCCTCGTATAAACATTAATGCAACGACTGTTACATTCATTTGATATATTATATTATACACATATTGCTTTAAGGCATTATATAATTTAACTGAAATCATTTAAGTGTTAAAAATACTGCCTCAATATAGGATCTTTAGGAAACCTTTTGTGGAACCAGAGGACCAGTGTGAAGGGGTAGCAATCATTACAGGGTTAGTACAATACGCCTTTAGGCTGCAGTGCAACCGGAGCTTTTGCACACGGGCCCTAGTCCACAAAAAAGTACATATATATATATATATATATATTTTTTGATACCAAACAAATTCCTAATTGACATCACTAAAAGTGCACTCAAATATATCTTTCAGCTACCAACTGATATTCTAGACCGTATGTTCTACTCAGACATAAACTGAAAATGATTAGAACTCCTTAAACCCGGCTGGGAAGCCTATCTGCAACATATCAACTGTTGTGGAATTCTCTTTCAATCTAACAACCCTTATGTCTTAGCTTACAGCATGTATTAAACAGCTATACTTGACGACAACCACCTAATCCTCAAACTGGCCTGTTCGATCTCGAAGAGTAGAGAAAGAGCTAAGAGAAAGAGAATTTGAATTATGGTCAACGCTTCCGCAGAAAGGTATTGGTGTCGATCTGCAAGAGAATACACTCCGGCGAACTCTTGGATTAGACACCGCGACAATTTAAATCTAGCGAATAGCGAAAAACTCTCAAAATGACAGCCAACGTTTCGGCAGTAGGTTCTCTGCCGGGCAGACACAGGAGGGCGACTAGAGCTGACCATCGGACAAGTTTTGGTCATTTCTTTGTACCATTAATGCCTTCGAGCACAAATGAACCCTGCATATGAGCGAGTTGGCTGTACTGGATACAGGGCATACCGTTTGGTATACTGAACGAGTATATGTTTCATTTCCGGTTAGAACACCCAGAGTGACCAGACCCAAGTGTATTTTAAAGCTCAGTCTATTTGCTTCACTAGGGTTGTTGCCTTCCTTATACGTAGTTCAATTTCTCGTGGTAATGGAGTTGAATGATACAAGTAAAATGCAAGTGTATGCACTAACAATGAATTACTAACAATAATAAGCTTTGTCGGCTGTTTTACAATTAGTTTATTATTCGGCTATGGTGTATGTAGATTATGAGACGCATTCTTGCTTTGAAGCCATGACAAAATTTCAGCTTTCCTAGAATTTGTATTACTTTCTCTACCGCGTACTAGTAGGTAGAGAAGATATTGCATTCCACCCAAAAAAATCTGATGTGTTACACTCACATGACTTTCTCTACTCTTGTACAAACTATTTTTACAAACACTTATTCTCCTTCTACTTCATGTTAATCGAGATAAACATTTGCAGACTCTATCTTATTGCTAATTTTCTTGTAGATGTAAGGGGAATATATATTTGCAAGGGCAATATAGAAATACAGTAGCCTTTAAGCACATACATATCTCTTAATAGCTGGTTGCTATGTGCAGCACCATTCCCTTTGTCACAGATTAATACTCTTTGCATATCCAAGACAAAAAAATGAATAACGAATTCCCATTTTAGAAAACAAGTATTGAAAAATTTAAGGGCTCTGTACTATCCCCCACGCTTTTCAGCGTCTTCATGGCAGACCTTCCAACGCAGCAGCAAGTCGAAATGGCCCAGTATGCTGACGACGTGCTGCTGTATTGCTCAAACAAAAACGTAATCAGAGCCTTTAACCCAATACAGAGACACCTCCGACTCATCCATCAGTGGTGCCGGCGTTGGCGCATGTCCGTTACCGCAGATGAGAGCCACGCTATGCTGCTAAGAAGCGCCACATCCCCCACATTTCAATTTCGAGGCCGAAGGATTGAATGGAGGAATTCTATAACCTACCTGGGAGCGAAGTTGGAAAAGGGTCTAACTTTTGGCGAGCACGTCCGAGACGCAGGGGGCGATTGGCTCCTTGTACCCGATGCTGAGATCCGGGATGCCTGTTCGCCTACAGATACAGCTTTTCCGAGCCCAGATAGTCCCCCTCATGCTATACGCCTGCGAGGTCTGGGGCATGACCGCAGAATGCTGCTGCTATGGCTACAACGGGCGCAGAATAGGGGACTCCAGTACATCTACTCTGTCGGCCGCCCCTTCCCCGTGAGACTACTGCACGAAGCCTCATCTCTTGCATATGTGGAAGATGAAATTAGGCGCCGGGCTATTAAATTTTACGCCATCAGAGTATCCTGGTCAGGATACAACCCTAGAACTCGCCGTCTTCGACGTTTCCCGCATGGCATGCGGGCACACCAGATAACCAAGGAGTTACACCAACAGCAACTAAAGCTGAACTGCATAGTAATCCTACGCCAGAGATGATTAATCTCAAAATTCAATCCCAACCAAAGAAATTGATAAACACATACACACCAGGGTGCAGAAGGGCCGCTGCATCCTAACAGGCAGCTCGAGGAGCTACATGCTTCCTCCCTTCTTTCATTACTACCTAAAAATAAGCGCTATTGTTAACCATTATTTCCTATTAAAAATAATCATCCTGATGAGCGTGGGCACGCAGCAAAAATTCACTTGGGCTAAAACTTAGCCTACCAGGAGCTCCTCGTCGTCCAACTTATCGTTTTTGAGTTATGCTGTGCAGACACGCACATGGGCAGTTTTCTAAAAATGATCTTTTTAATTCAGGTGCCTCAAAACATTTATTTTCATTGAAATCTCGTTATCTAATTACTTTCTCTACTACGCACAGTACGTAGGGGAAGTATTGTATTCCACCCAAAAATTCGATACCGAAATTTCACCGGAAATACATGTTTTGAGACCCTCTGAATAAAAAAAAAGCATTTTTGGAAACATGTCCGTGTGTGTGTGTCTGTGAACAGCATAACTCAGAAACGAACAGTCGTATAAACACCAAACTTGGTATTTAGGTTCAGTATCTTCCAGAGATGCGACACGAAGGTTTTCAAGAAAATCCCTCCACCTCAGACTACCCTTTACATGGAAGATTTTTCGAAAAGTTTAATTTTCTCAAAAATGGCTCTAACGATTTTGATTAAAATATCATATGTTTAAGATATTTTCATGACAAATAAAATGTATATGTTGAATTTTCTGGGAATGCCTTCTAAAGTATTCTCCATTGTGAACGACTTTTGCATAACTGGTAAACCATAAGAGATAGACAAACCTTTACTACACAAAAAATGTAGATCGCGTTAAAATACACAATTTATGTCATATACATTTTTTTTTGTTGAGTGAACCATTTTCGAGATATTGCTTGTTATTCCCTTAAATTTTTCAATACTTATTTTCTCAAATGGGAATTCGTTATTCATTTTTTGTCCTTGTATATGCAAAGAGTATTAATCTGTGGGAAAGGGAATGGTGCTGCATATGGCAACCAGCTATTAAGAGATATGTATGTACTTAAAGGCTACCGTATTTCTATATTGCCCTTGCAAATATATATTCCCCTTACATCTACAAGAAACTTAGCAATAAGATAGACTCTGCAAACGTTTATCTCGATTAACAGGAGGTAGATGGAGAATAAGCGTTTGTAAAAATAGTTTTTACAAGAGTAGAGAAAGTCATGTGAGTGTAACACATCAGATTTTGTTTGTTTGTCCTGGACATACAAAGAGAATGGAATGCTCCACATAGCAACCAGCTCTTAAAACATTTGACTATCGCTTAAAGCCTACCATATTCCCCTTACATCTGCAAGAAAATTAACAATAAGATTAACATGAAGCATATGGAGAATAAGCGTTTGTAAAAATAGTTTGTACAAGAGTAGAGAAAGTCATGTGAGTGTAACACATCATATTTTTATTGCCTTTCCACGGGTAGTGAGCAGTTCTTCTAACACACCTTTAAGAAATAAGGAAAACGAAATTTTAATATCATTCCATCATGTTTGATCAGTTCAGCATTAATCCCATCCAACGCAGTGTCGTTTCTATTTCTTGTTCCTTTTAAAGCAGCTTCTAATTATTTACCCTTGAATTCCGTTATTTCACCCTCTTCCTTTCCGGTGGTGGGGTTTTAGTGGGTATGGCCACGTATTGGCGAGTCCCAACTCCCAACTTGCCTGGAGTTCGTAAATATATTTCCCCTCCACTATTATATCTATTTCATCTAAAGAACTTAAAATTTGAATACAGCAATCAGCGTTTAATGTATAATGTGAACCGAATTTAATATATATATATATATATTTACTTTCTTTACCACGTACATACTAAACGAGAAGGTATGGCATTCGATCAAAAAACTGGATAGCGATATTTCACTAGAAATATATGTATTGAGGTCAACTGAATAAAACAATCTGATGTATTACACTCACATGACTTTCTCTACTCTTGTACAAACTATTTTTACAAACGCTTATTCTCCATATGCTTCGCGTTAATCGAGATATCAAAATGTCAATCTTATTGCTAATTTTCTTGTAGATGCAAGGGGAATATGGTAGGCTTTAAGCGATAGTCAAATGTTTTAAGAGCTGGTTGCTATGTGGCGCATTCCATTCTCTTTGCATGTCCAGGATATAAAAAAAATCTGATGTGTTACACTCACATAACTTTCTCTACTCTTGTACAACCTAATTTTACAAACGCCTATTCTCCATATGCTTCATGTTAATCGAGATATTGAGATGTCAATCTTATTGGTAATTTTCTTGTAGATGCAAGGAAAATATGGTAGCTTTTAAGCGATAGTCAAATATTTTAACGCTGGTTGCTATGTGACGCATTCCATTCTCTTTGCATGTCCAGGACATAAAAAATGAATAACGAATTTGAGAAAAAGTATAAGTATTGGAAAATTTAAGGAAATAACAAGCAATATCTCGAAAACGGTTCACTCAACAAAAGAAATGTATATGACATAAGTTGTGTATTTTAACGCGATCTACATTTTTTGTGTAGTAAAATTTTGTCTATCTCTTATGGTTTACCAGTTATGCAAAAGTCGTTCACAATGAAGAATACTTTTGGAGACATTCCCAGAAAATTCGAGATATACATTTTATTTGTCATGACATTACCCTAAACATATGATATTTTCATTAAAATCGTTAGAGCCATTTTTGAGAAAATTAAAATTTTCGAAAAATCTTCCATGTAAAGGGTAGTCTGGGGTGGGGGGATTTTATTGAAAACCTTCGTGTCGCATCTCTGGAAGATACTGAACCTAAATACCAAGTTTGGTGCTTATCCGATTGTTCGTTTTTGAGTTATGCTGTTCACAGACACACACACACAGACACACACACACACAGACACACACACGGACATGTTTCCAAAAATGCTTTTTTTGGATTCAGGAGGTCTCAAAACGTGTATTTCCGATGAAATCTCGGTATCGAATTTTTGGGTGGAATGCAATACTTCCCCTACTTACTATACGTAGTAGAGAAAGTAAAAATGAATAACGAATTTGAGAAAAAGTATAAGTATTGGAACATTTAAGGGAATAACAAGCAATATCTCGAAAACGGTTCACCCAACAAAAGAAATTTATATGACATAAGTTGTGTAGTTTAACGCGATCTACATTTTTCGTGTATTAAAATTTTGTCTATCTTTTATGGTTTACCAGTTATGCAAAAGTCGTTCACAATGAAGAATACTTTTGGAGACATTCCCTGAAAATTCGAGATATACATTTCATTTATCATGAAAATATCTTAAACATATGATATTTTAATCAAAATCGTTAGAGCCATTTTTGAGAAAATTAAAATTTTCGAAAAATGTTCCATGTAAAGGGTAATCTGGGTTGGGGGGATTTTCTTGAAAACCTTCGTGTCGCATCTCTGGAAGATACTGAACCTAAATACCAAGTTTGGTGTTTATCCGACTGTTCGTTTCTGAGTTATGCTGTTCACAGACAGACACACACACGGACATGTTTCGAAAAATGTTTTTTTTTTATTCAGGGGGTCTCAAAACATGTATTTCCGGCGAAATCTCGGTATCGAATTTTTGGGTGGAAAAAAAGATTATTCTTAGAAAAATGTGTGCGCGTCTGTGTGTGTGTGTGTGTGTATGTGTGTGTGTGTGTGTGTGTGTGTGTGTGTGTGTGTGTGTGTGTGTGTGTGTGAAGAGCTTAACTCGAAAAGGAAAATTCGGTTGAACACGAAACTTAGTATTTAAGTTCAGCATCTCCAAAAAATGCGACAGTAAGATTTTAAAGAAAATATCCATCTGCAAACTATCATTTAATTTACATGCACAATTTTGAGAAATTCAAAAATAACTTTAATGATTTTTATTAAAATACCAAATATATGTATTATTAAACATATTTACTTGAAACATAAAATGTATATTTTGATTTTCTGGGAATAGTTTTGCATAATCGGTAAACCATAAGAGATGGAAAAAAACACAAATTATTTCAAAATAACTTTTTTGTGTCAGCTACTTACTTACACTAGGTACTGCCTTACGCTTTGTATATTTTTGTCTTTTTACTTTCTCTACTGCGTATAGTACTGCATTCTACCCAAAGAGATTTCACCGGAAATACATGTTTTGAGGTGCCCTGAATCCAAATAAAGCATTTTTCAAAACATGTCCGTGTGTATGTCTGTGAGTCTGTTTGTTAACAGTGTAACTCAAAAACGAAAACTGAGATAAATACCGAACTTCGTATTTGAGTTTAGTATCTTTCAAAGATGCGACACGAAGATTTTCAAGAAAATCTCCCATCCTAGACTATCCCTTATATCAAACATTTTTCAAAATTTTTGATTTTCTCAAAAATGAGTAGGATCATATTTAAGATATTTTATGGCAAATGAAAAAATATCTTAAATTTTTTGGGAATGTCCCCAAAAGACCTCTTCATTCTGAATAACTTTTGCATAACTGGTAAACCGTAAGAGATAGACAAAATCCTACTACACAAAAAATGTAGATCTCGTTAAAACACACATTTGTCATATATATTTTTCTTGTCTCTTGAA
This sequence comes from Deroplatys truncata, assembly GCA_030765065.1. Classification (NCBI taxonomy): domain Eukaryota; kingdom Metazoa; phylum Arthropoda; class Insecta; order Mantodea; family Mantidae; genus Deroplatys; species Deroplatys truncata. Next base: position 9,397,754 of record CM060987.1, on the reverse strand, counting down.
CCATCTGCGAGATATTCCTTGTTATTTGTTTGAATTTTCCAGTACTTATACTTCTTAAATGAGAATTCGTTATTCATTTTTTTTCCTGGACATGCAAAGAGAATGCAATACTCCACATAGCAACCAACTCTTAAAACATTTGACTATGGCTTAAAGCCTAACATATTCCCCTTGCATCTACAAGAAAATTAGCTATAAGATAGTTTCTGGCAATGTTTATCTCGATTAACATGAAGTAGATAGAAAACTAAACTTTGTAAGAACATTTTCTAGAAGCTATATAAAAATATCTAATGTGTTACATCTATCGTTTATTAGTAGGTGTACAAGTTATAGATACAAAGAGAACAGCGATAGTCAAATGTTTAACAACTGGACGCTATATGATGGCCTTAAAATTCCATGCTGTTTCCATGACATCGCGAGAAACAACTGAATGTTGATACAACTACAAGAATGACCAAGTAATGAACTATTCGAACCGTTAATGACGAATATCTCGGAAAAGGCTTATTCTACAAAAAAAACTTATCTATTTTAAATAAATTTTGTGTTTTAAATAGATCTGTTAAACACCAATTTCCGATGAAATCTCATCGAATTTTTGGGTGAAATAGCTACAATACTTCCCCTACTTATTATACGCCGTAGGAATGTCAATTCAATACAAATGTTTAATATATTGCGTTTTAATCGTAAAATTGACATACGGGAAAATGTGTGTTCACAGATCCTATTGCTTCTGGAGAATGCAGAAACCTTAGAAGAGAGTGCAGTCAGTGTTACCAACCTTTTAGGAACCACTGGAGACAGGCAAGTAACCTTTAACCAGATATTATTATTATCATAATGGTAAGTTTCCAGTTTTTATTTAGTAGGGCCGGTCTGTGAATTTTCCAAAAGCAAAAGTATTCTACTCTGCGTTTTGAACGTTTTAGCACATCTTATGTCGGTATAAAGAAGTGTAGTTGTAAAGTTTGGTATACATATAATGATGTCGCGACTGAATTTTCTGACTTTTTTAATTTTAAAGTTATTCACTTGATAATTGGCACACTTAATATGAGTAAGTAACGAAATATTGTGTAAAAGCTCAAAGCACTAGCTCCAATATTTTCTCATATAATACAATTAAATAGTTTTAATTAGCGAAAAAACACAATTTTTTTAAAACTGCCTTGAGCGTTCACATTTATCAGAGAAGTATAGGGTCTTTTAACAAAAATGTCCTATCTTTGAACTTAAATAAAACACGTTCTATAAATGATAGAGGTTTATTTTCTTTTTAATTTTGGAACATAATTAATGTCATTACGTGTGGAAGAGAACATCAGTTAAGCGACCGCCGCGACTTCGTTGGGTTGCGCGTATACGGTTGATCCAATTTTCAATGACAGAAGCACGTAAATTAGGTCCAACTTCACGAATAACACGCGTGATGTTATTCATAAGATCATTTACTGTTTCTGGCTTGTTGACATAAACTCGAGATTTAACAACCCCACAAGAGGTAATCCAACGGTGCTAAATCACATGACCTCGGGGGCCAGTTAACATCACCACCACGGGAATTGATGAAACCTCTGAACTTCTCTTTCAAAAGATGATTGTTTCGAGAGCAGTATGTCATGTAGCACTATCTTGCTGGAACCAAATGTTTCTGAGATCCATACCATCCAATTGAGGCCAAAAATAGTCCCTTAAAAGAGCGCGGTATCTTTCTCCATTGACAGTTAGCGCTTCTCCGTCTTCATCTTGGAAAAAATATGGACCAATGATTCCACCATACAAAAATGCACACCATACAGTAACCTTTTGGGGATGAAATGGTCGTTCTGGAATCTGCATTGGATTGTAATTGTTCCAATAGCGGCAATTTTGTTTGTTAACACAACCATCCATCCAAAAGTGGGCTTCGTCGCTGAAGATGATTTTTCGACAAAAATCCGGGTCAGCTTCCAATTGCTCCATAGCCCAGTCAGCGAATACACGGTGCAACCTATGGTCGTTAGGCTTTAGTTCTTGGGTTAACACCATTTTGTAAGCGTGAAACTTCAAGTCCAGATGCAGAATTCGCAAAGTTGTGGTCGGCGAAATCCCCAATTCTTGCGCTCGACGAGAGATTGATTTGCTTCAGTTCTCGCGTGCACTCTCACGAACGGCACCTATGTTTTCGTTGGAGAGCTTACGTCGATTACGTACAGGCGTTCTTTGATCGCTGACAGAACCACTTCTTTCAAATTTATCGATCAAACACCGAATCGTTCTCTCGCAGGGACGATTATGCACACCGTAAACTTCACGCAATACACGGAAGGTTTGGCGAACAGATGATCCATTTTGATAATAAATTTTCACAATTTCTACGCGTTGCTAAATGCTGTAACGTTCCATGGCTATTTGTGAATAACAACTGTATCTACATGAAAAAAATGACTGCTGTAACTCAAGAACAACGGCAGCTTTCAGATGTTAAAGATAGCACACTCTTCTTGAAAGACCGTTTGTAATAGTGATATAACTGATACTACAGTGAAAATAAATGTAAGACTTTGATTAAAGTTGATGTTATTAGTTGTAGAGAAATATAATTTTGTTTTTATGAAGTTGTTGTGTTAGAATTTTCCATGTTTTTCAGCATAAACTAATTTTTTGTGAGACGATGAATAAATTAATCATAAAATGCATGCTTGAGCCTTTAGATGACCATTTAAGATTGTATATACAAATTTTCATACAAATCAGAATAAAGAAAGGAACCAGTGGGGTTAAAAGTTAGCGCATGTGAGATTTAAGCATGTCGATGGGCTTTTAAAAATGGCGAATCGTGAAAAATGTTAGTTCAACGTGATTCATACGTGTATACAATATTTATATGTTATAATTAACAATCCAAAATTTCACCTAAAACTCAGTCCAAGCGTCCCTTGTGTAGGACCGGATTATGCCTTTTAAAACACAAAATTAAGCTATTTTACAAACAATCTGATGTGTTGCACTCACATGACTTTCTCTTCTCTTATACAAACGCTTATTCTCCATCTACTTCATGTTAATCGAGATAAACATTTGCAGAAACTATCTTACTGCTAATTTTCTTGTAGATGCAAGGGGAATATGGTAGGTTTTAAGCGATAGTCAAATGTTTTAAGAGTTGGTTGCTATGTGGAGCATTCCATTCTCTTACTATCGTAGTAGAGAAAGTAAAAAAGCATTTTTAGAAAAAGGTCCGTGTGTGTCTGTCTGTATGTGAACAGCATAACTCAAAAACGAAAGGTCGGGTAAATTCCAAAGTTACTCTCTAAGTTGAACACCTTCCAAAGATGCGACACGAATATTTTTGATAAAATCCCCCTACCCGAAACTGCCATTTACATGGAACACTTCTCGAAAATTTTGATTTTCGAAAAAATGGTTCTAACAACTTTGATTAAATTACTATATATTGTTATACACCGGGATGAGGCCGAAAGGTTTGCAGCTAAAACATTACATTTATTACCCCGGCATAAACATTGGGGAACGTAGCATCAGTGGCACACGAGACATACCAAGAACTTGCTGCACAAACCTAAAGCGGGCGTGGGATATTTATAAATAATACATATAAATTCACATTTAACTCTGGTTTATTATAATTAATAAGGCGGCGCCGTGGCCGAGTGGTTAGACCGTTTGCCTCCCACCGAGGCGGCCCGGGTTCAATCCCAGGGACCTGCATGTGGGATTTGTGGTGGACGAAGTGGCGTCTGGGCGGGTTTTCTCCGGGTCCTCCGGTTTCCCAAGCCATTCATTCCACCAACTGCTCCATCATCACCTTTCCTTTCATCCATTTCACCCACATTTCGTTTCATCTACTTCCTTCATCCCATACCAGGCATCGGGCTGATCACCCATCCTGGATGCTCTGTCTGATCCATGAGTGTCTGCTCCTCGACGGGCCTCTGACCCCAGGCACCCTCTTGTAAGTCCTGGGGGGTGTAAGCCCTACATTAGAGGAGGGTAAACAGATAATGAATGAATTATTATAATTAATAAGGTGCCCTACAGTGTACACAAAAGGTTACACAAACACTGGGGGAGATGCCCCACGCACACACACGGCAACACGCCTCCTACATACAAACCACACACTCAGAACATCTACACTAGACTGACTCTATTGGTGACGCCACGCTATCAGACAAAGGGGCTCTTCTCTCAACCTGGCTTCACCCCCCTTAACTAGGAATTGGAGGGAAGTATGCCACGCAGGACAAGAATTCAAAGTTACAAACGAAATAATTAGTTCAACGATATCATTATACACAGTAACAATGTGTCCGACGCGACAATACACACACATACGCTACAATATGAAATATATTTACATGATAAACAAAATGTATATCTTGAATTTTCTGGGAACAACCTGTGAAGTCCTCTTCATTCAGAAGGAATTTTGTATAGTCTTGTATAACTAGTAAAGGTTAAGTGATAGACGTAAACGTACTACACAAAAAAATGTAGATCTGTTTAAAACACACAATTTACTTTAAATAAGTTTTTTTTAAGAATAAACCATTTCTGAGATATCCGTTATTAAAGATTCGAAATTTTCATTACTTGCGCTGTTTAAGTCCTATCGATTTTCAGGATAGAATTGCTTTGGTTAGAATAATTTGTATAGCCACTAAAGCCATGTATCACATCAGACCCTGTCTATATCTTGCGGTTTATCAGTCATAAGAATTCTGCCAAGCTGAGATCACGTTTTAAGTTACTGGTGCAACTGACGACGTGTAAACATTTCTGATTGCAGAGTCATCTCTACAGAGCAGTTTGGGGAAAAGATGACAGTTTCTTCCGTCTGGTTCATCATATAACCTCAGAAACAGGAAGAAGGATTCCTTTTCACTACTTCGCTGCTGCACAGGTAAACCATAGTGAAATATCTTCGCACTTAGGGCCAATGGTACGGAGGAAGATGCCTCCTCCCATTCGAGACGTCCTGGGTTCGATTTCTGGGTCGGTTTCTCCTTTACCACGGATTTCCTTTCCCTTATTTCCTGTATTTCATCTTTCAGATAGGCTTAGGGGCTGTGTAATCTCGGACACATACTTGCTCGTTGGAAACTTCTTCTCGGTCCTGCCAGATGGCAGCCTTCTCTGAGCCGCCTCAATAGTAGTAGTCATAGCATTTGGGTGCCGCAAAACAGCTAAGGTCATCAGGCCACACTTGGCTACATATTTATTCACATTATGTCGCAAAAATCAATGACAGAGAGGAATACTGGGAGTAACACCAAAAAATCGATGTCATACATACTTTCTCTACCCTCTGTGGTTTATTAGTGGGTATACAAACTAATCATACTAAAGCTTACTTTTCTGTCTAGTACATTTTAATCCAAATAAACCTTTACAGAAACAGTTACATTACACATTTCGTTATAGAGAACAGCGATAGTCAAATGTTTAACAACTGGACGCTATATGCTGCCTTAAAATTCCATACTGTTTCCATGACATCGCGAGAAACAACTGAATTATTGATGGGACTTCAAGAGAATGCCCAAGTGATGAAGAATTCGAACAATTAATAAGGATGTCTCGGAACGTCTTATGCCACAAAAAAGTTATTGATGTGTAGTACGTTTTCGTCTATTGCTTAAAGTTATATAAGATTAGATATACAAAATTCCTTCCCAATGAAGAGGACTTCATAAGCTATACCCAGAAAATTCAAGATATCATTTTGTCACATAAGTGTCATTAATATATGGAATTTTAATCAAAATCGTTACAGCCATTGTTTAGAAAATAAAAAACTCTAAAATATTGCACGTAAAGTGTATTTTGGGGTGGGAGTATTTTCTTAAGAATGTGGTGTTGCAGAACACAGATGGTATTTCACCGACTTGACTTGACGTAGGAAGACTTTTGACCGCGAATCTGCTCCAACAGAGAGGCTTTGTTCTAATGGCGGAAATGTGTGCGTGGGTCGCCGGGCTTCCTCTCCTCCACACACATCCGCCGGATGTAGGTGGTACTTGGGAGAGGCTGCTTCAATCACTTCTAGCTTTTTAAACTCCAATACCCATTTAATTAAACGCTCTTCTTCTTTATCGTCTACAACATTTTTTGTGATAATCCTCCCCCTTTACCCCTTATAATTGCAATTTCGTACACTCCCTATTCCGGGTCTCTCATCCAAATGAAACATTCTCTGATATTCACGAGAAAGTAGGTGAAATTTTAAACTTTTGTAGCTTCGGTTTCGTCACATAGTTATTTAATAACATAAACGTTTTCATACAATACAGAAATGCTTAGCATATACAACTAAATAGAGCTAAACTGTATGTAACAGTCATTGTATTATGTTTATTTTATTATGTACGCGTATAATAACGTTTTGTGAATGTATTACGTAGTTTAACAATGTAGGAGCTGTGAGAATAGAAGTCGAAAGTTGCTAACAATGAGGTAACCTTGAGGCAATAATAATTTAGAAAGTTTAAAAAGGCTACTAATGGTTCTTGGAACAACAATAATGTAATATTTAAAACACTTTTTAAATAGCCAATCAAAAACTAGAAAAGCTAAAAGTTATATAAAGGTATTTATTGTAGTAGGATTAGCCAATCAGAGACTTGATATAGAGGAATTGTACAAATTGAGGCGGTAGACGCTACAAGGAAGCGTAACCAAGCAGTTTGGTACGGGTTCAGTGTGAGACAAAAAATTCATTATGGTGAGAATAATATAAAGTTTACCTGTTAAAAGTGCAATTAACAATAATCTCACTGCTCATAGTAGGATACATCGTGTGAAGGATTAATAAACAAAGTACAATACAATTATAATTTGAGTAAGCCTTCATTCTTTAGCCGTACCAGCCCTGCTAAGAGATACGTGTTCTGCAAGTTACTACTGACGCAGCCGAGGCATACATATATATAATATTTAAATAAATAACATTAAAATAGTTATTACACTTAAAGTAAACCTGGGGCAAAGGCCACCGGAAAAGTAAACGTGGGGCGAAGGCCACCGGAAAGTTTGTACCGTACGTGGGGCAAACACTCCTAGAAATACATCTCCCGCAAATTGGCATCCATTGCCTGTGTGGTGCAAGCGCTACAACAATTAAACCCCTTCAAGTTGCAGTAAAGATTTCTTAGTTCTTATCATCCCCAGGTTAACATTTACTGCCGGTTAACACACTCATGCTAAATTCGTAGTGGTTGGTAGAAACGTTTCTCATATGTTTCAATCACTGCTTTGTTAATGTTCACGTAAAGTTGAGAATCAAGAATGAAGTTGTATCATATTGTTTTGTTCCCACTGAAATTGTGAATTTATAAAATCTTAGAAAAAGAAACAAATGAATAGGTTCTCGTTAAAGGAGGAGGGTAGGTAAATATACACATGATCCATAGGAGGTTTTGTAAGTTACCAAGATTATCACCCAACGGAGTAGCTCAAGCCGAATTAGGGAGAATGGTAATTAAAGGAAAAATTGTGGAAGGAGTGCTAAAATATTGCATTAGAATTAGAAATTTCGATGATCAGAGCATTTTACATCAATGTTTGATAGTGCAGGAAAGACTTAATCATAAAGAGTCTTGGCTAGGTACGATAAAGACAACCTTGATGAAGATTTGGAGAACTAAAGAATTACTACAAATAGGTTTCTGGAATGAAATTAGGACAGGAATAGAGGACATGGAAAAACAAGATTTATTAGCGAGTTTTACTTTTAAGAGCTCACTGAGATTATACAGAGAAATGAAAGTAGTATGGGGCAGGGAACAGTATGTGATAAAACAGCAAGAACATGGGCTAGGACAGGGCTGGTGAATTTGAAAGGTTTGAGCAAAGAGATTGATTTGGGGAGATGCCCACTATGCCACCGGAAAGTCAAAGAGGGGCATATAGTTTTAGAGTGTGAAGAAACGAAGTTGCTTAGAAAGAGAAGAGAGAATGGTTAAATTTACCTATAAAAATTCAAGCTAAAAGTTAGTAAATGTAAAATCTAGGAAAAATATAATAAAAGTAGGAAACTTTTGGGGCAGAGTGAGAGCAAAATGGATGAGGAAGATTAGCAAGGAAGAGGTAAATGAGTATTAAATTACAGTAGTTTTTATTTGATATGTTGCAAGTAGGGCCCAACAACTCGACAACCTCAAGGTTTCAGTTTGTTGGGGTCCAAGGAAAAACAACTCAAGGTAGAGTTAGTATTGGAGATTAAATAAATTTATAATTGTACTTTTAGATTAGGAGGAATGTTGGTTACCAGTAGTTAAGAGGTTAGTTTTTTTATATTTTATTTTAGTGTTATTTATAGGAACTGGGTTAAGAATAAATTTGTAAAATTGTTGTTGTAAATTTTTACAATTAACTGTGTTAATAATAAACTACAATAATAATAAATAATAAAATAAAGGAGGAAGAAATTCTTCTGAAAATAATACAGCAAAAACGTAATACAATAGAAAATATAAAATCAGATGCTGTTAAGTGGCAGGGAAAAAGTAAATCCTAGGATGAAATCAGTGAAAATTTTGAAGCTGTAGGTGTTACGAAAAGACTTATAAAGAACCTTCGTGATAATATGGGAACATGTCAGGTGACCTTTCTAGGCTAAATTAAAAAATTAAATATAGTTTTATTTACGGACGCTCTATAACTACTACGGTACTTAGCGCCTCATTCTATATTGGGCGTGAAAGATCGGTAATTTTGCTCAGAGGCCTCTTTATCAGGCGTGAGGTTCTTTTACGTGCTGTAAATCTACGACACGGGAGCTTTACTTCCCTTCCGAAGGCAGCCATGCTGAGGATTTTTACGCCGGAAAAAAATCCATCGCACACTGTCGGTTTGAACCCGCGGCCTCGAGAACTAGAGGCTGAGCTGCATTGGCTAGTATTTGCATATTTATAGAAATACAGTCCTTTCTGTTCCTAAACACTTCAGTATCTTCAGCACAGGCGACTGAATTCTTACATGGGTACAATCTAATGCACATAAAACTTTAATATGCCCCCCCCCAAAAAAAATTCTTTAGTTTCTGGAACTTTAATGTAATTTTTGGCTAATGTGATGATAGCCATGGTAACTTTTTACTTTGTCTACTACGTACAGTAAGTAGGGGAAGTATTGCATTCCATCCAAAAATTAGATACCGAGATTTCACCGGAAATACATGTTTTGAGGCCCCGAATCCCAAAAAGCACTTTTAGAAAAAGGTCCGTGTATGTGTGTGTGAACAGCATAACTCAAAAACGAAAAGTCGGATAAATACCAAACTTCGTATTTAGGTTCAGATGCGACACAAAGGTTTTCAAAAAAATCCCCACCTCAGATTATCCTTTACATGGAACATTTTTTGAAAATTTTAATTTTCTCAAAAATACCTCTAATGATATTGATTAAAATACCATGCATTTAAGATATTCTCATGGCAAATAAAATGTATATCTTGAATTTTCTGTCCCTAAAAATTCTCTTCATTGTGAATGACTTTCGCATAACTGGTAAACCGTAAGAGATAGACAAAATTTTACTACACAAAAACTATAGATCTCAATAAAACGCATAATTTATGTCATGTGCATTTTTTGAGGGAATGAACCATTTCTGAGATATTCCTTGTTATTTGTTTGAATTTTCCAATACGTTTTTTTTTTTTTTTGTCCTGGACACACAAAGAGAATGAATATTTCACATAGCAACTAGCTCTTAAAACATTTGACTATCGCTTAAAGCCTACCATATTCCCCTTGCATCTACAAGAAAATTAGCAATAAGATAAAAATAGTTTGTACAAGAGTAGAGAAAGTCATGTGAGTGTAACACAGCTTTTTTCACTATTTGTGATGCAGTTGCTGTACCGACACTTATGAAATCACCAAGTGGAATTAACATCTTCCAATAGCATGAAATGTAGAGATAGAAGTAGCTGGTTCATTGGTGACAGCGCGCTATTTCTGAAAATGAATTTTACTATATGAGTATCAGGTAAATTTTTGGGTTTAATACAGAAGTAATATTATTGACAATATAGTAATTAGCCTGAAATGGGAACTAACCTTTCTGTAGAATGTGGAGTTTGTTCATAAAGAACTCGTCATCTAAAGATCGTATTAGTTTGTTCTCATTTTCCTATTTGAGCTTTCTTACACGCATCTCCAACCGTTCATCATTATCAATATGCTTTCGTAGAAATGCGAATAGTTTCATGCACTAGTGTGTGAAGTTAACCTCAAAACATCATCCAGCTAGGAGTTCACTGGAAGACAGTGCTACCGTGAGGTAACTGCCTGCTTTACTCTCACATTATGTCTTAACCGGATATTGTAAAATCGAACTGCTGGTAAAGTGACTGTAAATATTTTACTGGAGGTGGTAATAATGGGTCACAGTCTGCGATCAACACAAAAATAATATTCAGAGTTGTTAATTACGTAATATTGGTTGAACGATTTCTAATGTTAGCTGGATGCAGTTTTTCTCTTTATACAATTATTTAACAATGTTGGTTATAAAATACAAATGAAATAAAGCAAAACTTTGTTACCTGAAGGTTATTAAAATATGTTATCGTTGGTATCACATGTGTTTCGTAGCGTTACAAGCAGATTCGGTACTCTTTTGTTTCGCTGTGTCTTAGTTGCTAAATCGTGACCATCTCTACATGAAATGAATTATACCCGACATTTGTTTTATTTTACATGCATATTCTGTGCATTAAGAGAAACTATTTTTTCTACTCCATAGCATTCTCAACTAAAAATAAAGGCCTTCTCCCAAGCATGTTATAACCCCTACAAGGGCTTTGTCGAGGAGTGATCAGAAACTAAGGTTACAAGGTGATATCCCTGGAGTATTTTACGCTATAGACTCCGTTAGTCTGACGTCAAAGCTAGCCGTTGCCATGGAGATCGCCATCTTGCTTTCCAAACAACATTGATTCGTACAGCGAGGTTTTGGAAGTCTTTCATATAACTAATAATATTTAGTGTAATTGCGCTGTAATGTATTATTTTCAATTACTTTGGGCAGAGGCAAGGCGTTTCGAACAGCTGAAGCAGGGCCAAGAGCGTTTAATTACACCACATTTGCTTACAGCTACAATTATTTCTATTCAATAATTACATTTTTAAGTAAGTGTGCATTGTTGAACTTACATTTCGATTATTGAGGTGAAGTTAGGTGTGCTTTAGTAACAATATAACGAAAATAATCACTTGTGAAGAACCACCTGGTTTCACAGATATTCTCTTTATACTTTGTTACATTATGTACCACCTTGATTGTATTACATTACACTTTTATACTTTATTATGTCATCTAACACCCTTAGTTGTGTTCATTACAGCTTGGGCAAACAATACATATGCACACAAGAAATCTATTTTTATTATTTTAGTCGAAATTTGGCATTTACTCTACAAAAAGCACCTCAAATTGTTATGTTTTTAATGTATTTAAATACGTTAAGCGAAATTTCTCAACGGGCGACAAAATAAAGTTTTACCCTATGGACCCTCCTAGCAACGGCTGACGTCATCACTAATGGAGTCTATAGATAAATTAGTAGTGTGCGGTAATTCTAATACATGCAGCCACTCGCCACCCACAACGCTAGTTGTAGGTAAACACAAATGGCGACTCGGTCTCACGAAGAAATCCTCTCGCTTATTCGATTTCTGTGGACCAAGCATGTAACTGCGGCTGAAATTCACCGGCAGCTGGTAGATTTACGGAGAGACTGTAACGTTTCATCAGCATTTCGCAGAATTTGCGGCCGGTAGAGAAAACGTCACCGATGAGGATCGCAGTGGCCGACCCAGCACGGCATCAACAGATCTGAACACGGCTCACATGGGGGAGCTGAATCAGGACAACAGGAGGATCATATTACGGCATATGACGGTAGAATTGAGAATGTCGTTCGAAACCGTTCACGATATTCTGGAGTAGTGGAAAGTTTGTTCCCGGTGGATTCCACGAAGTCTGCCCAACCAATAGAAGCAGAAGCGCATTGTGACAAGTCTGCATGTTTTGCTACTGTTCATCACGGAAGGGAACGGTTTCTTCACGACACTACATACCCAGCAGTAAACGGTCGTCAATGGAGTGGAAACATCCCTCCTCTCCAAAGACAAAGAAGTTTAAGGTGACGTCATATGCCGGTAAGGTGTTGGGACAGCGCGGGAGCTATACTCGTGGAGGTTTTGGAAAGAGGGCACACAGTGACCGCTGACCGATACTGCGAGACCTTACAAGATTGCGCGAAGCAATCAGGAGCAAACGGACCTCTCACTGAGGGCGACATCTTCCTTCACGACAACGCGCGACCTCATACAGCCCAGAAGAACACCACCCTGTTGAAGAAGTTTCGCTGGGACATCCCTCCCTACAGCCCGGTCCTCGTAAATCCTTCTTAACCTTTTAGTAATTTATGAAATGAAATTAGAATTTGTTTATAGCCTCATGTCCGTGAGATAGACTTGGTCTGTTCAGTTGGTGAAAGATCTATCAAAATCGGTTGAGTGATTTTTGAAATCACCCCAGATACACACACGCGCGCGCGGACCTTTTCAAGGTACCTTAAGTTTTACTTTCTCTACTTCTTTCTTTAATTCAGAAGTAGTCCAGAAAAAAATCTGACGTGTTACACTCACACAACTTTCTCTACTCTTGTACAAACTATTTTTACAAACACTTATTCTCCATCTACTTCATGTTAATCGAGATAAACGTTTGCAGAGTCTATCTTATTGCTAATTTTCTTGTAGATGTAAGGGGAATATATATTTACAAGGGCAATATAGAAATACAGTAGCCTTTAAGCACATACATATCTCTTAATAGCTGGTTGCTAGGTGCAGCACCATTCCCTTTCCCACAGATTAATACTCTTTGCATATACAAGACAAAAAAATGAATAACGAATTCCCATTTGAGAAAATAAGTATTGAAAAATTTAAGGGAATAACAAGCAATATCTCGAAAATGGTTCACTCAATAAAAGAAATGTATATGACATAAATTGTGTATTTTAACGCGATCTACATCTTTTGTGTACTAAAATTTTGTCTATCTCTTATGGTTTACCAGTTATGCAAAAGTCGTTCATAATGAATACTTTTGGAGACATTCCCAGAAAAATCGAGATATACATTTCGTTTTTCATGAAAATATCTTAAACATATGATATTTTAATCAAAATCGTTAGCCATTTCTGAGAAAATTAAAATTTTCGAAAAATGTTCCATGTAAAGGTAATCTGGTGTGGGGGGATTTTCTTGAAAAGCTTCGTGTCGCATCTCTGGAAGATACTGAACCTAAATACCAAGTTTGGTGTTTATCCGACTGTTCGTTTCTGAGTTATGCTGTTCACAGATACACACATGGACATGTTTCCAAAAATGCTTTTTTTGGATTCAGGGTATCTCAAAACATGTATTTCCGGTGAAATCTCGGTATTGAATTTTTGGGTGGAATACAATACTTCCCCTACTTGCTATACGTAGTAGAGAAAGTAAAAATTCTACAGGGACCGGAAATACAACTTTGTAACTTTCCTGTAAACTTCAAAATCATTCCTACAAACGTTTATCTCGATTAACGTGAAATAAATTTAAGAATAAGCTAATGTGAAAGTAGTTTTAGTAGCGAAAGCTATGTGAATACGATACATCACTTTGACTTTCTCTACCACCTACCTACGGTAGGTAACAACAAGTATTGTATTCCACCCGAAAATACGATGTCGAGATTTCATAGAAAATATAGGTTTTGAGGCCTCCTGAATCCAAAAGAAATTCTTTTAGAAAATCGTCCGTGTCTGTGTGTGTGAGAGAGATAGAGAGAACACCATAACTAAAAAACCAAAGTCAGATATATACCAAACTTGGAGACAAGAAAAATATGAAGAAAGTTCTCCCACCCGGTTACATTCACATAACTTTCCCCACCCTCTATCGTTTTACGAAAGTTTATTTTTCTATCTACTACATTTTCATTTCCAGAAACACCTACATTACACATTTCGTTATAGAGAACAGCGATAGTCAAATGTTTAACTGGACGCTATATGCTGGCCTTAAAATTCCATACTGTTTCTATGACATTTTCCCCATTGAGCCCAATAACGTTTCTTTTCAGCATCATAACAAAACTCCAAGATGTATTAACCAGTAACGATATTCCAAAACAAATTTGAAGTGATTCCTTGGAGTTTTTCCTCACCAATAAATGGATTATTTGTTTCTGATCGGGAGTCAGTTTATTGGGATCCATCGACAACAAAGTTTTCTCACGTCTAACTGTTGATGTAAAATGACTCATAGCAATGCCTAATATCGTCCGAATAAATTCATATGTCCGACAATCTTCTTCAAACATTGCTCGAACAGCGGCAATATTTTCATCAGTAACAGCAGTTCTTAGGCTCCTTCACGAATTTCACCACTAAGAAAAAAATCTGATGTGTTACAATCACATAACTTTCTCTACTCTTGTACAAACTATTTTTACAAACGCTTATTCTCCATATGCTTCATGCTAATCGAGATGTTAATCTTACTGCTAATTTTCTTGTAGATGCAAGGGGAATATGGTAGCTTTTAAGCGATAGTCAAATATTTAAGAGCTGGTTGCTATGTGGCGCATTCCATTCTCTTTGTGTGTCCAGGACATAAAAAAATGAATAACAAATTTGAGAAAAAATATATTGGAAAATTTAAGGAAATAACAAGCAATATCTCGAAAATGGTTCACTCAACAAAAAAAAAAATGTATATGACATAAATTGTGTATTTTAACGCGATCTATATTTTTGTGTAGTAAAATATTGTCTATCTCTTATGGTTTACCAGTTACCGCAATGAAGAATACTTTTGGAGAAATTCCCAGAAAATTCGAGATATACAATTTATTTGCCATAAAAATATCTTAAACATATGATATTTTAATCAAAATCGTTAGAGCCATTTTTGAGAAAATTAAAATTTTTGAAAAATGTTTCATGTAAAGGGTAATCTGGGGTGGGGGATTTTCTTGAAAACCTTCGTGTCGCATCCTTGGAAGATACTGAACCTAAATACCAAATTTGGTGTTTATCCGACAGTTCGTTTTTGAGTTATACTGTTCACAGACACACAGACACACACACGGACATGTTTCCAAAAATGCTTTTTTTGGATTCAGGGTTCTCAAAACATATATTTCCGGTGAAATCTCGGTATCGAATTTTTGGGTGGAATACAATACTTCCCCTACCTACTATACGTAGTAGAGAAAGTAAAAACGATCTGTTTTGAATTCGGTATACCGTATTATACACAGTGCTGCACCTATTAATATACATATATTCTGAAAGAGCATAAAAAATTCTTTTTCGAAATGATCACCATGTGCGGCAACACAGCAGCGAAGACTTGAAGCCACTCAGGAGTGTAACAATTCGAAGCTGTTTGAAGGGAAATCGTAGATTTTCCAGCAGGATAGCGCTCTTGCACACATGTAAAAACCATGCGGCAGTCGTCAGCAGCCAATGTCCCACGGTGCATCGCTGCTGCTGATTGGCCTAGTGGAAGTCCGGACCTCACTCTATTGGATTATTATCTGTGGTAGAAGCTTGGGACGATAGTACCACAATATTGAGATGTTAAACAAATCAATCACGTCAGCTGTCAAGAAAATTCCACTGGACAGGATTCGTGCAGCTATTGATGAGTGGCCTAACATGGTGATCATTTCGAATAACAGTATCTTCATTCTGTAGCATTTTTGTGTTCTTTCAGAATATATGTATATTAAACGGTTTGCATACTTTTATTTAATACTCATATGCATTGAAAGTATGACAGAAGTTGTGGTAGAACTGTGTAAATTGTTACCTTAGATGGGGCTTCTTTGCTAAATGAATTGAAAATGTATGACGATTTAGAATCGTAAAATATGAGAGACCGGAAATGTTCTCTGGTCAAATTCATTTTTGGGTGAACACAAACACTTTTCTTTTTTTTTTAACTTGAAGATAATGCACGGTGTGAGTGCATATGCACCAACATTTTCTTTCTCCTGATGACATCATCGTGTTCAACTATGCTGGTCCCTCACATCATCATGGTGATGTTTCTTTAATATTGCTGTGGTTTTCCTCAATTCTTCCAGGTAGAGCCATTCCTGCATGCTATAATTTCCTGTTTGGATATTCTGCCGTTATAATCTCTACCACCCGGATCTTTGAAGACAAAAGGCCGTAACGAATTGAAGCCCTAAAGCAGGACAGTTTTATGCCACTATAATTAGGACCCTATAGACATCACCTGTCTTCCATAACAATGAAATACCTTTTCCTACTTAGTTTTATAGAAGTTTTAAGTACAAAATTTGTATTAGTAGTAACTAATAATGCCATTGGATACATTAAGGGAGAGAAACACATGATTTTCCACCAGGTATATAATTTGGGACGGAGGGTTAAAAATATACTGAGAAGAAAACTTTTTAAGATCCCATAATGTATATACTTTTTTCCACGACCGGAGCTACAAGAGCTGTTCAAGAAGTAGCCGACCTAACAAGGAAAACACAAAAACATCTTTATTTCTCTACAAGTCTCCTCGATACACCTTTCCCAGCGATGTTCAATAGCTTCGATACCGTGTTTATAGTGAGAACCGTCGAGTTCTGCAAAAAGACTCCAGCTCTTCACTGTTGGCAAATCGTTTACCACCAGGCCATTTCTCCAACTTTGGAAACAGAAAATAATTACAGGCGGCTAAATCCGGTGAATAGGGTGCATGAGGAAGCAATTTGAATTTTAACTCATTGATTTTGCTCATGGCGATAATGGATGTGTAAACTGGTGGATTGTCTTGATGAAACAGAATTTTCTTTTTCGCTAAATGAGGCCGTTTTTTGCTTGATTTCATCATTCAAACGCTGCAATAAGTTTGAATAATACTCGCCATTGATTGCTTTTCCTTTTTGAAGATAATCAATGAAAATTATTCCACGCGCATTCCAAAAAAACTGACGCTATGACCTTGCCTGCAGATGAAACTGTCTTCGCCTTCTTTGGAGCCGATTGTCCGCTTTCAATCCACTGTTTTGACTGTTCTTTCGTCTCAGGTGTGAAGTGATGGACCCCTGTTACATCCATGGTGATGAATCGACGCAAATCCTCGGGTTTATTGCAGCGAAACATCGCCAAACACTCGACTGAAACATCCTCACGACGCTACTTTTGTTCCATTGTGAGCAAACGCGGCACCAATCTTGCGCACAGCTTTCTCAAGTCTAAATTTTCAGTCAGTATGCGATGTACAGCACTTTTTGAAATGCCTACGATGTCTGCTAGCTGGCGCACTTTCAGTCGACGGTCATCCAATACCATTTTGTGGATTTTCCTCACAATTTCTGGCGTGGTCACCTCATTTGGTGGACCACTGCGATACTCGTCTTGGCAGCTCGTACGGCCTCGCTTAAACTCTGCCACCCAATAGTTTACTGCTGTAAACGAAGGAGCAGACTCCCCCAGAGTAGAATCTATCTCAGCTTTAATATTAGTTGGACTAAGACCTTTCAAATGAAAGTATTGTATCACATAACGATGGCCAGTTTTATCCATGTTTACAAATCGCTAAGAGCGTTCACTATTGATGGCTGCCAAACAATTACTAAACAACGTAGCATCGTCAAACTTCAAACTTAAGCTCTATAAGGATGATACTTTCTATCATACCATACTTGGTATTAGAGTTTAGTATCTTCCAAGGATGAGACACAAAAAATTGCATGAAAATCTCCCTAGCCCTCAACTACTCTTTACAAGGTACATTTTTAAGAATTTAGATTTTCTAAAAAATGGCTGTAACAATTTTGTTTAAAATACCACATATTTACATCACAAATGAAATGTATATCTTGAAATTTGTGGCAATAACTTATGAAGCCCTGTTCATTTGGAAACAAATTGTATAATCATGTATAACTGGTAAACGTTAAGCGACAGACGAAACCGTACCACACAAAAAATGTATATCTCTTTAAAACACACTATATATTTCAAATACGTTTTTGTGGCATAAGCCTTTCTGAGATATCCCTTATTAAAGCTTTGAATTGTACAATGTTTATTCGTTTTAGGTCCAGTTGTTAAACATTTGACTATCGCTGTTCTCTATAACGAAATGTGTAATGTAGCTGTTTCTGTGAAGGTTTATTTGGATTAAAATGAAGTAGATAGAAAAAACAAGGTTCGGTTAGAGAAAGTTATGAGAAAGTAGAACATCAGATATTTTGTTATTGAATTTCGCTTTATTTCGTTAAGGTCCCTTGGAATTATTGTCTAGCAACCTGTTTGTGATTGTTTATAACGATTGCATTGTTTAAGTTGTGTATTTAAATACGAAATGGATACTTTTGAAACCCCAAAAGATATAACGTGTTCTGTTAGTGAGATACTTAGTGGTTTGATACCGAAAAAATCTGATGTGTTACACTCACATGACTTTCTCTACTCTTGTACAAACTATTCTTACAAACACTTATTCTCCATATGCTTCATGTAAATCTTATTGCTAATTTTCTTGTAAGTTCAAGGGGAATATGGTAGGGTTTAAGCGATAGTCAAATGTTTTAAGAGCTGGTTGCTATGTGGAGTATTCCATTCTCTTTGCATTACCAGGACAAAAAACATGAAAACGAATTTCCATTTGAGAAAAAGTATAAGTATTGGAAAATTTAAGGGAATAACAAGCAATATTTCGAAAATGGTTCACTCAACAACAAAAAATGTATATGACATAAGTTGTGTATTTTAACGCGATCTACATTTTTTGTGTAGTAAAATTTTGTCTATCTCTTATGGTTTACCAGTTATGCAAAAGCCGTTCACAATGAAGAATACTTTTGGAGACATTCCCAGAAAATTCAAGATATACATTTTATTTCTCATGAAGGTATCTTAAATATATGATATTTTAATCAAAATCGTTAGAGTCATTTTTGAGAAAATTAAAATTTTCGAAAAATGTTCCATGTAAAGGGTAATCTGGGGGGGGGATTTTCTTTAAAACCTATGTGTCGCATCTCTGGAAGATACTGAACCTAAATACCAAGTTTGGTGTTTAGCCGACTGTTCGTTTCTGAGTTATGCTGTTCACAAACACACGGACATATTTCCAAAATTCTTTTTTTTTTTGATTCAGGGGGTCTCAAAACATATATTTCCGGCGAAATCTCGGTATCAAATTTTTGGGTGGAATACAATAATTCCCCTACTTACTATACGTAGTAGAGAAAGTAAAAATCCAGTAGATTATACGAAGAAGCATACACACCTTTAAAAAATGTTGTTTACTGAACAAGGTATAAATGTGTTGTTGGTTTATTTCACGGAAATGGGGAACGAATACGAGACTTCTAAGATACGGGTACAATATTCTGTGTTAAGGTCATGGTTACATCAATGTAAAACATGCACAAGTAGAGTTGTTAATATTGTTTTTCTGTTTTTGGTACATTTAGCTCCGATTCTGGAAAAATTATTATATTAACGACGCTATATGCTGGCCGTGTTTTAAAGAGATCTGCATTTTTTGTGTAGTACGTTTTCGTCTATCACGTAACGTTTACCAGTTATATAAGATTATACAAAATTCCTTCCGAATGTAGACTTCACGGGTTATTCCCAGAAAATTCAAGATATACGTTTTATTTGTCATGTAAATATCCTTAATATATGGTATTTTAATAAAAATCGTTACAGCCATTTTTAAGAAATTCGAGAAATTTCTATGTTAAGGGTAGTTGGCGGTGGGGGAAAGGATCGGTTGAAAATCTTCGTGTAGCATCCCTTACAAATACTGAACTTAAATACCAAGTTTGGTATTTATCCGAATTTTCGTTTTTGAATTATGTTGTTCATAGACATACACACAGAAAGGGACAATTTTCTAAAAGCTCGTGGTAGAGAAAGTAAAAGTGCAATGCAATCTGATTGTTTTACTGTCACAGATGCGTTGCCTTAAAAAGAATGAAAGTTCACTTGCGAGGTAACCATTTTAATATCACTTATGCATTAAAGAGGTTATGCGATGCAGGAAGTGCGGACGTAATTACGTGTCCCTCTCTGTGTAAATGCTTTGAATAATGTTCCACGCTGACTGAATACGCGGTGTGAGTGAAGCAATAAGAAGCTCAACAAGGGTGAAGGGCTTCACGTTTTGGTCACAAATATGTCCATTCCCGACTACCGAGAAAGATTTCCTCTAAGTTAAGCATTCTCTTGCGCCAATCTTGATGAAAATGTCTTATGGTTTGAGAATACATTCGTATGGTGCGTGAGCATGCACAATATGGAGCACGAATGTAGAAAGGTGTAAATGCTACACTTAGCTTGTAACTACATAATTACTATATTTCATCCTAAACAACTCTTAAGTATTCAAATTATATTTATAAAATAAGTGCATGAACGAGCTTTACAGTATTGAGCACTTATAAATTATATTCACATGGCTTTCTCTAACCATTCTTCAACAAACTATTCTTTATTCTTCTATCTACTTCATGTTAATTAAGATATAGGGTAATTCCGGGAGAGATGGACCCCCTTTTCTGAATTGCCCATATTTATTTTATTTTTAGTAAAAGTGGTTAAAATGGTAGTACGTTATGATTTTGGTGCCATCAATAAACAATATATAGCTGTACACATGCAAAATACGTATTAACAGACTTGTGAATTATGAACAAAAAAATTACACAAATGGTCCATCTAACCCGTAGTACCCGGGTTAGATGGACCATGGTATATGGGAGAGATGGACCTGCATAAAATAGGAGGAGAATTAAATGATACATTCGTAATTAGTACTTATTGGTATATTGTAAATCATTTATCATGTAGAACAAACATTTGTTATTTTGCTGAGTTCATTTTGGAGTATGTTTTTTTAGAATTACTCTCTCCTCCCACATAAGTCGCACTTGATGCCGTATTTGGTGCAGTTCTCATGAAGTCAATGGGAACACATTGGGCATTGGATCCAGTCTTCATTGCTTTTGGTTGCGTTGTAGTCCTCTCCGCACCCAGCACATTCATTTTCATTCCACTCTTCAAGATCATTGTCACTGTCATTGCATACAACATCATCGATTAGGGATTCTTCGGAATCAGAATTGTCGCTCCCTCTTCTTCTGGTTCTTGGCCTCTTAGTTTTAGATACATTAGATTTTCCATTAGGTCTACTCTTCTTAGCTTTCCAAAGGTTAGCATTCCCCTTTGAATTCGGTATCTTGGAAACACTTGCTGCTTTACCACTTAGAGTAGCTTTCTTCTTCAAAGTTGCTATTGGGGAAATGTCATTAAGGAGTTTACTTGGTGTTGGTATTTGGGTCTCCTTGTCTACCTGAGTTTCATTAGGGGAATTATTTTCCACGTAGTAGGTCCCAGGAACTGACAAGAAATCATGAGTTTGAGGAATGATCATGTTGAACTTTAAGCATCAGTCAAAGGTAAATAATTTGAAATATCTAGCAGCTTCGTTGATTCCCATAAGTTGCTATTTTACTGCATCCACAGCCTTCTGTAAGTGGTCTACACTCTAACATCCTCTTGTAGAGCCCTGTTTCCTTTTGTAGGTGGTTGGCATTCCTCTGAAAATAATGATAATAATAATAATAATAATAATAATAAATAAGGCATCTATCTCTATTTCTCCTTTTATAAACTATTTATCCATACTCACACTATATATACATGTATATGTATGTATATCTATGTCATTAGTCAATAAGTAGACAAATGTTTGTTTATATATTACACTATAACCACTAACGTTTTACCAAAAAAGGATTGTATAAAAATTAAAGTTATAAAAAATATGGTCCATCTCTCCCGTGAGGACCTGGTCCAACTCTCCCGAATGTCAGGGAGAGATGGACCAGCCTGCCATTTTGCATCGCTTGGGGCCAGCGTCACCAGAACCGGCCATGGGGGTACATTTACTTGTTTTACGCTTCCTAAGAAGCTTTGGTAAAAGTGTGATATCAAATACTGTGTATAATACCTAACTACATAAATAGTGAAAAAAAATGTACATACCTGATTTTAGTTATGCGGTATATAAAGTGAAATGCTTCAACAAATCAAGACGAAAATAACACTGTCACACATTCACATCTGCCATTAGCAGGAGACACTACCGCTAACTCGCTCTAATGGCCGGTTCGAGAAATAATTAACTGGTCCATCTCTCCCGGAATTACCCTACCTACATTTGTAGTAGGGATAGACTTCGATACTCTCGATACTCGGAGGTATCGATGTATACTTTGAGATAAACCTTCGATACCTTTAAATTTTTAATTTTTGCATTATTGAAAGTTGTTTCGTTTAACTTTATGCTAGATAAGGAATGAGAGACTTCATGTTATTGTCTCGCACCTTTCCTCAAAGTGTTGCTGGACTATAGTTCTTGATAAACATTGACTGCGTTTCCAGTAGAGGGACTCATGTAACATGCAGCGTTAACTGAGTTGTGAATAAAGCTGATTTGGCTAAATAAGTTTCTGCAACAGCCTGGCTTGGTGACTCACTCCCACCCATTACTTTTACCTACTCCCGTGACCTGAATCAGCACTTAAGACGTGAGATAATAAATTCCATGGACATATTTGTTCTTTACTTCCATTTGTTATTTCTGTTTACACAAGTCAAAGCTTTGTATTAAACATGCTTATATATATATATATATATATATATATATAGAGAGAGAGAGAGAGAGAGAGAGAGAGAGAGAATAGAATAGAAACTTTATTTGTGCATATTTTATACACAATCCTTTTTACAATATTCCACTTATAAACTAACTTATGTTGCCAGCTATGTTCTAGCTATACTGCTCATTTTGCCTGGCACCCTGGCCTGATAGCTCAGCTGAGCAGCCCTTGCTACCCTTAATCATCTATTGTCCATCCTCTCCCTTCTCTGTTTGCCCTTCTACTTTTCTTAACTCTTACTTTTTTAATCCATTTCTCCTTTACTTTCTTTAAGAACTACCCCATATTCTTATTTTTCTTTTCTTTTTTGGTCAACATTTTAATTGCTACTATTTTTCCATCCATTTCTCCCATTTCCCCTCTCAGGTACATTGATCCATGCAAACGCTTCTTTTTCAGCTCTATTACAATAATCCACATACCCTTCTCTTCCCCATTTCCTTTTTATAATCTATAGAACCCTAGTGTTTTTTTATTCTCAAGCTTTCCCAAATCTCTTGTCTTTCTATGTCCTCCACTTTGTTTCTTACTGCTATCCAGAAGCTGTTGCTATTTCTTTCCCCTGCTCTACAAATATCTCCCATTCCTATCTTCTCCATAATTTTTTCTACCCCTGTCCACCAGCTATTTTTATTTTTCGTACTCTTCTGTTCCATACATATCTTTAAAATTTCCCCTTCATCTTTTTTCAGGCACATAAACCAAAATTTCAATATCCTTTCCTGTATCACTACCTCTCTTCTTGCTCTTCCGAATTCCACTAATGCTACTTCCCCTGGTGCTGATCTTGGTAACCCCAATAGCTCTTTACAGAACGTTCTATAGCTGTGGTCTATTTTTCTGCTTAATTCAGATCCCCCCCCCAAATTTGAAGTAAGTTTGTTGCTTCACGTATGGAAAGTCAATTTAAAGTAGGTTGTATTGAGGGAGGAGTTGTATTGTAGTTTGACAGTTGGGGAGCCGAACTTGAAGTAGTTGCAACCGCACGTATGGTACCCGGTAGCCTTCGCCCCAAGTTTAAAAGTATTAACTTTGTATTTTTACTGTTTCTTTAAATATTGTATATTTATGTTTGCCTCGGCTGTGTCAGTATTAATTTGTAGAGACATGAATTTCTTAACAAGGCGTGGTGCGGCTGAAGAATGTAGGCTTACACAGATTATAATTTTACTTCACTCCTTTTATTAATGCTTAACACGATTTAAATAAAACTACACTGATATATAGAGAGCTGTGAGATTATTTATTAATTACTTGCCCCTTTTAACACGTAAGCTATTTTTTGTCTCACACTGAATACGTATTAAACTTCTCGAGGACGCATCTCGTGTCCCGTTAGGAACGCTGTTTACAAGCAAGTGGCTTCTGAATTTGTACAATTTGCCCTATTTCAGTTTCTGACTGGCTAATCCTACTCCAATATAACACTTTTATTTAACTTAAGCTTTTTCTGGTTATTGATTGGCTATTTATAAACTGTTTTAAAAATATTACATTATTGTTTCCAAGAATGACTACTAACATTATTAAACTTTCTAATTCATTATTGCCTCAAGGTTACCTCATTGTTACCTCATTGTTAGCAACTTTTGACCTATTATTATCACAGCCCCTATATTTTTAAATTACGTAATACATTCACATAACATTATTGAACATGTACATAATAATATAAACATTAATAAAATGAGTGTTATATGCATTTTTATATTATATTATACACATATTGCTTTAAGGCGGGTTGTTATTGAATTTATATATTATATAATTAGACTGAAATAATTTAAGTATTAAAACTACTGCCTCAAATTACAACTGCATATAGCATTCTTGTTTCTACCAATGCCTCATACATTCGTTCTATTTATTTAGTTGACATTTCTAATTTGTATTTGCACATCCTTACTCCTGTCATTGTCACGTTTCCTTTAGCCATAACCTTCCTGCTATGTGCCCCCCCCCCATTCGCCATTACTGCTCATCCTCACCCCCAAATAATCAAGCTCTTTGACAACCTGCGGATTGAGAAGTTCTGCAGTCCCGACGTTGTATAGGCTATGCCGTAAACAATGTCCACTGCGTCGCCTTGTATCAATTTCTGCCGAAATGACTGCTTTGCACCGCTATGCATGCAGTGACTTGCGCTCGTTTCGGCCTTCAGTGATGAAGGTCCCACATTTAAATACTGCCACAAAAACTGTATACGACATAAATTGTGTATTTTAACGCGATCTACATTTTTTGGGTAGTAAAATTTTGTCTATCTCTTATGGTTTACCAGTTATGCAAAAGTCATTCACAATGAAGAATACTTTTGGAGACATTCCCAGAAAATTCAAGATATACATTTTATTTGTCATGAAAGTATCTTAAACATATGATATTTTAATCAAAATCGTTAGAGCCATTTTTGAGAAAATTAAGATTTTCTAAAAATGTTCCATGTAAAGGGTAATCTGGGGTGGAGGGATTTTCTTGAAAACCTTCGTGTCGCATCTCTGGAAGATACTGAACCTAAATACCAAGTTTGGTGTTTATCCGACTGTTCGTTTCTGAGTTATGCTGTTCACAAACATACGCACATGTTCCCAAAAATACCTTTTTTTGAATTCAGGTCTCAAAGCATGTATTTCCGGTGAAATCTCGGTATCGAATTTTTGGTTGGAATGCAATACTTCCCCTACTTACTGTACGTAGTAGAGAAAGTAAAAATTGATGTGTACAAGGGGCTTAAGAACTGGACGCTACATGCGCCTTGAAATTCCATACTGTTTCCATGCAATTGCGAGAAAAACTAAATGTTGATAGGACTTAAAAAGAATGTCTAAGTGTTGAACAACTTGAACCTTTAATAATGTATATCTCGGAAATGCTGATGGCACAACAAAAGCTTATATGATATAAACTGTGTGTTTTGAATATATCTACATTTTTTGTGCAGTACGCTTTCGTCTATCACTTAACGTTTACCAGCTATACAAGATTATATAGAATTCCTTCCGAATGAAGAGGACTTCATAGGTTATTCCCACAAAATTCAAAGTATACATTTTATTTGTCAAGTAGATAAGTATCTTGAATATATGGTATTTTAGATAAAAGCATTAGAATCATTTTTGAAAAATTCGAAGATTTCGAAAAATGTTCCATGTAAAGACTAGTTTGGGTTGGGGGGTTTCTGTTGAAAATCTTGGTATTGCATCTTTGGAGAAGGCGGAACTTAAATATCAAGTGTGTTTAACCGGATTTTCGTTTTTGAGTTATGCTGTTCACAGACACTCACACACAAGCACCTTTTTCCGAAATGACATTTTTTTACTGAGGGACGCCAAAACGAGTAGGTATTTACGGTGAAATATCGGTAATGAATTTTTGTGTGGAATACAATACTTTGCTTGCTGTAGTGAGTTGAGAAAGTCATGTGGAAGTAAGACATGAGATTTGTTTTGCTGACAGAAACATATTGCGAATGCCAAGTTCGTCATCAAGTGTTGTGCAGCATTCTTGACCATGCACAATGCTGCACTTTACATACGAGCAGATGACACGGTGCGCATAAAGTGACCGCTTGTCGCGAGGCCTCATGGCTACCAACTTCCTCTCGCACGTTTGCTTCACGTCTGTGCGTGATTTTAAAAAAGTCATTTCATCAAAACAAGTGCTACATAAATCTTCATCACTCCGTTGTTGAAATGATAATCACAAAGGCCTTGTCTACGTCACTGCGAGCCGGAGTCACAAACAGGGGCATCGCAGGGACCTTGGTTTTGGGACCTTTTTACTTTCTGTACCACGAACATAGTAGAGAAAGTATTGCATTCCACCCAAAAATTTTATATCGATATTTAACTGGAAATACATGTTTCGAGGGGTCCTCAATGAAAAAAAATCTGATGTGTTACACTCACATGACTTTGTCTACTCTCGTACAAACTATTTTTACAAACGTTTATTCTCCATATGCTTCATGTTAATCGAGACGTTAAACTTGTTGTTAATGTTCTTGTAGATGCAAGGGGAATATGGTAGACTTTAAGTGATAGTCAAATGTTTTAAGAGCTGGTTGCGATGTGGAATATTCCATTCTCTTTGCATTACCAAGACAAAAAAAATGAATAACGAATTTGAGAAAAAGTATAAGTATTGGAAAATTTAAGGGAATAACAAGCAATATCTCGAAAATGGTTCACCCAACAAAAAAAAATGTATATGACATAAATTGTGTATTTTAACGCGATCTACATTTTTTGTGTAGTAAAATTTTGTCTATCTCTTATGGTTTACAGTTATGCAAAAGTCGTTCACAATAAAGAATACTTCTGGAGACATTCCCAGAAAATTCGAGTTATACTCGTACATTTCGTCATGAAAGTATCTTAAACATATGATATTTTAATCAAAATCATTAGAGCCATTTTTGAGAAAATTAAAATTTTCGAAAAGTGTTCCAGGTAAAGTGTAATCTGGGGTGGGGGGATTTTCTTGAAAACCTTTGTGTCACATCTCTAGAAGATACTGAACCTAAATACCAAGTTTGGTGTTTATCCGACTGTTCGGTTCTCAGTTATGCTGTTCACAGACACACACACGGACACATGATCTTTTTGGATTCAGGGATCTCAAAACATATATTTCCGGTGAAATCTCGGTATCGAATTTTTGGGTGGAATACAATACTTCCCCTACTTACTATACGTAATAGAGAAAGTAAAGAGTAGATCTCTTTAAAACATACAATTTATTTCAAATAACCTTTTTTGTAGCATAAACCATTTCGACATTAAGCTGTTTCTCGCGATGTCATGGAAACAGTATGGAATTTTAAGGCAGCATATAGCGTTCAGTTGTTAAACATTTGACTATCGCTGTTCTCTATAACGAAATGTGTAATGTAGCTGTTTCTGTAAAGGTTTATCTGGATTAAAATGTACTAGACAGAGAAATAAACTTTAGGAAGAATAGTTTGTTTACCCACTGATAGGTGGTAGAGAACGCCACGTGAACGATTCACATAAGATTTTTAAAAATAGAATTACCCAAAATAGAATTGCAGAAGAAGGAATAGTGTTAAAAACAGACGAGTGTAAAAACAAATGCACGTACGCGGCTACGAGAGTCACTCTGAAAGTTTTGAGAATGAACATAATAAAATTTTTAAAATTGAGATCTGGTGATTGCATCTTTTTAAACTATTTATTTTATTTTACGTCGCATCAACTCCTTGGTCATATTGCAACGGGTCTGTTGGTGGAATCTCTTAGAACGATATGTGATAAACAGATAGCTTCTAGGTCTCATTCCTGTAAACCCTGCTTCATGTCGTGCAGGTGGCATTAGGGTGCCGTCCAGTCTAACTGCTTACATTGTCTGTGGATAGATGGCATAACATTCGCTATTACCACTTATTTTTCATTTGACTATTGTTTTAGACTTAAGATGGAAGTTTGGGTCGTGGTATTAAATATCCAATCCGGTATTTACCTTGGCGACTGAGGAAGACCACGAAACAACCTCAGACAGATTGGTCGGCCCACGGGATTTGAACCCTGGATCTCCCGAATGCGGGCCACAGACTTTACTGCCTGAGCCATCCTGCTCGGTTTCAAATTATTGTCCATTCCATTCTCTACATTGTCTCATTCTTTCAAATGCCGAACGCCATTCTTCTTTGGAGAGAGTGCAAATACATTCTTCGTAAGCAGCTACTGCAGCTTGGGACGTTTGCAATCGTTGACCTCCAATTTTTTATTTCATTTTGGGGAATAGAAAAAGTCGTATGTGGCCAGATCTGGACTGTAGGGATGATGGGACAAATATTTGACTCCTGACTTCTGCAAATTGGGTAGTTTCTAGTGCAGTGTAGACAGAGAGGTTTTTATAGTGCAACAAAATTGCACACAGACCAACCTTAGGACACTTTATTGTCAGTTCATTGAAGACTTGTGCCACATGGTTTATGGTGTACCATCTGGCAGTGACAGTCTTTGGTCCCTCAAGAGGTATGTCACAATATGTCCACTACCTGAGAAGAATGAACAGATTATCTTCTTGGTCGCCTCTTTTTTGTTGAGGGATCCTCTCCTGGGAAGATCTGTCGCTTAGTTTCTGGATGATACTGGTATATCCAACTTTGGTCACGTGCTACGAACTTGAATATGTTTTGTCTATCATTTGCTAGGGTACCTGTTTCTGTTCATTTGTAGGATGGTGTTCTCTGCTGTCGACCCAATATTCAGGGCTTCTTGAATCTGACAATGTGTGCAACCATGATCTTCCCGCAACATGTGCTCTGCTTTCATCAAATTTTCATCCGTTGTTGATGTAGTGGGCCGTCCTGCGCGGTCTTCATCTTCGAGGGGGGGTCCCTTCCTGTTCTAAGCTCTGCAAACCATCGATTAATCGTGGATCGCAAAGGGTAATGATCCGCAAAGGTCGATGCAGTCTTTCAAGGCATTCTCTCTTCTCTAATCCAGAGTTGAAGTCATATAAAATCATCGCATGAAAATGCTCTTGGCTGAGGTCCATGCTAGCGTATGGTGTAGCAACACCTGCATGCACATACTCAGAAGTATTGGCGCTGTACGGACACCGTGCTGTCTCAACTGTAATCTAAAGTATGAAGACTTTACCAACTCATTCTTGACCATTCTCAAAGCTTTCAGAGTGGTCCTTTGTATAGAAATGGTAACAAGGTGTAGAGGCTGTATGGGAAGAAATCTTTAGATTCGGTTCAACCATACAATTTTCTATTAAGTACAATTATTTTCCAGTTACTTATTATTATTATTATTATTATTATTATTATTATTATTATTATTATTATTATTATTTCCCGAAGTGCTGCCACCTGTAGTGCGAAGGTACTTGGGTTAAATTTCCAGTACGGGCATGGGAATTTTTCCCCTGTACTCAGGTCCTTGGTAGCAATTGAGGAGTATCTTTACAGAAATAGTGGCGACTGAGGTCCTGGAATCCTCATGTAGTAAGTGGCATGTTGACTGTCTTATTGACCACATGTCGCCTCTATTATTGTACTCAGGTTCTTGGCAAGAATTAAGGAGTGACTTTACAGAAATACTGTTGACTGAGGTCCTGGAATCCTCATGTTGTAAGTGACATGTTGACTGTCTTATTGACCGCATGTCGCCTCTATTACTGTACTCAGGTCCTTGGTCCAATTAAGGAGTGACTTTACAGAAATACTGTTGACTGAGGTTCTGGAATCCTCATGTAGTAAGTGACATGTTGACTGTCTTATTGACCGCATGTCGCCTCTATTACTGTACTCAGGTCCTAGGTACCAATTAAGGAGTGACTTTACAGAAACAGTGTTGACTGAGGTCCTGGAATCCTCATGTTGTAAGTGACATGTTGACTGTCCTATTGACCACATGTCGCCTCTATTACTGTACTCAGGTCCTTGGTACCAATTAAGGAGTGACTTTACAGAAACAGTGTTGACTAAGGTCCTGGAATCCTCATGTTGTAAGTGACATGTTGACTGTCTTATTGACCACATGTCGCGTTTATTACTGTACTCAGGTCCTAGGTACCAATTAAGGAGTGACTTTACAGAAACAGTGTTGACTGAGGTCCTGGAATCCTCATGTTGTAAGTGACATGTTGACTGTCTTATTGACCACATGTCGCCTCTATTACTGTACTCAGGTCCTTGGTACCAATTAAGGAGTGACTTTACAGAAATACTGTTGACTGAGGTCCTGGAATCCCCATGTAGTAAAAGACATGCTAACTGTCTTATTGACCGCATGTAGCAACTGCACTCTGTCCAGAATGTTCTAGGTGCAGGTGGACGGAGGGAGACGGTGTTTGCAGCTGCCGTGCTGTTGTAACTTACCCGCAATTGGCGACAGCATGCATTTATGTATTACTAGGTGAAATACCCGGCGTTGCCCGTGGTTTGATCGCTAAGCCCTACAACATTTAGCCTTAGGTTACACTTACTCAATAACCTCGCCTTTCTTTGGAGGCATTTAAAAAGTATTACACAAGATATTTAAACAAAGAATTAAAACTCTCAGGGATCTATAAAGAACAGAATAATACTAATAATAAAAACAATAAAAGTGCTAAGAAAACCGTATACAAAAGCCCTGTTGATTAATCACAAACATCAGAGTTTGTAATGGTGATTTCTTGTGAATGCAGCTGAATGACGGTTCCACGTTGTCGCCTCGTTCTTATTTATAGAGGAAATCGCGGTGAGGAAGAAGTGATAGCAGTTTAAGTAGCATCAATATAACTTTGTCCATTCTTTGTAACCAACACACACTAAACTACTGAGAAAACACACGAAAGACAATGTCAATGAGAAAAAGTACTTCAACTGGTCTGATGCTTTTGTTATGCATGAGCATTGTCATTTTATGTCACTCAGTTTGTGTTTTTATGAGTATACGAGGCTCACTATATATGTATTAAAACAGCAAAATATGAATTTTTACCCCAGTTTCTCAAGGAATTCTCCCTGGCACTGCATGCAGCGTGCCATCCTCCGGAACCACTTCTGGAAACATCCACGCCACTCATTTTTTTGCACTGCAGATACCTCCTCTTCGTATGCAGAAACTGCTTCTTCAGGGCTAGAAAATCGGTTCTTCACCGTAGGGAACAGAAAGAAGTAACATGGTGTCAGATCGGGACTATAGGGTGGGTGAGTCAGTAGCTTTGCCTCAGTTCCTTGTGACATCAGCGGTGTGAGCTGATGCAGCAATGTGCCCCTTGGTCCTGTCTTTGGACGCATTTCTTGGATTCCTTGAAACACTTTCGGAAGACAAACTTCTGTGTACCATTTTGCAGTAACGGTTTTGAGATTTTTGTGCACAACTGTTGCCAAATGACCACTTGTGAAGAGGAAAGAAGCAACCATTTTCTTTGTGGCACTCCTTGCTCTCTTGACCTTGACGGGTGGTTGGTCATCTGGGAACACCCAAATGGAGGACAGGGTTTTGTTTCAGGGTCAAACTGATAGATCCATGTTTCGTCACCCGTTGATATCTGAAACACGGCGAGACTCTCCACAGTTAAGTCTGTTCAGAATTTCTTCGCACCATTCCACGCTATGGAGCTTTTGTGCTTCATAAATTATGAACGAAGGTGTTCATGAAGGATGGTTGAAACACTCGACGAACTCATGCCAACTCAATGTCATTGTAGGTTAGTCTTGCATCTTCCCTAATCATTGTTTCCACAGTGGTGATGTTTGTGTCAGTCATTACTGTTGCTGGTCTGTCACTCTTCCCTTCATCTTTAAGAGATCTTGCAAGACAGCGGAACAAAGTGGTACGTGACGGAGAATAGTCCCCAAAAGCCCCCCCTTAAACGCTCAAGTGACTGCGTTTCATTTAAGCCACATTTGAAGTCATACAAAATCATTGGACAAAAATGCTCTCTCTAAATCTCCATTGCACTTAAAAAAACATCCACAATTTCCAGACTTCAAACATAAACTGAGCAAAAATGAATGGCACAACAATGGTCTGCCTGCATTGCATTACCAATGAGTCAGCTATTTTGAGAAACCAACAATGGTTTCCCCAGGGGTGGCCAATTTTCCGTGTCTCAATACATATCTAGTGACCCTCGTAAAGGCATCATAAACTTCACATACAGAAAGAAACCATAAAGAAAAAGAATGTCTTTGTGTTATTTTTATCAATAAGCGATAAATAACGACACGAAGATAAAGAAGAATGAGTGGTATTTTGTCTGCCTTGATGCTGTTGCTATTATCACAGTCTAATGTTATTCATTTTTACTTTCTCTACTACGTATAGTAAGTAGGGGAAGTATTGTATTCCACCCAAAAATTCGATACCGAGATTTCACCGAAAATATGTTTTGAGACCCCCTGAATCCAAAAAAATCTGATGTGTTACAAGATTGTAGCCCCTTTACATAGCCACAGGTGACATAGCTATAGTGATTATTTATTTGACTGTGTTGTTACTCCATTATCAGTGTCAGAGAGGAGATCAAGGAATAATATATGAAGTCGCTGTAGCTTTGTTATAAGGCCGTGGAAGCCTAAGTAATTATTATTGTTATGTTGGCAATGTTCGACCTATTACGATTATCGTCGAGAAGGATATAGATGGTGTTGCCAGCTTTCGTAGGCATCACATAAAGTTAAATAACTAATCGTGTGAAATTGGACGAAACTTCGAATCTTAAACTAGACAGTTAATTTTCGCATACTGCGGTGATAAAATGTGGCCCATAATGGAACACAGCTGTTAATGTTGTTCTAACAATCTCGCCCCACCCTCTGCCAGCTTGACCACCTCTGTTCCTTGAGTATAATTCTAGCCACTGGGATACTTTACCCACCCGAAAGTATAACCGAACTGCCGAAGGATAACAGAACCTACGTGTTCTCACTAGCGAAGCACCGTTAAGACAATGCTTCGTTGAATTTTGCACAAAACGTAACTCATATAGGTAAATGTCGTGGCTGTCGTGCACTTTAACGACACATGTAAATAATTCTTTAACTCTTCCTCTAGAAGAGATTTTTTGTTTTAGCCTTTCTTTCAGTACCAATGGTAACGAAACTCTTTCATAGAGGCGGTATTGGAACCAGCCCTTCATTTGACATAGTTTATAAAATCGTTCGTTGGCTCGCCCATTCTCTTTGAATTGTTTCTCAGACCAGTCACAAATAGTGGTGATACCGGTTGAGTAGAGTCAAAGGTTGGTTACCTGTAGAGAGATAAACACTAGCGATCTAAGGGATTGAGTCACTGTTTATGCAAATTAGTGCACATGTTGCGCTAAGTGTGTTTCACCGGGCATCTCGACAGCCCAGGTCAACAAATAAAAGTGATAAATTAGTGTTTTAGCCTTGTTTTCCCTTAAGACAATAATCGTTTTGAAAAAGGTAGAATCAGACGACTGAAATCTTCGATGCCATTGCCGGGATTTGAACCACGGCTCTCCCGTTTTCCACCTGGTTGCTCTAACTCAAATCAGTTGGGAAATTTAATGTCCTACCGGTATGGTGCCATGGTAGCTCAGTGGCTAGTGCAACCGGACGGAAATCGGGAGATCCGTGGTTCAAATACCGACGATATTGAATTTTTGAGTCATCTGATTCTACCTTTGCAACCTTGTGCAACACACGGTTTGTGTGGATGAACAATTAATTTCACAAATCATTTTGTTTAAAATACCACATGTTATACACAACAAATAAAATGCTATGTTAAATCTCCAACCTGAGCCCGACAAACATTTTTCAAATTAAGCCCAAAGCCAGCTCTATGGTGACAGTAGGGTGCTGCAACGGATTGGCGACGTCATCGCGGTTGCACTATCCGTGTTCCAAGAAGTCACTCCCGTCAGCAGTCACAGATACATGTGTTTGTCAGGACGGTTCTCAGAGAACTTTCTACGATTCCAGTTGCTAGCTGTTCTAGTGAGAGGATGCTCTAAGCTTCGCACATTACAAACTGAACTAGCTAGGAGGGGACACCTCGCACACTGCGGCTACTACTCCCTGGAGGAAGGGATGAAGTGAAGGAACCATAGGACACTACAGGCACACACATATAGAAGCAGAGATACTGTTGCTACCACTAAGCCTCTGTGGACACGTGTCGAAGCTGCCATCTGTCCGTCACGTAAAGAGACAGAGATACAGTTGCCTAACACTAAGACCTCTGTGGACAAGTGTGGAAGCTGCCATCTGACCGTTAGGTGTAGAAGCAGAGGTGCAGTTGCCTAACACTAAGGCCTCTGTGGACAAGTGTGGAAGCCGCCAACTGCCTGTCAGGTATAGAAGCAGAGGTACAGTTGCCTAGCACTAAGGTTTCCGTGGACACGTGTCGAAGCTGCCTTCTGCCATGTTAATGTTTACATAGATCTGTTGTAGCTATCACCCCCAGGAGGAAGGGATGAAGTGAAGGAACTACAGGAGGCTACAGGTCACTTAGACGCGCAGAAGCTCCTAACAGTTTCAGGCTTGAAGACAGGTCCAACTGCTGGAGCTGCCTAGAGAGGGCGATAAACGAAGCGTCGACCAATCAGCGCTCTAGTGTCCGCGGAGAGCAAGCATCCGCGCCATTTGTCCGTCACGAAACCTGAAACATGGGGAAATGGAAAGGAAATCGTGATTGATGAGAAACCAACCAAGCATTCGCCTATCGACAGCAGTAAACTACGAAAAACTCAAGGTCAGAGTGTCGGTCGAAGAGAATCGAACCCTGGTCCTCCCGAATCCGATCCTCACGCACTACCGCTGATACATCTCGCTGGGCACAACTCATGTCATTAAAATTCCTATCATCCCTGAAGCATACAAGGGACGGGGATTCGGGAACACCGTGTGTTGTGACCCGCTTTTAAACATTTCACTCTCCACCCGGTTTCAGAAGGTGTAGATAGAAGAGTGGGTGTAGAAACCCATGTGATTGTAGCACAACAGAAGGTGGTGGTCACGTGGATTGAGTTGTGCGTCAAGCAGTCGAAATTTCTGTCACGTCTAGATAGATTTAAGGATGCTGTGCCGTATATGGTATGATAGCCTCGCTCGCGGGGAGGGGCCGGCGAGGCCTTAACAAGGCCACACAGATACTACACTTTCGTTCATTCACTCTCTGCCTAGTGGCACCCACCACACTTAATATTCTCTTGGTAGAATTGGTTCCTCTTTCTCTTCAGGGCCTACCTCTGTCATGCCTGTCGCTTACGACTGTGTCCATCATTCTCGATCAAGATTTGACCGTTGCAAAATATGGACTTCACCGCGGTCAATGATCATTTGTAGTGCATCAACGCCGGTAATAGTTTATCCAAGACTTTACCGCGGTTAAATCTGACCGGCCGGTTTTCGTCGATTATTTCCAACTTCACAGATGCCGTAAATATTCATCCACACAATCACGGCGTTACATATCATAATTATATTAGTTGAAGCATAGTTCAAGAACAAGGCAGAAATAAGGGGAGTAATGAACGGATTTAGTTCAATTACTAAATTTTCAGCAATATTAGATACATAAATTGTACAGATATAGGTATCCGGTGACTGAAGAGGTCAGTGCCGAAACCGTCACATAGCGTGTGCGACTCCTGTTCAATAGGCTCTGTCTCCTTCACAACTTGTGTTTCTCTTTCTATTTGCTGACTTCTTATCCCACTCCCGTTACCCCCTATGACTTTTGCTGGAATTATCCCTCTATCTCTGTTCTTGTCTCTCCCCGGACCTTTCTCTCTCATCTCGCGGCTATTTTTGCCTAATCCTGTGTCCATCAGTGTGGTAGACTTTAGCCCTGCTGCCTAGCTCACTGCTTCCTAGATAATTACATATTTCTACATTTTGTGATACAAACTATTTTACTATCTCATCTTACATTATTACACATTCCTGTCTTAATTACTGGTTTATGATTTCCCGTTATTTACATTGCTTGTCCTGTGTATGTTCGCGTACACGCTGAATCCCCCCGCCCAAAAGAAAAACATTTTTAGAAAAAGGTCCTATGTGTGAACGGCATAACTCAAAAACGAAAAGTTTGATAAATACCAAACTGGCACATAAGTTCAGTATCTTCCAAAGATGCGACACAAAAATTTTCAAGAAACTCCCCCGACATAAACTGCCCTTTACATGGAACATTTTTCGTAGTTTTTTACCTTCTGAAAAATGACTCTAACGATTTTGATAAATACCAATATATTTCCATTACAAATTAAATGCATATCTTGAATTTTCTTGTAATAGCTTGTGAAACCTTCATTCGGCAGGGATTTTGTATAATCTGGTATACGTTAAGTGATAGATGAAAATGTACTTTTGAAAAAAAAAAAAAAAAAAAAAAAGGTAGATCTCTTTAAAACATGCAATTTATTTCAAATGAGTTTTTTGTGAATATATAATTTCATCCCTTAGGAATGGTTCCGAATTGTTCCAACCGTGTCCACTACAGCAAATTTTGGATAAAAGAAAGCTTTCCGCTAGGTGGATGCCGTGTTTCTTAACAATGGAACTAAAAACGTTTTCAAATGAACATTTCTCAGGAGTTTTTAGACTTGTTTAAACGCAATTTCAGTGAGTCTCTTCAACGTTTCATAAGGTAGAGAAAACGTGGATTTATCACTACACGCCAGAGACGAAGGAGCAGTCCAAACAGTGGATGGTAACAAGTGGGAATACACACCTGTAGGAAAAGTCATGGCTTATGATATTCTCTGGTGAACCATCACCAGGAAGTATTACACTTCACTACTGGACCAACAGAAAGATGCTATCCAGGCTAATCGTCCACACATTGTGAATAAGTTTTCTTTTATTACCATAATGTATTTCACACACATCTGGGATTCTTGCT
Source organism: Deroplatys truncata (assembly GCA_030765065.1). Classification (NCBI taxonomy): domain Eukaryota; kingdom Metazoa; phylum Arthropoda; class Insecta; order Mantodea; family Mantidae; genus Deroplatys; species Deroplatys truncata. Next base: position 9,360,609 of record CM060987.1, on the reverse strand, counting down.
ACAAAACTCCATGACTTTCGCTTCCAAGTGCTTCCACATCCATCATATTCACCAGATTTGGTTCCCAGTGATTACTTTCTGTTCCCAAACCTGAAGAAATATCTGAATGGACGAACATTCACATAAAATGATGGGATTGAAGCTGAGACAAACGCTTTATTTGGTACATTTGGAGAGCTGTTGGACTAAATATATTCATTTACAAGTTAACTCTGTTGAAAAAAAAAGTGTGTTACATTTACATGGTTTTCTCTACCCTCTATCGCTTATTAGTGAGTACAAATTATTCTTACGAAAGTTTATTCTCCTACCTACTTCATTTTAATCGAGATAAACCTTTCCGTAAATAGCTACATCACACACAGTGCCAAATATTTAAGATCTGGTCTTAAACTTCCATGCTCCTTCGTCTATCGCTTAACGTTTATCAGTTATACAAGATTATACAAAATCACTTCCGAATGAAGAGGACTTCACAGGCTGTTCCCAGAAAATTCAAGATATGCATTTTATTTGTCATATCTTTAATATATAGTATTTTAATCAAAATCGTTACAGTCATTTTTTTAGAAAAACAAAAATCTTGAAAACTGTTCCATGTAAAGGGTAGTTTGGAGTGAGGGTATTTTCTTGAACATCGTTGTATCACCTGTTTGGAAGGTGCTGAACCTAATTACCAAGTTTGGTATTTATTCGACTGCCCCTTTTTGAGTTATGCTGTTCACAAACATATATATGGACCTTTTTGTAAAAAAATTTTGGCCTCAAAATAAGTAATTCCAGTGAAATCTCGGTATCAAATTTTGGGTTGGAACAGAATGCTTCCTGCAGCAGTAGAGAAAGTATAAATGGTTGTTTTGATTTGACAGGGGAATTGATCTTTAAACAGCTGATGTGACGAGCAAGAGAAATGTGAATGCAAGGAAGTGTCCGTTCCGTACCTCGTCATGCATCATGTAACACGCATCACCAGCTGAGAATGAGATTCAAGTCTTCTTGGCATGCAAATATACACGTGACTATTGCTTCGATCGCTTGTATTTCTCTAAACGTGCTCAAGATGGCTCTGCTTCCTTAACCGACATTCCACGATTTCTACCCCTTATAATTGTACAGTGATTTATGAAGAACTGACACATTTCTTTGTTTCAAAACGAGTTATACAAGGAACAACTTATTATACCTCAAGGCAGAGGAATTTTGGAAGATTATTTGCCTCTATAGTAAATGTTGAAAATATCCTCCATCCTGCATAAGGCACAACTCAACACGTCGTTCCATGTTACTGGCCACTCGTCAATAGCTTGAATCTCCTGTGTAATGTTGTGCTTCAGATCGTCCAATGTCTGGGGACGACGTGTGGCATAAACCCTGTCTTTTAAGTAACCCCATAGAAAGAAGTCCGGCGATGTCAAATTCGGAGATCTCGGTGGTCACAGGTTCTTGGAAATTATCAGGTCGTCAAAGAAACTTGCAATTAGTGCCATGGATTCATTTGATGTATGGCATGTAGCGCCGTCCTGCTGAAAATACCCTTGACTCAGCTCTACATCGTCTAGTTGCTCAGCAAACTCCATGAAAATCCGTTGGTGCTCTGCAGTGTTCACATTGTTTTAAAAACAAATTGGTCCCACGATTCTCTATGCGGATTTTGCGCACCAAACTCCGATTTTAACCGGGTGCATAGGTGTTTCATGAATAACATGTGGATTTTCGCTGGCCCAATAGCGTGAGTTATTTGAGTTCACATAGCCGGATAAACGGAACCATGCTTCATCTGTGAACCATGTGATGGACAATATGGCAGGAGTTTGCACAATGAACACCTGAAACCAACTACAATACTACAGTCGTCTATCCTCATCTGTTGCCTGTAACTGATGGACAACCGTAATGCTATACGGCTTTAGGCCTGCACTTTTCACAGCTGTCTGACACATTGAGTAGCTGTACTACCCTGTTATCCTGCGACAAACGTCTTAATGATTATTTGGGTGACTGATCCAGCCGTGCTCTTACGTTAACAACAACCGTGGGAAGCCTAGATGAACGAGTTTTGCCTTTATCACTCACCAGGGATCCAATTGTTTCCAATTTCTTTACCAGTATGCCCTTTGAGTAGCTGTAATTGAATTCGTAATCCAGTATTGCTTTACAAGGATGAGTCGTTCATTTAATGTGTACTCCATTTTCACGTTGACTAGAACAAAATCTCAAAAAACAGTTGCGGACAATAAAACTAACAATTACGAATAAAACATGAACATCTGGGCATCTAGTGACAGGCAATCGAAACTCCAAAACATTTTGCTTAATTTGGTGCTAAATTTGGGGAATTGAGTGAATTTCGAACAGATTAATTAAAGGAAGAAATGTGTCAGTTCTTCATAAATCACTCTGTAGTTTAGTACAGACCCGCATATTCCTAATAATGGACGACAAAAATTTATATTTACGCAAAAGTATGTGAAACATTGGCGGAACGACGGACTTCCTGAACCTCCTCCGACATCTTCCAAGTCCTGGTAATGCTGCATAGCCTATAGGTACCCTTTGGTGGTGGAACAATCATCGGTCAGAATAGACGAGTAACTTGTTAGATAGTTATAGCAGGTTAAATTTTAAATCTTTGTACCTTATTTTAGTCCCATAGTTATTTACTAACAAAAGCTACACAATTTTCATACAATGCAGAAACCCTTAACAGATACAACCAAATAAGATTCCGCACTCCCAGACCACCGAGTTAACCTCTTTGAACAAGACAGTCTACAAATAACTTTCTCAGTTGTTAATTATAAAATTAAAGTGGTATATTTCTAGGTAGTTGGAAGATGCTTCATGTTTATCTGCACCACGTATGGGACCCAATTTGTCGCAGTCACTTCGTGTTATCTATTGCTGAGCGCCTGTTATTGTATTACTACTTTGAATGTTGGGTTCATTGTCCTCCGGCTAGCTATTATTATTATTAAGTCGAGCACATCTCTTGATCAAGGTGTGTAAACGGAAAGGATTTGTTACTCAAAGATAACACTGATAAAAGAATTTGTTTTTACACTTTTATTACCGTCACAATTAATTAAGTTCACATATTGACTCTTGATACACGCCAGACTGAAACTGTTATATTTTCTAATATCACTATAATCACTTATTTACTGCACATTATTAATTCGCGTGTTTCACATTTATAACAAACTTTAAGACGCGAGAGATTCTGTAGAACTGCAACGTGTAACTCGCGAACGATTCTGATGAACTAAGCGACGTTTAACGCGTGGATGATTTTGTTGAACTGGGCAATACTTGCCTCTGGCTTTACTTTTTATACTCCCACACCCCGATATGCCTAAAGATTATAACCGAGCTGCTATTGGTTAATAAAACGCGCCAATATTAGCGTCTATTTTTATACCCAATCAAGAATTACGAAAACATATGCTCTAGGGAAGAAATTCCCGCCATTTCTAAGAAAAGCGCGCCAATATGACGTCATTTGCTTGTCTCTAATAATTGATAAACAACTCACCCCCTCGCTCATTGTTATCCGCTCCTATTGTCAGTTTCAGTGAGGCCGTGTAAACTTTTTTCCTAACAATGCTTATAATTAACAAACATCTCAAATCAATGTCATACAATAATGCTTATTTACACTACAATCACTCTGGCATTTACATTATTGTGATACAAATTACTGCCACAAAATATAGGTTCACTGATTTCTAATGTTCTTTCTCTACTACGTAGAAGTATTGCATACCACCCAAAATTTCGATACCAAGATTTCACAGGAAATATATGTTTTGAGGTGCACTGAATGCATATAAAGCATTTTTGGAAAATGTCTGTGTCTGTGTCTGTGAACAGCATAACTCAGAAAGGAACAGTCGGATAAACACCAAACTTGATATTTAGGTCCCCCACCCCAGATTACCCTTTACATGGAACATTTTTCGAAAATTTTAATTTTCTCAAAAATAGTTCTAACGATTTTGATTAAAATATTATATGTTTAAGATATTTTTATGCCAAATAAATTGTATATCAAATTGTATATTTGCAAATGTCTCCAAAAGTATTCTTCATTGTGAACGACTTTTGTATAACTGGTAAACCATAAGAGATAGACAAAATTTTACTACACAAAAAATGTAGATCGCGTTAAAATACACAATTTATGTCATATACATTTCTTTTGTTGAGTGAACCGTTTTCCAGATATTGCTTGTTATTCCCTTAAATTTTCCAATGCTTATTTTCTCAAATGGGAATTCGTTATTGATTTTTTGTCTTGGATATGCAAAGAGTATTAATCTGTGGCAAAGAGAATGGTGCTGCACCTAGTAACCAGCTATTAAGAGATATGTCTATGCTTAAAGGCTACTGTATTTCTATATTGCCCTTGCAAATACAAAACAAGGGGAACATAGTACGCCTAAAGCGATAGTCAAATATTTTTAGAACTGGTCGCTATGTGTAAAATGTAATTCTCTTTGCATGTCAAAAGATCGTTTCTGCAAATGTTTATCTCGATTAATATGAAATAGATGGAGAATAAGCGTTTGTAAAAATAGTTTGTACAAGAGTAGAGAAAGTCTTGTAAGTGTAACACATCAGATTTTTTTTTTCCTGGACACACAAAGAGAATGGAATACTCCACATAGCAACCAGCTCTTAAAACATTTGACTATCGCTTAATGCCTACCATATTCCCCTTGCATCTACAAGAAAATTAGCAATAAGATTAACATCTCGATTAACATGAAGCATATGGAGAATAAGCGTTTGTAAGCGTTTATACAATTATTCAGCACGCCTTATTAACGAACTTGATTACAACATAAATACAAAGGAAATAAAACAAAACTTTCTTACACGAGAGTTATTAGAAGGTTTTGTCATCCAGAAACTTCAGTACAGACATCTATTGATTTATAATAAAGGTTATTGACACTGTTTCATTACATCTGTAGTATTTGATAAGAAACAAATATAACATCACAGGGTCGATTGTCGCTTTTTAAACTCTGTCTTCTGTTTGTTGAAGTGTTACGTCATAGCCATCTATGTGTGTTCCTTGCAATAAAATGTAGATAACTAGCTTTTGTTTTTATATTCTGTGGAGTAACTACTACCATGGCATTCTCAACTGAAAATCAAGGCCTTCTTCGTATGTTCCTTTATAACTTCAATACGCTATAACGCTATAGGGCTTTGTAAATCCTTTTTAATCTTTTAGTGGTTTATCAAATGAAATTAGGTGTTTTCGTCATAACAAACTGGGTTTTTTAACGTGAAAGAAAATAGTGGTTTCTGAGTCTATGCTACATACACAAATAATAGTTTCTGTTTATAATATTATTTGTTATGCCACGAGGTAAAGTGAAACATGAGAGGATGCGGTCTGATTTAGATATCCGCACGAAGAAAAGCGAATCAGTTGCGCTTAACCGGGAGTTTTCTCGCCCCTAACGCGTTATGAATGAAGAAAGCATGAGTAAGCGGATGTGAGAGAGTGGGCCACGCCTATGAGAACTGAATGGTTACACTTGTTCCTGGCTGCCTGCTTCACAAAAAACTTAATAATAAGGAAAAGGAAGCGCCGAAAGGCACAGATCTTATTAGAACTGGCTCTCTCACCTTAAGTCATCATTCTTTCTTTATTCCTTGATCGTCCCTTTTCAATAAGGAAACGCTTCAAGGGGCATTGCCTCTCGTTCAGCGCCACTTGCGAAGTCGACACCTTACGGCCTTCTGCATGTTGTATTCCACCTAAATATTTTATACCGAGATTAATAAAAACATTTCTGAAGTGTTACATTCACATGACTTTCTCTACTCTCTATCACTCAATTAGTGGTATACAAACTATTCATACCAAAGTTTATTTTCTTATCTACTACATTTTAATCCAAATAAACCTTTACAGAAATAGCTACATTACACATTTCGTTATAGATACAAAGAGAACAGCGATAGTCAAATGTTTAACAACTGGACGCTATATGCTGGTCTTAAACTTCCATGCTGTTTCCATGACATCGCGAGAAACAACTCGATAGGGCTTAACAATTAATAACGGATATCTCCGAAACGGTTTATGCTACAAAAAAGTTTTTTGAAGCAAATTGTGTGTTTTAAACACATTCACATTTTTGTGTACTGTCTTGTCGTGTATCGCTTAACGTTTGCAAGTCTTCACAGGCTATTCCCACAACATTCAAGATATACATTTTGACTTTCTCTACCACGTACAAAATACGTCGAGAAAGTATTGCACCCCACCCAAAAACTCATAGGAATATTTCAAAGAAAATACATGTCTTGAGGCATTCTGAATAAAAAAGCAATCCATACAGTATATGTGTCTGTGAACTGCATAACTCAAAAAGAAAATATCGGATAAATACCAAATTTGGTATGTAAGTTACGATTCTTTTAAAGGCACGGCACGAAGATTTTCAAGAATATCCTCCATCCCAAACCACCCTTTACATGCAAAACGTTTAGAATTTTTAGGCTTTTTGAAAATGGTGGGCAACTTGGCGCACATTTTAAGTTTTATTTATTATTTTTTTATTTGTGTTACAGTAAGATTTCAGCTAATCCAGACATGGTACTGTTCTATAAATTTCTTTAACAGTATCTATTAATAATTGTGTTGTTATTATTATAGGGCCACTTAAAGTTACTTTTTTCATTTTTCAAACGATTGCGCAGTGAGTCAAGTTGCTCCACCTAGGAGACAGATTGGCACAGGATGCGGGATAAACTGGCTACATGTTATTTAATTGGAAAATGTCGGTTTTAAATAATTTATTAAAAACAAATATCATGTTCAAGTTATTAAGAACGCTTCAGATACATAATTACAGATTCACCTAACACAGGGTGACGTTTTTAAAACACTCAACAGGTCCTTAAAGTAAGATATATAATGTCCAGAGGTAATTGAACACTCGAATGGCAATACATTGTGCCAACCTGCCCCCTTCTTGTTGTGCCTACTTGCCCCTGGTCCACTTATTTTAATGGAAGCTCGATACAGCGATCAAGAATAAGCAATTAAAATACTTCAAGTACCAAGAAATAAAGTCATTTAAAAACACTTTATTAGCCATTTAATACTGGATATGTATACAGCAGAAAAAATTCTCCATGAAGTGATTATTTACTAATCTCGCGCCAAAAACAACTTCATGGCTTCCTTCCATTACAATTTGTCACAATGGATTGTCGCTTCCGTGGAGACAGGAACAGTATGCATTTGGCTACAATATTTTGACAGGACTGAAGAGGAAGCATGTGTTAACCTCCCTCTCACCCTATATTAAAGATATTTACATGACAAATAAAACGTATATCTTGAATCTTGTAAAACTGGGGTGGCTCGGTGGTCCCGGGTTCAAATCCCCGGGGGGCGAACAATCTCACCGAAGTAATTTTCGCGGTTTTACTCGGTGAGTTGGATAATTTGATCCTTTCATCACATTTCATTTCCTTCTTCTTCACCACCATACCAGGCATTGGCCTGATCACCCACCCTGGCTAAGGTATGGTCCAGAGTTTGCTTGCTCCTCGACCGATTACTGGCCCAAAACACTGGCTTGTAAGTCCTACAAAGAAAAGAAGAAGAAGTACGAGGGCTGTCCCAGAAGTACCCAACCTAACAAAGAAAACATCTTTATTTCTCTACATAGTCTCCTTGATACACTTTTCCCAGCGATGTTCAATAGCTTCGATACCCTGTTTATAGTGAGAACCATCGAGTTCTGCAAAATAGCCATCAACTGCAGACTCCACCTCTTCATTGTTGGCAAAGCGTTTAGCACCAAGCCATTTCTTCAACTTAGGAAACAGAAAATAATCAGAGGTGGCTAAGTCTGGCTAATAGGATGCATGAGGAAGCAATTGGAACTTTAACTCATTGATTTTGGATTTGAGAACTGGTGCATTGTCTTGATGAAACAAAAGTTTCTTTTCCACTAAATGCGGCCATTTTTGCTTAATTTCATCATTCAAATGCTGCAATAAGTTCGCACAATACTCGCTATTAATGGCTTTTCCTTTTTGAAGATAATAAATGAAAATAATTCCACACACATTCCAAAAAACCGACGCCATGACCTTGCCTGCAGATGGAACTGTCTCGCCTTCTTTGGAGTCGATTCTCCCCTTTCAATCCACTGTTTTGACTGTTCCTTCGTCTCAGGTGTGAAGTGATGGACTCATGTTGCATCCATGGTTATGAATCGACACAAAAACTGGCCTTTATTGCAACGAAACATCGCAAAACACTCGACTGAAACAATCGCCAAACACGACGCTGCTTTTGTTCCATTGTGAGTAAACGCGGCACCCATCTTGCGCACAGCTTTCTCATATTTAAATTTTCAGTTAATATGCAATATGCAGCACTTTTTGAAATGCCTACGATGTCTGCTAGCTCGTACACTTTCAGTCGACGGTCATCCAATACCATTTTGTGGATTTTCTTCACAATTTCTGGCGTGGTCACCTCATTTGGTCGACCACTGCGATGTTCGTCTTGGCAGCTCGTACGGCCTCGGTTAAACTCTGCCACACAATATTTTACTGTTGTAAACGAAGGAGCAGACTCCCCCAGAGTAGAATCTAGCTCAGCTTTAATATTAGTTGGACTAAGAGCTTTCAAACGAAAGTATTGTATCACATAACGATGGCTAGTTTTATCCATGTTTACAAATTCGCTGAGAGAGTTCACTATTGTTGGCTGCCAAACAATTACTAAACAACGTAGCATCCATGAACGGAAGCGTACTACACAGAAAATAAAGAACTCTTTAAAAAACACAATTTCTTTCAACAACTTTTTGTGGCATAGACCATTTCCGATTGTTTCTCGCGATGTCATGGAAACAATATGGAATTTTAAGGCCAGCATATAGCGTTCAGTTGTTAAGCATTTGACTATCGCTGTTCTCTATAACGAAACGTGTATTGTAGCTGTTTCTGTAAAGGTTTATTCCGATTAAAATGAAGTAGATAGGAAAATAAGCCTTGTAGGAGTAGTTTTATATGTGTTAATAAGTGATAGAGGGTAGTGAAAGTCATGAGAATGTAGCTCATCAGAAAACACAAAATATTTCTGAAATTTAAATACAAGTTTATCTTACGAAACATCTGAAGCATGCTATTGCCTGTGAGGAGAGTCGCTAGTTAAACAGGCTTCCATGGCGCCAAGGACATTAGGATCGCTGTTATTGGGAAACCTCCACTACCATCAATATTAAGAAACATCTCTGACGCAAATTACAAGTTTTATGGTTTAATTGGATTTGTTCAGATACCTTATAGGTGTTAAATTGCGTTTATTTTTATACTTTTTAATTTAAATGTTCCATAAAAAACCTAATTTTGGGAGTGGAATAGGTGCTCAAATACTTATGCAAATTAAATCGTTTCATAAATACCATTGGACAGGAAAATTCCATTCTTTATAAGAAGCCGAGGCCTTAACATTCAGTCAGATGTTTTGATCAAGGTTAGCGCAGGCGTCAGTCGCAGACACAAAATCTATAACAGTGCGTATCCTCTCTATAAAAAAATCTGGAGTATTGCAGTCACATGACTTCATTTCTTACGTAAAGTTTATTTTTGTATGTAGGTACTTCATTTTAATCGAGATAAACCTTTACAGAAACAGCTACATTACACATTTCGTTATAGAGAACAGCCATAGTCAAATGTTTAACAACTGGACGCTATATGCTGGCCTTAAAATTCCATACTGTTTCCATGACATCGCGAGAAACAACTGAATGTTGATAGAACTTAGAGAATGACCAAGTAATGAACAATTCGAACCTTTAACAAAAGATATCTCAGAAATGTCTTATGTCACAAAAGAGAACCTATTTTAAATAAATTGTGTGTTTTAAAGAGATCTACATTTTTTTGTGTGTGTGTACGTTTTCGTCTATCGCTTAACGTTTACCAGTTATATAAGATTATACAAAATTTTCTCCAAATGAAGTAGACTTCACAGACTATTTCCAGAGAATTCAAAATAGGCATTTTATTTCTAATGTGAATATCTTTAATATATGGTATTTTAATCAAACTCGTTAGAGCCATTTTTTAGAAATTGAAAAACTTCGAAAAATCCTCCATGTAAATGGGTAGTCTGGGATAGGGGAATTTTTTTGAAAATCTTCGTGTCCATTTTTGGAAGGCATTCAACCTAAATACCAAGTTTAGTACTTACCTGACTTTTCGTTTTTGAGTTATGCTGTTCAGACACACACAGGTTACTTTTTCTAAAAATGCTTTTTTCGGATTCAAGGGCCTCAAAACATATATTTCCGTTGAAATTTCGATATCGAATTTTTGGGTAGAATACAGTACCTCCTCTACTTACTATATGTAGTAGAGAAAGTAAAAATTCAATACCGATATTTAAACGGAAATACATGTTTTGAGGCCCCCTGAATCACAATAAAGCATGTTTGGTAACATGTCCATGTGTGTGTCTGCGAATACCGTAGCTCAAAAAATGAATTCGCATAAACACCAAACTTGGTATTTAAGTTCAATGTCCTCCAAAAGTGCGACTTCTCTTGGAATATCCTATGAAGTCCTCTTCATTTGGAAGGAAGTTTGTATAATGTTTCATAACTGGTAAACGTTAAGTGATAGACGAAAACGCACTACACAAACAATGTAGATCTCTTTAAAACACGCAATTTAATTAAAATAAGTTTTTTGTGGCATAAGCCGTTTTAAAGATATCCGTTACTAAAGGTTCGAATTGTTCATTTCTTGGTCATTCTCTTAACGCCGTGTCGATATTCAGTTGTTCCTCACGATTGCATGGAAAGAGTTTGGAATTTTACTAGATAAGCTTTAGTAAAAATTGTTTGTATACACACTAATAAACGATAGAGGGTAGAGAAAGTCATGTGAGCGTATGATATCAGATTTTTACTTTCTCTGCTATGTATAGTAACTATGGGAAGTATTGCAATTCACCCAAAAATTCGATACCAGGGTTTAACCGGAAACACATATTTTGAGGCCGCCTGAACCAAAAACGCACTTTAGCACTTTAGAAAAATCTGATGTGTTACACTCACATGAGTTTCTCTACTCTTGTACAAACTATTTTTACAAACGCTTATTCTCCATCTACTTCATGTTAATCTTATTGCTAATTTTCTTGTAGATGCAAGGGGAATATGGTAGGCTTTAAGCGATAGTCAAATGTTTTAACAGCTGGTTGCTATTTGGAGTATTCCATTCTCTTTGTATGTCCAGGACAAAAAAATGAATAACGAATTCCCATTTGAGAAAAAGTATAAGTATTGGAAAGTTTAAGGGAATAACAAGCAATGTCTCATAAATGGTTCACTCCACAAAAAATGTATATGACATAAATTGTGTATTTTAACGCGATCTACATTTTTTGTGTAGTAAAATTTTGTCTATCTCTTATGGTTTACCAGTTATGCAAAAGTCGTTCACAATGAAGAATACTTTTGGAGACATTCCCAGAAAATTCAAGATATACGTTTTATTTGCCATAAAAATATCTTAAACATATGATACTTTAATAAAAATCCTTAGAGCCATTTTTGAGAAAAATAAAATTTTCAAAAAATGTTCCATGTAAAGGGTACTCTGTGGTGGGGGGTTTTCTTGAAAACCTTCGTGTCGCATCTCTGGAAGATACTGAACCTAAATATCAAGTTTGATGTTTATCCGACTGTTCGTTTCTGAGTTATGCTGTTCACAAACACACACACACACACGGACATGTTTCCAAAAATGTTTAATATGCATTCAGTGTACCTGAAAACATGTATTTCCGGTGAAATCTCGGTATCGAAATTTTGGGTGGAATACAATACTTCCCCTACTTACTATACGTAGTAGAGAAAGTAAAAAGTTCCGCGTGTGTGATTGTGAACAGCATAACTTAAAAACGAAAAGTCGAATAAATACCAAATTTGGTATTTAGGTCCAGTATCTTTCAAAGATGCGACACGAAGATGTTCAAGAAAATCCCCCACCCTAGAGTACCTTTAACATGGAACATTTTTCGAAAGTTTTGATTTTCTTAAAAATGGCTCTAACGATTTTGATTAAAATATCATATGTTTAAGACATTTTCATGAAAAATAAAATGTATATCTTTAATTTTATGGGAATGTCTCCAAAAGTATTCTTCATTGTGAACGACTTTCGTATACCTAATTGGTAAACCGAACAGATAGAAAAATCTTACTACAGAAATCATGTAGATCTCTTTAAAACATAGAATTTAAACCATATACTTATTTTGGGTTGAATGAACCATTTCCGAGATATTCCTTGTTATTTCTCTGAAGTTTTAAATACTTATACTATGTGATGACGTAACACATTAGATTTTTAATAAAATAATTGCTGATAAATTTTAATCTATATATATATAATTACGAAAAAAATTCTATCCTTATAATAAGCAAACTTATTGTATAACCATACATAAGTGAACTTCAATCTGATATCTTAAATGGTTTTTGAGGTAATAAATAGGTCTTGAACTTTTAGATTTAACATTAGTGGAATAGGACTGTTATTGTGCTCTTAAATTGTCTATTTTAATTACCTATGTGTAACTTCGTATGAGAATTTCTAGCTAAGTTGTTACATTTATGTTTTAGGAGGTGTCCTCCTGTGATCCTTCGAGAAGCTACACTTGGTTGAAAGCACTTCTTGGCTAAACTTCCTTAGGATACAAAGGTATGGAGCTAATGTTATTATCAGTTACCCTGTATTTAATTTTATAGCAAGCTGTTTTTACAACTTTATTGAAGTAAGCCTATAAATATTGACTTTCTCTACTACGTATAGCAAGTAGGGGAAGTATTGCATTCCACCCAAAAATCCGATACCGAGATTTCACCGGAAATACATGTTTGGAGGTCCCATTAATGCAATAGAACATATTTACAAAAACATCCGCGCGAGCTGATTTTCAGATGTTTAGCATCCTTAAAAAACATCCTTCCGCCCCAAACTAACTTTTACATGAAGCATTTTTAGTTGTTTTTATTTTATAAAAAATGACTAACGATTTTCGCGAATAGCAGATACTAAAGATATTTACATGACAAATAAAATGTATATTTTGAATTTTTTCGGAATAACCTGTGAAGTCGTCTTTTCTGAATCACTTTTGCGTAACTGTAAATGTTAAGCGATAGACGAAAATATCTCCACAAAAAAGTGGTTATTTTTAAAACACAAATTAATTTTAAATAACTTTTTTTTGTAGTACCAGCTGTTTCCCAGATCTCCGCCATTAATAGTTCGAAGTGTTCAACACATTCTTTTTAAGTACCGTCGATTTTCAGTTGTTTCTCGCGATGTCATGGAAACAGTATGGAATTTTAAGGCCAGCATACAGCGTCCAGTTGTTAAACATTTGACTGTCGCTGTTCTCTTTGAATCCATAGCGAAATGTGTACTGTAGCTATTTCTGTAAAGGTTTATCTCGATTAAACTGAAGTAGATAGGGAAATAAATTTTCGTAAGAATAATTTGTATACCCACTACTAAGCGCTAGAGTAGAGAAAATGATGTGAATAAAACACAATTTTGTTTTAGAGCATCACATGTCAGAAATTCCCTGGCTTTCCAGGTCTGTGTGACCATGTTCATACTCCCAGCTAAAGACGCCATCCTTCCCGCCGTGGCTTATAGCAATATTGTGATTGCCTGATCACGTTGGTGTCGTATGAGAACAGTGCTCTCTTATGTTCCATGCTTCTGTTCCATAACGGACTCAGACTTCCCGTTTCTGTTCCGGCTTGTCTTATCTCTTCAATCTCTGTCCCTCTCTCTTACACAAGCGTCCTTTGGTCATATTTAGCCGATTCCCTGTGCTTTGGACAAGCCTGGGTATATCTCCGCCTGATACTGCGTGGCTTCAGACACTTAAATCACAACCTTGCACGACTAGCCTGCATTCCTTTACATTTATTGTACCTATAACATATTTTGATTTGCGCTATGGTGAGATAATCGTTGAAAATTCAAACTTCACATCTTTTTAGTTGTTTGCTTTTTTCTAATCATTCAGATCTTATAGCAACATGTTATATTTTCCATTTACGGCAGCATGTCGTAACCCCATATCAAGCCCAGAAACTCAAAATAGTGGCATATGAATGTAAACTTGAGTTTCTAAGAAATAAAATTTGTCACATTTTTCAGTGTATAAAAAGTCTCTCGTGATGCATTTTTTTCCCTCCAATATTTCTGAAACTTACAAGCTAGGCATACAAAACATATCTAGACAAGGAGCTTATAAAAGCCCTTTTTTAAAATATGCAATTTTTTTTCTCTATTTTATTTTACGTCGCTTTAACTCGCTGGTCATATCGCGACAGATCTGTTGGTGTATAAGTCTTAGAACGATATGTGATGGACAGTTAGCCTTCTAGGTCTCATCCCTGTAACCACCCGCTCCGTCACGTGTCACAGAGACTCTAGCGCATAGCTACCGAATCTTCTGCTTTCGTGCCGTGCAGACGGCATTAGGGTGCCGTCCAGTCCAACCGTCGCTCCTATATAAAGGCGGACAGTTAGCCTTCTAGATCTCATCCCTGTAACCACCCGCTTCATGCCGTGCAGATGACATTAGGATGCCGTCCAGTCCAACCGCCGCCCTCACACAGAAAGGCGGACAGTTAGCCTTCTAGGTCTCATCCCTGTAACCACCTGCTTCATGCCGTGCAGATGACATTAGGATGCCGTCCAGTCCAACCGCCGCCCTCACACAGAAAGGCGGACAGTTAGTCTTCTAGGTCTCATCCCTGTAACCACTGCTTCATGCCGTGCAGATGGCATTAGGGTGCCGTCCAGTCCAAGCGCCGTCCTCACACAGAAAGGCGGACAGTTAGCCTTCTAGGTCTCATCCCTGGAAATGCCATCTTGTTTCGTCACGTGCCCACAGAGAACTCCAGCGCATAGCAGCCGGATCCTCTGCTTCGTGCTGTGCAGATGGCGTTAGGATACCGTCCAGTCTAACTGCTGACATTGTCTGTAGATAGATGGCACAGCATTCGCTATTACCACTTATTTTTTCATTTTACTATTGTTTTAGATTTAAGGTGGAACTTTGGGTCGTGGTATTATTTATCCAATCCGGTATTTACCTTGGCGGCTTAGGAAAACCACGAAAATACCTCAGACAGATTGGTCGGCCCACGGGATTTGAACCCGGGACCTCCCGCCTGAGCCATACCGCTCGGTATATGCAAATTGTTCGCACATAATATTGTATAAATTGTGAAATAAGTGACGTTTCTTTGAATTTGTCTGTAGAACGGAATGAAAGAAAAGCCTTTTTTGTCTATAATTAAACAAATATGGAAAAGGGGCCGATTTGAGTGTCACATCAATATCTTTAGCTAATGTCAGGAAGAATTTTGTTGTGCTAATTTAAATAATTTGACGTATAGAATATTTTATATAGGTAACAATATTTATACTTACTTAGTCCGCTACAACCCCTGTCGAGGAGCAGACAAACAGGGGATCAGCCCGTAGCCACGCATAAGATGGCATGAAATGAAAGCGAAGGTGATGGGGGAACTGGTGGAATAAACGGCGGATGAACCCGGAGAAAACTCCCCAGACGCCGCTTCGTTCACCACTAATCCCACATGCGGGCTCCTGGGGTTTGAACCCGGGCCGTCTAGGTTGGAGGCGAGCGGTCTAAACACTAGTTCACGGCGCCACCAACCACAATAATTAATAACTGCTAAATTATTTGTACTAGCCACATGAAACTTTGCACTCAGTTATAAGTTAACCTTCCAAGCAAGCTTTTGGAAATTTCACCATAGGATTGCCTTAAAGATTTCTCCCCGGCACTTGGGCCCTTTCCTGGGGGCTGATGGCACCGACGTCATGATTGGTGTCACTCTGGAACCGTTACGGGCCCCGCCCTTGCTAACACTCATCTCCCAGGGGTCAAGTAAGTCACGATGTCTAATGCTAGTATTTGGACGAACAACACAACCAAGTCACTACTACTACTACTGTTAGGGTGTAGTAAACAGCTAGAGCACGTGTTGGTTCCGCGAACTGTCATTCACTTCCGTTGCTTATAATGAACGAACTAAAGAGATTGAATGAATTAAGAGGAAGTGTAAAGTAAAACGGCTTTGATCCGAGAGGAAGGGTCGGTCGGTATTGTGTGGGAAAGAAAAGCACTAACGGTCGCGGAAATGGTCTGACCTCCCCTGACAGGCTTCCTGGAGGCAACGACTGCTCAACAAAAGCAGGTAGCAGTTACCAAAAGTCGTTATAGGCACAATTTGGCTTTAACACCTGTCAAAAGTCAACAGCATATCTTAAGAGGGCATTGAACCACCAAAATTCGTTTTTACCTTCTCTGCCACGTACGTAGTAGGCGTTACATTCCACCCAAAAATTATATATCACGGAGATTTCACCGTTAAACTGAATTTAAAAACTTGTTACATTCAAATGACTTTTTCTACACTCTATTGTTTATTAATGGGTATAGAAACTATTCTTACTAAAGTTTATTTTTCTATCTACTTCATTTTAATCGAGATAAACCTTTACAGAAACAGCTACATTACACATTTCGTTATAGAGAACAGCGATAGTCAAATGTTTAACAACTGGACGCTATATGCTGCCCTTAAAATTCCATACTGTTTCCATGACAACACGAGAAACAACTGAAAACTTCAAAAGTTGTGTATTTTAAAGAGATCTACACTGTTTGTGTAGTATGTTTTCGTCTATCATTTAAAGTTTACTAATTGTACAAGATTATACAAAATTCCTTCCAAATGAGGTGTCTTTACAGGTTACTCCCAGAAAATTCAAGATATACATTTTATTTGTCATGTAAATATCTTTAACATATGGTGTTTTAATCAAAATAGTTTGTCATTTTTGCGAAAATAAATCATTTTGAAATATGTTATATATAAAGGGTAGTTGGGGTGGGGGATTTTTTTTAAATCTTCCTGTCGCACCTTCGAAAGAGTATAAACTTAAATATCAAATTTGGTATCTATCCACTTTTCGTTTTTGAACTATGCTGTTCACATATACACATAAATGATTTTTATTTATGTATTTATTTATTCAGGGGTTTCAAAATATGTATTTGGTAAAATCTCGGTATCGAATTTTTGGGTGGAATTGAAAGCTTCTCTACCTACGAAGATTTTAAGAAAATCTCCCCCTCCAAACTACACTTTACGTGGAAAATTCATCAGTGGTTTTCACTTTCTCCAAAATACGCCTAACTATATGTTCAACTATAAAATGTTTAACTTAAATTTTCTGGGAATAGCCTATGAAGTCTTCTTCATTCTGAATGAGACTTCTATAGTTTGTAAACCACGTGAAATAGACCAAATCTTACTACGCATGAATGAGATTTATTGTGTTCTTTAAACCTTACACACAACTTATATAATGTGTTACTCTCTCTTGGAGCCCCTTCTTACTTTCTCTACTACGTATGGTAAGTAGGGGAAGTATTGTATTCCACCCAAAAATTCGATACCGAGATTTCACCGGAAATATATGTTTTGAGACCCCCTGAATCCAAAAAAAATGTATTAAGAAGCTTTGCAACAGTGAAGGTGAGATTTTCATGGCAAATAAGGTCTATATGTTGAATTTTCTGGGAATGTCCCCAAAAGTCCTCTTCATATTAAATAACTTTCGCATGACTGGTAAACCGTAAGACAGACAAAATTTTACTACACAAAAATTGTAGATCTCGTTAAAACACCAATTTTGTCATATGTATGTCGGCTGCTTCACAATTTCACAATCTTGGACTGTACCATCTTTTAGAGAAAGATATATAAATATTAAAGGACAAATATACGAACATAGAAATTATAATAATTGGGACTTAACGTAAGAATAGAGGAAAGAGACAAGCAGAGAAAGTAACTAAAATTATTAGAGAAAATAGTGTGAGTAAAATATGGAAGGGTATAAAATTGCATCTAAAGAAATAGAGATTAGGAGAAAAGAAAGTTCATGGTGTGGAATGAATAGGAAAAAATGGATATGGATGGTTAAAAGAAGAAAATAAGGTAAATGCAAATAAATATAACAATTACTAATTGCATTAACATGTAATAGTAATCCGAGAAGGCATCTAATATGTAATAATTTAATGCTCAATAGATTAATATATTATTATTCTTATTATTATTATTATTATCACCAAAGGAGGGGAGAAGACTATAAAATGGCCAGGGCCAGAAGCACTCACTCCCAATATGATTGTAATTATTTTGGCATTCAATAAATATTACATTATTATTACATAAGCATGTTTTTTGTGGAGTGAACCATATCCGAGATATTCCTTGTTATTGGTTTGAATTTTCCAATACTTATACTTTTTCTCAAATTCATATTAATTTTTTTCTTTTTGTCCTGGACATACAAAGAGAATGGAATACTCCACATAGGAACCAGCTCTTAAAACATTTGACTATCGCTTAAAGCCTACCAATTCCCCTTGCATCTGCAAGAAAATTAGCAATAAGATTGACATCTCGATTAACATGAAGCATATGGAGAATAAGCGTTTATAAAAATAGTTTGTACAAGAGTAGAGAAAGTCATGTGAGTGTAACACAATCAGATTTTTTTTAAACACTTTCTTGTTTTCTCCGTACATTCATTTGATTTTGTATTAAAAGTCTTCCTAACTTTTATCTCTATTGGTAAAATTTCCCATTCTCTAGTATAAAATTTTCTCTTCCTTTATTCGTACCATCGCATCCCAGAATATAATGCCAATTACCATGCACTCTATTACATTTAAGTATATCTCTCCTCCCTTCCTCTCCCCGTTAGACCACTTAAATTCATTACACTGTCCTCGCTCATACATACCGCATTCTGGCCTCTTTGTGGCATACTTCGATGTATCTTTCTTTTCCCCATTCTGTTTTTAAATATCTATAATATATTAATGACCTTGTTCCCTTGAAACTACTTATAATTTCTTGCTTGTTAATATCCTTCACTCCTGTTCTAATTTCTTTCCAGAAACCCTTGCTTTTGGTGTTTGTTGTCTGTATCTTGTGCATCCAAGTTTCTTTTTTCCCCATTTTCTGCTGTACAAGTAAGCATTGCTTTAGTATCTCATTTTCCTCCAATAGCTTTATTCTGAACTCCGTGCACTAGTGGTTCCGTGCTAGCCTCCAGTTCCCGTGGTCGCGGGTTCAAACCCGGTGTAGGACGAGGAATTTTTTCGGGTGTAAAAATCCTTAGCATGGCTTCCTTCGGAAGGGAAGTAAAGCCGGTGGTCCCATGTCGTAGATTTACGGCACGTAAAAGAACCTCAAACCTGATAAGAGGCCTCTGACCAAAATTTCCGGTCTTTCACGCCCAATATAGAATGGGACGCTAAGGACCACAGCAGTTAAAGAGCGTCCATACATAAAACTCAATTTATCTACCATTTTGCCTTTAGTTCCCAACCTCCCTAGTTCTGCTTGTGAACTTCTTGGTAACCCCAAGGTTATTTTGCAAAAATTCCTATGTATGGCATCTACATTTTCCCATCCGTTTTCCAGCCCCCGTACAACATCCTTGCTTCTACCAGTATGCTAGATATCATAAAAATGCACAGCTCCTTAAAGCACACAATTAATACTAAATACATTTTCCGATATTTCGTTTGTTATGGCTTTGAATTTTGAAACATTTCATACTTCTCTCGACTGAATTGGCCTTTTTCTTTTCTCTACTGTTTCCTATAGTAAATAGAGGCATTATTGTATTCCAGCCAAAAATTCAATACCGAGATTTCACTAGAAATACACGTTTTGAGGCTCCCTGAACCCAGAAAAAGCATAGTTCAAACACGAAGTTCAAAATGTTCCAAGGAAGCGAAATGGAGATTTTTTCATCAAAAACTCTTCACCCCAAACCACCTTTTATATGAAAAACATTTTCAAAAATGTAGAGTTTCTCATGATGTTGATTAAAGCGCCAACTGTTTAATATTTTTTCATGACAAATGAAATGTAATTTTTTCGTTTTTGAGAAAATCGGGAATTTCGAAAAATCAATACACAAGGGTCCTAAACTATGACTTACTCTTTGATAATCGATATCTTGGCAACAAAATGACATATACATATAATTTTTGCGTAGTAATGTAGTTTAATGCTTTCTCAAAAGGTGTCAACCATTTTATGTGTCCAAAGTGGCAACTATCAGCAGCTCTACAGGGTCCATGGCGCTCAACTGCTGAGCGAACTACGGACATCAGTGTGTCCGGTGTGGTGGGTGCGCAAAATGCTTCGATGTGTTCTCGCAGCGCATCCGGTGTAGGTGACTTTTACCCATAAACTCCACTTTTCAACTACAACTTCATTACCCATAGAGGTGTTCGACCTGGAGACCGTGGTGGGTACTCAGTGGCACCTCTTCGACTTACCCATCGTCCAAGTAAAATTGTCACCCAAGTACGCCCTGACGTCTCCATGGTACAGCAACTCTGTGTTATTATGTTCCCAAGATATGGATTATCAAATAGTAAGTACATAGTTCTGGACTCCTCTGTATAGAGGGTAGTTTGAGTTGTGGGATTTTCTTGAAAATCTTAATGTCACATCTTTGAAAAACGCTGAACCAAAACACCAAGTTTGGTGTTTATCGGACATTTCGTTTTTAGGTAATGATGTCCACGGACAGAGACACACACACACAAACGGACCTGTTCCTACAAAAGGCTTTTTTGGATACAGCAGACCTCAAAACGGTGAAATATAGATATAAGATTTTTAGGTGGAATACAATATCTTACCTATCTACTACCTACGTAGTAGAAGAGAGTAAAACACCATCTAAATTTAATTTAAGCAAACAAATTAAATACAAACCAAAATACAGGATTTATTAGCTTCGTGAGCTTTCAAAACATTGCGCAAAATAACGTCAGTAATTCTTTGTGCAACATTATTACGTGCAATTCCCCTTTAATTTGATAGCTATTTTATCATTGTAAGTACGAAACTTATGTTTTAAAAATTCTGATGTTCTACATTAACATGACTTTCTTTAACTGAACCTTATTTTCCTTTCTACTACATTTTAATCCAAATAAACGTTTAAAGAAACAGCTACATTACACATTTCGTTATAGATACAAAGAGAACAGCGATAGTCAAATGTTTAACAACTGGACGCTATATGCTGGCCTTAAAATTCAATACTGTTTCCATGACATCGCGAGAAACAACTGAATGTTGATGGGACTTTAAAAGAATCACAGCATTGAACAATTCGAAGCTTTAATAACGGATATCTCAGAAACGACTTATATCAGAAAAAAACTTATTTTAAAGAAATTGTGTGCTTTAAACAGGTCTAATTTTTGTTTGTTTGTCGCTTAACATTTACCAGTTATACATTATACAAAATTCCTTCCGAATGAAGAGGACTTCACAGGTTTTTCCTAGAAAATTCTAGATATACATTTTAATTGTCACGTAAATATGTTTCATATTATAATAAAAATTGTTACAGCCATTTTTTTAGAAAATAAAAAATTGGGGTCGTTGGAATTTCTTTAAAATCTTCGCATCCTTGAAAGATATTGAACTTAAATACCAAGTTTGGTATTTATCCGAATTTTCGCTTTCAATTTATGCTGTTCACAGACATAGACATGTTCCCAAAATGCTTTATTTGGATTCAGGGGGCCTCAAAATATGTATTTCCGGTGAAACTTCGGTGTAGAATTTTTGGGTGGAAAATATTTGCTGATAAATTTTGATCAAAAGATGGAATAATTAAGAAAATAATCCTATCTTCCTTAATAAACAAACATATTTGGGATAAAGTAAATCAGTTTACTTGGGACATTCATCTAACATCCTTGCAAAAGTTTTCAATCTGGTATATTAAATACTTTCTGAGATTATGGCTCATGAATTCATCAGATTTAATATTAGTGAGATGCGATTTTTGAGTTTTTAATTTACGATACAAATTACGAAACTAAATTTTTAATATCGTCTGGCGTTACTTTAAAACACGACCGAAGGGGCAGCCTTAAGACCCACGAGTTAGTAAATCTTATTATGTAACGTATTAATTACAATATTTTATCTAGTTTCGTATAATTAGCCAAAGTTATTTTCAAAATTCAGGAAATAAATTTATTATAAATAGTAGTTTATTCGACTCGGCCAAAGCTTACTTATCGTTTACATATTTTATATGATTAAGGAATAGCTTGCTTTATTTCAGTCTATTTATTCGTTGTTTCCAGCGAACAAAACCTAATCGGCATTCATACAGAAAATGTGTATGTAGGGTAATGTCAAAACCTACTTAGCCGATTTTGGTAATTCTTTCACCATAGATAAGCTCTATCCTTTATGATGGATGTGTTCTATAAAATCCTTCTAATTTAATTTCATAAGTTACTAAACTATTAAAAAGGATTTACAAAGCCCTTGTACTTGAATACCAACGCATGTTTACGAAGAAGGCCTTGACTTTTAGTTGAGAATGCCATGGAGTAGCAAATAGTTGTTGTTGCTTCACACAATATATATGTAAAATAAGACAAACGACGCCGATATTTCACTCCAAACAATTTGTATACAGATGGCCACGATTTAGCAGTTAAGGCACAACAAAACAAAAGAGAATCGAATGTATTTATAACGCTACAATACGCATGCGATTCCAATGCCAAAATGTTTTACTAACCCTCAAATAAGAAAGTTTTCTTTTACGAGGTCTCTCCCAGAAGTGCCGGACCTAACAAAGAAAACACAAACACATCTTTATTTCTCTACATAGTCTCCTTTCAGCTCGATACACTTTTCCCAGCATGTTCAATAGCTTCGATACTCTGTTTATAGTGACAACCGTCGAGTTCTGCAAAATAACCATCAACTGCAAACTACACCTCTTCATTGTTGGAAAATCTTTTACCACCAAGCCATTTCTTCAACTTTGGAAACAGAAAATAATGAGAGGGATCTACGTCGGGCGAATGGGGTGCATGAGGAAGCAATTCGAAATTTAACTTTTTGATTTTGGCCATGGCGATAATGGATGTGTGAACTGGTGCACTGTCTTGTTGAAACAGAACTTTCTTTTTCGCTAAATGCGGCCGTTTTTGCTCGATTTCATCATTCAAACGCTGCAATAACTTTGAATAATACTCGCCATTGATTGTTTTTCCTTTTTGAAGATAATCAATGAAAATTAAGCCACGCGCATTCCAAAAAAATGACGCCATGACGTTGCCTGCAGATGGAACTGTCTTCACCTTCTTTGGAGCCGATAACACTACTTTCAATCCACTATTTTGACTGTTCCTTCGTCTCAGGTATGAAGTGATGGATCCATGTTTCATCCATGGTTATGAATCGACGCAAAAACTCGACTTTATTGCAGCGAAACATCGACAAACACTCGACAAACATCGATAAACACATCCTCACGACGCTGCTTTTCTTCCATTGTGAGTAAACGCGGCACAGCTTCCTCATGTCTACATTTTCAGTTAGTATGCGATGTACAAAACTTTTTTAAATGCCTACGATGTCTGCTGGCTCGCGTACTTTCAGTCGACGGTCATTCAATACTATTTTGTGGATTTTCCTCACAATTTCTGGCGTGGTCACCTCATTTGGTGGACCACTGCGATGTTCGTCTTGGCAGCTCGTACGGCCTCACTTAAACTCTGCCACCCAATATTTTACTGTTGTAAACGAAGGAGCAGACTCCCCCAGAGTAGAATATAGCTCAGCTTTAATATTAGTTGGACTAAGACCTTTCAAATGAAAGTATTGTATCACAAAACGATGGTCAGTTTTATCCATGTTTACAAATTCTCTGAGAGAGTTCACTATTAATGGCTGCCAAACAATTACTAAACAACGTAGCATCGTCAAACTTCACACTTAAGGTTTATAAGGGTGGTACTTTTTACCACAGTCATTTGTTTGAAACAACAACCGCTGTATATACGTCAGGTCGGGTACTTCTGGGACTGCCCTGGTATTTCCTTTGTCTGATGAAATCAAGTTCGTCATCAGGACATACTTAATAATTGTACAAAGGAGAAAACATTGTGTCCAGTTAACATTAGAAATGAGTGAACGATATTTTATAATTAACAAGTGAGAAGTTGTTCTTCTGGATGGTCGTCGACTATGGCAGTTAACTTGGGCGTCGGAAACTGCACATCCAAATAATCTACGTGGTTTCTGCTCACATGGATAATGCAGTGTTTACCAAACAATTTTCATTTCGTTCGAGATGGAGGGCTGTTTTAGTTCGCAAACCTGTCGCTCGGCAGCCGAGATGGAGGGCAGTGAAATGGCTCAGAATGGTTTTTGGAACAATCTATTTGAATCCTTAGGAAGTCGGGGATTTCCTTTCTATGGAACTGACTACGGCAAAACCGATAGATACTAGAGCTGAGAAATGTGCCAGAAACGTACATTTCCACTTTCGGAGCAGCCATGATGCATCTATCTCTCGCACAAACATTCTGATGTGTTACATTCACATAACTCTCTCTACTCTTCATCATTTATTAGTGGGTACACAAATTATTCTTAGGAAAGTTTATTTTTCTGTCTACTTCATTTTAATCGAGATAAACCTTTGCAAAAACAGCTACATTACACATTTCGTTATAGAGAACAGCAATAGTCAAATGTTTAACAATCTGATGCGCTGCACTCACATGACTTTCTCTACTCTTGTACAAACTATTTTTACAAACGCTTATTCTCCATCTAGTTCATGTTAATCTTATTGCTAATTTTCTTATAGGTACAAGGGGAATATGGTAGGCTTTAAGCGATAGTCAAATGTTTTAAGAGCTGGTTGCTATGTGGAGCATTCCATTCTCTTTGTATGTCCAGGACATAAAAAATGAATAACGAATTCCCATTTGAGAAAAAGTATTGGAAAATTTAAGGGAATAACAAGCAATATCTCGAAAATGGTTCACTCAACAAAAAAAATGTATATGACATAAATTGTGTATTTTAACGCGATCTAGATTTTTGAGTAGTAAAATTTTGTCTATCTCTTATGGTTTACCAGTTATGTAAAAGTCGTCCACAATGAAGAATACTTTTGGAGACATTCCCAGAAACTTCGAGATATACATTTTATTTATCATAAAAATATCTTAAACATATGATTTTTAATCAAAATCTTAGAGCCATTTTTGAGAAAATTAAAATTTTCGAAAAATGTTCGATGTAAAGGGTAATCTGGGTTGGGGGGATTTTCTTGAAAACCTTCGTGTCGCATCTCTGGAAGATACTGAACCTAAATACCAAGTTTGGTGTTTATCCGACTGTTCGTTTCTGAGTTATGCTGTTCACACTCACACACCCGGACATGTTTCCAAAAATGCTTTTTTTGGATTCAGGGGGTCTCAAAACATATATTTCCGGTGAAATCTCGGTATCGAATTTTTGGGTGGAATACAATACTTCCCCTACTTACTATACGTAGTAGAGAAAGTAAAAACGAATAACGAATTATCATTTGAGAAAAAGAATAAGTATTGGAAAATTCAAACCAATAACAAGGAATACTTCGGAAATTGTGCACTCGATAAAAATATGTATATGACATATATGTGTGTTTTAACGAGATCTACATTTTTTGCGTAGAATCAGTTTGTCTATCTCTCACGGTTTACCAATTTTGCAATAAACATTCAGAATGAAGAGGTCTTTTGGGGACATTCCCAGAAAATTCAAGATTTACATTTAATTTGTCATGAAAATGTCTTAAATATATTATATTTCAATCAAAATCGTTACAGCCATTTTTGAGAAAATCGAAAATTTTCGATAAGTTTTCCATGTAAAGGGTAATGTGGGGTGGAGGGATTTTCTTGAAAACCTTCATGTCACATCTTTGAAAGATACTCACCTTAAATACCAAGTTTGGTATTTATCCGACTTATGGTTTTTGGGTTATGTTGTTCACAGACACGGGCCTTTTTTCTAAAAATGCTTTTTTGGATTCAGGGGGCCTCAAAACATGTATTTACGGTGAAATATTGTATCGATTTTGTGGGTAGAATGCAATGCTTCTATTTACTATACGCAGTAGAGAAAATAAAAAATGCTGTGAATTAGTTCACAAGCACTTTAATGAGTTTTAACGTTTTTGGAGGTGTGTAGTTTCCGCGCATACACTTCGTATCGTATCGTTATAAGCAGATTAGCTTCTCCTTTGTTTTGCTGTGTTTTAGTTGCTAAATCGTGACCATCTACGTTTGTGAAAATTGTAACACCAGGAAAGAATTTCCCGAATAACTCCAAACTTGGTGGAAGTGTAGAAAAGTGTACAAGCAATAAGCGATTAGGTTTGCAGAGAGATGGGGTACACGTAGAGCCCTCTCGTGTCGTTCCGACAAGGTCAGTGTTGCGCCCAGTGTAGTCAGTGCAGAGCTGTCAGACAAGGTGGAAACAAGGTGCCAGTATGCCTTCGACGTCAAAGGGAGCCATATCGGCATGTGAGTGAGTTCGAAGGGCAGAATGATCCGTTTCCGGGAAGCGGGTTTGTCATACCGTGACATATCGGCTCGTACAGGGCATGCTGGTACGACAGTGATGCGTGTGTGGAAGCAGTGGATAGATGAAGGTCGTACGCAGCGAAGAGCGGGTACTGCACCACAGCACGGGATGACCGTCATCTTGTCCGCACAGCTTCATCCACAGTGTTGGCTCGACGCTGGAGCATTGCAACAGGTGTGAACTTGTCTGCATCAACGGTTCGTCGCCGTCTGCTGCAGGTTGGACTGCTTGCATGCATGTCATTACGTCGGCTTCCATTGTCCAGAAACCACAAGCTCCTCCGACTACAATGGGCACGTGAACACCGCCACTAGGGTGCTGAATGGCAAAATGTAGTCTTTTCGAACGAGTCCCGCTTCAACGTGTGCTACAGTGATAGCTGTCCGGCGCGACCTGGAGGGCTGCATTGTTGAGCGGCATAGCGGACAACCATGAGGTGTGATGGTTTGGGACGCCATTGGTTACAACAACCGATCTCGCCTCGTGCGAATTGAGAGCATTTTGAACAGCAAGCGGTACCTAACGTTGGTTGTAGAGCCTGAGGTACTCCCTCTGCTTCAGGCACCTCCACAGGTCACATTTCAACAGGACAATGCCCGGCCACATATTGCGAGGAATGTACAAGCCTTATTCTAAGAGCGACGGGTACCATCGCTTCCCTGCCTGCACGTTCGTCTGACATGTCGTCCATAGAACATGTCTGGGATATGATTGGTCGGCACCTGGTGCGTCACGGTACTCCAGTAACCAGTGTCACGGATTTGTAGGCTCGAATACAAACTGCGTTGAGGGAAATCCCTCAGGAACTTATTCAGGACCTTTTTGATTCAATGCCACGGCGTATAGCAGCTCTAATTGCAGCGCATGGAGGCCACACCAAATACTGAATATTAGGGCTCAAAGGTCACGTATAGATTTGTTACTTGTCATGTACCTAACCTGTGGTATGCGTTTCCTTCTTGGTGTTGCAATTTTCACAAACGACAGTGTATATATTGCATGGCACCAGCTATCTGAGACATTTGTTTTATAATACATGCATTTTGTTTTTATACTCTGTGGAGTGCAGCAACAACTGTAGGCCTGTGACGAGAAAACGTTTGCGGGATGTTCTGGTCTCCGGAACAAGTTACTGGAGATAGTATCACGTGGCAGCTCACGATATGTCATAAATAGATCTACTTCTGCATTAAAAACATTGGACAACGTTAGTATCCCAGCGTGTTTCTCTTGGAGCAGTGTGTAAGTGTTTTATAAAGTTATTTACAAGAACTCTACACAGTCAAGCCCGAGAAATAATTGCTAACGTTGTTAAAATCTGTGACGAGGAAAGCAAACAAAAGCAGCTGGCCATTCAGCATTGCTAGCACAAGAGCGTATATTTTCTAAGAGGCTATAAGCCTTTTTTATATGTTGAAAGTAGAGCCGTAATCTTTCTCAGATAACGATAGAATTGTTGATGTCAACACATTCCTTACAGACACGTTCTCGTGAGAGCCACACAGTGTTTATATAGGATGTCGTCCCATAAAGGACAAGGTTTTTAATTAGTAATAAAACATTTATTTGTAAATTGCTAATATTATTATGCCAATATGAAGCACAAAGACTGCGTTTAAACATGAAACAAAATATCGGGCAAATGTCCTCCACGGCTTCGTCTGCACACATCCAAATTTTCAACGACTTAAGAGCAAAGTTCCATGACACGTCTAATTTCTGCCTTGAGTTGGGGGATGGTTCATGGATTGTTCACATAAACACAAGATTTGACATACCTCACAAAAAATAATTACATAGTGTCAAATCACACGATCTCGGTGAACAGCTCTGAACGCCGTTCCGACAGATGACACGAGTAGGGAATCTTTCTCTCAGTAACCTTGTTTCAACGGCAGGTTTGCTCCATCCTGTGGTACCACAAGTCTTCCACATTCAATTCTTGCAATTGCGGTCATAAAAACTGTTCTGTGGCGATAACAATCACCACTGCTTTTCCAGTCTTGTCTTCAAAAAGTATGATCCGCACCAAACAGTGACTCATTCTTGATACAGACACTTCTCACGGACCATGCGAGGATTCTGTGTCCCATAACCATTAAGTGTGCCCTATTCTCTTATGAAAATCACAATGGAATTCTTGTTTGCTGAATAATCAATTGCCAAATGTTTGACGCTTGAAATGGTCCATTGGCTGCAGGTCTTGTGTTGATTGGATCTTGAAAGGATGCAAATGCAGATCTTTTGTGAAAATTCTCTGCAAATTGTTTATCGAAATGCAAAACTGTTGTGAAAGACGGCGAATGGACTTCATTGGGCTCGTAGCAACGCTCTGTCTGACTTGGGGGACATTCCTTGCCGATCGACGAGAACGAGGACGCCCAGGTGATTTTATGTTCATTGTCAATTCTGTGTCTTCAAATTTCCTTACCAGTCTATGCACTGTTGACACATTATGCGCATTTCGCCTACCAAAAATTACACGAAGTCTTCGAACGATCTCTGCATAGCATTCACCGTACTTGTAATGAACTGGATGCTGTAGGTATGTGTGTGCATTGTCGCGTCGGACACATTAATGCTGTGTAGAATTACATTGTTGAACTAATTCTTTTGTTTTGTGGCTCTGAATTCTTGTCCGGCGCGGCATTTCTCTCCACATCCTGGTCAGGGGGGTGAAGGAAAGTTGAGGGACGAGCCTCTTTGTCTGATAGCGTCAGTCTAGTGTATATCTTCAGGGGTGTCGTTGTGTGTTGCCCTGTGAGTGCGTGGAGCATCTCCCTCCAATGTTTGTCTGTAACCTTTAGGAAATAATGTAACGGCACCAAGGTAACTTTATAGTAAACCACAGTTAAATGTGAATTTATGTGTTATGTTATAAATATCCCACGCCTGCTCTAACTTTGTGCAGCTAGGTTCCTGGTATCTCTTAGTTGCCACTGCAGCTACGCACCCCAATGTTTATGCCGGGGTAACTAAATTTAATATTTTAGCTGCAAAACCTTTTGATCTCACCCCAGTGTATAACAATGCGTTGATCCTTCGTGTATCGCTCCATTTTAGCTGATAACCGTACGCACAAATGATAATCGTTAATCGCAATATAAACAGATGACAGTCACTTACATTTCAGGTCCGGCAGACTAACAAACTGAAAGAGGCGCGCAATTTAAAAATTGCGTTCATTATGGGACATCCTTTATTATGTTTCTCAGATGGCGATAGAATTGTCGATGTCAACACACTCCTTACAGACGCCTTCTCGTGAGAGGAACACAGTATTTATGTTCTGTGGAGTAACTACAACTATTTCTTCTAGTCCATGGCATTGGCAAGCATGTGTTCGTATTCAAGTACAAGGGCTTTGAAAATACGTTTAAATCTTTTAGTAATTTATGAAATGAAATTAAAAGATGCGTTATGATCCCATGTGCGTCAGAAGGAATTTCAATGGTGAAAGAATTAGTCAAAACGGTTGAGTGAGCTTTGAGTATAGCCCACGTTTCCCCTCTTTATAATATTAATAAAGATTTCACCAGTCTCAGAATGAAAACGTATAACTACGGTTACTAATCCATCGTCCTTAAGTTTGCAACACACCTGGTACTTTACGACGCAAACAATGTTATTTAATGCAACACTGAATGAGAATGGTAATTGTATTTCCTGATAGATGACCTTCAATGGTTGGCCTTGACTGGCACAGGCTCAACAACAGCGCGCGCGTGAGATCATCAACATCACCAAGATTCTGGAAAAAACTTAACTTTGTTCTTCTTCAGGCTGGAATTATTACTCTCGTGTTTCAAAATACCAATCTGCTTCTGCGCATCTCGTAGGTATGGAAAGAACACTAGGCTAAAATGATAGTCAGATTTTTAAAGCGCTATGTGAGCTCCTTTGAAATTTCATACACTTTCTACGACCGCGATAAAAAAAGAATACGGCTTACCATTTGAAATAATCTGATTTGATACATTCACATGACTTTCTCGCCCTCTATCGTTTAATAGTGGGTATACAGCTTATTCTTATTCGAGCTTATTTCTATCTACTACATTTTAATCCAAATAAACCTTTACAGAAATAGCTACATTACGCATTTCGTTATAGAGAACAGCGATAGTCAAATGTTTAACAACTGAACGCTATATGCTGGCCTTAAAATTCCATACTGTTTCCATGACATCGCGAGAAATAACTGAATGTTGACACGACTTTAAAAAAATCTGATGTGTTACACTCACATGACTTTCTCTACTCTTGTACAAACTATTTATACAAACGCTTATTCTCCATCTACTTCATGTTAATCGAGATAAACATTTGCAGACTCTATCTTATTGCTAATTTTCTTGTAGATGTAAGGGGAATATATTTTTACAAGGGCAATTAGAAATACAGTAGCCTTTAAGCACATACATATCTCTTAATAACTGGTTGCCAGATGCAGCACCATTCCCTTTCCCACAGATTAATACGCGTTGCATATCCAAGACAAAAAATGAATAACGAATTCCCATTTCAGAAAATAAGTATTGAAAAATTTAAGGGAATAACAAGCAATATCTCGAAAATGGTTCACTGAACAAAAAAATGTATATGACATAAATTGTGTATTTTAAGGCGATCTACATTTTTTGTGTATTAAAATTTTGTCTATCTCTTATGCTTTACCAGTTATGCAAAAGTCGTTCACAATGAAGAATACTTTTGGAGACATTCCCAGGAAATTCAAGATATACATTTTATTTGTCATAAAAATATCTTAAACATATGATATTTTAATCAAAATCGTTAGAGCCATTTTTGAGAAAATTAAACTTTTGAAAAACGTTCCATGTAAAGGGTAGTCTGGGGTGGGGGGATTTTCTTGAAAACCATCGTGTCGCATCTCTGGAAGATACTGAACCTAAATACCAAGTTTGGTGTTTATTCGACTGTTCGTTTCTGAGTTATGTTGTTCACAGACACACACACACACACAGACACACACACACACACACACACAGACACACACACACACACACACACACAAGGACATGTTTCCAAAAATACTTTTTTGGATTCAGGAGGCCTCAAAACATGTATTTCCGGTAAAATCTTGGTATCAATTTTTTGGGTGGAATACAATACTTCCCCTACTTACTATACGTAGTAGAGAAAGTAAAAAAATCTGATTGGTTACTGTCACATGACTTTCTCCACTGTTGTACAAAGTATTTTTACAAACGCTTATTCTCCATCTACTTCATGTTAATCGAGATAAACATTTGCAGACTCTATCTTATTGCTAATTTTCTTGTAGATGTAAGGGGAATATATATTTACAAGGGCAATTTGGAAATACAGTAGCCTTTAAGCACATACATATCTCTTAATAGCTGGTTGCTAGGTGCAGCACCATTCCCTTTGCCACAGATTAATACTCTTTGCATATACAAGATAAAAAAATGAATAACGGATTCCCATTTGAGAAAATAAGTATTGAAAAATTTAAGGGAATAACAAGCAATATCTCGAAAATGGTTCACTCAACAATAAAAATGTATATGACATAAATTGTGTATTTTAATGCGATCTACATTTTTTGTGTAGTAAAATTTTGTTTATCTCTTATGGTTTACCAGTTATGTAAAAGTCGTTCACAATGAAGAATACTTTTGGAGACATTCCCAGAAAATTCGAGATATACATTTCATTTGTCATGAAAATATCTTAAAGATATGATATTTTAATCAAAATCGTTAGAGCATTTTTGAGAAAATTAAGATTTTTGAAAAATGTAAAATTTGGTATCAAATTTTTGGGTGGAATACAATACTTCTCCTACGTACTATACGTAGTAGAGAAAGTAAAAAAACCTGATGTGTTACATTCACATGATGTTCTCTGCCCTCTATAGCTTATTAGTGGGTATTCAAATTATTCTTCTGAAAGTTTATTTTCCTATCTACTTCATTTTAATGCAAATAAATCTTTACAGAAACAGCTACATTACACATTTCGTTATAGATACAAAGAGAACAGCGATAGTCAAATGTTTAACAACTGGACGCTATATGCTGGCCTTAAAATTCCATACTGTTTCCATGACATCGCGAGAAACAACTGAATGTTGACACGACTTTAAAGAATGAAGTAATGAAGAGTTCGAGCCTTTAATAACGTATATCTCAGAAATGACTTATTTGAAATAAATTGCGTGTTTTAAAGAGATCTACGTTTCGTCTATCACGTAACGTTTACCAGTTATATAAAATTCCTTGCACTGAAGAGGACTGCACAGGCTATTTCCAGAAAATTCAAGATATACATGTTATTTGTTATGAAATATTTTTAATTTTAATCAAAACCGTTAAAACCACTTTTTAGAAAATATATTTTTTTTAACCGTATACCATGTAAACGGTAGTCTGGGGTGGCGAATTTTCTTGAAAATCTTCGTGTCGCATCCTTGGAAGGTACTGAACTTAAATACCAAGTTTGATACTTATGTGATTGTTCTTTTTTGAAATTATGTTGGTCACAGTCACGCAGACAACACACCCAGGCATTTCTAAGATTTTTTTTCTCAGGAGGCCCCAAAACGTGTACTTCCGGTGAAATCTCAGTATTGAATTTTTGGGTGGACATCTTCTCTACCTGTTATGTATGTGGTAAAGAAGGCCATGTGAATGTATCACATCAAAAGTTTTTCTTCTCTTATTTAGATGCATGAAGAATTTCTAGAAAATGTTGGGTTACTATAGCAACAGATCTCTCTCCACTTGATGGGATATTGTTACGATGCATGCTGATGTGGAAGATATAAAATGAGGATCAGAGAACACGTTTCTCCGACTTGCTCTCTGCCAGATGTAAATGGGAAACACCGTATTAAATGATTAGATTTGTTACAGTAGTTGTGTAAATTGTGGAAAAAAATTATTTAAAAA
The DNA here is from genome assembly GCA_030765065.1 of Deroplatys truncata. Lineage (NCBI taxonomy): Eukaryota > Metazoa > Arthropoda > Insecta > Mantodea > Mantidae > Deroplatys > Deroplatys truncata. The sequence goes on along the minus strand of CM060987.1, from coordinate 9,327,026 downwards.
GTTTACAATTAAACCGTTTCCATATGTCACACTTGTACAATAATGGCTGAAATTATTGTCTTTTTAGTAAAGATTTGTTTTCAAAACATTAAATTGCAAGTTTCAGAGCATTTTTAATTTCTCTACCGCTTACATAGTCGGCAGAGAAGGTATTGCGTTTCACCCAAAAATTTGATACCCAGATTTCATCAGAAATACATGTTTTGAGGGCCCCTGTCTCCACATAAAGCATTCTTGAAAACATGTCCCTGTGTGTGTCTGTGAACAGCATAAATCAAAAAGAAAAAGTGATATAAACACCAAACTTGGTATTTAAGTGGGCATCTTCCAAAGATGCGACACGAAGATTTTTAAGAAACTCCCCCCACCCAGACTATCCTTTACATTTTTCGAAAATTTTTATTTTTTTTAATATAGCATACATTAAAGATATTTATATGAGGAATAAAATGTATATCTTGATTTTTCAGGGGACAGCCTATGAAGTCCTCTTCGTTCGGAAGGAATTTTGTATAATCTTGTATAACTGCTAAACGTTAAGTGATAGACGAAAACGTACAAAAATAAATAGAGATCCCTTTAAAACGCACAGTTTATTTAAAGCAAGTTTTCTGTGGCACAAGCCGTTTCTGAGATTTCCCTTATAAAATGTTCGAATTGTTCAATACTTACTCTTTTCAAGTCCCATCGATTTCAGTTGTTTCTCGTGATGTCATGGAAACAGTATGGAATTTTAAGGCCAGCATATAGCGTAGAGTTGTTAAACATTTGACTATCGCTGTTCTCTATAACGAAATGTGTAATGTAGCTGTTTCTGTAAAGGTTTATTTGGATTAGATGTAGTAGATATAAGAATAAGCGTTAATAAGAATAGTCTGTATACCCACTAATAAAGATGGAGAGTAGAGAAGGTCATGTGAATGTATCACAGTTGATTTTATTTACATAATTCGTTACTTATGAAAGAGCCTGTACGTATGTTGACAGTTATGCAGTATTGCCTTCAGCAGCACGGATGAAGCTGTTGTGTTTTATGGGTACTTCATTAACTATTATACGTGTTACGTAAGACGAGATTTACACGCCACAATGTTTACAAGCTGCTCATTATTTTAATGCAGAGGTGTTCTTTCTTTATTTAATATACCTGTCTTAGCCTATGTGACACGCGTAGCTTTTTAAATAATCTAATTAATACAATTCATTTCCTTATATTCAAACAAAACCATCGGACGGAACGTCTGACTTCCTTAGCCTCCCCAGACAGACTCCCTAGTTCTGGAAGCGCTGCAGTCTGTAAGTAACCAGTCGGAATGTTCGAGTAACTTTTTACTTTCTCTACTACGTATAGCAAGTAGGGGAAGTGTTGCATTCCACCCAAAAATTCAATACCGAGATTTCACCGGAAATACATGTTTTGAGACCCCCTGAATACAAAAAAAAGCATTTTTGGAAACATGTCCATGTGTCTGTCTGTGAACAGCATAACTCAGAAACGAACAGTCGGATAAGCACCAAACTTGGTATTTAGGTTCAGTATCATCCAGAGATGCGACACGAAGGTTTTCAAGAAAATCCCCCCACCCCAGATTACCTTTACATGCAACATTTTTCGAAATTTTTAATTTTCTCAAAAATGGCTCTAACGATTTTGATTAAAATATCATATGTTTAAGATATTTTCATGACAAATGAAATGTATATCTCGAATTTTCTGGGAATGTCTCCAAAAGTATTCTTCATTGTGAACGACTTTTGCATAACTGGTATACCATAAGAGATAGACAAAATTTTACTACACAAAAAATGTAGATCGCGTTAAAATACACAATTTCTGTCATGTACATTGTTTTGTTGAGTGAACCATTTTCGAGCTATTGCTTGTTATTCCCTTAAATTTTTCAATACTGATACTTTTTCTCAAATTCGTTATTCATTTTTTTTTGTCCTGGTAATGCAAAGAGAATGGAATGCTCCACATAGCAACCAGCTCTTAAAATATTTGACCATCGCTTAAAACCTACCATATTCCCCTTGCATCTACAAGAAAATTAGCAATAAGACTAACATCTCGATTAACATGCAGCATATGGAGAATAAGCGTTTGTAAAAATAGTTTGTACAAGAGTAGAGAAAGTCATGTGAGTGTAACACATCAGATTTTTTTTACATAATTATAACCGAGCGACTTGGCTCTTTGGTAAAATTTAAGGCTCAGATTCGGGAGATTCCATCACCCGCCCACTCTGACTTGGGTTTTTCGTGGTTTTCTCTGGTCGGTAGGCGAATGCTGTGGTGGTTTATTATATACCACGATTTTCTTTCCTTCGTTTACCTTTCATTCCGTTTCTTTCTCATGTTTCAGGTATGATTCTAGGTTTCGTGGCGTATGGCGTTTCCGGGCAGATGGTGCGGATGCTTGGTCCGTGTACGCAAGAGAGCTTCCTGGTTCGACGGATCATTCATCGCCCTCTCTGGTTACTTCCAGTAGTGGGACGGGTCTCTGGGCCACCAGGAACTGTTACGGAATTTCACGAGTTTCTGTGGCCTGTGGTTCCTTCACCTCAACCATTCCTCCTGAGGGATGGCAGCCGTAATAGATCTCTGTAGATCGCAGTGTCCCCCTCCCTATACACATAATGATAACAGGTGATATTTAAACCTTGTACTTTCTCTTTGTCTCCGTAGTTATTCAATAACGTATAGGCTGTAGTTGTAGTTTGAAAAAGAGGTGGGTTTTATGGCCAAGCACTGCGACCTAAGATCTATTGCGCATCCCCCCTTTCATCAGTTAAGTACTCTGTTGCTCGTTATGAACTTCACCAGACTTTCGATAGTTCATCTATCTTTAGAAACTGATTGCCAAAAATACTTGCTATTTGTTTCGCAAGAGCAGGGCAATCACCTAGCAGTCTAATCTCCTCCTAGGCATCTACTACAGATAGATTAAACAATCCCATTCTGTATAGATTAAACTTTAGGGCACAGTGTCCTGTAATGAATCCTGTTGCCCATGCAAGCCTTCTTCTACTAAGACGGCGCAGGTACTTTGCCCTGCTGTTATCCAGGTCTGTAATAAACAGCTTCGAATGTCTGCAACCCTCAATAGAGTTCCAGTAGTTCTTGTGTTCTGCTTGAGCCCAGCACTTAATAGCCTGTTTCACCCCCAGTGCAGGCTCCGGACCCAAAAATGGGATTTCGCTGCCAATTTTTTCTGCTTCATCTGCTTTCTCATTGCCTGGTATACCTGTGTAGGCTACATAGTTTTCAAATAATACATAAACCCTTGGCATATAAAACGAAATAGAGGTGAAACTGTGAATATCACGATTCACCACTCCCCGGCCACCAAGTTAACCTCTTTGGAAAGACGTATATCCTGCGACCATTGAGAAAAGTAGTATTCTCAATTGTTAATTATAAAATATGGGTTCAGTGATTTCTAATCTTGACGATTTTCTCTCTTTACACAATTATTTAGCACGTCCTGCTAACGAACTTGATTACAACATAAATACAAAGGAAATAAAGCAAAACTTTCTTACACGAGGGTCATAAAATATTTTAGCATGGTATCGCAGCGTTACAAGATATTCGATTCTGTTTTGTTTTACTGTGTCTTCGTGACTATATCTCACTTGCAATTAAATATCCGCGGCATTTGTCTTGTTTTACATGCATTTTCTATGGAGTAACAACTATTTTTACTTCCTCTATCACCTAGTATAGAGAAGGTATTGTATTCCACCCAAAAAGGTTCGATCTAAGATTTCACCTGTTTTGAGGTCCTAGAATTAAAAACATGCTTTTTAGAAAAGGTCCGTGTGTGAAACGTCAGCTAAATACCAAACTTACCTTATAAAGATCAGCACGAAAACTTTCAAGAAAACCCCCGCTACCCTAAACTACCCTATACATGGAACTTTTATCGAAATTTTTGATTTTCTAAAAAATGGGTCTTAACGATTTTGGTTAAAATGCCATATATGAAAGATATTTACATGACAAATAAAATGTATATATTGAATTTAAGAAATGTAGATCTCTTCACAACACACAATTTATTTCAAATAAGCTTTTTGTGGCATAAACCATTTCTGAGATATCCGTTATTAACGGTTCCAATCTTGGTTATTCTCTTAAGTCGTGTCAACATTCACTTGTTTCTCGCGATGTCATGGAAACAGTATGGAATTTTAAGGCCAGCATATAGCGTCCAGTTGTTAAACATTTGACTATCGCTGTATCTATAACGTAGCTAAACGTTTATCTCAATTAAATTGAAGTAGGTAGAAATATAAACTTTCGTAAGGATAAACGATAGAGGATAGAGAAAATCATGTGAATGTAACACGTCAGATTTTTCCTACTCAATGTCATTCTCAAGTCATATTCAAGTACAAGGGCTTTGCAAACACTTTTTAGTCTTTCAGTGATTTATGAAATGATATTAGTGTTTTACAGATCATGTCCGTCAGGAAGATTACGATTTTTCTCTGGTCAACGGATTATGAAAATGGGTTGAATGGTTTTTGAGATTACCCTACATACAGAAGCACACACAAATTTTCTATCTTTATGATATTAATATAGGCAGATGACTGTATTTATGGAGGGTATGTATTTTAAAGTAAGTTTGCTGAAGTTCAAATAAACAGTATGCGATGCTTAAAGCTGAACATCCTTGAGTTGATTAATTACTAGACCTCGGATTTTAGGATAAATTCGTATTTTTTATGTGTAGGTACCAATAAACTAGAAATAATTAAATATCTTTACGTTTCATATAGAATATAAAAATATGGAAGGTGTTTTGTGATGCCTATTTTACCGTTTGTGTTGTGTAATTAATTTTTTCGTGCAGTAATAAAAGAAAAAGCGTTGATATCATGGGTCGATCTCCGTTGTGTAGCGGTTACCATGCTAGCCTCTAGTTCCCGAGGTCGCGGGTTTTTCTTTCGGACGTAAAAATCCTTAACATGGCTTCCTTTGGAAGGGAAGTAAAGCCGGTGGTCCCGTGTCGTAGATTTAGGGCACGTAAAAGAACCTCAAGCCTGATAAAAGGCCTCTGAACAAAATTACCGGTCTTTCACGCCCAGTATAGAATGGGACGCTAAGGACCATAGTAGTTATAGAGCGTCCATAAGTAAAACTCAATTTCGTTGATATCATCGGATTAGTTTCATTAAAATTTTGCAATAGTTTGCTTATAAGAACGACACTTTCCGGGGAAAAGACCGGTTTAATTTAACGCTTTAGCATGTAGATTCATTTGTTTTCCAGAAGGAGAAACAGAACGCATGCTCCCTCTAGGTTCTCTCTGTCATCCTTTGGTATTGGTCAGAGACTGCAGTACGGCAGAACTCCCTTTCAAATTGTGTATTTACCATAATTACTTGACTCTCACACCTCGTCCCCTTCATTAACACGAACACATTTGCAAGATTTCTCCGTGTTTTCTATGTTGATATTCAAATGTGTTTCAAGCAGTTCTTTTACATTGCCATTGTTAGCGATCTATTCTGTTTTGCACCCTTTTGGGGGTGGCTCCATGTCAGCTATAGAACAATGATATATCTGTAGTGTTTGGTGCATTTCCACAGCGATCTATTTAATTATTTTTGAGAGGGCTTTTCTAGCTTTATAAGTTCACACATTTTAAATCCATAAACTCTGATGTTTAGTGGAAACCGTATTTTTAGTCACTGAAACTGAGTCTTTACTGTATATTTTTACTTTATCTATTACGTATAGTAAGTAGGCGAAGTATTGCATTCCACCCAAAAATTTTATACCCAGATTTCACCCGAAATATATGCGATGAGGTGCCTGAATCCAAATAAAGCGCTTTTGGAAATATGTCCGTATGTGTGTTTGGGAACAGCACAACTCAAAAACGAAAAGTTGGAAAAATACCAAACTGGGTACTTGATTTTACTATCTTCAACTATGTGACACGAATATTTTCAAAAAAATCCTACACCCCAGACTACATGGAACATTTTTCGAAATTTCTTATTTTCTCAAAAATGGCTCTAATGATTTGGATTAAAACATCATATGTTTAAGACACTTTCATGAAAAATGAAATGTATATCTTGAATTTTATGGGAATGTCCCCAAAAGTCGTCTTCATTCTGAATGACTTTCGTATAACTGGTAAACCGTAAGAGATAGACAAAATGTTGGTACATAAACAATGTAGAGCTCGTTAAAACACAGAATTTATGACATATACATTTTGTTTGTGGAGTGAACCATTTCCGAGATATTCCTTGTTATTTGTTTGGATTTTCCAATACTTATACTTCTCAAATGAGAATTCGTTATTCGTTTTTTATGTCCTGGACACACAAAGAGAATGGAATACTCCACATAGCAACCAGCTGTTAAAACATTTGACTATCGCTTAAAGTCTACCATATTCCCCTTGCATCTACAAGAAAATTAGCAATAAGACAGTTGCTGCAAATGTTTATCTCGATTAACAGAAAGTATGTGGAGAGTAAGCGTTTGTACAAGAGTATAGAAAGTCATGTGAGTGCAACACATTTTTTTTTTATTTTGAGATATTGGCGCCATATTTTAGAGCATAGCATGTACTTTCAAAGAATATATTTACACTGAGGGAAAGCGTGTTCAGTTCAGAGATATTGGTTGAAAAAAATCGGTAACATGTCATGTCCACGCAAACAACGGAAAAACTTGACAAGTCCATGGTACACAAAAATAATAATGCTATATTTGGATTGGTTCTTTTCGTCAATGTTGTCAGTCAAGATGTTTAATCTTGTTCTGTGATTTCAATGTGTCTTTATAGTGAGCAGGATAGAAGAAAACATGTAAACCGGCATCTTACAAAAACACGAAACAAGTATGGGTGGTTAAAGGATGTAGCAAGGAAATTAAAATACTACAGGCATGAAACTGGACCACCATGCCATTGCCAACGTAAATGTTTTGATCTTATCCCTGAGAAAACATAAGACAAATAATTCAATATATGGATGATATGAAATCTCGAGATGAAACTAACTTATTCCTTGATGGACTTGTGCCAATCATCCCTGTTCAGCGTCAGAGACTGCGTAAAAATGAAGGTGAAGCAAATTTTAGAGATGTCACATATAACTACAGAGTTAGACTGATTCCTGAAAATACATGATGCAGAGAGGAAAATGTTGTCTGCAAGAAGACATTTACGAGGGGCACTATTTATATTTTGAGCCTAATAATTAAAACAAAGTAATTTCTGATTGAAAACTGCTTTACAGTTTTTAAAAATATTCTCCTTTATGAATCAATACACTTTTACATCCATTTGAACCATTTATCAAAGCATTTATTCCATTCTTCTTGAGACACCTCCAAAACATGATTTTTGAAGGCATCAACGGCTTCTTCTGCCAACGAAAATCGTTGTCCACGCAATTTATTCTTGATGTTCGGAAACAAAAAGAAGTCATTGGGTGCTAAATCACGACTGTAACGCGGATGACCCATCAATTCGATTTTTCAGCCTTCAAATACTCTGTTGTTAGACGAGATGTGTGTGCGCTCGCATTGTCTTGATGAAGAACGATCCTACGGTTCTTGTTGGTTTTCCTTTCTTCACCGAAGACTTCCGGTAAACAAATGGTTGTATACCATTCGGCATTGACCGTTTTACGTTCCTCTAAAGGCACTGTTGCCACATGGCCAGTTTTGCTGAAAAAGCAGGCGGCCATTTGCTTCGAAGTGCTTCAGGTGCGAACAACTTTTGTTGGATTTGCATCATCTTGAAACAGTCGACTGCTGTTTACGTTCCGGCTCATACGCATAGAGCCATGATTCGTCACCTGTTACAATCTTATATACGTCTTTTGAGGCACCGCCATTGTATTTCTTGAGCATTTTTGTACACCAATTGACACGAGCATCTTTTTGAGATTGCGTCAAATTAAGTGGGATCCAACGAGAGCAATCCTTTTTCAGGGCTAAATAATCATGGAATATTTTATATATGCTGGTAGAACTAATGTCTAGAGTTGCCCTCATCTCACAATATGTCGCATGACGATCATTCATTATTAGTTTTTGCACAGAATCAATGTTTTCTGGCACAACAACTGATTTTGGACGACCTTCACGAACTTCACCATTGAGCGAACGGCGGCCACGATTAAATTCGTTATACCAGCGTTTCACAGTGACAAAGGATGGAACTTCGTCGCCAAATGTGGAAGTTAGTTGATCGATGCACTCTTGTCTTGATAATCCACGTCGAAAATCGTAATAAATCATTTCACGAACATTTTCACTAGTTAATTCCATGTTTTTATTGACACACAATTTTCAAGTTAGTGTAAACAAAACAAATAACGCTCTATTGACAAAATGTTTGAAGTAGATTATGGTCAAAAATGTCAAACTTTCCATTGGAACCGTCAAATGACACCTACAACGTTTAGGATTGCCAAGACTCAAAATATAAATAGTGCCCCTTGTATTTCTATCCATAGTATCAGCAGAGGCAAAATTAGTTACATCTTATCTCAGCTGAAAAATATAGGCATACTTCCGAAGTATAGAAGAGGCAAACACCTGAACAAGCCAAACAAAATAAGTGAAATAATGAAGGTGGCTGTACATCATCACATGAAATCGTTTCAACGCAGGGAGATCCACTCATTTTAAAGGATTCCTTGAAGAGCTAAACGTTTCTAAGATGTTTAAAGAGATGCATCCTGGGTTAAACATCTGCTACGAAAGTTATCTACTATTTTCAACAATGACTTTAATGTTGATTTTGGCTATCCCCGAACTGATGTTCTTGTGATGTGTATGTATGCAATGAGTAAGAAGTCATTTGAAGCTAAAATTAAGGAAGGAAAGCTAACAGACGAAGAGAAACAGCCAGAATTACAGTATATTGAAGTGGAACATACGAGGGCAGTCCCACAAGTACCCGACCTGACGTATATATATAGCGGTTGTTGTTTCAAACAAATGACTGTGGTAGGAAGCACCAACCTTATAAAGCTTAAGCTTGACGATGCTACGGTGTTTAGTAATTGTTTGGCAGCCATTAATACTGAACTCTCTCAGCAAATTTGTAAACATGGATTAAACTGGTCATCGTTATGTGATACAATACTTTCATTTGAAAGCTCTTAGCCCAACTAATATTAAAGCTGAGCTAGATTCTACTCTGGGGGAGTCTGCTCCTTCGTTTACAACAGTAAAATATTGGGTGGCAGAGTTTAAGCGAGGCCGTACGAGCTGCCAAGACGAACATCGCAGTGGTCTACCGAATGAGGTGACCACGCCAGAAATTGTGAAGAAAATCCACAAAATGGTATTGGATGGCCGTCAACTGAAAGTGCGCGAGCTAGCAGACATCGTAGGCATTTCAAAAAGTGCTGTACACCACATACTAACTGAAAATTTAGACATGAGAAAGCTGTGCGCAAGATGGGTGCCGCGTTTACTCAGAATGGAACAAAAACAGCAACATGAGGATGTTTCAGTCGAGTGTTTGACGATGTTTCGCTGCATTAAAGCCGAGTTTTTGCGTCGATTCATAACCATGGATGAAACCATCACTTCACACCTAAGACGAAGGAACAATCAAAACAGTGGATTGAAAGGGAAGAATCGGCTCCAAAGAAGGCGAAGACAGTTCCATCTACAGGCAAGGTCATGGCGTCAATTTTTGGGATGCGCGTGGGATAATTTTCATTGATTATCTTCAAAAAGGAAAAGGAGCGTTTCAATTATGGAATCAAGGAGAAACGGCCGCATTTAGTTGAAAAGAAAGTTCTGTATCATCAAGGCAATGCACCAGTTCACACATCCATTATCGCCATTGGCAAAATCAATGAGTTAAAGTTCGAATTGCTTCCTCATGCACCCTATTCGCCAGGCTTAGCCCCCTCTGGTAATTTTCTGTTTCCAAAGTTGAAGAAATGGCTTGGTGGTAAAAGATTTGCCAACAATCAAGAGGTGGAGCTGCAGTTGATGACTATTTTGCAGAACTCGACGGTTCTCACTATAAACAGGGTATCGAAGCTAGTGAACATCGCTGGGAAAAGTGTATCGAGGAGACTATGTAGAGAAATAAACATGTTTTTGTGTTTTCTTTGTTAGGTCGGGTACTTCTGGGACACAGCCCTAGTACAAAAGAATCTATTAGAATGGATCTTTTTAAGAACGTTCAGTGTCTACTACAAGAGGCAACTTTGTGTTTATGCCTTTAATATTCATGTCTTATCAAATGGAAAGAGGATTTTTACATGCACCCAGAAACAGTTGGACGCAAAGGAAGTGATGAAGTTTGTTCACTTCGTCTACAGCTACCTAGAACCAGAAGTGAATGAACTGGAAATATCTTGCGACTCCTGTGGAGCGCAGAACATAAATGCAACAACCGTAAGATTTTTTCATCGTATGGTGCTCAAGCTGAAGAAACTGAAGCTTTCCCATTCGCGGGGACTCACACCTGGAGTGTGACAAGGACAGGAACTTGTAAATTCGAAGGCTAGAGCTGAAGTTCCTCACGATTGGGTAGAAATGTAAGACAATCGACAGTGAACCCTATGCCATCTCAGTTGTGGAGCTGGAGCAGATGAACAAGAACTGGACCCTACATCTGGATAAACAATACAAGAGAAAGCTATGAGTCGTCCAGTGAGGGAGGTAAAAGTGAATGGCTGTTCATTGCTGGTGAAGTACAGAGCTCTCTACACAACAGCAGCAGTACCTAGACCACACAACAGAAGGGGAGTTCTACCTGCCTGATCAGTTATATGGAGGTAGGAAAGTAAAGTACAGAGAGAGCCAAAAACTACGAACCAGCTGCGCGGTGTTTTTCCTGTCCGCGTCTCAGCGCTCGTTGCCGTCTGCCGCTATCATAGAAAGGCATGGATGAAACCATACAACATTTTAAAAACTACTTTTAAAGGCTTTACTTACCAACTTTATAAAACGAGATGCTGAAACTGGCCACCGTCGTCCGTAAATTTTGGCACCTCTTTAGGAAACTATCCATCACTCGCCGTAGTTCACGTTGAGAAATGCTGGCAATTTCCTGGCGGATATTTTGTTTTAATTCTTCCATGGTGTGTGAGTTCATCTTGTACACTTTATGTTTTAACTTACCCCAGAGCTAGAATTAGCAGGGGATTGGGCCGGTGGACTGAGGGGGCCACAACTCTACTAATAATTCTGTCCTCAAACGCACTTTCAACTGTTCTCATCGAAATATTGGCCGTATGAGCTGTTGCAGAGTCTTGTTGAAAAAACGAAACATCACGCTCCCTGGCTTTTAATTCTCTAAAAAGGGGGGGGGGCAAAATTGTATTCACATATGTACGGGCGTCAACTGTTGACTCGAAAAAATTTGGCGCTCTAAAACTTTCTCCGCTCATGGCGCGATTATTTTCATGAAGCGGTATTCATAAACAATATTACCGGCTCTGCGGTGTTTTTCCCTGGGCGTGTGGAAATATGATAACGCACTGCTGCTATAAACAAAGTCACGCTGTTGACGTGGTTTTGCTCTGCAGTGTGAAGTGCAGTATTGAGTTGCCGGTGATGTGATGTAGTTCAGTTATTATGCCTTCGTATATGTTTTCTACTGCGCAGCCTGTATTTATTTATGATTCGTATGTGTTAACTTAGCTCGCCAAGTGGAAGCACAATTTGCAGAAAGATTTCCGGGGAAAAAGTTCCAGGCCGTACAACAATTAATGAACTTTACAATAAATTTCAGGCCACAGGAAGTGTTCAGGCTAAGAAATCTAAAAAACGGCGAAAGAATTATAGGGCCAATTTTTTTCCTGTCAATAGTTGAAGCCCGTGCATATGTAAATACAATTTTGATCCCTGTTTTTAGAGAATTAACAGACAGGGAGCGTGATTTGCCTTTCTTCAACAAGACTCTGCAACAGCTCATACGGAAAATATTCCGATGAGAACAATTGAAAGTGTGTTTGAGAACAGAATTATTAGTAGAGATTTGTGGCCCCCTCGGTCCACCCGACCTAACCCCCTACGATTTGTATCTCTGGGGTAGCTTAAAACACAAAGTGTACAAGACAAACCCACACACCCTGAAAGAATTAAAACTAAATATCCGCCAGGAAATTGCCAACATTTCTCAACGTGAACTACGGCGAGTGATGGATAGTTTCCTAAAGAGGTGCCAAAAATGTATGGACAACGACGGTGGCCAGTTTCAGCATTTCCTTTCCTAAAGTTGGTAAGTAAAGTCTTTAAAAGTAGTTTTAAAAATGTTGTATGGTTTCATCCGCGCCTTTCTGTGATAGCGGCAGACGGCAACGAGCACCGAGGACGCGGACAGGGAAAACGCCGCGCTGCCGGTTCGTAGTTTTTTGGCTCGCTGTGTATTATCAGTACAATAGTAACATACAAGTTTATTAATAACAGTAGAATTACACAAATTCCACGCTTTGCATTAGCAATGCTCATATTATAGCGTGTTTTCGTATTTGTATATTATTAAATTATTAATAAGAATGTTCTTTCTGATAGGCTTTCAAGATAATATATTATATCCATTGAGAAACATCGAGGTTCTGCAGCAGAGAAAATGTTGAATACTTCCCTTTCCCACATCTGTATTGTGTCGCGATAAAACGTTTTTCATTTTTAAGTATATGGTTAAAATTACATTATTGTCTTTTAATACATAAGTTGTTACCAAAAGGATTATATAACGTATGTGTTTATATGGAAGAACGTGATATATCCTGGAGTTGACAAGCTTTTCCATTTGAAAATTGGCAGTTACTTTTTCTCGTTTGTAAATACTCTTCAATTTCTGTTATTATTACATATGATTCTAAATATATTCATTTAATAAATTCTGTAACATGTAAAAGTCCCTTATATAATGTTGCTGAGTTTTGAAAGTTTAAAATTCATCTCCTGAACAGTCTAGTTTTGGCGCTATTCATGTTTTTTCCCTCGAACCTTCATTTGTAATGTCAATGAGCAATATCGTTCATATGATATTCTTCTTTAAGAGTAAAGTACAGAATGATTTAAGGTGATGAATCTGTAAAATTTGACAGAAAACATTACATTTTTCATAATACAATAATATTAATTCGAACTTTAAGATAACGCTGATTAAGCTAAAGGCTGCCAGATAAAACATCACTGCTGGTGGAGGCGTGGTTTTTACTTTCTCTACTACATATAGTAAGTAGGGGAAGTATTGTATTCCACCCAAAAATTTGATACCGAGATTTTACCGGAAATACATGTTTTGAGACCCCTGAATCAAATTTTTTTTTTTGGAAACATGTCAGTCTGTGTGTCTGTCTGTGTGTGTGTGTGTGTGTGTGTGTGTGTGTGTGTGTGTCTGTCAGCATAACTCAGAAACGAACAGTCGAATAAACACCAAACTTGGTATTTAGGTTCAGTATCTTCCAGGGATGCGACACGAAGGTTTACAAGAAAAGCCCCATACCCAAGATTACCTTTTACATGGAACATTTTTCGGAAATTTTAATTTTCTCAAAAATGGCTCTAACGATTTTGATTAAAATATCATATGTTTAAGATATTTTCATGACAAATAAAATGTATATCTTGAATTTTCTGGGAATGTCTCCAAAAGTATTCTTCATTGTGAACGACTTTTGTATAACTGATAAACCATAAGAGACAGACAAAATGTTACTACACAAAAAATGTAGATCGCGTTAAAATACGCAATTTAGGTCATATACATTTTTTTGAGTGAACCATTTTCGAGATATTGCTTGTTATTCCCTTAAATTTTTCAATACGTCTTTTCTCAAATGGGAATTCGTTATTCATTTTTTTTGTCTTGGATATGCAGAGTATTAATCTGTGGGAAAGGGAATGGTGCTGCACCTAGCAACCAGTTATTAAGAGATATGTATGTGCTTAAAGGCTACTGTATTTCTATATTGCCCTTGTAAATATATATTCCCCTTACATCTACAAGAAAATTAGCAATAAGATAGAGTCTGCAAATGTTTATCTCGATTAACATGAAGCATATGGAGAATAAGCGTTTGTAAAAATAGTTTGTACAAGAGTAGAGAAAGTCATGTGAGTGTAACACATCAGATTTTTAGCTTATTAATAGCCACGCCCAACATTAAACTCTGTTTTCCTGCAAACGTTTCTTCAGCATTTTCCATACTCAAAATGCTCCACAAGGTGCAATTTTTACTAATTCGTTTCAAAATATTTGTAGTGGCCCTCAAGAGTACATTAAAGATAATAACCATATACTTTTTTAAAAATAATGTTCTAATTTTCAGAAATGAGTTATTAACTTTTTAAAATTCAAGAATTTTGTGGAGTACAAATAGTAATAATTTTTGTACAGTAATTAGGGGTTTATATAAAGCATGTGATACGTTACATTTTTTTTGTAAACGCATATACTGCAAACTTGGATATTTTTTATGGGAATGTTTTTAAAAATGCATCGTGAAGCATGAACTTTCAACATCGTGAACTTTGCCCGCTTCTAATGTTATTATGTCGTAGTTCGTTCTGCTATCTCGGCGCCAGCTGCTCCAGTGGTAGGGGTATGAGTACTTTCAGGGTATGCATGAATGTAATGTGAAGGACAACAGTAGTTTAAATTGATTGAGAAATTTAATGTGATCTAACACCTGAGCTATTGAAGCGAGCTGTCGACCGTTTGAGGTGAACCTGCTAACTTCTGGAGTTATCATTTGAAACATTGTTTCCGCAATAAAGAAGCTAGAAGCGTAACCTGCCGTGAGGTCGCTAAAATGTTGCTCGGTATCACCCCCCGCGATAACCGCGAAGTCTTACTCTCACCGCGTCGCTGGGCGCTTGAAATACACACAAATAGTCACAAGTATACAGAGTAAATCTCTGATTTAGATTACTCGCCTTCTTATTATTTAAGCTCCACCTACATTGGAATATTCCCAACAATTATTCCACGCCCGGGCCAATATTCAACTCTTTCTATGCAAGTCTATTGCCTTGTTACTAAGGGACCTGGCTGAACTCTCGGAAATACCTTTCACTTCTCTTTTTCAGAAATGTGGCCTACGTGACTGCAAATCTACTGAACTCATAACCTAACTGCGTTCCATAACTTTTAACGCTAGTGTGTTCTATCCTCTGCTAATACTAATGACTTTCGTTTACATGACCTCCTAATTACCTTCTTTTTTCCGGAGAAATCTCTCAACTCAAGCTAACAACATTATACCTTGATTTAATACACAGATATTATTTGTTGCAATTATTTCTCTATCTTACTGTTATTTCTTTACTTAATTATTTATATTTTCCTGTCAATAATTACGGTATCAATCGTGGGACGATTATTATTAGAACAATGAATTCACACAGTAAAAATGAATATTTAAATAACAATACAAGCTAGGATGTTGAAACATGGCAAAAACATTACTGATATTGAGTATAAAAACTGGGATAAATTACAACAAAATATCTTACATGCTGTGTGTGGATTTTCCAAATGTCACAGGTGCATTACTTTAAACTAGGTGGCGTGAATTCTAACATCAGGGTTGTAGTATACCCACTTATTTTCAACAATATATTTTCTGATTTAAAACTGTCTCAAGACTTATTTTTCTGTCTACTTCATTTTAAACCAAATAAACCTTTACAGAAACAGCTACATTACACATTTCGTTATAGAGAACAGCGATAGTCAAATGTTTAACAACTGAACGCTATATGCTGGCCTTAAAATTCCATACTGTTTCCATGACATCGCGAGAAACAAGTGAATGTTGACACGACTTTGAGAAAATGACCAAGTATTGAACAATTCGAACCTTCAATAACAGATATCTCAGAAATGGCTTACATTTCTTGTATGGTACGTTTTCGTCTATCGCTTAACGTTACCAGTTATACAAAATTCCTTTCGAATGAAGTGGACTTCACAGGCTATTCCCAGAAAATTCAGGATTTACATTTTATTTGGAATGTAAATATCTTTAATATGCGGAATTTTAATCAACATCGTTAGTGGCATTTTTTAGAAAATCAAAAAAATTTCGAAAAATCTTCCGTGTAAAGTGTAGTTTGGGGTGGGGAGATTTTCTTGAGAATCTTTGTGTCGCATCTTTAGAAGGCATTGAACCTAAATGCCATGTTTGATATTTATCCGAATTCTCGTTTTAAAAGTTATGTTGTTCACAGATACACGTACGGACATGTTTTCAAACATGCTTTATTTTGATCCAGGGGGCCTCAAAACATATATTTTCGTTGAAATCAAGTATAGAATGTTTGGGTGAAATGCAATATCTTCTCTACCTGCTATGTACGTGCAAGAGAAAGTAATAAAACAATACACAATTTGTGTAATGGCTGAAAATATTTACCACAAATTGAGAAATTTTTAACCCTCAAAGGTAATTTATTTTATAAATTAAGGGCTCGCTAAAATAACTCCATGCTACACATGCTAAAAGTGGTTTTATTTTGTTGCCTGGAATACAAAATTCTACTCGCAAAATAAAACGCCACTTTCACCACGAGGGCCTCAACTAAGAGATGTCGTGACAATAGCCAAATTACTACGATAGTTGTTAAGTATCATCCTTCAGATGTCGCACGGTAACTGTAGTCACTTGTTTGTGACGATCATGTAAACAAAGCAATGTTAATGCATAAAACTGAAATACGAGATGTGATAAGAGTACTTCGTTTTGAAGGAGTTAGATTCGACATTAAAGCATTCTTCCCGTTTGTTTTGGACGGCTAAAAGGTGGGCTGCTTGGTCGTAGCTGCGATGAGCGCTGAGGGCGTCCTAAAACCGCTATACGACCAACGAGATTCTGACAAAAATTCACAATGTCGTGCCGATTGAAGGTACACAGTTGGCAAACACCTCGATAGGCCGTGTCTAATTTATTTTATACAAAGCTTTGGGCATGAGAATGCTTCCCGCTACATGGTTGTCGCGCTTGTTTTCAACAGACCAAAAACGCATTCGGATGAACATTCCTCTAGAGTGTTTAGACTTGTTTAAACGTAATTCCAGCGAGTTTCTCCGACGTTTCATAACAGTGGATGAAACATGCCAGAGACGAAGGTGCAGTCCAAACAATTGGGTAGCAATAGGCGAAAGTGCAACATAGAAAGCATCTGCAGGAAAAGTCGTGGCGACGGTATTCTCATGGTGTGGTGCTCATAGTCTACCTCCGGAAGGACAGAACCATCAGCAGAAGTATTTCTGTTTCATCAGGATAATGTGTCTTCATACACGTCTGGGATTGTTGCCTCAAAAGTGCATCACCTTCAGTTCCAATACTTCCACACCCAGCATATTCACCGGATTTCGCTCCCAGTGACTACTTTTTGTTCCCAAACCTGAAGAGATATCTGAGTGGATGAAGATTCACATCAGATGATGAGGTTGAAGCTGACACCACGCTTATTTTTACTGAGAATATTAAAATGTTAGAAAGTTGCTGGACTAAATGTTTCGACTTGCAAAGTGAGTTTGTTGAAAAATAAAAGTTTTTAAAATATTATATACTATATCAGTTAATTAGAAAACAACTCTTACCGACATACAAGGCACACAAATAAAACCACTTTTATCGTGTAGCATATAGTATTTTTATAGACAGCGCTCAAATATATAACATATTAGTAATATTATAGTGTTTCCTTAAAATACAGAGAACACGTTTAAAACACTGTTATTAAAACAAGAGAAATGACATTAAAAATGCGAGATGTGAGATGTTTTGTTGATTCGCTAGCAGTTATTTTCAACATGGTTTGCCTTACACCAGGCAATGAAGGGATTAAATGCTACATATATGACATTGCCTTCTGTATTTTTTGGGTAAGTACTTCTAGTGTTATTCTATATGCTGATTCTGTAATTTCACTTCCATTTCAGTTTCTTCTGAATCCACAATTTCCTACATTTAATATACATGTAGGCTATAGTACACGTTTTAGATCAAAGAAAGCAGAAAGCTGCCAATATAACTTATACGTTAACTCCACAACGAATTGCGATATATTGAAGTATGACGATTTGTACTGTGAACAGGTAATGCGAGTGCCATGAGAAAAGACATAAGGAAAAGTAAAACCTAATCAAACCAAATCGAGTTATTAAACATGGGCAAATATGATTAGACTTGAAACCAAAGTTGGTCACAATGAACAATCTGAATACAATGATAGGCTAACATTAAGAAAATTATGTAATATTGGAAATAAAGAAATCTACGCAATAGAATAGTGTTGAAGAATGAATGGACATACACACTGAGTAATTTGCACGAATACACTGTTGTCATCTGACTTCAATTTAGGTCATTAGAAAATACCATTAATTCTATAATATTAATATCGGCACACGGAGCATATTTTATAATTATATATAATTACTACGTTGTTCTTGTGATGTATACGTAAAATTAGCTATAATATTATAACGGAATTTCATATAATGCCACAACCTGGCGGAGGGCGATGGATTTTTTTCGGGCGTAAAAATCCTTCGGAAGGGAAGTAAAGCCGGTGGTCCCGTGTCGTAGATTTACGGCACGTAAAAGAACCTCAAACCTGATAAAGAGGCCTCTGAGCAAAATTACCGATCTTTCACGCTCAATATAGAATGGGACGCTAAGGACCACAGTAGTTAAAGAGCGTCCATAAATAAAACTGAATTTAATTTCTATATTATGCCACCAAAATCTAAAAAGTTTAACACTGCTTACGACTTCCTTCCTTTTTACGTTATTTTGAAATTTGAAATTGCATTGTAATATTTTAAGGAATGTGTCACTACTAGATGATTAAAATAACTTTGAAAAAGAAATAGTGAACCTAAAAATTTGAACTGGTATAAATTTAACATAGAACTACTAAATATATTATGTGTTTCATTTCACACAGTTGCTTTTTAAAACAAATGCCTAACTGATGCTCAGGTCATATTTATTTTTCACACCCTAATTTTCAGGAAAAAATCCTAACTGCTAGCCCGTCAATTTTTCATCTACTTGTAGATCTGCATTTGTTTTTACTTTCTCTACCACGCACAT
Source organism: Deroplatys truncata (assembly GCA_030765065.1). NCBI lineage: Eukaryota > Metazoa > Arthropoda > Insecta > Mantodea > Mantidae > Deroplatys > Deroplatys truncata. The sequence continues at coordinate 9,307,944 of CM060987.1, read as the reverse complement.
AGTAGGTAGAGGAGGTATTGCATTCCACCCAAAAATTGGATACCGACTTTTCACCGGAAATACATGTTTTGAGGGCCCTGAATCCAGAAAAAAACATTTTTAGAAAAAGGTCAGTGTGTGTGTGTGTGTGTCCGTGAACAGTATAACTCAAAAAAATTCACCCACCCCAAAATACCGTTTACATGGAACATTTTTCGAAATTTTTTATTTTCTAAAAAAAATGGCTATAATGATTTTATTAAAATACCACACATTAAAGATATTTACACGAAAAATAAAACATATATCTTGAGTTTTCTGGAAATAGCCTTTGAAACCATCTACATTCGGGACGACTTTTGTATAATCTTGTACAATCGGTAAACTTTAAGGGGTAGACAAAAACGTTCTCAGAAAAAATGTAGAACTCTTTAAAAAAAACACAATTTATTTTAAAAAAATTGTATTGACATTAGTTATTTCCGAGATAGCCGTTATTATTAAACTGCTGTCACTATTCGGTTATTTCTCGCGATATCAAGTATGGAACTTCAAAGTCGACTAGCTTTTTACAACGAAATGCGTAATAAAAGTATTTCTGTAAACGTCTATCTCGATTTACATGAAGTAGATGTAAGGATAGTTTGTAAAAGCTATAAACGACGATGGGTAGAGAAATTCATGTGAGTGCAACACATCAGGTAGGTTTCTAAAGTTTCAGCTGTCAATTTTAAACGCACCGGACAAATTTGCTTGTATTTTGTGAGCGGTTACGTGTGCCCCTATTCCTCTGCTACCCGCACAACATTCCCCTTGCCCCCGAGCCGAGGCTGCCATCACCATCAATGGACGTGCCCTCTTTTCCTCTTGCCCCTTTCCTCCCCGATATTCTCCATCAGTTCAATATCCCTCCACCCACACGGAATCGTGGATTAACCCAGGGTCACAGCCGAGATTTCGTTTTTTATGAAAAAAGGGGGGAGAGAAAGGGATATTGGAAATATACCTTTGAAAGCAATATACTTCTCCTATTTAATTGTAACAGCTTTTCTGTCTAAAAGATGACTTGGACTTGGAAAAAGCGACTTGTATCATTTTGTTTATAAAATAATAGTGAAACACTTGTGTTTATTGTAATTTTTGCAAAATGCATTCATTAATGGGTTTCCTGTTTCATGATTGACAGTTAATTGAAAGGGGAAGCCCCCCCCCCTCCCTGTGTAATTCGTTTAACCATGCGAGGGCGGAGAACGCGTTGGAAAATCGAGAAAAGCGAAGGCGGTTTTCGGTTTCACCGAACATTTGAGAGTATAGAAGCATATCTGGGCGGAGCCAACATTTCCGCGTCCGAGAACACTCGGCACTTGTTGTCCTTGTCCTAGAGGTTCTCCGTCTCCGTCGCACGGGCCGGCGCTGCCATGAATGAACGGTAATGTGGGCAAGACGCTTGCGGGAGCGGGGGGGTATCGAGCGGGGAACGAGGGGTAGACGGTCGAGGTCTATGCTGTACGGCGCATGCGCAAAACCGCTCCCTGTTTACTTGCCAGGGGACTGAGAGAGCGCGCCGCTCGGCAGGCTTGCAGAAAGATATCCAAGGTTTTTCAAACTGGAACGTGGTGTATACCCAAGTTAACTGATGTTTCTAGCATTATATCAGTGATTTTTACTGCGATAGACGTGCCAACCTGTGCGTGTGATTGATGTGCTGGATCAGTGATCGGCTACTGCGAAATGTTCACCTCAAGCAACGTCGTTCTTTGCTTTTGGCGGATGCAAAGAAGAACCTTCAACTGTCGAGCTGCGTCGAAGTGACACAGTGCAGTGTGCGTGTGAAGCGAAGAATTTCATCAAGTGAACATGTTCTATTGTGACTTGACCGCTGGGAGTGACAGAAAATGGTAAAGCCGTCTTTTCTTCTCTTCTTTGCTCCTCGGTGCCTCCTACACCCTACCGAACACTTCTAGCATGGCGGCAAACACTCCTAGACCACCAAACTTTGTATTTTCACTTGTCACACCCATTCCAGCCAGGAATATTAGCTCAGATTTTCTAAAACAATCACCACTGTTTGAATTAGCCCATTTTGGGAGACATATTAGTCAAAAAAAGTGTGTAAAGTGAACTACGCGGTCGCTTTTTGACACTCCGCGTTTAATATTTTTCTTCCTGAAGTTGTTATTTTTGGGGTACCGGTGTGAGGAATGCTTTGGTGCCTTGCCACAATTTATTTTGGTGATTCAAGAATGCCCCTCCTACTCTTCCACACCCCTTATTTCTTCCCCGTCCTAGTGCTGTAACATGAATGAGAGGGATAATTAAATCGGCCAAAGATTTAAGTCAAGATGCCATTTAAAGGAATATTCGCAGCTCCTGGGGGACAAAAAACCAAAGAAAACCGTGTCTTCTAAACCGTAAGTAGATCTGTTTTATTGCATGTGTGTGCAGAGCCTCTGTTACCTGCCGTATCAATGAAAATGGGAATCCAGGTCAGTCACATGGTTTGTGAAAGTCAGCCCATTCACTAATTCATTCATTCCTTCGCTTGAGTTGTTCATTCACCTCGCTAGTGCAGTGCGTGCGGCTGTATGCCACATTTTCTATCAAAACATATGTTTCATGCAACCAGAGCTACCTAAAAACCCCAAGGAAATCTTACGCTTGCTTCTGTGCTAACGCCAGTGATTTTAAAAAATGTTCTGCAGCAGTTTTTGGGCATAAGATAATAAATAACATTGCTCTTGTTTTTTACCAATGCTCTTCACTTCACAATTATGTATGCCACGTTGGTGTCAAAATAAAAATTGACCTGTCTTTCTCTAAATTGACCATTTTTAGCCTCCAAAAAATTGCAGAATGTTCAGTCATTGTTTTGTGGACGTTCTAAGCCCACAGTGGAACCAACACCAAAAATCAAGCGACAACGTCATGTGCGCATGTCTTTTAGTTTTGATCCTGAAGGGTTGCCAACCTGGTTTCACGGTTCGAACGAGCAGGGAAAAAACAAGACGATAGCAAAAACTGAAAAGCTATGTATGTCAGAATCTGCGTAAGAAATTGGCACGAAGTTATCGTTTTTTTTTTCTTCTTCTTTTTTATTTTTTTCGTGAACGCTGGGGGAGTTATGTTTTTGGTTTGTACAGTAGTGATATTTTGTTCATGTGCCAAGAACGAAACGACTTGGCTTTCGGATCAAGCTTTCCTCTCCCAAGGCTCCTAGAGGCCAATGTTACACGGTGCTGCTACACGAAATTCCGTTCGAAACGTCCATGGTATTTTCATTGAGGTCATAACACGATTGGTTACAGTCCATCGGCTCTGTTTCATCAGGCTGTTAGAAAAGTAATAATATTAGCATAAATCTATTACTTCACAGCATTAGTTATCTGTGTATTAATCAATATTATTACTACTTTTTATTAATAATATCAGTAAACCTTTTCACGAGACAGCAAGACTAACTTTATTAGTGCAAGCCGCCTGATGTATGTTTGCACAGTAGTACTCACAAAATCAGTCTAATGTGTAGTTCTGACCCAAATAGTGATGAACACTTGGTAAATATTCCTTATTTAAGAAATTTTAGGCCCAAAACAAGCTATAAGACTACAATTATCAATTCAAGCATCTTCCGCAGGAAAGATTGCCTATTCAGAATACTTTTTACTTTTTCTACCGTGAAGTATTGCATTCCACCCAAAAATTCGATCGGAAATACATGTTTTGAGGTCCCCGGAATATAGAAAAAGGCCAGTGTGTATATCTGCGAGTAGCATAACTCAAAAACCAAAACTCGGATCAACACCAAAGTTAATATTTAAGTTTAGTACCTTTCAAAATGCGACACGAAGATTTTCAAGAAAATCTCCCTACAACAAACTACATGAAACACTTTTCGAAATTTTTTATTTTTCAAAAAATTGCTCTAACGATTTTGATTAAAATACCACATATTAAACATATTTACATGGCAAATAAATTGTATATCTTAATTTTTCTGGGAACAGCCTTTGAAGTCCTCTTCATTCGGAAGGAATTTTGTTTAATCTTGTACAACTACTAAACATCAAGCGATAGACGACGTACTGTACAAAAATTGTAGATCTCTTTAAAACACACAGTTTATGTCAAATAACTTTTTTCGTGGCATAAGCCATTTCTGAGATAATCAGTTACTAATGGTTCGAATTATTCATTACTAGGTCATTCTCTTAAAGTCCTGTTCAATATTCAGTTGGCTTGAGTAAGGCTAGTCTGTATACCCACAAACAAACGATAGACGGTAGAGAAAGTCATATGAATGTATCACATCAGGTATTTTTTTAATGCTGTAACAAGAGTAGCACATATAAGCACTATCAGACAGCACTATGATCTAGATAAATGTCAATTCGTCAGCTATCAAAAAATATTCCTTCTTTAACATTTTAACGATTTTTCTTTTAAAACCTTTTGTATTTTTGCAGGATAGGTAGAGCATTGTATAAGTTAATGGTATGGGATTTAAGCTGTTTAGATCACAAGTAGAAGTAATAACGGTTATCTTCTCGTAGCATATGCGTGTTTAGAGCTTTCAAATGTTAAATTACCTCTTAAGAGATTATTGTTTATTTTATGGAGGTACATTATCACTCCCTTTTCCCATTTTTATTCAAAGTTTGTCAACAAAAACCGTAAGCAAGATGTCCATAATAAGAAGAGAAACAAAAGGAAAGTTAAAACAAAACACAGTCGTACGGCAACTAGTAATGTTAGTGAGGTTCTTTTTTATTTGCCAAAAATATTTATGAAACAGAATTTTCTTAATTAATTCTTATTGAGGAACTATATAATCTGTATTAAAATTATAAAGAAACTTTCCACGGAATAGAACCACAGAAAGTGCATGTAAAATAAAACAAATGCCGCGGATACTCTCATTCCAAGCAATAGCTTTACTAAATATAAGGTAATATTACACATAGCTTTTAGCCTAGTAAGAGTTTTTAATTCTTTAGTATATTTTTGGATAAATACTAAGCTATACGTTATGCTTGCTGAATTTCTAATATTTCTACGACAGCAGTGTTTGTCGATTTTTAAACATTTCCTGGATATAATTGTTGGTCCGCACGCAAAAACTGGAAAAGTATTGCTACTTCTTTGTTCCTAGTACATTAATGTTATCCAAAGGTGCCAAAGATTAAAGGGTTAAACGGAGTCGAAATGCCCTATTTTGGTAATGTTAATTGATGACCCCGTTATCTAGGAAATGATTTAAAATAATCAGCTGAATTTTTCAAGGTATGTTCAGCAATGCTTTTACAGTTTGATCGATGAAAAAAAAAAGCTGATTTGATACATTCCAAATAAACCTTTGCAGAAATAGCTACATTACACATTTCGTTATAGAGAACAGCGATAGTCAAATGTTTAACAACTGGACGCTATATGCTGGCCTTAAAATTCCATACTGTTTCCATGACATCGCGAGAAACAGCTGAATGTTGATAGGCTTTAAAGAATGCTCAAGAAATGAACAATTCGAACCATTAATAAGGGATATCTCACAAATGGCTTATGCCACAAAATAACTTATTGGATATATCTTACCAGCTATACAAGATTAAACACAATTCCTTGCGAATGAAAGAGGACTTCAAAGGCTATCCCCAGAAAATTCAAGATATACATTTTGTTTGTCATGTAAATCTGTTTAATATATCGTATTTTAATCAAAATCGTTAGCATTGTTTATAAAATCAAAACTTTCGAAAAAGTTTCTGTGTAAACAGTAGTTGGGGGTGTGGGGATTTTCTTTAAAACCTTCGTGTCGCATCTTTGGAAGGTACCGAATCTAAATACCAAGTTTTGTATTTACACGAATTTACAGGCAGTCACTCACAAAGATCTTTTTTTTTAAAAAAAAGTTTTTTTTGTTTTGTTTCAGCGGCCCTCAAAACATACATTTCCGGTGAAATCTCGACATCGGATTTTTTGGGTAGAATACAATACTTCCCCTACTTACTATACGTACTGTACGTGAGGTTTAAGCTGAAACATGACCATTTTGACGCTACCTGACCGGTCTAGGAGAGAGGTGTGCGCTAATGAAGCCTGTCACGGCCACCCTTCACTGCCTAGTCTCTCGGTACAGTTGTTGCCGGTTGCAGTTTTGTCAGTGAAATATGGAAAATATCCTGTTATCTTTGGTCGTGCTTGCTTCGTAATTTCATGTTTCAACCTTACCCATATTTGAAATAGTAAAGGTTTTGAGATTAGGCAGTTAAGGATTACCAACTGTCATGTGGAATGTAGTGCTGTATCTTTCTACGTTACATGTTTCTTAAAGCAAATGCACTATAGTAGAGAAAGTAATGATAACTCAAATTAAAAAAAAATTATATGTTATACATAAAAACTTTTTCATTAAAATAAAGCTTCTTTAACTGCACATGTGAGGTAACATTTGCAGCTCTTTGTACCAATTAGTTTCAGAGATAATGGGACATGTGTGTAGAAAAATTGCCGTCAGACAAGATGAGAAAGCCTAAAAACTATACGCAGCATTATTTTCAATAATATTTTAAAACTATTTACAACTAGTGTAATCCTATGAAATTTATACCAAAACGAGCGGAAGATTTGAAATATTCATATGCAATTAAAACTCGAATACAGTTCGAATTTATGAAAACTGTTTCATTTTAAAACATCCTAATTAATGAAAAGAGTAGTAATTACCAGCTTTACTCTAATAATTTCACCACGTCTGTGAAACAAAAGAGAATCGAAACTGGCAATGTCAATATATTTTAAAAACCCTCAGTATGAACGTTTTGCTTTCTTTCCTTTGTATGCTATAATCAACATCGTTAGCAGTGTGTGCTAAATAATTGTATACAGAGAGAAAATTTGTGTGTGTAGGGTAATCTCGAACAACCAGTCATCCGATTTTGATAATTCTTTCACCATTGTATAAAGCCTTATTCATTCTAACAGACTTGTGACGTAAATAACCACTAAAAGCTTTACAACGCCCTTGTACTTGAATACAACACATTGCAGTTATAAAACAACGGCTCACGAAGAAGGCCTTGACTTTTAGTTGAGTGTGTCATAGAGTAGAAACAACATACGAATATAGATGGCCACGATTTAGTATCAAAACAAAAGAGAACTGAATCTGCTGCGATACCAATGTCAAAATATTTTAACGATACTTAGTAGAGATTTGGCTTCAAAAAATTCATTTTTACTTTCTCTACTACGTATAGTAAGTAGGGGAAGTATTGCATTCCACCCAAAAATTCGATACCGAGATTTCACCGGAAATACATGTTTTGAGACCTCCTGAATCCAAAAAAAGCATTTTTAGAAACATGTCCGTGTGTGTGTGTCTGTGTGTGTGTGTGTGTCTGTGTGTGTGTGTGTGTGTGTGTGTGTGTGTGTGTGTGTGTGTGTCTGTGTGTCTGTGAACAGCATAACTCAAAAACGAACAGTCGGATAAGCACCAAACTTGGTATTTAGGTTCAGTATCTTCCAGAGATGCGACACGAAGGTTTTCAAGAAAATCCCCCCACCCCAGACTACCCTTTACATGGAAGATTTTTCGGAAATTTTAATTTTCTCAAAAATGGCTCTAACGATTTTGATTAAAATATCATATGTTTAAGATAATGTCATGAGTAATGAAATGTATATCTCGAATTTTCTGGGAATGTCTCCAAAAGTATTCTTCATTGTGAACGACTTTTGCATAACTGGTAAACCATAAGAGATAGACAAAATTTTACTACACAAAAAATGTAGATCGCGTTAAAATACACAACTTATGTCATATACATTTCTTTTGTTGAGTGAAACGTTTTCGAGATATTGCTTGTTATTTCCTTAAATTTTACAATACTTATACTTTTTCTCAAATTCGTTATTCATTTTTTTTTATGTCCTGGACATGCAAAGAGGATGGAATGCGCCACATAGCAACCAGCGTTAAAATATTTGACTATCGCTTAAAACCTACCATATTCCCCTTGCATCTACAAGAAAATTACCAATAAGATTGACATCTCGATATCTCGATTAACATGAAGCATATGGAGAATAAGCGTTTGTAAAATTAGATTGTACAACAGTAGAGAAAGTCATGTGAGTGTAACACACCAGATTTTTTTCATAATGGGTTATGCTTGCTATAAGGAGCATACCTATTTTTGGGGGGGGCCTTTAAAGAGCTCTTATGGTCCAGAGATGTTATAGTATATTGTATGTAGCAATGGCTTACCTTGTTTTTTGCATTTTCCGTGAATTTTATTTTTTAAACTTCAAGTACATTTTTCTCAAAATGTATGTAACTTAAAAGTTTGAAAATTGTTGTTTAGCTGCATTAATAGGTTAAAGATGTTGGTTCTTAATTACACGGTTTCCGCGAAAAAAATATAAATATACAAAAATTACACAAAAATTATTTTGTTGTGACTAATTTTTTAAAAATTAAATTAGTCCCTTTGACAAATAGTTAATCCGCTATCTTAAGCTACTTATAAAAACTCATAGTAAAAAAACTGGTGGAGTTCTATCCTTTATTTTCAAAGAAAATTACGCATTTTAATGAAAGTAAACATTTTTTATAAACTATTATACGATATTTAAATATTTTTAAGAGATTTAAAGCTGACTAAAAAACTTTAATAACAGTATACTCAGAAAACCTTCTTTAATAAGCAGTAGAAGGCTCATTGTCCTAGATAGTGTAATTCTAGAGAAAACTGGCTTTGTTTTAATTGCGAAAAAGCTTTAAAATACCCTGAAATCTTTACCAAGTCTCCAAAATTTTATTTCCTTTAAGTTATAATCAAGGTCGTTAGCACGGCATGTTAAATTGTGTCCAGCTAACATTAGAAATTAGTCAATCGATATTTTCTAACTGACTTGGAAGATTCTTTTGCTCGACTGTCTCTTTTCCAGAGGTTAACTTGGTGACCTGGGAGTGCGGAATCTACATATTCACCAGCTTCACCTCTATTTCGGTTTATATATTAACGGTTTCTATATTATGTGAAAACTATATAGCTTTTATGTTCTTAATTAACACAGAGAAGGTACAAAGGGTACTTAGAGGCAATGTAGCATTTCCAGAACTTGGAAGACTGTCGGGGGAGGTTAAGTACGTCAGACGTTCCGCCGATGTTTCATATCCTTTGTGTGAATATCAGGGGATTTTTATCAGTTATTAGCAACATCCGGGGCTGTACAAAATCACAACTATAAGAGGTAAAGTAGGGGATCCACCTTAAAAATCTTGTACAATAATTTAATAAGGAACGGGGAGGTCAACGAGGTTAATTACATAGTCATTCAACTGCAGACAGCTAGTTAAGCAATAAAATCCTAATTCAATCAAATAGAAACATGCCAGGAAGTTGAACCTTATAACTTTCAAACTTAGGATTTTTATAGGGAGTACTTTCACCTAGCTTTTATTTTGGTAGATTACTTGTACTTCATAACGATGATTACTAGTGGGTGTATGACCCAGGGGTCTTACTTATGAAGTATTCCAGAAATGAAACCAGCTATAATTGCATTGTTACTATTGTGAGTAGGCCTTGAAAGTTCAAGGCCACCATACGACAGTTTTCGGATTACTTCGAGTACAGCCTGTGTTTCTAGAATTGTTATGCTTCGAAACTGCTGGTGTAACTTGGTTCAGAATTTTTATATTTATTACTTTGTTTTCGGTAGGTAGTGTGTGCCTGTGGACAGATTTCCATGGATTTTTTTTATTTTATCTAAAAAAGTTGCAACGATTTTGAAAAGTACACCTTAAATTTTCTAGGAATAGCCTGTGAAATTCTCTACATTCGAAAAAAATTTGGATAACTGATAAACATAATAGACAAAAACTTCCTAAACAGAAAATGTAGATCTTTCTAAATCTCACAATGTTTTTTCAAATATTCTTTTTTTCTTTTTTTGGATTAGCCACTTCCGGGATAAACGTTGTTATATATTTGGATTTTTATGTTTCTCTACTACGTGTATAAGTAGGGGAAGTATTGTATTCCAACCAAAGTTTCGATATCGATATTTCCCAGAAATATATGTTTTGAGGTCCTGTGAATAGCATAACCCAAAAACAAAAACTCAGATAAACCCAAACCTGGTATTTAAGTTCATATCTTCCAAAGATGCGATACGTACATTTTCAACAAAATCCCCACATCCTATACTACCCCATACATGGAAACGTTTTCGAAATTGTAGATTTTCTAAAAAATGAAACTTTACGATTTCGATTAAAATAGCATACATTAAAGATATTTACATGTCAAATAAAATGATACTTAGAACTTTCTAGAAATAGCCTGTGAAGTCCTCTTCATTCGGAACGAATTTTGTATAATTTTGTATAACTGGTAAACGTTAAGCGATAAACGAAAACGTACTACACAAAAAATGTGGATATGTTTAAAACACAAAATTTATTTCAAAAAATCTTTTTTGAGGCATTAGCCATTTCCGAAATATCCGTTATTAATGGTTCCAATTGTTCAATTCAGTTGTTTCTCGCGATGTCATGGAAACAGTATGGAATTTTAAGGCAGTATATAGCGTCCAGTTGTTAAACATTTGACTCGCTGTTCTCTATAACGAAATGTGTAATGTAGCTGTTTCTGTAAAGGTTTATCTCGATTAACGTGAATTAGATAGAAAAATAAACTTTTAGAGAAAGTCTTGTGAATGCAACACATCGGATTTTTCAATAGCTTATCATTTTGTTAACGTGCTGTCACTATTGAGTTGTTTCTTGCGATGTAATGGAAGAGGGCTGGGGTTTCTAGGGCAGCATACAGGGGCCCCGGATTGACTGTTATCGATTCGGTTTCCTGTATCTTCAGCGAAATGAGTAATCAAGCTATTTCTCCAAAGTTTTTATCTCGCTTAACATCAATTAGATAGAAAAATAAGCTTTCGTACGAATAGTTACCAGAGGTTATATTAAAATGAACGATACTATGTAGAGAAAGTCATATGAATGTAATGCATAAGATTTTTTTCAAGTGTTAAGTCAATATATTTTGTTATCTTCGTGGTCATACAAAGAGCATGGAATTTCGACTTTTCGACAAGCTGTTTAAGAATTTCTTATACCTAAGAACGAAATGTGTGTGTGTGTGTGTGTGTGTGTGTGTGTGTGTGTGTGAACAACATAATTCAAAAACGAAAAGTCGGATACGTATTTGAGTTCAGTATCTTCCAAGGATGTGACACGAACATTTTCAAGAAAATCCCCCCACTCCCAAGTACCCTCTATGTGGAACATTTTTCGAAAATTTTGATTTTCTAAAAAAATAGCTCTAACGATTTTGAGTATACTCTTGTATGACTGGTAAACGTTAAAAACGTACTACACAAAAAATGTAGATCTCTTTAAAACACACAATTTATTTTAAGTAAGTTTTTTGTGGCATAAGCCATTTCTGAGATATCTGTTATTAAAGGTTCTAATTGGTGATTGTCTTAAAGCTCTGTCAAAATTCAGTTGTTTCTCGCGATGTCATGGAAACAGTATGGAATTTTAAGGCCAGCATATAGCGTCCAGTTCTAAAAAGGTTTATTTGATAAAAGGTTTAGTAAGAATAGTTTGTATCTCCAGTAATAAACAATAGAGGGTACGGAAAGTCGTGTGAATGCAAATTTGAAATTCCAAAGCGCATTATAGGGACCCTCTTTAAAAATCTGACTATTGTATTCTACAAGTAAATGTGAATTGAAATTTATTTGGGTTTCACAACAACAAGATTTTGTAGGATAGTGGGTAGAGAAAGTCTTGTGAATTTAACACATATAATGTTTTGTTTTGGAGTTTTGCTCACACACACAAATGGCTCTTCTTTCTATTCAGGGGCCATCAAAACATTGTTTTTGGGTGGAATGCAATACCTCCTCTACCTACCTTAAGTAATTGATAAAGAAAGTAAAATAAGGGATATATTGAAGTTCTGATATAAAAGAAAGCTCCCCCCCCCCAAAAAAAAAGTAAAGAGAATTTCACAAGTTATCAGGACTGCTAAAATAAAGAAAGGTGTAATGTTATCAGTGAAGTAAATTGAGTAGTTAAAACAGCACTTACTTCACTGGCTGCGTATCTGGTAACATTTCGAGAAGGTAGCGCAGTTATCGATCGTGTGCTGGTGGTGGCCATTGGAAAGGAACTACTGTAGTTTTAGGGATGAGGAGGAAAGATTTCACAAATACAGTAAAAAAAATCTCATGTGTTACATTCACATAATGTCACTTATCCGTATACAAATTATTCTTAATAAAGTTTACTTTTCTATCTAGTACATTTTAATCGAAATAAACCTTTGCAGAAACAGCTACATTACACACTTTGTTATAGACAGATGCCACTAAAAACGTCATTTGAAATAAATTGTGTTGTTTTAAAGGGATCTACTTTTTTGTTATCTCTTGTGGTTTACCAGTTATACAAAATTCTTCCCGAATGAAGAGGACTTCACGGTCTATTCCCAGAAAATTCAAGATATACCTTTTATTTGTCATGTAAATATCTTAAACGTGTGGTATTTTAATAAAAATCATTAGCCAGTTTAGAGAAAATCGAAAATTTCGAAAAATCTTCCAAGGAAGGGCTAGTTAGGAGTGTCGGGATTTTCTTGAAAACCTTCGTGTCGCATCTTTGGAAGATACTGAACTTAAATACCAACTTTGGTATTTGTAGAACTTTTCGTTTTTGAGTTAGCTGTTGGCATACACACCGACCTTTTTGTAAAAATCTTATATGATTTTCTCTAGTCTAGTAGAAACTATTTTTACAAACTGTTATTCCCCAATTACTACTTCTTTGTAATTTTCTTGTAGATGCAAGGGGAATATGGTAGGTTTTAAGCGACAGTCAAATATTTTAAAAGCTGGTTGCTATGTGGAGTATTCCATTCTCTTTGTATATCCAGGACATAAAAAAATGAATAACGAATTCCCATTTGAGGAAAAGTATAAGTATTGGAAAATTCAAACAAATAACAAGGAATATCTCGGAAATGGTTCACTCCACAAAAAATGTATATGGCATAAGTTGTGTGTTTTAATAAGATCTATATTTTTTGTGTACCAACATTTTGTCTATCTCTTACGGTTTACCAGTTATGCGAAAGTCATTCAGAATGAAGACGGCTTTTGGGGACATTCCCAGAAAATTTAACATATACATTTCATTTGCCATGAAAATATCTTAAACATGTGGTATTTTTTAAAAAAATCAAAATTTTCGAAAAATATTCTATGTAAAGTGTTCTTGAAAATTTTCGTGTACATCCTTGGAACATACTAAACTCAAATACCAAGTTTGGTATTCATCCGATTTTTCGTTTTTGATGTATGCTTTTACCGCTCGCCTCCCACCGAGGCGATCCGGGTTCAATCCCAGGGACCTGCATGTGGGATTTGTGGTGGACGAAGCGGCGTCTGGGCGGGTTTTCTCCGGGTTCTCCGGTTTCCCCCGCCATTCATTCCACCAACTGCTCCATCATCACCTTTCCTTTCATCCATTTCACCAACATTTCGTTTCATCTACTTCCTTCATCCCATACCAGGCATCGGGCTGATCACTCATCCTGGTTGTTCTATCTGATCCATGAGCGTCTGCTCCTCGACGGGCCTCTGACCCCAGGCACCCGCTTGTAAGTCCTGGGGGGTGTAAGTCCTACATAAGAGGAGGGTAAACAGATAATGAATGAATGAATGTATGCTTTCACATACGGACATGTTTCAAAAAATGCTTTATTTGGATTTAAGGGACCTTAAAACATGTATTTCTGGTGGTATCTTGGTATCGAATTTTTGGGTGGAATGCAATACTTCCCCTATTTAGTATACGTAGTAGAGAAAGTAAAAAAGAGAGAAAATTAATTTTTTTATTGTTGTATTGAAACCCCGTTTTTAACTACAGTGGTCCTATCAGCGCCTTTCTTTGTTTTACTTTTGAAATATATTACCTTTTGGTAATGCTGTTTACTCTTATACAGTTGTTATTGAATTTCTGCTTTTTCTTTAGGTTTTGTACATTACCTCTCTCTAGAGAGAGAGAGGCTGTAGAGCACTTTCACCCCCGCCGGGAATAGAACCCTGGACCTCTCGCACAGCAGAAGGTGCTCTACTCATTGAGCTACGTGGTTCTGAACCAATAAAGTTTCTGTCCCCAGCATACTAAATTCAGAGATAGGGCCAAAATGTTTTTTGTTTTAAACATTTGTTTAATTAGTCGCTTTGTTTTCTACTTTTCGCTGCATTTATTGTTTCAACCTCCAAATTATAAGATATTTTTTAATTTCTCTACCAAGCACCTATATTTAGAGACGGTATTGCATTTCACCCAAAAATTCGATACCAAGATTTCATCCGAAAATACATGTTTAGGTGCCCCTTGAATAAAAACAACAACACAGTTTTAGAAAAAGGTCCATTGTCTGTGAACAGCATAATTAAAAACAAAAATTGAATAGGTGGCAAACTTGGTATTTAAATTCAGTATCTTCCAAGGATGCGACAGGGAAGACTTTTCAAGAAAATCCCCCACTCCCAACTACCCTTTACATGGGACATTTGTGATAATTGTGATTAAAATACCGCATATTAAAGAAATTTACGTGACAAATAAAATAATAGATATTGAATTTTCTGGGAATATCCTTTGAAAAACTCTTCATTCTAGTAAACCGTAACATCTTACTAGTTAAGGCACACAATTTATGCCAAAATCTTCAAATACTTGCACTTTTCTCAAGTCAAACTATTCAATGTTTTTTTTTTACTTTCTTTAATAAGTATAGTAAGTAGGGGAACTATTGCATTCCACCCAAAAATTCGATACATGTTTTAAGGCGCCCTGAAACCAAATAAAGCACTTATGGAAGCATGTCCGTGTGAGTGAGTGTGTGTGAACAGCATAACTCAAAAAGTCGGATAAATACCAAGCTCGGTATTTGAATTTAGTACCTTCCAAAGATGCGACACGAACATTTTCAAGAAAATCCCCCCCATCCCAAGTACCCTTTACATAGAACATTTTTCGAAAACTTTGGTTTTGTAAAAAATGGCTCTAATGATTGTGATTAAAATAGCGTATATGAAAGACATTTATATGACAAATAAAATATATATCTTGAATTTTCTGGGAATAGCCTGTGAAGTCCTCTTCATTCGGAGGGAATTTTCTATAATCTTGTATAACTGGTAAACGTTAAGCGATAGAAGAAAACGTGTCATACAACAAATTTAGATTTCTTTAAAACATACAGTTTACTTAAAATAAGTTTTTTGTGGCATAAGCCGTTTCTGATATATCCGTTATTAAACCTCCGAATTGTTCCAATACTTGCATTCTTGTAAAGTCCCATCGATTTTCAGTTGTTTCTCGCGATGTCATGGAAACAGTATGGAATTTTAAGGCAGGATATAGCGTCCAGTTGTTAAACATTTGACTATCGCTGTTCTCTATAACGAAATGTGTAATGTAGCTGTTTCTGTAAAGGTTATTTGGATTAAATGTAGTAGATAGAGAAATAAGCTTTAGTAAGAATAGTTTGTATAACCTCTAATAAAGATAAAGGGTAGAGAAAGTCATATGAATGTATCAAATCAGAATTTTTACCTTCTTTTCACGAAAACATTTTACAAGTATTCGTACGAAACGCCAGTCTTCTGCTTTCTTTGCAAATTTGCTTGTAACAAGCACTTCACGTAACAAATTTATGGTTTTAAATTATAATCTAGGCATTGTTACAAAGCAGTTGAGCATGGCAATCTCTGTTGCACATCTCAAGGTTAAGTGTCAATGAGCTTGGCCTATGGTAGCCACAAACTATGAGGCACATTCTTAATTTCTTTCAAGAATGCATTGTGCTCAATTTCTTGGCGAGCTTATGCCAGGCACGAGATAAATCACATAGCATACGTGTTAGCCCGGCTTTTGGTGATAACCTTATCATTCCTGCTACAATCTCATTTACTTTCATTTTTTGTGTTAATTCCTAGTGCCAAGTTTATCTGCTGTTACTTCTCTTGTTTTAGTCAAGTCCACGCCGCTTTCAAATGTTTCAGTGAGTAATACATGCCTATAATTTGAACTCGGCATTTGCTTGTTTTGTTCCTTTGTTTAGAATATAAATATGTTTAATGCTTACTGAAGTGAAATCTACCAATTTTGTAGTTCCTATAATACCTATTTTCATACTTTGTGTCCTTTCGTAGCCTAATGACCTATTATGACATTTTTCTGTGGTTTTCTGCCTATCGTAATTTCATTATTGTTGTCGTTTGCAGGTATTTATTAATATTATGCAATAATGTGATATTAACCTTAGTACCGCAATAGATATTTAGCTCTCTGATTGTTGACAACGTGCCTGAGGAAGTTTGTAATACCGGCATTCAGTTAGTGGCTACTTGGCACAATAAAGTGTACGGTAAATGGTCATTTACAAAAAAACTATTCGTTTACAACTGGGAAATTGATCGTTTTAATACTAATTCATCGCTTTGTTCATTTACGTAAATCATATGTGAAATTTGGAATATCCACAGTGTGTAACATATCTTTTTGAAATTTATGCCAGTTTCTACACAGAATAACAGCAGTTTTTCAAAATTCTAGCTTGCATTTATTAATTTTTATTGTGCAATTTCACTGTTTTAACAAAAAATCTCATGTGTTGCACTCACATGACTTTCCCTACTCTGTACAAACCATTTTTATGTTATTGCTAATTTTCTTGTAGATGCAAGGGGAATATGGTAGGCTTTAAGCGATAGTCAAATGTTTTAAGAGCTGGTTGCTATGTGGAGTATTCCATTCTCAAAAAAAAGGAATAACGAATTCCCATTTGAAAAGAAGCATAAGTATTGGAAAATTCAAACAAATAACAAGGAATATCTCTGAAATAGTTCACTCGATAAAAACAAATGTGTATGACATAAATTGTGTGTTTTAATGAGATTACATTTTTTGCCTAGTAAAATACTGTGTCTCTTACGGTTTATCAGTTATGCGAAAGTCATTCAGATTGAACAATACTTTTGGGATTCAAGGTATACAGTTCATTTTTCATGAAAAAAATCTTAAACATATATTTTAATCAAAACCGTTAGAGCCATTTTTGAGAAAATTAAAACTTTTGATAAATGTTCCATGTAAAGGATAGTCTATAGTGGGGGGGGGGGTTCTTGAAAATCTGCGTATGGTATCCTTGGAGGATACTATACTCAAATACCAAGTTTCATATTTATCCGACTTTTCGTTTTTGAGTTATGCATTTCACAGACACACAGACGGGTTGTTTCCAAAAGTGGTTTATTTGGATTCTTTACTGTTTTGTACTTAAACGTGAGAGAAAGCACAGTAGTGACGTAAAACGACGAAAACAGCAATAACCTGTTTAATAATGCATAGCAGACTCAATAATTACAAACCTTGGGAGTGTAAGACGTATTACATAGAGAAATTGCTTCAAAACTGATAATAGGGCTTGCCATAAAAAACACCTAGTAACTGAAATAAGGTTTACAGTTCATTAAGAGAACAGCGAATTTAATATATGGGATATTTCTATACTGTTCTGTCATGTCGAAATGTGATAAATAAATAAATGGTGTGCCTACTTCAATTCTTATCATTACTGATAGTGCCTATTTTACGTTTCACCCAGCTCTACATGCGTTCACTTAAACCTCCAGGATTCAATAAGACAATAGAAGGCTGAGTTAGCAAGCGTTGTGCCTAATAACTAGGGACAGCATTTTAATGCAAATGCATCTTTTATCTTCTCTGCTGTCAGAAAGTATGTTCACTTTGTATGAAAGTTAATTACTAAATTTCAAACAGCCTAAATAATATTTTTCTTGCATATTTTGTCTATTTTGTTAACAAGCGTAGTAGGGGAAAGATCCCTATATTGAACCACTTACGCCTAAATAATAAATAATGATTATAATTTCAAACCAAAATTTTCAGAAACACAAGCGTTAAAGTGACATTCTTGCGCTATCAATATCCTCAACACAATTTAAAATTAATACAATTATCAATTAAATAACATAAAAAGTGAGATTGTGTAAGTCGGTTCAAACTAGGAGCATGGTCCTTAAATTGAACCACCTCTGTCTTAAAATGAACCACATGCTTTTAAGTTTAAAAGTATTTTTATTAATACAAAATACACGTATTTTATTGTACATTCAAAACAAATATGCTATCAGCAACAAAAGTAGAGTCCAAAATTGTGATAAGAATAGCAATTTCCTTGACCATTTTGAATTTTTATATAATGACAATCACTTGGTTTTTGGAATAGGTATTATTTGCAAATATAGAGATTTTACTAATTTTTACTCTCATACAAGAGAGTCCAATTATACACAGTCTTCACAATAAAACACTTTCTTCTTGGCACTGACTTTTGGTGAAGCCATATCCTACAACTCGTACACTGGATCATGTCCATCATTTCAGACAATTCACATTCACATATTCATGTCAGCCACTGTTTTTAACATAATTTTTTAACTTAACATATTATATCGATATTTATTCACAAGATATACTATTCGCAGTTGAACAATCCTAGAACTTCAATAGGTTTCCTAAATTGGACCAGTTCAATATAAGGTTCAAACAGTGGTTCAGTTTATGAGCCACGCCATTTTGGAAGCTTTAGCATCTATATGACTAGGAGAAGCGCGGCTTGAAAAAACGTATGCATGAATATTGTTGCTAAATAAACACTTCATAACATGTAATATATATAGATCATCTGAAACTTGCCTAATTGGTTGTATAAGCTTAGCTAGATGAGTCAAATATTACTTCTGAAGCTCCAAAAACACACAACACTTCATAGAACTGAAAGCACAGCTCAGAATGCAAAGTCAACAACTCCAAGCATTCATAGCTGTACACGCCACGCTTTTGTTAGGATTATGGTGACATCTGTCGAACAGTTTAGAAAATATCGGCCGGTTCAATTTAAGAGGCGGTTCAAATTAGGGACCTTACCCCTATTTCAACACTTACCAAATTATGCTGCATATTTGTATTACAAATACGATACTTCCCAATAATATCTGCCATGGAGTTCAGGGCCTAAATAATGGGGGGGGGGGCGTCTGGTTCTGGACACCTCCCAAAATTAGAAGATTAAAAAGCTAAAAATGCAAACAAAAATCAAAACTGCAAATAGAAGTAAAGCAATAGAGTGGAGCCTGCTAAATTAAAACTAGGCTGAGAAAACAACAAATGCAGATCTAGAACGATCACCTGACATACATAATAGAAACGCGGACACCAGAATGGACTATATAGAAAGTCCTTAGGATAGGAAAAATGTAAACACATTATCTGGCGGGTTAATGCCAACCTGCCGATGTAACAAAGACAAGATGACCAACAGTTAGGGCATGGATGTAGTGCGCGTGCTGGCAGGAATCTTGCCTACTCTTCCCAAAATTTTAATACATACCATTTGAAATAAAAATATCTGATATGATGCCTGCACATGCCTGTTCTCTACCCTCTATAGTTTATTACTGGGTATACAAATTATTCTTATTCAAGCTTATACGTTTTAATCGAGATAAACATTTACAGAAACAGCTACATTACACATTTCGTTATAGAGAACAGCGATAGTCAAATGTTTAACAACTGGATACTATATGCTGGCTTAAAATTCCATACTGTTTCCATGACATCGCGAGAAACAAGTGAATCTTGAAATGACTAAAAGAATGACCAAGAAATGAATTATTTGAACTTTTTGTTTTATTTTTTATGGACGCTCATTAACTGCTATGGTTCTTATCGTTCCATTCTATATTGGGCGTGAAAGATCGGTAATTTTGCTCAGAGGCCTCTTTATCAGGCTTGAGGTTCTTTTACGTGCCGTAAATCTACGACACGTGACCACTGGCTTTACTTCCCTTCTGAAGGAAGCCTTACGCTGGGTCGAGGTGCCCCCAGTGTACGGAGGACGACTTTCGAACTTTTAATAACGGATATATCCAAACTGCCACAAAATAACTTATTTGAACTAAATTGTGTGTTTTACACAGCTCTACAGTACGTTTAGGTTTATCACTTAACTGCTTTCGAATGAAGAGGACTTCTAAGGCTGTTCCCCAAAAGTTCAAGATATACATTTTATTTGTATATGGTATTTTAATCAAAATTGTTAAAGCCATTTTTAAGAAAATTAAAATTTTCGATAAAATCTTCCATGTAAAGTGTAATCTGGGTTGGGGGGATTTTCTTGAAAATCTTCGTGTCGCATCTCTGGAAGATACTGAACCTAAATACCAAGTTTGGTGTTTATCCGACTGTTCGTTTCTGAGTTATGCTGTTCACAGACAGACACACGGACATGTTTCCAAAAATGCTTTTTTGGATTCAGGGGTCTCAAGACATATATTTCCGGTGAAATCTCGGTATCGAATTTTTGGGTGGAATACAATACTTCCCCTACTTACTGTACGTAGTAGAGAAAGTAAAAAGAATTTTTGGAAACATGTGTGTGTCTGTCTGTCTGTGAACAGCATAACTCAGAAACGAACAGTCGGATAAACACCAAACTTGGTATTTAGGTTCAGTATCTTCCAGAGATGCGACACGAAGGTTTTCAAGAAAATCCCCCCACCCCAGATTAGCCTTCACATGGAACATTTTTCGACAATTTTAATTTTCTCAAAAATGGCTCTAACGATTTTGATTAAAATATCATATGTTTAAGATAATGTCATGAGAAATGAAATGTATATCTCGAATTTTCTGGGAATGTCTCCAAAAGTATTCTTCATTGTGAACGACTTTTGCATAACTGGTAAACCATAAGAGATAGACAAAATTTTACTACACAAAAAATGTAGATCGCGTTAAAATACACAACTTATGTCATATACATTTCTTTTGTTGAGTGAACCGTTTTCGAGATATTGCTTGTTATTTCCTTAAATTTTCCAATACTTATACTTTTTCTCAAATTAGTTATTCATTTTTTTTATGTCCTGGACATGCAAAGAGAATGGAATGCGCCACATAGCAACCAGCGTTAAAATATTTGACTATCGCTTAAAAGCTACGATATTTCCCTTGCATCTACAAGAAAATTACCAATAAGATTGACATCTCGATATCTCGATTAACTTGAAGCATATGGAGAATAGGCGTTTGTAAAATTAGATTGTACAAGAGTAGAGAAAGTCATGTGAGTGTAACACATCAGATTTTTTATGTCCTGGACATATAAAGAGAATGGAATACTCCACATAGCGAGCAGCTCTTAAAAGATTTGACTATCGCTTAAAGCCTAACAATTCCCCTTGCATCTACAAGAAAATTAGCAATAAGATTAACATCTCGATTAACATGAAGCATATGGAGAATAAGCGTTTGTAAAAATAGTTTGTACAAGAGTAGAGAAAGTTATGTGAGTGATTTTTTTAATCTAAGTTACATATACAAACCTTTTTTACCAGTTTATCTATCACCATTACTTTGTGGGCTAGTAATGCTAAATCAGAAAAAATTTAATATTTCTCTAGTGACTTTACCGTTCTGACAAATTTTATGTTATTTTAAATACTTTAACATGTTTATAAGTGCTAGTGATTCACCAGACAGGATAAAAATATTCATTTATTCGGCACAACATGCAGGCTGAGTTATAGACGTTATGACGTCACATAACAGCAGCAACTAAATGTGTTGCCAACTATTCACATAGTGGATCGTGGACTTCTGAAAACTGTTTTATTTTATAATAGTATGGCATAGTTCAGCGGTTTTATGATATAATTTTAGCCGGAATTTATAAATTGATTCCGGGAAAATGGCTTTCCCACCAGTGCACGTGGCGGGAAAAGGAAATATTTGCGAAAATAGGGATCTCCTGAAAAGATGCGGTTGGTTGGTTGGCAACCCAAGTTGATAAAAATGAAGAGAGTTACATTGTATCTTGAGCGCTTTGGAAAAGTAGTGCTAGTTTATGAGATCAGACCAGACATACCCCGAAAAAAAATCTCTGCCACTGATCGAGTAAGTATTGACGTTTGGCAACACTGTTGTTAGCTTACACGCAACGCAATCAATAGCTCGGAATTGATTGGAAGATTGAGTTCAAGTGCACTGATTAAACCTGCAAGTAATATTAGATTTACGTTAAATTTTACTCTTTAGCATCTCTTAAGATTCATAGAAATGTAACCTAATTTACACAAAGGAAAGCAGTTGCTAATATTCAATTTCGAAAATATTCCTGCAGGTTCGGAATCGTTCTCCAGTTCAAACTTTAGGTCATTAAGTCTCAAATTACATAAAATTGCCTTACTTTTTAAGTCAATACGGCGTCATAACACTTTCTATATGTGCATGTAATGGGAGATTTCAGTGTATAAATGCATACATATTTGAGGAGTTATCGTGGCATAAAGTTCATGTCTCTAATAATAACATTTCTATAGAAACATCATTGTTCGCGCTCATGGTAGGCAGAGAAGGTATTGCATTCCACCCAAAAATTCTATACCGAGATTTCACCGGAAATACATTTTGTGATACCCTGAATATATAACTCAAAAAAGAATCTTCCAAGATGCGACACCAATATATGCAACAAAATTATCCCACCCCAACTACCCTTTACATGAAACCTTTTTCGAAATTGTTGATTTTCTAAAAAATACCTCTTAACGATTTTGATTAAAACATCACACATGAAAGATGTTTATATGAGAAACAAAATGTATATCTTGGGTTTTCTGTGAATAGCCTGGGAAGTGCCCTCCATTCGGAAGGAATTTTGTATAATGTTGTATAACTGGTAAACGTTAAGCAATAGACAAAAATGTACTGCACAAAAAATGTAGATTTCTTTAAAACACACAATTTATTCCCAATAGCTTTTTTTGTGTCACAAGCCATTTCTGAGATATCCGTTATTAATGGTTTGGATTGGTTCAATACTTATTCTTTTCAACTCCCATCGATTTTCAGTTGTTTGTCGCGATGTCATGGAAACAGTATGGAATTTTAAGGCAGCATATAGCGTCCAGTTGTTAAACATTTGACTGTCGCTGTTCTCTTTGTATCTATAACATCGAATGTTTTAAAATTAAAATACCATATGCTTAGGATGTTTTCATGACAAATAAAATGTACATCTTGAATTTTGTGGGAATAGTCTGCAAAGTCTTCTTCATTCTGATCGACTTTTCTGTAGCTGGTAAACCGTATGGGATAGACAAAAATCTTGCTACACAAAAAATGTAGATCTGGTTAAAACACACAATCTAGTCAAATACAAGTTTTTGAATTGGTTTGAATGTGAAATACTTTTCTCAAACCCCTCACATAGCCATACGCTTTTGGAAATTGTGATTATCGCTTTACCACTCTTGAGTTAACAAGAATATATAAAGTAATAAGATTTGGTAAGAATAGCTTCTAGAAGAGTAAGTAAAAAAAAATCATGTGAGTGCAACCCATTAGGTTTTTACTTAAACGTCTGTGAATAGCATAACTCAAAAACGAAATGTGGGGTAAATACAAAGGTTCAATATCTTCCAAAGATGCAACACGAATTTTCAAGAAAATCCCCGTACTACAAACTAACTTTTACATGAAAGATTTTGCAAAATTGTTGATTCTCTAGAAAATGGCTCTGAAGATTTTTATTAAAATACCATATATGAAAAATATTTACAAGGCAAATACAACGTACATCCTCTCGAGAAGGTATTCGTCTGCAATTTTGTTTCGTGTATTACTTGATTTTTCAGTGAAAATAGAATTGTATATGACGGAGGAATAAAATGTCAGTCACTTTCTACGACTTCAGGAATGTATTTCTTCACCAGTTTACGTCACATGTCGATTAAAGTGCGTGGATTTATGCACAAAAAGTACTGTACCCAAAGCACGAAAGATACTTTTGAAAACGCCACGTAAAAACAGTTGCAATTTTGGTATTTTTAAAACAATTATAAAACTGATAAAATGATCTGAAAACCCACCAAAACATATCAACTGTAATACGATTTGATCTGTATGACCAAAAAAATAAGATTTTTCCCTCCGATAATTTGACGCTAGAATTGTTTAAAGTGCTGACAAATACTTTCTTGAGCGGATGTATATCTGGAGTTTTCTGGAAATAGCCTCTAAGTCCTCTTCATTGGGAAGGAATTTTGTTTACTCTTGCATAACTGGTAAACGTTAAGAGCTGGACAAAAATATAGATCTCTTTAAAAGACACAATTTATTTGAAATTGTCCTTTGTGGTATCCGAGATATTCCGTTGCTATTCAACTGCTTTTCGCGATGTGAAACGATTGTGGGTAGTAAAGGTTAAGTGGTGTAACACACACAGAATACTTTGCTTGTGAAAATATGAACGTCATATTGGAAATAAAAATCTTGAGGTATCTGGGCACAATAAGCAAACAATGGAGTGTTGTATTGACTGACAATACGTGGTGCGACATGGAGATGGGGAACAAGCGCAATTTGATGTCCTTGGGGAGATGAATTTGTTTTGGTGGGCAGGAGATGAGCTGGCTACCAACTGGTGGTCATTAGCCTTATTTCCGTGCCGAGTCAAAACTTCCTGTGGCCGGGCTACAAATTTGGGGTTAAGTCTTCCCTTCCCAATATGTAAACCTTGCCTTGGAATGACCCTTAGCATTTTGAATACACATTTTCTCTCTAGTTGCTGACGAATGTTCTAGTTAACACGTCACATTTTCATTGTTTACCAGAGAGAGGTTTCAGACAAATACTGATTCGACTTGAGCGGGAAGTCGTGGCTTCGATTCCCGTGCGCGACTTTCTGACCAATGGGTTTTTTCGAGTTTTTTCCTGTCCCTTCATTTCACCTCCATTCTCATTTCACTTCACCTTTCATCTGCTGGTTTCTTTCAGGGTTGCAAGTGTCGGCGGAGGGTCTCGGCGTGTGCATAGCAGGGGAAAAGAATGCTCTTAATAAATCCTCGTCACCCGGATTGCGAGCGATCCCCGGCCCCTCTAGGGGAGCCGGCTGCTCCAGCCACCACCCTGGGAGTTCAAATCTGCAAATAGTCGGGATCCTGCCCTCTGTCTGTCATGCCTGCTGGTCAGACCGCCCTCTGTCTCCTTTCACTCCTCGAGGCTCCCCGTCAGGGGCCTAGATACCTATCCTAGTACAGTGCTTTTCCTGCAACCGTCTCACGTTCTCACAGTTACAATTACAATAATAAACACACATACCTTATGTCTTCTCTATCCGCACATTTCTGGTGTCTTGATCCACACTCGAGAGTTAAATATCCAAAATTGAGTGAATTTCTCGCCTGTAGCTTCACAAGTCACGCTCCCATATCTCGCTTATTTCACTACTGCGGAGGGACTTAAGGATCAGACAATATCTGTAGTGCAGTTTACCATTGAGGATACCCAACTGTGAAAAAAAATCATAAATATGTATTTTAATGTTGTTAAAGTGCTTCCACTGTAATTCTATGCAGATTTTATAGCTATACGCCATTTTAAAGTGTGTCATATAGCGATTTAAATGCCCGTCTCTAAGTATCTAGCGTCCTAAAAATTGTAGTAAAAAAAATCTGATATGATACATTCACATGATTTTCTCTACCCTTTATCGTTTATTAGTGAGTATACAAACTATTCTTACTAAAGCTTATTTTTCTATCTACTACATTTTAATCCAAATAAACCTTTACAGAAACAGCTACATTACACATTTCGTTAAAGAGAACAGCGATGGTCAAATGTTTAACAACTGGACGCTATATGCTGGCCTTAAAATTCCATACTGTTTCCATGACATCGCGAGAAACAACTAAAAATCGATGGGTCTTTTAAAAAGAACTACATTTTTACTTTCTCTACTACGTATAGTAAGTAGGGGAAGTATTGTATTCCACCCAAAAATTCGATACCGAGATTTCACCAGAAATACATGTTTTGAGACTCCCTGAATCCAAAAAAAGCATTTTTGGAAACATATCCGTGTGTGTGTCTGTTCAGGGGAACTCAAAACATGTATTTCTGATGAAACCACGGTATCGAGTTTTTGGGTGGAGTGCAATACCTTCTCTGTCTACTATGTACTTGAAGAGAAAGTAAAAACAACAGAGATTTTGCTCTTTAGAAAAGTATAAGAATTTAAAAGTCCAAACCAATAACAAAGAATATACCGGAAATGGTTAATGCCAATTTTTTTTATTCCATTTATACTCCACCTTTAACTACATAGGTCTTATCGGCGGTCTTTCCTTTGAAACTTATTGCCTATTGGTAATGCTGTTAACTCGTCTTAACTCTTGTGGTTGGGTTTCTTGTACTTCCAGACTCTGGGGAGGATAGAGAATAATCTTGGATAGAGAAAAATTTCCATCCCCCCAGCCGGAAATCGAACTCGGGACCCCTAACACAGCAGGCAGGTGCTCTACTGACTGAGCTACGGGACCAGTCAAAAGAAAAAAAAATATGTTGGAATAAATTTGAGTTTTAACAAGATCTACATATAACTGTGTAGTAAGATTTTGTCTATCTCTTACGGTTTACCAGATGTACAAAAGTAATTCAGAGTGAAGACTTCACGGGCTGTTCCCAGAAAATTCAATATTCACACATTTCATTTGTCATGAAAATATCTTATACATGTGGTATTTTAATTCAAATCATTGGAGCCATTCCTGAGAAAATCAACATTTTCGAAAAATGTTTCATGTAAAGGGTAGTTTGGGGAGGGAAAATTTTCTTGAAAATCTTCAACTTGCATCCTTGGTATTTAACCTGGTATTTATGCTGTTCATAGACACACATACACAGACCGTTTTCTGAAAATGCCTTTTTTGTGGGGGGGGGGTTCAGGCAGCCGATGTACTTTCCCACTTACTATATGTGGTATAGAAAATTAATCAAAGAAATTTGCTGTTCTCGGATATTAAACTCTGATTTCTGTATTAAATTTTCCATATAGAATTGAACTGAAATTCTGATTTTTAGAGATTTCACAGATGGTATCTTTAAGAGGAAATGTAATCTAGAATTGGCTCAGAAACTATTTCACTAGTCTGCATTTTCAAACTTTTTGTCACATGATTTGTTAAAACTAGATGTTCCTGAATCAAGTTTTTATGCTGATTCCAGAAATAATTCCGTTTTTTTCTATCACGTTCAGGTTTTTACACAAAATAAGAAGTAATGTTTTGACAATTTTAGTAATGAACTTAGAAAAGTATTCAAATACCATTTCACACAAGGTAAGTTTTTATTCAAGAAACATTTTAAGAATACTCTCAAGAACTCCCCCTAAATTATTTCATGACTACATTGTAACAAAACAAGAAGCCAAAGTGTTTGATTTAATTTTTTTCAAACTTTCTCTTCTCTGACTTCCTTGAAGATGACTGTCCCTCCTCAACATCATAGTTTCATTCCATCTCCCCTGGTACCTCCTCTCCATTTTCTTAATATCTTGATGTCTGGAAAGTAGTCGATATGTGAATGCAGAAAATGCACCTTTACACTCATGTTACAACCCATGTTCTTGAAATTTTCCAACATTGTTTCGACAATGGCCTTGTAATTAGGATCTTTGTTATTGCCTAACAAGTGGAAGGCGGTCCATGCTTCTATTTCTCTCTCATTCATTGTCTTCTCAAAATCTTCATCCTTCATCAATTTCTTTATTGAGGACCAACAAAAATTCCAGCCTTTAATTTGTCTTGTGTAATGGAAGGGAAATTTCTTCGAAAGGTACTTGAAGCAGGGTCCATCCTGTGGTAGAGCCCTTACAAATTGCTTCATCAAGCCCAATTTTAGGTGTAGTGGCGGAAGCAATATCTTTACGTTGTGAACTGAAATTGTGAAAAAACTGTACATGATAGAAAAACAAAACTAAAAGCAGTTCTGAAATCAGCATGTGAAGTGAGTCAGAATCACTTATTAGTTTTCAGTCATCCGATATTATGCAGACTGGTGTTTTCATTCTGTTCAAATTGCGGTTACAGAGTGGTTGGGTGTGGTCGTATTGCCAAAACTTCCTCGCGCTGAAAAGTGTTGTCTTTTGTGTTTGTAGTCCGGGGTTCGATGCCAATGCCGCCCAGCAGCTCTTATAGCCAGTATTCTCCCGAAACAAGCTCGACGATAGATGACGCCATATAATTTCAGTGGCATTCCCAGAGATATTAGCATTAATCGATTTAGCTTGGCGCCTTTTAGAATATATAATCTTCTTTTTACCACGTCTAACAGCTTTCACTAGGTCATTAATGACATTCAGAATTAATCTGTCAGAATGGAATACTTGGTTCAGCATTTTCCTTGTGAATACCCACACAGATTTACAACAGCTGTTTTGTAGTCGCAATGCAATCTCGAACTTTAAACCAAAACGCCTTAATAATATTAACATTATCCCCGCTTTTCCTAATCGTCACCCACATTAACGTTATGGAAGCGTCGATCGATCGAGGATTTGGAGAAGTAATGTCAAAATCGCAAACTAATTTCATAACGAAATGTTGACTGCAAAACATACAATACAAAATAATATCTGATGTATTCCATTCACATGACTTTCTCTCAGTACGTAAAGCGATAGTCTATTTTTAAAAAGCGGATCGCTATTCTTATGAACCCTTACGGTTCTATTTACTACATTTTAACTCAAATAAACCTTTACAGAAAGAGCTACATTACACATTTCGTTATAGAGAACAGCGATAGTCAAATGTTTAACAACTGGACGCTATATGCTGCCTTAATATTGCATACTGTTTCCATGACATCGCCAGAAACAACTGAAAAACGCTGAAACTTCAAAAGAATGGCTAAGTATTGAACAATTCGAACCATCAATAACGGATATCTCGGTAATGACTGATGCCACAAAAAAGTTTTTCTCTACTACTATGCTTAAATGTGTTCATTTACTGTTAGAAATCCGTATCAAAATGAAGTCCATTTCGATACAGATTTCCACGCTTGCGCGTTTTCCTAGTCAGAGCTACTGAAAAACAGTGTATTCAATAATATGAATTTATATTAACTTTATTTCACTCTTTTCATCTTTACGATAAACTTCTAACAAATCTCTGTTAACAAACCTTAATACAACTTTAGTTTAGTAATATAACTTTTTACTTTCTCTACTACGTATAGTAAGTAGGCGAAGTATTGTATTCCACCCAAAAATATGAGATCCCCTGAATCCAATAAAAAACAAAAAATTTTTGGTAACATATCCTTGTGTGTGTGTGAGTGTGTGTGTGTGTGTGTGTGTGTGTGTGTGTGTGTGTGTGTGTGTGTGTGTGTGTGTGTGTGTGTGTGTGAACAGCATAACTCGGATAAACACCAAACTTGATATTTAGGTTCAGTATCTTCCAGACATGAGACACGAAGTTTTTCAAGAAAATTCCCCCACCCCGGATTACACTTTATATGGAACATTTTTCGAAAATTTTAATTTTCTCAAAAATGGCTAACGATTTTGATTAAAATATCACATGTTTAAGATATTGTCATGAGAAATGAAATGTATATCTCGAATTTTCTGGGAATGTCTCCAAAAGTATTCTTCATTGTGAACGACTTTTGCATAACTGGTAAACCATAAGAGATAGACAAAATTTTACTACACGAGAAATGTAGATCGCGTTAAAATACACAATTTATGTCATATACATTTGTTTTGTTGAGTGAACCATTTTCGAGATATTGCTTGTTATTCCCTTAAATTTTCCAATACTTATACTTTTTCTCAAATTCATTATTCAGTTCTTTTATGTCCTGGACATGCAAAGTGAATCGAATGCGCCACATAGCAACCAGCGTTATTTGACTATCGCTTAAAGTCTACCAATTCCACTTGCATCTACAAGAAAATTAGCAATAAGATTGACATCTCGATATCTCACTTAACATGAAGCATATGGAGAATAAGCGTTTGTAAAAATAGTTTGTACAAGAGTAGAGAAAAAGTCATATGAGTGTAACACATAAGATTTTTACTTTCTCTACTACGTATAGTAAGTACCCCGGAAGTATTGTATCCCATCCAAAAATTCGATACCGAGATTTCACCGGAAACATACGTTTTGAGACCCCTGAATCCAAAAAAAGCATTTTCGGAAACATGTCCGTGTGTGTGTGTGTGTGTGTGTGTGTGTGAACAGCATAACTCAGAAACGAACAGTCGGATAAACACCAAACTTGGTATTTAGGTTCAGTATCTTCCAGAGATGCGACACGAAGGTTTTCAAGAAAATCCCCCCACCCCAGATTACCCTTTAGATGGAAGATTTTTCGAAAAGTTTAATTTTCTCAAAATTGACTAACGATTTTAAATTAAAATATCATAGGTTTAAGATATTTTCAAGACAAATAAAATGTATATCTTGAATTTTCTGGGAATGTCTCCAAAAGTATTCTCCATTGTGAACGACTTTTGCATAACTGGTAAACCATAAGAGATAAACAAAATTTTACTACACAAAAAATGTAGATCGCGTTAAAATACACAATTTATGTCATATACATTTGTTTTGTTGAGTGAACCATTTTCGAGATATTGCTTGTTATTCCCTTAAATTTTCCAATACTTATACTTTTAGTCAAATGGGAATTCGTTATTCATTTTTACTTTCTCTACTACGTATAGTAAGTAGGGGAAGTATTGCATTCCACCCAAAAATTCGATACCGAGATTTCACCGGAAATACATGTTTTGAGACCCACTGAATCCAAAAAAAGCATTTTTGGAAACATGTCCGTGTGTGTGTCTGTGTGTGTGTGTGTGTGTGTGTGTGTGTGTGTGTGTGTGTGTGTGTGTGTCTGTGTGTGTCTGTGAACAGCATAACTCAAAAACGAACAGTCGGATAAACACCAAAGTTGGTATTTAGGTTCAATATCTTCCAGAGATGCGACACGAAGGTTTTCAAGAAAATCCCCCCACCCCAGACTACCCTTTACATGGAACATTTTTCGAAAATTTTATTTTTCTCAAAAATGGCTCTAACGATTTTGATTAAAATATCATATGTTAAAGATATTTTCATGACAAATAAAATGTATATCTCGAATTTTCTGGGAATGTCTCCAAAAGTATTCTTCATTGTGAATGACTTTTGCATAACTGGTAAACCATAAGAGATAGACAAAATTTTACTACACAAAAAATGTAGATCGCGTTAAAATACTCAATTTATGTCATATACATTTCTTTTATTGAGTGAACCGTTTTCGAGATATTGCTTGTTATTTCCTTAAATTTTCCAATACTTATACTTTTTCTCAAATTCGTTATTCATTTTTTTATGTCCTGGACATGCAAAGAGAATGGAATGCGCCACATAGCAACCAGCGTTAAAATATTTGACCATCGCTTAAAAGCTACCATATTCCCCTTGCATCTACAAGAAAATTACCAATAAGATTGACATCTCGATATCTCGATTAACGTGAAGCATATGGAGAATAGGCATTTGTAAAAATAGATTGTACAAGAGTAGAGAAAGTCATGTGAGTGTAACACATCAGAATTTTTTTGATGTACTGAACATGAAAAGACAATGGAATGCGCCACATAGCAACCAGCTCTTAAAATATTTGACTATCGCTTAAAGCCTACCAATTCCCCTCGCATCTACAAGAAAATTAGCAATAAGATTGACATCTCGATATCTCGATTAACATGAAGCATATGGGGAATAAGCGTTTGTAAAAATAGTTTGTACAAGAGTAGAGAAAGTCATGTGAGTGTAACACATCAGATGTTTTCTCTTTACATGGAAAAGGTTTTAATTATTTTGATTCTCTCAAAAATGCACTAACGCTTTTTTAGTAAAATAGCACTGTTTAAGATACTTAGCTAACAAATAATTGTATTAATCGTGTTAAATTCATTTTTTGGTACACGCTGTCTAAAACATCTGCTTGTTGGATTGGTATTACGCCGAAAAGCAGTACTTTAGCGGTCTAGGTGGCGCAGTAAGCAAAGTAACCAGCCATACCAACTTACTTGATCATAAAAGAAGAAATATAAGTCAACATTATTTTTCTTATCATAAACTTTAGCAGCATTTTTCACAAAAAATTCATCATTTAAAAACCAATGCATTTTAACATCGTTTTATTGTTAATCGGAAATCCTTAAGTATAAAAGATTTCTTAGAAACCGTTTCCTGAAAATAAAAGTCCGCCACATACTGCTGCCGAGATTTTGCTGGCAACAGCTCTGATTCAATGTTTTTGGCTCGGATTGACTTTTCCTCGGGATTTTCACCCAAATTTTCAGTCACACGCTTGTTGTTTAGAAACGAGCGCTCAGAGTAAGCACTGCCATCTACATTGTTACGGTCAACACTTCCTAGGAGGCGTTGGTACGGTTCATGGCTTGATAGTGTAATGAGCTTGTGTTGAAGGATTTATCCGGAAAGAACAAGGTAATTAGCAAGTCATATTAAGAAAACGTCATTTGCAACAGCGAGGAGCGAATGCGTTAGGCATAAAGATTCCTGCGGGAGGACCCCCAGGACGAAGACTTCACTGACCTTGTGGAAGCGACTGTGGACTACCTCTACAAGGAACCACAACCACGCCACGAGGATGTCCATCTTCCCATAGTCACCCCTAAACAGGTGGCTTCCTAGATCCATAAACTTAACCCAAACAAATCCCTGGACATGACGGCGTCACGGCGCACATGCTCAGCACCTTCCCAAGAAGGCCGTCATCCATCTGAAGCGGATTTCCAATGCCTGCCTTCACCTCCGTCACTTTCCAACTAGTTGGAAGGAGGCGCTGGTGGTATGCATTTTAAAGCCCGGCAAGGATCCGGTCTTTCCATGCAGTTACCGTTCCACCAGCTTGGTCCCAACCGTCTCAAAAGTCTTTGAGCGGTTGCTCCTAGCCCGCCTTACACCTCTCTTTGAGGAAAGGCACCTCCTCCCGGACCACCAGTTTGGTTTTCGCCATGGGCACTCCACACCCCTGCAGCTACTGCGATTGGCCGAGAAGGTCTCCCTGGGTTTCCAGGAGAACTTCAAGACCATAGTGGTGCTGCTGGACGTAGAGAAGGCCTTTGCCACGACGTGGCACCAAGACCTTTTGTACAAACTCAAGGAGTCAGACATCCCTCCCAGCTATCTCGCTCTGATAAGCATTTTCCTCCGGGAACGCACATTCAGGGTGAGAGTGGAGGGGAAGGTTTCCTCAGTCCGTCCCATAGGCGCCTGAGTCCCGGAAGGCAGTGTACTGTCCCCGTTTCTCTTCGCGGCCTACATATCGGACTTTCCCACGGAACCCAGGACTGTTTCGTGCCAATATGCCGACGATGTCCTCATAATGGCACAGAACAAGAATGCCCGATTCTGTTTCCCCCCACTACAGCGACAGCTCCGAGCCATTGGCAGGTGGAGCGAAAAGTGGAGGATAGCCATCAGCCCGGGGAAGAGCTCTGCGCTTCTCCTGGCGAAGGTCCGTCAGTGGCGGCCCGAGCGGTCTCTGAGGCTGCGGCGGAGGAGAATCCCTTGGGTTACCTCTGCCAAATACCTCGGAGTCACCCTCGACCGCGCTCAGACAGCTGTACCCTGTATTCCGCTCCAAAATGCCCACACGCCTCAAACTACGCCTATACCAGGCTATTATCCCGCCCCTGATTCTGTATGGCTGCGAGATCTGGGGATCGGCGGCAGCGACCACCATCCGCAGGCTACAGACCGTCCAGAACAGGGCGCTTCGGATGATCTATGATACCGGGTGTAGATTCCCGTCACACATCCTACACACATCCGGTCTCCCATACATCGTGGACGTGGTGCGGGAGAATACCCGTACCATGTACACGAAACTCGCGTACCACACCAACCAGCTGGTGTCTTTGGGCCGCTATGACCATAAGGCGCCAAGGCGGAGAAAGAGTTACCGGTTGCCGAGGGACGGCTTGGGCCCCCGAGGCTGAGGTCTGCCAATCCCTCACATCAAAAACTCCCCCAAGTTAAGCAACATTGGGCTTGGTCACTACCTGGATGAGTGACCATCTAGCAGCGATCCGCCCTGCTGCCAACTTGGATACCCCCATACCATTACCTAGTTTTTCCCATCATGCTTTGCTGCCATCCGGCCTGCTTGGCTTGACGACCACACAAGCGGTCGCCCAAGTTAAGCAGTATTGGGCTTGGCCACCACATGATCGCTAGTCCGCCCATACGGGAACACCGAGACCCAGCCAATGGTAGCGCAGCAAGCTACACTCCGCCCAAAATAGAGACAAAATCAAAAGCTTGTGCATATTCTATAAAACCTTCTCTATCGCACAGGTAAAGCCGCATACACGGCTAGGTACTGTGGCGAATACATTCCGCCCAGGTGAACCTGGGCGACCTGTTCTCGATTGCTGGATTGCTGGAATGCAGTTAGGTTAAGTCCAGTACACTTGAAAAGTCACGTAGACCAATTCTGGAAATTGGAAAAATGAAAAGTTCTTACATTCAGGCGAGCCATAGCATAGCAACAAGGGGAGGTACGGCATATAACAGTCAAGAGACGCATATGAAGAGAGTTTAATATTTATTGGCCCAGCTGAGAAAGGGAAGTATTGAGATATAGGCAGAGTTAAATTAATAAACGTTCTTGCATCCTAAATCGAAGAGTACATACTGTCTGATGAATCGTCACTCTGAATACTTGATGCTTACTCGTGTAGCGCCAGGGACGAATTTGAGATTTAGCGGCTATTGCGGGGGGTATTGCCCGTAAGCATTTTAGCGACTCGCGGCCATTTACGTTTTTAGTTTCTTTTTTGTGAAAACAGTTATTGCAAACCTTAAAATTGATACTACAATAGTTAGCAAGTATAATGATTCAACTGTTATAGCTTCGAGTGCTACGTCATAATCAGTTTCATTCTTTGTCTTCAAACAGTCCGCAACTCGCTTCAATAGCTTGAAGGAGACGTATTCTCTTTACGTTAATTGCCCCACGTTGGGCGCCAATTTGAAGTTGTATGCCCCACGTATGGTACAAAGTTTCCGATGGCCTTCGCCCCAACGTTCACTTTCGGGTGACCTTGCCCCAACGCTTAGAAATAAATTTTGTATTTTAATGTTTCTTTAAATATTATGTACATTTATGTTTGCCTCAGCTGCGTCAGTATTAATTTGTAGAAACATGTATCTCTTAGGAAGGGGTGATGCGGCTAAAGAATGTAAGCGACACAAATTATAATTTTTACTTCACTCCTTTTATTAATCCTTCACACGATTAAATAACACTTCAATTATATACAGAGCTGTGAGATTATTTATTAATTTCTTGCACTTTTTAACACTAAACTTTATAATATTCTCCGTAATGAATTTTATATGTCTCACACTCAATACGTACCGTATCGAAATGCTCAGGAACGCTGTGTCTGGCATTTACCGCTTAAATTTGTACATTTCTGTACTTCAAGTCCCTGATTGGCTAATCCTACTCCAATAGAATACTTTTTATTTAACCTTCAGCTTTTCTAGTTTTTGATTGGCTATTTATTAACTGTTTTAAATATTAGAGTATTGTTCCAAGAATTACTAGTAGCATTATTAAACTTTCTAATTTATTGTCGTCTCAAGGTTACCTCATTGTTTGCAACTTTCGGCTTCTATTCTCACAGCTCCTACATTGTTAAATTACATAGTACATTCACATAACATTATTATACATGTACATAATAATATAAACATAATACAATGACTGTTACATATATTTTACATATTATTACAGATAAGGCGAGCTGTTATTATATTTTATATTATATAATTAGACTGATATTATTTAAGTGTTAAAAATATTGCC
This sequence comes from Deroplatys truncata, assembly GCA_030765065.1. Taxonomy (NCBI): domain Eukaryota; kingdom Metazoa; phylum Arthropoda; class Insecta; order Mantodea; family Mantidae; genus Deroplatys; species Deroplatys truncata. Next base: position 9,272,072 of record CM060987.1, on the reverse strand, counting down.
TCAAGCTCAACTATTAGATCATAATAAATTTCTGTCAGTTTAAGCTGGTGTTATCCTTTCACTACGCCCACGCATACCCTAAGATAAAGATCTCATAGCCAACCACTGTAGCAGCAGAATCAACAGCAGATATTGAATCAAATCGCCGGCTTCAAAACAAGTATTTTATGCACCACGTACACAAAAGCTTTAGCGGACATGATATAGCCATTTTCAAACCCGAGCCCGGCGCGGACCTAGACCTGAAGACCTGGCCCAAGCCCGTGAAGACCTCTACTTGCATCTCGACAACTACCTTATTTACAGGAATATGTTTTCAGTTTGCCAACTCATATCATGAAATGTAACTATTTCCAATTTTTATTTTCAAATAGCAGGTAACTGTGTACTAACAGAACCTCTTATTAGACAATACGAAGTATTTATTGGACCAGGAATACTAATGCAAGGTACCGTACAGTGGTAATACTGAAGTGTTGGGAATCTCACTGTGTTGGTTTTAGAAAATGTAGAATAAGCATTTTATGGGCCACTATTCCCCATTTTAAATTATGGAAATTTAATCAGCGGGCCTTGAAGAAACAGGTTCTTCTGCTGATAAGAAGAAATATGGAGCAATCACAGAGGTCATTGATGCTGAGGCGCTTCTGGTAAACGGCTGGAAATGTCGGTGCCAATTAGGTGTCCAGGGGTCTTCAAAAACACTTTTGATACATCATAATAAAATATCAGTTTTATAAACAGTCGAACCTCCACATTTTGTCCGAAAATGGCCCGCATTCCATATATGTGTCTTCAATTTAAACCAGTCGTGGCCGACTGTAGAATTCTTCAAATGTGATTATCCTTATTGATTCTTCGATTTTCAATTGTTCTCAGCTGGTAAACAAACTAAAAGTAAGGAATAGTTCTGATAAGTTTACATTCACGTGATTTCCTCCACCCACTGTTAATATCTATGTAGTTTTTACAAACCGTTCTTACGAAATCTACTTCATTTTAATCCAAATAAACCTTTACAGAAACAGCTACATTACACATTTCGTTATAGAGAACAGCGATAGTCAAATGTTTAACAACTGGACGCTATATGCTGGCCTTAAAATTCCATACTGTTTCCATGACATCGCGAGAAACAACTGAATGTTAATGGGACTTTAAAGAACGGCCAAGTAATGAGCAATTCGAACCATTAATAACGGATATCTCAGAAATAGCCTATGCCACAAAAAAGATATCCCTTAACGTTTACCAGTTATGCAAGACTATACAAAATTCCTTCCGGATGAAGAGGACTTCATAGGCTATTCCCAGAAAATTCAAGATAAACATTTTATTTGTCATGTAAATATATTTAATGTATGGTCTTTAATCAAAATCGTTAGAGTAATATTTTATAAAATCAAAAATTTCTAAAAATATTCTTTGGAAGGTATTGAGCCTAAAAACGAAGTTTGGTTTGACTTTGCGTTTTGTGTTATGCTGTTTACGGACCTACAGATACACACACAAGAACATTTTTTCTAAAAATGCTTTTTGGATTCAGGGGCCCTCAAAATATATTTCCGGTGAAATCTTGATATCTAGTTTTTTTGTGGAATGCAGTATCATGTGAATGTAACACATTAAACTTTTTGAAGAAGTGGTAAGGATTTATACCTACAATATTGTTAACTTGAATGTGAGATGCACTGTTTACGATCCCATTCGCTGATTTTGATATGCTGTTGTTATTCCTAACCATTTTATTGTTAAAGAGTACTGGTCTCCAGTAATGCAACACGAACTGTGAAATTTGTTACGAATAACATGAATAGCAATGGGGCTGCTAGTCGTATTGCGGGTCACACAGCCGGGCAAGGGGTGGCCTTACTAAGGCGAAAGGTGTGGTCGGGCGGGCCGCTAGTCAATTCGGGACTCACCTTACAAGTAGGCCATTCCAGGCCCGATCTTTCAAATCGATTATAATCGACGAGACTCATGATCGATGTTTTTCATTATATATTTTGTTTTAAATGCAGGCGTCTTTTTTTCTCTTTTTTTTTTTTTTTTTGTATGTATGATTTCGTCTATATGATATGAAGCCGTATATGAATTTACGGATTAATCCTGAAAGTATGGACTAAGAGAAACCTACCAATAAAAACTGTTCAGTCTGTACAATGTCGCAAAAATATTAAATTCTAAAAGTACTGCGTTAATTGACAGAATATTCCCAAATTATGCGTCGATTTCACAATTGGCTGTTTTAAGTGCACAGCCACCTACATTTGTTGCAGTCAAACAAAAGAAAGTGTTTACTTATCACTGATACGTTGATTACACCGTTGGTAGCCATTTTCACCAAATGCTTCTCCGCTATAAAGAATACGGTGCCACAAGCATAAGAGTGTTGTTATACAAGAGTGATTTATGAAGAATTGACACATTTATTTCTTTAACTGTTTCAAAACGACTTATGCTAGCGACAGCTTATTATACCTGAAATGCACAGGAATTTTGGGAGACTATTTACCTCTATAGCAAATGTTGAAAATGTCCTCCATCCTGCATGGGCACAACTCAACACGTCGTTCCATGTTACTGCCCACTCGTCAATAGCTTGAATCTCCGGTGTAATGTAGTGCTTCAGATCGTCCAATGTCTGGGGACGTGTGGCATAAACCCTTTCTTTTAAGTAAGGGGATGTCAAATCCAGGTTCTTGGAAATTATCCCGTTGTCAAAGAAACTTGCAATTAGTGCCATGGATTCATTTGATGTATGGTATGTAGCGCCGTCCTGCTGAAAATATCCTTGACTCAGCTCTATATCGTCTAGTTGCTCAGCAAACTCCATGAAAATCTGTCAGTACTCTGCAGTGTTCACATTGTTTAAAAAAATTGGTCCCGCTATTCTCTGTGCGGATATTGCGCACCAAACTCCGATTTTAACCGGGTGCATAGGTGCTTCATGAATAACATGTGGATTTTCGCTGGCCCAACAGCGTGAGTTATTTGAGTTCACATAGCCGGATAAATGGAACCATGCTTCATCTGTGAACCATGTAATGGACAATATGGCAGGATTTTGCACAATGAACGCCTGAAACCAACGACAATAATTCAGTCGTCTATCCTTATCTGGTTCCTGTAACTGATGGACAACCGTAATCCTATACGGCTTTAGGCCTGCACTTTTCACAGCTCTCTGACACATTGAGTAGCTGTACCCTGTCTCCTGCTACAAACGTCTTAATGATTTTTGGGTGACTGATCCAGTCGTACTCTTACGTCAACAACCGTGGGAAGTCTAGATGAACGAGTTTTGCCTTTTTCACTCACCAGAGATTCAGTTGTTTCCAATTTGTTTACCAGTCCCAGTATTGTGTTTCTTTGGGGAGGATTCCGAACAGCAAATTCTCTCTGGTATGCCCTTTGAGTAGCTGTAATTGAATTCGTAATTCAGTATTACTTTACAAGGAAGAGTCGTTCATTTAATGTGTACTCCATTTTCACGTTGACTAGAACAAAATCTCAAAAGCAGTTGCGGTCAAAAAAACTAACAATTACGAATAAAACATGAACATCTGCGCATCTAGTGACAGGTAATCGAAACTCCAGAACATTCTGCTTAATTTGGTGCTAAAATTGGGGCAATGAGTGAATTTCGAACAGAATAATTAAAGAAAGAAATGACAGTTCTTCATAATTCACTTTGTATTATTTTGTTCTGTTATATTCGTTTGTTTGATAATGAGTCATCGTTTAAGAGGACGTCCACGGCGGCGTGGTATAGTGCTAGGGGATCCTTCAACAGCAAGAGCCAGAAATCGAATTTGAGTAGGTACTAAATGTTCGTGAAAGACATGCAAATCTCTGAGGCCGCTACACCATTCAAAATAAAACTTGTATTGGAGAGTGGAAATTTATTCACAATATTGTGTTTTAAGTTATGTGCAACTAAATTGAGGCATTATTTTTAACACTAAAATGATTTCAGTCGATTTATATAATATAAAATATAATAACAGCCCACCTTAAAGCAATATGTGTATAATATAATATATAAAGTGCATGTAACAGTCATTATATTCATGTTTATATTATTACGTACATGTTGAATAATGTTATGTGAATATATTACGTAATTTAATAATGTAGGAGCTGTGAGAATAATAGATTAAAAGTTGCTAACCATGAGGTAGCCTTTAGGCAATAATGAATTAGAAGGTTTAATAATGCTACTAGTAATTATTGGAGCAACAATAATGTAAATTTTGAGACAGTTTATAAATAGCCAATCAACAACCAGAAAAAAGCTTAAGTTAAATGAAAGTATTCTATTGGAGTAGGATTAGCAATCAGAAACTGAAATAGGGCAAATTGTACAAATTCAGAAGTCAGTTGCTAACCGGACGCGAGACGCGTCCTCGAGCAGTTTAATACGTATTCAGTGTGTGACAAAAATAGTTTACGCGTTAAAAAGTGCAAGTAATTAATAAAAGAACCTCACAGCTCTCTATATCAGTGAAGTGTTATTTAAATTGTGTCAAGGATTAATAAATGTAGTGAAGTACAAATTATAATCTGTGTAAGCCTACGTTCTTCAGCCGCACCACGCCTTGTTAAGATATTCATGTCTCTACAAATTAATACTGACGCAACCGAAGCAAACGTAAATATATAATATTTAAAGAAACGGTAAAAATACAAAGTTAATACTTTTAAACTAGGGGCTAAGGCTACCGGGTACCATACGTGCGGTTGCAACTACTTCAAGTTCGGCTCCCCAACAGTTGAACTACAATACAACTCCTACTTCAATTGTCTTTCCATACGTGAAGCAACAACCTACTTCAAAGTTTATCAACACTCTTGATTAAATAATTATAGTATTTAATTCGCAGCTTGATTATATACCAAATTAGACATAGGACTTGAATGCACTAAAAATATCTAAAATATGAGGCATTTATCCTATGGATATCTTTAAAATGTCTTATAATTTCGAAAATATATACTAAAATTATTAAATTTAATCTTATATCTTTTGCAAATTACAATGTACCTACATTCTTCTTCAGACATAATTCCGGTCGTTGGTATTTAATTTACAGTGATCATTTTCTCCAAATGTGCAGGTTTAAGTTTATGACGTTTGCTGAGAAGGATCTTTCTACGTCTGCAGGTGTGATGGGCAAAATTTTAAAAGCACTTACTAGCATGATTTAGGAAATACCTTTAAACTAACTCTGCTTTCATGGACTTTGTCAACACAATGGTAAAACATATAGACTAAAAAAATACTTGATGTGTTACATGCACATGACTTTCTCTACCCTCTATCGTTTATTAGTGGATATACAAATTATTCTTAGGAAAGTATATTTTTCTATCTACTACATTTACAGAAACAGCTACATTACACATTTCGTTATAGAAAACAGCGATAGTCAAATGTTTAACAACTGGACGCTATATGCTGGCCTTAAAATTCCATACTGTTTCCATGACATCACGAGAAACAACTAGATGTCAACAGTACTTTAAAAAGAATAAGCATTGAACAATTCGAACGATTAATCTCAGAAATGGCTGATGCCACAAAAAAGGTTATTTGAAATAAGTTGTATGTTTTAAATACGAGGGTTGCAACTTAAATAGTGGCAACTATTTATTTACAGCCGATATAAAAGAGTTACATGTTAGCAACCTTTACTGCCCTTCAATGTAGTCACCAGCATTGTGTATAACCCTTTCCCAGCGATGTGGAAGTCGTAGTATACCTTTAGCAGAGCCTGTTCTGTTGACAGTGCGAATGGAGCGGTCTACTGCCTGACGAATCTATGGAACAGTTCTGAAGCAGCGAATGCCACGAAGTGGTTCCTTCATCTTCGGAATCAAATCAAAGTCACAAGGACTTAAGCCCGGGGAGTATGGTGGATGGTGCAGCACTTCCCAGTCCCATCGACCGAACATATCAGCCACAGCTTGCGCTGTATGCGCCCGAGCATTGTCGTGCAAAATGATGGTGGATTCTGTAGAAAGTTTTGCCGCTTCTTTCTCACAGCTGGTCGCAGGTGGTGCATTGACGGTCTGCCGTGGAGGAATGTAATGCGTTAGGATAACACCATCACAGTCGTACACGAGAATCACCATTGCTGGGGCTCTAACGAACTTTCCATTTTCGTGGCGACCCGTAATGACGCCATTCGTTTGATTGGCGTTTCAGTTTTGGCTCATACGATTTGGCCCATGTCTCATCCAGCGTTATGATATGGCGTAAGAAAGCCTCTCCTTCGGGCTCATAGCGCTCCAAGTGCGTCCTAGCAGCGTCGTAACGCAACCATTTCTGCAGTTCCGTCAAATTATGCCGAACCCATCGTGATGCAATTTTTCGCATCCCCAGGCGTTACTTCAGGACGTGAAGCACAGTCGTATGCGTTGATCCGGTTTCATCTGGCGTCGATCACTGTCCAGCAACGCGGCAAGAGCATGCACTTCTTCACTGACGCTAGGAGGACCTGCCCGATGCATGTCTGCCACAGTTTGCCAACCATCGTTGAAGGCTTTTACCCAACGTGCCACTGTTGTGTAAAGCAATCTAGATTCCCCGCAAGCCTCTTGAAGACCTTGATGACACTGTCCTGCAGTACGACCTCTGGCACATTCAATCTTGATCCAACTCCGTTGTTCCTGTTTCGAAAACATCATGACAACATTACGTTAGACCGCTAGCTCACAAGTGACTCTGTTTCTCTGGACTGTGCGCACGCAGGTGAAGTGCGAAGGGAGAGTCCATTTGCTCTGAGGTAAGGTAGGTGTGTAACTTGTGCTATCAGCGACAATATTAGATTCCGTTGCATAGCGTCTCTACCGCATTGCTGCCAGTATTTAAGTTCCAACCCTCGTAGATCTACTACTTGTGTGTGTGTGTGTGTGTGTGTGTATTGCTTGATTTTTACCAGTTATAAAAGATTATACAAAACTCCTTCAAACTTAAGAGGACTATTCCTAGAAAATTCAAAATATACATTTTATTTGTCATGTAAATGTCTTTAATATATCGTATTTTAATCAAAATTGTTACACATATTTTCAGAAAATAAAACACCTCGAAAAATGTTCCCCGTAAAGGGTAGTTTGGAGTCAAGGGATTCTGTTGAAAGTATTCGTGTCGGATCTTTGGAAAGTACTGAACCTAAATATCAAGTTTCGAATTTTTCGGTTTTGAGTTATGCTGCTCACAGACACACACACACACACGGACGTTTTCTAAAAACCTTTTGTTTTGGATGCAGGGATTTCAAAACATGTATTCCCAGTAAAATCTCGGTATTGAACTTTTTAGTAGGATACAATAGCTGCTCTAATACTAGGTACGTGGCAGAGAAAGCAAAAGGACAAACCGCGGCCGTAATTTGTGACATATCTAAAGCCTTTGATTGTGTAAACCACAAAATACTAATAAGTAAACCCCATCAGTATAGAATAAGATATGTAAGTTTGGACTGGTTCAAGTGATATTTACCAGACAGTAAACAGAAAATAGCATCTGAGGGTGAAGCAGGCCCTCCCTATACATATAAGATGGGATTCCGCAGGGTTCCGTACTGGGCCCCTAGTTTACGTGGTATGTACCAATGATCTCTCACTCACTGTTAGCGAACATCCAATTTTTTTGCTGATAACGTTGCAATTATTCTAAGTAATTCAAATGTTGTAAATTTAAAAGCTAACGTAGACCAAGCCCTAAAACAACTGGAAGCATGGTTTACATGCAACGGTTTAAAATTAAATAAAACCAAAACAGAAATGTTTCAATTTAAAACCTCATTTTAGAATAACATAATAAGCTCGTTAACCTTTGGGAAAGAGAAAACAGGTAAAACTTTTAGAAATAGTTATAAATGAGCTCAAAATCATGGGCCGACTAAATTAAATAGAAATAAAGTCAAATTCTGCTAATTTCAACATGTCCCCTGCTTGGCAATGGTTACAAACTTATAAATAAGGAAGATGTTATATTGTGGTTATTTTCACTCGACAGTTTCATTTGGAATCACTAGATGGGGAAATCCAAAGGGATGTGGCAACGTTTTTCGAAATCAAAAGAAAATAATAATACGGATAATCACCCATTCAAGTTACAGAGTCTGTTGCAGACTGCTCTTTAAAACATTAAAACTTTGGCCCAAACTTGCTTGTATAATTAGTTATACGGGGTGTTCAGATTTATTAGGCCGTTGCCGCCACTCGGTTGTCTGCGCATGACATCAATACTTTGAAGCAAGTTTATCACCAGTGCCTCTGGCAGAGGATTAGCGAAAGATGAGTGGAAGGCGTGAATGTCAGAGTTTCGAGGTCACCGTAGTGAAATGGGACTTGTACCGTACCTTTCCAGTATTTACATTTGGAACGTCTTTCACTTACGTCTCGTAAACACGCAGTCTCAGTATGTATGCTGATAGGAAACTCAAATAATTGAACGGCTTTTCTAGCGTTGAGTGTCTTGGCTTAGCACTCAACCATGCAAATTCTGTGATCGGTGTTCACTTCCATCTCGCGTGCAAAGAACGCACAAATTGTCCTAGTGAAAAGCAGTTCTATACCGCCGCAGTACATCAACCTGTTTACGAAGTTGGAAGCGCATGCAGTCCGACGTTACATGTTTTGAGGTGCCATGAATCCGAATAAAACATTTTTGAAAACATGCCCATGTATATGTGTGTATGTGTGAACAACATAAATCAAAAACAAAAAGTCAAATATATACCAAAGTTGGTATTTAGGTTCAGCATCTTTCAAAGATTCGACAGGAAGATTTTCAAGAAAATCCCCACACCTAAGACTACCCTTTACATCGAACAGTTTTCAAAAATTTTTATTATCTCAAAAGGCTCTAACGACTATTAATAAAATATATATTTAAGATGTTTTCATGGCAAATGAAACGTATATTTTGAATTTTCTGGGAATGCCCCCAAAAGTCCTCTTCATTCTGAATGAGCTTCGTAAGAGATAGACAACCAAAGTGTCTAATACTGGACATATTAATCATCTCAAGCTTCCTTGGGATAAGAATGTACAACAGATACTCAACATGGGGACTGACATTCTTGAAACAAGATTCAAGTTTGATTTGAAATTTACGGTCTCCTATCCACAGCGGGGTAAATGGGAGATACTGGTAAAACCTCATAATAACAAAGGCCCAATCTGGTATACTGATGGTTCTAGAACCAAATCGGGAACGGGGGCTGGGCTTTACGGTAATGGCACCTACATTTCTTATAGTCTGGGTACCTTAGCTACAGTTTTCCAGGCTGAGTTTTATGCAATCCTAGCCAGTGTCATGGAAAGCATTAAAAGGAGATACAAGAATAGAAGTGTTCTTATCCTCTCAGACAGTCAAGCTGCTCTTAAAGCACTTGAATCACCATCAATAAAATCAAAGCTCATCTCAGAATGCCGGGAATCCTTAATGACACTGGTTGAACACAATAAGGTTAAACTTATGTGGGTGCCAGGACACACAGGTATACCAGGCAATGAGAAAGCAGATGAAGCAGCCAAGATTGGCAGCGACATCCCATTTTTGGGTCCGGAGCCTGTACTAGGGGTGTCCTACAGATCAGTGAAACAGGCTATCAAGTGCTGGGCTCAAGCAGAACACAAGAACTACTGGAACTCCATTGAGGGTTGCAGACATACCGAGTTGTTTATTACAGACCTGGATAACAGCAGGGCAAAGTACCTGCGCGGTCTTAGCAGGAGAAGGCTTATGGGCAACAGGATTCATTACAGGACACTGTGCCCTAAAGTTTAATCTATACAGAATGGGATTGTTTAATCTATCTGTAGTAGATGTCTAGGAGGAGATCAGACTACTATGTGATTGCCCTGCTCTTGCGAAACAAAGAGCAAGTATTTTTGGCAATCACTTTCTAAAGATAGATGAACTATCGAAAGTTTGGTTAAGTTCATAACGAGCAACAGACTACTTAACTGATGAAAGGGGGGATACGCAATAGATCTTTAAGGTCGCAGTGCTTGGGCATAAAACCCACCTCTTTTCAAACTAGAACTAGAAGAGATAGACAAAAGTTTACTACACAAAGAATGTAGTTCTCGTTAAAACACAATTTGTGTCATATACTTTTGTTAATTGTGTGAATTTTCCAATACTTATACTTTTTCTTAAATGGGAATTCGTTATTGTTTTTTTATGTCCTGGAGATACAAAGAGAATGTAATACTCCACATAGCAACCAGCTCTTAAAACATTTGACTATCGCTTAAATACTACCATATTCCCCTTGCATCTACAAGAAAATTAGCAATAAGATGGAGAATAAGAGTTTGTAAAAATAGTTTGTACAAGAGTAGGGAAAATCATATGAGTGCAACACATCAGATTTTTAATTGTCATTTTTGTGCTGTTTTGTCGGTTTCTGCGACGAACTGAGAATGTGTTCACGTATGTCAGGAACGCCCCGACACCGCGTATGATCTAATGTAATGCTTAAAAGTAATTAAAACATTGCGGAGTCTCGTGCTATCACAGAACGCAGCCGTAAAACTCCCACACGGATAGGTACGCTTGCAAAATGGTAAATGGGTTCACCTTTTATACTTGGATTTACAGCCTTTTTGTGCCCACACAAAACTTAGGCAGGGGCAAACGTTTCCGAGCTATGTTATTAGCTTCTTAATGTAATGAAGCATGAATAAATGCGCTATTATAAGCCATTACGACTGTATAATATCGGCATTACCCATATTGAACGCTCATAAGCACTTAATTCCTATGTTTCAACATTACCATACATCATAATCGTGGAAGGTTAAACAGCAATCGCTCTTTTTCTTCCTTCTCTTTCGCGTCAGCTATTTCAAATTGTAGTTCTTAACACAGACCTGGTATTTAGTATTTTTGTAACCACTCTTCTAAAATCTAATGTGTTACATTCACCTACCTCCTCGCTTATTAGTGCGTGTACAAATTATTATTACGAAACTTTGTTTTCCTAGCGATAGTCAAATGTTTCCATGACATCGCGAGAAACAGGTTCCTCCGAAGGTCTATCAGGGCAGCTCAACTCCCCACCTACTAACCCAGGGTTAGCGCCATCCGAGTGGCTCTCCAACCGTTGGGGTTTCCCATCAGGACAATACCTTGTTTCCTAAAAGGGACCCCGCCGCTATTGCGGGAAATGAAAGTGGATACGCCACTTACATGCGTCACCGTTAAGAAGGGTAGGGCCGACAGCAATCTACCATGCCGTCTACCAACTCTCACTCATGGTTGGTGCCGCAGAACATCGAGGTTTCTCACAACCCCGCCTGGGCGGGAAAACCAGCCAGGCGTACCCAATCTCCCATGGGTATCCGGAACCACTGCCCCGCCGAGTCCAACCCAATTCCTATCGGGAGGGGCTCGAATGTTTGGCCCGGCGTACTTCTAGTGACGGGTCGGAACGAAACAACTGAATGTTGACAGGTCTTTAAAAGAATGGCTATGTATTGAAAAAATCGAACCACTAATATCGAATATCGCAGAAATGGCTGATGCCACAAAAAAACTTATTTGTAGTACATTGTGTTTTTAAACATTTCTACATTTTTAGTACGTTTTTGTCTATCGCTTAAGCCCCTTTTACACGATCAAACTTTTATCAAATTCGATACTTTACAAGCCTTTTCAAGAGTTGCCACAACTTTACTTGTCAAATTGCTTCCAATAGTTTTAAAGTCTTGAAAGCAAATAAGGACATGCTCTAAACGGTCAAAGATTTCACAATGATTTGATGGTTTTGGCCAATGAATGCTAGTATTCACAGTGCGTCACGAAATCTGCAACATGGCTGAAAGCGAAAAGTAAACAAAAATGGCTACCCAGTCAAGGTATGTCGTATGCGAACTGGTTAGGTTATACATAAGCTGGCCATCGAGAGCTCCGTGGATTACCACAGGATGGAGCAGATGAAGGCGGTTATGAAGAAATAATTGTCAGGCAGATTTCCGAACTAACTCTACATTAATGTAATGTTATATAGTGTTATTTTCATTGTATTCCACACTCGTAATGTGATTTTATTGGATATAATACGTGAAAGTGGTACATAATATTCGTATAGAACAATATTTCATTGCGAATTGTTACACTGTGACGCAAATACTAAATTGCTTTGCGCGTGATAAATTAACAGTGTGTTCTGAAGGGTTTCAGTTTGGCGAAGAGACAACTTGTAAATACACATTTATGACATTGTCAGTCTTGTCAAGTCTTTTCCAAACTTGTCACATACTGAAAAAATCTGACGTGTTACACTCACATGACTTTCTCTACTCTTGTACAAACTATTTTTACAAACACTTATTCTCCATGTGCTTCATGTTAATCCAGATGTTAATCTTATTGCTAATTTTCTTGCAGATGCAAGGGGAATATGGTAGGCTTTAAGCGATAGTCAAATGTTTTAAGAGCTGGTTGCTATGTGGAGTATTCCATTCTCTTTGTGTGTCCAGCACATAAAGAAACGAATAACGAATTCACATTTGAGAAAAAGTATAAGTATTGGAAAATTCAAACAAATAACAAGGAATATTTCGGAAATGGTTCACTCAACAAAAAAACAACAACAAATGTATATGACATAAATTATATGTTTTGACGAGATCTACATTTTTTGTAAAAATTTTGTCTCTCTCTTACGGTTTACTAGTTAATGCAAAAGCCATTCAGAATGAAGAGGATTATTTTTGGGGACATTCCCAAAAAATTCAAGATTACATTTCATTTGCCATAAAAATATCTTAAACATATCCATCCCATTTTAACCAAAGTCGTTAGAGCCATTTTTGAGAAAATCAAAATTTTCGAAAAATATTCCATTTAAATGGTAGTCTGCGGTAGGGGGATTTTCTTCAAATGTCGCATCCTTGGAAAATACTGAACTCAAACACCAAATTTGGTATTTATCGAATTTTCGTTTTTGAACTATGCTGTTCACAGAATGACATACTTAGACAGATACATACAGGCAACTTTTTCTAGGGGGCCACAAAACATGTATTTCCGGTGAAATCTCGGTATGAAATTTTTTGGTGGAATGCAATACTTCCCTACTCACTATACGTAGTAGAGAAAGTAAAAAAGCGAATAACGAATTCCTATTTGAGAAAGAAGTATAAGTATTGGAAAATTCAAATAAATGACAAGGAATATCTCGGAAATGGTCCACTCCACAAAAAAAACAGTAAATGAACATAACATCTACATTTTTTGTATAGAAAGTTATGGTTTACCGCTTATGTAAAAGTCATTCACAATGAAGGTAACTTTTGCGGACATTCCCAGAAAATTCAAGATATACATTTTATTTGCCATAAAAATATCTTAAACATATGATATTTTGATCAAAATCATTAGGGCTATTTTTGAGTTATCTTGTTCACACACTGACAGACATGTTTGGATTCAGGATACCTCAAACCATGCATTTCCAGTGAAATCTCGGTATCGAATTGAGAAAGTAATAACAGCTGTTTTGTGGCTACCCAAATTAGTAGATCAAAAACATATCGTTTTAACTTACAATATGGTAGTCATATCGCGACAATATGTTTGCAAGAGTATTTACATGTATAAATATAATTTAACATTAGCGTAATACAATTTCAGTAAGAGGATGTGTTACATTATACACATTAATTATTTTAAAGAATTTAGGTAGTGTTTTACTGTGCGATGGATGGGTTGTTGAGGGTTTCTTGAAGGTCCGGTAGATTGCATTCTGCTCGCTGGTGTTGATACTGCCATTCAGGATGGCAACTTGTTAACTTGGTGATGACAACCTGGTCTTTCCGTTTCAATTTCTGAAGTGGATATGTATTCTTGGAGTTCTGTTTAATTTCGTGTAGTTTGCCAGAAGTTGTAAATACACTGCCGTTTGTGAAAATTGCAACACCAAGAAAGAATTTCACGAAAAACTCCAAACTTGGTGGAAGTGTAGAAGAGTGTGCAAGCAATAAGTGAGAGATGGGGTACACGTAGAGCCCTTTCGTGTCGGTCCGACAAGGTCGGTGTTGCGCCCAGTGTAGTCGGTGCAGAGCTGTCAAACAAGGTGGAAACAATAAAGTGAGTGCCAGTATGCCTCGTCGACGTCAAAGGGAGCTATATCGACATTGAGTTAGAACGGGGCAGAGTGATCGGTCTCCGGGAAGCGGGTTTGTCATTCCGTGACATTTCGGCTCGTACAGGGCATGCTGCTACGACAGTGATGCGTGTGTGGAAGCATTAGATAGATGAGGGTCGTACGCATCAAAGAGCGGGTACTGGACCATGGAACGTGACCACAGCACGGGATGACCATCACCTTGTTCGCATGGCCATAACAGACCATACAGCTTCATCCAGTGTTGGCTCGACGCTGGAGCACTGCAACAGGTGTGAACTTGTCTGCACCAACGGTTCGTCGCCGTCTGTTGCATTACGTCGGCTTCCATTGTCCAGAAACCACAAGCTCCTCCGACTGCAATGGGCACGTGAACACCGTCACTGGGGTGCTGAGTGGCAAAATGTAGTCTTTCCGGACGAGTCCCGCTTCAACGTGTCCTACAGTGATGGTCGTATACGTGTCCGGCGGTACCGTTGTGAGCGCAATCTGGAAGGCTGCATTGTTGAGATGTGATCGTTTGGGGCGCCATTGGTTACAACAACCGATCTCACCTCTACGAATTGAGGGCACTTTGAACAGCAACCGGTTCCTGACGGTAGTTATAGAGCCTGAGATACTTCCCCTGCTTCAGGCATCTCCACAGGCCACATTTCAACAGGACAATACCCGACCACATACTGCGAGGAATGTGCAAGCCTTCTGTGAAGAGCGACGGGTACCATTACTTCCCTGGCCTGCACGTTCGCCTGACATGTTGCCCATTGAACATGTCTGGGATATAGTTGGTCGGCACCTGGTGCGTCACCGTCCTCCAGTAACCAGTGTCACGGATTTGCGGGAGGAAGGTCCCTCAGGAACTTATTCGGAACCTTTTTGATTCAATGTTACGGCGTATAGCAGCTCTAATTGTAGCGAATGGAGACCACACCAAATACTGAATATTAGGGCTCAAGGGTCATGTATAGATTTGAATAGTTTATCATTTGTAACTTGTCATGTACCTAACCTGTGCTATTAAATTCATGCGCTTCCTTCTTGGTGTTGCAGTTTTCACAAACGACAGTGTAGTTTGCACATGTTTGTGAAGTAGGGGTTCATGTACTGGGAGTCTTGTGGCATTCTTTGCTGCGCAGTCTGCGTGTTCGTTTCGTAAAATACTCTGATGTGAGGGTATCCACATTACAGGAATTTTCCTTCCTTGTTTCATCCGAAGTATAGATACTTTTTGAATTCCTTGAATTAATTGATTTGCAGAGAATATGTCTTGTAGAGCTTGTGTACTGGTTTTAGAACCTCTGTCTTGAGTTATGTTTTCTTGATGACATATAACTCACAACTAAATACAGAGTAAGACATGGTAACGGATATAGCATCACGTGATCGAGGTAAACCACAGGACATCCACAGCCGTTTTCAGTCTGAGATTCATCTGTGTATATGTAAATATAATTTGGGATATAATGCCAGTGTTGATTTCAGGAAGCATAATTCTTCAGGAGGAATCTCTGTATTTGAGTTAAGTCTGGAAATGTCGACAAATGGTAATTTATTTCTTGGAAGTACATTTTCAGTCTCAGTGCGAATGTCATTGATATTTCTTTTGTAAATGATCTTTCGGAAACACATACGTTTTAACCTTAGAATTGGGCGAGGCTGCTATTTTAAATACATAAGAAGTACTCAACTGTTTTCTTCGCATTATAAGGGCAGCCTCATTTGCTTCTATTAGTACGAGGGGCACTATTTAGATTTTGAGCCTAATAATTAAAACAAAGTAATTCCTGATTGAAAACTACTTTGTTTTTCAAAATATTCTCCTTTATGATCAATACACTTTTGCATCAGTTTGAACCATTTGTCAAAACATTTATTCCTGTTTTCTTGAGACACCTCCAAAACATGGTTTTTGAAGGCGTCAACGGCTTCTTCTGCCAACGAAAATCGTTGCCCACGCAATTTATTCTTGATGTTCGGGAACAAAAAGAAGTCATTGGATGTCAAATCAGGACTGTATGGCGGATGACCCATTAATTCGTTTTTTTGAGCCTTCAAATACTCTGTTGTTAGACGAGATGTGTGTGCGCTCGCATTGTCTTGATGAAGAACGACCCTTGGTTTTCCTTACTTCACCGAAGACTTCCGGCAAACAAATGGTTGTGTACCATTCGGCATTGACCGTTTTACGTTCCACTTATGGCACTGTTGCCACATGGCCAGTTTTTCTGAAAAAGCAGGCGACCATTTGCTTCGAAGTGCTTCGAGTGCGAACAACTTTTGTTGGATTTGCTTCATCTTGAAACACCCATACAGTCGACTGCTGTTTACGTTCCGGCTCATACGCATAGATCCATGATTCGTCACCTGTTACAATCTTATATACGTCTTTTGGGGCACCGCTATTTTATTTCTTAAGCATTTTTGTACACCAATCGACACGAGCATCTTTTTGAGATTGCGTCAAATTATGTGGGATCCAACGAGAGCAAACCTTTTTCACGGCTAAATAATCATGTAATATTTTATATATGCTGGTGGAACTAATGTCTAGGGTTGCCTCACTCTCACAATATGTCGCATGGCGATCTTTCATTATTAGCACAGCATCAATGTTTTCTGGCACAACAACTGATTTTGGACGACGTTCACGAACTTCATAATTGAGCAAACGGCGGCCACGATTAAATTCGTTAAACCAGCGTTTCACAGTGGCAAAGGATGGAGCTTCGTCACCAAATGTGGAAGTTAGTTGATCGATGCACTCTTGTCTTGATAATCCACGTTGAAAGTTGTAATAAATCATTACACGAACATTTTCACGAGTTAATTCCGTATTTTTGTTGACACACAATTTTCAAGTTAGTGTAAACAAAACAAATGACGCTCTATTGACAAAATGTTTAAAGCACATTATGGTCAAAAATGTCAAACTTTCCATTGGAAACGTCAGATGGCACCTACAACATTTAGGGTTGCCAAGGCTCAAAATATAAATAGTACCCCTCGTAAACTAGCATTCGGGCTGGTTCGAAACGTTTCTGAAATATTTCGGAGTGCTGTTTCTGAATTGTGTTGAGCTTCTAGTTCCCGAGGTCCGGGATCCAAACCCGGCGGAGGGCGATGGACTTTTTTGGGCGTAAAGATTCTTAGCATGGCTTCCTTCGGAGGGGAAATAAAGCCGGTGGTCTCCTGACGGCACGTAAAAGAACCTCAAACCTGATAAAGAGGCCTCTGAGAAAATTTCGGTCTTTCACGCCCAATATAGAATGGGATGGTAAGGACCCACAGCAGTTAAAGAGCGTCCATATGGATGGTTTTGTAGAGTTAAAAACATGTTGTTAAGTGGACATCCAACTATTAGATGTCTAATATAAAAGTTTAAGTTGTAACAAATCTAATCCTTAGATTGAAAATTTAAGATGTGTTATTGATAAGTTTCAGAAGCTTGGTACCCGTATTTCTCGTTCGCAACCAAGTATTACGTCAAACATCTCACTTAAAAGTGTTTTTTTGTTTGACCAGCAGATTTGTATTACATAAACATAGCTTGCCCAAGTGTCAATGAAAATAGTTGCAAATTGTTCGCACTATGAAATACAAATGCAATGCTTAAAAACCTCCAAGGCATCTCCAATTTTGGTCTTAAGGATAACATGAAGAAAACGGCAAATAAATGGATAACGTTTTATTTTGTCACATGAAGATGGTGTTGTTAATGAGAAACGTTAGTTGTTTAGCATAGAATGATAAGACGTTTTTATACTTATCTTACTGGATTGCACTACCTTTTATTAAATACCTATCAAAGTCCTTTGAAACAAATACAATTCTTAAAGAAGTTAAAAGTTGCAGTTGCATGTTTCAACCGCTAAACAGAAAAAAAAAACTTCAGCACAGAAACATAAAATACATTTAACTTATATCAAAATAATCCCTGCAACAATAGATTTCTTCGAGATGCCGTAGACATTTCTTACTCATCGAAAAATACTTTTCTTCCTGATTCCAAGTTTTTTGGAGAAGCGAATAACTGGTAGGAGATCCGCGATGTATTGGTACACATGTGTTTAAACTTCTGGTGGAATTGATGATAGCGCAACGAAAACGTTCCGCTACACAAAAACTGCACTTCCTGGGCTAATAATATCTGTGATCTGCATTCGGGAAGTCCCAGTTTCGAATCCCCGAACAATCTGCTCTTTTATTTATTTTTTTACTTTCTCTACTACGTATAGTAAGTAGGGGAAGTATTGTATTCCACCCAAAAATTCGATACCGAGATTTCACCGGAAATACATGTTTTGAGGTTCCCTGAATCCAAAAAAGCAATTTTGGAAACATGTCCGTGTGTCTGTCTGTGAACAGCATAACTCAGAAACGAACAGTCGGATAAACACCAAACTTGGTACTTAGGTTCAGTATCTTCCAGAGATGCGACACGAAGGTTTTCAAGAAAATTCCCCACCCCAGATTACCCTTTACATGGATCAATTTTCGAAAATTTTAATTTTCTCAAAAATGGCTCTAAAGATTTTGATTAAAATATCATATGTTTAAGATATTTTCATGACAAATGAAATCTATATCTCGAATGTCTCCAAAAGTATTCTTCATTGTGAAGGACTTTTGCATAACTGGTAAAACACAAGAGATATACAAAATTTTACTACACAAAAAATGTAGATCACGTTAGAATACACAATTTGTTATATACATTGTTATGTTGAGTGAACCATTTTCGAGATATTGCCTGTTATTACCTTAAATTTTTCAATACTTATTTCCTCAAATGGGAATCGTTATCCATGTTTTTGTCTTGGATATGCAAAGAGTATTAATCTGTGGCAAAGGGAATGGTGCTGCACCTAGCAACCAGCTATTAAGAGATATGTATGTGCTTAAAGGCTACTGTATTTCTATATTGTCCTTGCAAATACAAAACAATGAGAACATAGTACCCCTTAAGCGATAGTCAAATATTTTTAGAACTGGTCGCTATGTGTAAAATGTAATTCTCTTTGCATGTCAAAAGATGGTTTCTGTAAATGTTTATCTCGATTAACATGAAATAGATGGAGAATAAGAGTTTGTAAAAATAGTTTGTACAAGAGTAGAGAAAGTCATGTGAGTGTAACACAACAGATATTTTTTTTAATCCTGGTCTTCCTCAGTCGCCAAGTAAATGTCGGATTGGATATTTAATACCACGACCCAGCAGTAAAAATGAAAATAGATGGTAATAGCTGTTCCGCCATCTATCCACAGATAATGTACATAAGTAGACTAGGCGGCATCATAAAGCCATCTGCCCGGCACGTGAAGAACAAGAGATACAGTTGCCTAGAACTAAAGCCTCTGAAGACACAGGTCGAAGCTGCTATCTGCCCGTCACATATAGAAGCAGAGGTACAGTTACCTAGCACTGAGGCCACTATGGACACCCCAGGGAAGAATTTACCTCCTGGGGTGTTTTCATTCCGACGGTGCCTATTTTATAAACTGCCCTCCTTACTTTCACAGCGATACGCCAGCTATGCACGTCAAACCAGAGAGAAGACTGCCGAAGACCTCGGTGGGGGCGACAATGTTTAGCACACCGTCTACTAGCGCTGCAGGTTGGTGCCGGAAGACATTAGGCGTCTCGCAATCCCACCTGGACTTCGCGCAGACGTACAAAATAGCCCATGGGTATCGGGAACCACTGTCCGCCGAGTCTAACTTAATTCGAACAGTTCCCTTTCGGGAGGAGCTGAGACGTTCGGACCGACGTGCTTCTGGTAATATTAGAGAACCACGAATGTTTAGGGGTCAGCAGCGCCCGCACTAGGCAGCTCAAAGAGTCGAACCTCTCTCTCATACGGGGCGACTCTGTGAACACGTCTCGAAGCAACATGGTATGGTACAGGGATGAAACCTAGAAGACTAACTGTCCGCCACACACTCAGCCAAGAGGTCTCTCCTAACTGATCCGTCGCGATTTCTGTAGACACGTGACGAAGCAACATGGTATGGTACAGGGATGTAACCTAGAAGACTAACTGTCCGCCACACACTGAGCCACGAGGTCTCTCCTAACAGATCCGTCGCGATTTCTGTGGACACGTGACGAAGCAACATGGTATGGTACAGGGATGAGACCTAGAAGACTAACTGTCCGCCACACACCGAGCCACGAGGTATCTCCTAACAGATCCGTCGCGATTTCTGTGGACACGTGACGAAGCAAGATGGTATGGTACAGGGATGAGACCTAGAAGACTAACTGTCCGCCACACACTGAGCCACGAGGTCTCTCATAACAGATCCATTGCGATCTCTGTGGACACGTGACGAAGCAAGATGGTATGGTACAGGGATGAGACCTAGAAGACTAACTGTCCGCCACACACGGAGCCACGGGGTCTCTCCTAACAGATCCGTCGCGATCTCTGTGGACACGTGACGAAGCAACATGGTATGGTACAGGGATGAGACCTAGAAGACTAACTGTCCGCCACACACTGAGCCACGAGGTCTCTCCTAACAGATCCGTCGCGATCTCTGTAGACACGTGACGAAGATGGTATGGTACAGGGATGAGACCTAGAAGACTAACTGTCCGCCACACACTGAGCCACGAGGTCTCTCCTAACAGATCCGTCGCGATCTCTGTGGACACGTGACGAAGCAAGATGGTATGATACAGGGATGAGACCTAGAAGACTAACTGTCCGCCACACACTGAGCCACGAGGTCTCTCCTAACAGATCCGTCGCGATCTCTGTGGATACCTGACGAAGCAAGATGGTATGGTACAGGGATGAGACCTAGAAGACTAACTGTCCGCCACACACCGAGCCACGAGGTCTCTCCTAACAGATCCGTCGCGATCTCTGTGGACACGTGACGAAGCAAGATGGTATGGTACAGGGATGAGACCTAGAAGACTAACTGTCCGCCACACACCGAGCCACGAGATCTCTGCTAACAGATCTGTCGCGATCTCTGTGGACACGTGACGAAGCTAGATGGTATGGTACAGGGATGAGACCTAGAAGACTAACTGTCCGCCACACACCGAGCCACGAGGTCTCTCCTAACAGATCCGTCGCGATGTGGCCAGTTAGTTAACGCGGTGAAATAAATAGAGAAAATCTGATGTGTTACACTCACATGACTTTCTCTACTCTTATGCAAACTATTTTTACAAACTCTTATTCTCCATCTATTTCATATTAATCGAGATAAATATTTGCACTAAACGATCCTTTGACATGTAAAGAGAATTACATTTTAAACATGGTGACTAGTTCTAAGAATATTTGACTATGACTTAAGGCGTACTAAGTTCTCTTTGTATTATATTTACAAGGGCAATATAGAAATACAGTAGCCTTTAAGCACATACATATCTCTTAATAGCTGGTTGCTAGGTGCAGCACCATTCCCTTTGCCACAGATTAATACTCTTTGTATATCCAAGACGAAAAAATGAATAACGAATTCCCATTTCAGAAAATAAGTATTGAAAAATTTAAGGGAATAACAAGCAATATCTCGAAAATGGTTCACTCAACAAAAATAATGTAAATGACATAAATTGTGTATTTTAACGCGATCTACATTTTCTGTGTAGTAAAATTTTGTCTATCTCTCATGATTTACCACTTATGCAAAAGTCGTTCACAATGAAGAATACTTTTGGAGACATTCCCAGAAAATTCAAGATATACATTTTATTTGTCATGAAAGTATCTTAAACATCTGATATTTTAATCAAAATCGTTAGAGCCATTTTTGAGAAAATTAAAATTTTCGACTAATGTTCCATGTAAAGGGTAGTCTGGGGTGGGGGGATTTTCTTGAAAACCTTCGTGTCGCATCTCTGGAAGATACTGAACCTAGATACCAAGTTTGGTGTTTATCCCACTGTTCGTTTCTGAGTTATGCTGTTCACAGACACACAGACACACACACACACGGAAAATGCGTTCTTTGGATTCAGGGGTCTCAAAACATGTATTTCCGGTGAAATCTCGGTATCGAATTTTTGGGTGGAATATAATACTTCCCCTACTTACTATACGTAGTAGAGAAAGTAAAAAAAGTCACTTAAGTACACTAAAATACAAGGGAAATAAAACACATGGCATCTCCGTTTCACAAAGCACAGTGTCTTGTTCTTCTTTCTGCTAGTAGTGGCAACATAAGAATAGTTATCTTTACACGTGATATTTTTACTTTGGTGTTTGTACGCCGATACTTGAATGAGAGAGACGCATATGCGAGTATATTTCAGAGCATGTTTGCAGTTACGTAAGAGCATGAGCGCACTTGTTGCACCAGTTATCAGTACCACGGTTGGTCGACTCCTTCGCTCTACCCGTGGCACGCGCACTTGCATATCTCTGGAGGTGTAAACGCCGAGTATTTATGTTCAAATACTGCCCAACCTAGGTAGAAGTTGATCCTGGCGCCAGGACGTGGCCTTCGCTCCCTCCTATACCTGTTTATACGTTAAACTGCAAATATTTTGCAATTAGTGTGATTTATCGATGTACACGCTGGCGTCAAAGCATGTAATTGGAAAAGAGGTAATGCACTTAACTCGGGTTAATCATAGCGACAAGCTGATCTATAGGTACTTAACTTTTTTTGTTTATTTCTTTCATCATAAAAGGGTCATGGAAAACTTTACTTAGTATGCTAACCTCCGAAACTAGAGGTCCCGAGTTCGATTCCCAGCTGGAGGTTGGCAGTTTTTCTTTGGCCAGTAGTATTATTCTCCATCCCCCTAGAGTCTAAATGACAGTATGAAGTTAATGTAATACCAACCCAAAATTAACACCACTGTATTCCAGTGAAAAATTGTTCCAAATGTAAATATCTGATGTGATACACTCACATGACTTTCACTATCCTCTATCTTTATTAGTGGGCATACAAACTATTCCTGCTAAAGCTTATTTTTCTATTTACTACATTTTAATCAAATAAACCTTTACAGAAACAGCTACATTACACATTTCGTTATAGAGAACAGCGATAGTCAAATGTTTAACAACTGGACGCTATATGCTGGCACCATAAATCAGTCGGTAGAGCACCTGGCTGCTGTGCGAGGGGGCCGGGTTCGATTCCCGGTTGGGGAGTGGGAATTTTTCTCTAGCCAAGATTATTCTCTATCCTCCCCAGAGTCTGGAAGTGTGAATGTGTGTGTGTGTGCGATCTAATGATTAAAACACAATGACAAACGAATACGAGTTAACACTATTGCCCTAGGCAGTAAGTTCCAAAGGAAAGGCTGTCGATAAAACCAATGCAGTCAAAGGAGGGGTATAAATGGAACTAAAAAAGAAAGAACTGGACGCTAAATGCTGACCTTAAAGGACCATACTGTTTTATGACATCGTGAGAAACATAAATAAATAAAATAAAATCTGAATATTCAACCCCGATATATAGGTTACTATACTAGCCAAATTTTCTATTTATTGAATCAAATTTTTGAGCTCTTATATACATTCATTTTACAGATTAAGTACTACCTAACTACAAACAAAGAAAACATAAGTAAGGAAAATTAATAAAGATACTAAAGGTGTAAGTAAATAATAATTTCAAATCTATACTAATACTGGTAACCAGCTACTCAAGTAACAAAACTTAACCACAAAGCTAAAATCCAGTACTATTTACCAAAATCTTCTAGCTTAACAAGTTCTTTTTACTTTCTCTACTACGTATAGTAAGTAGGGGAAGTATTGCATTCCACCCAAAAATTCGATACCGAGATTTCACCGGAAATACATGTTTTCGAGAATCACTGAATCCAAAAAAAGCATTTTTGGAAACATGTCCGTGTGTGTGTCTGTCTGTGTGTCTGTCTGTCTGTGTGTCTGTGTGTCTGTGTGTCTGTGAACAGCATAACTCAAAAACGAACAGTCGGATAAGCACCAAACTTGGTATTTAGGTTCAGTATCTTCCAGAGATGCGACACGAAGGTTTTCAAGAAAATCCCCCCACCCCAAACTACCCTTTACATGGAACATTTTTCGAAAATTTTAATTTTCTCAAAAATGGCTCTAACGATTTTGATGAAAATATCATATGTTTAAGATGTCATGAGAAATGAAATGTATATCTCGAATTTTCTGGGAATGTCTCCAAAAGTATTCTTCATTGTGAACGACTTTTGCATAACTGGTAAACCATAAGAGATAGACAAAATTTTACTACACAAAAAATGTAGATCGCGTTAAAATACACAACTTATGTCATATACATTTCTTTTGTTGAGTGAACCGTTTTCGAGATATTGCTTGTTATTTCCTTAAATTTTCCAATACTTATACTTTTTCTCAAATGCGTTATTCATTTTTTTTATGTCCTGGACATGCAAAGAGAATGGAATGCGCCACATAGCAACCAGCGTTAAAATATTTGACTATCGCTTAAAAGCTACCATATTTCCCTTGCATCTACAAGAAAATTACCAATAAGATTGACATCTCGATATCTCGATTAACATGAACCATATGGAGAATAGGCGTTTGTAAAATTAGATTGTACAAGAGTAGAGAAAGTCATGTGAGTGTAACACATCAGATTTTTTTTCTATTATAAAGTTAAATTAATATATAATAAAACTTAGTTAATACATTTTTATAATAATAATTTACAACTGAATGTTGAAAGGTGACAAAGCAATGAAATGTTCGAACATGTAATACCGAATCTCTCAGAAATGGCTTGTCACAAAAAACGTATTTCAAATAAATGGTGTGTTTTAAAGAGATCTATATGTTTTGTGTAGTAACGTCTACCAGTTATAGAAGATAATAAAAAATTTCTTCCGCATGAAGAGGACTTCATAGGCTAGTCCCAGAAAATTCAAGATATACATTTTATTTATCATGTAAATATGTTTCATAAATGGTATTTTAATCAAAATCGTTAAAGCCATTTTTTAGAAAGTCAAAAATTTTGAAAAATGTTCTATGTAAAGGCTAGTTTGCGATGGGGATATTTTGGTGGTTTATTTGATTCAGGCGCCTCAAAACATGTATTTTAGGTGAAATCCCGATATCGAATTTTTAGGTGGAAAGCAGTATTTCTCCCACCTACTATATGTAGTAGAGAAAGCAAAAATTATTGACCAGGTATTTTCACATGCCGCCATTAACCGTTCCAACTGTACAGTGTCTAGCATCTCTAGGTGAAATATTTAGTACAGACTTCAAAGCTACGAG
Source organism: Deroplatys truncata (assembly GCA_030765065.1). Taxonomy (NCBI): domain Eukaryota; kingdom Metazoa; phylum Arthropoda; class Insecta; order Mantodea; family Mantidae; genus Deroplatys; species Deroplatys truncata. The sequence continues at coordinate 9,246,682 of CM060987.1, read as the reverse complement.
ACTGTGCTAACGGCCGTTATTACACGATGTGGGTAATTCTGAAATTCAGAATGCTAATGTACTTCACCTTAAGCTATTAATAGGCTTACTGAATCACCGTTATAGTGGCCTTGTCATTAAACGAGTGCTGTGAATAATTTTCTTAACGACAAGCTTAGTATAGGCACTGATTTATAAAATTATGTAATTGTATGAATTAATGCTTAATAAATATATGCATGTAATTATGATGTTAATAACAATAACGCAGACCTGTTCTGAATACACAACAGCTCCATTGACCAACATGTTACGGTCCACTACTTAATTCCAAGAGGCGTTTATATAACCTCGGCACTTTACAGTTGACATAGCTTCTTTTGTAACATACATATCACGTGTTCAATTCCCTAGCCCTACAAACTATTCTTATTACTTACCCTACCACGTACACAGATTTCACCGGAAATACATGTTTAAAGGTCCCCTGAATAAACAAAAAGCATATTTAGAAAAAGTCCACGTGTGTGTGTCTGTGAACAGCACAACTCAAAAACCAGAACTCGGATAAACATCAAGCTTAATATTTAGGTTCAGTACCCAATGAAGATGCGACACGAAGATTTTCAACAAAATTTCCCCACCCCAAACCACCCTTTTTATGCAACATTTTTCAAAATTTTTTATTTTCTAAAAAATGGCTCTAATAATTTTTATTAAAATACCATATATTAAGGATATTTACATGACAAATAAAATGTATATATTGAATTTTTCTGGGAATAGCCTTTGAAGTCCTTTTCATTAAGAAGGAATTTTGTATAATATTATATAGCTGACGTTAAGCTATAAAGGAAAACTGGTATAAGTTTTTTTTTTTTTTTGGCATAAGCCATTTCCGAGATATCCGTTATTAATAGTTCGAATTCATTTCTTGGTCATTCTTCTTGAAGTCCTTTCAAGATTCAGTTGTTTCTCGCGATGTCATGGAAACAGTATGGAAATTTAAGGCCAGCATATAGCGTCCAGTTGTTAAATATTTGACTATCGCTGTTCTCTATAACGAAATGTGTAATGTAGCTGTTTCTGTAAAAGTTTATCTCGATTAAAATGAAGTAGATAGAAAAAAATAAACCTTCGAAAGAATAATTTATATACCTACACACTAATAAACGATAGTGGGCAGACAAAAGTTACGTGAAGGTAACAGATCACATTTTCAAGAGCATCCCCCCTCCCCAGATACTCTTTACACGGAGGATTTTACGAAATTTTTCATTTTCTAAAAACTGGCTGTAACGGTTTTGATTAAAATACAATATGTCAAATATATTTACATTAGAAATTATATCTTTAATTTTCGGGAATAGCCTGTGAAATCCACTTCATTCGGAAGAAATTTTGTATAATATTGGATGAGAAAGCAATGTTGCTGCTACGTATGGAAAGTCAGTTTGAAGATGTATTATATTTCAACTGTTGGGGAGCCGAACTTGAAGTAGTTGCAACCGCACGTATAGTAAACAGTTTCCGGTAGCCTTCGCCCCAAATGTACCTTCAGGTGGGCTTTGCCCCAAGTTTAAAAATATTAACTTTGTAATTTAAACTGTTTACTTTAAATATTATATATTTATGTTTGCCTCGGGTGCGTCAGTATTTGTTAGAGACACGTTTCTCTTAGCAGGGCGTGATACGACAAGAATGTAGGCTTACACAGATTATAATTTTACTTCACTCCTTTTATTAATGCTTGATACGATTTAAATAACACTTCACTGATATAAAGAGAGAGCTGTGAGATGTTTTTATTAAATACTTGCACTTTTAACATGTATACTATTTTGTCTCCCTCAAAATACGTATAAAATCTCTCAAGGACGCATCTGCATCCGGTTACAATCATTCACTGTCTGCAGGCAACTGACTAGATTTCAACAGTCTAAACTTGTAAATTTCTGTATTTCAAGTCTCTGATTGGCTAAACCTACACCAATAGAATACCTGCATTTAACTAAAGCTTTTTCTGGTTGTTGATTGGCTATTTTTATAAACTGTCAGTAAAGTTACATTATTGCTTCCAAGAATCACAAGTAACATTTAAACTGTCAAAGTCATTATTGCCTCAAGGTTACCTCATTGTTAGCAACTTTTAACTTATTATTCTGACAGTTCCTACATTATTAAATTACGTAATATATTCACATATCATTATTACACATAGATACAATAATATAAGCATATGCAATGACTGTTGCATACATTTTACAAATTATTACATACACATATTGCTTCAAGGCAGGCTGTTATTGAATTTACATATTATATAATTAGACTGAAATTATTTAAGTGTTAAAATACTGCCTGGTGTATAACCGATAAACTTTAAGCGATAGACGAAAACGTACTACACGAAAAATGTATAAGCCATTTCTGAGATATCCGTTATTAAGGTTCGAATTCTTCATTTCTTGGTCATTCTCTTAAAGTCGTGTCAACATTCAGTTGTTTCTGGCGATGTCATGGAAACAGTATGGAATTTTAAGGCCAGCATATAGCGTCCAGTTGTTAAACATTTGACTATCGCTGTTCTCTATAACGAAATGTGTAATGTAGATATTTCCGGAAAAGCTTATTTGGATTAAAATATACTAGACGGAAAAATAAGCTTCAGTAAGAATAGTTTGTATACCACTAATACTCTATACATGGTAGAGTCATGTGAATGTAACACATCGAAAATGTGTTCTACTTTTTCGTGTTCATGCAAAAGGGAAGAGAATTTCAAAGTCTAACGACCGGCTTTGTAAAACATTTGATTATCGCTTTAGTTTACTGTATTATTATTATTATTATTATTATTATTATTATTATTAGTATTATTATTATTATTAGTATTATTATTATTATTAGTAGTATTTTTATTTTACTTTCAAACAAATATGTAAATGTGCAATACAGGTTAACAAGAAGTATACAGAAGAATAGTTTGAGAAGAGTGAGTAGAGAAAGTCATGATAATTGTTTTCCAGTATGTAAATAAAACAAATGTGTGGTGTTGTTGGCCTAGACGCGGCACCACGCATGGCTTCACAAGAGATGTAACATGTTTTTACTGTAACACATTCGCACTCGCCACAATATTTTTACACTGTTTAGTCTTCCTTTACTGTCCGCTTCTGTTTTTGAAAGCATCGGTTCTGTGTCGTCATTTACGTGACAGCTCGCAAATTTAATATTTCCGGGGACAAGAAAAAAGTGCAGGACTCTTTGGCTACGGCTTATTACGGATGTGCGTGCTGTAGCATAGCCATCACTTGTGGACAGTGGCGGACCCAATCTCTGTATCGTTCCTTCTACATGTAAACATCTCAAGTGTTACATTCGCGTTCATATCGCTTATTAGAGGGTATACAAATTGTTCTTACTAAAGTTTATTTTTATATCTACTACACTTTAATCTAAATAAACCTTTACAGAAACAGCCACATTACACATTTCGTTATAGAGAACAGCGATAGTCAAATGTTTAACAACTGGACGCTATATGCTGCCTTAAAATTCCATACTGTTTCCATGACATCACGAGAAATAACAGAATGTTGACAAGACTGTAAAAAATGACAAGTATTGAACAATTCCAACCATTAATGACGGATATTTGGAAATAGATCATGCCACATAAGTTATTTCAAATAAATTCTGTTTTAAAGGTATCTACATTTTTGTGTAGTACGTTTTCATGTATCACTTAACGTTTACCAGTTATACAGGATTATACAAAATTCCTTCCGAATGAAGAGGACTTCACAGGACTATTACCAAAAAAAATCTGATGTGTTACACTCACATGACTTTCTCTACTCTTGTACAAACTATTTTTACAAACGCTTATTCTCCATCTACTTCATGTTAATCGATATAAACATTTGCAGACTCTATCTTATTGCTAATTTTCTTGTAGATGAAAGGGGAATATATATTTACAAGGGCAATATAGAAATACAGTAGCCTTTAAGCACATACATATCTCTTAATAACTGGTTGCTAGGTGCAGCACCATTCCCTTTGACACAGATTAATACTCTTTGCATATCCAAGACAAAAAAATGAATAACGAATTCCCATTTGAGAAACTAAGTATTGAAAAATTTAAGGGAATAACAAGCAATATCTCGAAAATGGTTCACTCAACAAAAAAAATGTATATGCCATAAATTGTGTATTTTAACGCGATCTACATTTTTGTGTAGTAAAATTTTGTCTCTTATGGTTTACCAGTTATGCAAAAGTCGTTCACAATGAAGAATACTTTTGGAGACATTCCCAGAAAATTCAAGATATACATTTCATTTCTCATGAAAATATTTTAAACATATGATATTTTAATCAAAATCTTTAGAGCCATTTTTGAGAAAATTAAAATTTTCGAAAAATGTTCCATGTAAAGGGTAATCTGCGGAGGGGGGGTTCCTTGAAAACCTTCGTGTCGCATCTCTGGAAGATACTGAACCTAAATACCAAGTTTGGTGTTTATCCGACTGTTCGGTTCTGAGTTATGCTGTTCACAGACACGGACATGTTTCCAAAAATGCTTTTTTTTTTTAGATTCAGGGGGTCTCAAAACATATATTTCCGGTGAAATCTCGGTATCGAATTTTTGGGTTGAATACAATACTTCCCCTACTTACTATACGTAGTAGAGAAAGTAAAAATACTCTATATGCATTCAGTACACCTCAAAACATGTATTTCGGATGAAATGTGGATGTGGAATTTTTGTATGGAATGCAATAGGCGAATGTCGAGTTGAATGTCCGGCAGATAAAGCAATGCCGATGTTATCTAGCGTTGCCGTGTAATGGTGCATTTCTACGACACAAACAATGGTCATTGTGTAAAGTGACGTTTGTGAGGTTCCCAGCATAGCCTCTGTCTCGCATACAAGCCTTTCTTGTGCTCAGATCATCTCCAAATTCTGCCAATGATGGTTCTGAAACACGCCACTCTCTGCAAGCGTTTTACGTGGTTTTCCCTGGTAAGCAAGTCGAATCTGGATGATGGCAGCATTCTCTCAGTTGGGTAGGTTCCTCCACTGTGACCGGGTCATCAAGCTTGGAATCTACGCATCTCTGTCGGCCGCCTGTAGCCTTCGGCTCATCCTGGGGGTCGTAAGCACAAACGATCTGTGTTGGGTCGAGGTGCGAGGTAACGTGTGCGACTTGCATTCCGGAGGTGCCGGGTTCGATCCACGGCGACAGCCCACTTTGACTCATGGCTTTTTCGTGGCCGGCAGGCGAATGTTGGGGAGGCTCATCTTCTACCACGACTGTCCTCCCCCTCATTTCCTGTACCCATCATCTTGATTGTCATCTGTTTCAGGGTTTTAGGACCAGGTGACGGTGGCTGTGCGCTCTGTGAAGGTTTCTCCCCTGGCTTTTGTTAGCTGGTCTGGGTGGCGTAGAATGCGTTGCATCTGGAAACGTTAGGGACTCCGTCTGTGCTTGCGGCCGTCGTCATCCGACCTGATCGCCCTAGGGTCCGGGTGTCACGATAGAAGCACAAGGAGCCGACTGACCTGCGTATGGTGCTCTGCCCTGTTTTGGGGCCCCCTCCGTTCTCTGATCATAGAGTACTTATATACGACACCAGAAACAGTGGAGACTGATGTTACATGATATGATGATTGGGAAGGAAACCTAGAAGGCCTAAGTTAGGATACTCCCGCTCCGATATCTGCTAGTTATAAAGACAGAAAAACCTGGAAGGACGGTCCCGACCCTGGACATCCCGTTCAAACGACTTCGATACAAGTTTTGAGGCTCCTTGAATTAAAAAAAATATAATAATAATAATAATTTAGACACATACACCACTCTCTCTCTCTCTCGTCCCCTGTTTGTTAACATCATTACTAAAAAGCGAAACGTCGGCCCAATACCAAACTTGGCATTTAAGTTGAACATGTTCCAAGAATGCAACACGAAACATCAAAAAAATACACCACGCCATGGCGTTTTATTAAAACAACATATATTTAATGATATTTACATGACATATAAAATGTATATGTTGAATTAATTTTCTGGGAATAGCCTGTGAAGTCCTCTTCATTCGAAAGGAATTTTGTATAATCTTGTAAAACTGGTATATGTTTAAGCGATAGAGTAAAACGTAAAAATATAGATTTTCTTAAAACACACGATTTATTTCAAATATCTTTTTTTTCTTCTTCTTCTTTTTTTTTTTTTTTTTTTTTGCACCAGCCGTTTCCGAGATATCCGTTATTAATGGTTTGAACTGTTAAATACTTTATCATTCTTTTAAAGTTCTATCAACATTCAGTTGTTTCTCGCGATGTCATGGAAACAGTATGGAATTTTAAGGTCAGCATATAGCGTCCAGTTGTTAAACATTTGACTATCGCTGTTCTCTATAACGAAATGTGTAATGTAGCTGTTTCTGTAAAGGTGAATGTCTGATATCACGCCACTGATTGCTTCTTGAATCGAAAGAAAAGCTTGTTGTGTATGAGACGGCCACGGACGAAAAAAATGCCTCGGCAGAATCGATGATCCGTTTCGTGTATAATTGCCTTGTGTAACCTCCTCCTCTTCTTCCCCGCTTGCGTTTGAAGCGAACAGGAAGTGGGATGGGGGCAATTTCTCCTTCCCCCTCCCCTCGAGCGATGTAGGGGAGACAGGATGTCGCACGAGGAGGGGAGGGGACCCAGAGGCAGGCAGGCAATGCCTCGGATGTGAACCTAACTAAACCCCATTCACTTCAAGCATGTCAATGATTGAATCGAATAGAAAGTCTATTCATGAACATACTTGCCCGTAAAATGTACCGGGGCTGGGGCCTGTTTTACGACTTTGTGGGTAGATTCACCACGAACATGACAAAGCATTAACTTCTATTGCATATATTGTAACTAGTGCATACTGAATGTCTGAATGCAACCAATTCGTTTACTGTACTATGATACACCAGACCTTACCATGAGTTTTTCATGGTTTTCCCTAGTCGGTAGGCGAATACTTATCTGGTTTCTCATCTACCAGATTTCCTTTCCCTTTTTACTTACACCACTACGATATTTCACCGGAAATACATGTTTTGAGGCCCCTTGAATAAAAGTACATTTTTAAAAATATCGTGTGTGTGTGTGTGTGTGTGTGTGTGAACAGCATAACTTAAACGAAAACTCTGATAAATATCAAGCTTGGTATTTAGGTTCATTAACTTCCAAAATTGCGACACGAAGGTTTTGAAAAAACATCCTCCCACACCAAACTGCACTTTACATTGAACGTTTTTAAAAAGTTTTTTATTTTCTGAAAAATGGCTAGGTATAACGATTTTGATTAAAATATTTACATACCAAATAAAATGTATATCTAGAATTTTCTGGGAATAGCTTGTGAAGTCGTTTGTATAACCGGTAAACGTTAAGCGATAGACGAAAACTACTATACAAAAAATGCAGATCTAGTTAAAGCACACAGTTTGTTTCTAATAATTTTTCTTCCTTTCTTGAAGTTCAACGTCCTTTAACCTGGTACGTCATATCGACGATGAATGAATGAAATTATGCTCAAATGAGCCCGGTGTCCATAGCCCTTAAAGTTACCCGACGTTCGTATTCTCAGAATAAGGGAAAACCGGATTTTCTTTGTAATTTGTTTAAAATCCTGTAGCTGTTCACTTGTTTCTAGGGATGTTATGGAAAGAGTATGGAATTTTAAAACCATATCGACCCACCTTTACACACTGATTATCGATTCGCTTTCCTCTTGTGTTCTTGCAGCTACAATGAAATGTGTAATAAAAAAAATTGCAAAGGTTTACCTTGATTAACATGCAGTAGATAGAAAAGAAAATCTGATATGTTACATTCACATGACATTCCTCTAGCGCTTATCAGTGGGTATACAAATTATTTATACGAAAGTTTATTTCCATATCTTCTCATTTTCATCCACATAAACCTTTACAGAAACAGCTACATTACACATGTCGTTATAGATACAAACAGAACAGCGATAGTCAAATGTTTAACAACTGAACGCTATATGCTGCTTTAAAATTCCACACTGTTTCCATGACATCGCGAGAAACAACTGAATGTCGATAGAACCATTAATAGTGGATATCTCTGAAATGGCGATGCCACAAAAAATTTACTTGAAATAAACTGTGTGTTTTAAAGAGATCTACATTTTTGTGTAGTACGTTTTCGTGTATCGCTAAACGTTTACCAGTTATACAAGTTTATATAAAATTCTTTCCGAATGAAGTGGATTTCACAGGCTATTTACAGAAAATACAAGTATTTCCGGTGAAATCCCGATATCGAATTTTTGCGTGGAATGGAATACCTTATCTTCGTAATGTGCGTGATAAAGAAAGGCATGCGAGTTGTTGATCCAGAAGTTGGATCGAAGATTTTGGCCGGATGTCACACAACAAATACTTGCTTTGCTCGTTTCCCGTATCGCAGATAAAGGAAGCCAGCACTCTGTTGCGAAATCCTATTCAATGGCCATCACGTAGTCTCCCAGAGTAAACACTGTGCAAGATACAATAACGCATTTCCGCTTCTTCTCCACATTCAGATTATCATCTATATTAACAGGATGCGGTCTTCCTTGCCTCTCAAACGTGGCATAACGCACTTGACCGTGACTTCCAGGGTCACCATCCTAATGTCATTCTTACTTACTCTACCATCTACCCAAAAGTTCGATTCCTCCGATGATATTTCACTGGAAATGCATGCTTTAACGCCCTGTGATAAAATAAAAGTGTTTAGATAAAGGTCCGAGTGTGTGTGTGTGTGTGAACAACGTAATTCAAGTTGTCCTCCGTGGTGTAGTGGTTACCATGCTAGCCTCTAGTTCCCAAGGTCGCGGGTTCAAACCCGGCGGAGGGCGATGGATTTTTTCGGGCGTAGAAATCCTTAGCATGGCTTCCTTCGGAAGGGAATTAAAGCCGGTGGTCCCGTGTCGTAGATTTACGGCACGTAAAAGAACCTCAAGCCTGGTAAAGAGGTTTCTGAGCAAAATTACCGTCTTTCACGCCCAATATAGACGCTAAGGACCATAGCAATTAAAGAGCGTCCATAAAAAAATCAAAAACGAAAAGTCGGTTAAATACGAAACTTGGTAAAGTTCAGCATCTTACATAGATGTGGAGACAAAGATTTTCAAGAATATTACCCCCCTCAACCCCCAAGGTACCCTTTACACGTAAAATGTTTCGTTAGTTTCATTTCCTCAAAAATACCGCTAACGATTTTGATTAAAATAAGAAATATTTGCATACAGGATGGACCATTTAAATTGAGACTGTCCAAAACTAAGCGTTGTAGAAAAACATGTCTTGAATAAAAGTTGCTTGACATTATGTGGGAAAGTAAATGCCATTATTTATTTTGTGATGAGGACTAAGGAAACAAAATAAAAAAATGTTGGTTTCCGCAACTTGACATCCTCAAATGATCATCCATGGATGGTCCAACCATTCATTGCGCTCTTCGTACACAGCCATTCAAAGCTTTCGTTGTTATTTACATTGTTCTAGGAATAATTGCAAGGTGCTTTATACAAATGTTATTTAGGTTTTTAGGAGGAATGAGAAAACAACATAAAGGGGTAGGTTCCTATTATAAAAAATCGATGTGTTACACTCACATCACTTTCTCTACTCTTGTACAAACTATTTTTACAAACTCTTATTCTCCATCTATTTCATATTAATCGAGATAAACATTTGTAGAAACGATCTTTTGACATGCAAAGAGAATTACGTTTTACACGTAGCGACCGGTTCTAAAAATATTTGACTATCGCTTAAGGCTTACTATGTTCCCCTTGTTTTGTATTTACAAGGGCAATATAGAAATACGGTAGCCCTTAAGCACATACATAACTCTTAATAGCTGGTTGCTAGGTGCAGCACCATTCCCTTTCCCACAGATTAATACTCTTTGCATATCCAAGACAAAAAAATGAATAACGAATTCCCATTTGAGAAAATAAGTATTGAAAAATTTTAGGGAATAACAAGCAATATCTCGAAAATGGTTGACTCAACAACAAAAATGTATATGCCATAAATTGTGTATTTTAACGCGATCTACATTTTTGTGTAGTAAAATTTTGTCTATCTCTTATGGTTTACCAGTTATGCAAAAGTCGTTCACAATGAAGAATACTTTTGGAGACATTCCCAGAAAATTCAAGATATACATTTTATTTATCATGAAAATATCTGAAACATATGATATTTTAATCAAAATCGTTAGCAATTTTGAGAAAATTAAAATTTTCGAAAAATGTTGCATGTAAAGGGTGTTCTGGGGTGGGGTGATTTTCTTGAAAACCTTCGTGTCGCATCTCTGGAAGATACTGAACCTAAATACCAAGTTTGGTGTTTATCCGACTGTTCGTTTCTGAGTTATGCTGTTCACAGACAGACACACACACACACGGACATGTTTCCAAAAATGCTTTTTTTTTTGGATCCAGGGGGTCTCAAAACATGTATCGAATTTTTGGGTGGAATACAATACTTCCCCTACTTACTATACGTAGCAGAGAAAGTAAAAATTAAATCCACTTTAAAATGACCATTGCAACGTCCTCCAAATAAAATACGACTAATGGCATTTACTTTCCCCCATAATATCAAGCAACTTTTATGAAAGATATTTATTTCTACAACGCTCAGTTTTGGATATATTGTACAGTCTCAACTTAAATGGACCACCCTGTATATTTAATTTTCTGCGAATAGGCTGTGAAGTGCTCTAAATGACATTAGTAAACTGTAAGAGATAGACAAAACGTGGTTAAAGCACAGAATCTATGTTAGAATTTCAAAACCATTTCATAGCAATCCGCTTTTTAAGCATGACTATCACTTTAGTCAGAATGTTTACTGCCTTGAAGGTTTAAAATTCCAGTATAATTCCCGTAAAAGCTTTGACAAAATTCCAGTACTGCATCGACCCATGTTGTGGCTAGGTTGACATGTTTTATTTGTCTCCACAGCCGTAACGAAGCTGTGTTTATTACCAGCTGCCATACCTCATGTTGAACAGGTGGTTTTTACATCTCTAATGAGATTTGATTAACTTTACTCTCCGCACTCTTTATGAAATTATTCTACAACAGTCTACTAGATTTTCTATTCTGAATTCTCCCCATTATCTCTGCCGTAATTTCATAAAACTCATAATAATGAACCAAAAATTCAGTGATATTCACAGAAATGAAATATCAGTAAACTTTGTATTTGTAACCTTATCCTCCCCCCTGCAACAATCTCCAAGGGGTGAGATTATCCAAAAGTTTGAGTCATTACACAAGATAGAAGTTATGGAAAAACATATCATCAAAACTATAGTATTAAAAAGTACTTATTTAAGAGGATCTTCCAAGAATCAGTCACCTGAAAATATAATATGAAATAAATCCATGTTATATAGATATTTCATCGAAATGTTGCTGTATCTATCACTTACGTAGTAGGTAGACAAGTTATTGAATTCCACCCAAAAATTAGATACCAGGATTACACCGGAAATACATAGGTCCCCTGGTTACAAAACAAAGCATTTTTAGAAAAAGGTCCGCGTGTCTGTGAACAGAATAACTCAAAACCAAAAAGTCGGATAAACACCAAACGGGGTATTTAGATTCAGTATCTTCTAAACAACTCTCTATGTGGAAGATTTTTTTCAAATGTTTTATTTTCTAAAATTTAACTACTAACGATTTTGATTAAAATACCACATATTGAAGATATTTACGTTAAAAAAAGATGTATATCTTGAGTTTTGGGGAATAGTCTGTGAAGTCCTCTTCATTCGGAAGGAACTTTGTATAATCTTGTTTAACTGCTAAACGTCAAGCGATAGACGAAAACGTACTACGCTAGAATTGTAGATCTCTTTAAAACACTCAAATTATGTCAAATAACTTTTTATGTGGCATAAGCCATTCGAAAATGTTCGAATTCCTCAATACTTCGTCATTCTCTTAAAGTCGTGATGTCATATTCAGTTGTTTCTCGTCATGTCATGGAAACAGTATGGAATTTTAAGACCAGCATATAGCCTTCAGTTGTTAAACATTTGACTATCGCTGTTCTCTATAACGAAATGTGTAATGTAGCTGTTTCTGTAAAGGTTTATTTGGATTAAAATGAAGTAGACAGAAAAATACGAGTAAGTTTTAGAAAGAATAGCTTGTATACCGGTAATAAACGATAGAGGATAGAGAAAGTCATGTAAATGTATGACATCGGATTTTTCTTATAGGTACCTAAAACGAACCGAGCGGAATGACTCCGCGGTAACGTGTGAAACTCGCATTTCGTTGTCCGGGGTTCGATTACCGTCGAGCGCCTTCTCTGACCTAGGATTTTTCGTGGTTTTCCCTGTTTGGCAGGGGAACGTTGGGTTGATTTCTCACCTACTGCGATTTCCTTTCTAGATTTTGTGGTGTCGGAAGATGGCGCGGAAAGGAAAGAGTGCTACTCGTGGACACTAGAGAGCTGCAACAGTGGGACGGGTTTTTGTGCAATAAACTGTTAGGGACTTCTGCGCGTCTCTGTGCACTGCAGCCACCTGTGGTTCTTTCCATTCGTTGTATAGCCTATATCTACAACGAAATGTGTAATGAAGGTTTATCTGCATTAACAAGAAGTAGAACAAAGTTTTGTAAGAGGAGTGAGGAGAGAAGGTGTACCTGCAGTGACGGATGTTTCTGGCACGCTGCCCAAAGGGTGAGTGGGTGGAAGCCTACAGCGTGATTAGTTCCATCCCCACTTGAGGTCGACAAAAAAGCAGGAAGTGCTCTTCCGCCCGGGAGCCGAGGCACAGAAATCCTTTTCTTGGAACCGCATGTACAGATCTTTAATCTTGGAAAACGAACTAATATTAGCGGATCGGCACCAAAGTTGTTACCTTTCTCACATAAACAGATTCGTCGCAGTGTAGAATGACTGCGGATTCGTTAACTTCGCTAGTGGTGTAACTGTAGCAGTGGAGAAAACTTACTTTCTTTCATACCAGTAGGGAAATTGTACTTTTACACCAACCTTTCAAGTGTTTAATCAACAACTTATGACTGCTTCCATGTCCAACATGATACATATACAATACAATATTTAAACAATGTATGAAGTATTTCGACAAAGCATGAAACAAAATATTCACATGACTTTCTCTACCCTGTACCTTTATACTCGTTATACAAACTGTACTTACTAAAGCTTATTCTTCTAAAGTATTGAACAATTCGAACCTATAATAACGGATAACGCGGAAACAGTTTATGCCACACACAAACTTGTTTTAAATACATTGTGCGTTTTAAAGAGATGCACATTTTCTGTGTGCGAAGTTTACGACTCTTACTTAACGTTTACCAGTTATACAAAATTTCCTCCTAGGCTATTCCCAAAAAAAGTCAATATCTACATTTTTATTTATCGTATAAATATCTTTCATATATGGTATTTTAATCCAAATCGCTAGAGCCATTTTTTAGAAAATAAAAAATTTGGAAAAAATGTATTGAATTGAGTTTTATGTATGGACGCTCTTTAACTGCTGTGGTCCTTAGCGTTCCATTCTTTATTGGGGTCAAAGACCGGTAATTTTGCTCAGAGGCCTCTTTATCAGGCTTGAGGTTCTTTTACGTGCCGTAAATCTACGACACGGGACCACCGGCTTTACTTCCCTTCCGAAGGAAGCCATGCTAAGGATTTTTACTCCCGAAAAAAATCCACCGCGCTCCGCCGGGTTTGAACCCGCGATCTCGGGAACTAGAGGCTAGCATGCTAACCATTACACCCCGAGTACGACAAAAAATTGTTTGTAAAAGGTAGTCTGGTGTGGGGAATTTTCTTGAAAATCTTTGTGTCGCATCCTTGGAAGATACTGAACTTAAATGCCAAGTTTGATATTTATCCGACTGTTGGTTTTTGAGTTATGCTGTCCACAGACAGACACGTACACGGAAGGTTTCTTATTCAGAAACATGTACCTATGTATTTCGGATGAGATCTCGCTATCGAATGCAGTACCTTCTCTATCTACTATGTGCCCGCACTTACTTATGGGAAGTATCGTATTCCTGCCAAAAATTCCATATCGAGATTTCACCGTAAACACATGTTTTGAGACCCCTGAACCCTAAAACGCATTTTTACAAAAAGATCTGAATGTGCATGATGTGTGCGCGTGCGAAATGCATAACCCAAAAACGAAATGTAGGATAAATATCAAACTTGGTATTTGAGTTTAATAACTTCCAAGGATGAGAAATAAAGATTTTCATTAAATCCCTCCACCCAAACCACCCTTTACAATAAAAATGTCTCAAAAATTCTGATTTTCTCAAAAATGGCTAACCATTTTGATTAAAGAAACATGTGTTTAAGATATTGTCATGACAAATGAAATTTTTATCTTGAACTTTCATGGGAGCAGCCTCTCTGAATGTTTTTGTATAACTGGTAAACCGTAAGGGATACACAAAATCTTACTGCACAGAAAATGTAGACCTCGTTAAAGCACACAATTTAGGTCAATTTTTTTTGTGGAGTTAACCATTTCCGAGATATTCCTTGTTATTGGCTTGAATGTTCAAAAACTTATGTTTTTGTTATTACGTTTCTTTTTTCTTAATCACCTGTTCTTCGAAATAGAACGGAATTTCAAAGCCATCACATATCAACCAGCTCTTAAAACATTTGACTATCGCTTAAAGTCTACCATATTCCCCTTGCACCTATAAGAAAATTAGCAATAACATTAACATGAAGTATATGGAGAATAAGCGTTTGTAAAAATAGTTTGTACAAGAACGGGCAGAGAAAGTAATGTGCATGTAACATAATAGATTTTCTTTGACGCCTTAGAGCACGGGACATGAGACTTGTGCACCTGCTAGCGTCAGGCATTCAAACTACTGCATATGACTGAAATCTGAATAGTCAAGGATTACCATAGTCATTTGTAACTGGTGTTTGTGAAAGCAAATTACAAAGGTTGCGCAGCAGTTTCTTAAATTTGAAGAACAACGTTTTAATCGAGCAAAGTTAAAGTAATTAAAATCACGATTTTTATTTTGTCGTTATTCATGTATAGAGGGAATGTGTGTGTGTGTGTATATAGCTAAGGCTGCAAACTCAACTGAATGCTTCGTTCAACACAAAATGTTTTTGCAAAACGTTTTTTTTTCTTTCTTGGGTGAAAATGCTACTGTTTTTGAAACAAATTTATGCTATTATTCAGTGTCTACATGAAAACATAAGGGGAGCTTACACTGGTAGACACATCCTTATCTTCTCAGATAGCCCAGGCTGCACTTAAGGTTTTAAGTAGTCATAAAGTAACTGCCTAAACTTGCTCACAAGCTTGGCAGAACATAATGAAGTGCAACTGTGTGGGTGCCGGGTCATAGTGGCATAGAGGGAAATACAAAAGTGAGAGCCGGCTCTGTGAACATCTCGTTGCTTAGAGAGGCTGGTCCAAAGTAGAGCACCATAAAATCTGGCTTAAAGCTCCAAGAAACAAATGTACTACGCACTCGACTGTTTACTCGGTTTAATTTGATTTAAATTTAATTTGTTATAATATTATGTAAAATGCAATCTGTTGTAATGTATCTTCGGTAATTGTTCCACATGTTAATCTTCATTCCACCCAGATGACTTTCTAATTTAATTTATCCGTATTTTCAAATGGTATAACACACAAGATATTTAACATTTACAAACGAGCAAACTACTCGTAACCCAAGCAACTACAACATTACTTTTGCAAACACGGCGAAGGTAATTACTATTTCCCAGATATGGCATACAAGCTTCACCATTTACGTCTTAAGCCCATGTCAATATTAAATAAGTATGCCTTTCACTATAACCTGAATAATAACTTTAAAATAGCTTATTAATGATTATAAAGAGAATACTCAACTAATCTTGTATTATATCATAACATTTCCCTTACATTAAATCTAAAACACGTTTCAAGTACAAGAAATGCAAACCTCACTACTAAAATGCTCGACTTAAGAGCTAGGGTGCAAGAATTAATCTTTAGCCTTTAAATAATTTAAAATGCAATGCTTTACCGTTTCTAAAAGCGGGGTATTTAGTCGCTGTCCCCCTTACAGGTGAGCCGCTCTTGTAGCAGCTTCTCTTCTCAAATTCACTACCGTTGCCCACTTCTTTGACACGTATGACTTCTACTGGTTCTTCACCAAGAGACGTAACCACCTCTGAGGTTCACATGTCGTCATTGTAAACCGTTGTAGAAAGCCTATGCAATCTGGGCTGTAATGCCAGTCCCTTATGGCAACACAATGTCGAGTATATAACCATTTTCTTGCCCTGTATATAATAATGAAAACTGGCACTTATTTGCCAAGCATCCGATACAACCTGGTGACAGCACGCGGCTGAGAGCTCAGCTCGCTCTTCCAAGACTTACCCATACCCCCCGTTTCTTCTTTTTTTTCAACGAAAAACAGTCGCTTCCTGCTAATAAACATAACCCCTTTATGCGTCGTCTACTTAATATCGAAATTAATTTTGAAAATCAAACAGTATTTCACTTAGTACGATTACACATTTTTTTGACTATGTATGTTGATGATTAGGGCCGGGATTTTTAGATTTTAATCTATATTTTTCCTCGTTATTTAATTAACACATTTCACGATATATACTAGTTTCACACCTCCTGGAACAGAATACGCGAATTTCATTACACCTAAAAAAATCTGATGTGTTACACTCACATGACTTTCTCTACTCTTGTACAAACTATTTTTACAAACGCTTATTCTCCATATGCTTCATGTTAATCGCGATATCGAGATGTTAATATTATTACTAATTTTCTTGGACGTGCAAGGGGAATTGCTAGCCTTTAAATGATAGTCAAATATTTTAAGAGGTGGTTGCTATGTGGACTATTCCATTCTCTTTGCATGTCCAGGACATAAAAAAATCTGATGTGTTACACTCACATGACTTTCTCTACTCTTGTACGACTATTTTTACAAACGCTTATTTTCTATCTACTTCATGTTAATCGAGATAAACATTTTCAGACTCTATCTTATTGCTAATTTTCTTGTAGATGTAAGGGGAATATATATTTACAACGGCAATATAGAAATACAGTAGCCTTTAAGCACATACATATCTCTTAATAGCTGGTTCCTAGGTGCAGCACCATTCCCTTTCCCACAGATTAATACTCTTTGCATATCCAAGACAAAAAAATGAATAACGAATTCCCATTTGAGAAAATAAGTATTGAAAAATTTAAGGGGATAACAAGCAATATCTGGAAAATGGTTCACTCAACAAAAAAAATGTATATGACAAATTGTGTATTTTAACGCGATCTATATTGTTTGTGTAGTAAAAGTTTGTCTATCTCTTATAGTTTACCAGCTATGCAAAAGTCATTCACAATGGAGAATACTTTTGGAGACATTCCCAGAAAATTCAAGATATACATTTTATTTGTCATGAAAATATCTTAAACATACGATATTTTAATCAAAATCGTTAGAGCCATTTTTGAGAAAATTAAAATTTTCGATAAATGTTCCATATAAAGGGTAATCTGGGGTGGGGGATTTTCTTGAAAACCTTCGTGTCGCATCCTTGGAAGATACTGAACCTAAATACCAAGTTTGGTGTTTATCCGACTGTTCGTTTCTGAGTTATGCTGTTCACAGACACACACACGGACATGTTTCCAAAAATGGATTCAGGGGGTCTCAAAACATATATTTCCGGTGAAATCTCGGTATCGAATTTTTGGGTGGAATACAATACTTCTATTTACTATACGTAGTAGAGAAAGTAAAAAGGCTAGATATAATTCACGTCTAAAACTATCCATATTTTGTTTGCAGACGTTAAACCCCATTAAGGCATTCTAAATATCATAACGGATTATATAATTCCGTAATATTTAAATATTGTAAAAGAATAATTTATTTAATATAAAACTAATGGAATAAGGTATATTTTTGCTAAGCACCAACACGGTCGTTAACTATATATGATATTGAGATATGAAATTTACTGAAATTCTTTAGGTAAAATAATATAAAACCTGGCCAATTACGTGTGTCAAAAAGCATAGATTTTGAGCGTATACTCTAGAACGTCGACCTTATGATTAGTCCACATTTTGATGACTTATGATTCATAGGAATATAATACAACTATATAGATATTGGGGATTTACCCTAACCATTTATTCCTTTTGCATGGCTATAGCGCAGATGAAATTATGCTATTTGCCTAAGGATTTTGCTAACTAGGCTATATTTCAGGCTATAAGCATTTTATATGGCTAAACGCTACTGTAAAAATGCTAGATTTGGCCATAAATGGCTAAGTTGGCAACACTGCTCGCCAGCGTAAACACGGGCGCGTTATCGGGAGATAACTAGATCTTCTGGAACCTTCCTCCCTACTCCATGAGGTGTATCGAAATAGTTCTAGAACCTTGTGGAAAGACTCCGTTGGCTATACAAGCGAGCGCTCTCGCGGAAGTTCCACAGTGTGTCAGTGGCGACAGTAGAGTGAGTCGCGTCAGTCAGTTCGGAGTCGAGTGATAGAGAATTAGCGACTGCGTATCTAGTGTAACATGGGCGAGTGGGTGCTACTGCGGAGTGGAAGTCCTGTGTTCGGCTCCAGCCTGAAGAGCTACGTCTGAAAGGAGTAAAGCGACGGAGAACTGAACTAGTTCGCCTTAGAGAGGTTAAAGTGTGAATGAAGTGAACTAGATAGAACAAAACAGAGATAGACAAGAACTTAGAACAGTGACAGTGAGAAATGTGTTAAAATTGATAAAAACTGAACACACGGGCTGATTCTAAAATAGGTTTACAAAGTTTGAGGACGGATTCCTTACACAAAAACAAAGTTCATATATCCCAAAATCTTCGTTTCGTTTTCACGTTATTGATTTACTGTTGCCTTTTCAGGTCCAACCCAAAAACTTTATTTATCTATGCAGTCATTCACAAAAGCTTTTGAGTCATTGTAGATGGCGATGTGTTTACATTTGTCATTTGTGTACGTGTAGTGATTAGTATGTCCTTAACGTTTCAACTGTGTATGTAACACTGAACGTGTTCCGTCCAACCATGGCAGGACATTCACTTCGTGAGCAGGCAGACATGATTTTCATGAGCACATTTCGAGCATTTGATTTGTGTTTGTGTGTTGAGTACTTCCCGAGATAACAATGCCAATGTCACAAACAGATTAATGTTGCACTTTAAAATGTTCTTTTCATTAATAACTGTTTGGACTTCTACATGTTTTGTGTAGTAAGATTTTGTCTACCTCTTGCTGTTTACCAGTTATACAAAAGTCATTCAGAATGAAGAGGACTTCACAAACTATTCCCAGAATATTTAACATAAACATTTTACATTCCAACCGAAAATCGATACAGAGATGTCCCGTGAATAAATAAAAATAAAATAAATAAAAACTTTTTGGAATAATGTTCATACATGTGTGCCCATGTATCAGTGAACAGCATAACTATTAAAAAAATCTGATGTGTTGCACTCACATAATTTTCTCTACTCTTGTACAAACTATTTTTATCTTATTGCTAATTTTCTTGCAGATGCAAGGGGAATTGCTAGGCTTTAAGCGATAGTCAAATGTTTTAAGAGCTGGTTGCTATGTGGAGTATTCCATTCTCTTTGTGTGTCCAGGACATAAAAAACGAAAAACGAATTACCATTTGAGAAAAAGTATAAGTATTGGAAAATTCAAACAAATAACAAGGAATATCTCGGAAATGGTTCACTCGACAAAAAAGTATATGACATAAACTGTGATTTTCTCTCTCTTACGGTTTATCAGTTATGTAAAATACATGCACAGTGAAGACCAATTTTGGGAACATTTCTAGAAAATTCAAGATATAATATTTAATTTACCATGAAAATATCCTAAACGTATATTTTAATCAAAATCGTTAGAACCATTTTTGAGAAAATAAAAATTTTCGAAAAATGTTCCATGTAAAGAGTAGTCTGGGGTAGAGGGATTTTCTTGAAAATGTTAGTGTCGCATCTTTAAAGGATACTGAACCTAAATACCTAGTTTGGAATATATCCGACTTTTCATTTTTGAGTTATGCTGTTCATAGACAACACACACGGACTTTTTTCTAAAACATTTTTTTTGGATTCAGGGGCCCTCAAAATATGTATTTCCGGTGAACTCTCTTTATCGAATTTTTGGGTGGAATGCAATACTTCCCCTACTTACTATACGTAGTAGAGAAAATGTATATCTTGAATTTTATGTAAATAGGCTGTGAAGATATTAAAACACAATTTATTTCAAATAACTTTTTTTTGTGACAGCCATTTCCGAGATATCCGTTATTAATGGTTTGAATTCTTCAATTGTTTATCATTCTTTTGAAGACCTGTTGATTTTCAGTTGTTTCTCGCAATGTCATGGAAACAGTATGGCAGCATATAGCGTCCAGTTGTTAAACATTTGACTATCACTGTTCTCTATAACGAAATGTGTAATGTAGCTGTTTCTGTAAAGGTTTATTTGGATTATAAATATGAAGTAGGTAGAGAAAGTCATCTGAATGTAAAATGTGATAATTGTCATGTCTTTGCAAGTTGACATTCGGTTATTGCTTGAAATTAAATATCTCATGAGTTGATAAAATTGCCTCAGATTTGTGCAATCAGGAACCATGCTACCTTTGCTGGTATCTGTGATGAGTCATATCCTGCTGAATAAAGAATTTGTCAACGTGTGGTGGCATAAGACATTTGTGTATCTTATCTCCCTGTTAATGATGAATATCCGGCTCAACATGGAAACAAGACACTGAATGAACGGACGGCCACGGATCGTGTTGACATGTGTGCAAGTATCTGATAATGGAAACGAGATAGCATACAAATAGATTGCTTATCTCCACAGTTGAAAAATCAAAACCGATAATCCAAGGTCAAAGAAAACTTGGAGGAGTAAAAGGTTGAAGATCACCATCTTGAGATAACACAGTCGCTTAGACGGGAAGCAGAAAAACATTTGAGAACTCCTGCAGTCCTATCAACTTAAGAATGATACCTTTCATCTGTCCCAAATATATACAGGTACAAAACGCTATAGTCAAATGTTTAAAAGCGGGACGCTCGTTATGTGCTGGCCTTGAAACTCCATATTCTTTCTACGACATCGCGAGAAACAACTTAATAGTGACATCACTTTAAAAAATGACAAACGTTGAGGCAGTATTTTTAACACTTAAATGATATTAGTCTAATTATAAAATAAAATAACAGCCCGCGCTAAAAGCAATATGTGTATAATATAATACGAGGGGCACTATTTATATTTTGAGCCTAATAATTAAAACAAGGTAATTTCTGAAAGAAAACTGCTTTACTGTTTTTAAAAATATTCTCCTTTATGATCAATACACTTTTGCATCCGTTTTAACCATTTGTCAAAGCATTTATTCCAGTCTTCTTGAGACACCTCCAAAACATGGTTTTTGAAGGCTTCTTCCCAACGAAAATCGTTGACCTCACAATTTATTCTTGATGTTCGGGAACAAAAAGAAATCATTGGGTCCCAAATCAGGACTGTATGGCGGATGACCCATCAATTCGATTTTTGAGCCTTCAAATACTCTGTTAGACGAGATGTGTGTGCGCTCGCATTGTCTTGATGAAGAACGATCCTACGGTTCTTGTTGATTTTCCTTACTTCACCGAAGACTTCCGGCAAACAAATGGTTGTGTACCATTCGGCATTGACCGTTTTACGTTCCTCTAAAAGCACTGTTGCCACATGGCCAATTTTTCTGAAAAAGCAGGCGACCATTTGCTTCGAAGTGCTTCACGTGCGAACAACTTTTGTTGGATTTGCATCATCTTGAAACACCCATACAGTCGACTGCTATTTATGTTCCGGCTCAAAAGCATAGATCCATGATTCGTCACCTGTTACAATCTTATATACGTCTTTTGAGGCACCGCCATTATATTTCTTGAGCATTTTTGTACACCAATCGACACGAGCATCTTTTTGAGATTGCGTCAAATTATGTGGGATCCAACGAGAGCAAACCTTTTTTCGCGGCTAAATAATCATGCAACATTTTACATATGCTGGTGGAACTAATGCCTTGGGGTTGCCTCAATCTCACAATATGTCGCATGACGATCTTTCATTATTAATTTTCGCACAGCATCAATGTTTTCTGGCACAACTGATTTTGGACGACCTTCACGAACGTCATCGTTGAGCGAACGGCGGCCACGATTACATTCGCTATACCAGCGTTTCACAGCGGCAAACGATGGAGCTTCGTCGCCAAATGTGAAAGTTAGTTGATCGATGCACTCTTGTCTTGATAATCCACGTCGAAAGTCGTAATAAATCATTGCACGAACATAAAATATAAATAGTGCCCCTCGTATATAAAATGTATATTACAGTCATTGTATTATGTTTATTTTATTATGTATAATAATTTTATGTGAATGTATTACGTAGTTTAACAATGTAGAAGCTGTGAGAATAGAAGGAAGCTGCTTTCGTAGCAAACAGAATTACAATGTAGAAGGCGAAAAGTTGCTAACAATGAGATAACCTTGAGACAACAATAAATTAGAAAGTTTAATAAGGCTACTAATAATTCTTGGAACAATAATAATGTAATATTTAAAACAGAGTATAAAAATAGTCAGTTAATAACTACAAAAAGCTTAAGTTAAATAAAAGTATTCTATTGGAGAAGGCTTAGCCAATCAGAGACTTAAAATAGAGGAAATGTACAGATTCAGGCGGTAGACGCTACAAGATTGCGTACCCGAGCAGTTCGGTATGGTACAGGTTCACTATGAGACATGAAAATTCATTGTGGTGGGAATAATATAACGTTTACGTGTTAAAAAGTGTAATTAACAATAATCTCACAGCTTTATAGGAGGATATAACAGTGAAGTGTTATTTAATCCTGTGAAGGATTAATAAAACAAAGTACAATACAATTATAATTTGTGTAAGCCTTGTTCTTTAGCCGTACCAGTCCTGCTAAGAGATACGTGCTCTGCAAATTACTACTAACGCAGCCGAGGCATACATATATACATATATAATATTTAAATAAATAACATTAAAATAGTTATTACACATAAAGTAAACGTGGGGCGAAGGCCATCGGAAACAATCTCCCGCAAATTGGCATCCATTACGTGCGTACTCTGAAACAACTTCAAATTGGGTAACATAGTGGTGCAACCGCTACAACAATATAAACTACTTCAAAGCAATCGGATGGCACAGAAAATTTATTTGAAATCAATTGTGTGTCTTAAGGGTACACCTAAGTGAAAGTGGAACGAAATCTTTTCAAAAATCATTTACAATACTTTTTCCTCACGCTGTGGCAACTTTTTAGTTTTATTTATGGACTCTCTTTTAACTGCTATGGCTCTTACCGTCCATTCTATATTAGGCGTGAAAGACCGGTCTGAGAGACCCTTTATCAGGCTTGAGGTTCTTTTACGTGCCATAAATCTACGACACGGGAACACTGACTTTACTTCCCTTCTGAAGGAAGCCATGCTAAGAATTTTTACGCCCGAAAAAATCCATCGCCCTCCTCCGGGTTTGAACCCGTGACCTCGGGAACTAGTGGCTAGCATGTTAACCACTACACCACGGTGGACGACATCCCCGCAACCACCTCACGTTCTCACAGTCACAATGGTAATAAGCACATACCTTACCATAAGAGATGCTGTCCTTCTTTATCCACACATTTCTGACACCTTCTCAGGCAATTTTCATTTACACTCTTAGAGTTCAATATCCGAAATTGAGTGAATTTCTCGCCTGATGTTTTAACTTCTTCCAAAATGTGGGATTTGTTGCATAAAACTTGTTTTTCAAGTTCCCTTATTGACAAAAATCGCACACAGTTAAATCAGGGGATCCTGAGAGCACTGATTCTAAAAAATTTCTCTATGTTCAAAAATTGCTTTAATTAAATTTAATGACTCATCGTCTGCATGCGCAGTAGCAAAGTCTTCTTTGGAAAAGTCCAGAGCGTCATTCACATCCGTGGCTCTTCAAAAACCGGTTTAGCACATTCCTCTATCTCGTGTGTAAAGTCGGGTTTCTCTGTGCTCCAACTTGTGTTATTTTGCGACGAAACTAACCATGCTTCTTCAGAGAAGAATATTAAGCCTGAGCCAGTTACTCTCTCATTTCGCAAAATCCAATAATAGAAATTTACCCGACTCTGATGATTCTTGTTCGATACTGATTTCCGTCATTGCTCCGGACGCACTTCATCCTTGGGCTTATTGCGCTATCTCTATCTTTCAAAACCAATTCATTCTGCCTGCACTCTTTACCAAGGAATACGGTCTCATAACAGATATGATTTCAAATTCCTCTGGTTCTAAAAACATTTCCCCAAAAGCAATATATCTGCTGTAAGACAAGGCTTCACAATGTGCTGGGCAGTTTCAGCTTCTTTCTACACAATCTGCAATCTAATTTACCCTGAAACACTCCCACCATGTTAAGATGCTTTTTCACAAGAGCATGTCCTGTAATAATTGTTCTCAGCTGAAGTCTGTTACATTTAAGTAAGCTTTCAGCTCTTTTCTTGCATGGTTTTCTAATAAATAGTTTACCATGTTTGTTTCCTGCAGTTTTAAACCAGGTTTTGTGATGTTCTAGTTTGGACCAGATCTTAATAGCCTCTCTTACTAAACCTTAATGTTCCTGGCCCAATAAATTGTGAAGCTCCTCCTCCTTGTATTGCAAGTTCATCATTTCCCTCTGTGCCACTATGATCCGGCACCCAGATGGGTTGCACTTCATTCTGTTCTGCCAAGCTTGTGAGCATGTTTAGGCAGTTTAAAACCAGCCCTGACTACTTATGACTACCTTATGACTACTTAGAACCTTAAGTGCAGTTAAGAAGATCTCGGTAGACTCTGATGAAGAGGTAAGGTGTATGCAAGAAACCCCATAAAAACTAAAAGAAAACATCAGACAAGAAATTCATGTAATTTCAGAAACTGAACCCTCGAGTGTGACTGAACATTTTCTGAGATGTCAGAAATGTGTGGATAGAAAAGGACACCATCTCTTATGATAAGACATGTGCTTCATATCATTGTAATTTGTAACTATGAGAACGTGAAGCGATAGCGGGGACGTTATAACTGTTTCGGCGGGACACCACGCTGTGTCGGCTGGCGCGCGAGAAACCGTGCGGTGGCCACAGTGTGAAGGAAAAGCGCTGTAATTTCTAATCCGTATTTGGTATCTCTTATTGTACACGAACTTTTAAATGTGCCTGCTTACAAGGCCATAGACCTGCATAATTTCAAAGCTGTTTCCCTCGCTTTCTATTTTCTCTACATTTTTAGGTGTTTGAAATGATTCACACGACGCAATTCAATTTCCTTAAACTTTTGTAGAGAAAGATTCAAAATGTGGTTTTAAAACGTTGGAAGTGATTTTTCCTTATTAGTTGTCATTGGGGAAATATTAGTTAGAATATATAATTAACACCAAAAGTATGTTTCAAACACTTTTTCTTAAATGTTCGTTAGAGTCAAAATAGATATTTATATTAGTAAAATTTAACTTATCCATTGTATAGACAAGTTTTGACTATACAACATAATTAAACAGTTAATTTGAAAACTACTGAAGATAAGGCAATTGAAATGTGTATATATTGTGACGCAGCGCAATGGCCCAAGGTAGATCGGCGCCGGGCGGTCCGTGTAAACAAAGATAACTGCCGCTCGTCAGCATAAAGACCGATTGCGCTATCGGCAGATAAGTAGAACCTTCTGAAAGGTTCTCCCTCCCTCCTGCAGAAAGTGTGTCGAAATAGTTCTAGAACGTTCGAGAACCTTGTGGAAAGATTCCACTGAGTATATATGCGAGCGCTCTCGCAGCAATCGACTCACTACGAGTAGAGTTGAATTGTTTTAAGTAAGTGAGCGAGTTAGCGAGTGCGTTTCGTTTGTTACAGCAAGAGCGATCCACCGACCGAGTTGGTGACCAATGTTGTGACGTGCAGCGACTGCTACGGGTTGTGGAGGTCTTGTGTTCGACTCCCCGGCGTCAAGAGGCTACGTCACGAAGTAGCCAGCCCGTAGCCGTGGTCGCTGGAGCGTATAGTTTCGCACTCCGCCAAGCTGAGGGTTGCGAGTTCGAGCCCCGCCATGGGCATGGGTGTTTGTGTTGTATATGTATAACAGTAATTGCGGTAAAAACCAAAACAGTGGAAACACGGTAATGATAAACCGGAAAAACAGTGAGAAGTGACAGTTGAAAAGCTGGACAAAGTCGCAGTATGCGAATAATTTGGTGTGTTATTGCCTTATAAATTTCTAAAACATGTTAATAAATTTAGAAATGTCACCTATGTGTAGCCATAAAGAGATCTACATCCTTCGTGCAGTAAGTTTTGACAGTTACTCAAAATTCCTTCTGCATGAAGAGTACTTAACACGCTATTCCCAGATAACTGAAAAATACATTTCATTTGTCTTAACTATACGACAACATGGCTATTCTTGAAAAAAAAATTACAAAAAAAAGTTTTATTACGAATGAAATATATCTCTTGAACGTTCTGGGAATAGTCAGTCAAGTCCTCTTCGTTCTGAATGACTTGTGTAACTGGTAAACCCTAAGAGAGAGAGAAAATCGTAATACTCCAAAAATGCAGACCTCTTTAAAACACACATCTTACTTCAAATAACTTTTTTCGTGGTATAAGCCATTTCGAGATATCCGTTATTATTGGTCTGAATTTGTTACTACTTAAAAAGTCATTTTAAAGCGCTTTCACTATTTAATTGTTTCTCGCAATCTCGTAGAAATAGTGTAATTTCAAGGGCAGCCTTATAGCGACCAGTGTTTAAGCATTTGACTATGGATTCGGGTTTCTTTATCCCATTTTGTACACCCGTGGCATGTTTTCAACGCCCACTTTTCTAAGTTCTACACGGCAGAGCGCCTTCTTTACACCATACGCAATGCAGCTGTGTAGCCGCTGCAGCAAGTTTTTGTTCGGCACTATTAAACATGCTACCTTCCATGTGTCTTCTCTGTAGCGCTGTGGCAAAGCGTACGGTACTTCTGTGGTTAAGACCGCAGGTGCCCTTGTCGCATGTAGTTCTGTTCTGTTAATAATGTTGAGGCAGTATTTTTAACACTTAAATTATTTCAGTCTAATTATATAATATATAAATTCAATTACATCCCGCCTTAAAGCAATGTGTATATGTAACAATATATAAAAAGTGTATATTACCGCCATTGTATATGTTTATATTGTTGTATACATGTAATAATGTTATCTGAATGTATTACTAATTTAATAATGTAGGAGCTGTGAGAATGATAGGTTGGCAGTTGCTAACAATGAGGTAACCTTGAGGCAATAATGAATTTGAAAGTTTAATGCTACTTGTCATTCTTGGAGCAACAATAGTGTAGTTTTTGTGACAGTTCATAAAATAGCCAATCAACAACCAGAAAAAGCTTTAGTTAAATGAGGGTATTCTATTGGACTAGGATTAGTCAATCGGAGACTTGAAATACAGAAATCTACAACTTTAGGCGGTAGAAATCAAGTCAGTTGCTTGTAGACAGCGCTCATAACTGAACGCGTTGGTTGTAGACAGTGTTCCTAATGGGACGCGAGATGTGTCCTCGAGAAATTTAATATGTATTTTGTGTGAGACAAAAAATAGCTTACGTGTTAAAAAGTGCAAGTAATTAATAAAAGAATCTCACAGCTCTCTCTATATCAGTGAAGTGTTATTTACATCGTGTCAAACATTAATAAAACGAGTGAAGGAAAAACTTAAAATCTGTGTAAGCCTACATTCTTCAGTCGCACCACAACCCTGCAAAGAGAAACATGTCTCTAACAGCGCTGACGCAGCCGAGGCAAACATAAATATATAATATTTAAGGAAACAGTCGAAATTAAAAAGTTAATATTTTTAAATTTTTGGACGAAGGCTACCGGGTACCATACATGCGGTTGCAACTACTTCAAGTTCGGCTCCCCAACAGTTGAAATATAATACATCTTCAAACTGACTTTCCATACGTAGCAGCAACAAACCTTCTTCAAATTGGCTCCCAAAACGTGGGGCAAATAACAATACAACAAAACACCTTCTTCAATGTTTAATCAACATATAGTGACTACTATTTTCGATATACTCCATTTCATACACGGTATTTGGTAAAGTTCATAATAGAATAGTTATTACGATACAATGTATGTGGCTACACAGTTTCATCATGGTCGCATATCTGTATCTTGTTGGATATCAAGGGACGGTCTAGGTGTGTTGGGACAGCTTGACGATACACTGAACAGTGCGCAATACACGGTAATACTTGATATCCCTCTGTGAGGGTGAGATATCCTAGTGGAATTGTTGAATTCCTACAGAGCCCTTGACACATATTCAAGAAGCATGGACTGTTGTAGCTTCTCGCCTACGTTACTACAGGGATTTAATTTCATCTATAACCCGAAAATGAGGGTAGTTATAGGTGCCCAGGTTCATACATCCGGTATTAATTTTGTTTATTCTTTATCTGTTTTAGTTTTAGAAGATAAAAGTTTATCTACATTTATTTGTTTAGTTATTTAAAAGTGTTTTAGTAGAATTATGTTTTTGTGTGCATAGACATGCCTAAAACTTAAAATGCTAAAGTTATATTAATGCAATATTATGTTCTACACATCCAGTCATAAAATTAACAATATAAAAACAACAGTAGCTAATACAAGATTTGAACTAAGGAACCTATGAGCGAAAGCGGTAACTCTCGGTCAAGGAAACGTTTTTCCCTGCTCTGTTTTAGGAAGTTTATAAGGTGAGCATTGTGCTCACAAGGCAGAGACCATTCTACAGTTCCTGCATGTGCGTTGTGAACACAGCTGTTACGAAAGTACACGAAGACCTCCGATCTTCACTTAGAATCTGGGGATGACTCATTTTTATTGTCCACAGGTGTACCTTCAATGAAACTATTTCTGAAAAAGTGTATCTCGATTAACAAGAGCAAGGGGTGTTTTTAAAATAGTGTGCGTTATACAATAAAGTAAGAGCTCTTGAATATTTTGAATAACTAATTTTTTATTCCATTATATATAACTTAAACTTTCTTTCCACGCAGTTTTTACAATCAATTAAATTATCATTCTGTGTAGAATAAATTTTAGTGGCTGCTCCTAATAAACGTTTCCTGCCAGTCCATAAATCAACGGTTTCTGAGATGCATTTTTCTGTGTCTAAGCTTTCAGGATAGAAGGAATTGGTTTCAGAGGATTGTATTGAAACTAGTAGTCCAGAAGTCAGATCTTTATCACAGAGTAGCTGAAAGGTAACCGTTATAAATCTGCAAGTTAAGAAGAAGCCTTGGTATATGTGCTGCAAATGTCCCCTATCAGAGCTCGTCCAGAATAATTTAACTCCAGAAACATCAACACGTTTCCTATATGCACTGGCGGCGGAAGTCTCTGACGAGGTTCTAAAAAACGCATGCCACGCTAAGACAAATGTTCGAAAAACAATGATAACTGGTAAAAGAGTAGTGTAAGGTTCAAGACTTGGTTAAAAACTAAACTACTGAAAAATACTTAGTACTTCGGACCTTACTTTTAAAATACCCCTTGGAGATAGAAAAATAAGTATTTGTGTGAATAGTTTATGGTTTAGGATTGGTGAAGCGAATGGATGGATTCATTGACAGCTTCCTGTCAGGCTACAGCAGGTAGAATTTTGTTTCCCAAAGTTTGGGCTATCATCTAATTTGATTCGAACAAGCCTTTCAGGATCTGAACTGACTCCATGTGTAGTTGTTACGGGGGATGGCATGCGGGTGCCTGATCCGGCGGTGTTTGAGGATATAATTCTCGAGAAGCGTCACGTGGTATCTGGAATGAGAGGTTAAGCTGTCGAAGAATTGGTGCATATTTGGTAGAGATAAGTTAGTCGTGGAGCAGTCTTTCAGTCCTATACTCAGTACCCGTTGTATCTAGCCACCGGGAGTCTGTGGTTAAACCCCTCAACAGTCCTTTACAGGCTTCATCTGGGCCTCCCTTCCACTGTCCTGATATGTGACACGTTAAAGGTATCGGTAAGGGTCGGAAGGTGTTTGTCAGTTACAACAACCTTTTTGGGGCTGGAGAGTAAATTCATCTCGGATACTCACGATGAAGCAGACAGTTCACAGAAAATGTTTAACTCGCAAAACAATGGCAATAATTAATAACGTTATGAAGCCTTCCTTAGTGTAGAGACAGATTAGAATTCGCTTGCTTATATTGTCGGACCGCAGATCGCACGCATCTGTGTACTACATCGGAGGTTTTCCATTCTAAAACTCCCGCGTTACATACTCTTGAGTATGTAACTGTAATGAGTGTTAATCTTGTTACAAGTGTTCTCACTGAGATGTTCGTCGCTGTCACCAGATTGTAGTTCATGAGCTATAGCCACTCTGTAGGGTTTCAATTTTAAAGTTTAGCAGAGGTTTTTGATACACCCACTTGCTGTGCAACACGTCTTAGACACTTCTTTGGAAAGCGTTCGGATGATGCACCAATTTCGTTAATTTTTTCCTCTGAATATCTTTTTCGCTTCTTAGTTTTAATGATACATCTGACAGTGTGTCTATTTGCAATTGGTATGCCAGGAAATATCTCCTGAAATTGTCTACAAGATTCGGTTTTTTTTACTTTCTCTACTACGTATAGTAAGTAGGGGAAGTATTGCATTCCACCCAAAAATTCGATACCGAGATTTCACCGGAAATACATGTTTGAGGCCCCCTGAATTCAAAAAAAGCATTTTTAGAAACATGTCCGTGTGTCTGTCTGTGAACAGCATAACTCAGAAACGAACAGTCGGATAAACACCAAACTTGGTATTTAGGTTCAGTATCTTCCATAGATGCGACACGAAGGTTTTCAAGAAAATCCCCCCACCCCAGATTACCCTTTACATGGAACATTTTTCGAAAATTTTAATTTTCTCAAAAATGGCTCTAACGATTTTGATTAAAATATCATATGTTTAAGATATTTTCACGACAAATAAAATGTATATCTTGAATTTCCTGGGAATGTCTCCAAAAGTATTCTTCATTGTGAACGACTTTTGCATAACTGGTAAACCATAAGAGATAGACAAAATTTTACTACACAAAAAATGTAGATCGCGTTAAAATACACAATTTATGTCATATACATTTTTTTTTGTTGAGTGAACCATTTTCGAGATATTGCTTGTTATTCCCTTAAATTTTTCAATACTTATTTTCTAAAATGGGAATTCGTTATTCATTTTTTGTCTTGGATATGCAAAGAGTATTAATCTGTGGCAAAGAGAATGGTGCTGCGCCTAGCAACAAGCTATTAAGAGATATGTATGTGCTTAAAGGCTACTGTATTTCTATATTGCCCTTGTAAATATATATTCCCCTTACATCTACAAGAAAATTAGCAATAAGATAGACTCTGCAAATGTTTATCTCGATTCACATGAAGTAGATGGAGAATAAGCGTTTGTAAAATAGTTTGTACAAGAGTAGAGAAAATCATGTGAGTGTAACACATCAGATTTTTTGGATTCAGGGGGTCTCAAAACATGTATTTCAGATGTCGAATTTTTGGGTGGAATACAATACTTCTCTTACTTACTATACGTAGTTGAGGAAGTAAAAAGTGAATAAACGCAGCAATTTATGCGGTTGACGCACCAAGCACTCTGTGAGGAAATACTCATACCGCTTAGTAAGCAGTCTCGTTGTTGAACCATGCACGGCACCTTGCTTCGCTTTCAGTCCAAAAGAGACGAGCGAGATTATTTTAGACGAAACGTTATCAGTAACCATTACAGTAAAACATGTTTGATTTTGTTTAAATTATTGAATCTTTCCATATGTAATAAAACTAGTCTTAATCCGAAACCACCTACACTTGAAAAAGTCTAAATTTCACCACTTAAATAAAAATAAGAACATGTTTACAGAATAGTATTAAATTAAAGTTTAGGGAAGCAAAATAAAGCCAGATTTAAATAATTAGATTTAAACGTTACAACACTGAAGTTTGAAATTTTAAGAAGATTCCATAAATTTGAACAATTTTAATTACTAAACCACGATTTTCTAAATGTTAAGAGCTTGCATAAAGCATTGTATCGGGCTTGTCTACAAAAACAAAAAGTTTCGTTGCGTTTAAAAAATGCAAGGTCGATTTTCCTTCTGTTTCGGACGATTTGAAATGAAATGTCCTTCACGCGATCTGTACTGACAATCAAACAGGCGAAATAATGACGTCATTATTGGTTCAGCGAGCCGCTTGTCTCAAAGGGGAGGTGCGGAATTGAACCCCGACTGCATACGTTTCCGACTTCATAAGCAGGTTGTTGTACTGCGGCATTGTAAAACTGTTTTTCACTAGGACATTTTGTGCGTTTTTTTGCACGCGAGATGGAAGTGACCACCGATAACAGAATTTGCATGGTTGAGTGCCACTGTCTGTCGTTACACTACTGGCCGCCGTGTGAAAGATTTTCTCCGTTCTTGCCCAGAATTTCATCAAATACCTAGACAAAACATGATAAAAAACAACTAAAATGTTTATAAATGTTACATCAGTTGTTTTTTATTTAAAAAGTTAAAGTTCTGTCATTAAAGCCAAGACACCCTACACTACAAAAACCGTCCAATTATTTGAGTTACCTATCAGCATACATACTGAGATTGGGAGACGCATGCTAAAGAAGTTCCAAATGTAAATACTGGAAAGGTACGGCACAAGTCCCATTTCACTAAGGGGACCTCGAAACGATTGACATTCACCCTTTCCACTCATCTTTCGTTAATCCTCTACCAGAGGCACTATGATAAAATAGTTTCAAAGCATCGACGTCATGCGCAGACCAAATAATCAGTGTAAGTATAGCCACTATCCACATTTCAGTGGCCTGGAGGAGCACAAGTACAGTCTTAAATTCGACGAGACCACTGATGTAAGCATAACCAAACCTTTGGTTAACGTATTTCAGTCCAAGCCAAGAACGGCGGTGTCTTATTTTTCCAGATAATTCCAAGCATTTATACAGGGTGATTTATAAAGAACTGGCACATTTATTTCTTTAATTGTTTCAAAACGAGTTATGCTACCGACAACTTATTGTACCTGAAATGCACAGGAATTTTGGGAGATTATTTACCTTTATAGCAAATGTTGAAAAAGTCCTCCATCCTGCATAAGGCACAACTCAACACGTTCCATGTTACTGTCCACTCGTTGGAGGACTCTGTTGTCGATAGCTTGAATCTCCTGTGTAATGTTGCGCTTCAGATCGTCCAATGTCTGGGGACGTGTGGCATAAACCCGGTCTTTCAAGTAACCCCATAGAAAGAAGTTCGGTGATGTCAAATCCGGAGATCTCGGTGGCCACAAGTTCTTGGAAATTATCTGGTCGTCAAAGAAACTTGCAATTAGTGCCATGGATTCATTTGATGTATGGCATGTAGCGCCGTCCTGCTGAAAATATCCTTGACACAGCTCTACATCCTCTAGTTGCTCAGCAAACTCCACGAAAATCCGTCGGTACTCTGCAGCATTCACATTCTTTTAAAAAAAATGGTTCCCACTAATCTCTGTGCGGATATTGCGCACCAAACTCTGATTTTAACCAGGTGCATAGGTGCTTCATGAATAACATACGGATTTTTGCTGGCCCAATAGCCTGGGTTATTAGAATTCACATAGCCGGATAAATGGAATCATGCTTCATCTGTGAACCATGTGATGGACAATATGTCAGGATTTTGCACAATGAACGCCTGAAACCAACGACAATAATTCAGCCGTCCATTCTTATCTGGTTCCTGTAACTGATGGACAACCGTAATCCTATACGGCTTTAGGCCTGCACTTTTCACAGCTCTCTGTCACATTGAGTAGCTGTACCCTGTCTCCTGCGACAAACGTCTTAATGATTTTTTGGGTGACTCGTCCAGTCGTGCTCTTACGTCAACAACCGTAGGAAGCGTAGATGAACGAGCTTTGCCTTTTTCACTCACCAGAGATCGAGTTGTTTCCAATTTGTTTACCAGTCCCAGTATTGTTTCTTTGGGGAGGATTCCGAACACCGAATTCCCTCTGCTATGCCGTTTGAGTAGCTGTAATTGTGTTCGTAATCCAGTATTGCTTTACAAGAAAGAGTCATTCATTTAATATGTACTCCATTTTCACGTTGACTAGAACAAAATCTCAAAGAACAGTTGCCGACAGTAAAACTAACAATTACGAATAAAACATGAACATTTGAGCATCTAGTGATATGCAATCGAAACTCCAGAACATTCTGCTTAATTTGGTGATAAAACTGGGGCATTGAAGGAATTTCGAACAGAATAATTAAAGAAAGAAATGTATCAGTTATTCATAAATCATCCTACATATGGGAAGTATCGCATTTTTCTCGAAATTAGTATAAGAAGACCAGTATTCCCATTCGAGTACTGCCAAATTCAAATCCCTTGCACTGTCAAATCTGACGAGCCATTTTCGTATCTTCCTTCATTCGCTGGCTAAATAATGGATTGAATATTCCTATATAATAACTGAAGTTGCATCCACAAAGTGAAATAAATAAAACCAAAATGGATGTTGGATGAAAACGTTTAGTCAGCTATGGCCATTTATCCACAAGATGCTTAAGCAATTGGAATTAGAAGGCGACTGCGTCACTACTGCCATTTGCCAGATATCGCAGCGACTACGTGTAAGAAAACCTATAGAATAATTTCTAGGATCTCAAAGCGCATGTGAGTTAAGTAGCAGTAATTGACAGCACGCGGAGGCAATGACGGAACTGATGTCCAAACAGTTGGTTCAGAAAAGGCAGCTGTGGAACACGCTTCATCAGCCTGCAACGCACCGATTCACGAATACCAGGGGAAAATGGTCGCCATATCACCTCACAATAATATAGCCGCAATCTGGTGTGTTCCACTCACATAAATTTCTCTATTCACTCTTCTTACAAGAGCTTATTCTTCTACTTTATTTTGATCGAAGTAAAGATTTACAAAATAATGTCATTACACGTTTCGTTATAGATGCACCGAGCAGGATGACATGTGCGACTCGGGTTCGATCCCCGGCAACCCCCACTCTGACCCATGGGGTTTCCGTGGTTTCTGCAGGTCGATAGGCGAATGCTGGGTTGGTTCCTATTCTCCTTTACCCATCATTTCCTTCATTGTCATTTGTTTCAGAGTTGTAGGACCAGGTGGCAATGTTCGGCGGGTTGCGGCTGGACGGAGGAGCTGCACTTTGTACAGGTTTCTTCCCGGGAGTGGGGAGGCTTGGGCGGCGTCGGATACGTTCGAACTGGAAACGTTAGGGACCCCGGGTGTCTCCCTTCATCCCGGTTCAGGGTACAAGCACAAGTGACCGGGAGCCTACGTGCGGTGCCCCGCCCCGGTTGCGGGGGCGGGCCCCTTCTTTTTAACCATCGTTATATTCACAAGAGGATACAGCGATACTCCAATCTTGTTAGGTGATGGCTATGAAATTCCATTCTCCAAGAGAGGGAAAAAAATCCAACAGCCACTTATCATTTGTAAAAAGTATAACAAAGAATACATCGGAAATGCTTAATGCCACAAAAAGTTTGACATAAAATGTGTTTTAATAAGATCTACATTTTTGTTTCAACCTTTTTTTCTATCTCTTACAGTTTACAACTTACAACTTAAAATTCATTCAGCATGAAGAGATCATCACAGGTTATTCGCACAAAATTGAATGTGTACATTTTGTCATGCTTTTAAAGTGTTCACCTGGGATGCTTAAACAGTGCCTGACTCAAATATGAAATTTGGTATTTATCTTTATGCAGTTCATAGACGCGCATGTTTTCTAAAAATGCCTTGTTTAGGTTGAAGACACTCAAAACGTGCATATTGGGTGAAATGCAATACGCCCTCTACTTATTATGCTTATGTGTTAGAGAAAGTAGGAGAGGAAACACCAAGAGGAAAGAAAAGACAACAACGAGGAAGAACATTTTGTGTGCGTAATTAAAAAAACCACTTAAACGATTTTGACAATTCTTCCTGATGAACATGCTCTATAAAACTCTGATGTGCTACACTCACATCACTTTCTCTACTCTTGTACAAAC
The DNA here is from genome assembly GCA_030765065.1 of Deroplatys truncata. NCBI lineage: Eukaryota > Metazoa > Arthropoda > Insecta > Mantodea > Mantidae > Deroplatys > Deroplatys truncata. The sequence continues at coordinate 9,210,356 of CM060987.1, read as the reverse complement.
TATTTTTACAAACGTTTATTCTACATATGCTTCATGTTAATCGAGATGTTAATCTTATTGCTAATTTTCTTGTAGATGCAAGGGGAATATGGTAGCTTTTAAGCGATAGTCAAATATTTTAACGCTGGTTGCTATGTGACGCATTCCATTCTCTTTGCATGTCCAGGACATAAAAAAAATGAATAACGCATTTGAGAAAAAGTATAAGTATTGGAAAATTTAAGGAAATAACAAGCAATATCAGGGCGGCGCCGTGGCCGAGTGGTTAGACCGCTCGCCTCCCACCGAGGCGGCCCGGGTTCAATCCCAGGGACCTGCATGTGGGATTTGTGGTGGACGAAGCGGCGTCTGGGCGGGTTTTCTCCGGGTTCTCCGGTTTCCCCCGCCATCATTCCACCAAGTGCTCCATCATCACCTTTCCTTTCATCCACTTCACCAACATTTCGTTTCATCTACTTCCTTCATCACATACCAGGCATCGGGCTGATCACCCATCCTGGATACTCTATCTGATCCATGAGTGTCTGCTCCTCGACGGGCCTCTGACCCCAGGCACCCGCTTGTAAGTCCTGGGGGGTGTAAGTCCTACATAAGAGGAGGGTAAATAGATAATGAATGAATGAATGAACAAGCAATATCTCGAAAACGGTTCACTCAGCAAAAGAAATGTATATGACATAAATTGTGTATTTTAACGCGGTCTACATTTTTTGTGTAGTAAAATTTTGTCTATCTCTTATGGTTTACCAGTTATGCAAAAGTCGTTCACAATGAAGAATACTTTTGGAGACATTCCCAGAAAATTCAAGATATACATTTTATTTGTCATGAAAATATCTTAAATATATGATATTTTAATCATCGTTAGTCATTTTTTGGAAAATCAAAACTTTCGAAAAATGTTCCATGTATATGGAAGTTTGGGGTGAGGGGACTTTGTTGAAAATCTTAGCGTGGCATCTTTGAAAGACATAGAACCTAAATAATACCCGCAGTGGTATTCATCCAACTTTTCATTTTTGAGTTACGGTGTTCACAGACGTACACACGGACATGTCTCCAAAAATGCTTTTTTAGACTCAGGGAGCCTCAAACCATGTATTTGCGTTGAAATCTCGGTGTCGAATTTTTGATTGGAATAGGTATAATACTTTCCCAATTTAGTATATGTATTAGAGAAAGTAAAAATCACTCGAACATTTAGGCCGAAGATTGTTCCACCACCGAAGGGTACTTAGAGGCTATACAACATTTCTAAGAGTGTCGAGGAGGTTAAGGAAGTCAGACTTCCCCCGATGTTTCACATCCTTTTGTGTGGATATCAGGGCATTCATCATCCGTTATTAGGAATAGCTGGGGCTGTAGAAATTACAAGTAAAAGGGCTAAACAGGGGATTCATTAAAAATCTTGTAGAACGTTGTACAATAATTATTATATAAAGAACGGGCAGGGTAAATTAAATTAATGCAATTGTGATAGGAGTTTAAAGAGCTAACCATGCAATGTTTATGGAAACAGATTCACTTTATTTACCTCTGCAGGAGCAGGTAATGACGTAATTGGATAACCGTTGTTCCTAAGATGGTCATACTGTGAGCATTGCACTCGACGCTTCCGCACCCGAAAGAGAGCCCAAACCACCTGAACCTGTTCTGTAAGGGGCAGGCAACACCTGACTCACAAGGCCGGGCAAATAGAGTACTTGCTCAAGGTCGCTTACCCCGAACAAACATAACCTTCTTCTTTTTTCTCTAAGGTGCATGCAAACTCCCAATAATGCTTAGAGCAGGAACCTACGAAGCAATGGTATTATATCCTGAGCTTAGCTTTGATTCCCAGCTGGCTCGCCCATGTGTGAACACATCACTTCATAAATTACTAAAATATTATAAAGGATTTATAAAACCTTTGTACTAGATGCGAATATATTAGTTATAAAAGAACATGCTTGCGAAGTAGGCCTTGACTTTTAGTTCAGAAGGCCATAGAGTAGCGAAAATAGTTGTTGTTACTCCACAGAGTATCAAAACAAAAGCGGGCTACATTTCATTGCAAGGAATGTACATAGATGGTCATGGTGTAACACTTCAACAAACAGAAGACAGAGTTTTAAAAGTGAAAATCGATCCTGTGTTATATTTGTTTCTTATCAAATACTACAGATGTAATGAAACAGTGTCAATAACCTTTATTCTAATTCTACAGATGTATGTACTGAAGTTTCTCGATGACAAAACCTTCTAATAACACTCGTGTGAGAAAACTAAGATTAGAAATCAGTAGACCAAATTTTATGATTAACAACTGAGTAGATTTATTTTTCTCGATAGTCGTAGACTCTGTGTATTCTCTAAAGAGGTTAACTTGGGGGCTTGAATTAAATTGAGCTTTATTTATGGACGCTCTTTAACTACTATAGTTCTTAGCATCCCATTCTGTATTGGACGTGAAAGCCAGAAATTTTAATTTTCTAAAAAATGGCTCTAATATATGGTATTTCAATCAAAATCCTTAAAGAATTTACATGATAAATACAATGTATATCATGAATTTTCTGGAAATAGCCTTTGAAGTCCTCTTCATTCGAAAGGAATTTTATGTAATCTTGTATAACTGGTAAACGTTAAGCGATACACGAAAACATACTACACAAAAATTCTGATGTGTTACACTTACATGACTTTCTCTACTCTTGTACCAACTATTTCTTACAAACGCTTATTCTCATCTATTATACGTTAATCGAGATAAACATTTCTAGAAACTATCTCATTGCTAATTTTCTTGTAGATGCAAGGGGAATATGGTAGGCTTTAAGCGATAGTCAAATCTTTTAAGAGCTGGTTGCTATGTGGAGCATTCCATTCAATTTGCATATCCAGGACCCCCCCCCCAAAATGTATATGACATAAATTGGTGTTTTAACGACATCTACAATATTTTTTGTAGTACAATTTTGTCTATCTCTTACAGTGTAGCGATTATGCAAAAGCCATTCAGAATGAAGAGGGCTTTGGGGATTCCCAGAAAATTCAAGAAATACATTTCATTTGTCATAAAAATATCTTAAATATATGACATTTTAATTAAAATCGTTAGCCATTTTTGAGAAAATCAAAATTTTCGAAAAATGTTCCATGTGAAGGGTAGCCTGGGGTGGGGGAGTTTTCTTGAATATCTTCGAGTCGCATCTTTGAAAGATACTGAGCCTAAATACCAAGTTTGATATTTATCCGACTTTTCGTTTTTTGAGTTATGCTGTTCACATACACACAGACAGACCTTTTTCTAAACATGTATTTCCGGTGAAATCTCGGTATCGAATTTTTGGATGAATGCAATACTTCCGCTACTTACTATAGTAGTAAGGAAAGTAAAAATGTAGATGTCTTTAAAACACACAATTTATTTTTAAAAAGTTATTTGTGGCATAAGCCATTTGTGAGATATCTGTTATTAATGGTTCGAAAGTTCTGTCAACATTCAGTTGTTTCTCGCGATGTCATGGAAACAGTATGGAATTTTAAGGCAGCATATAACGTTCAGTTGTTAAACATTTGACTATCGCGGTTCTTTATAACGAAATGTGTAATGTAGCTATTTCTGTAAAAGTTTACTTTGATTAAAATGTAGTTGATAGAAAGATAAGCTTTAGTAAGAATAATTTGTATGCCCAATAATAAACGATAGAGAGTTGAGGAAGTGATGTCAATGTATCACATCAGATTTTTTCCTTGTAGTCTAGGTTTCACAGCCATAGATTAAGGTTGGAATCGCTGTTGTGTGTACAGTGTTTTGCAGTAAACCTGATAGCAGGAAGAAAATAACGCCTTCAACTTACTATGAACAACGTACAAACCTCGTTTGTATGCTAATATCATATTTGTTATGATAATGGTTTTTTCAAGGACGACACTTCGTAGTTTATTGAAAAGTAGTGCATAATTTATTGTCATTAATGTGTATATGTGAACACGCAGTTAAAGTTTTGTTGCTTATGTTTCTTGAACAACCATTTCGTTTTGTTTTTTAGATTTTCTTTGTATACTCCGATACCTTTTTATAGGAGCGGTAGGCTGGGAACAGATATTTGGTTCTGTCAATTTAAAGTTTGTCATAGGTAGTAGAGGGACTAAAAATATGATGTGTTGCAATCACTTGGCTTCTCTACTCACTCTTCTTACAGAATCTTATTGTTAATCGAGATAAACGTTCATTACACGTTTCGTTGTAGGCATAAAGAATACGTAAGCCAAAGGGACAGTCAGATTTTTACAAACCGTGTTGCTATTTAATGGCTTTGAAATTACATGCTCTTTGCGTGTCCACGAGAAACAAACAAACAAAGAAAAAATGAATAACGACGTACTGCTTGAAAATTCAAACCAGTAACACACAATAGGTCGTAAATACATGAAGGAACAGCAGGTGACGTACTGGCTGCAGGACCGGCCGACGCAGGCGACGGAGTTCGCTAACAGCTATACGCTGGACCACCCAGCCGAGAGCACTCAAGGCAACCCTAGCAAACTACCGAAGGGAGACTCGGGCGGCCTCCATCTGACGGGGCCGAGAAGAAATTAAAAACGCAAGCCATCAGTTTTCGGACACACAGTCCCGGAGCCAAGGTGTAACGTAAAGGAGGGAAGAGAAACTCGGGGGAGACAATGAGCCGTTCCAGCATTAGCCTAGTGACCTGGAAGAACCCCCCCCCCCAAAAAAAAACATGTGTCAGGAAGGTCGGCCGCGGAAATCGAACCCATGACCAACCGCCTGAGCCATACCGCTCGGTTACTTCACAAATAAACCTCCAAAAACACGGGTCCCGGGCTCGATTCCTGATTTGAGGGTGGGAAATTTTCTTGAGCGAAAGTTATTTCACATCCTCCTTAGGGACTGGAAGAATGAATGAGCGTGGGAATGTTGTGTTAATTTAATGTAATAACCAAAACTAATACAAACCCAAAAATTAACACCGCTGTAAGCGACTAAACGGCATTGCTGATAATAAATTGAGTTTTATGTATGGACGCTCTTTAACTGCTGTGGTCCTTGGCGTCCCATTCTATATTGGGCGTGAAAGATCGGTAATTTTGCTCAGATGCCTCTTTATCAGGCTTGAGGTTCTTTTACGTGCCGTAAATCTACAACATGGGACCACCGGCTTTACTTCCCTTCCGAAGGAAGCCATGTTAAGGATGTTTACGCCCGAAATAAATCCATGGAATTGGGAACTAGAGGCCACAGAAGACCTCATTCTGATGACCAATTGTTCCAAAGGTAATAAGTTTGGCATTTAACCGAGTTTTCGTTTTTGAGTTGTGTTGTTCACACACACATTCGTATAGACATTTTTACTTTCTCTACCACGTTCATAGTAGGTAGAGAATGTATTGTATTCCACCCAAAAATTTGATACCGAGATTTCGCTGGAAATACGTGCTTTGAGGCCTCCTGAATCCAGAAAGCACTTTTAGAAGAAAGTCCGTGTGTGTCTGTGAACAGCGTAACTCAAAAACGAAAAGTCGGATAAATACCAAACTTGGATTTATGTTCAGCATCTTTCAAAGAGAGACACCAAGATTTTCAAGAAAATCCCCCACCCCAAACTACTCTTCACATGGAAAAGTTTTGTATTTTTTTTCTAAAGATGGTTTTGATTAAAATACCACATATCAAAGATATTTAAAGAATAAACAAAATGTATATCCTGTGTAAATGGTAAACGTTAAGCGATAGATGAAAACGTACTACACAAAAAATATAGGTATTTTTAAAACACACAATTTATTTCAAATATCTTTTTTTGTAGCATGAGCCATTTCCGAGATATTTGTTATTAATGGTTTGATTTGTTCAATACTTCATTCTTTTTAAGTACCATCGATTTTCAGTTGTTTCTCGCGATGTCATGGAAACAGTAAGGCCAGCATATAGCGTCCAGTTGTTAAACATTTGACTATCGCTGTTCTCTTTGTATCTATAACGAGATGTGTAATGTAGCCATTTCTGCAAAAGTTTATTTGGATTAAAATGAAGAAGAAAGGAAAATAAACTTTCGTAACAATAATTTATATACCTACCCACTAAACTAATAAACCATAAACGAGAAAGTTATGTGAATGTAACATCAGATTTTTCTAAAAGTGCTTTTGTGTATTTAGGGGTCCTTAAAATATGTATTTCCGGTGAAATATCGACATTGAATTTGTGGGTGGAATACAATACTTTCTCTCCCTGTAAGTAAGTGGGAGAGAGTGTAAGGAAGGTCCTGTGTGTCTTTAGGATATTTATATGACAAATAAAAGGTATATTTTGAATTTTCTGGGAGCAGCTTGTGAAGTGCTCTTCATTCTGAATGACTTTTGCATAACTGGTAAACCGTAAGAGATAGACAGAATATTACAACACCAAAAATATAGAGCTGTTAAAATACATAATTTGTCAGATGTGACCTTAACAGTTTCCGAGATATTGGTTATTATTGGTTTGAACTTGCAAATCTTACACTTCAGTCTACTGCATTCTTCGTATAACTAATGCTTGTGTCAACCTTAAAAGACAGTATGAAAGTAAATGGGATATCTGTGTCTCCATCTATTCTCATATGTTAATGTTATTTCTGTGGGCTCAAATTTTTAAAGAAAACTAGTTTTCCAGTAAAAGTCCGATTTTTGCTGTTTCTATGGATATCACTCAGTAACTAATAAACTAAAGGATAGAATCTGCCCAGTTTGAATTCTCTACCTTCAGTAAGATGAGCGTTTTAAGTTTTAAATTAAATATTTTCGGAAAATTCTATACCTATGCAGTAGAAAAGTCACCTAGCGAGAAACGTTTTTGTTATTGGGTTTACAACGGGTACCAAGCGAGAGAAAACGTTGAGGAGAGTGGAAGACAGTTTTTAAAAGAAGCTGGAATCCTGAACATGCATTCATTGTGTATGACAAGCAAGGGTCATCTATCTACTCGGCTAACAGGCAGAATGCAGTTAGGTTAACATCCGTTGTAAGTGAGTGTAGGCTTATAGCGTGTAGAACATTGTGAAGTGTTGTGTAGGTTATTAAACATTTTACGTAAATATTTACGGTTATGGTGTTAGAAGCTAGGAAGAGACGAAATGCTGGTAAACTAACAAGAAACGCAAAGTAATACTGATTCTGTTAGATTATTTTTCAAGTAAAATGGGTGTTAGTACGGCAGTAAAAGAAACAGCTAAGGCTACTCGGGTGTTCAGAAACAGTGTATAGGATAAAAAAAAAGTACGAATGAAAGGACCCCTAAGAGTCCATAAAAGAATACAATAAAGGATGGGGGAAACAAAAACACGCTAGGTTAACGCAATATGGCGGAATTAGCAGAAAGTGGAGTGCGTTTGTAAACGTCCACCTATGTTGAATGTGATTTTGTCGAGGGTAAGCTCTATCCAATTATAGCTTTTATCATTTTATATCTCCATATATAATTACGCTTGTAAAATCATATTTCGAAGTACTAGAAGTGCAAAGAGGAGACATGAAAATGAAATGTCTTAAAATTGCCTTAAATAAAAGTGCAGATGTATCAATATTTAGTGATGTATCATTCACATGATGACATTACATTGGTAGACCGATCGCAGCTGGACGCCAAAGTTTCGAGCGTATGTATGCCCCATTTGACCTGTGCGTGAGACGCCGTATATAACAACATGAGTAATGAAAGTTTATCTGGATTAACGAAAAGTAGTAAGAAAACAAATCTGATGTGTTACACTCACATGACTTTCTCTACTCTTGTACAGTCTATTTTCACAAACGCATATGCTTCATGTTAATCGAGATATCGAGATGTCAATCTTATTGGTAATTTTCTTGTAGATGCAAGGGGAATATGGTAGCTTTTAAGCGATAGTCAAATATTTTAACGCTGGTTGCTATGTGACGCATTCCATTCTCTTTGCATGTCCAGGACAAAAAAAATGAATAACGCATTTGAGAAAAAGTATAAGTATTGGAAAATTTAAGGAAATAACAAGCAATATCTCGAAAACGGTTCACTCAGCAAAAGAAATGTATATGACATAAATTGTGTATTTTAACGCGGTCTACATTTTTTGTGTAGTAAAATTTTGTCTATCTCTTATGGTTTACCAGTTATGCAAAAGTCGTTCACAATGAAGAATACTTTTGGAGACATTCCCAGAAAATTCGAGATATACATTTCATTTCTCATGACATTGCCCTAAACATATGATATTTTCATCAAAATCGTTAGAGCCATTTTTGAGAAAATTAAAATTTTCGAAAAATCTTCCATGTAAAGGGTAGTCTGGGGTGGGGGGATTTTCTTGAAAACCTTCGTGTCGCATCTCTGGAAGATACTGAACCTAAATACCAAGTTTGGTGCTTATCCGATTGTTCGTTTTTGAGTTATGCTGTTCACAGACACACACACACACACAGACACACACACGGACATGTTTCCAAAAATGCTTTTTTTGGATTCAGGAGGTTTCAAAACGTGTATTTCCGGTGAAATCTCGGTATCGAATTTTTGGGTGGAATGCAATACTTCCCCTACTTACTATACGTAGTAGAGAAAGTAATAAGTGTTGTAAGCGTAGTTTGTAGAAGAGTGAGTAGAGAAAGTCGTGTGAACGCGGATATTGAGCCCAGTTGTAGAGGAGAAAAAGAAACGAATTAGGGAAATTAGAACAGGGAAGCGAAGGAAGGTGAGATAAGTGCAGTATAAACGTATCTTCAAGGATACCATTAATCTGCAGGACTTGTTTTTTTGTAAGGGGAGGCTGAAATGAAATGAATTTAATCCTGTGGAGTAATAAAAATAATAAGATATATAGTTTTGAGGAAGTAATTTTTTAAAAAGATTTCTGCCCAATTAAGAAGGGGACGGTGACGTAAATTTTGTTTACGTGACGTAACCAAAGTGACGCAGTGGGTGAAGAGCCATCAATCTGCATGAGATTTTTGCTCCGGGAGCTAAATGTGTAGCAGCACACCTGCTAGCCGCTCTGTCAGAAGGTCACATGAGAGCGCACTACTTTCATCGTCTTCGTAGAGCCCACATCATTTCAAGGTTAGTCTTGGAAAAGCTGATTCAATAAGCCACATTTTGTCTTTACGTTCTCTGACACGTGAACTGGAACAGAACTGTTTGTGTTGGTACTCCCCCACGAGCGTGATCATCTCTGTTTTTCGAGCCACTGAATTGGCAGGGTACTTTACCTCCCCAGAGCAACATTACAACTTAAACTTTATATGTCCATGCTACACAACCGTTTTCTTATTGCCGTTTAGTAGCAGCAACAACTTTAACCTTCGTCTCCAAGTCGCTGATGAAAGCTCTCATATATGTAGTTGTCGTTCAGTTTAACCTCGTGTGCAAATTATTTCTCACGCCTTCCTCTAGAAGACCAAATTATATTGTAACTGCTTTAGCCTTTCCTCATAGCTAAACTCTTTCATAAAGATGGTATTCTAAACACCCCACCATTTCACATCGTTCATTTGTCAGTTTGTATGTCCCTGTGTTGTTTTTCAGGCCAGTCGCATACAGAACAGATGCCGGCTGGAAGGAGTCAAAAGTTGGTTATTTGAACGTGGAAACCTTACAGAGTAAAAAACAGTAGATAGGGATAGGTAGTCTTGCTGATGTGTGGAATTCACATGACTTTCTCTACTCCCTCTTCTTACAAAACCTTATTATTCTATCTACTTATTAATCAACATAAATCTTTCAATTTACATTTGCACATTTCGATATAGGTAAAGCGATAGACTGCTTCTTTTCAGAATAAGGGAATACCCCAGATAAAATTCTGATGTGATACTTCACATCAATTTCTCTACCCTCTATCATTTATTAGTGGATGCACAAACTATTCTTGCTAAACCTTATTTTTATATCTACTACATTTTAATCGAGATAAACCTATACAGAAACAGCTACATTACACATTTTGTTATAGATACAAAGAGAACAGCGATAGTCAAATGTTTAACAACTGGACGCTATATGCTGGCCTTAAAATTCCATACTGTTTCCATGACATCGCCAGAAACAACTGAATGTTGAAAGGACTAAAGAATGACCAAGTAATGAACAATTCTAACCTTTAATAACGGATATCTCAGAAGTGGATCGTCACAAAAAAACGTATTTGAAGTAAATAAATAGTGTGTTTTAAAGAGATCTACATTTTTTTGTGTAGTACCTTATACGCGTACCGGCCGAGACGGCAGTGACCGGTATCATGCAGGGCGTTTCAACGGTACGTTTATCAGCTCTGAAGTGTCTCGGTCGTTGCTTTGTCTTCGTGTTGTGAAGTGTTTCGACAATACGTGTGTTGTATGTAATGAATAACATCGTTAGGAATGTTATTCTCTTATTAGTCAACGGAATTGCCTGCCAACAAATTCACGCTTAAACAGCGTATTTTTATGTATGAACATACGTGAAAACTGAATCAGCAGCAATTTCCTGGCTATTCAGTTCCGGGTAGAGACACTGTGAGATGTTTGGTCAATAAATTTAAAACAACGGGATCGCTAAACGCTAACAAATAAATTTATGGGAACAATCTCCACACAACAGACGAACTTAAGGACAATATTTCAAGAATGTTTTCGCGCAGGTGGACACCACTAACAACAACACTTATAACAAGGTTAGTGCTCATTACATCTATGTTACTAACACTCGTAAGTAACGCGAGATTACGGAACGGAAAAAACCGCAGTGTAGTAGACTGTGTGCGGAGCGCGCATGTGCGCGATCCGCGGCCTTGACATAAAACGAGGGCACTGTACAAGATTATGTAACATTTCTCCCAACTGAAATGGACTTCACAAGCTATTCCCAAAAACTGATATACATTTATTTGGCGTGTAAAGAACTTTAATATGTGACATTTTAATCAAGATCGTTAGAGCCATGTTTTAGAAAATCATAAAAAATTTCGTAAAATATGCCATATAAAGGGTAGTTTGGGGTGGGGGGATTTTCTTGAAAATCGTGTCGCATCCTTGGAAGGCACTGAACCTAAATAAAAGTTTGGTATTTATTCGACTTTTCGTTTTTGAGCTATGCTGTTCACACACACTCACGGACCTTTTTCTAAAAATACATTTTGGATTCAGGGGCCTGGTGAAATCTCGGTATCGAATTTTTGTGTGGAATACAATACTTCCCCTACTTACTATACGTAGAAGTAAAAAACATTATCCAGGCAACTAACAGAGATTCGAACTCGTGACCTCTTAAATGTAAGGAGGCACGCTACCCCCACACCACTGAAGTCGGTTATGTGTGGTTTTGAAACTTAATTTTCTTTACATAACCACGAAAGAAAACGAAGAGCAACTTACCACTTGAAAATTCAAGAATAACTTGGAAATGTTTAACAACACAAAACAAATATCTGACAGAAGCTGTATACTTTAACATCTACATTGTTTTGTAACGTAAGATTTTCTCTATCTCTTATTATTTACCAATTATAGAAATGCCATTCAGAATGAAAAGTAGAATATTTAAGATGTACCAACATATTTGTTCAGGTAAATATCTTAAGTACATGATGTTTTAATTAAAATCATTAGAGATATTTCTGAGAAAGTAAAACAATTTAAAAGTGTGCCATGTAAAGTTTGTGGTCTAGGGGATTTTCTTGAAACTTTTCATGTGGCATCTTTGGAAGGTGCTGAGCTCATCAGGGGGCCTCAAAACATGGATTTCTGTGAAATATCGGTATTAAAATGTTTGTTGGAAAGTTGTGCCTTTTCTACGTGGTAGGTACACTAAGTAAAAAGAAATGGGGAAGTTAATGTCATGTCGGCATGTTGCCACGGTAGCTCAGATGGTTAGAGCAGCCACGCGGTTCGCTAAAGATCCATGTTTCAAATCCCGACTATGGTACTGAATTCTTCAGTCTGATTCTATCATACCAATTTTAGCCTACACACGGCGTCTGTGAAAAAACAAGTACAAATGATTGACCTAATAGTGGTTATCTGGCTGTGAAGCCCGGACTTAAAGTACTTACAGTATTGTAAGTCGGCATTAGAGTATGTCATCTCAAAATAAATTGGAGAAGGTCTTGTGCTTTACCAGAAAGCAATGGGGGAATTTGAGTTAACATGGCAACAGGCAGGCATGACGTAGAGCTACGGCATTGCAAGTTGAAATTCAGCTTTGACATTGGATTTTTCAGTATGATTCTACCTTTCCAGTGTTGCATTCTACCCAAAAACTCGACATCGAGATGTCACCATAAATGTACTTTTGAAGCCTTCGCGAAACTCTAAAAAATAAAAAAAATAAATACTTTTAGAGAGAGAGAGATTCGTGAGTGTGTTATCCAACTTTGAACATAAGTCAAAAACGAAAAGTGGATGAAACGTCAAACTTTGTATTTTAAGCCCAGCATCTTCCATACGAAGATTTTCAGGAACATCCCCATCCCAAACTACCCTTTACATATAAACATTTTCGTTATGTTTTACTTTCTCTACTACGTACCAAAGGGGTAGAGAAGGTATTGTATTCCACCCAAAAACTCGATACCGAGATTTCATCGGAAATATTTTAGGCCCTTGAGTCGAAACAAAACCTTTTTGAAAACAGTCCACGCGTGTGTGTCTGTGAACAGCATAAGTCAAAAAGAAGTCTGGTAAGTACCAGACTTGGTATTTAATCTCAGTATCTTCCAATCCTCCACCCCAACTACCATTTACATGGAACATTTTTCCAAATTTTTTATTTTCTAAGAAATGGCTGTAACGATTTTGATTAAAAATCCATAGATTCAAGGTTTGTACACGACAAATCTTCAATTTTCCGGGAATAGCCCATAAGCTCCTCTTCATTCGGAAGGAATTTTGTGTAATGTTGCATAACTGTTAAACGTTTATTGATAGACGGAAACTACTACACAAGAAATGTAGACCTTTTTAAAACATACAATCTATTTAAAATAGGATTTTTGTGGCATAAGCTGTTTCCAAGATATCCGATATTAAAGGTTCGAATTGTCATTCTCTTAAAGTCCTGTCAACATTCAGTTGTTCCTCACGATTGCATGCAAAGAGTATGGATTTTTAAGGAATTTTACTAAATAAGTTTCAGTAAGAATAATTTGTATACACACTAATAAACGATAGAGGCTAGAGAAAGTCATGTGAACTTATCATAACAGATTTGTATTTTCTGTACTAGGTATAGTAAGTAGGGGAAGCATTGCATTCCACCCAAAAATTCGATGTCGAGATTTCACCGGAAATAAGGCCCCTGAATCCCCCCCCAAAGCATTAGAAAAAGGTCCCTGTGTGTGTCTGTCTGAACGACGTACTCTAAAACGAAAATTCGGACAAATACTAAATGATTGAATGCCTTCCAAAGATGTGACATGAAGATTTTCAAGAAAATCCTCCTATCCCAGATTACACATTGCAAGGAAGATTTTTCGAAATTTTTGATTTCCTAAAAAATGGCTCTAATGATTTTGATTAAAATACCGTATATTAAAGGATATTTACATTACAAATAAAATGTACATCTTGAAAATCTCTGGAAATAATTGTTTAGTGATAGACGAAAATGTACTACACAAAAAAATGTAGATCTCTTTAAAACACACACTTTATTTAAATAACCTTTGTGTGGCATCAGCCATTTCCTAGATATTCGTTATCAATGGTTCGAATTGTTCAATACTTTCTTTTCAAATCCCATCGATTTTCAGTTGTTTCTCGCGATGTCATGGAAACAGTAAGGCAGCATATAGCGTCCAGTTGTTAAACATTTGACTATCGCTGTTTTCTTTGTATCTATAACGAATAATTTGTATAGCCAACTAATAACTTAGTCGCTAAGTTGCTTAATTTGGTTTGTCATGTAGAGCCATCACGTAGCAGCAGCTATTTAGAAATCTTACCGTCCCTGACCATTTCTGAACACACACACCATGGGAACACACTATAACCTAGAGAGCTGAACAAATAAACGAAAGGATAGTGCTGCCAAACCCCGATGTTTTGCCCGGAAAGCTGAATAGATGTAGTGTATCCAGTGATAGTGAAGCTATAAAGATGTTCTTTGTCCCGTCCTGCCACGCTACGCGCGTCGAATCAACAGACAGGCCACTCCCTCTTCCTCGTCGTCCAAAACTATGGAAAATTACAAAATTTGATTCGGCATCCACCTCGTGAAATGGTTCCTTCTCAAACATGTCTAACCTCAGTAAGTGAGGCATTCCACCCAAAAATGCAATACCGAGATTTCACTGCAAATAGACTCCCTCAATCTAAAAAAATACTCCTTTTACATTCGTGTGACTTTCTATCTACTTCATTTTAATCGAGATAAACCTTTACAGAAACAGCTACATTACACATTTCGTTATAGAGAACAGCGATAGTCAAATGTTTAACAACTGAACGCTATATGCTGGCCTTAAAATTCCATACTGTTTCCATGACATCGCGAGAAACAACTGAATGTTGAAAGGACTTTAAAAGAATGACAAGCGTTGAACATTTCGAACCATTAATAACGGATATCTCGGAATTGGCTTATGCAACAAAAAGTTAAATTTGAAATAAATTGTGTATTTTGAAGAGATCTAAATTTTCTGTGTACTACATTTTCATCTTTCACTTAACGTTAAGCAGTTATACAGGATTATACAAAATTCCTTCAGAATGAAGAGGACTTAAAAGGCTATTCCCAGAAAATTCACGACATACGTTTTATTGTAATGTACATATATTTAACAGATAACATTTTAATCAAAATCGTTCGAGTCGATTTTGAGAAAATTAAAAACAATGAAATTTTTCTATATTTTTTTTGGGGGGGTATTTACGGACGCTCTTTAACTGCTATGTTCCTTAGCGTTCCATTCTGTATTGTCGTAAATCTACGACACAGGACGACCGGCTTTGCTTCCCTTCTGAAGGAAGCCATGCTAAGGATTTTTACACCCGAAAAAATACGTAGCCCTCCGCTGGGTTTGAACCCGGACCTCGGAAACTAGAAGTAACATGATAAGCACTACACCACGGAGGACGATATAAATGGTGGTTGGCTCGAGGCATTTTTTTTTTGTAAATGTTCTTGTCGCAAGCTTTAAAAATGATGAACTTTAGTATTTGTGTTTAACCGACGTTTCGTTTTTCACTTATTCTTCACACACGCACACGCACACACACACACACGCACGCGCGCGCGCGCACGGACCTTTTTCTAATTATCCTTTTTACTTTCTGTAACACGTATATATTAGGTAGAGAAGGTATTGCATTCCACCCAAAAGTTATATACCGAGATTTCACTTGAAATATGTTTTGAGGCCCGCTGAATAAAAAATTCTGATGTGTTACACTCGCATGACTTTCTCTACTCTTGTACAAACGCTTATTCTCCATCTATTTCATATTAATCGAGATAAACATTTGCAGAAACGATCTTTTGACATGCAAAGAGAATTACATTTTACACATAGCGACCAGTTCTAAAAATATTTGACTATCGCTTAAGGCGTACTATGTTTCCCTTGTTTTGTATTTACAAGGGCAATATAGAAATACAATAGCCTTTAAGCACATACATATCTCTTAATAGCTGGTTGCTAGGTGCAGCATCATTCCTTTTGCCACAGATTAATACTCTTTGCATATACAAGACAAAAAAAATGAATAATGAATTCCCATTTGAAAAAAAGTATAAGTATTGAAAAATTTAAGGGAATAACAAGGGTTATCTCGAAAATGGTTCACTCAACAATAAAAATGTATATGACATAAATTGTGTATTTTAACGCGATCTACATTTTTTGTGCAGTAAAATTTTTGTCCATCTCTTATGGTTTACCAGTTATGCAAAAGTCGTTCACAATGAATACTTTTGGAGACATTCCCAGAAAATTCGAGTTATACATTTTATTTGTCATGAAAATACCTTTAACATATGATATTTTAATTAAAATCGTTAGAGCCATTTTTGAGAAAATTAAAATTTTCGAAAAATGTTCCATGTAAAGGGTAATCTGGAGTGTGGGGATTTTCTTGAAAACCTTCGTGTCGCATCTGTGGAAGATACTAAACCTAAATACCAAGTTTGGTGTTTATCCGACTGTTCGTTTCTGAGTTATGCTGTTCACAAACACACACACATGTTTCCAAAAATGCTTTTTTGAATTCAGGGGTCTCAAAACATGTATTTCCGGTGAAATCTCAGTATCGAATTTTTGGGTGGAATACAATACTTCCCCTACTTACTATACGTAGTAGAGAAAGTAAAATTGTTTTTTAGAGAAAGGTCCGTGCACGCGCCTGGGTATGTGTGTGTGTGTGAACGGTATAGTCTAAAAATAAAAGAACCTATAAATACCAAACTTGATATTTAAGTTTAGCATCTTCCAAAGATACGACAAGAAAATTTTCAAGAAAATCCCCCATCCCCAAATACCATTTACATGGAAGAATTTTTGTAATGTTTGATTTTGTGAAAAATGGCTCTAAGGATTTTGATAAGAATGCTATATATTAAAGATATGTTCATAGCAAATAAAACCTACATCGTAAATTTTCTGAGAATAGCTTATGAAGTCCTCTTCATTCGGAAGAAATTTTGTATAATCTTGTATAACTGGTAAACGTTAAGTGATAGTGCACGAAAAAAGTAGATCTGTTTAAAACGCACAATTTATTTAAAATGAAACTTTTGTGGTGGTATCTGCCATCCTTGTGGTGATATGCTTTCTTGTGGTTTGAATTGTTCAATACTTAGTCATTCTTTTAAAGACTTGCCAACATTCAGTTGTTTCTCGCGATGTCATGGAAACAGTATTGAATTTTAAGGCAGCATATAGCGTCCAGTTGTTAAACATTTGACTATCGCTGTTCTCTATAACGAAATGTGTAATGTAGCTGTTTCTGTAAAGGTTTATTTCTATTAAAATGTAGTAGATAGAAAAATAAACTTCCGTAAGAATAATTCGTATAGCCACTAATAAACGATAGAGGGTAGAGAAAGTTATATGACTGTAACACAAAGGATTTTTTGTAGTAACTTTTTATATCTCTTAGGGTTTAGTACTTATGCAAAATTTATTCAGAATAGAGAGAACTTCAAGGCTATTGCTAGAAAATTCTAGATATACATTTTATTTACCATGTACATAACTTAAACATATGGTATTTTATTCAGGGGCACCATAACATGCATTGCAGGTGAAATATGTGTATCGAATTTTTGTGTGGAATACAATAGTTGGTCTAGCTACTGTGCACGTGGTATAGAAAGTGAAAATGGATGTGACTGTTACAAACAATGGATTATTGGTCGGTCGCCCGGCCACTCCTTCCTTGGAATCGTCGTCATAAAATAAGCTAAAACAAAAATGCTGTCCCATAGGACACACCTGGTGATTGGAATGCGAGGATATGTGTAGCTTTTGTCTGCAGGCAATAAGTAGTCCCCTCCTGGAGGAGGTCCACCTTGTGAAAACGTTTAGTTGACCTTATGCCAGAAACTAGCTTAATACCTGTCTAAAGCGACGATCACAATTTCTCACCGAGAGGTTCCGGGTCCGATCCCCGGCGACCGACAACCCCCTAGGGTCGGCAGGCGAATGCTGGGGTGGTTCTCCTTGTACCACGACATTCCTGCACCTCATTTCCTGTACCCATCATCTCTACATTGTCATCTGTTTCAGGGTTGTAGGAGCAAGCAACGGTGGGCCGCCGGGAGTCGTCGGATATGTTCGATCTGGAAATGTTAAGGGACCCCGTCCATGTTGCGTCATCCGGATCTTGTCTCTGTCTCTCAGGGGTCACGGTAAAAGCAGAAAGTTCCCTGCGCTAGTCCGTGCTTTTCTTTACCTTTATCAGAATTTCTCTGGGTCTTAGCTGAGCACTAACAGCAATAGCAGAAGTCGGCCCGGCCCCAGGGTAGGTCATACTATACCACCCAGCTCCCGGTCCACATTGCCTAATTTTGTTTTAAATCAAATATTTTTTCAGTTATTGACCATTATTATTAATTAATATTACTCCACCAGGCGGTGCTAAGGGATCCGGGTTCGATTTCCGGTACCGGCTGGGGACATGGTAAGGGTACACTCAAGTGTTTATAGAAATATTGGTAACTGGGTCCTGGAATCCTCATGTAGTAAGTGGCATACTGTCTTATGGACCACATGCTGCCCCTATTACTACACTCTGCCCAGAATGTCCTAGGTGTGGGTGAACGGAAGGAGGCACGAGTTTGCAGCTGCCGTGCTGTTGTAACGTTATCCGCAAATTGGCCGTAGCCACGATTTATTTATCATTAGCACTGCCATGTATGCGATAATTGTGCATATTCTGGAGTTTCAAACATCGTGGACCAAAATGTAAATAATTAATCTTGTATATGTACTTCTTAAATGAAAAAAAAATGCTTTTTTGTTATCTTTTTATTTTCTCAAAAATGGCGGTAATTTTTTTTAATTAACATAACATATTTTTACTTTTTCCGAGATTTCACCGAAAATACTTGTTTGAGGTGCCCTGAATCCAAATAAAGAATTTTTGTAAACATGTCCCTCTGACTGCTGTGAACAGCATAGCTCAAAAACGAACAGGCGAGGAATTACCAAACTTGGTATTTGAATTAAGTATCTACCAAGGTTGCGACACGAAGATTTTTCAAGAAAATCCCCCACTCCCAACTATCCTTTACATGGAACATTAATAAAAAATTTGATTTTCTAAAAAATTGCACTAACAGTTTTGATTAAAATGCCATATAAATATTAAAGATATTTACATGACAAATAAAATGTTTATCTTAAATTTTCTTGGAATAGCCCTAGGAAGTCCTCTTAATTCGGAAGGAATTTTGTATAATCTTCTATAACTGGTAAACGTTAACCGATAGACAAAAACGCACTACACAAAAAATGCAGATCTCTTTAAAACTCGCAGTTTACTTCAAATAAAGCTTTTGTGTGGCATAAGCCGTTTCTGAGATATCCGTTATTAAAGGTTCGAATTCTTCAATACTTATTCTTTTCAAGTCCCATCGATTTTCAGTTGTTTCTCGCGATGGCATGGAAACATTATGGAATTTTAAGGCCAGCATATAGCGTTCAGTTGTTAAACATTTGACTATCGCTGTTCTCTATAACGAAATGTGTAATGTAGCTGTTTCTGTAAACGTTTATTTGGATTAAAATGAAGTATATAGGAAAATAAATATTTTGTAAGAAGAATTTGTATACCCGCTAATAAGGGACAGAGTATAGAAAGTAAAAAGAATGTAATACATCAGATTTTTTGAAAAATTTCGGTGTTCGTGTCTGCGTGTGTTTTCTGTGAACAGTATAACTCAAAAACTAAAAGTTTGGTTAAACACCAAATCTTCCAAAGATGTGAGACAAAGGTTTTCAAGAGAAGCTCTCCCCCACCCCAAATTACACCTTACACGGAAAGGTTTACTGTACTTTTTGTTTTCTCAAAAATAGTTCAAACTATTTTGATTAAAATACCACATGCTTAATATATTAGGATTACAAATAAAATGTATATCTTTACTTTTTGGGAATAGCCAGTGAAGTCATTCTGAATAACTTTTGTCATAATAGATACGCAAAATCTTACTACAGAAAAAAAATCTGATGTGTTGCACTCACATGACTTTCTCTACTCTTGTACAAACTATTTTTACAAACGCTTATTCTCCATATGCTTCATGTTAATCGAGATGTTAATCTTATTGATAATTTTCTTCTAGATACAAGGGGAATTGGTAGGCTTTAAGCGTTTAAGACCTGGTTGCTATGTGCAGTATTTCATTCTCTTTGTATTACCAGGACAAAAAAAATGAATAACGAATTCCCATTTGAGAAAATGTATTGGAAAATTTAAGGGAATAACAAGCAATATCTCGAAAATGGTTCACCCAAAAAAAATGTATATGACATAAATTGTGTATTTTAGCGCGATCTACATTTTTTGTGTAGTAATATTTTGTCTCTCTCTTATGGTTTACCAGTTATGCAAAAGTCGTTCACAATGAAGAATACTTTTGGAGACATTCCCAGAAAATTCAAGATATATATTTTATTTGTCATGAAAATATCTTAAACATATGATATTTTAATCAAAATCGTTAGAGTCACTTTTGAGAAAATTAAAATTTTCGAAAAATGTTCCATGTAAAGGGTAATCTGGGTGGGGGGATTTTCTTGAAAACCTTCGTGTCGCATGTCTGGAAGATACTGAACCTAAATACCAAGTTTGGTGTTTATCCGACTGTTCGTTTCTGAGTTATGCTGTTCACAGACAGACACACACACGGGCATGTTTCCAAAAATGCTTTTTTTAGATTCAGGAGGCCTCAAAACATGTATTTCCAGTGAAATCTCGGTATCGAATTTTTGGTTGGAATGCAATATTTCCCCTACTTACTATACGTAGTAGAGAAAGTAAAAATGTAGGTTTAGTTAAATCACAAGATTTATGACAAATAAAATGTGTTGTGGTGTTCACCATTCCCGAGATAATCTTTGTTATCCGTTTGAACTTTCAAATGCATTATACTTTTCTGAAGAGGAAAGCCACAATTTTTTTTTTCTTCTGGTGGCCAATCACATGGCGACACACACTTTATCCTACTGTATTCTTGTTATAGCTACAACGAAATACGTGATAAAAGTTTATCTGTGTTAACAACAAGTAGATAGAAGAATTACATTTTTGTAACACTACAATTCATTTTCTGTTTTACAGGCTTGAAGAGATTCCTGCAGGAATGTATTCCACCACACTGGCAGGCTAGAAGTACAGAAAAACTCCGCACTATTTTAGGTGAGATTTTGTTACTTCCTGTTTTTAAAAAGGGAAATTAAGACAGTGCACAGTGTTTGCGAGAAGGGACCTCTGGAGTTTCCTGTTCTAAAGATGCTTATTTTTTAATTATTTCAAACTTAATTAATTTTGTGACCAGCGCTTAGATTTTCCAGGCATTACTTTTACAGCAGAATGGAACGCTGTGGTTTTCTTAAAATCTAAAAAGCTCTAGCTTATCTAAAAACAACCGTACATCTATGTTGTTATAACCCATAACCGCTAACAAAGTAAGCTTTAAAAATTGTTTTTATGTCCGAAAAAATACTTTGAATCTTTAGCTTCGATTACATGTTATAGCTTTTGTTCTCGGAGCATTTAAGTCTTCAACATGTGGCAATTTAAATGTCCAAGAGCTAATGGTCTGTATTTACAACCAATGCCTTTACTAGAATTTTATTTTTCTTACATTTTTTAGCATAAATAAGGTTTCATAACCATGTAGTTTGTAATGAATTTTGTTCAAATTTTGAGCAGAAACTCTAGAGAGAATGAACTAAAAAAATCACAAATGATTTTTTTTCTGCAATTTTAAATTGCTCAAAATAGGGGTGGTTAATTCGACCACTGAGGATAAATTGTTGCAAAATGATATTTAAAGGTTCAATATTTTTTGTGAAACTTTCAGAAGAGTAAAAACATTTTCTATATGTCATTATTGTGGTGGTTGTATTTTAATTTTTTTGAAATTACTATTTCTGTACGTGTTAAAGTGTAATAAGTCTAATGTTTGCACGATATTTAAAACAGGGTTATAATTTTGGTAGAGCGACATGTGACAAAAATTGTAAAACATTTAGATACAAACTACATGTTAGAGAAGCATGTCTATGCGTAATTTTTTTTCCGTGGTTTTCCTCAGTCGCCAAGGTAAATATCGGATTGGGCACTTAACAGCACGACCCAAAGCTCCACCTTAAGTCTAAAACAATAGTAAGAATTAAAAATAGACGGCAATGGCGAATGTTCTGCCATCTATCCACCCTAATGCTATCTGCCCGGCACGTGTACAAGCAGAGATACAGTTGCCTGGCACTAAGGCTTCTGGACACGTGACGAAGCGAGATAATGTGGTACACGGAACGAGCCACAAGGTATCTCCTAACAGATCCGTCGCCATGTGGGCACATACTTACAGTTACGTAAAATAAATAAATAAAGAGAGAGGGAGAGAAGATGTGTGGTTTTGACAAGCTGAAGGTGCAAGTGCTGCTTTCTTCTTCGTAATATATTTATTGTGGTAATGTCGCCAATCTGTTTGTCCCTAGATATTCTGTTCTGTTGACACTGCAGAGACGGGACATCAACACGCTCCATCTAAGTACGGTAGCGGGCCAGTAGCTTTAGTTTTGTTAATGAAAGCTATAGAAGTGGTGCAGAGAGCATATTAATTCATTTTTATAAGGAGAGAAACATTCTGTTTGTAGGATAATCTCAAAACCCCTTTGACAATGTTTCCAGCATTGAAAAGTTCCGTTCCTTGTGATAAAGACGTGTCTATAAAACACATTTAGTTTTAATTCATAAAATACTAAAAACTATTTACAAAGCCTTTGTACTTGAATACGAACGCACAAGTTAAGCAGTATATGTAGGATAGTTAAATTATATTCTAACCTACTCGCAGTCTCTCTACTGCGCGAGAGAGACGGCAGTCGCCGGGGAAATTGCGCCGGCAGAGGCGGACTAAAATCCTTACCTTATAATAGATGCTGAAAATGTTGACCTTCTGCTGTCAAACAGGCAGCATATCTCGTGTAAATATTCTCGCTCACTCTCCGAAACTCGGTAGCAGGAATTCTTATGATGAAACGCCTCATTATGATCAGAAAATTAAGAGTGTGATGTGCTATAAGTGCTAGAAGAATAATACGGCCCATATTCTTTGATGAAACAATAAATGCAGAGCGATATCAGAGGTTAATTCTGAGGCCATTTTGCAATCGCTTGACCGAAGAAGAGAAGTCGTATGGTTCGTTCCAACAAGATACTGCAACAGCACGTATGGCTGTCGAATCATCACATGCAATAAGAGAGGTGTTTGATGACAGAATAATTAGTGTTGATTTGTGGCCCCCTCGTTCTCCTGACCTAACAAGTTGTGATTTTTATTTATGGGGTTCTTTAAAAGACAAAGTGTATCGTTTCAATCCTCGCACACTACAGGAACTTAGAGAAAACATTGTGCAAGAAATCACAAGAATTCCTGCTGTTGAGCTTCAGAGAGTGAGCGAGAATATTTACACGAGATATGCTGCCGGTTTGAGAGCAGAAGGTCAACATTTTCAGCGTCTATTATAAGGTAAGGATTTTAGTCGTCTCTGCCGGCTGTCTCGCGCAGTAGAGAGAAGCCGCGAGTGGGTTCGAATATAATTTAACTACCTTTATATATGGTCACGATTTAGCAACTAAGACATACCAAAACAAGGGAGATTCTAATCTGCTTATAACACGATACCCATGATATCAAATAACTCTCTCTAAAAAATGTTGCTTTATTTCATTTGCATTTATATTGTAATCAAGTTCGTTAGCAGGGCGTGCTAAACAATTGTATAAAGAGAGAAAACTGTTAACGTTAGAAATCACTGAGTATATATTTTATATTACCTGAAGATTATTTTCCTCGATGATGGCAGACTGTGTGTCGTTTCCAAAGCGGTTAACTCGGTGGCCTGGGAGTGTGGAATCTTATTGCGGTGTATATCTTAAGGGTTTCTCATTATGTCAAAACTATGTAACTTTTATGTTATTAAATAACAATGGGACCAAAAAGCAGGTACAAAAGTTTAAAAATTTAACGTGCTATAATTATCTAACTCGTTACTCCACCGATGATTGTTCCACCACCAAAGGGTACTTATAGGCTGTGCCGTATTTCCAGAACTTGGAAAACAACTGTTGGGGGGAGGTTACACATCCTTTTGCAAGGGTATAAGAAACGGGCTGACAGCACTGTACCAATCTTTTTTTTTTTAAAGAAGGATAAATGTAAATGTATAAATATGGGGGATTAGAGAACACACGTGCCAATAAAATAGGACGTACGTGCACAGGTAGGACTTATAATGTCGTCACTTTTCTTAAGAGCAATACGATTAAAGGATAAGAGGGAAGGTCATACGTGACAGCATGATAGACGAGATTCTTACCAAACGGATTGGAGTGGCCTTCTGCTGGGTCAACTAATTCAATTCTTCACGTGCCACTCCGCAGAGACTGTTTCCACAATAGTGTTTTTATTGGCATTTTTACACTTCACTGTACGCAGCTGCTATCAGAAATGTTGTGTGCCTTGAAAAATATTTCTTTCTTCATTAATTTAAAGTCATGTGTCTGAAATAATTGTTCGTATCCACATATGGACCATTTATGTTAATGTAGTTACTATCTGGCATCATCTTCTGCTCAATGGACAGGGGTAAGGAGTGCGAGGGTACGACGCATTCTGAAAGCCGCTAAGTGCTCGCATTAAAATATGAGGACGATCCTGATCGCCGAATGGAGTTTTGTGAATGATTTAAGCGTTTGGTAAATGAGAATGAGGTTGTGTGGTCTGGTGAGGCCCAATTCAAACTCAACGGAACAGCGAATCTCATAGATAATTACATTTAATGGTCACAAGAAAATCCATGTCAATAAGGCAGTCAATCTACGAGCGTGGACTGTCAATCGACGGGTTTATTAGGATCCTTCTTTTTTTTTAAGCGCCAGTTAAGCATGATATACATGCACTCTATAGTAGCAGGAATTTGTCTACCAAGAGGATGCGGCAACTCCACATTACACAGCGAGACTTGCAGGGTTTCCTGGACGAGAATCTGCAGGGGCACTGGATACAACAAAGAGGCGCAGTTGAGTTCCAGCATATTTAACATCTCTGGACTTATACCTTTGAGCGGACCTTGAAGTATGGCGTCTATTGCAGGAAATCATCCACGCTGAAGGCCCTTCAGTAAAACATTAAAGCAGCATGTGCACAAATCATCGCGGACACGGTGACCGACGTTGTTCAAGCAATTTAACTATAGCAAGTAGAGAAAGTATTTTGTTACACCCAAAAATTTTATCGGAGATGTGACCGGGCCTCAAATTTGGAAATTCAATAAAGATTTAATATCGAAGTTATTGATTATGGAAATAGACTTTTTAAGACAGTCAGTAAGGGAAAAATAGAATTGTTATCAAGGAAGAAATGAAAGTTAAGAATATGTAAGATATAAACAACTAAACTGCTGTGGACACATCAGTAGAATTCCAGAGGAAAGAAAGGTTTGGGAACGGTGTCCACCTAGGAGAACAGAGAAGGGTCTACACCCAGAAATACTTGGATGCAGGAAATAAGGACGGCGATGAAAGCAAAAGCAGTGGAGCACAGGAAGGGATGGGATGACAGCGATGAGCGGAAAAAGAAAAAAAGTGTCTGATGTGATACCTTCACATGACTTTCCCTACCTGCTATCGTTTATTAGTGGGTGTACAGACTAGTCTTACTAAAGCTTATTTTTCTGTCTACTACATCTTAATCCAAATAAACGTTTGCAGAAATAGCTAATTAACTGAGTTTTATGTATGGACGCTCTTTAACTGCTGTGGTCCTTAGCGTCCCATTCTATATTGGGCGTGAAAGACCTGTAATTTTTGCTCAGAGGCCTCTTTATCCTTGAGGTTCTTTTACGTGCCGACACGGGACCACCGGCTTTACTTCCTTTCCAAAGGAAGCCATGCTAAGGATTTTTACGCCCGAAAAAACATCAATCGCCCGCCGCCGGGTTTGAACTCGCGACCTCGGGAACTAGAGCCTAACATGGTAACCACTACACCACAGAGGACGACAGAAATAGCTACATTACACATTTCTTGTAGATACAAAGACAACAACGATAGTCAAATGTTTAACAACTGAACGCTATATGCTGTCTTAAAATTCCATACTGTTTCCATGACATCGCGAGAAACAACTGAATGTTGATAGGACTTTGACCAAGTATTGAACAATTGGAACCATTAGTAACGGATATCTCGGAAATGACTGATGGCACAAAAATAAGGCTAATTGAAAAAAATTGTATGTTTTAAGGTGATCTACATTTATTGTGTAGTACATTCGACTATCGATTAACGTTTAACAGTTATGCAAGATAATACAAAATTCCTTCTGAATGTAGAGGACTTCAAAAGGCTATTCCCAGAAAATGTATGATATACATTTTATTTGCCATGAGAAATGTTTAATATCTTGTCACAAGCCTAGATTAATTAAACAAGTTTACTGAACTTTCCTTACTCTGAGGCAGATGCCCGGAGCACTTGATACTACCAGGCAACCACAGCTAAAGAGCGAATCAAGCAACTCAAGTTATTTTTTAATTAATTATCCCCACCAAACTTCCGGCCAATGTCATCCCAAGCTACTCGAATATTCTGGATCCTTCCAGCTCTTTCTAGAACAAGTACAATGCTGTCAACGTTGAGTTGACCTTCCGGAAACGGCCTACCAACCCATTCTGGGAGGCTCGACTCAAATCAGGCCTACCAAACTAAATTTATATGTGCTTGCCAGATCTTCCCTGGAGCATTTAATCCTTCGAGTTGTTTCTTATAAAATAAAACATTTCGAAAAATTTTCCAACGTAAAACATAATTTGGGGTGGGGAATTTTCTTGAAAATCTTGGTGTCGCATCCTTGGAAGGTGTTGAACTTGTCGTAGTTCTCATTGGCTTGTGTTGTCTTATTTTATTGGGCGCTTATTGTTTAATTGTTTTTTTTTTTTAAATTTGGGTTCTCTGTCTTTCCAAAGATATTCCCTCCATTTCTAAAAAAAAAGGCACGCTACCCTCACGAATTCTTAGTGATAAACAACTCACCCCCTTTGGTTTATTGTTTATCACTAAGAAGTGATAAACAAATGACGTCAGGGTAGCTTGCCTTTTTTGTTTTAGAAATGGAGGGAATATTTTCCCTAGAGTATATATGTTAGTAGTAGTGATTGGCTGATCAAAACAGACGCTAAAGTGGGCGCAATTTGGTAACCAATAGGAGCTATATTATAATGTTTAGGCAATTCGAGGTGAAGGAGTATATATTCTCGAGCCATAAGCAAGTGTCGCGCAGTTTGAAGAATCTCTCACGAGGTGCACGTCGCAGAGTTAGTTACACAAATGTACAGTACGCGAAGTAATTGATGCGCGGCAACTAAAACGACTGTGGTTACATTCAGAAATATCACAGTTTGTCAGGCGTGTATAAAGATTAAATATGTGAATTATTAATTAACTGTGACGGCAATAAAAGTCTAGATTCAAATTTTTTTATCAGTGTTATCTTTTAGCAACAACTCCTTTCCGTTTACACACCCTGTTAAGAGATATGTGCTCGACTGCTTTATAATAGCTAGCCGGAGGATAAAGAACACAAATTTAAAAATAATTAAACAATAAGCGCCCAAAAAATAAGATAACACAAGCCATTGAGAACTGCGACAAACTTAAATACCAAATTGGCATGTATCCAACTGTTCGGTTTTGAGTTATGCTGTTCACAGACACGCAGACGCACATACAAATGCTTTTCTTTGGATTCAGGGGGTTCAAAACACATTTCCAGTGAAATCTCCACACAGAATGGAATACCTCTCTACCTACTATAGCTCAGGAACAGAAATATGTGTAAACATTATAATTGTTATATAAATAACTTCATTGTTTGCCGTAGGTGAAACGTTATGCCTCTTTGAAACTAGCAGATGTTAAAGCCATAACTTTAGTTTTCCTCTACAAGAGCGCTGTTATGGAGGCAGGCAGGCATTACCCGGCTCAAGCGCCCTAAATAACGCCGTTTCTAATAAAGGCAGCAATTTGTTGACCCGTGTAAAAAGTAACCAGCACCAGAAAGTTTCCAAGATCTGGACCAATGAAACAGTATCCAACTGTTCGGTTTTGAGTTATGCTGTTCACAGACACGCAGACGCACATACAAATGCTTTTCTTTGGATTCAGGGGGTTCAAAACACATTTCCAGTGAAATCTGCACACAGAATGGAATACCTCTCTACCTACTATAGCTCAGGAACAGAAATATGTGTAAACATTATAATTGTTATATAAATAACTTCATTGTTTGCCGTAGGTGAAACGTTATGCCTCTTTGAAACTAGCAGATGTTAAAGCCATAACTTTAGTTTTCCTCTACAAGAGCGCTGTTATGGAGGCAGGCAGGCATTACCCGGCTCAAGCGCCCTAAATAACGCCGTTTCTAATAAAGGCAGCAATTTGTTGACCCGTGTAAAAAGTAACCAGCACCAGAAAGTTTCCAAGATCTGGACCAATGAAACACGCGACACTTGGCAGTCCAACTCTGATTGCTTCTGGCCAATGGAACACACACTTATTGATATAATTCTTTATTGCTCAATTTTCATTTATCATGTTTTCGACTTTAATGTTACCTCTACCCACTAGTACCAGAGAAGGTATCGTATTCCACCCAACGATTCGATACCGAGATTTCATTGCAAATACATGTTTTGAGGCCCCCTGGATCCAAAAAAAAGCATTTTTGGGAACATGTACGTGTGTGTCTGTGAAGAGCATAACTCAGAAACGAACAGTCGGATAAACACCAAACTTGGTATTTAGGTTCAGTATCTTCCAGAGATGCGACACGAAGGTTTTCAAGAAAATTCCTTCACCCCAGATTACCCTTTACATGGAACATTTTTCGAAAATTTTAATTTTCTCAAAAATGGCTCCAACGATTTTGATTAAAATATCATATGTTTAAGATACTTTCATGACAAATAAAATGTATATCTCGAATTTTCTGGGAATGTCTCCAAAAGTATTGTTCATTGTGAACGACTTTTGCATAACTGGTAAACCATAAGAGATAGACAAAGTTTTACTACACAAAAAATGTAGATCGCGTTAAAATACACAATTTATGTTATATACATTTTGTTTGTTGAGTGAACCATTTTCGAGATATTGCTTGTTATTCCCTTAAATTTTCCAATGCTTATACTTTTTCTCAAATTCGTTCTTCATTTTTTGTCCTGGTAATGCAAAGAGAATGGAGTACTCCACATAGCAACCAGCTCTTAAAACATTTGACTATCGCTTAAAGCCTACCATATTCCCCTTGCATCTACAAGAAACTTAGCAATAAGATTAACATCTCGATTAACATGAAGCATGTGGAGAATAAGCGTTTGTAAAATAGTTTGTACAAGAGTAGAGAAAGTCATGTGAGTGTAACATATCAGACTTTTAAACAAATGTCCGTGTGTGTGTGTGTGTGTGTGTGTGTGTGTGTGTGAACAGCATAACTCAAAAACAAAATGTCGGATGAACACAAAACTTGGTATTTAAGTTCAGTATCTTTCAAAGATGCGACACGAAGATTTTCAAGATAATTTCCCCACCTCCAACTACCCTTTACTTCTAACATTTTTCGAAAATTTGTATTTTCTAAAAATGGCTCTAACGATTTTGATTGAAATAGCAGATATTAAATATATTTGCATGACAAATAAAATGTGTATCTCGAATTTTCTGGGAATAGCCTCTGAAGTCCCGTTTATTTTGAAAAACCTTGTATAACCTTGCATAACTGGTAAATGTTAAGCGATAGACGAAAACGTACTACACAAAAAATGTAGACCTGTTTAAAACATGAATAAATAATATAAAATCTGCAATACGCCATCCTGGTACCCTGTTTTCCACACCAGGACGTGTATTCCAAATTTGTTATTTATTTAAATATTTCTTTCAATTTATACATTATTATTGTACAGATTTTGGTTACATTCTAGTGAATAAAAGTAGAAAATAAAAAAAAGAGATACAATAAGTAAGCTAAAAATAATAATTAAAACTAAAACTATAAACATTACAGTTAAAATTATATATTAAAACTACTGTTACTGGTATCCAGTGGTTAAGGTACTGGTAACCAGTACCCAAACTACACTTAATATAAGCATTAATTTTCAACTAATCATAATTAACAATTTCTTTCAATATCATACCAAGCTCTAAGTGTTATATATAATGGGAAGGTAGAATCAGGCGACTGAAAAATTCAATGCCATAACCGGGATTTGAACCATGGATCTCCCGGTCTCCGTCCGGTTGCTCTAACCACTGAGCTACCATGTCAACATGCCGGCACGACACTAAATTTTCCAGCTGATTCGTATTTTTGCTGGTAAACCACAAGGAGATCTCAAATTGTATTGAGATGACATACCCCAATGGCGACTTACAATGTTGTAAGTACGAGGGCTGATCAATAAAGACTGAGAATGATTTTTTTTCACAGATATTTATTACTCCATTTCAATGTTGACATGATCTTTTTCAAAGTAGTCCCCTCCTAACTGAATGCACTTTTTATACCGTCTCTGCCAGTCCTCGAACACATGGTGCAGGCCATTCTTTGTCAGGTCTTTGAGAATCGCCTCACTTTTCTTTAGCACTGCTTCAGCTTTGCCTTTAGTAATGGGAATAAAAATGGGGGTAAGACCGGGGCTTTAAGGCGGATGCGGCACACAGGTAATGTTGAATTTAGCCAAAAATTCCTGGACTTGATTTGCGACGTGAGGCCGCGCGTTGTCGTGATGAAGTCGCCACCCATTCCGATGATGTTCTGGACGTTTCCTTGTAATGTGCTTCCTCAGTGTAGCCAATACTGACGTGTAGTAGCTGCTGTAACAGTAGTGTGAGGGGGGAACTGCATGCTGGTAAATCATTCCATTCCGAAACACCAGGCCCACCTTGCTTAGCACAGAGGACTCGCCCTTCTTTGAAGTCCTTGAACCACCTAAACACCGTTGCACGAGGTAGTGCGTCTTCACCGTATGCTTGCTTCAGCTTTTCGAAAGTTTCAAGACTGTATGATTTAAACGAAAATAAAATGTTATTGCGCTGTATTGCTCCTCTCGTGTTACCTCCATTTTGTGGTATGCGAAATTCAAGTAGGGTCAACAATATACAGTATTACTACCAACCTACCGTTACGAGAGTGCTGTCGCGTATGGACATTATATATGAAACCCTGCTCTTTTCAAGTATTCGTGGTAGAGATATAAAACTATCAAGGAAACTACAGAAAAAAATCAGTCTCAGTCTTTATTGATCAGCCCTCGTATTTTTAAGTCCCGGGTTTCATGGTTTCAACCACTTTCAACTAGGTCAATTAATTTCAGTCAATTTCAATCACCTTATTCTACCTGTCCAACACACGACTTGTGTGAAAGAACAATTAATTCCATTGTTATATATAACATTATTTATTCTCTTTAAAACACAATTTGTTGCAAATAAGCTTTTTTGTGGCATCAGGTATTTCAGAGATATCGTGTATATTGGTTAAAATTCCTCAATACTTCTCCATTCTCTTGAAGTCCTCTCAACATTCAGTTGTTTCTCGCGATGTCATGGAAACAGTGTGGAATTTTAAGCCAGCATATAGCGTCCAGTTGTTAAACATTTGACTATCGCTGTTCTCTATAACGAAATGTGTAATGTAGCTGTTTCTGTAAAGGTTTATCTCGATCAAAGCGATAGCGTAGAGAAAGTTATGTGAATGTAATACGTCAAATTTTTACTTTAAAACACCAAAACATTTTCCATTAAAATACCGTAGATTTAAGATATTAACGTGACAAGTAATATATATCTTGAATTTTTTTGCGAATAGATTGTGAAGTCTCCTTTATTCGGAAAGAATTTTATATAAGTTTGTAAACTTGTAAACAATAAGAGATACAGAAAATCTTACTGCACAGAATATGTAGATATATTTTAAACACTATATTTATTTCGAATAACCTTTTTTGGTTGTTCCAGCTGCTATTGTTTCGAATTGTTCAATACTTTGTCACTCTACTATATCTCCAGCACGCTGTATTCGTCTTGTGTCTACAACGAAATGTGGAAACGTTTAACTCGGGAGTAGTTTGAAAATGAAGGCTTAGTGGTTACTTTGGGACGCAGCCACCACCAAGAGAACCAACACCCAGCATCTTGCTCGCTCTCCAAAGCCCAGCCAGCCAGCCAGCATAGCCAACACAAGTAGAAAATGTGCACATTACGTAATATCCGGTTTGGGTTGGGTTTTTAAGACTTGACTGCCTGCCTGCTGCCTTGTGGAGGCTCAAGTATTGTGGTTGCTTGCTGGGTCCTTCTAAAGCAATGCTGGTGTCAAAGATATTATCCCTTTTCTCGCAGCTGCTCCTGCACCTTGGCAGGAAATGCCCTTCAAAATAATGCCTACTGCTTACCTCTGTATTCCACCCAAGAATTTGCTATCGAGATTTCACCGGAAATACACGTTTTGCGGTACCCCTTAAATAAAACATTTTAGAAAATCGAAAAGCAAGTTTTGAAACGAACGCTTTCAAGAAAATATTGCAAACTACCTTTTACGTGAGAAAATTTTCGATTTTCTATTTGCTCAAAAATAGCTTTAACGATTTTCATAAAAATACAGAGGTATATCTTCATTCTGAATGAATTTTGTTTTATTGGGAGCCGTTAGAGATAGACAAATCCTACTATATAAAAAATATACATCTTCTTAAAGCACACAGTTTATGTGAAATAAAATCTTGGGGAGGGGGAATTAATCATTTCCGAAATATCCGTCATTATTGCTTTGAAATGTCATATTTATTTTCTCTACTACGTATAGTAAGTAGGAAAAGTTTTCCAATCAAAAATAAAATGTCTAGTTTTCACCGGAAATAAATGTTTTGAGTCTGATAAATAGCAAACTTGGTATTTAAGTTTAGTACGTTCCAAAGATGCGACACGAACATTTTAAAGAAAATCCTCCCACCCCAAACTACCCTTTGCATGGAACATTTTTCGAAATTTTCTATTTTCTATAAATGTCTTTAGCGATTTTCATTAAAATGACACACATGAAAGGTATTTACATTACATAGAAGGAATTTTGTATAATCTTGCATAACTCGTTAAAGTTTTTAAATTAACTGCTGAGCTATGTCTATACAAATTGCAGGTATAGCAAGAAAGAAAATACAATATCACTCTAAAGGATGCAAATTACAGGGGATGCTCATATGCGAGTCCCCAAATCGAACACAAGTACTGGTAAACGTTAAGCGATACACCAAAACGTACCACACAAAAAATGTAGAGCTCTTTAAAACCTAAAACTTATTTCAAATAACGTTTCTATGGCATCAGCCATTTGCGAGATATAAGTAATGTTTCGATTTGTTCAACGCTTGTCATTCTTTTAAAGTCCTTTCAACATTCAGTTGTTTCTCGCGATGTCATGGAAACAGTATGGAATTTTAAGGCCAGCATATAGCGCTCAGTTGTTAAACATTTGACTATCGCTGTTCTCTATAACGAAATGTGTAATGTAGCTATTTCTATAAAGGTTTATGGGGATTAAAATGAAGTAGTTAGAAAAAAATCTGATGTGTTACACTCACGTGACTTTCTCTACTCTTGTACAAACTATTTTTATAAACGCTTATTCTCCTTCTAGTTCATGTTAATCGAGATAAACATTTGCAGACTCTATCTTATTGCTAATTTTCTTGTAGATGTAAGGGGAATATATATTTACAAGGGCAATATAGAAAAACAGTAGCCTTTAAGCACATACATATCTCTTAATAGCTGGTTGCTAGGTGCAGCACCATTCCCTTTGCTACAGATTATAACTCTTTGCATATCCAAGACAAAAAAATGAAAAATCTGATGTTTTACACTCAAATGACTTTCTCTACTCTTGTATAAACTATTTTTACAAACGTTTATTCTCCATATGCTTCATGTTACTCGAGATATCGAGATGTCAATCTTATTGCTAATTTTCTTGTAGATGCAAGGGGAACATGGTAGGTTATAACCGATAGTCAAATATTTTAAGCGCTGGTTGCTATGTGGCGCATTATATTCTGTTTGCATATCCAGGACATAAAAAATTGAATAACGAATTTGAGAAAAAGTATAAGTATTGGAAAATTTAAGGAAATAACAAGCAATATCTCGAAGATGGTTCACTCAACTAAAAAAATGTATAAGACATAAATTGTGTATTTTAACGCGATCTACATTTTTTGTGTAGTAAACTTTTGTCTATCTCTTATGGTTTACCAGTTATGCAAAAGTCGTTCACAATAAAGAATACTTTTGGAGACATTCCCAGTAAATTCAAGATATACATTTTATTTACCATAAAAATATCTTAAACATATGATATTTTAATCAAAATCGTTAGAGCCATTTTTGAGAAAATTAAAATTTTCGAAAAATCTTCCATGTAAAGGGTAATCTGGGGTGGGGGGACTTTCTTGAAAACCTTCGTGTCGCATCTCTGGAAGATACTGAACCTAAATACCAAGTTTGGTGTTTATCCGACTGTTCGTTTCTGAGTTATGCTGTTCACAGACAGACACACACACGGACATGTTTCCAAAAATGCTCTTTTTGGATTCAGGGGGTCTCAAAACATATATTTCCGGTGAAATCTCGGTATCGAATTTTTGGATGGAATACAATACTTCCACTACTTGCTATACGTAGTAGAGAAAGTAATAAGCTTTCGTAAAAGTAATTTGTATATCCACTAGTAAGGATAGAGAGCAGAGAAAGTTATGTGAATGCAACAAACACATCAGAGTTTTTCTTGTGGTCATGCAAAGAGTATGAAACATCAAAACCATCACATAGCGACACCCTTTTAAAAATCGGATATATGGATATTTTTCTAAAAGTACTTTTCTGGATTCAGGGACCCTCAAAACATGCATTTCCGTTAAAATCTCGATATAGAATTTTTGCGTGGAATGCATTCACCCTCTTTACTTATCAACAATGTAGAGAGAGGAACTAAAATTAATTCCAGTTTCACATTATTCAGTTCTATCAGCAGAAAACAAAAGCATCTCTGATACCAACAAGTCGCCTCGACTTTTACGACTCAGCTAACACCATCCACTGCTGCCAATCTTGCCAGATTTTGAAACCTATCACTAGGGAGATGATTTTAATGCAAATGTATATTTTTTCTTTGCCTTTAGAAACTATGCTCACTTGCTTAATAATTGCATTTCCCCAAATTTAAACAATATTATATGTTACCTTTAATGTATATTTTACCTGCCTTGTTAATAAGCAGTTTTCAAATTATGATGCGGATTTTCTTGTTTTACGTGTATATTTTATTTTGTTCTCATGTTTGATTTCCACACGCAACACAATAGCTCACGTGACATCGGTGAACCCGCCTTGTCTGGTCGTAGTCGTTCCCTCACGGTATATAGGCGGCTGCTAGGAGTTTTTTGATTGTAATATTAGATTTACTATTCAATTTATTGTTTAGTATCTCTTAAGATTTATAAAAATGTAACCTATTGTTTACACAAAGGAAAGCATTTCGAAATATTCAACCTTTAATGGTTTTATAAATTCAATTCCGAAAACATTCGTGCAGGTTCGCAGTCATTCTCCAGATGAAAATTGATAATTATGTGGTGCTTGCACGCTGAAGGCCGTGGGATCATATCAAAGCTAAAAGTGAGCAGCAAAGCTAGGTTACAGGGACGGTGGTCAGTTTCAGCATCTCTTTTCATAAAGTTGGTAAGTAAAGCCTTTAAAAGTAGTTTTAAAAATGCTGAATGGTTTCATTCGCGCCTTTCTATGATAGTGGCCGACGGCAACGAGCGCCGAGGACGCGGACAGGAAAAACATCGCGCAGCCGGTTCCTAGTCTTTTTGGCTCTCTCTGTATATACAGCAGAATCTTAAATATAAGGGGAAAAGAAATAATAAGCAACTGAATTGTATAAATTATATGTAAAGTTTAAAGGAGAAAATAAATCATTCATACGCAGTAATATAATAATAATAATGGAGTACGTCTGACAAAAGATTTTTTGCACAATTAAGTACCTATACCATTTTAGGGCAAGAATGAAGTCATGTGTAAATTAAATTGTAGGTGAGATTATGGATGGTATGGAGAAACTGGGAGAAGTTTCCGCGCTCGTGCACGTTACCTACTTCTGCCGTAGTGTGCTACCACCTAGTGCCATTGATGTAAAGTTACAGAGTGTGGGAAAAGTGTGCAGACCTGTACGTATCTGGCCCCATAAGGTAATTAAGGCGTACCAATTAAGCTCTTTAAAACGTAGACAAGTGAAGATGCGCTAGCGACTATGTTGCCATTTTTCAAGGAGTAGCGCCGGAGCCGCCACTGCCCAGTTATCAGTTGTAAATGCTAGGATCTGTGCAGAAGCATTGCCTTAGAAGAACGTTGTGATTTACTCGTTAGAGGATAACTAGGTCATAAACGGCGACAGTAGCCGCGATAAATGACTACATTTGCTCTATCAACGCTATTGCCTGTCAGATTCATCCTCCACGGACGTTTCTTGCTGCAGCTTTTTAGGGCAATGATCTACTGCAGGAAGGGCATTATGAATAAGAACTCCAAGAAAGAGAAGAGGAGCGCTGCATTATCGGCGATTCGAGGAAATGTCCAGTCCATTATATCTCTGACGTCTGTACGGCCTTGTACTTTTAACCGCGATCGTCTTCTGTCCCATTCTACCATGACAACTTCCGTTCGAAAAAACAAATCTTTCAAAAACTTGTTGAATATTACCTACCATTAAGAAAAACTTATTTTTCTATCTACTTCGTGTTAATTGAGATAAACGTCCGCAGAAATGTTTCGTAATACATTTCGTTGTAGATACAACAGCGACAAGCAAAACTGAAGTGATGTTAAAACAGGGTCCCTATATGTTGGTATTAAATAAAATTCCATACTTTTTCCATGACATCGCGATAAACAATTCATTCAGGTACCAAAATTAATCGATATCTCGGAAATGGCAATACCACAAAAAAAAATCTGATGTATTACTCACACGACTTTCTCTCTACTCTTGTACAAACTATTTTTACAAACGCTCATTCTCCATATGCTTCATGTTAATCTTATTGCTAATTTTCTTGTAGGTGCAAGGGGAATTGGTAGGTTTTAAGCGATAGTCAAATGTTTTAAGAGCTGGTTGCTATGTGGAGCATTCCATTCTCTTTGTGTGTCCAGGACATAAAAAAGCGAATAACGAATTTGAGAAAAAGTATAAGTATTGGAAAATTTAAGGGAATAACAAGCAATATCACGAAAATGGTTCATTCAAAAAACAATATATATGACATAAATTGTGTATTTTAACGCGATGTACATTTTTGTGTAGTAAAAGTTTGTCTATCTCTTATGGTTTACCAGTTATGCAAAAGTCGTTCACAATGAAGAATACTTTTGGAGACATTCCCAGAAAATTTGTCATGAAAATATCTTAAACATATGATATTTTAATCAACATCGTTAGAGCCATTTTTGAGAAAATTAAAACTATCGAAAAATGTTCCATGTAAAGGGTAATCTGGGGTGGGGGGATTTTCTTGAAAACCTTCGTGTCGCATCTCTGGAAGATACTGAACCTAAATACCAAGTTTGGTGTTTATCCAACTGTTCGTTTCTGAGTTATGCTGTTCACAGACAGACACACACACGGACATGTTTCCAAAAATGCTTTTTTTGGATTCAGGGTGTCTCAAAACATGTATTTCCGGTGAAATCTCGGTATCGAATTTTAGGGTGGAATACAATATTTCCACTACTTGCTATATGTATTAGATTAAGTTAAAAAAAATAGTGCCATAGCCGTAATTTGAACCACGGATCTCCCGGTCTCCGCCCGTTTGCTCTAACCACTGAGCTACCATGGCAACGACATTAAATTCCACAACTTACTCGTATTTTTCTCGGCAAACTACAGGGAGATCTCATATTGTATTGAGTTGGCATACCCTAATGGCGACTTCCATTGTTGTAAGTACTTTAAGTCCCGGGCTTCAAAGTTTCAACAACTATTAGATCAATTAAAATAATTATTTGTTCTTTCACACAAACCATGTGTTATTTGTAATAACATTTATTTGAAATATTTATTAAAATCTCAGGCGGTAAAGTCCGAGGCCCGCATTCGGGAGGTCCCGGGTTCAAATCCCGCGGGCCGACTAATCTGTGAGGTTTTTTCGTGGTTTTCCTCAGTCGCCAAGGTAACACCAGATTGGATATTTAATACCATGACCCAAAGTTCCACCTTAAGTCTAAAACAATAGTAAAATGAAACATAAGTGGTAATAGCGAATGTTATGCCATCTATCTACAGACAATGTAAGCAGTTAGACTGGACGGCACCCTAACTCCATCTGCACGCCACGAAGCAGAAGATCCGGCTGCTATGCGCTGGGGGTCTCTGTGGGCACGTGACGAAGCAAGACGGCATTTCCAGGGATGAGACCTAGAAGGCTAACTGTCCGCCTTTCTGTGTGGGTACGGCGGTTGGACTGGACGACACCCTAATGTCATCTGCACGGCATCAAACAGGTGGTTACAGGGATAAGACCTAGAAGACTAACTGTCCGCCTTTATGTTTGAGGGCTGCGGTTGGACTGGACGACACCCTAATGTCATCTGCACGGCATCAAACAGGTGGTTACAGGGATGAGACCTAGAAGACTAACTGTCCGCCTTTATGTTTGAGGGCTGCGGTTGGACTGGACGGCACCCTTATGCCATCTGCAGGGCATGAAGCAGGTGGTTACAGGGATGAGACCTAGAAGACTAACTGTCCGCCTTTATGTTTGAGGGCTGCGGTTGGACTGGACGGCACCCTTATGCCATCTGCAGGGCATGAAGCAGGTGGTTACAGGGATGAGACCTAGAAGACTAACTGTCCGCCTTTATGTTTGAGGGCTGCGGTTGGACTGGACGGCACCCTTATGCCATCTGCAGGGCATGAAGCAGGTGGTTACAGGGATGAGACCTAGAAGACTAACTGTCCGCCTTTATGTTTGAGGGCTGCGGTTGGACTGGACGGCACCCTTATGCCATCTGCAGGGCATGAAGCAGGTGGTTACAGGGATGAGACCTAGAAGACTAACTGTCCGCCTTTATGTTTGAGGGCTGCGGTTGGACTGGACGGCACCCTTATGCCATCTGCAGGGCATGAAGTGGGTGTTTACAGGGATGAGACCTAGAAGGCTAACTGTCCGCCTTTATGTTTGAGGGCTGCGGTTGGACTGGACGGCACCCTTATGCCATCTGCAGGGTATGAAGTGGGTGTTTACAGGGATGAGACCTAGAAGGCTAACTGTCCGCCTTTATGTTTGAGGGCTGCGGTTGGACTGGACGGCACCCTTATGCCATCTGCACGGCATGAAGCAGGTGTTTACAGGCATGAGACCTAGAAGACTATCTGTCCATCACATATCGTTCTAAGAGTTATCCACCAACAGATCCGTCGCGATATGAACAATGAGTTAAACCGACGTAAAATAAAATAGAGTAAAAAGAATTCTTTCAAATAATTTGTGTGCTTTAAAGAGATCCACATCTTTGTATAGTAAGTTTTTATCTATCCCACACGGTTTGCCAGTTATACCATACTCTCTCAGAATGAAGAGGACTTCACAGGCTATTCCCAGAAAATTCAAGATATATATTTTATGTCATGCAAATATTTTAATATATGGCATTTTATTCCAAATCGTTTCAGCCATTCTTTACAAAATAAGAAATTTCGAAAAAAGTCACATGTAAAGGGTAGTTGGGGTAAAGAAATTCTCTTGAAAATCTCCGTGTCGCATCTTTGAAAGCCACTTACTGGTCCTAAATATCAAGTTTGTTATTTATCCGAATTTTCGTTTTTGAATTATTGCTGCTAACGCATTACATACGTGGATCTTTTTTGGTATCAATGCACCTCAAAACATGTATTTCCGTTGAAATCTCAGTATCGAATTTATGGGATACGACGCAATACCTTCTTTGCATACTACGTACAGTAAGTAGGGGAAATATTGCATTCCAGCCAAGGATTCGATAAGGAGAATTCGCCTGAAATACACGTTTTGAGGCGCCCTGAGTCCAAATAAAACATTTTAGGAAACATTTGTGTGTGACTGTAAACAGCATAAGTCGGATAAATACCAAACTTGGTATTTAGGTTCAGTACCTTCCAAAAATGCCACACAGACTACCCTTTACATGAAAGATTTTTTTCGAAAAT
Source organism: Deroplatys truncata (assembly GCA_030765065.1). Classification (NCBI taxonomy): domain Eukaryota; kingdom Metazoa; phylum Arthropoda; class Insecta; order Mantodea; family Mantidae; genus Deroplatys; species Deroplatys truncata. The sequence goes on along the minus strand of CM060987.1, from coordinate 9,170,323 downwards.
TTTGAGTTTCTAAAAAATGCTTCTAAAGATTTTGTTAAAGTAGCACATATTAAAGATATTTACATTATAAATAAAATATATAGAATGGGCCATTTAAGTTGAGACTGTACAATATCTCCAAAACTTAAGTATGGGAGACAGTAGTCGTGTTTTATTTGGTGGAGATTATGATGATTTTAGGGTGAATTTAATTTTTTTTAAATGGGAACCTACCTTTTTATATTGTTATCTCATAAAAACTAAACATTTGTATAAAGCACTTTGCAGTTGTTCTTACAGCAACTTAATAACAACTAAAATTCTGAATGGATGGCCATTTGAGTTTCAGGTTACGTTTCGTAATTGGAAACCAACATTTTTTTATTTTGCTTCCTTATTCATCACAAAAATAAAGAGACTTTTATATACAATTTTGTAATGAGAAAACAACATAAAAGAAAGTAGGTTTCCATTTTAAAAATTCAATTGACCATCACAATTTTCTCCAAATAAAACACGAATAATGGCATTTACTTCCCCCCTAATATCAAGCAACTTTTATCAAAGACATTTCTTTCTACAACACTTAGTTTTGGAGATATTGAACAGTCTCAACTTAAGTGGTCCACCCTGTATGTCTTGAAATTTCTGGGAATATCCATGTAGTCCTCTTCATTCGAAAGGAATTTTGAATATAATTTTTTTTGTAAGATGAGCCATTTAGGTTACTAATGGTTCGAATTGGTTATTCCATGTTCATTCTCTTAAAGTACTGTCAACATTCAGTTGTTTCTCGTGATGTCATGGAAACAGTATGGAATTTTAAGGCCAGCACATAGCGTCTAGTTGTTAAACATTTGACTATCGCTGTTCTCTTTGTATTTACAGAGTGAGCCAAGAGACTCCGAACCCCTGCGCGGTGTTTTTCCTGTCCACGTCCTCGGCGCTCGTTGCCGTTTGCCACTATCAGAAAGGCGCGGATGAAACCATACAACGTTTTAAAAACTACTTTTAAAGGCTTTACTTACCAACTTTACGAAACGAGATGCTGAAACTGACCACCGTCGTTGTCCATACATTTTTGGCACCTTTTTAGGAAACTATCCATCATGGAATTTTGGGGGGGAATTTTCCAAACGATGACCGATGTTGTCTAATGTTACTTCGGTAAGAACTCAACGCCGTCTTTTAGATTTCTTAGCCTGAACACTGATATTTACTGTAAAGTTCATGGATTGTTGTACGGCTTGGAACTTTTACACCTAGAAATCTTTTTGCAAATCGTACTTTCACTTGGCGAGCTGGCAGAGTTAACACATACAAATCATAAATAAATACACGCTGTGCAGTAGAAAACATATACTGAGCCATATATACTTTAAGACTAAGTAATAAATAACTAAACTACATCACATCACCGCCAACTCAAAACTGCACTTCACACTGCACAGCAAAACCACAATAGCGTGACTTTGTTTATAGCAGCAGTGCGTTATCATGTTTCCACACGCCCAGTGGAAAAACACGCGCAGCCGGTAATATTGTTCATAAAATACCTCTCCGGGGTAACTTAAAACATAAAGTGTATAAGACAAACCCACACACTCTGGAAGAATTAAAACAAAATATCCACCAGGAAATTTCTCAACGTGAACTACGGCGAGTGATGGATAGTTTCCTAAAGAGGTGCCAAAAATGTATGGACAACGACGGTGACCAGTTTGAGCATCTCCTTTCATAAAGTTGGTAAGTAAAGCCTTTAAAAGTAGTTTTAAAAATGTTGTATGGTTTCATCCGCGCTTTTCTATCATAGCGGCAGACGGCAACGAGCGCCGAGGACGCGGACAGGAAAAACGCCGCTCAGGCGGTTCAGAGTCTTTTGGCTCACTCTGTATAACGTTGTGTAATGTAGCTATTTGTGCAACATTTTATGTAAATTAAAATGTAGTAGATAGAAAGATAGAGACAGATGGTAGAGAAACTCATGTGAATGTATCACATCAGATATTTTTAATAATAAACCCAAATTTTCGTCGAAAAATGATTACTTTTTGTAGGATATTGTCATGTATTAATGTATTTCGAGAGCTAGTACAAACATTTTGAAATAAATGAGTAAAAGTAAAAAATTGCATGACGTTTAGCATTTTGAGTATGAACAAATGCTGAAGAAATCTGCTGTTTTACACTCAAATGACTTTCTCTACTCTTGTACAAACTATTTTATAAACGCTTATTCTCCATATGCTTCATGTTAATCGAGATGTTAATCTTATTGCTAATTTTCTTGTAGATGCAAGGGGAATTGGTAGGCTTTAAGCGATAGTCAAATGTTTTAAGAGCTGGTTGCTATGTGGAGTATTTTATTCTCTTTGTGTGTCCAGGACAAAATAAAAATGAATAACGAATTCCCATTTGAGAAAAAGTACTGGAAAATTTAAGAGAATAACAAGCAATATCTCGGGAATGGTTCACTCAACAACAAAAAATGTATATGACATAAATTGTGTATTTTAACGGGATCTACATTTTTTGTGTAGTAAAATTTTGTCTATCTCTTATGGTTTACCAGTTACGCAAAAGTCGTTCACAATGAAGAATACTTTTGGAGACATTCCCAGAAAATTCGAGATATACATTACATTTGTCATGAAAATATCTTAAACATATGATATTTTAATCAAAATCGTTAGTCATTTTTGAGAAAATTAAAATTTTCGAAAAATGTTCCATGTAAAGGGTAATCTGTGGTGGGGGGATTTTCTTGAAAACCTTCGTGTCGCATCTCTGGAAGATACTGAACCTAAATACCAAGTTTGGTGTTTATCCGACAGTTCGTTTCTGAGTTATGCTGTTCACAGACACACACACACGGACATGTTTCCAAAAATGTTTTTTTTTTTTTTGGATTCAGGGGGCCTGAAAACGTATATTTCCAGTGAAATCTCGGTATCGAATTTTTGGGTGGAATGCAATACTTCCCTTACTTACTATACGTAGTAGAGAAAGTAAAAAGTTTGCGAGAAAATTTGTACGTGTCTGTTAATAACCACGTGTCTATCCTTAATAACTTCAGCTAATTGGTAGTTTAAATGTGCCAGGTGGAAAAAATTTTTTTTTAATTTTTCCCAATTTTTTTGGCATATTTCAGAGATTAATTAAAGGATAGGACAATTGGTGATTGAAATAAGTTTGGACGGTCTATGATGAAAATAATAGTAATGGAATCTGAAGAGCGCTATTGGCCACCAGGTACCTAATCTGTAATTCAAATGAATGCTTAGTTTGGATTCGTTGTGTTATTGTGGGACGTTGAGAAAGCGAGCGAGGGGAGGGGACACAAGTGAATGAGAGATTGTGAAACTATTGGCTCTGCTGTAGTATGTCCTTACTTACCTTCTTACTTCGGTACGCGTGAACCGACTTACTGAATGTAAATTCAATATGCCTGGGTGTGGCAGTCGCATTCCAAATCGGTTCCTTCCTACCAATCGATATATATCTCCCGACAACTCTTGTTTCGGATGTATTCCATTCATATGGCTTTCTCTACTGACTCTTCTACAAACTATTCTTATAAAATCCTATTCCACCAATTTATGAACTATTACCTCAAACCATTTAAGATGTTAGACACGTTGTAGATGAATGCCTTCCGAGTTCACTGATCTAATTTTATACAAAAATTCATTACCAAGATTTCAATAGAAATGCGGGTTTTGAGCATATTTACAAAAAGGTGTGTGAACACACAATTTGATATTTAAGTTCAGCATATTTCAAAGATGCGACAGACACACACACACACACACACACACACACTAACTTGTCTAAAAATTATATTTTTTTTATTCAAGGGGGCTCAAAGTATGCATTTCTGGGATAATCTCGGTATTGAATTTTTGGGTGGAATGCAATACCTTTTCTATCTACTATTTACCTGGTAGGGAAAGTAAAAAGCATAAAGTATTTGAAATCTCAAAGCAATAACAAAGAATATTTCGGATATGGTTAAGACTACAAAAACAATTATTCGTCATAAATTGTGTGTTCTAACGAGATCTACATTTTTTGTGTAGTAAGATTTTGTATCTCTCTTACGGTTTGCCAGTTACACAAAAGTCATTCAGAATGAAGAGGAAAATTCAACATATACATTTTACTTCTAATTCAAATACCTTAAGGGGCACTGGGACCGACTTTTTAGGTGAAAATGACAATATGTTCGACTCTTGAGCCATATCATAATATTCTACAGATGCCTGTGAATCACTTCGGTCAAACATTCTTGAGGATCTGGCATTTTTAAAAGCCCAGCGACATGTTTAAATCACCCGTGAGCTCCCTTAAAACTCCACTGGACCCTTTCCTTTATCAGTTTTACATTTTTGCGCATGAGATGTATTCCTTACATTTCAGTTTTGCTGTGATTTGCATACATAATCTCAGATGTGTCATCTGAAGATTCAAGCATGGATTTTATGATTAGTTTATTCATTGGCTCACAAAACATTAATTTATATTGAAAAACGCAAGGACCTGTTAACACCAATAACTTCGTAAAAACAAACATTTATTTCTGTACAACTAGTAAGAACCACTTCTTGTCTTATACGATACAGGTCTCCGTCATTGCCCGGATGCAGTTCATCCTTGGGCCTATTCTGCTACCTGTGTCAGCCAATTCATTATGCCTGCACCCTTTACCAAGGAATACAGTCTCATAACAGATATGGTTTCAAATTCCTCTGGTTCTAAGACATTTCCCCAAAAGCAATATATCTGCTGTAAGCCAAGGCCTCACAATGTGCTGGCTGTTTCACTTTCTTTCTGCACAATCTAAGTTACCCTGAAACACTAGCATCGTGTTAACGTGCTTTATCACAAGAGCATGTCCTGTGAGAAATGTAGTAATTGCTCTCAGCTGAAGTCTGTTACATTTAACTAAGCTTTCAGCTTTTTTCTTACATGGTTTTCTAATAAATAGTTTAACATATTTGTTTCCTAGCCAGGTTTTACGATGTTCTGCATAGGACCAGTTCTTAATAGCGTCTCTTACTAAACCTCGAGATGTTCCTAGAGTCAGCTCTGCCCCCCAATAAATGGAGAAGTTGCTGCTTGTCTTGCAAGTTCATCATTTCCCTCTACACCAGTATGACCCGGCACCCAAATGAGTTGAACTTCATTCTGTTCTGCCCAGCTTGTGAGCATGTTTAGGCAGTTTAAAACCAACCCTAACGTTACCTTATGACTACTTAGAGCCTTAAGTGCAGCCTGGCTATCTGTCTACCAGTGTAAGCTCCCCTTATGTTTTCATGTAGGCACTGAATAATAACATAAAACACTAGCATGTTCACCCAAGGGAAAAAGCTGGGTCTTACGCCATATACACCAAATTCTGTTTCTAGGAATCCTTTGATCCGCTCGTAAACCACATCAAGGTTTTCTTAGGAGTTTCCAGGGTTTTAACATCAACATCAATCAGATCTTTACAATTGTTTACACTGTACTGAAGTACCAGAAAAGGTCGCTATCGTGCTTCTCTGACAAATGGAATGCGCAAGGCAGTTTTAGAAAGCTTGAATTTTTTCGCTAATTAAAATATTGTTATATACCGGGGTGAGGCCAAGACGTGTGCCTCAGCATATATATTAGGAGGCATAGCTGCAGAGGTAGAAAGAGGACCAGAATCTTAAACTACGCATTCCAGAGTAGGCGTGGGATAGTTATAACAAAATACACAGAATTTCACAGTAATCACATTACCTATGGTTTATTCAGTATAAACACGGTGCCCCTACATCACACACAAGAAAGGAAGAAATTGAAGGGAGATGCTACACACACGAGGCTACATTCACACAATTCACATACGACCTTCCACCTAAAAGTGACGCACACTTCCCCCTCTCCCCAACGCTAGCTAGGATCACCAGCTAGAAGGTGGCGAGTCGCCACGCCAGACGAAACTTCGAAACCCCAGCCGAAAGAATTACCCCAGCAATGCTGTCGCCAAAGATGCAATAATGTGTCTGGCGTGACAATACAAACACATACACGCCACAGTATTTAATCGTATTTTATGAGTAACTGTTTAAGCTTAGACACAGTAATTTTTTATTTACTCATTTTAAGTGTGCTAATTTTCAATAGAATAGCTTTGAAATTAAAAGAGAAAATGTAGCTCCAGTGTCTCTTAAGACATATGGTATGTTAATCAAAATATTGTATCATTTTCGAGAAGAGAAAAAACAACGAAACATGTTACATGTAAAGGTTAGTTTGGGGTGGGGTTTTCTTGAAAATCTTTGCGTCGCATCCTTGGAAATGACTTCTCATTTTTTAGTTATTTGTTCACATAAACCCTTTTCAAAAAATTCTTTGGGTGCAATGCAATACTTCCTTACTATACGTAAGTATTAGAAAAGGTAAAAACGCTTTAATGTGAAGCCCAAAGGCAAATATTGGCAAGACTGTTGAACATAACGCTGGTAGTGAAACAATACAAAGCTGTCATTGTCTGGTGCAACGAAATGGCATTCCTGGAAGACAGGCTCCAAAGTTTTAATGGCTATTTTACCAAGGCCGGTAATTTTCATCCTTGCTGGGATTAAGGCTCGCATTTCATGGGAAGCATCCGAACAATTGCATTACGTAGCAAATTTATTTGAGACCACGTCATGAGCAATTGCAAATATGACTGGAATCCATCTCAGATGTTTTTATACAGCACAGGATCACATAGCAACCCTAAGGAACTTTACTTTGTCCACCACGTAATCTAGAAGGTAGAGGATGTCTGGCATTCCGTCTAAATAATTCTACATTGGAATTTCATTGGAATACTGTTTTGAAGCTCCTAGAACCCTATAAAACATTTTTACTTTCTCTACCACGTACATTCCACCCAAAAATTTGATACTGAGATTTTACTGGAAATATATGTTTTGAGGCCCTGAGTAAAAACATTTAGAAAAAGTTCCGAGAAAGAGAGAGAGAGAGTCGGACAAATATCAAACTTGGCATTTAGTTTCAATATATTCCAAGGATGCGACAGGAAGATTTTCAAGAAAATCACCTCACCCCAGACTACCCTTTACGTGGAAAACTTTTCGAAAATGTTGGTTTTCTCAAAAATGGCTTTAACGATTTGGATTTAAATACCATATATTAAAGATATTTACATGAACAATAACATTTTTACAGTAGAGCCCGCCTAACTGAACTTACAAGAAGAAAATAATTGTAATCCAAATGCATGTAACCATGTTTAAATGCCTCCGTGGTCGGGTGCTCATCGAGCTGACTTTTCACCCAGAGGTCCCGGGTTCGATTCCCGGCCGGGATTTCGAATGTTGCTTTAATAAGGATCACTCCCTACCCGAGCGTGTGTAATTAAGTTAAAAACGACGAAAACCTACAGTAACTAAAAGTTCAAAGAGTAAACATACCACGAAATGTTTCAGTGAGAACCACTGATATGACCATAGAAGTTAAGTAGGGCTATAGAAATACCCCCCACCAAAAAAAACCATATCTATTGGTGTTGATTCGCTGCTTTGTTCCAAGGCAACGTGTATTACTGATAGTGACGTAACTCCCCGTTAACATTTGAATACGTCTTTTTTACTTCTTAATGCTTTCAATGCCTCGGCTTCTTCGAGTTTCTGTTCAATGCTTGTTACATCACGCTTTCTTTTCGCTGACATCAAGAAACCACGCTAACCAACACCAACAGTAAAGTACAAGCAGTACGCTTGTTACAACGATACAATATTTCTTGGAATGTGGGATAGGGGTGAGGATTAATTGCATGCAATACCAAGTACCTCTATTGAATTTAGGGTTGGAGGAAAAGAACATTGCCAATTGTCGCAGCAAATTTGAACATCTCGTATTTTTTTCGTTCCTTCTTTATTTCCCTCCTCCGCCGTTTTAGTTAAGCGCAGTCTGGCAACTTGAATTTTCTGGGAATAACCGTGAAGTCTATTGGAGGATGAATGGGGAGTGTACACCATTTACGAGATACTCTTTGCTTTTGGTTTGAATGTTCAAATGGTTTTTAAGTGGTAAAGTCGCTATTCGACTTTTCTCTTGATCATACAAAGAGCACAGAATTTGAAAGCTATCACATAGCGACACGGTTATTAAAAATGTGACTATCGTTTTAGCCTATTGTATTCTTATACCTGCAACGAAAGGTGTAATGAAAAATTATCTCTATTATAACTAGTACACTCATGATGTGTGTGTGTGTGTATATATATATATATATATATACACACACACACACACACACACACACACCTTCAAAACATTCTAGTAGCCAAATTAATGGAGAGAAAATTCTAAGTTTGTTTTGAATAAACTTCAAATGGTAATACAGTTTACGTGTTTTGGAGATTTTCCAAATGGTTCATTTTATCTGTTTATAAATTTTTGATAAATATACCAAAATTGCAACTTTTTTGTACGCGATCTTTAGAAAATTATTTTTTATGTATTAAAAAGAGCATTCTTTTGTATATACATCCACACACTTTCATCGATGTGACTTAAAATGGTGGATAAATAAATTCCTGAAGTTGTAAAATGTGAGCAGAAAAGGAGGAATTAAGGAAAAAACGTAAAAAGTTTCCATCTTTGACATTTTATTACTCCGTGAAACAAAAACTTATTTTCACCACAAAATCAGGTATTACACAAAAAAAAATTTGTCCTAATTAACGTATGAAAGATAATTTTGTAAAAACCAATACAAAAAAGTTGCAATTTTGGCATATTGTTCAAAAATTTATAAAACTGATAAAATGAACGATTTGGAAAATCTCCAAAACACGTAAACTCTGTTACTATTTGAACTTTCTGTCAAAAAAGAGTTCCATTTTCTCTCCATTAATTTGAGTGCTAGAATTTTTTGAAGGGGTATGTGAACACTTATGATCAGGAGTGTAGATAAAAGAATAAACTTTTGTAAGAATAGTTGGTAGAAGAAGGAGTAGAGAAGCTCTTGTGTATGCAACACATTAGATTTTTCATTTATTTGACCATTACCTCGCTTTACTAAACGCCACATATTTACATGTGATATATCTGTATTAATAAAGAGAGTAAATCTGTGTGTGTGTGTGTGTGTGTGTGTGTGTGTGTGTGTGTGTGTGTGTGTTGGGTAATCTTAAAAAGTATAAGTGATAATTCTTTCATCATTGTAAAGCCAAGCTTTTCTCAGTGATATGGTGGTGGTATAAAACACCTAATTTCACTTAATAAATTACTAGTTCCTTAGCATGGCTTCCTTTGGAAGGGAAGTAAAGCCGGTGGTCCCCTATCGTAGATTTACGGCGCGTAAAAGAACCTCAAGCCGATAAAGAGGCCTCTGAGCAAAATTACCAGTCTTTCACACCCAATATAGAATGGGACGCTGAGAACCATAGTAGTTAAAGAGCGTCCATAAATAAAACTCAATTTAGTGTTTAATTTATCGTTAGCAGGGCATACTAAATAATTCCATAAAGAGAGAAAATTGCTAACTAACAGCGGGTTGTAGACCATGTGTGTTTTCCGAAAGGTTAACTTGGTGGCCTGGGAGTGCGGAATCTCCATATTCACCAGCTTCACTTCTATTTGGTTGTACATGTTAAGGGTTTCTGTATTATGTGAAAACTATGATGTTATGAAATAACTACGGGACCAACGAGAAGATACAAAGGTTTAAAATTTCACCTGCTGTAACTATTTAAAGAATTACTGGACCATTTCGACCGATGATTGTTCCACCACCAGAGGGTACTTATAGTCTATGCAGCATTTTCAGAACTTGGAAGACTGTTGGGGGGGGGAGGTTAAGGAAGTCAGACGTTCCGTTTCACATCCTTTTGTGTAAATATCAGGAGATTATATATAATATAATTGTGGTTTACCAGGAAAAATGCGAGTGGGAGTTTAATGTCGTACCAGTCTGTTGTCATGGTAGCTCAGTTCGTTAGAGAAACCGGAAGGTCCGTGCTTCAAATCCCGGCTATGGCATTGTATTTTTCAGTGTGATTGTTGTCGTTGGAGCTGTCGTGAGGGAGGGCAGCGATCTGGATATTGACCGTACGTGACTACGTGAGCCCTCTCTTCTACCGTGTCCAAAGAGGATACGTGAAGATATGTGAAGAAACAAGAGTACTGTTGTGGACAGCACTGTAGTTTTCCATAGGATGCCTCCCCTCCTCCTACTTCTTCTTTCTCTCTGTAGCGGAGTGCTCTTTTCATAATGACGGTTGCTTGTTTTTACTTGCTCTACCATGCAGCTATTAAGTATGGCATATATTGCAATTCCGCCCAAAAATTTCAAATCGAGATGATTTGAAATACATGTTTTGAGGCCCCATGAACCCATAAAAAGTATTTTTACAAAACGGCCCGTATGTGTATGGTGTGTGTATGTAAGTATGAACAGCATAACTCCAAAACGAAAACTCGGATAAATACCAAACTTGGTATTTAGGTTCAATACTTTCTAAGGCTGCGGCACGAAGATTTTTCAAACTACTCTTTACATGGAGCACTTTTCGAAATTATTTTTGGTTTCTAAAAACTGTTCAAACGATTTTGATTAAAATACCACATATTAAAGATATTTACATGACAAATAAAGTGTATATCTCGAATTTTCTGGGAATAGTCTATAAAGTTCTCTTCATTCGGAAGGAATTTTGTATAATCTTGTACAACTGGTAAACGTTAAGTGATAGAAGAAACCGTACTATACAAACAAAGTAGTTCTCTTTAAAACACACAATTTATTTCAAGTAACTTTCCTTGTGGCATAAGCCATTTTTTAAATATCAATGGTTCGAATTGTTCAATACTTATCCTTTTAAAGTCCTGTCAACATTCAGTTGTTTCTCGTGATGTCATGGAAACAGTATGGAATTTTAAGACCAGCATATAGCGTTCAGTTGTTAAACATTTGACTATCGCTGTTCTCTATAACGAAATGTGTAATGTAGCTGTTTCTGTAAAGGTTTATTTGGATTAAAATGAAGTAGATAGGAAAATGAACTTTCGTAAGAATAATTTGTATACCCACGAATAAGCAATAGAGGGTAGGGAAAGTCATGTGAATGTAACACACAAGAGTTTCTTATTTTCTCTACTCCTTACCTATAGTAAGTATAGTGTTCGAAAAATTCGATATCCAGATTTCGCTGCAAATACATGTTTTGAGAGTGCGTGTGTGTGTGTGCCTACTGTGAACAGCACAATTAAAAAAGAAAAACTCGGTGAAATACCAAAATTTCAATTGAGGCAAATTCAGCATCTTCCAGGGATGCGACATGAAGATTTCTGAAATAATTCACTCATCCCAAACTGCCCTTTACATGAAAACGTCATTTTTTTATTTTCTCAAAAAACGGATCTTAACGATATAAAATATATTTTGATAACAAAAATTGGAGCGAGATGGCGCCGCGGAACATGTGCGACTCGCATTCAACCCCCCGCGAACGACTATACTGACCCAAGGTTTTTTTTCGCGGTTTTCCTCGGTCGGTAGGCGAATTCCTGGGTTGGATAATTTGATCCCTTTCATCACTACATTTGTTGTTCTTCAGCGCCATACCAGACATGGGGCTGATCACACATCCTGGATATGCTATGGTCCAGAGTTTGCTTGCTCCTTGACAGGCATTGGCTTGTAAGTCCATTCGGGAGGCCCGGGTTCGATCCCCGGCGACCGCCCTCTGACCCACGAGTTTTTTCGGGGTCGCCAGGCGGTAGCTAGTGTGGTTTCTTTCAGCCCCCGAATTTCCTCTCCCTCCACTTCGTTCCATTCATCCTTCATACAGTTGGGCTTTCAGGGATGGAAGTGGCAATGGTGTTTCGGTGCAGCGTAGCATCGGAAAAGGATGCTCTCTGCAGCTTTCGGCTGACTACCGGGGTATCCGGACCCCCTCTGTGTCCGGTGGGGTCCCAGGTCTGCCGGGGTGTCTACTTCTGCAAAGTTGGGGACCCTGTCATTGCTATACCGTCGCTCCTGGTTCCGGCTGCCCGGTGTATCCTCTTTCCTTCCTCGTGGGGCTAGGTACAAGATCCCCTCTGGATCGGAGTCGAGTTCCCTCCATTCAGGAAGATACGTCATACCAAGAGGAGGGTAATCCGTTAAAACATCTGATGTATTGTACTCACATGACTTTCTCTACTCTTGTACAATTCTCTACCTACTTCATGTTAATCGAGATAAACATTTGCAGACTTTAAGCGATAGTCAAATGTTTCAAGAGCTGGTTGCTATGTAGAGCATTCCATTCTCTGTGTATGTCCAGGACATAAAAAAATGAATATCGAATTCCCATTTGAGAGTATGTAAATATGTATGACATAAATTGTGTATTTTAATGCGATCTACATGTTTTGTGTAGTAAAATTTTGTCTATCTCTTATGGTTTATCAGTTATGCAAAAGTGGTTCACAATGAAGAATACTTTTGGAGACATTCCCAGAAAATTCGAGATATACATTTCATTTGCCATAAAAGTATCTTAAACATATGGTATTTTAATCAAAATCGTTAGTGGCATTTTTGAGAAAATACAAATTTTCAAAAAATGTTCCATGTAAAGGGTAGTCCGTGATGGTGGGATTTTCTTGATAATCTTCGTGTCGCAACCTTGGAAGATACTAAACTGAAATACCAAGTTTGGTATTTATACGACTTTTCGTTTTAGAGTTATGCTGTTCACAGACAACACACACACACACGGACATGTTCCTAAAAGAGCTTTATTTGGATTCAGGGCACCTCAAAACATGTATTTCCGGTGAAATCTCTATCGATTTTTTTTTTTTTTTTTTTTGATAGAATGCAATACTTGCCCTGGTTTTCAGCTGTGAAATACTGTATATTCTATATTGGTAAACCGTAACAGTTAGGTATCAAATATACAAAATCGAATTTGTCAAATAAAATTTTCTATGGAGTTAACCACTTTTCCGATTGGGTTGAATTTTAAAATGTGAATTTTCTCCATAATCTTTTTCCCCCCTTTCCGTTTCCTCTTTTAGTCTGCAAAGAGAACGGAATTTCACAGCCATCACATAGCCATCCGTACTTAAAGGAGTTGTTAACGTTTAAGCCTACTGTGGCCCCCATGTACCTATACAGGGGCCTGCAATAAAACCATTTCTGCAGAGGTTTTGGTCATGAAATGAATAGAGAATAAGAGTGGGTAGAGAAAGCCATGTGAACGTAGGTAGAATGTAAGCAAATCCCATTTGCACAAACTCGCCACAGCTTGTGTTGCTGCACGTAGATGTAAGGACCTTTGCTATTGCTGGGGGTCCCCGCAGGGCGCAGATGTTTGCAGCACAGATAGTAGAAAGGTTGCATGGCCATGCGTAATACCAGGAGGCAACAGGTAGAGAAAAAAATGAAATAAAAAGAAAAGAAGGTTGTGTTCCGTTTCTCTACGTGCCTCACCTTCAGGGACAATGATTCGACTCGGGTTCGAGTGGAGTCTTTTTTTCTTTTTTTGTTCCTTTTTAGTTTGCTAACAAATTTTCTATAGGTCTTCCAGCATCAACAGCGCTCCTGCTCTTGAGGCTAGATGCGTATTTGTTTTCTCATCTCCCGCTGTTTTTGAGACATAATGTCCTGGAGATAGACAACACCAGTACCTCTAAGCGGGAAATGGGTGCAAATTACAAAGTTCTTTTAAAAATTAACTTTTTTCGGTTGTTTATTATAGAAGTCTATCAACCCTATTTTACCTATTCCTGGCGTTTCAAGTCCCTAAGGTACTGTGAACCTTAAGAAATGACGTCATTTTAAACAGATGTCCCATTCTAATTAACCGTAGTGGATGCTTTAAATTATGTTTTCCACAGTTCTATTTTTGAAGCAAATTGCATACAATGAACTTCTAATTTTCATTGGGTGTTCCACAAACGGTGATTACTAAAGTAAGTGTCGAATTTTTGATATCTTGTTTTAATCTTAAAATAAAAAGTAAAATATCCCAAACAGTGCTCATAAAGTTCAAAATTTAAATGTCTGCTGCATTCATTACGTACTTTTTACTTTCTCTACTACGTATAGTAAGTAGGGGAAATATTGTATTCCACCCAAAAATTCGATAACGAGATTTCACCGCAAATACATGTTTTGAGGTGCACTGAATGCATATAAAGCATTTTTGCAAACGTGTCCGTGTGTGTCTGTGAACAGCATAACTCAGAAACGAACACTCGGATAAACACCAAACTTGGTATTTAGGTTCAGTATCTTCCAGAGATGCGACACGAAGGTTTTGAAGAAAATCCCCCCACCCCAGATTATCCTTTATATGGTACATTTTTCGAAAATTTTAATTTTCTCAAAAATGGTTCTAACGATTTTGATTAAATTATCATATGTTTCAGATACTATCATGACAAATAAAATGTATATCTTGAATTTTCTGGGAATGTCTCCAAAAGCATTCTTCATTGTGAACGACTTCCGCATAACTGGTAAACCATAAGAGATAGACAAAATTTTACTACACAACAAATGTAGATCGCGTTAAAATACAGAATTTATGTCATATACATTTTTTTTTTGAGTGAACGATTTTCGAGATATTGCTTGTTATTCCCTTAAATTTTCCAATACTTGTACTTTTTCTCATATGGGAATTCGTTATTCATTTTTTATGTCCTGCAAAGAGAATGGAATACTCCACATAGTAACCACCTCTTAAAACATTTGACTATCGCTTAAAGCCTACCAATTCCCCTTGCATCTACAAGAAAATTAGCAATAAGATTAACATCTCGATTAACATGAAGCATATGGAGAATAAGCGTTTGTAAAAATAGTTTGTACAACAGTAGGGAAAGTCATGTGAGTGTAACACATCAGATTTTTAAAAACATTTTGGTGAAAATGTATTGCGACAGATAGATTTTGAAAGGCGTGTATTATTTTCTCTGCCACGCACACAATAGGCACAGAAGGTATTGTATTCCATCCAGAAAATCTATACCGAACTTTCACTGGAAATACATGTTTTGAGGCCCTCGAATCCAATAAAATGTTTTTTAGAAAATCGTCCTTGTGTGTGTTTCTAGCATAACTCTAAAACGAAAGTTCGGATAAATACTAAACATGATATTTGAGTTCAGTAACTTCCAAGGATGTGACACAAACATTTCCAGAAAATCCCTGCATCTCCAAACTACTCTTTACGTGGAACATTTTTCGAAAAGTTTGATTTTCCCAAAAAGGCTCTTTAATGACTTTGATTAAAATACTAGATATCAAAGATACTTACTGACAGATGAAATAGAATATGGCATTTTCTGGGAACAGCTTGTGAAATCCTCTTCAATTCGGAAGGAATATCTTTAAAACACACATTATTTCAAATAACCTTTTTTGTTTGTTTGTGGTATCAACCATTTCCGAGTTCGATAGTTCAATACCTTGGTCATTCGCTTAAAGTCGTATCAACATTCAGTTGTTTCTCGCGATGTCATGGAAACAGTATGGAATTTTAAGGCAGCATATAGCGTCCAGTTGTTAAACATTTGACTGTCGTTTGTATAGAGGGAGAGGAAGTAATGTGGATGTAACACACAGGACATTTTTGTGGTGTATAACTATTTCCAAGATATTCGTTGTGATGCAGTAATTTGTTTCACAAATTAATTAAATGTAAATAATGATTGTAATATGAATATGCATTTTTATGTGACATTGATTTGAGATATTTGTTTATTGTAATTATTGTTGAGAAGTAAGTTTTTAATGCCTTACTGAAACTGTCAATAATAGCGTGCAATAATGCAGCGAGGGGGTGAGCTGTTTATCATTATTGGAAACGAGGAAGTTGCGTAATGTTGGCGCGTTTTTTCCGTTTAGAACCTTCTGGAAAATTTCCCTAGAGCATATGTATTCATAATTTTCATTGGATATTAAAATAGACGCTAATGTTGACGCGTTTTATTAGCCAATTGCAGTTCAGTTATAATCTTTAGGCATATCGGTATGTATGGGTATAAAAGCAGTAGGTTAGAGGTAAAGTCGTTCAGTTCATCAAAAATCTGTGTACACTACACGTCGTCTTCAGTCAGTCAGTTCGTCGAAAGTATTTGTACGGCAAACATCGGATATAGATTCACAAGTTACGCGTAGCAGAATTCTGAAAAATCTAAAGTATGGTAAAGTTAATTATACAAAAGATTGAAGTACGTGGATTAAAAGAATTATCAGTAAGAAGTTGTTATAACAGTTTCAGTTTGGCGAGTGTCAAGATCAATATGTAAATGTGATAGTTAACGTGTTCGACAATAAATGTGTAAAACAAATTTCTTCATCAGTGTTATATTTGGATAAAAGATTCCTTTCCGTTTACACACCCTGATCAAGAAACATGTTCGACCGAGAAATAATAGCTAGCCGGATGACAGTGAAACAGAATTAAATAAAAAAAAATAAAATTAAAATTCTTTCAAACAAAAACTAACACTGCTGCAAATTGCTAACACCAGATGGAACTACAAACCGAACAAATGAATGACGTCACAAGATGGCTTCACATGAAGTAAACAAACATTTGTAAGTAATACCGTTACAGTTGTTATTGCTTTGCATTTTCAAATGCTTATACTTTCTTCAAGTGGTAAGACGCTATTCTTTTTTTCTCGTTGCCATGCAAAGAGCATAGAATTTTAAAGGCATTATATACACTATGTGATCAAAAGTATCCGGACACACCCACAAACATACGTTTTTCATCTTAGGTGCGTTGTGCTGCCACCTACTGCCTGGTACTCATCCGCGACCTCAGTAGTCATTAGACATCCTGAAACAGCAGAATGGGACGCTCCGTAGAACTCACGGACTTCAATCGTGGTCAGGTGATTGGGTGTCACTTGTGTCAGAAGTCTGTACGCGAGATTTCCACACTCCTTAACATCCCTAGGTCAACTGTTTCTGATGTGATAGTGAAGTGGAAACGTGAAGGAACATGTACAGCACAAAAGCGTACAGGCCGACCTGTCTGTTGACTGACAGAGAGCGCCGACATTTGAAGAGGGTCGTAAAGAGTAATAGGTAGACATCTATCCAGACCATCACACAGGAATTCCAAACTGCACCAGGATTCATTCCAAGTACTATGACAGGCATGAGGTGGTGAGAAACGTTGGATTTCATGGTCGAGCGGCTGCCCATAAGCCGCACATCACGCAGGAGAATGCCAAACGACGCCTCGCTTGGTGTAAGGAGCGTCAACATTACACGATTGAACAGTGGCAAAACGTTGTGTGGAGTGACGAATCGCGGTACACAATGGCAGGGTGTGGGTATGCCGAATGTGCGGTGAACGTCATCTGCCAGCGTGTGTAGTGCCAACAGTGAAATTCGGAGGTGGTGGTGTTACCGTGTGGTCGTGTTTTTCCTGGAGGGGGCTTGCACCCCTTGTTGTTTTGCGTGGCACGGTCACAGCGCAGACCTACATTGATATTTTAAGCACCTTCTTGCTTCCCACTGTTGAAGAGCAATTCGGGGATGGCGATTGCATCTTTCAACACGATCGAGCACCTGTTCATACTGCACGGGCTGTGGCGGAGTGGTTACACGACAATAACATCCCTGTAATGGACTGGCCTGCACAGAGTCCTGACTTGAATCCTATAGAACACCTTTGGGATGTTTTGGAATGCCGACTTCGTGCCAGGCCTCGCCGACCTACATCGATACCTCTCCTCAGTTCCGCACTCCGTGAAGAATGGGCTGCCATTCCCCAAGAAACCTTCCAGCACCTGATTGAAAGTATGCCTGCGAGAGTGAACGCTGTCATCAAGGCTAAGGGTGGGCCAACACCATATTGACTTCCAGCATTACCGATGGAGGGCGCCACGAACTTGTACGTCATTTTCAACCAGGTGTCCGGATACTTTTGATCACGTAGTGTAGATCCGATTTTTAAATGTCCGTCTATCGCTATAGTCTATTGTATTCTTCCTATACCTACAATGAAATGTTATCCGTATTACCAAGAAGTAGACAGAAGAATGAGCTTTTGTAAGAAAAGTGAGTAGGGAAAGCGATGTGAATGCAACGCATCAGATGGGCTATGTGATGTTGTAGAAGTTCTTATCTCTGCTACGCTTCATCAGAGCCGCCTTCGTTTTGCTGATGAACTAGGAACAAAAAGAAAGCTGTTATGGACCATGAAACTTTGACGATTGTTCATCCGTAACTTTAGGAAGACACGCTTAGATGACCCACACTTCCACGCAAACTGCGAGAAAAAGAAAGCTTTCCAGGACAGGTAGGTACATCTGAACATCTCAAGTTATGGTAATTCGACTTTTAGGTGCGCTGACGTATCCTCGGAGGAACGTCTGACTTCCTTAACCTCTCGCCGACAGTCTTACAAGTTCTGCAAATTTTGCATAGACTATAAATATCCTTTGGTGGTGGAACCATCATCGGTCGGAATTGTCGAGTAATTTTCACTTTCTCCACCATGTATAGGGTCTTTCAAAAAGAGTGTCCTATCTTTGAACTTAAATAAAACACGTTCTATAAATGATAGAGGTTTATTTCCCTTTTATTTTGGAACATAATTAATGCCATTACGTGTGGAAGAGAACTTCGTTGGGTTGCGCGTATACGGTTGACCCAATTTTCAATGACAGAGGAACGTAAATTAGGTCCAACTTCACGAATAACACGCGTGATGTTATTCATAACATCATTTACTGTTTCTGGCTTGTTGACATAAACTCGAGATTTAAATAACCCCACAAGAAGTAATCCAACGGTGCTAAATCACATGACCACGGGGGCCAGTTAACATCACCACCACGGGAAATGATGAAACCTCTGAACTTCCCCTTCAAAAGATCGATTGTTTTGACAGCAGTATGACATGTGCCACCATCTTGCTGGAACCAGATGTTTCTGAGATCCATACCATCCAATTGAGGCCAAAAATAGTCCCTTGTAAGAGCCCGGTATCTTTCTCCATTGCCAGTTAGAGCTTCTCCATCTTTATCTAGGAAAAAATATGGACCAATGATTCCACCATACCAAAATCCACACCACACAGTAACCTTTTGGGGATGAAGCGGTCGTTCTTGAATCTGCATTGGATTGTGATTGCTCCAATAGCGGCAATTTTGTTTAACACAACCATCCATCCAAAACTGGGCTTCGCCGCTGAAGATGATTTTTCAACCAAAAATCCGGGTCAGCTACCAATTGTTCCATAGCCCAGTCAGCGAATACACGGCGCAACCTATGGTCGTTGGGCTTTAGTTCTTGAGTTAACACCATTTTGTAAGCGTGAAACTTCAGGTCAGATGCAGAATTCGCCAAGTTGTGGTCGGCGAAATCCCCAATTCTTGCGCTCGACGAGAAATTGATTTGCTTCCGTTCTCGCGTACACTCTCACGAACGGCGCCTATGTTTTCGTTGGAGCGCTTACGTCGATTACGTACAGGCGTTCTTTGATCGCTGACAGAACCAATTCTTTCAAATTTATCGATCAAACACCGAATCGTTCTCTCGCAGGGACGATTATGCACACCGTAAACTTCACGCAATACACGGAAGGTTTGGCGAACAGATGATCCATTTTGATAATAAATGTTCACAATTTCTACGCGTTGCTGAATGCTGTAACGTTCCATGGCTATTTGTCAATAACAACTGTAACCACATGAAAAAAATAACTGTTGTAACTGAATAACAACGGCAGCTATCACATGTTAAAGATAGGACGCTCTTGTTGAAAGACCCTTTACATAGTAGACAAAGAAGGTATTGCATTCCAACCAAAAATTCGATACCGAGATTACACCGAAAATACATGTTTTGAGGCCCTCATTAATCTAAAAAAAGTATTTTTAGAAAAAGTTCCGCACGTGTGTGTGTGTGTGTGTGTGTGTGTGTGTGTGTGTGTGTGTGTGAACAGTATAACTCATAAACGAAAAGTTAGATTCACTACCTTATAAAGATACGACACGAAGATTTTCAAGAAAATCCTCCACCCCAAGCTAACTTTTACATGGAACATTTTTTCGAAATTTATTTCTTTTCTAAAACAAATAACTCGAAGGATTTTTATTAAAATGCCATATATTAAAGATATTTACATTACAAATAAAATGTATATCTTGAATTTTCTGGGAAAATCCTGTGAAGTCCTCTTCATTCGGAAGGAATTTTGTATAAACTTGTATAACTGGTAAACATTAAGCGATAGAAGAAAACGTACTACACAAAAATGTAGATATATTCAAAACACACAATTTATTTCAAGTAAGCTTTTTGTGGCATTAGCCATTTCTGAGATATCCGTTATTAAAGGTTGGAGTTGTTTATTTCTTAATAGTCCTGTCAACATTCAGTTGTTTCTGCGATGTCATGGAAACAGTATGGAATTTTAAGGCCAGCATATAGCGTTCAGTTGTTAAACATTTGACTATCGCTGTTCTCTATAACGAAATGTGTAATGTAGCTGTTTCTGTAAAGGTTTATTTGGATTAAAATGTAGTATATAGAAAAATAAGCTTTAGTAAGAATGGTTTGTATACCCACTAATAAAGATAAAGAGTAGAGAAAGTCATGTGAATGTAACACATCAGAGTTTTTATTTCTATAATTATAGTAGGTGAAATTTTAAGCCTTTATAGCTTCTGTTTGGTGCCATAGTTAAATAACGTAAAAGCTACATAAGTTTCATACATTCAGAGACACACACTGGCTGAAAACTGGAAGTCATTTGTTGGGAGTCTGCTCTTTGCCGTTAACACAGCCTCTACTCCAGGGCCGGAAACATGTTGGATCTCGCCTGTGGATTAAGATGGGGTGGGCCCATGTTAAATAATCGATGGCTCGACATGCCTGGGTGATGAAGAGCCAGGTAGAAGCGCCCTGTGTTATACCTGTTTTATATTTTCGAAACATATTACTATATTCACTTTTTTGAGAAAGATTGCATTTTGGGGTTGGTTGTAATAAACCACTTATGTTATTTAAGAAAATTCACGGTTTTACTGCAAGAAATTACAACATAAACTAAAATTAACAAACATGGCGCTGCTGTCTGTTTGAAAAAAGAGACGTGGCATCTTTCCTTAAATCGTCTATATTTGTTGTGAAACATATATACTTCTAGTCGAGGTTGTAAAATAGTTTTCTCGTTTATCGTTAATAAATAACCACGGTTCTGGATATAATACAGAAATCCTTATCAAGCGAGATGGCTTCGGAATGTCTCTGTGTCGACCGCCCAATCTGACTTTGGTGTTTCGTGGTTTCCCCTGGTCGTTAGGCGAATGCTGGGGTGGTTTCTTTTCTACCACAATTTCCCTTTCATTTCAAGTCGTCAGTACGAATCGAGATCACAGATTAGGCAGATTCGTGTTACTTTAATCTATGTCGGGTTTTATCCTTAGAACAATTGCTCATCAGAACTTATAGGAATTTTTAAGGTGTTGGATTCAAGTTATCAACACTGTAACCATTACAAGAAAGAAGACGGTCAACAGCGGTCAAAGGTCACTGATAACCGGATAAAAACCGGTTTGAGTGCTGCCTGCATAAGCTAAGAGTGGTTGGTTACCTACTTATTGTCTAGTAACAGCTCAACTTTATTTCACCCCATCCTGACTTTTAATACATAGAAATTCTTAAGGATGTTCACCAGCAATGATAACTCATTTTCCTTTTTTTTCTCCCCCCCCCATCTACTTAAGCTCTGACATGTACTGCAGCCATTGGCTTATTTTGTTGTCATTAGCTCTATCCCATCAGTTATGTACCCAGAGCTTGCAAAATGGAATCGAGACATTGTTATGATGCGCTATTTGAGTGTTTCCTTACTGGCGCAAGTCCTTTAGGAAATACCACTACTGTTTTGAGGTGGTATCTGCTCAACTTCAGCATTTCTCCAGCTACTTTTGAACACGGTTAACTAATATATAGTTTGGAACTGGTCTTGTCTTCCAGGCTGTTTCATGTTTTTGAGTGGTCCATCTTTTAACTCTCTCGCCAGACATTTAGGTGTGCCAAGAGCGGTTTTTGGGGCAATCGGCGGTTGCGCTGCTCCCTGCTTGGCAAGTTGGTCGGATGTTTCATTGCTTTCTACTCCACAGTGCCCCGGCACCCAGATTAGGTATACCTCATTCCTCGCCGCAACCACACGTAGAGCGTTTATGCATTGTAATACCAGTCCAGATGTTGCCTTGGTGTTACTCAAAGCCCCAAGTGCAGCCTGTCAAAAAACATAGGAATTCGCTTATTGCTATAAGCTCTTCTTAAGCTAACGGCTGCGCGATGTTTTTCCTGTCCGCGTCCTCGGCGCTCGTTACCGTCTGCCGCTATCATAGAAAGGCGCAGATGAAACCATACAACATTTTTAAAACTACTTTACTTGCCAACTTTATGAAAGGAGATGCTGAAACTGGCCACCGTCGTTGTCCATACATGTTGGCACCTCTTTAGGAAACTATCCATCACTTGCCGTAGTTCACGTTGAGAAATTTCCTGGCGGATATTTTGTTTTAATTCTTTCAGGGTGTGTGGGTTTGTCTTGTACACTTTGTTTTAAGTGATAGAAATCGCAGGGGGTTAGGTCGGGGGACCAAGGGGGCCACAAATCTCTACTAATAATTCTGTCCTCGAACGCACTTTCAATTTTTCACATAGAAATATTGGCCGTATGCGCTGTTGCAGAGTCTTGTTAAAAAGGCAAGATCACGCTCCCTGGCTTTTAATTTTCTAAAAAAAAAAAAAAAAAAAAAAGTGGGGCAAAATTCTATTCACATTTGAACGGGCTTCAACTGTTGACTCGAAAAAAAATTGGCGAGTGATTGTAAGTATTGTAAGAATGTAAGTTGTTAAGTAAAGCTTTTAACAGTAGTTTTAAAAATGTTGTATGGTTTCATCCGTGCCTTTCTATGATGGCGACAGACGGCAACGAGCGCCGAGGACGCAGACAGGAAAAACACCGCGAACCGGTTCGTAGTTTTTTGGCTCTCCCTGTACATGGTGCATTTATTTCCGTCTGGAATACCCTAGAATGCCTACTGGGTGGTATTAGTTTGCATAATTGTATTAAATTCACACAAACACACACATATTCATACTTCCAGACTCTAGGGAGGATGGGCAGTAATCCTAGATAAGGAAAAACTCCCACCCCCAGCCGGGAATCGAAACCGAGACCTTTGTATTTGAAAGCTAGCATATTAACTACTGATTAGTATTGTGCACACATTTAAGTAAGGGGCTATAACAGACAAGAAACGAACTCGGATGTGTTGCACAAAGTAACATACTTATTGGTTTGATAACTTGAGCATATAAACATACAGTTCGCAGCAAATTCTCGGTTCTCATTTGTCAACAGAATGATGTACTGTCAGTGACCCACGAGATTGACTTTGTCCTTGAAGTGCAAGCGTGCTGCGGACTGGGCAGCTTCTTGCGTCAGGTGTAGATAATGTAACACCAACAGTTCAAAAATATTGTCAACAAGTGCAGTCTTACTGCAGGCAGTGTCAGTGGATGCTACAGTGTTAAACGCGTTGTATCGCGAGTGTAGAATTAATATAATTCATTAGTGAAATGGCTAACTTTCGGAAAAAGGGAAAAACCATTCATAGCGAGGCTCGCGAAATAATAAACCATGTAAACGAGCAATGCAAAAAGGAAGCAGAGCAGAAACAACTAATTCTGCCGATTTCGCGAGCGGATGAGAGAACAGCAAATTACTGCGGTGTGTCTGTGGGAACAATTAAGAATATACGACAAGAAAGTGCGAAGAGAACAGAAGGAAGCCCTTTACGCACTCCAGGCAAGACAAGGCCTCGAAATCCAGAAAGAAACATAAATATAGACGATTTCGACATGTGCGTCATTAAGCGGACAATAATGGACTTCTACGTCAATAAAAAGATAGTTCCGACATGCAGAAAGTTACTTCCTGTAATTAGAAGTAAGATACAATTTCCATGGTGGGTACAATCTTTAAGGAGAGTTATTCGGAAATTGGGATTTAGATGGCGCAAGTGCCGAGGTAAGCGAACAATCTTAATCGAAAAGCCAAGAATTGTTGAATGGAGATGCAAATACTTAGCTGAGCTAAGGGAATACCGAAGACAAGGCAGGGATATCGTTTATTTGGATGAAACGTGGATGGACAGTAATTTAACATTCAAGAAATGTTGGCAAGCTGATGGGATCACAGGGGTGCTTACTGATGGTAGTGCAGGAAACAGACTCATTGTTCACGCATGCTCCGAGAATGGATTTATTTCTGCAGCATTGCTGATTTACAAGGCAGGATCAGTGACAGGTGATTACCATGGGCAAATGAACGGTGCCAACTTCGAACGATGGGTGAATGAACACTTGATTCCATACATTCCGGGAAAATCTGTAATCATTCTAGATAACGCTCCTTATCACACCATTCAGATCAATAAGCCCCCAAATAAATACGACACTAAAGTTAACATGATGTCATGGCTTCAGAAAAATGGAGTTCATTGTGAAGAAAGCATGCTAAAACATAAACGTTTTTCTTTGATAGAAATGAACAGACCAAGAGAAAAGGTATTCAAGATTGACCGTATCCTCAATGCACATGGACACTCCACTCTGTATCTGCCGCCTTACAATTGCGATCTTAATCCCATTGAACTTGCATGGGCGACAGTAAAGCACTACATAAGGGAGCGCAATGTTACTGGCGAATTTTCGTTATCTCGTTTATTGAGTTTAACCAACGAAGGAATCTCTGCGGTACCTGCAGAACACTGGGTAGGATATCACCGGCATGTTAGAAAATTAGAAGATGGTTACTGTCCATGGATCGTGTGGTTTCTGATGTGATCGATCAGATTATTATTTCAAATGCTAACGACAGTTCTTCTGATGAGCAAGAAGGAATATCATCCGATGACTCGGACTCCGAATCGTCTGCATCAGATCTTGCACACCCTTTGGATTAATTAGGTTAGTAAAATAACATTCCACATTTATGTTGCCATAAATATACTGTTTTACATGTATACAGGCTTTACAAGTTCTCTTATTGAAAGTATGATCATAATTGTTTTTTTTGATGCGGTAATAATCTACTATTGATGTTACTTCGCCTAATATTTGTTGTCACTGAAAGAAAGGATAAGTACCTTTGGAACAGGGTGTAAAACAATAAAGCGATAGGAAAGAATAACACAACGCTCTCCCAGGTTCGCTTACGTCAACTCCAAGGACATAGCTAAACTCCTGAGTAACAGACAGTAGAGGCAGCTCTGGAATTGCGCAACAAACGCAAATCACGTTATTTATTTACTTATGGCTATCTCTTGTTCTTCCGCCAACAGTAAGCAAGTAGTGCCTTGTTGCCAGCACTCTTCTATCACAAACAAATGCAGTGCGCAGTTTCCGGCCACCGGACTGACACATTCCCCACTAGCACTGCATCCAAAATTTCGAAGCCGAGATTTCACCGGAAATACATGTTTTGAGGTTCTCTAAATTAAAAAAAGGAAAAGGTCGTGTGTCCATGAGATCGTAAACAGCAGAACTAGAAAAACCAAAACTTGGTATCTCGGTTCACTATCTTCCAAGTATGCAACACGAAGATGTTCAAGAAAATCTCCCATACCAAGCTACCCTTTGCATGAAAAACATTTCATTATATATTTAAGATATTTGCATAACAAATAAAATGTCTACCTTAACATTTCTAGGGACAACCTGTGAAGTCCTCTTCATTCTGAATGACTGGTAAACCGTAAGAGATAGACAAAAATCTTACTACATAGAAAATGTAGATCGCGTTAAAGCACACAATCCATGCCAACAACTTCTTTTGGTGGTGTTAACCATTTCCGAGATATTGTTTGTTGTTGGTTTGAACTTTCAAATGTTATGTAGCAGTAAATCAAAAGCGGACAAGAACATGACCATGTATGTGGCAGCGGATGAAAAACGCACAAGAACATGACCATGTATGTGGCAGCGGATCAAAAACGCACAAGAACATGTCCATGTATGTGGCAGCGGATGAAAAACTGACAAGAACTTGACCACGTATATGGCAGAGGATGAAAACGGACAAGAACTTGACCACGTATGTGGCAGCGGATGAAAACGGACAAGAACTTGACCATGTATGTGGCAGCGGATGAAAACGGACAAGAACTTGACCACGTATATGGCAGAGGATGAAAACGGACAAGAACTTGACCACGTATGTGGCAGTGGATGAAAACGGACAAGAACTTGACCATGTATGTGGCAGCGGATGAAAACGGACAAGAATTTGACCACGTATATGGCAGAGGATGAAAACGGACAAGAACTTGACCACGTATGTGGCAGCGGATGAAAACGGACAAGAATATGTCCATGTATGTGGCAGCGGATGAAAAACTGACAAGAACTTGACCACGTATATGGCAGAGGATGAAAACGGACAAGAACTTGACCACGTATGTGGCAGCGGATGAAAACGGACAAGAACTTGACCACGTATATGGCAGAGGATGAAAACGGACAAGAACTTGACCACGTATGTGGCAGCGGATGGAAACGGACAAGAACATGTCCATGTATGTGGCAGCGGATGAAAAACTGACAAGAACTTGACCACGTATATGGTAGAGGATGAAAACGGACAAGAACTTGACCACGTATGTGGCAGCGGATGAAAACGGACAAGAAGTTGACCATGTATGTGGCAGCGGATGAAAACGGACAAGAACTTGACCACGTATATGGCAGAGGATGAAAACGGACAAGAACTTGACCACGTATGTGGCAGCGGATGAAAACGGACAAGAACTTGACCACGTATATGGCAGAGGATGAAAACGGACAAGAACTTGACCACGTATATGGCAGAGGATGAAAACGGACAAGAACTTGACCACGTATGTGGCAGCGGATGAAAACGGACAAGAACTTGACCACGTATATGGCAGAGGATGAAAACGGACAAGAACTTGACCGTGTATGTGGGAGCGGATGAAAAATGGACATCAACCTGACCATGCATGTGGCAGCGGATGACAAACGGACCAGAACATGACCATGTATGTGGCAGCGGATGCAAAACGGACAATAACTTGACCGTGTGTGTGTGGCAGCGGATTAAAAACGGACAGAACCAGATCACGTGTATGACAATGGATGAAAAACCGACAAGAATTTGAGCATGCATGGGTAGCGGATGAACGATCGACAGAATCTGACCATGTGGTTGTAGTGGATGAAAAACGGAGAAGAACATGACCAAGCATATGGCAGTGGATGGAAAACGGACAAGAACCAGACCACATGAAACGGAGAAACGGAGACAAGAACTTGAGCATGTATGCGTAGCGGATGAACAAGGGAGAAGAAGCTGTATGTTGTAGTGGATATAAAACACACACGAACCTGACCTATATGTGATAGGGGATGAAAAAAAGAACAAGAACCTGACCATGTATGTTGCAGTGGATGTAAAACACACAAGAACCTGACCATGTATCTGGTAGGGGATGAAAAAAGGACAAGAACATGGCCATGTATATGGAAACGGATAAAAAACGGACATGAACGTGATCATGTGTGTGGCAGTGGATGAAAAACGGACAAGAACATAACCATGCATGTGGCAGTGAATGAAAAACGGACAAAAACATGACCATGCATGTGGCAGTAAATGGAAAACGGACAAAAACCAGACTACGTGTGGGGCAACGGATGAAAAACGGACAAAAACCAGACTACGTGTGGGGCAACGGATGAAAAACAGACCAAAATTTGAGCAAGTATCGTAGCGGATGAACGGACAAGAAGCTAACCATGTGCGTTGCAGCAGATGTAAATCACACAAGAACCTGACCATATATGTGGTACGGGATGAAAAAAGGTACCAGAACCTAACCATGTATATTGCAGTGGATGTAAAACGCTAAAAAACCTGACCATACATGAGGCAGCGAATGAAACAGACAAGAGCCTGACGGTGTATGTGGCAGAGGATGAAAAACGGACGGGTGACCATGTTTATGACAACGGTAGAGTATCCAGTGAGGTTCGTTGTCGGGGTGCTGTTCTCGGCACTATTTAGCAAAGAACCCGTTGCAGTAGTTATTGAACAAGTGTCGTGTATGATTTTTCTCCAGCCTTAGAAACGAGGTAGCAATATTTAGGATCACCAGGCCAACTCTGCTATATATTTATACACATTTTGGTACAAAAAAGAATACATTCAAAGCAATCACAGAGAGATGCCCTGGGATTACAAAAATAGGAATTTAAAGTGTATGACTGGTACCGAATTAAAGGTGTCCAATATGAACTTCCTTATACGCTCAACTGAGTGGCTTGTCTTCCTTCTTCTCTAAGAATTCAATAAACCGATGTTGTCCAAAAGTTAGAGGATAATATGCCTGAGCATCAGACTTCTCAATTTCAGAATTTTTCCTGAACAAACAGCAGCTTACAATACAGTTCTAGTACAGTTCAAAAGACAATAACTTTCACCTTGTCTTGATCAATTCCAACGTTCATATGACATTAGTGCTATAATTTCAGCACTTACCATAGCAATCATACACTGATGTCACTGATCTCTGGAACTGTAACAGTTAAGTTTTACGGGCAGGGCTGTTGACCCTAGGTGTAGATTATACAATGGAGAGGGACACCTCGCGCACTGCGACCTACGTAGATTTGCTGTGGCCAACACACCCCCAGGAGGAAGGGTTGAAGTGAAGGAACCGAGGAGGCTACAGGCCACAGAGACGAGCTGAAGTCCCTAACAGTTTCAGGCTCAAAGACCGGTGCATAGAGCAGTATTCCCTCTGGTGTCCACGGCGAGTACTCTTTCCTTTGAGCAAGCATCTGTTCGGCACCGCCAAACGCCACGAAACCTTGAAGCACACCTGAAAGATGAGAAGGAAACGGAAATGATGGAAAAGAAATCGTGATAAACGAGAAACCATCCCAGTATTCGCCTACCGACCAGGGAAAACCACGAAAACCCCAAGGTCGACGGGACTAGAATCCGGGACCTCGCAAATACGAGCCTCACATTTTACCGCGGAGCCAACTCGCACCCCCGAAACCTGGAGGACCAGTGACTCGGGACCCTGGGGGTAATGTTATATCACAAAACTCGCAACAAAAGAGTCGACCTTGTTGTTGGTTACAAGAAAGCGGAAGATAAAGTGAGAAATAAAGCAAGAGGACTGACCAACGTGGAGGACCCGATCATTTACAATGAACACGCGTGAAATCAGAGATGGAACTCGGTGTTCCACATCTTATTACGGCCTGGGCGCCTTTTTCTTCTCTTTAACACAAACCGGATGTAACCCGAGCACCACATGGAGACAGTGCGTGACCGTGGTGAGCAGACCCTTCCTTTCCTCTACTGTCGTCTTCCTAATATTTTTTGTTCACCTGTCCCTCTTGTAAACGATAGGACTATTTCATGTCAGGAGATATTCTACCTACACCTGTGTTTTGGCCTGTTTTTATTTTTTATTCGGAACCCATAAATATTTACCTTATCCCCTGTGGCATAGGCATGCAAGCAACAGTCTTGAAAATAAAGCATTATTCTTGAAATACAGTAAAACACCGCTTAACCGAAACGACTGGTGTTACATTCACATAATTTTCTCTACCCTCTTTACTTTATTATTGCGTACACAAACTGTTGTTACGAAAGTTTTTATTTTCCGATCTACTACATTTAATCGAGATAAACCTTTACAGAAACAGCTACATTACACATTTCGTTATAGAGAACAGCGATAGTCAGATGTTTAAAAACTGGACGCTATATGCTGGCCATAAAATTCCATACTGTTTCCACGACATCGCGTGAAACAACTGAAAATCGACAGGACTTTATAAGAATCACAAAAGTATTGAACAATTTAACCATTACTAACGGATATCTCGGAAATGGCTGATGCCACAAAGTTATTTGAAATAAATAGTGGTTAGATAGATTAGATATCTCTATTAGTTTCAAATTATTGAAGTTATTACACAAGTATTCAGTGCATGGTCATTGACTGTACATGCATATTTAAGATACAAGATATGGTGGCAAAATAATCAACAGAAAAAGAAAACAAAATAAAAAAACAAGAAAAAGGAAAATACATAAATTGCCTTTGACATACTGAACAGATTTGACTTAGCTTTGCGCACTTTAGCCAAGAAATTGCCAGTTCCTCCGGTCAGCCAGTAGATCCCAACATGCCAGTCTCCTTCTAGAAGGGCTTAAGAATTTGTCTTTGAGTTTGTTCGCTGGTTCTCCCAATGTACGCATTCCGCCAAAATAAACTATGTGATCAAAAGTATCCGGACACCCCCACAAACATACGTTTTTCATCTTAGGTGCATTGTGCTGCCACCTACTGCCTGGTACTCATTATCCGCGACCTCAGTAGTCATTAGACATCGTGCAACAGCAGAATGGGACGCTCCTTGGAACTCACGGACTTCGAACGTGGTCAGGTGATTGGGTATCACTTGTGTCAGAAGTCTATACGCGAGATTTCCTAAACATCCCTAGGTCCACTGTTTCTGATGTGATAGTGAAGTGGAAACGTGAAGGGACGTGTACAGCACAAAGGTGTACAGGCCGACCTCGTCTGTTGACTGACAGAGACCGCCGACATTTGAAGAGGGTCGTAACGAGTAATAGACAGACATCTATCCAGACCATCACACAGGAATTCCAAACAGCATCAGGATTCACTCCAAATACTATGACAGGCGTGAGGTGGTGAGAAACGTTGCATTTCATGGTCGAGCGGCTGCCCATAAGCCGCACATCACGCAGGAGAATGCCAAACGACGCCTCGCTTGGTGTAAGGAGCGTCAACATAATACACGATTGAACAGTGGCAAAACGTTGTGTGGAGTGACGAATCACGGTACACAATGTGGCGATCCGATAGCAGCAGGGTGTGGGTATGCCGGTGAACGTCATCTGCCAGCGTGTGTACTGCCAAGAGTGAAATTCGGAGGTGGTGGTGTTATGGTGTGGTCGTGTTTTTCCTGGAGGGGGCTTGCACCCCTTGTTGTTTTGCGTGGCACGATCACAGCGAAGACCTACATTGATATTTTAAGCACCTTCTTGCTTGGCACTGTTGAAGAGCAATTCGGGGATGGCGATTGCATCTTTCAACACGTTCGAGCACCTGTTCATACTGCACGTGCTGTGGCGGAGTGGTTACACGACAATAACATCCCTGTAATGGACTGGCCTGCACAGAGTCCTGACTTGAATCCTATAGAACACCTTTGGGATGTTTTGGAACGCCGACTTCGTGCCAGGCCTCACCGACCTACATCGATACCTCTCCTCAGTTCCGCACTCCGTGAAGAATGGGCTGCCATTCCCCAAGAAACCTTCCAGCACCTGATTGAAAGTATGCCTGCGAGAGTGAACGCTATCATCAAGGTGAAGGGTGGGCCAACACCATATTGACTTCCAGCATTACCGATGGAGGGCACCACGAACTTGTACGTCATTTTCAGCCAGGTGTCCGGATACTTTTGATCACGTAGTGTATGTACCCACTGTTTTAAACAGAACTACACTTTTACTGTAGCACGTTTTCGTCTATCGCTTAACATTAATCAGTTGTACAAGATTATAAAAAAAACTTCCTCCGAATAAAGAGGATTTTACATGACATTATCAGAAAACTGAAGATATATATTTTATTTATCATCTAAATATCTTTAATATGTGGTATTTTAATCCATGTTGTTAATGCCATTTTTAGAAAGTCAAAAATTTCGAAAAATGTTCCATGTAAAGGATAGTTAGGGTGGGGGCCTTTGTGTTGTAAGATACTGAAGTTAAATGCCAAGTTTGGTATTTATTCGTGTTTTTGTTTTAGAGTTATGGTTTCTTTTTAGTCCAGGGTCCTCAAAACATGTATTTCCGGTGAAATCTCGGTATCGATTTTTTTGGGGGGTGGAATGCAATACCTTCTCTGCCTAGTATGTTTGTGGCATGGAAAGTAAAAATTGTGCTGTTAGAAAGTACTAAATATTTCAGCTGAAATTATTTATTTTCCAGAATTCACACAGAAAAAGTTGAAAAATTCAATAAAAGGTGTACTTTTTGGTGGGGAGAAGGCTCTGAGTCATTAAAAATAACAATTTCTTAATTTTGTTACTAACCTCAAGTTAAAAGTTTGGGAGGGATACGATGCACAGTGGAGTCCAAGGAACATTTCATATTGCCATATCAAGATGTGATTAATAATGAATATCCCAACAAGGGTTTGACATAGCTCGTTAAACTTTTGTGAGCACTATGTTTTATGTTCTCAGTATATGTCCCGCCCCCCGAGGAATCGGAAGAAAGCTGTGGATTTTCGCACGCACTTTGCCTTAAGGGTGGCTGTGAAATGTTTCTACACGGATTACTCCCCTAACACGTCACTGTTCTGTTTATGCGGGCGTAACCTTTCTCTCTCTCTCTCTCTCTCTCTCTCTCTCTCTCTCTCTCTCTCTCTCTCTCTCAAGAGGTTAAGTACTTGCCGCTTTTCCATTTGCATGAGAAAACCATCGGCGTCTTGAACTTTTAGCGACACACGCAATGCTGCCAATAGACACAAATATAATGCCCCACGAGATGCAGTCCATTCATTTTCAGGCGCGAAAGTGAGGACACATTTCAGATCGTACAAGATTAAGGGTGGTTTAGGCAAACATACATTAATTTACCAACTTCATAGTCGAACGCTTCTAACTTTTATTCTCATGTTACAATTCAATACAGAAGCCGAAACGTTTATGCACTCGCTTCTCAGTCAGTATATTCGTAGTGTAATGGTTGGTGCATGAGCATGCCACGCGGGCTTCCTGACTCCCATTCCTCACCGTAGTTATATGTCATATTATTGTGCCTTATGAATCCTTAAATGAAACCCATTTTTACTTTCTCTACCACGTACCTGGTAGGTAGAGAAATATTGCATTCTGCCCAAACAATTTGATATTGAGATATCAAAGGAAATATATATTTTGCAGCCTCTAAATAAGCAAAACAAAAAAACAATTCTGATGTGTTGCACTCGCATGACATTCTCTACTGTGGTACAAACTAACTATTTTTAAATTGCTTATTCTCCACCTACTTATCTTTTAAGAGCTGGTTGCTATGTGGAGCATTCCATTCTCTTTTGTATGTCCAGGACCAAAAAAAAAAAAAAACCAATAACGAATTCCCATTTGAGAAAAAGTATAAATATCGGAAAATTCAAGCAAACAAGGAATATCTCGGAAATGGTTCACTCGACAAAAAAAGTGTAAGACATGACTTGTGCGTTTTAATGAGGTCTACATTTGTTGAGCAGTAAAATTTTGTCTATCTCTTACGGTTTACCAGTTATGTAAAAGTCATTCAGAATGAAGAGGGCTTTTGGGGAAATTTCCAGAAAATTCAAGACATACGTTTCATTTGCCATGAAAATATCTTAAACATAAGATATTTTATTCAAAATCGAAAAATATTCCATGTAAAGGGTAGTTTGGGGTGGGGGATTTTCTTGAAAATCTTCGTGTCGCATCCTTGGAAGATGGTCAACAACCAAGATGTCCAAATACCAAGTTTGGTATTTATCTAACTTTTCAATTTTGAGATACGCTATTCACAGACACACACACACACACACGCACACACACACGCACACGCGCGCACACACACACACACACACACACAGAGGGACATGTTTCCATAAAGGCTTCTTTTTTATTCAGAACAACCTCAAAGCATATGTATTTCTGGTAAAATCTCGGTATTCAATTTTTGGGTTTAATGCAATAGTTCTCCCTACTTCTAGTTCTAGTTTGAAAATGGGTGGGTTTTATGCCCAATCACTGCGACCTTAAACATCTATTGCGCATCCCCCCTTTCATCAGTTAAGTAGTCTGTTACTCGTCAGACTTTCGATAGTTCATCTATCTTTGGAAAGTGATTGCTCTTTAATTCGCAAGAGCAGGGCAATCACATCTCCTTCTAGACATCTACTACAGATAGGGTTGTTAAACAATCCCATTCTGTATAGATTAAACTTTAGGGCACAGTGTCCTGTAATGAATCCTGTTGCCCATGCAAGCCTTCTTCTGCTAAGACCGCGCAGGTACTTTGCCCTGCTGTTATCCAGGTCTGTAATAAACAACTCGGTATGTCTGCAACCCTCAATGGAGTTCCAGTAGTTCTTGTGTTCTGCTTCAGCCCAGCACTTGATAGCCTGTTTCACTGGTCTGTAGGACACCCCCAGTACAGGTTACGGACCAAAAATGGGATGTCGCTGCCAATCTTGGCTGCTTCATCTGCTTTCTCATTGCCTGGTATACCTGTGTGTCCTGGCACCCACATAAGTTGAACCTTATTGTGTCCAACCAGTGTCATTAAGGATTCCCGGCATTCTGAGACGAGCTTGGTGATTCAAGTGCTTTAAGAGCAGCTTGACTGTCTGAGAGGATAAGAACACTTCTATTCTTATATCTCCTTTTAATGCTTTCCATGACACTGGCTAGGATTGCATAAACCTCAGCCGGGAAAACTGTAGCTAAGGTACCCAGACTATAAGAAATGTGGGTGCTATTACCGTAAAGCCCAGCCCCCGTTCCCGATTTGGTTCTAGAACCATCAGTATACCAGATTGGGCCTTTGTTATCATGAGGTTTTACCAGTATCTCCCATTCACCCCGCCGTGGATAGGAGACCGTAAATTTCAAATCAAACTTGAATCTTGTTTCAAGAATGTCAGTCCTCATGTTGAGTATCTGTTGTACATTCTTATCCCAAGGAAGCTTGAGATGATTAATATGTCCAGTATTAGACACTTTGGTTTGGCGACAAATACGGTGATACGCAATCATAGCTTCTGCCTACATCCATATGAGAGGTGTGAGGCCAATCAGCATGTCCATTGTTGCAGTTCCCATACTTACTACGTAGTAGAAAAGTAAAAAGAAGAAAAACAAAGAAAGAAAAAAATATTTTTAGAAAAATTTGTGTGTGTATGCGTGTGTGTACAGCATTACTATAAAACGAAAACACTGATAAATGCCCAAATTGATATTTAAGCTTAGTATCTGTCAAAGACACCGCACCAAATTTTTCTAAATACCCCCTCACTCCAATTACCCTTTACATGGAAGGTATTCGACATTTTTTATTTACGATTTTCTCAAAAATAGCTGTAACGATTTTTATCAAAACGCCATAGATATTTATTTGACAAATAAAATGTATATCTTGAATGTTCTGGGAATAGCCTTTGAAGTCCACTTCATTCTGAATTAGTTTTGTATAACTGGTAAGCCTTAAGAGATAGACAAAAGAACATAGTTTTTGTTAAAGGACACGATTTATGTTTTTCTTTTTTTTGGCATTAAACATTCCCGAGATATTCTTTGTTAACGTTTGAATTTTCAAATACTTTTCTCACGTGGAAAATCGTTATTGTTTTCTTTCTTTTTTTATTTTTTCTCCTGGTCAAGCAAAGAGAACGGAATTTCAAAGCCATCACATAGTGAGCAGCTCTTAAAAGATTTGAATATTGCTTAAGCGTACCATTCCCCAATTTCCATTCTACCCTCAAAGAAATATTTAATAAAACCATTTCTACAAACGTGCATCTCGATTAACATCAAGTAGATAGAACAAGTTTTTGTTGAAGAATGGTTAGAGAAAGTAATGAGAATGTAACACATTAGATTTTTCGTGAAATAAGATGCATTTATTTAACCCTGTACCTTAGTGTTTTCTTGTTATTAAAAGTTCGGTTAAAATTAAGAGAATGCATCTCAGGTTATTTACAGAAAAACGATAGTATGCACATGACTTCTTAATCAAATCGTTAGAGCTACTTTCTTGAAAAAGCCGAACAACCCACTGTTTTCTATTAGGTACAAGCCAAAACAAGAGATCTCATTCGTTGGGTGCACTAAATATAAACAAGAAGAGAACGTGTGTATAATGTATGTGTAAGTAAGGTAATCGCAAAAACCATTCAACCGATGACGTACATGCGCTATAACAGACCTTATATCAATTCAGAAATTACTAAAGAACTAAAAGTATTAACAAAGCCCTTGTACTTGAATACGAACACATTGGAGTTTAGTTGAGTATACCGTGGAGCAGAAAATAGTTGTTACTTCACAGAGCATGCATGTAAAATATATTACATACAGTGTGCATCATAATTAACAGAGCAAATTAAAACGGTTGAGAGTATACGATAAAAACATCCAGTAAACGTGGATCCGCCACTGACGTGAATTGCTTGAGGATGTGTTCCCCTTGAGCAACGTCGGAGTATGTGATACACACATGATGTAACACCGGCACATTTTACTGCTACTGTAAGAAGACCTCTAACTTGGAGATATGGTCCAAGATGGATAGGTCGAGTAGGGCCTGTACCTTGCCCTCCACGATCACCTGGAGCAGAGAGTTGTACGTGCTTGTCAAGAATGCCGAGATGATCCGGGAGTGTTTGAAAGATTCCGAAACTCACTGCAGAGACGAGTGCAGGTGAAAGAACAGCGCCTTTAACAGGAATAGTGTACAGTATTAATAACATGTAACGCATTAAAGTAGAATTGTATTCCTTGTTAAATTAAGCTAAGAGTGAATTTTTTGAGGCAACTTAGATTGGCAATTATGAAACGAAAAGTCTATTTTTAAAATTCATTTTTACTAATTAGGACGATGTTGCTTTATGAAGCCAGTGGCGTCTTGTAATCATACACTCGCACATGGCTTGTTTGCGGATCCCTTGTTTACTGGAAGGTTTTTGCATCTACAGGGAGAGCCGAAAAACTACGAACCGCCTGCGCGGTGTCTTTCCTGTTCGCGTCCTCGGCGCTCGTTGCCGTCTGCCGCTATCATAGAAAGGCACGAATGAAAGCATACAACATTTTTAAAACTACTTTACATACCAACTTTATGAAAGAAGATGCTGAAACTGGCCACCGTCGTTGCGCATACATTTTTGGTACCTCTTTAGGAAACTATCCATCACTCGCCAATTTTTTTCTAGTCAACAGTTGACGCCCGTACATATGTGAATACAATTTTGCCCCCTTTTTTAGAGAATTACAGCTTATACAGCCAATATTTCGTTGAGAAACATTGAAAGTGTGTTTGAGGACAGAATTATTAGTAGAGATTTGTGGCTCTCTCCGTCCCCGACCTAAACCCCTGCGATTTTCGTCTCTGGGGTAACTTAAAACAAATTGTACAAGACAAACCCACACACCCTGGAAGAATTAAAACAAAATATCCGTCAGGAAATTGTCAGCATTTCTCAACGTGAACTACGGCGAGCGATGGATAGTTTCCTAAAGAGCTGCCAAAAATTTATGGTCAACGACGGTGGCCAGTTTCAGCATCTCCTTTCATAAAGTTGGCAAGTAAAGCCTTTAAAAGTAGTTCTAAAAATGTTGTATGGTTTCATCCGCGCCTTTCTACGATAGCGGCAGATGGCAACGAGCCCCGAGGACGCGTACAGGAAAAGCTCCGCGCATCCGGTTCGTAGTTTTTTGGCTCACCCTGTACTATCGTATACTTTCAACCGCTTCAGTTTGCACTATCAATTATGATATACCCTGTATAGGTAGCAAAACAAAACAGAATCGAATCTGTTTATAGCGCTACGATACCAATGCCAATATTTTAATAGCCCTTATGCAAGAAAGACTTCCTGTATGTTATAATCAAGTTCATTACCAGGGTATGTTTAAATAATTGTATAAAAAGGGAAAATTGTGTCCAGCTAATATTAGAAATCAGTGAGTTGATATTTTGTAATTAACAACTCCGAATATTATTTTTCTCGATTGTAACAGACTGTGTGTCTTTTCCAAAGAGGTGAACTTGGTGGCCTGGGAGTAGAGAATCTACATATTCACCAGCTTCACCTCTCTTTCGTTCTATATGTAAGGATTTCTGTAATAGGTGAACATTATGTTACATAGTCACATCCTTTGAATAGGCATCTAAAAAATTACTCGACCATTCCGTGCGATGTTGTTCCAGAACTTGGAAAGCTGTCGGAGGAGGTTAAGGTTCACATCCTTTTGCGTGAATATCATGAGATTCAGTGTTAAACATTCCAGTAATGTTAGGAATAAAATGTTGGTAACCTTGACTTTATTTATGGAGGTTGTGACGGGAAGGAACTAGTAAGATTCTGGGACCTGTACCTTTGTTGCGTTTGGTTGGCTTTGAGAAGGTCGACTGCCTTTGTGGAGAGAGAGAGAGAGGATTGGTCTCCCCACCTTTCCAAGCTGCTGCTTCTCTGGTGCTGCATGATTTGAGATCTCTGACTTAGTCATATTTTCGTTCGAGAGGCAATACATGGAAAAAAAGGAAAAGGAGCCAACGCAAAAGGAAAACAACTCTGGTCATAATAAGCATTGAAACAGATAATTTTACACCACGCTTAATTTTGTTCCCCGTTTTATTTTTGCTGCTTCAGGTTAAAGTGCCTCTAAATTTATTGAGATTCTCTCCCGAAACGCTCGCCTTGCTGGGATACTTTATGTAAGGACCCGGAATCTGATAACGTGTTAGACATTGCTGACGTGTGCATAAGTCAAATCTTTGGTTCCACGTTATGAAAGTGCATATTTTATTACTTTCTGTACCACTTACCTAGTAGATAAGTATTGCATTCCACCCAAAAATTGAGGCAGTATTTTTAACACAAATGATTTCAGTCTAATTATATAAAATATAAATTCAATAACAGCCCGTCTTAAAGCAATATGTGTATGTAACAAGATATAAAAAGTGTATATTACAGTCATTGTATATCTTTATATTATTGTATACATGTGTAATAATGTTATTTGAATGTATTTCGTATTTTAATAATGTAGGAGCTGTTAGAATAATACGTTAAAAGTTGCTAACAATGAGGTAACTTTGAGGCAATATTGAGTAAGAAAGTTTAATAATGCTACTAGTCATTATTGGAGCAACAATAATGTAAATGTTGAGACAGTTTATAAAATAGCCAATCAACAACCAGAAAAAAAGCTTAAGTTAAATAAAAGTATTATATTGGATTAGGAATAGCCAATCAGAGACTTGAAATACAGAAATTTACAAATTTAGGTGGTAGAAATCAAGTCAGTTGCTTGTAGACAGCATTCCTAACCGGACGCGAGATGTGTCCTCGAGAAGTATAATGCGTATTCGTGTGAAACAAAAATAGTTTACGTGTTAAAAAGTGCCATTAATTAAAAAATCTCACAGCTCTCTACATCAGTGAAGTGTTATTTAAATCGTGTCAAGCATTAATAAAAGGAGTGAAGTAAAATTATAATCTGTGTAAGCCTACATTCTTGTCGTACCACAACCTGTTCAGACATTCATGTCTCTAATAAAAAATATAAATACCGACGTAGCTGAGGCAACAGTCAAAAATTACAAAGTCAATATGTTTTAAACATTTGGGGCAAAGGCCACCGGAAAGTACATTTGGTGCGAAGGCTACCGGAAACTTTTTACCGTACGTGTGGTTGCTACTACTTCAAGTTTGGCTCCCCAACATAACAACTACAATACAATACCATCTTCAAATTGGCTCCCAAAACGTGGGGCAAATAACAATACAACAAAATAATTTCTTCAAAATTCGATATCGAGATTTCACCGGAAATACATGTTTTGAGGCTCCCTGAATCGAAAAAAGATCCGTGTGTATCTGAGACCAGCATAACTAAAATACGAAAAATAGGATAAATACCAAACTTAATATTCGGGTTCAGTTCCATACAAAGATGCCACACGAAGATTTTCAAGAAATTCCCCGTACCCCAACTACATGGAACGTTTTTCGACATTTCTTATTTTCTCAAAAATTTTTATTAAAATACCATATATTAAAGATATTTACATGACAAATAAAATGTATATCTTGAATTTTCCGGGAACAGCCTGTGAGGAACACACGTTTATTTCCAACATACTCGTCATTAATCGTTCAATACTTTCTCATTCTTTTAAAGACTTGTCAACATTCAGTTGTTTCTCGTGATGTCATGGAAACAGTGTGGAATTTTAAGGCAGCATATAGCGTCCAGTTGTTAAACATTTGACTATCGCTGTTCTCTATAACGAAATGTGTAATGTAGCTGTTTCTGTAAAGATTTATCTCGATTAAAATGAAGTAGATAGAAAATAAACGTTCGTAAGAATAACTTGTTTACCAACTAATAAGCTATTCAGGGTAGAGAAGGTCATGTAAATGTAGGTAACGCATCAGATATTTTAATTTTAACTTCCTTTTAACCTGGTAGGTATATCGGAGGATG
Organism: Deroplatys truncata; assembly: GCA_030765065.1. NCBI lineage: Eukaryota > Metazoa > Arthropoda > Insecta > Mantodea > Mantidae > Deroplatys > Deroplatys truncata. Next base: position 9,129,963 of record CM060987.1, on the reverse strand, counting down.
AAGTGATGCTCAAATGAGCCTGGTGTCCATAGAGCTTAAAGTTGCTCCGCATTGTCTTCTCAGGGTAGCGGATAATTCCAGAAAAAACCTTATACGGGTAACTCACCCTAACCGAGATTCGAACTTGGAACCTCTTGAATGTGATGATGACATTATCTCCACACCAGAGGCAGGTAGGTTAATAGTGGTCATGTTTCTGCCATTTTATATTTTAGGGCTTTTTATTTTTGGAGTTTACGTCATTATTTTGTGATTTTCTTAGCTCTTTGCGTCTAAAGATATATTGTCAAACATCAGATATGTCACTATTCAACTGGGATGTACACCCGTGGACAAAAAAGTGAATCGTGTCTAAATTGCCAAATTTTTCTTAGGTCCTACACGGCACAGCGCCTTGTTTACACCATACGCAATTCAGTTGTGTAGCCGCTACTGAAAGTTGTACGGCATTATTAAACATGCTACCTTACATGTGTCTTCTCTGTACCAAAACGAGGGTACTTCTGTGGTTAAGACCGCAGGTTCGCTTCTCGCATTTAGCAAACACTTTTCTTTCTTCTTCTGTTAATGTTTAATCAACACATAGTGGCTCTATTTTCGATATATGTATTCCATTTTAAAGCACGGCATTTGCTAAAGTTCATAGTACAATAGTTATTACGATGTAAAATACGTGGTGCAAAATAAAAATGTTTTATTTGGATTCAGGGGGCCTCAAAACATATATTTCCGGTGAAATCTCGGTATCGAATTTTTGGGTGGAGTACAATACCTCGATGTACATGGTAGGGAAAATGAAAATTCTAACTTCTACGCACTTTGGAGTAGAGAGGGAAAGTTTGGGTCAACAAATTGGTACCACTGTTAAGTTTGGTAGCTTCTGTGTGCTGAAGTCATGTGGTTTGTTTCTTTATAAATATATGCGAGTTTTTTTTTCTTTCTTTTTTTCTGTTGAACAGCTTTTTCTGTGAATGACATTTTCTGGTCTAAATGATCCGTTTTCTCAGAAGCTATTGAAAATAGCTGAATTACATTTTAGTATGATAAAAGAAACCCTATATGCTGTTGTAGATATACTTTGGTGTTAATAAGATGATATTTTAATCAAAAGCTGCTATAATTAAGAAAAAATTCTATCTTCCATAAGAAACAAAACTGTATAAAAGTAGATCAGCGAACTTAGAAGACATGCATCTACAGTGTCTCAAATTGTTGTATATCTACACTCTTTGAAACAATATTTCTCAGCAACGATAAGAAAGAAATACAATTCTATTGTGTTGCATTTGTTAAGCCGGTATATTTTTCCACAGTAGACTCCCAACAACGACAGAGCTGCATATCGCTACAGGCAGGTTCAATCCGAACTCAAGGTAGTACTCTGAAGGGGCAGCACTTCCTCTTCGCCGTATCCATCTCTGATTGAAAATTGCTCACATAGGCATCAGAGTGAGATGGAGCCCCGTCTTGTTGAGATTAAAACCAGTTTTCGTTCCCAAAGAGCTGGAATTGTAGTTTCCAGCATTTGGAGGTAAGGCTGACCCGTGACAGTTCCTTCAAAGAAGCAAGGTCCAATAATTATCCCTCTGGAAGACAGAGCACTCCTCCTGTAAGATGTTTTTTTGGGTTTTCGTTAGCCCAGTACACACATTTGTGCCATTAAGTTTAGATGTGCCTTCACTTGACCAAACAAGTAAGTCTAGAAAATCTTCCCTTTCATCACACTTCTCATGAACCCCTCACCTGCCTATCTGAGTCGTCCTCATGGCAATGTGAGGCTTTCACTTTTGAGCTCGCATAATTCCATTAATTCTGCATTTATCGCTACCAATCTCACGAGAACAATGTCTTTTTTGGGGGAGGGGTTCTGCAAAAACCTCAATCACTTCTTTAGGGGTGCGCAAAAGACTAAATGACTTCTTTAGGGGTGCGCAAAAGCCTCAGTACTTCTCTAGGGATGTATCGAAGCGTAAAAGACTTCTTTAGGGTTATGCATTAGCCTCAATGACTTATTTAGGGTTGTGCAAAAGCATCAGTGGCTGCTTTAGGGTTGTGCAATAGCATCAGTGACTTCTTAAGGATTGTGCAATAGCATCAGTGACTTCTTTAGGGTTGTGCAATAGCAACACTGACTTCTTTAGGGTTGTGCATTAGTCTCAATGACTTATTTAGAGGTGTGAAAAGCATCAGTGACTTCTTTAGGGTTGTGCAATAGCATCAGTGACTTCTTTAGGATTGTGCAATAGCATCATAGACTTCTTTAGGGTTGTGTAATAGCATCTATGACTTCTTTAGGGTTGTGCAATAGCATCTATGACTTCTTTAGGGTTGTGCAATGGCATCAGTGACTTTTTTAGGGTTGTGCAATAGCATCAGTGACTGCCTTAGGGTTGTGCAATAGCATCAGTGACTGCCTTAGGGTTGTGCAATAGCATCAGTGACTGCTTTAGGGTTGTGCAATAGCATCAGTGACTGCTTTAGGGTTGTGCAATAGCATCAGAGACTTCTTTAGGGTTGTGCAATAGCATCAGTGACTTCTTTAGGGTTATGCAATAGCATTATGACTTCTTTAGGGTTGTGCAATAGCATCTATGACTTTTTTAGGGTTATGCAATAGCATCTATGACTTCTTTACGGTTGTGCAATAGCATCTATGACTTCTTTAGGGTTGTGAATTAGTCTCAATGGCTTATTTAGAGGTGTGCAAAAGCATCAGTGACTTCTTTAGCGTTGTGCATTAGTCTCAATGGCTTATTTAGAGGTGTGCAAAAGCATCAGTGACTTCTTTAGGGTTGTGCATTAGTCTCAATGGCTTATTTAGAGGTGTGCAATAGCATCAGTAACTTCTTTAGGGTTGTGCATTAGTCTCAATGGCTTATTTAGAGGTGTGCAAAAGCATCAGTGGCTGCTTTAGGGTTGTGCAATAGCATCAGTGACTTCTTCAGGGTTGTGAAAAACCATCAGTGACTGCTTTAGGCTTGCGCAATAGCATCAGTGACTTCTTTAGGGTTGTGCAATAGCATCAGTGACTTCTTTAGGATTGTTTAATAGCATCAGTGACTTCTTTAGGATTGTGCAATAGCATCAGTGACTTCTTTAGGGTTGTGCAATAGCATCAGTGACTTCTTTAGGGTTGTGCAATAGCATCAGTGACTTCTTTAAGCTTGTGCAATAGCATCAGTGACTTCTTTAGGATTGTGCAATAGCATCAGTGACTTCTTTAGGATTGTGCAATAGCATCAGTGACTTCTTTAAGCTTGTGCAATAGCATCAGTGACTTCTTTAGGATTGTGCAATAGCATCAGTGACTTCTTTAGGGTTGTGCAATAGCATCAGTGACTTCTTTAGGGTTGTGCAATAGCATCAGTGACTTCTTCAGGGTTGTGAAAAAGCATCAGTGACTGCTTAGGGCTTGTGCAATAGCATCAGTGACTTCTTTAGGATTGTGCAATAGCATCAGTGACTTCTTTAGGGTTGTGCAATAGCATCAGTGACTTCTTTAGGGTTGTGCAATAGCATCAGTGACTTCTTTAGTGTTGTTCAATAGCCTCAATGACTTCTTTGGGGTTTGTGCAGAAGCCTGAATGACCTCTTTAGCGGTGAGCACTGCATCAACATTCTCGTTATTGGTGGAGCTTCTCTCCGCCTTTCAACACATCTTGCACCGTCCCATCGACTTGGAACGTGTGGTTGTTAACCTGCTGGTGGTGAATCTCAACAACATTCTCCACTTTGCAATAAAATTTCAGTACTCACATTTATCGAACGATAAATGGACCGCCGTGCTTATTTATAATCAGATGAGAGAGTTTCTATGCTTTCCATTGCCTCTTGCATCACAAACAGCAAAAACTGTGCTCCTGTCTCATTTTGTTGCTAAGAAATAGTATTTCAGAGAATGTACACATCTATTTGAGACCCGCTGCATATCCTGTAAACATTTCAGCCTGATAATAGTGGATCATGAGTGATTTAACATTGGTGGGATAGGGCTTGTAAACTATCCTTAACCTCACTGTTTCTATAAAACTTATGTACTCCGTCGATAATACTTGAAGTAGGTTATTCTATTTTATCTAACTGCCTGTCATAGGTTTATAAATAGCCGTGGTATCCATTCTCCGCTTGAATCACCTCTGCAGCATATTGTCTTAGGTTTTCTGTTCTCAAGAACATCTCATAAAGTGATTCATTGTTTATATTGCACAAATGTGTGTCCGAAGCCATCATCTCTACCACCTACATAATACCTATACAAAGTATTGCATTCCACTAAAAAATTCGATACCGAGATTTCAGCGCAAATACATATTTTGAGCCCCCATGAATTTAAAAATTCTGGTGTGATACATTCACATGACTTTCTCTACCACTCTGTTTATTAGTGGGTATACAAACTATTTTTACTAAAGCTTATTTTCCTATCTAGTTCATTTTAATCTAAATAAACCTTTACAGAAACAGCTACATTGCACATTTCGTTATAGACACAAAGAGAATAGCGATAGTCAAATGTTATAAGAACTGGACACTATATGCTGGCCTTAAAACTTGAACTTTCTGCGAATAACCTGTGAAGTCTTCATTCGGAAGGAATTTTAGGTAATCTTGTATAACTGGTAAACGTTGAGCGATAGACGAAAATTGAATACACAATACATGATCTGTTTAAAAGTCATAATTTATTTCAAATAAATCTTTTATTGGCATAAGCCGTTTCCGAGATATCGTTATTAATGGTTCGCATTATTCATTACTTGGTCATTCTCTCAAAGTCCTGTCAACATTCAGCTGTTTCTCGCGATGTCATGGAAACAGTATGGAATTTTAAGGCAGCATATAGCGTCCAGTTGTTAAACATTTGACTATCGCTGTTCTCTATAACGAAATGTGTAATGTAGCTGTTTCTGTAAAGGTTTATTTGGATTAAAATGTAGTAGATAGAAAGATTAGGTTTCGTAAGAATAATTAGAGTGTGGAGAAAGTCAATTATGTAACACATCAGATTCTTATATTCGAAATAAGAGTTAGGAAAGCATGCAATAATTTATTTCGTGGTTATATCGTTGACAATGACCAAGGAAAGGATGAAGTGAAGGAGGCTATAGGTCGCAGGTCGGCAGCCTTCTCTGAGGTGGGTCGAGTTCTCCCCTCTTCCGCCACAGGGAAGCCTTCTAAGAGCAGTTTTCCAGTGTGACCGGGTCATCAAGTTTGGAATCGTCGGACTCAGTGTACGTCTGTCGCCCGGCATGTAGCCTCCTGCGGTTCCTCCGCGTTGGGTTGAGGTGTCCTGGTCATAGCTCAAATACAGGTTTCAGCAGATAAACACACAAGACTGGTGATGCCAGCTCCCAGTGGGAGAAAAAGAAACAAGGAAGAGAAAGCTTCTTGTTAACCCCAGGCAGCGTTTGTTGTTTGCCTAATCCTAAACAAATACTGCTCTATCCGTACGTAAAGAAGGGAAGTTACATTCAAGCCACGTTTCGAGAAGAGGCAGGAAGGAAGATGCGAACACAATGCTCCAGCAGGAAGTGGCCACTTGTGCGGGCTCCAAGGACCTTTGGCTCGCGAAAAGGAGGGGAGGGATACATCCGGTTACTTAGGCTTCCGGATACTAAGGCTTACGACAAATGGATTTGACCAAGTCCATCCTGGTTGAAAGGAGAGCGAATGAATGACATTCTGCAAATCTCTTTTGAAAAGCTTGGGAAAGTTCTTCAGTCGATCCCGGGATTCAGGGATCTGACACCAGTACATAGGTATAGCCTGTCTGGAAGTCCTACGTGGCACAGCGCCTTGTTTACACCATACGCAATACAGTTGTGTAGCCGCTGCAGTTATTAAACATGCTAACTTCCATGTGCTACTCTGTAGCAAAGCGTAGGCGACATCTGTGGTTAAGACAGAAGGTTCGCTTCTAGCATGTAGCAAACACCTTTTTTAATGCTCAATTAACACAGTGACTAATTATTTTCGATATATTGCATTTCATAACGCATTTGGTAAAGTTCATAATACAGAGTGAGCCAAAAGACACCGAACCGCCTGCGCGGTGTAATTCCTGTCCGCCTCCTCGGGGCTCGTTGCTGTCTGCTGCTAATATAGAAAGGCGCGGATGAAACCATACAACAATTTTTAAAACTACTTTTAAAGGCTTTACTTACCAACTTTACGAAAGGAGGTGCTGAAACTGGCCACCGTCGTTGTCCATACATTTTTGGCACCTCTTTAGGAAATATCCATCACTCGCCGTAGTTCACGCGCTAAGAAATTTCCTGGCGGATATTTTTTTTAATTGTTCCAGGGTGTGTGGGTTTGTGTATATTTTAAGTTACCCCGGAGAGGTATGTTATGAACAATATTACCGGCTGCGCGGTGTTGTTCTACTGGGCGTGTGGAAACATGATAACGCACGGCTTCTATAAACAAAGTCACGCTGTTGTGGTTTTGCTGTGCAGTGTGAAGTGCAGTATTGAGTTGACGGTGATGTGATGTAGTTCAGTTATTACGAGTTATTTATTATTTTGTCCTGTACTTAATCTCTAAGCATATTATGGCTCAGTTTATGTTTTCTACTGCACAGCGTGTATTTATTTATGATTCGTATGCGTTAACTCGGTCAGCTCGCCAAGTGAAAGTCGATTTACAGAAAGATTTCCAGGTGTAAAAGTTCCAGACCGTACAATTTATGAACTTTAGAGTAAATTTCAGGCCACAAGAAGTGTTCAGGCTAAGAAATCTAAAAGACGGTGTTCGGTTCTTACCGAAGAAACATTAGACGACAAGGTCATCGTTTGGAAAATTTCCCCCAAAAATTCCATGATGGATAGTTTCCTAAAGAGGTGCCAAAAATGTATGGACAACGACGGAGGCCAGTTTCAGCATCTCCTTTCATAAAGTTGGCAAGTAAAACCTTTAAAAGTAATTTTAAAAAGTTGTATGGTTTCATCCGCGCCTTTCTATGATAGCAGCAGACGGCAACGGGCGCCGAGGACGCGGACAGGAAAAAGACCGCGCAGGCGGTTCGGAGTCTTTTGGCTCACCTGTATAATAATTATTACGATGCAAAATACGTGGCTCCACAGTTTCATCATGGTCGCATATCTGTGTCTTGTTAGATATCAAGGGACGATCTAGGTGTGTTGTGGCAGCTTGACGATACACGGAACAGTGCGCAATACGCGGGTCCCTCTGCGAGGATGAGATATCCTACTGGAATTGTTGAATTCGTAAAAATTCTGGGCACAAATTCAAGAAGCCTGGGATGTTGCAGCTTCTCGTCCTCGTTACTACAGGGATCAATTTCACCTATAACCTGAAAATGAAGGCAGTTAATAGGTGCTGTGTTTTAGGTTCAGAAGATAAGGTAACCTTTATTTATTCCCTTAGTTATTTAAAACGAGTGTTTTAGAATGATTGTGTTTTTGTATGTATAGATATGCCTAAAACAATGTTAAAGTTATATTAATGCAGTATTGTGTTCTACACATCCAGTCATAAAATTGAGAAAATATAAGAAAATAACAGAAATAATGCGAGATTTGAACCGAGGAGCTTACGAGTGCAGACAGTGCCTTCTTAACCTCTCGTCTAACGAAACGTTTCTCCGTGCTCTGTTTTCAGTAGCTATTAAGCGTCACCACGTTGTGAACACAGCTGTTACGAAGGTACACGAAGCCCTCCGATCGTCACATGGAATCTGGGGGTTACTCTTTTTTTATGTCCACGGGTGTACTTAACTATAGTAACCGAGCAAGATGACTCCGTGGTAACGTGTGGGGTTCGATTTCCGTCCGGCCGATTCCACACTGACCATAGATTTATCTGTGGTTTCCTCGGCGAATGCTCACCTGGTTCCTCTTCAACCACAAATGCCCTGTCCCTTCATTTTCCGTTTCATGTTTTAGATGGGCGGTGTTGCCAACCAAGAAACATTGAATCCCGCTGCAGGTCGAACAAAATTCCACAACAAGAATACTCCATTACATCATTACTATAAGTCATAGAAAAAGTTATTACAGTCTCTCTGTTGGTAATTTAAGCCTGTTTTAGCGACAGTAGTTTGTCTTTCGATTAAGTAAATAACTAAAATTAATCTATTCATTGTGCATTTCTTAGTAAAATGTAAATAAATTAATTTAGTATTTACCTGAGGAATGTTTGTGTTGTAGCTTTTGGATTAGTTTTCACGGCGTTTCAGAAGGTCACTTCTTTTTGTCCCCAAAGCAATATTAGATGTTGTCTATTTGCTTTTGGTTGTAACCATTTCGAAAAAAAAAAACTTCTTCTAAAGACTTAACCGAAAAGGACTGTTTTCTCATGTTTCGACAGTTCTCCGCGGTGTTCCCTTTTCTTTAATTGTAGTGGAATATCGTTTATTATATAATTGGCAATGTATAAAATGACATTTTAGAATAAAATTGAAACTGTTTACATGTCTATTTTAATAATAATCATACACTTATTTTTCAAAATACGAGGGCCACTATTTATATTTTGAGCCTAATAATTAAAACAAAGTAATTTCTGATTGAAAACTGCTTTATTGATTTTTAAAATATTCTGCTTTATGATCAATACACGTTTGAACCATTTGTCAAAGCATTTATTCCAGTCTTCTTGAGACACCTCCAAAACATGGTTTTTGATGGCATCAACGGCTTCTTCTGCCAACGAAATCGTTGTCCACTCAATTTATTCTTGATGTTCGGGAACAAAAAGAAGTCATTGGGTGCCAAATCAGGACTGTATGGCGGATGACCCATCAATTCGATTTTTTGAACCTTCAAATACTCTGTTGTTAGACGAGATGTGTGTGCGCTCGCATTGTCTTGATGAAGAACGATCCTACGGTTCTTTTTTATTTTTCTTACTTCACCGAAGACTTCCGACAAACAAATGGTTGTGTACCATACGGCATTGACCGTTTTACGTTCCTCTAAAGGCACTGTTGCCACATGGCCAGTTTTGCTGAAAAAGCAGGCGACCATATGCTTCGAAGTGCTAACAACTTTTGTTGGATTTGCTTCATGTTAAAGCACCCATACAGTCGACTGCTGTTTACGTTCCGGCTCATACGCATACATCCATGATTCGTCACCTGTTACAATCTTATATACGTCTTTTGAGGCACCGCCATTGTATTTCTTGAGCATTTTTGTACACCAATCGACACGAGCATCTTTTTGAGATTGCGTCAAATTATGTGGGATCCAACGAGAGCAAACCTTTTTCACGGCTAAATAATCATGCAATATTTTATATATGCTGGTGGAACTAAAGCCTAGGGTTGCCTCAATCTCCAATATGTCGCACGACGATCTTTCATTATTAGTTTTTGCACAGCATCAATGTTTTCTGGCACAACTGATTTTGGACGACCTTCACGAACTTCATCATTGAGTGAACGGCGGCCACGATTAAATTGGTTATACCAGCGTTTCACAGTGGCAAAGGATGGAGCTTCGTCGCCAAATGTGGAAGTTAGTTGATCGATGCAACCTTGTCTTGATCATCCACGTCGAAAGTCGTAATAAATCATTGCATGAACATTTTCACGAGTTAATTCCATGTTTTTGTTGACACACAGTTTTCAAGTTAATGTCAACAAAACAAATGGCGCTCTATTGACAAAATGTTTGAAGCACATTGTGGTAAAAAATTTCAAACTTTCCATTGGAAACGTCAGATGGCACCTACAACATTCAGGGTTGACAAGGCTCAAAATATAAATAGTGCCCCTCGTAAGAATTATAAAAGTCGCTACATTTTCCCACCTTATCGTTTTTCGCCGCAATGTCTCCCGAAGGATCAAATTTCGCTAAGTGTAGCAACACTGGGTGGGTATGTAGTGTCAGTCGGCGTCGGACAGATGGCAGCCTAATTTGAGTAGCCCAATGGTGTGCTGGGTCTTAAAAACTTGGAATTATAGGAACCTCTGCGCGTCTCTGTGACATGCGGCCTCTAGCCTCCTGCTGTTTCTTCACTTCATCCGTTCCTTCTGGAGGGTGTTAGCCACAAAAGGTCCCCCTTGGGTCGAGGTATCCCTCTGAGTTACCTTGTCCATAGTGAGGCCTGTATTCCATCCCAAACTTCCATATCGAGTTTTAATCTTCCAAGATTTTCAAGAAAACCCTCCCACCGCAAACAGGAGCAAATTTTCGATATTTTTGAACTTATTCAAAACTGGCTCCAACGATTTTGATTAAAATAGCATATATTTAAGATATTTAATGGTAAATAAAACGTATCTTGAATTTTCTGCGAAAAACCAATAAAATTAAATTGTTAAATAGAGTTTTCTTTACGGACGCTCTATACTACTACGGTACTTAGCGCCTCATTCTATATTGGGCGTGAAAGATCGGAAATTTTGCACAGAGGCCTCTTTATCAGGCTTGAGGTTCCTTTACGTGCCGTAAATCTACGACATGGGACCACCTTCTGAAGGAAGCCATGCTAAGGATTTTTACGTCCGAAAAAACCCATCGCCCTCCGCCGGGTTTGAACCTGCGACCTCAGGAACTAGAGGCTAGCATGGTACCACTACACCACGGAGGACGACGCGAAAAACCAATGGGATCCTCTTTATTTTGGATGGTTTTTGTACAACTGATAAACCGTAAGAGAGAGACAAAATCTTACTACACAAAACTGCCGTTAAGCGCTTCTAAGATATAGTTCGTTGTTGGTTTCAATTTTCAGATATTTATGCTTTTTTCTTTCTCTATCACGTACATAGTAGGTTGAGAAGATATAGCGTTCCACCCAAAAATTCGATATCGATATTTCACCGGAAATACACGTTTTGAGGTCCCCTCAATCCAAAGAAAGCATTTTTAGAAAAAGCCGCATGTGTGTGTCTGTGAACAGCATAACTCAAAAATGAAATGTCGGATAAATACCAAACTTAGTTCACTATCTCCAAAGTTGCGCACGAAGATTTTCAAGAAAATCCCGCTTTACATGGAATAGTTTCCGATATTTTTTTTAAGTTTCTAAAAAATTGCTTAATGATTTTCATTAAAATACCATATATTAACGCTATTTACATAAAAATAAAATGCATATCGTAAATAGTTGCGAATTCCTCTTCATTTGGAAGGAATTTTGTATAATGTTATATAGCCGGTAAATGTTAAACTATAGACGGAAACGAACCACACAAATTATTTCAAATAACTTTTTTTTTGTGTTGCATAAACCATTTCCTGGATATCAGTTATTAATGATTAGGTTTGTTCCATACTTTTTGTCATTTTCAGTTATTTCTCGCGATGTCATGGAAACAGTATGGAATTTTAAGGCCAGCATATAGCGTCCAGTTGTTAAACATTTGACTATCGCTGTTCTCTATAACGGTAATGTAGCTGTTTCTGTAAAGGTTTATTTGGATTAAAATGAAGTAGATAGGAAAATAAACTTTCGTAAGAATAATTTGTATACCCATTAATAAGCGATAGAGGGTGGAGAAAGTCGTGTAAATGTAGGGTTACCAACTCAAAATTCTCAAATGCAGACCATTTCTTTAAAAAGCCTGACACTTTTCGGGCATACTTTGTTCTGGCAGGAATGCATCAGTTTTAGTTTATCTGCAAAAATAGATCGTCTTTTTGGTTTTCACTAGTTTGTGTATGAGAAGACGATTCATCAGATGAACTTTTGAATACACTCGAATACCCAAATCCACAAAATTGTAAACTTCAGGGCACGTGCACGGGCACAGCTTGAGGACAGTTTGTGCAACATTTTCCTTCCAAATAAGTAGCGCTCTAGTTAGTTACGAGGGCAGTCCCAGAAGTACCCAACCTGATAAAGCTTAAGTTTGACGATGCTACGTTGTTCAGTAATTGTTTGGCAGGCATTATTAGTGAACGCTCTCAGCGAATTTGTAAACATGGATAACCATCGTTATGTGATACAATACTTTCATTTGAAAGATCTTAGTCCAACTAATATTAAAGCTGAGCTAGATTCTACTCTGGGGGAGTCTGCTCCTTCGTTTACAACAGTAAAATATTGGGTGGCAGAGTTTAAGCGAGGCCGTACGAGCTGCCAAGACGAACATCGCAGTGGTCGACCAAATGAGGTGACCACGCCAGAAATTGTGAAGAAAATCCGCAAAGTGGTACTGGATGACTGTAGACAAAGTGCGTGAACTAGCAGACATCGTAGGCATTTCAAAAAGTGCTGTACATCGCACACTAACTAGAAATTTAGACATGAGAAAGCTGTGCGCAAGATGGGTGCCGTGTTTACTCACAATGGAACAAAAGCAGATCGTGTTTGGCGATATTTCGCTGCAATAAAGCCGAGTTTTTACGTCGATTCATAACCGTGGATGAAACATGGATCCATTACTTCACACCTGAGACGAAGGAACAGTCAAAACAGTGGATTGAAAGGGGAGAATCGGCTCCAAAGAAGGCGAAGACAGTTCCATCTACAGGCAAGGTCATGGCGTCAGTTTTTTGGGATGCGCGTGGGATAATTTTCCTTGATTATCTTCGAAAAGGAATAACAATAAATGGCGAGTATTATGCAAACTTATTGCAGCGTTTGAATGATGAAATCCAGCAAAAACAGCTGCATTTAGTGGAAAAGAAAGTTGTGTTTCATCAAGACAATGCAACAGTTCGCACACCCATTATCGCCATGACCAAAATCAATGAGTTAAAGTTCGAATTGCTTCCTCATGCACACTATTCGCCAGACTTAGCCCCCTCTGATTATTTTCTGTTTCCAAAGTTGAAGAAATGGCTTGGTGCTAAAAGATTTACCAACAATGAAGAGGTGGAGTTTGTAGTCGATGGCTATTTTGCAGAACTCGACGGTTCTCACTATAAACAGGATATCGAAGCTATTGAACATCGCTGGGAAAAGTGTATCGAGGAGACTATGTAGAGAAATAAAGATGTTTTTGTGTTTTCTTTGTTAGGTCGGGTACTTCTTGGACAACCCTCGTACATCACAGCTCGCTATCTGCATCAAAATATTGTGTTCACCGCAGTCCACTCTGCACTGCGAGAGGCTTATGCTCCTAGGCTTGTTACGCGAAAATGCCGGACATGTGCGGCAAAAACCGGGTAACCCCATGGGATTATATAAATGCGAGGAGATTAAAGAGGGCATGAATGGGAGAAATCGCAGCAAATGTTGTCAACTGTCGCCATCTGGAAGAGCGCTGTAATTAGCAGTGTCTTGCAAGGACATTAAAAACATTCCTTAAACGTTTTCCCCCGGAGGTTAGGCTGCAGACGAAACGCGTCACATGATGCTCCATAAGTGTCGTCATGTTTAACATACACGAGTGAATTTGTCAGACCTTGAAGCAAGCGGGCGGGCAGCCTTCCTTACTGTGCGTTGCATTACGATCAGCTCGTGCTTTTATTGTCTTCTTTATGAAGTTATGTACAATCATCTAGAGTGTTTTTGTAGTGAATCTACCCCTATCCCCCTTATAATTTCATACAGATAAATAAATTGAATATTTATGAACCCTCTTTAACTGCTGTGGTCCCATTCTATATTGGGGTGAAAGACAGGTAATTTTGCTCAGAGGCCTCTTTATCAGGCTTGAGGTTCTTTTACCTGCCGTAAATCTACGACATAGGACCACCGGATTTAAACCCGCCATCTCGGCAACCAATTTCGTACAGAGCCGGCTATTCCTAAAAACAGATGAAAAATTCCCTGATGTTCACGCTAAAGCATGTGAAACATCGGCAGAACCTCCCCCCGACATTCACCAAGTTCTGGAAATGCTACGTAGCCCATAAGTATCCTTTGTTGATGGAGCAGTCCTCGGTTAGAATGCTGGAGTAATATTTTAGATGGTTAAATTTTAACCTTTGTACCTTCTTTTTGGTTCCATAGTTATTCAATAACATAACAACGTCTTAATGTTCACATAATGCAGAAACCCTCAATATACACAACGAAATAACATTCCGCACTCAAAGGCCACCAAGCTAACCTCTTTGGAAAAGACATGGAGACTGTGACCACCGATAAATAGTCTTCTCAGGTAATATAAAATATCAGTTCACTAATTTTTAATGTTATCATTTTCTCTCTTTACACAATTATTTAGCATGTCCTGCTAACAAACTTAACAAAACTTTGTTACACGAGTGTTTTAGAAGGTTTTGTCATCCAGAAACTTCAGTACATACATCTATAGAATTAGAATAAAGGTTATTGACACTGTTTCATTACATCTGTAGTATTTGATAAGAAACAGATATAACACAGGATCGATTCACTTTTTAGTTTCTCTACTACGTATAGTAAGTAGGAGAAGTATTGTATTCCACCCAAAGATTCGATACCGAGATTTCACAGGAAATATATGTTTTGAGGCACCCTGAATCCAAAAAATCTGATGTGTTACACTCACATGACTTTCTCTACTCTTGTACAATCTAATTTTACAAACGCTTATTCTCCATATGGTTCATGTTAATCGAGATATCGAGATGTCAATCTTATTGGTAATTTTCTTGTAGATGCAAGGGAAATATGGTAGCTTTTAAGCGATAGTCAAATATTTCAACGCTGGTTGCTATGTGGCGCATTCCATTCTCTTTGCATGTCCAGGACATAAAAAAAAATCTGATGTGTTACACTCACATGACTTTCTCTACTCTTGTACAATCTAATTTTACAAACGCCTATTCTCCATATGCTTTATGTTAATCGAGATATCGAGATGTCAATCTTATTGCTAATTTTCTTGTAGATGCAAGGGGAATATCGTAGCTTTTAAGCGATGGTCAAATATTTTAACGCTGGTTGCTATGTGTCGCATTCCATTCTCTTTGCAAGTCCAGGACATAAAAAAATGAATAACGAATTTGAGAAAAAGTATAAGTATTGGAAAATTTAAGGGAATAACAAGCAATATCTCGAAAACGGTTCACTCAACAAAAGAAATGTATATAACATAAGTTGTGTATTTTAACGAGATCTACATTTTTTGTGTAGTAAAATTTTGTCTATCTCTTATGGTTTACCAGTTATGCAAAAGTCGTTCACAATGAAGAATACTTTTGGAGACATTCCCAGAAAATTCGAGATATACATTTCATTTCTCATGACATTGTCTTAAACATATGATATTTTAATCAAAATCGTTAGAGCCATTTTTGAGAAAATTAAAATTTTCGAAAAATGTTCCATGTAAAGGGTAGTCTGGGGGGGGGATTTTCTTGAAAACCTTCGTGTCGCATCTCTGGAAGATACTGAACCTAAATACCAAGTTTGGTGTTTATCCGACTGTTCGTTTTTGAGTTATGCTGTTCACAGACACACAGACACACACACAGACACACAAACACACAGACACACAGACACACACACGGACATGTTTCCAAAAATGCTTTTTTTGGATTCAGGAGGTCTCAAAACATGTATTTCCGGTGAAATCTCGGTATCGAATTTTTGGGTGGAATGCAATACTTCCCCTACTTACTATACGTAGTAGAGAAAGTAAAAATCTGATGTGTTACACTCACATGACTTTCTCTACTCTTGTACAATCTAATTTTACAAACGCCTATTCTCCATATGTTTCATGTTAATCGAGATATCGAGATGTCAATCTTATTGGTAATTTTCTTGTAGATGCAAGGGGAATATGGTAGCTTTTAAGCGATAGTCAAATATTTTAACGCTGGTTGCTATGTGGCGAATTCCATTCTCTTTGCATGTTCAGGACATAAAAAAATGAATAACGAATTTGAGAAAAAGTATAAGTATTGGAAAATTTAAGGAAATAACAAGCAATATCTCGAAAACGGTTCACTCAACAAAAGAAACGTATATGACATAAGTTGTGTATTTTAACGCGATCTACATTTTTTGTGTAGTAAAATTTTGTCTATCTCTTATGGTTTACCAGTTATGCAAAAGTCGTTCACAATGAAGAATATTTTTGGAGACATTCCCAGAAAATTCGAGATATACATTTTATTTGTCATGACAATATCTTAAACATATGATATTTTAATCAAAATCGTTAGAGCCGTTTTTGAGGAAATTAAAATTTTCGAAAAATGTTCCATGTAAAGGGTAGTCTGGGGTGGGGGGATTTTCTTGAAAACCTTCGTGTCGCATCTCTGGAAGATACTGAACCTAAATACCAAGTTTGGTGTTTATTCGACTGTTCGTTTTTGAGTTATGCTGTTCACAGACACACAGACACACAGACACACAGACAGACACACACACGGACATGTTTCCAAAAATGCTTTTTTTGGATTCAGTGATTCTCAAAACATGTATTTCCGGTGAAATCTCGGTATCGAATTTTTGGGTGGAATGCAATACTTCCCCTACTTACTATACGTAGTAGAGAAAGTAAAAAAGCATTTTTGGAAACATGTCCGTGTGTGTGTGTCTGTGAACAGCATAACTCAGAAACGAACAGTCGGATAAACACCAAACTTGGTATTTAGGTTCAGTATCTTCCACAGATGCGACACGAAGGTTTTCAAGAAAATCCCCCCACACCAGACTACCCTTTACATGGAACATTTTTCGAAAATTTTAATTTTCTCCAAAATGGCTCTAACGATTTTGATTAAAATATCATTTGTTTAAGATATTTTTATGACAAATAAAATGTATATCTTGAATTTTCTGGGAATGTCTCCGAAAGTATTCTTCATTGTGAACGACTTTTGTATAACTCGTAAACCATAAGAGATAGACAAAATTTTACTACACAAAAAATGTAGATCGCGTTAAAATACACAATTTATGTCATATACATTTGTTTTGTTGAGTGAACCATTTTCGAGATATTGCTTGTTATTCCCTTAAATTTTCCAATACTTATTTTCTCAAATGGGAATTAGTTATTCATTTTTTTGTCTTGGATATGCAAAGAGTATTAATCTGTGGGAAAGGGAATGGTGCTGCACCTAGCAACCAGCTATTAAGAGATATGTATGTGCTTAAAGGCTACTGTATTTCTATATTGCCCTTGTAAATATGTATTCCCCTTACATCTACAAGAAAATTAGCAATAAGATAGAGTCTGCAAATGTTTATCTCGATTAACATGAAGTAGATGGAGAATAAGCGTTTGTAAAAATAGTTTGTACAAGAGTAGAGAAAGTCATGTGAGTGTAACACATCAGATTTTTAAACTCTGTTTTTGTTTGTTGATATGTTACATCATGGCTATCTATGTGTATTCCTTGCAATAAAATGTAGCAGGCTTTTGTTTGTATACTCTCCGGAGTGATGCAACTATTTATATTCCATGGGGTAACAAATGTTTTCTACTCCATGGCATTCTCAACTTAAAGTCAAGGCCTTCTTCGTAGGCATGTGTTCGTATTCAAGTACAAAGGCTTTGTAAATTCTTTTTAATCTTTCAGTAATTTATGAAATGAAATTAGATAGCTTATAGCTGCATGTGTGTCAGAACTAATTGGAGTTTTCAATGGTGGTTTTTGAGATTACCCTACATACATAAACACAAATGTTCTGTGTTTATAATATTAGCATAGATGGTCTATAAGATAAAATTAGGCGAATCCCTCCCCTTTGCCCCTTATAGCTAGTCAGTAACTTGTAGAAGAAGCATAGATGTCACGAGGTTTTCTCCAGATTGGTCAACTAGTTGTACACAAGGGATTTTTGAAGTTGTATAGTGTGCTATAATTCTCGCAAAGTCCTGTAGTCCAAGTGCATAAGCTTGTCTTTTGGTTGACCTCAAGCAATGTAGTTTTATCCTAACGGGTTGAAAATATAGCAAGGGTAGATTTTAACAATTTAGAGTATATAATTCAAAATAAGGATTAAGTGGAAAGGTAGAAGTCATCAAAAATCTATCATATTTGCAATAAAGTGCCAAAAGTAACCTCTGATATCCATATTCAGCGAAACAGGATTGAAATTTGGTAACACGAATGCGAAAAAGAAATCCATAACCCCCAGTTTGTAAATTTTTGGAAACATGACCTGCGAGCACCTGTAGGAATAGGTTTTTTAAACGGTAAAAGAATTATCAAAATTGTTGACTGCTTTTTGAAATTATCCTACACACACAAACTTTCTCCCTTTTTACTTTCTCTACTACGTATAGTAAGTAGGGGAAGTATTGTATTCCACCCAAAAATTCGATACCGAGATTTCACCGGAAATATATGTTTGGAGACCCCCTGAATCCAAAAAAAGCATTTTTGGAAACAAGTCCGTGTGTGTGTGTGTGTGTGTGTGTGTGAACAGCATAACTCAGAAACGAACAGCCGCATAAACACCAAACTTGGTATTTAGGTTCAGTATCTTCCAGAGATGCGACACGAAGGTTTTCAAGAAAATCCTCCCACCCCAGATTACCCTTTACACGGAACATTTTTCGAAAATTTTAATTATCTCAAAAATGGCTGTAACGATTTTGATTAAAATCATATATTTAAGATATTTTCATGACAAATTGAATTTTCTGGGAATGTCTCCTAAAGTATTCTTCATTGTGAACGACTTTTGGTAAACTGGTAAACCATAAGAGAGAGACAAACTTTTACTACACAAAAAATGTAGATCGCGTTAAAATACATAATTTATGTCATATACATTTTTTGTTCAGTGAACCATTTTCGAGGTATTGCTTGTTATTCCCTTAAATTTTTCAATACTTATTTTCTCAAATGGGAATTCGTTATTCATTTTTTTGTCTTGGATATGCAAAGAGTATTAATCTGTGGGAAAGGGAATGGTGCTGCACCTAGCAACCAGCTATTAAGAGATATGTATGTGCTTAAAGGCTACTGTATTTCTATATTGCCCTTGCAAATACAAAACAAGGGGAACATAGTACGCCTTAAGCGATAGTCAAATATTTTTAGAACTGGTCGCTATGTGTAAAATGTAATTCTCTTTGCATGTCAAAAGATCGTTTCTGTAAATGTTTATGTCGATTAATATGAAATAGATGGAGAATAAGAGTTTGTACAAGAGTAGAGAAAGTCATGTGAGTGTGTTGCTATCTAGAAGATTTTTGTGATGAATCCTCACCTTTACTCCCTATAATCGCACTGGCCGAAAAATCCCCTGATATTCACGCAAAAGACGTGAAACATTGGCGGAATGTGTGACTTCCTTAACCTCCCCCGAAACAACGAAATGGAGGTGAAGCTGGTGAATATGAAGATTCCCTACTCCCAGGTTGGAAAAGACACGTAGTTTGCCTGCGACTATAAGAAAAGTAATCTCAGTTCCATGCTGTAGACCGATTTCTAATGTTAGGTGGACACAATTTTCTGTCTTTATACAATTATGCAATGCATCCTGCTATCGAATAAGGCTAATAAAATATTGTTTTGAATATTCGTATGTCTTCCCGATAATATTTACACAGAAGGAAATTAAGAACTGCAAGACATGAATTCGTTTACAAGGAACCCTTAACTACCAATATAAATTTGTTGGCTATAGTAACCAGGCAGGGGGGTTTTTGTAAGTAAACTATCAAGGTCGCGAGGGAAGGCGGAAGCGACTGCGACTTTCCTGTGTTCTCTGTAAACGAATACGAACAGTTAACACCCTGCAGGTAGATCAGGATTATTGAGTATCAGAAGAAAACAATATGGATATATTTAGTGTGCAGTAATGTGTTTTCATAATACATAGAACATAAATCGCATGCGGCTAGCACGAAGATACACTTGTTATATTTTGAAAAACATCACCCGACATAGTAGGACCAAATAAAAAACGAAACATCAGACTTGCTTGAGATTCCCTGCTTTTACACACTTTTACGTACCCTGGATTCTTCTCTAGAATACTTTTAAGTTTCTTTGTCAACCTTTCTTTAAAGTTCCAGCTTTATACCTTAGTATTTCTGAAACCTGTTCTATTGTCTCAAGAGCTTCTGGTATGTTTACTGTCTGTGTCTGCAAATACATATATTATTGTAGTTGCAACATTGTTGAAATGGTTCTGAATGTATGAAACATTCTAAAACAAAGTTGAAGTTGTTACCTACACTGCGTGCGGTAACACGATTGCTCTGTTTACTTACTAAAACCCCTCTGTTCGGTAATAACATACAATACACAATAGGACGGGAAGTAAATACAATCCCATATCTCTTCAACATTTTGGACTTCATAACGCAAGTTCTCAAATTCTTGTTAAAATACTGAATCTCTGTTATCCTCCCTTTGAGTCACAACACCAAACAATTGACCTTACAGAGACATCGTAGAGCTAGAGCTGTTGAATTGGCAGCATTGCGTTACCGGAAATCCGAGGTGACTATGGATAAGTTGATTATACTTTTTTTTAAATTAATAATTCAAACTGATAAAACACGATCCTGCAATACATGTGTGTAAATGAACAAGGGAATATCGGAAATACTGCTTGATTCAGCACTTACCACACTTGTGACTCAATATACCTCTTGCCATTGGTAGATATCGTACCTGATACGATTCTCATTTGTCTTGCTGTGTGTTAGTTGCTAAATCGTGAGTATTGCTTGGAATGTACGGCATTTGTCTTATTTTACATGCATATTCTATAATTACTGTCTACTCCATGCCATTCTCAACGAAAAGACAAGGCCTTCTTCGCAAGCATGTACATAATGTGTTCGTACTCAAGTGCAAGGGCTTTGTAAATCATATTATCTACCATTGCCATATAAATTGTTTGTTTCGTCGCTCCTAGCTGCCTAAATACTGGCTTTAATCCACTGCTACAATATTTTATTTCTTTCGTAAAATTTGTACAGTGCTTTTCCTTCACCATGTGGCCGCAGCTCGTACTCCCGCCAAAACAGTTATAATATCCCCGCAACCGCCTCACGTTCTCACAATTACAATGATAATAAACACACACCTTAACATACGAGATGTTGTCCTTCTGTATCCACACAGGAAATGTTCATTCACACTTGAGAGTTCACTAAATAAAATTGAACGAATCTCTTCCCTGATGTTTTCTTGTAGTTCCTAAAATGTATGGGGTTTGTTGCACAGTTTCCCCACAGATAAAAATACCATACAGTCAAATCAGGTGATCGCGAGGGCCGTAACTCTTTACTAATTAACCTATTTTCAAAAATTTCATGAATTAAATTTAATGACTCATTATGCGCGTTGCAAAAATACAGACTGGCATTTAACGTCGCTCAGCTATTAAAAAATCTGATGATACATTCACATGACTTTATCTAATCGCTTATTTGAGGGTATAGAAACTATTCTTACTAAAACTTATTTTTATATCTACTACATTTTAACATTTACAGAAACAGCTACATTACACATTTCGTTATAGAGAACAGCGATAGTCAAATGTTTAACAACTGGACGCTATATGCTGGCCTTAAAATTCCATACTGTTTCCATGACATCGCGAGAAACAAGTGCATGCTGAAAAGACTTAATGGGTAAGTATATTGAATAATTGGAACCATTAATAACTGATATCTCGGAAATGGCTTATGCCGCAAAAAAGTTATTTGAAATAAATGGTGTGTTTTAGAGAGATCTACGTTTACCTGTTATAGAAGATTACACAAAATTACTTCCGAATGAAGAGAACTTCAAAGGCTATCCCAGATACTTCAAGATATACATTTTATTTGTCGTGTAAATATTATCGATATATAGTATTTTAATCAAAATCGTTAAATCCATTTTTTATAAAGTGAAACATTTCGAAACATCTTCCAAGTAAAGGGTAGCTTGGGGTTGGGGGATTTACTTGAAAATTTTAGAAGGTACCGAACCCAAATACCAAGTTCGGTATTTTCCCGACTTTTCGTTTTTGAGTTATGCTGTTCAGAAACACACTGGCACACGCTCACACGGACATTTTTCTATAAAGGCTTTATTTGGATTGAGGGTGTGGAATGCAATACCTTTACCTACTAGATACGTGGTAGAGAAAGTCAAAAATACTTATTTGATGAACAAGATCTCCCAACCAGCTGTTACTTGGATATTTTTTCAGCGTGTGATCACTAATTACAGTATATTTCCAGTATTAGAAGACACGCTGTTAGATCGATTATTTCCAAGAGAACCGCCATGTTCCCCGCAGCAAGGATAAATTTACATACTTAATTAAAATAATTAGTCTGATTTATATTTTAGTAGCGGGTAAAATATTGTATGCCACACGAGAATAAAATATATTTAACATTTCGGAAAATTATTATGGGCGCTAAATTTTTCACTCAGCATTAAAATATTATTTTAATGTCTTGTGCCATAAATCACTATTTAGTGTTTCAGTAATTCCCGAATTGGAAGGTGCTGCGCTACAGTGTGTTTCCAAAGAGCAGCACATATGGGGGCGTACTTTGATTGATGGATAGTCCTTCACCGAAACTGGCATGCTTCCTCTCTCTTTGCACGCTTTTCTCGACTTCGGAGCACGGGCATTCTGCCAGAAAGCAGAACACCCGGCTCTATTCATGAACCATCGCTGTACCGGAAGTTACGCGCTCTTTCCGGTGGCCAATGATTTGTTTGCTTGCTTACCTGTCGTATATCTCGGTAGACATGACGTGTCGAGTCTCCCTTACTGCTGACAAGCCCCAACTTGCCCTGCTTTGTCAGCATCATCCTTCAGGGATTACTTCGTGCTTTCTTGCCTAATCACTGAGCACGAGGTTTCCCAAACTTCTATTCTGAGGGGGCGGTACTTTCGAGTATAGTCACGTTGCAATAAAACCCAAAAAGAATAGGTATGTCGTTTATATAGGTAGAGGAAATATTACATTCGATAGCAAGATTACATGGAGAGCACACATTTAGAAGTCTCCTGAGTAAAAGAAAGAAATGAAAAAAAAAAAAAAACATTACACATTTCGTTATACAGGATGAACCAAAAGACTCCGAACCGCCTGCGCGGTGTTTTTCCATACATTTTTGGCACCTCTTTAGGAAACTATCCATCATGGAATTTTTGGGGAGAATTTTCCAAACGATGACCGATGTCGTCTAATGTTTCTTCGGTAAGAACCGAACGCCGTCTTTTAGATTTCTTAGCCTGAACACTTCCTGTGCCTGAGATTTACTGTAAAGTTCATGGATTGTTGTACGGCCTGAACTTTCTGCAAATCGTACTTTCACTTAGCGAGCTGACCGAGTTAACACATACCAACCATAAATAAACACACGCTGTGCAGTAGAAAACATATACTAGGCCATAATATACTTTGTGACTAAGTACAGGACAAAATAATAAATAACTCGCAATAACTGAACTACATCACATCACCGTCAACTCAAAACTGCACTTCACACTGCACAGCAAAACCACAATAGCGTGACTTTGTTTATAAGCAGCTGTGCGTTATCATATTTCCACACGCCCAGTGGAAAAACACCTCGCACCCGGTAATGCTGTTCATAAAATACCTCTCCGGGGTAACTTAAAATATAGACAAACTCACACACCCTGCAAGAATTAAAACAAAATATCCGCCAGGAAATTTCTTAGCGTGAACTACGGCAAGTGATGGATAGTTTCCTAAAGAGGTGCCAAAAATGTATGGACAACGACGGTGGCCAGTTTCAGCATCTCCTTTCTAAAGTTGGTAAGCAAAGCCTTTAAAAGTAGTTTTAAAAATTGTTGTATGGTTTCATCCGCGGCTTTCTATCATAGCGGCAGACGGCAACGAGCGCCGAGGACCAGACAGGAAAAACACCACCGCAGCCGGTTCGGAGTTGTTTGGCTCACTCTGTAGATACAAAGAGAACAGCGATAGCCAAATGTTTAAGAACTGGACGCTATATGCTGGTCTTAAAATTCCATACTGTTTGGATGACATCGCGAGAAACGACTGAATATCAAATGACTTCAAAAGAGTGATGACTGATGCCACAAAAAAAACTTACTGGAAATAAATTGTGTGTTTTAAAGAGATATACATTTTTTGTTGTGTACGTTTTCGTCTATCACTTAACATTTACCAGTTATACAAGGTTATACAAAATTCCTTCCGAATGAAGAGGACTTACAAGGCTATTGCCAGAAAATTCAAGATATACATTTTATTTGTCATGCAAAATTATTTAACGTATGGTAATCAAAAATCATTATAGCCATTTTTAGAAAATAAAAAATTTCGAAAAATGTTGCATGTAAAGGGTAGTTTGGGGTGGGGGATTTTCTTGAAAATCTTTGTGTCGAATCTTTAGAAGATGCTGAACTTGAATACCAAGTTTGGTATTTATCCGACTTTTTTGTCACCTTTTTTTAAAAAGGTTTTTTATTCAGGGGACCTCAAAACATGTATTACTGTGTGGAATGCAATACCTTCTCAATGTACTTGGTAGAGAAAGTACCCGCTTGGCAGAATGACATATTTTGCAGACTTTACTTTGTAAGTTGACCAGAACAATTGCGAAACGCCTGTCGTGTCGTGTTCCTTGGGGGTACAGTTAAAAGTCCTTTGAATGATTAGACACACGCAGTCATATATGATTAGGCAGTGTTTACTGTTCTTGGAAGTGAAAGCAAAAAAGGAGGCAATAGTAGCAGGCGAGCTAAGCCTTGTTTACCGTTCAGTTATTACATAAACCATCTAGTTTCATTGATTATACCCAGGGCTGCCTTCAATTGCGACTACTGTCGGCCCAAACAAAACACGGTCAAGAATTAAAAACATCTGCCGCGCGCTTTTCTCGCACACATACGCGTTACTAGGACGGGATTTTAATGCTGTCAGAAAATATGCTCACTTGATATGTGAGGCCTGGGTTCGATACCCGCGGACGGCCATCCTACCATCGGTTTTACCTGGTTGGTTCCCTACCACGGATTTCCTTTTTCCTTTGTTTCCGGTAGGCTTAGGGACTTTGCAGTGTCGGTCGGTTTCGGACAGATGGTGCGAATTCTTGCTCGTTGGAAAGTTCTTCTCGACCCTTCGCTGAGTCGCCGAGCAGCACGCAGTGTCACCGAAACTTGGAACCGTTAAAGAATCTTACCTCTCCGGGGTAACTTAAAATATAGACAAACTCACACACCCTGCAAGAATTAAAACAAAATATCCGCCAGGAAATTTCTTAGCGTGAACTACGGCGAGTGATGGATAGTTTCCTAAAGAGGTGCCAAAAATGTATGGACAGCCTGTAGCTACCTGCGATTCCTTCACCTAATCCCTTCCCTGTTCATACGCATGCGAGTTATTTACTAAATTTACAATTTGAACAACATTCATGTTGCATGTAATGCATATTTGCTTGCGTTGCATTTATATTTTTTATTTTATTCATTTTATCATCATACTAGATGGACCACCCTACGTTGCACGTTTAACTTTTTAATCTCAAGTGAATTAATTCGTTTCACTTACCTCCCTCGTTCTTTACGACATTGGTCTATAATGCTGTACAACATTTTTATAGTTACACCTCCCGTATATCCCTGATAATTTTAATTTTTGTACAGTCCCGACTATTCCAAATAAGAGATGAAAAGCCACGCAGAAGGATGTGGAACGTCTGACTTCCTTAACCTCCCCCGACAGTCTTCCAAGTTCTGCAAATACTGTATAGCCCATAAGTATCCTTTGGCGGTGGAACAATCTTCGCCGAGACATTTGTTAGATGGTTATAATAGGTTAAATTTTAAACCTTTGTACCTTGTTTTTGATCCCATTGGGTTGTATTGATTCGACACCGACCCAGTGAATCCGGATGTTGTACCTACGCCCCCACGAGGAAGTGATGAGGTGAAAGGAAGCAGTGGGCGCCCGAAACCAGGAGTGACGGGACAGCAATGACACGGGCCCTGCAGTTTCCAGATATAAACGCCTCGGCAGACCGGAGACCCCGACCCACATGGGGTCAAACGCCCCCGCCGAGGGCAATCCTTACACCCCGACAACCGGGACGGAGAAAATTCAGAGCGCATCCTACTTCCCTGCCACGCTGCACCGAAATTTCATCGCCGAATCTTCCAACCCTGAAATAGAGACCTAACGGGCTCAAGGATGAATGAATGAAGCAACGAAATGGAGATACAGGAAATTCGGGGGCAACCCGGGAAAACCCCGAAAATGTAAAAGAGCTACACAATTTTCACATAATACAGAAACCCTTATCATACACAACGAAATAAGATCCCGCAGTCCCAGACCATCAAGTTAACGTCTTTGGAAAAGACAGTCTGCCACTATCGAGAAAAATAATCTTCTCAGTAATGTAAAATATCGTTCACTGATCTCTAATGTTATTAGTTTTCTCTCCTTATAGAATTATTTAGCAAGTCCTGCTAACGAACTTGATTACAACATAAATACAAAGGAAATAAAACAAAACTTTCTTACACGAGTGTTATTAGAAGGTTTTGTCAACCAGAAACTTCAGTACATACATCTATAGAATTAGAATAAAGGTTATTGACACTGTTTCATTACATCTGTAGTGTTTGATAAGAGACAAATATAACACAGGATCGATTGTCACTTTTTATACTCTGTCTTCTGTTTGTTGAAGTGTTACTCATGGCCAACTGTGTATATTCCTTGCAATAAAATGTAACCGGCTTTTGTTTTTATATTCTGTGGAGTAACAGCAACTGTTTTCTACTCCATGACATTCCCAACTAAAAGTCAAGGCCTTCTTTGTAAGTATGTGTTTGTGTTCAAGTACGAGGGCTTTGTAAATCTATTTTAATCTTTTAGTAAATTATAAAGTGAAATTAGAAGGTGTTTCATAGCAGTATGTCCTGCAGAATGAATTTGGCTTTTCAGTGGTGAAAGAATTATTAAAATCGGTTGAGTGGTTTTTGAGATTATTCTACATACACACACTCTATCTCCCTAGTTTTTCTCTCTACGTGTTAATCGAGATAAACCTTTGCAGGAATTATTACAAATTTCATTGTAGCTACAAGGGGGATATTGGTAACCGAATCGATATTCAAATATCTAAAAGTTAGTCGCTGACCTCGAAATTCCAGGCTCTCCACATGAAGTCACGAGAAACAAACAAATGGTCACTAAGCACTTCAAAATATATCAAGCAGCAACGAGGATCTGGTAAAATGCCCAATGTAGGTAATACGCCCACCTAAAATATTTGCTTTTAAATACAAAACTCGTTCATCAAAAATGTACCGTGTAAAGGGTAGCTCGCGACGGCGTTTTGTTTTTAATTTACTTTTTTATTTTCCTTAAATACCAAGTTTAATATTTTGCTGACTTTTTGTTTTTGACTTACGCTGTTCACATACACAGGGAGAACCAAAACGTGTATTTCCGGTGGGTCAAGTGCAATAGTTCCTCTGCTTACTGTACAGAAGTAGTAGAGAAAGCAAAAAGGATGTCTGAAAATGTAAACCAATAACAAAGAATTTCTCGGAAATGGTTAATGCTGCACAAAAAATATTATTTGAGATAAATCTTGTGTTTTAACGAGGTCTACTTTTGTGTGTGTTTTGTAAAGAAAGATTTTGTCTATCTCTTACGGTTTTCCAAATTATACAATCTTTCAGAATGAAGAGGACTTCACAGGTTATTTCCAGAAAACTCAAGATATACATTTTATTTGTCAGGTAAAAGTCTTGAATCAAAATTGCTAACAGCCATTTTTTAGAAAATAAAAAATTATAACTTTGTTTTTTCTAATCTTCGTGTCGATTTCTTGGAAGATGCCGAACTTAAACACAAAGTTCGGAACTTTTCCAAAAAATGCCGTTTTTAGATTCAGGTGAATCCCCAAAGTTGTTATTCCGATGAAATCTCGGGCGCGGAATGCGCTTAGTACAGAAGTTGAAAATGGGAAAACGTGGAATGTGAGGCATATCCAAAAAGTGGATCCATTGAGCGTTGAACTTCCTTTCTCTCCTCCTCCCGCGAGAAACCTTGGCCGTATTGCTATTAGCCTTGAGTACTGTCTCTCATTGATTCCATTTCTAGACATATCCGCTCATTCTTGAGCAGGAAACCGTAACAATAGGCGGTTACCAACAGGAAGGACCGATGTTTTCCAGTACGGTTATACTATCGCTTTTCATTCAAGTGAGCTCAATGATGGCTGCCACGAAGGAGTCTCCCATTCATAAAAACGTACTGGCTCGGCTGTTTTCGTAGCGGTACCGGTAGATGGCACTCTGTATGCTGCAAGTTTTCTTTTAACGCGGCTAGTCTCCGGAGAGCTGAAAGTGGGTAGTCAGTGGAGCGCTTTCGTTGCTGGAGGTGAGGGTATGCGCGCTCCTGTGCCGGGAGCATTTGGTGTTTTGAGATTTCCCTTATTGTTGGTGCACGGCCCAAAGTGAAAGTGTTAAAAGTGTGGTGAGTGTTGGTGATAGCAGAAGAGTCATGTGGGGTGTTGTGAATGGTGTTTGCCAAGAGCCGAGCGGGTGTGTTCGGAAATGTTGCCCGCATCGCTTCGGCGGATGAGTTGGTGGCATTCTGACCGGCTGGCAATGACGTTCCTCATCGGCGACGACGTCCTTCTCCTGCAAGAACCCTGTCCTCATCACGTTCCGCGAGAGAAGAAAAAGTTTGCAGACCTTTTAAGTGCTTCTTCTTGTCGTGCTCAAGTGGCATTTCAGATTCTGCATACCACCACCACGAGGCCACTTCATCTTGTGTTCAGACCACCTCAGTCATTGCAGCAGAAGTAAGTGTTTCAGTTGAGTACTTTCCACAAAGTGTTCAAGGAATGTATCAGTGATCCAAATATTCATTATCGGAAATTAATCGTGCTACCTCATAAGAGGAACCGAATTCTAACCAAAAATTCGATACGAGATTTCACGGTGAAGAGGTTCACGTGTTGCGACTCCTTGAATAATATTAATAATAAATAAAAAACTGATACTAAAGCTCAAGATTCACACGAAGATCCCACTCAAATAAAATGCATATCTTGAATTTTCTGGTACTAGCCAGTGAAACGTCTTCAATATAAATTACCGTTGTATACTTGCCAAACCATAGGTGATAGACAAAAAGAAGACATATTCTATGTTACTGGGCCGAATTTTCAAATAGTTTTTCTATACTGTATAACTGCAGTAAGTGGATACATTCACCCAAAGATTCCATACCGAGATAAGTAGGTCCATCTATCTTTGAATAGCATAACTCGGAAAGTTAAGAAGTTTAATACAAAATTGGTATTACATCATATCTTCCTAAGATACGACAAGATTTTCAAGAAAATATTCAAACTCTTTACGTGAAACATTTTCGATGCTTTTGATTTACCCAAAAATGGCTCTGAACTATTTTGAATAAAATACTACACTATATGGACATTTACTACATGAAAAGTAATAGACACAGGATTCCTTAAATTTTCAAATATCTACAAGTGTTTAAGTCACTATTTTTTTTTCTTTCCTCCCGTGGTCAT
This sequence comes from Deroplatys truncata, assembly GCA_030765065.1. Lineage (NCBI taxonomy): Eukaryota > Metazoa > Arthropoda > Insecta > Mantodea > Mantidae > Deroplatys > Deroplatys truncata. Next base: position 9,100,615 of record CM060987.1, on the reverse strand, counting down.
GGAAAGAGCATATATTTCAAAGCCATCACTAGCAACACTTCAAAAATCTGACTATCGCTTTAGCCTACTGTATTCGGCCGCTGTTGACTGTAAAAGCCAATAAGTTAGTTGTCAGATGCAGAGCTTTGCACTGAAATGGCGTTCACCAGTATTTTTTTTAAACATGTTTACATTCTGTTGGACCTGAGTTACTTCCCTCGTGAAACATATTTTTCTGCAGATGCAAGTTTATTTTTGAGGCTACGCAGCGTTTGTTCACCTTGATGAAGGCATCAGGTGATGAAATATCCGATAATGATGGTTTCCACATAGCTGAATCATAGTATGAAACAAGCTGTGATGCAGCTGCAGGAACCCAAGTGCCTGGCTCAGCAGTATGAATGGCATTCGCCATCGTCATCAGATTGCTTTTATTATGTGGATTGTAAAATGCAGGCGCGCTTCCTTATATACAGTCGAGCGTCTACACCAGCATGCCAAAGTCTTCTCAAATATAAAGCATCGCGTCGTTCAGGACTTCATTTCAGTGTCGAGAAATACAGGCCCATGCGAGCGAGTCTGCGAATAGCAAACATGCTACACGAGATTTTCTAAAACCATCTTACGTGTTACGTTCTCGATCCTCTATCGTTTATTAATGGCTATACAAATTATTTTCACGAAATTTTATTTTTCTGTCTACTTAATATCAATTCAAATAAATCTTTACAGAAACAGCTACATTACACATTTCGTTATAGATACATAGAGAACAGCGATAGTCAAATGTTTAACAACTGGACGCTATATGCTGCCTTAAAATTCCAAAGTATTCAACGACTCGGACCATTAATAACGGTTATTTCGGAAATGGCTGATGCCTCAAGAAAAAATTCTGCGTTTTCAAGAGATTTACATTTTTTGTGTGGTTCGTTTTCGTCTACCGCTTAACGTTTACCAGTTATGCAACACTATATAAAATTCTTTTCGAATGAAGAGGACTTCACAAGCTATTCCTAGAAAATTCAAGATGTATATTTTATTTGTCATCTAAATATCTTTAATGTATGCTGTTTTAATCAAAATCGTTTGAACCATTGTTTTAGAAAATAAATTTGGAAAAATGGTCTATGCAAAACGTAATTTTGTCGCATCTTTGGAAGGAAGGTACTGAACTTTTGGTATTTATCCAAGTTTTGGTTTTTGATTTATGCTGTTACCAAGAACGGACCATTTCCCAAAAATGCTTTTTTTTTATTCAGGAGCCTCAAAACACGTAGTCCCTGTGAAATCTCGTTACCGAATTTTTGGATGCACCTACTAGGTACGTGGCAGAGAAAGTAAAAATGACTAACGATTTGATTAAAATACCACATGTTTAAGATATTTACATGAAAAATATGTCAATCTGGAATTTTCTGGGAGTAGCCGCTGAGGTTCTCTTCATTCTGAATGACTTTTACATAACTGGTAACCCGTAAGAGATACACAAAAAATGTAGACAAAAAGTACTGAGATGTTCCTTGTTATTCGTTTTTGTTTCTCGTGCCTATGCTAACAGCATGGATTTTCAAAGGTATCATATAGCGACACGCTTTTTAAAGATCGGACTATTGCTTTAGCCTATTTATGCCTACAATGAAATGTGCAAAAAACGGTTCTTCAAACCTTTATCTCAATTAGCCAGAGTGGACAGAAGAATAGTTTGTAGAAGAGTGGGTAGAGAAAACATTGTGATTGTTGCACATCCTAATGATTTACTTCTGTATGCCTCAGAAGTATGACATTATAAAACAGCAATAGAATGGCAAAGCCGTGAGTTTTCAAGGTTCACTGCAAGTAACAGCCTTGGGACAGTAACCGGAAAAATTCTGCAATGAATTGTTCACTTACAACATACATAGTAATACCGTAACATCACTAGCTCGTTCGTCCTTGACTCTTTTCCTCGCAGCAAACCCGAGTTGGCACCGTTCTTGCCACTTCAGATCAATAAACACCACTCACATCACTTTCTCTACTCACTCTTCAACTCCCTTCAGTGATAGTCAGATGTTTGTATGGCTTTGGTGGTTATGATATTCTTTGCATGACCACGAGAAAAAACGAATAGCGACTTTACCACTTGAAAAAAATCTGATGTTACATTCACATGAGTTGCTCTACCCACCGTCATTTGTTTTTCTATCTACTTGAAATTAATCGAAATAAACCTTTGCAGAAATGGTTCTTGTCCACATTTTGTTGTAGGTACAACGGGAATAAAGCAACCCGAATCGTTAGTCGGATATGTAAAAGCGAGTCGCTAAATACTCTTCCCATGACATTGCGCGAAACAGCTGAATAACGCCACCGTAATCAAAGAATAGCGAGTTATTTGGAAAATTAAACCAATACCAACGGATATCTCGGAAACGGCTGATCCCAGTTCGCGGGGATTGAGTTTTTCGAGCTTAAAAATCCTTAGCATGGCTTCCTTCGGAAGGGAAGTAAAGCCAGTGATCCCGTGTCGTAGATTTACGACACGTAAAAGAACCTCAAGCCTGATAAAGAGGTCTCTGAGCAAAATTACCGATCTTTCATGCCCAATATACAGGGAGAGCCAAAAAACTACGAACCAGCTGCGCGGTGTTTTTCCTGTCCGCGTCCTCGGCGCTCGTTGCCACTTGCTGCTATCACAGAAAGGCGCGGATAAACCATACACCATTTTTAAATCTAATTTTAAAGGCTTTACTTACCACCTTTATGAAAGGAAATGCTGAAACTGGCCACCGTCGTTTTACATACATTTTTGGCACCTCTTTAGGAAGCTTTTTCCAAACGATGACCGATGTCTTCTAATGTTTCTTCGGTAAGAACCGAACACCGTCTTTTAGATTTCTTAGCCTGAACGCTTCCTGTGGCCTGAAATTTACTGTAAAGTTCATGGATTGTTGTACGGCCTGGAACTTTTACACCTGGAAATCTTTCTGCAAATCGTACTTTCACTTGGGGAGCTGACCGAGTTAACACATTATAATCATAAATAAATATACGCTGTGCAGTAGAAAACATACACTGGGCCATAATATACTTTGTGACTAAGCACAGGACAAAATAATAAAATACTCGTAATAACTAAAGTACATCACATCACCGTCAACTCAAAACTGCACTTCACACTGCACAGCAACACCACAACAGCGTGACTTTGTTTATAGCAGCAGTGCGTTGTCATGTTTTTATCATGCCAAAAATGTATGGACAACTACGGTGGCCAGTTTCAGCATCTGCTTTCATAAAGTTGGTAAGTAAAGCCTTTAAAAGTAGTTTTAAAAATGTATGGTTTCATCCGCGGCTTTCTATCATAGCAGCAGACGGCAACGAGCGCCAAGGACGCGGGCGATAAAATACCGCGCAGCCGGTTCGTAGTTTTTTGGCTCCTACTGCATCTTCTCAAAACAGCAGATATTGGAGTACAGAGAAACCCGATTTTACAGATGTGACCCCTTTGCATGACGCGAAAATTAGAATGCAATAAATGCTTACAGAACAGCAGGAACCAGGAATGTCATATTCACACCATTTTTTGAACAGCTTACTGACGCTGCATGTCAGTCTGGACTGCTACCGCGCACACCGCTGACGAGTCGTAAAGTAAAACCTATAACGCTAAAATAACACTTTTTCTGACTTCGTGCTATTTTAGAAAACACTTAGTCCACATATAGGACTTCCTTGTCCTTTTCTGCTCCTCTGCAGCTAATTTAGTACTTGAAGATTCTTGTGACTTGCCTTTTTCACTTTAATGCTGGCAAAACTTATCGGATAAATACCAAATTTGGTATTTAAGTTCAGTGCCTTGCAAAGATTTGACACAAAGTTGTTCAAGACAATTTGCCCTCCCTAAACTACCCTTTACATGGAAGGTTTTTAGAAATGTCGATTTTCTAAAAATGAAATGGCTTAAACGATTTTGATTAAAATGCCATATATTCAAGATATTTACATGTAAAATAAAATGTATATCCTGCATTTTCTGGGAATAGCTTGTGAAGTCCTCTTCATCCGCAAGGAATTGCGAAGGTCCTGTCGATGTCATGGAAACAGTATGGGATTTTTGGGTGGATGCAATACTTCCACTATCTTCTTTAGCTTTGCTGGACATTCCTCGATACCTTGCAGTCAAGAGAAGTGAGAAATGTGACGAACCTCACCAAACTTTCTCCGTAGGAAATGTGGCCTCAAGTCTGCGGTTTGGACGTTTGCGGCGTTGTCGCGCGTCCTTGTGTCGAGATCTCCTCACTTCGTTCAATTCGAGAAAGTCTCAACACAAGTTTGCATGCTTTTAAATTCATCAAACTTATTCTATCGTCCCAAGGAAGATATTCCACCTGTTGGAATGGCCAATTCGGTTAACGCAAAGGAGGCTGTTGATTCGTGTTTGACGTAACAAATATTTCATCTTAATCTGTCTACTTACCTATACCAAGTACAGGTAGTATATTACATTCCACCCAAAATGTCGATATCGAGATTTCACCGGAAATAAAACGTTTTGAGGCTCCTTAATTTTGATTTCCTCAAAAATGGCTCGGAACTATTTTTATTCTGGGAATAGCCTGTGAAGTCCTCTTCATTTGAAATGACTTGTATAACTGCTAAACCGTGAAACAGGCTACACAAAAACTGTAGATCTCGTTAAAACGCACAATTTGTCAAATAAGATTTGCTGGGGCATTAGCTGTTCCCGAGATACTTTTTGTTACGTATAACAAAACGTCGCTATTCGGTTTTTACTTTTTCTGCCACCTATCTACATATAGCAGATAAAACGAAGTATTGTATTCCACTCAAAAATTCGAGGTCCAAGTTTCATCGGAAATGCATGTTTAGAGGCGGCCTCTGAACTAAAACGAAAAGAAATTAGAAAAAATATTGCCCATGTATGTGAGCAGCATAATTCAAAAACTAGAAAGTCATTCAGTTAACTACCAAATTTGTTAAGTTCAGCAGCTTTCAAGGAGGTGATACGAAGATTTCAAACGAAATCCACCCCCCCCCAACTCAAAACTATCCTTTATGGAAAAAATTGCTGTAACCATTTTCATTAAAATATATGCCATATGTTTAAGATATGTGCATGACAAACTAAATGTATATCGTGAATAGGCCTGTGAAGTCATCGTCATTCTTGCAAAGAGCATGGAATTTCAAAGCTGTTGGGTCCTGGTGGAAATGCATGTGTATACATGAGTATTAATAACCAAGACTTGCCCTAAATGTATTGAGTCAATTTTTCCGACAGCTATTCTGTCATTGCTTATCAAAGCCATGACCTTCACGCCAAATCGACATGCGAGTTCACGTTCCAGTTTCAACTGGATTTCTGATCTCACATATATGCTCTACCTACTTAGTACTCGACGAGACTTGAGTGTTGTTAACCCTCTCGGAAGTGCAATGGTGGTAAACATGCAGAGGCGGCCAAATTAATGGCGATAAAATACTCCTTTTTAATACGCAGAAACAACAAATAAAATTACGTTTTTCAAAATCGTTCATCTTATTAGTTTTATAATGTTTTGAAACTTGCAGCGATTTTTCAACCTTTTCATCTCTAGTGTTTACAAAATTACTTTATGCGCTCTTACTAGTGCAATTTTTACTCTCTCTGTCACGTACATAGTAAGTAGGTGGAAAACATTCCACCCAAAAATTCAATACCGACATTTCACTGGAAATACGTGCTTTGAGGCCACCGAATAAATAAAAAAAAAACAGCAATTTTAGAAAAAGTTCCAATTGTGTGTGTCTGTGAACAGCATAATCAAAAACGAAAGGTCGGATAAACGCCATATGATACCTATTTATGTTCAGTATCGCCCAAAGACGCAACAGGAAGATTTTTAAGAAAATACCCTTACCTCAAACTATTCTTTACATGGAATCTGAAAAATGAAGTCCCAACAACATTCAGTTGTTTCTCGCGATGTCATGGAAACAGTATTGAATTTTAAGTCCAGCATATAGCGTCCAGTTGTTAAACATTTGACTATCGCTGTTCTCTATAACGAAATGTGTAATGTAGCTGTTTCTGTAAAGGTTTATTTGGATTGAAATATAGTAGATAGAAAAATGGCTATAGTAAGATGTGTACAACGATAGAGCGTAGAGCAGGTCATGGGTGTGTCACATCAGATGTTTTGTGTATACTACCGTCATCGACGTATGATTTAAACTGGCGGAGAAATAAATGTGTGAAGTAGAATTTAAGGCATTAATAAGGAAGTTGAGGAAAAGCGTTGAAAATCCCTGTCTGACATTGTATTTTTTCTACAAATGAGAACCAATTTTCATCGCAAAAAGACATAGCTCTATTTAATGAATGAAAAATAAGTTTTAAACACCACGTACAAAAAAGTTGAAACTCGGTAGGTATATTTTTCAAACAGTTATAAAACGAACAATATGCAAGATACTGGAAGCTTAAAACTGTATAGGAATACTTTAGTCTGCCCATGTATATCTGGAATTTTCTGGGAATAGTCTGTGAAATCCTCTTCATTTATGAAATTACAAAGCTGTTAGGCCCTGGTGCAAGTGCGTATGTATAAGTCAGCATTAATAAGCAAGGCTTGCCTAAAAGTATTGAGTCAATTTTTCCGACAACTATTGTGCCCTTAGCTCGGCCGTTTCAGATGGATTTCTGATGTAACACACATGCTCGACAAAACTAGCAACTGTATCAGGCAATGTTGTTAACCCTCTCGGAAGTGCAATGCTATTTTATGCAAACTTCTGACAGGCTTGGTCGGTACATTCCTATCTATCACTAAGTAGGCGTATTGCATTCCACCCATAAATTCCATTACGGGATTTCACAGGAAATACATGTTTTGAGGTTCCCTGAATACAAAAAAATAGATAATTTTTAGAAAAAAACCTGATGTTAAATCCTTATTACTTCCTCTACCCCTATCGTTGATTGGTGAGTATACAAATTATTCTTACTAAAGCTTATTTTTCTATCTACCACATTTTAATACAAATAAACCTTTACAGAAACAGCTACATTACACATTTCGTTATAGAGAACAGCGATAGTCAAATGTTTAACAACTGGACGTTATATGCTGCCCTTAAAATTCCATACTGTTTCCATGACATCACGAGAAACAACTGAATGTTGAAAGGACTTAATGACCAAGGAATGAAGAATTCAACCCATTAATAGCGGATATCTCGGAAATGGTGTATGCCACACAAAACTTATTTGAAATAAATGTGTTATAAACAGATCTACATTTTTTGTGTAGTACGTTAACGTCTATCACTTAATGTTTACCAGTTGTACAAGATTATACAAAATTCCTTCCGAATGAAGAGGACTTAAAAGGCTATTCCCAAAAAACTCAAGATATATATTTTCTTTGTCATGTAAACATCTTCGATATATAATATTTTGAAGCCACTTTTCGTAAAATCAAAAAATGTTTCATTCAAAGGGTAGTTTGGAGAGAGGGAATTTTCTTGAAAATCCTGTCGCATGCTTGGAAGACACTAAACTTAAATACCACGTTTGGTATTTATGCGACTTTTCGTTTTTGAGTTATGCTGTTCAGACACACAGACTCCCGGACCGTTTTCTAAAAATGATTTTTTTTTAATTTATTTATTCAGGAGGGTCTGAAAACATATTTCCAATATAATCTCGACATCGATTTTTGGGTTGCGTAGTGGAGGAATTGAAAATGTCCGTGAGTGTGTTTCTCGGTGTGTGAACAGCAAAACTGAAATACCAAGCTTGATATTTGAGTTCAGTGTTCAAAGGACGAGACACCAAGATTCTCAAGTAAATCCGCAAACCCCAAACAGGAAACCTTTTTTATTATCTCAAAAAGCAGCTCGAATGTTTTTTTTTTTTATTAAAATGTCGTATGTTTAAAATATTGACAAGCTATATAAGATGCATATTAACAGTTCATTGGGGATTACCTGCTGAGGCCCATTTATTTCAACATCAACAACGGTAGCCGAGATCGTCAAAGCATGAATTGTGAAAGGGAAGTTTTGGGGTTCAATTTCCACCAGGATCCTCCTCAGAATGTCTACTGCCTTGAAGGTTTAAAATTCCAGTATATTTCCCGTAAAAGCTTTGACAAAATTGCAGTACTGCATCGAGCCATGTTGTGGCTATGTTGACATGTTTTATTTGTCTCCACAGCCGTAACGAAGCTGTGTTTATTACCAGCTGCCATACCTCATGTTGAACAGGTGGTTTTTACATCTCTAATGAGAATTGATTAACTTTACTCTCCGTACTGTTTGTGAAATTATTGTACAATGATTTACTTTAAGCTGAATTCTCCCCATTACGCCATAGAAGTGTAATTTCATAAAACTCATTTGTTGTTCATAATAATGGACCAAAAATCCACTGATATTCACAGAAATGGGAATGAAATATCAGTAGATTTTGTATTTCTAACCTCAGCCTGCAACAATCTTCAAGGTATGACAGACTATCCAAAAGTTTGAGTCATTATTACATAAGATAAACATGGAAAAACATATCATGCAAAACCATAACATTAAAAAACTATTTATTTAAGAAGATATTCCAAGAACTAATCATCTGAAATAGGCTGTTTCCCGTGATGTCATGAAATTTTAAGGCCAGCATATAGCGACCAGTTGTTGAACATTTGACTATCGCTGTTCTCTTTGTATCTATAACGAAATGTGTCATGTAGCTATTTCTACAAACGTTTACCTCGATTAAAATGTAATAGAAGAAAAAACAAGGTTTAGTAGAATAGTTGCTATACCCACTAATAAAGATAGAGTAGAGAAAGTTACGTGAATGTATCATATCAGATTTTTCCAGTATGGAATCACCACGTTTCAACGGGGAACTGAAATTGATTTGAGTACAGATTCCGTACGGATTCTGATGAACTGAATCTTAGATCTGATACCATGAGAAAGCAGGATGGGATCGAATTTTTGTTGCAAGGAAACACCTACCCAATTGAATACGCCAAGAGTAGTACTTCTACCTTTCTGCTGTACTATAAATGTGGATCAAGCCGCTGCATTATGAATTTAAAGGTGGCATAGCTAATTCGGAAATTTTCAATACAGTCTTCCTCCTTAAAATGTTAAATTTTGTCCGTTCGACAAAGTCCAGTTTGCATATCCAAATCGATTTCAACTCCCCGTGGATACGTGGTGACTAATTCCAGTATGTAAAACTAATTCAAGTACATTTAAAGTATCAATTCACACCCTGGTCCTCCATTATGATTGGGAAGGCTTTTTCCAGGTTTTCCTCAGGCCTCATAAATGACAAATGCCTGGGAGATACTGGTAAAACCTCATGATAACAAAGGCCCAATCTGGTATACTGATGGTCCTTGAACCAAATCAGGAACGGGGGCTGGGCTTTACGGTAATGGCACCCAGATTTCTTATAGTCTGGGTACCTTAGCTACAGTTTTCCCGGCTGAGGTTTATGCAATCCTAGTCAGTGTCATGGAAAGCATTAAAAGGAGATACAAGAATAGAAGTGTTCTTATCTTCTCAGACAGTCAAGCTGCTCTTAAAGCACTTGAATCACCATCAATAAAATCAAAGCTCGTCTCAGAATGCCGGGAATCCTTAATGACACTGGCTAAACACAATAAGGTTCAACTTATGTGGGTGCCAGGACACACAGGTATACCAGGCAATGAGAAAGCAGATGAAGCAGCCAAGATTGGCAGCGAAATCCCATTTTTGGGTCCGGGGCCTGTACTGGGGGTGTCCTACAGACCAGTGAAACAGGCTATCAAGTGCTGGGCTCAAGCAGAACACAAGAACTACTGGAACTCCATTGAGGGTTGCAGACATTCCAAGTTGTTTATTACAGACCTGGATAACAGCAGGACAAAGTACCTGCGCGGTCTTAGTAGAAGAAGGCTTGCATGGGGAACAGGATTCATACAGGCACTGTGCCCTAAAGTTTAATCTATACAGAATGGGATTGTTTAACAACCCTATCTGTAGTAGATGTCTAGAAGGAGATGTGATTGCCCTGCTCTTGCGAATCAAAGAGCAATCACTTTCCAAAGATAGATGAACTATCGAAAGTCTGGTTAAGTTCATATCGAGCAACAGACTACTTAACTCATGAAACGGGGGATGCGCAATAGATCTTTAAGGTCGCAGTGCTTGGGCATAAAACTAGAACTAGATACGCTAAACTTAGGTCTTGAACGTTTCTTTCCCAAAATGTATGACCACCGCTTGTTGCACCATTTGAAGCAAGGAGGGACGTCAAACACCATTAAGCGTTGATTGAATTTTGTTTTAAACTGTTAGAAGATGAAAAAACTGCTATAAGGGAAGCATAGACTATTAAATACAGAACTTGTGTCAAACATTTTCACAATGTTAGAGTCTTTTAGCGGACGCTTGAAAGTTTGCGATTGTTGCGTACAATAGTAGGTAGAGCACGTATTGCATTTCACCCAACAATTATATATATTACCGGAAATACATGTTTTGAGGACCCTAAATAAAAAAGCCTTTACAAATGTCGATGTATGTGTGTGCATAACTCAAAAATGAAAAGTCGAAATAATTCCAAACTTGGTATTTAGGCTCAGTATCTTCCAAAAATGCGACACGAACATTTTCAAGAAAATCCTCCCAATCTTTAACTACGCTTTACGGGGAACATGTTTCTGTATATTTTGATTTTCTAAGCAATGGCTCCAACAATTTTCATTAGAATACCATATATTAAAGATATTTAAATAAATAAAATGTATATTTTGAATTTCTGGTAATAGCATCCGGAAGGAATTTTGTACACTCCTGTATAACTGTTAAACGTTAAGCCACAGACGAAAACGTACTACACAAGAAATGTAGATCTCTTTAAAACACTTATTTATTTAAAGCAACTTGTTTTTTGTGGCATAAGCCATTTCCGAGGTACCGGTTATATGGTTCGAATTGTTCAGTAGTCATTTTTTTCAAGTCGCGTCGACATTCAGTTGTTTCTCGCGATGTCATGGAAACAGTATGGAATTTTAAGGCCAGCATATAGCGTCCAGTTGTTAAACATTTGACTATCACTGTTCTCTTTGTATCTATACCGAAATATGTAATGTAGCTGTTTCTGTAAAGGTTTGTCTCTATTAAGATGAAGTAGGTATAAAAATAAACTTTAGTAAGAATAATTTGCATACCCACTAATAAGCGATATAGGGTAGAGATACAAATGTAAATGTAACACACACGTTTTCAAAATAAGCCAAAAGTAAGTTATATGTAAAAAACCAAGGGCCTCAAGAATCTCCATTTGAAATACACAGGGTTGTTTTAAGTGTAGGCTATTGTATGTTATGCTAGCATACCGTATTCACTATCGCTCGTACTGGTATTCCATGTTGCCATGGCTTATAGAGACAGAGTGATGTTATTTTATCTCAGCAACGAAGATACAAAAATCTCCGTACCTACATCATTAAATATAGAATCAATCAAATCTGAATTTATAATTACTTACCACCGCGCGCTAATAATAGGTGACATCACAGTTCGTAACATCTGCTCACTTCTTTCCCAGAAAGGGAATGTCTTGCTTATCGATTCAACATGCCAGATACTACGGGAAAAAAAAACAACTCTTATTTACGAACGTATGTGAACTATAATGCTAAGATTGCATGAAATGTACTCAACTGGACACAGGCACCAAAATGGCAAAAACAAAAGTTATTTTTTCAGAAAAACTGTTTTTAAATGAAACAACATCTTCAATATATGTAGAATCCATCCAGTAAATATTACATTAGAAATTGATGTATTCCAAATTGATAAGTGAAAAGCAACAACCGTGTTCCCAAACTTTAAATAGCTTTTCCTCCATATAGAAGTTTTTGTTCTTTGAGGTACAGTTTCTTGCAGTAAATATTGATGGATCAGGTTGGAATTTTCACGACATATACAATATAACTTGTTAAAGAAACCTGTGGATTGCTTTTTGCTTGCTCATACATACAAGTATATCCTTTTTTCTTTGTGATGGCTAATAATACACAGTGAGCCAAAAGACTCCGAACCGCCTGCGCGGTGTTTTTTCTGTCCGCGTTCTCGGCGCTCGTTGCCGTTTGCCGATATCATAGAAAGGCACGGATGAAAGCATACAACATTTTTAAAACTACTTTTAAAGGCTTTTCTTACCAACTTTATGAAAGGAGATGCTGGAACTGGCCACCGTCGTTGTCATACATTTTTGGCACCTCTTTAGGAAGCTATCCATCACTCGCCGTAGTTAACGTTGAGAAATTTCCTGGCGGATATTTTTTAATTGCAGTTTTGAGTTGAGGTGATGTGATGTAGTTCAGTTATTATGAGTTATTTATTATTTTGTCCTGTACTTAGTCACAAAGTATATTATGGCTCAGTATGTTTTCTACTGCACAGTGTGTATTTATTTATTTATGATTCGTATGTGTTAGCTCGGTAGGCTCGCCAAGTGAAAGTACGATTTGCAGAAAGATTTCCAGGTGTAAAAGTTCCAGGCCGTACAACAATCCAGTAAATTTCAGGCTAAGAAATCTAAAAGACTGCGTTCGGTTCTTACCCAAGTAACATTAGACGACATCGGTCATGATGGATAGTTTCCTAAAGAGGTGCCAAAAATGTATGGACAAGGACGGTGGCCAGTTTCAGCATCTCCTTTCATAAAGTTGGTAAGTAAAACCTTTAAAAGTAGTTTTTAAAACGTATGGTTTCATCCGCGCCTTTCTATGATAGTAGACGTGGACAGGAAAAACACGGCGCAGGCGGTTCGGAGTCTTTTGGTTCACTCTGTAGAGCAATGAAAGTTATACCAGCAATTTAAGCTATAAGGGAAGAAAGTCCCCTTAATACGACCCTCGTGCTATAATCATCGTAGGTACTTTGACCTCGCGACTGGTAAAATGAAGCAGAACCCTGGTGAAGAAGCGAGATTAGACGCAATTTCTGTCTGTGTGTTTACTTCCGGTGCCCACGTAAATTTGGTAGTCGGCCTATTTGCCCAAGTACGAAATTGGCACCGTGTTTCACTCTGTTTACCTGTCAAGCTGCCAACTTGTTTCTTTTTAAAGCTGATAATAGCGTGTGATTCAACGTGCAAATGAACCACGCTTCCAAGCTCGGGCCTTCATGTACTCTCTTCCAGCGACCCGTGCCAAGTCGAGGGGAGACATAGCTGTAGACTTTACGGTGTGGTACATACATCCCTAGCTAATTGCACGCTGCAACCTCTGATTTGTTAAGAAAACGCCTGATTTTTGTACCTCTGTATCAACACACTGATATTTTTAAAAATTCCTATACAAGGTTATGCTTTGGAACCTACTAATGGATTTCCATGTCAGGCTTTGCAACCTCTGTCGCTTATTAGAAGGTGTATAAATTATTCTTACTAAAGTTTATTTTCTCATCTACTTCACTATAATAGAGATAAACACTTCTAGATACAGCTGCATTACACATTTCGTTATAGATACTCCATACTGTTTCCATGACATCGCGAGAAACAGCTGAAGATCGACAGGGCTAAAAGAATGGATATCTCGGAAACGGCTGATGTCACTAAAAAAGGTTACCTAAAATAAATTGTGTGTTTTAAGAGATATACATACTAGAGCCAAAAAACTACGAACCGGCTGCACGGTGGTTTTCCTGTCCGCGTCCTGGGCGCTCGCTGCCGTCTACCACTACCATAGAAAGGCGCGGATGAAACCAAGAACATCTTTAAAACTACTTTTAAAGTCTTTACTTACCAACTTTATGAAGGACCATTTTTTTTCAAGTCAATAGTTGAAGCCCATGCATACTTGAATGCAATTTTGCCCCCTGTTTTTAGAGAATTAACAGACAGGGAGCGTGATTTTGCCTTTTTTTAATAAGACTCTGCTACAGCTTATACGGCCAATATTTCAATGAGAACAATTGAAAGTGTGTTTGAGGACAGAATTATTAGAGATTTGTGGCACCCTCGGTCCACCGTCCTAATCCCCTGCGTTTTCTATCTCTGGGGTAACTTAAAACAAAGTGTACAAGACAAACCCACACACCATGGAAGAATTAAAACAAAATATCCGCCAGGAAATTTCTCAACGTGAACTACGGCGAGTGATGGATAGTTTCCTAAAGAGCTGCCAAAAATGTATGGACAACGACGGTGGCCAGTTTCAGCATCTCCTTTCATAAAGTTGGTAAGTAAAGCCTTTAAAAGTAGTTATTAAAACGTTGTATGGTTTCATCCACGCCTTTCTGTGATAGCGATAGACCGCAACGAGCGCCGAGGACGCCGACAGGAAAAACACCTCGCAACCGGTTCGTAGATTTTTGCCTCTCCGTCTAGATACCTAGAGAACAGCGATAGTCAAATGTTTAACAACTGGACGCTATATGCTGGCCCTAAAATTCCACACTGTTTCCATGACATCGCGAGAAACAGCTGAAGATCGACAGGACTAAAAGAATGGATATCTCGGAAACGACTGATGCCACTAAAAAAAGCTACTTAAAATAAATTGTGGTAGCAAAGAGATCTACATTTTTTGTGTAGTACGTTTTCGTCTATCATAATCATATTATGGTATTTTAATTAAAATCGTTAAAGCCATTTTTGAGAAAATCGAACGCAACGAAAGCTTTCTTTCATGTAAAGGGAGATTGTTCGAGTGTTGATAAAAAGTACAGAAAGTAAAAATGCTTGCCTGGGTGACTGCAATTTGTACATAATTGTTTATGAACATCTTCGGAATATTACATTTAACTTTCGTTGACATTTGTGTAGAAAATTCCTTTATTGATATTTACATTCGTATCCTAAAGCACTTCGTGTTTTCAGAAACCTCCACATTGCAATCCATTAAGGGATTTGCAGCAGAGTGTTATGTTTGTGCCTGGCTGATATTTAAAACGTCACAGACGACCAAATAACGTCCTCTACGTCTGTAACGCAAGCTTATGAGGTTACCCGCAACTTAAATAGAGCTGGAAAGCTGTCGATATAGGATTACACTTTGGTCTACATCTTTGCTACAGTCTGCCTATCAAGTGATTTCCACAACATGTTAGGGCGGATTATTAATTGCGACTTCCTCCAATATTTGTATTTATATATTTAAATGGCACTGCAATTTATGCTGTGCCACTTAACAGAAAAATCCGATGTGATACATTCACACGCCTTTCACTACCCCCTTCGTATATTAGTGGGTATACAGACTATTCTTACTAAAGCTTATTTTTCTATCTACCTCATTTTAATCCAAATAAACCTTTACAGAAACAGCTACATTACACATTTCGTTATAGAGAACAGCGATAGTCAAATGTTTAACAACTGGACGCTATATGCTGCCTTAAAATTCCATACTGTTTCCATGACATCGCGAGAAACAACTGAATGTTGAAATAGGTTTTAAGGGAATGAACAATTCGAACCATTAATAACGGATATCTCAGAAATGCCCTGTGCCACGAAAAAGTTAATTGAAAATAAATTGCATGTTTTAAAGTTTATTCCAGGAACTTCAATAAATTTATGCTATTCACACAATCACATTTTTCTAAAACTGCTTTATTTGGATCCAGGGGGCCTCAAAACATGTATTTCTGGTGAAACCTGGGTATCGAATTTTTGCATGGAATGCAATTACCTTCTCTATGTACTATGTACATGGTAGAGAAATTACAAATCCTAACTCCTTTCAGACTTTGGAGTAGAGAGGTAAACTTTAGTCCATCATTTAGGGGAAGTTTTGCTCTACAGGTTGGTACTACTGTTAAGTATGCGAGTTGGTTTTCATCATTTTTGCTTTGAACAGCCTTTTCTGTGAATGACATTTTCTGGTATAAATGTCCAGTTTTGTTAGTAACTATGATTGAAGGTGGCTAATATAAGTTTTAGCCTGACTACTGCATTCATACGCCGCGTATTTGATATTTACCAATAACGTTTAGTAATGCCTGGGATATTGATCAGGCACGGTCGTTTGTTATAATCTTGTATAGCTGGTAAATGTTGAGCGATAGACGAAAACGTACTGTACCACAAATGTAGACCTCATTAAAACAATTTATTTCAAATAACTTTTTTTTCCTTCTGTATCGTCAGTCATTCCGGAGATATCCGTCATTAATGGTTCGAATTGTTCAATAGTTCATTCTTTTCAAGGTCCTGTTAACATTCAGTTGTTTCTCGCGATGGCATGGAAACAGTATGGAATTTTAAGGCAGCATATAGCGTCCAGTTGTTAAACATTTGACTATCGCTGTTCTGTATAACGACATGTGTAATACAGATATTTCTGTAAAGGTTTATTTGGATTGTAATAATGAAGTATATAAAGTCATGCGAGTATATCAGATTTTTAAATGGAGTAATTAATAACTGATAAAATTTAATCAAAAGGTGGTATAATTAAGAAAACAACCTATCCTTTAATAAAAATTTGATGTGTTACACTTACATGACTTTCTCTACTCTTATACAAACTATTTTTACAAACGCTTATTCTCCATATGCTTCATGTTAATCGAGATGGTAATCTTATTGCTAATTTTCTTGTACATGCAAGGGGAATTGCTAGGCTTTAAGTGATAGTCAAATGTTTTAAGAGCTGGTTGCTATGTGGAGCATTCCATTCTCTTTGTATTACCAGGACATAAAAATGAATAACGAATTCCCATTTGAGAAAAAGTATAACTATTGGAACATTTAAGAGAATAACAAGCAATGTCTCGAAAATGGTTCACTCAACAACAAAACTATATATATGACATAAATTGTGTATTTTAACGTGATCTACATTTGTTGTGTAGTAAAATTTTGTCTATCTCTTATGGTTTACCAGTTATGCAAAAGTCGTTCACAATAAAGAATACTTTTGGAGACATTCCCAGAAAATTCGAGATATACATTTCATTTGTCATGACAATATGATATTTAATCAAAATCGTTAGAGCCGTTTTTGAGAAAATTAAAATTATCGAAAAATATCCCATGTAAAGGGTAATCTGTGGTGGGGGTATTTTCTTGAAAACCTTCGTGTCGCATCTCTGGAAGATACTGAACCTAAATACCAAGTTCGGTGTTTATCCGACTTTTCGTTTCTGAGTTATGCTGTTAACAGTCACACGGACATGTTTCCAAAAATGTTTTTTTTTATTCAGGGGGTCTGAAAACATGTATTTCCGGTGAAATCTCGGTATCGAATTTTTGGGCGGAATACAATACTTCCCCTACTTACTATACGTAGTAGAGAAAGTAAAAAAACAAACAAAACAGAATAGTCTAAAAGTTGATTACTAAACTTAGAAGACATGCTATAATGGTGAGTGAATTTAGCAGAGTTAAGATTGCTAGGATAGGGTTTCTAGTATTCCCTAACCGTTTCCAAATTCTGTTTGAGTGTCCTATTTCTCATATGGTTGTGAGGTAATAATATCTGCAATACAGCCTCCCCAAACCTAGGAGAAATCTGTAGCGACCAAATTTGGCAATACCAAAGTACTTGCAAAATCTTTCATCATGCTATTTTCACTGAAACTTATGCAAGAATTGAACAGAATACGTAAGCACAGTCGGAAGTCGTAAGGTGATTTCTAGTGAAATGAAACTGACAAAAATACAAGTTTTTCCAACAAAAATTACCGATCTATGCCTAAAATTAACCTTACACATATCATAAATAATATAAAATATTTTTTTAAGTTATCACTGGTAGAAGAATATTCAGGTGCACTTTTCTATGTAACCCATTAAACTTGCATGAAATGTTCAGTGGTCGTTTCTCAGTCCAAGCTATTGTAGCTAAAATTATTGCACAAATTGATAACCGTAATGTATTAAACTAATCTGATGTCTTGCATTCAAAAGACCTTTGTCGCTTATTAGCGAGTATACAAATTATTCTCAGGAAAGTTTATTTTTCTATCTACTACATTTTAATCGAGATAAACCTCTACAGAAATAGCTACATTACACATTTCGTTATAGAGAACAGCGATAGTCAAATGTTTAAATGTTATGCTGGCCTTAAAATTCCATATAGTTTCCATGACATCGCGAGAAACAAATGAATGTTGAGTTTAAAGAATGACCAAGTATTGAACAATTCCAGCATTTAATAACGGATACCTCGGAAATGGTTACTGCCACAAAAAAGTTATTTGAAATAGTGGGAGATACATCTCGACCCGTCCTAGATCCTTCTCAGAAAAGCAAGAAAACTCCAAAGTAATAGTTACCAGATGACCTAGAGGTTGTAATCCTAAGAAAATCCTCGGCTGCTTCTACTGTGGCGGTGAAGAACCATGGAGAGTCAGTGAAAGACACTACAATAAAACTATGAAGTTCACAGAAACAGAAGGTCGCATTTAGATATACAGAGAGAGCCAAAAAACTACCAACCGCCTGCGCGGTGTTTTTCCGTCCGCGTCCTCGGCACCCGTTGCGGTCTGTCGCTATCACAGAAAGGCGGATGAAATCATACAAGATTTTTAAAACTGCTTTACTTACCAACTTTACGAAAGGAGATGCTGAAACTGGCCACCGCCGTGGTCCATACATTTTTGGCATCTCTTTAGGAAATATCCATCACTCGCCAATTTTTTCGAGTCAACAGTTGAAGACCGTTCATATGTGAATACAATTTTGCCCCTCCCCCCTTTTTTTACAGAATTAATAGACAGGGAGCGTGATTTTGCCTTTTTTCAACAAGACTCTGCTACAGCTTATACGGCCAATATTTCGATGAGAAAAATTGAAAGTTGTTTGAGGAGAGAATTATTAGTAGAGACTTGTGGCCCCCTCGGTCCCCCTGCGATTTCTATCTCAGGGGTAACTTAAAACTTAAAGTGTACAAGACAAACCCACACACCCTGGAAGAATTAAAACAAAATATCCGCCAGGAAATTTCTCAACGTGAACTACGGCGAGTGATGGATAGTTTCCTAAAGAGGTGCCAAAAATGTATGGACAACGACGGTAGCCAGTTTCAGCATCTCCTTTCATAAAGTTGGTAAGTAAAGTCTTTAAAAGCAGTTTTAAAAATGTATGATTTCATCCGCACCTTTCTGTGATAGTGACAGACGGTAACGAGCGCCGAGGACGCGGACAGGAAAAACACTGCGCAGGCGGTTCGTAGTTTTTTGGCTCACCTGTAGGTAGAGAAGGTATTGCATTCCACACAAAAATTCCATACCGAGATTTCACCGGAAATACATGTTATGAGTTTCCCTGAATTACCCCCCTCCCCCCCAAAAGAGCATATTTAGAAAAATGTCCATGTGTGTGTGTGTATATCTGTATGAACAGCATAGCCCAAAAACAAAAAGTCGGATAAATTCCAAACTTGATATTTGGATTCAGTAAATTCCAAAGATGTGACGCGAAGATTTTCAAGAAGTCCCCCACCCCAAACTACCCTTTACATGCAACATTTTTCGAAATGTTTTTATTTTCTAAAAAATGGCTCTAGTGATTTTGATTAAAAAGTTGTATATTAAAGATATTTACATGACAAAATGTATGCCTTGTATCACTGGTAAACTTTAAGCCATAGAGGAAAAGTATTACACAAAAAATATAGAACTCTTTAAAATGCACAATTTATTATATGTGTCTTTTTGTGGCACAAGCCATTTCTGAGATATTCCTTATTAATTTTTCGAATTGTTCATTACTTGGTCACTATCTTTAAAAGTTCTGTCAACATTCAGTTGTTTCTCGCGATGTCATGGAAACAGTATGGAATTTTAAGGCCAGCATATAGCGTCCAGTTGTTAAACATTTGACTATCGCTGTTCTCTATAACGACATGTGTAATGTAGCTGTTTCTGTAAAGGTTTATTTGGATTAAAATGTAATAGATAGCAAAATAAGTTTTAATAAGAATAGTTTGTGTACCCACTAATAAACTATAGAGGTTAGAGAAAGTCATGTGATGCAACCACATCAGAATTTTTTTGCTACTCCATGGCAAGTACAAGGACTTTGTAAATGTTTTTTAATGTTTTAGGAATTTATGTAATGAAATTTGAAGATGTATTATGGCCCATGGTCGTCAGAAATAATAGGGTTTTTCAAAGGTTTATCAAAATAGGTTGAGTGAATTTTTTACGTTAATTTAAAAATAACGCAGTGTTATTCACATAGATAGGTGGATGGAATTTATGTTACAGCTGGGCTACTGTGCTTCGTTAACACGCTGTTATTGTTTAATGAACCGTATAGTGTCACACGCCCATACAGAGAATCGCTCCCGAGACCTGGTTTTCGCAAAGAACGCGTGTAATAGTGACCGTTGGTTCATTGCCCTTTCATTCAGTGGAGGCCTTGTTCTTAGAATATCGCTGCTGCTGCTGCTGCAGCCACCATTCACGAACTTGAGGAGCGAGGTCGGTATAATTTTCCCGACGTCCGGCGAGCCGAGCAGTGGCGTGTGGCCAGTGGCGTACCCACCTTTGGACCACTTGCACGAAAATACATTTTTACTTTCTTCAAAAACGAAAAGCGTGTTAAATAACAAACTTGGTACTTACGTTGAGGGTCTTTCAATAAAAATGGCCACATCCTAAACCGTTTATATGGATAATATTTCGTTATTTGTTGGTTTTCTCAAAAATGGCCCTAATGATTTTGTTTAAAATACCACATGTTTAAGTTATTTACACGACAAATGAAATGTATATATCTTGAATTTTCTAGAAATAGCCTGTGAAGTCCTCTCCAATCTGAATGACTTTTGTGTAGTTGGTAAACCGTCTGATATAGAGAAAATCTTATCACACAGACTATCTAGATCTCGTTGAATTACACAATTTATGTCATTAAATTTTCTGTAGCGTTAACGATTTCCGATACATTTTTTGTGATTGGTTTGAATTTTCATATACTTTATTCCACCAAAAACTTCTATACAGGAAATGCACGTTTTGAGACTCCCTGAATGAATAAATAAAAAAGAAAGAAAAAATAAATTTAGCAAAAGACTCGAGTGCTTGTGTCGGTTACATACTAAACTGTGTATTTAAGTTTATTATCTTCCAAGAATACTTCTAGATTTACAAGAAATTACCTTCCCGCGCCAGACTACTTCTTAAATATAAAAACAAATGTTTTTGCTTTTCCCAAAAAGAAAATGGCTCAAAGATTTTGATTAGAAACGTTATAGGTATGTTTAAGATGCATGCACGGAAAATAAAATGTAGATATTAAGGTGCTGTCGCTATTAAGTTGTTTCTCGAGATGTAATGGAAACAATATGGAATTTCAAGTTGGAACAGTTTTAAAATTTGACCATTGCTATTTCCTCAGTACCTGTAACGAAATGTATAATGAAACTATTTTTGTAAGATTTATTTGATTTAATTTGAAGCAGATAGAATGATAATCCTTTGCAAGAATAATAATAGGTAGAGAAAGTGATGTGAATGTAACATATGAAATGATTTTTATAAATGATGTTAATGGTAGTATTGACTTGACTGTCCAGAAATACGCAACGAGCTATGATCCATGCAAAGCTTGCAGTTTAAAACAATATAACAGAATCTTACCTGTTAAATTCACAAGAGTTTTCTACCCTCCGTCGTTTATTAGTGGATATACAATCTCTTCTTACAAACGTTTATTTTCATCACTACTTCATTTAATCCAAATAAACCTTTACAGAAACAGCTACATTACACATTTCGTTATAGAGAACAGCGATAGTCAAATGTTTAACAACTGGACGCTATATGCTGGCCTTAAAATTCCTTACTGTTTCCATGACATCGCGAGAAACAACTGAAAATCGACATGACATAACTATTGAACAATTCGAAGCATTAATAACGAATATCTCGGAAATGACTGATGCCACAAAAAAGGTTATTTGAAGTAAATCACATGTTTTAAAGAGATATACATTTTTTGTATAGTACGTTTGCTCTAAGTTTTAGTAGTACAAAATTCCTTACAAATGAAGGGGACGTCACACGCTATTGCTATACAATGCAAGATATACACTTTGTCATGTACATATCATTAATATTTTAATCAAAATCGTTACAGCTGTTGTTTTAGAAAATAAAAATGTTCCATGTAAAGAGTAGCTGGGGTGGGAGGATTTTGTTGAAAATCTGTCGTATCTTTGGAAGATACTGAACCTAAATATCAGGTTTTTATTTATTTGTACCTCAAAACGTGCATTTCCAATGAAATCTCGATATTGAATTTTTTGGTGGAATGCCTACTAATACGTGGTAGAGAAAGTAAAAACACGGTTTTAAAACCCATATTCAAATATAATATTGGCAGCATCAAATTTCGTGATAAACATGTTGCTTGGGTTTCCTTCGTGACCAGATTGTACGGTTATGAGGACGAAATAGAGCAGTCTGTGATTGTCATCCCTCCAGAATTTGACGTTTCAGCTCGTTCAAAGTTCCTCAGAGGAAATGACGTCAAAAAGGCACGTGCTAATTCTGCGATTATGAACGGCGACCGAACGTTTAATAGTCCTGCAGAAAGATCGCTTCTTGTTTAAAGTCTCCCTCCGATATTTGGGAGCAGCAGGCGCCAGCAGTTTTTCTTCACAACAGCTGTAAGAATGTAAAGCATTGCTTTTTGGGTTTTTGTTTGTTTGCGCTTGTTGGACTGAGCACAAGCGAGTTATAAATAGCACTACGTTACTTGTTAAGTATTTGCATGTGTTTTGGTTCAAGCTGGGAAGTTTTTAATTTATTGTGGCGCTGAGAGGCGAGTGAGTGTTAACGGAATCTAAGTAGGCTATTGGCAAATGTTCATCTTGCATAGTGATTTTTATTGTCTGGACAAAGGTGATGAGCTGACATGCCTTTACATAATTTATTTTAAACAAATTTGCAAAAAGCTGTATGGATATGAATTCTATTACTCATGTATGTTATGACGTCTATTTTAATTATTGCAAGATGTCCATACAGGGTGAGCCAAAACACTACGAACCGCTGCGCGGTGTTTTTCCTGTCCGCGTCCTCGCACTCGTTGCCGTCTGCCGCTATCATAGAAAGGCGCGGATGAAACCATACAACATTTTTAAAACTACTTTACTTACCAACTTTATGAAAGGAAATGCAGAAACTGGCCACCGTCGTCCATACATTTTTGGCACCTCTTTAGGAAACTATCCATCACTCGTCGTAGTTCACGTTGAGAAATTTCCTGGTGAATATTTTGTTTTAATTCTTCCAGGGTGTGTGGGTTTGTCTTGTACACTTTATGTTTTAAGTTACCCCAGAGATAGAAATCGCAGGGGGACCGAGGGGGCCACAAATCTCTATCAATAATTTTGTCCTCAAACACACTTTCATAAAGTTGTTAAGTGAAGCCTTTAAAAGTAGTTTTAAAAATGTTGTATGGTTTTATCAGCGCCTTTCTATGATAGCGGCAGGCGGCAAGGAGCGCCGAGGGCGCGGACAGGAAAAACACCGCCGTAGTCTTTTGGCTTTCTCTGTGTAATAAAACATAACATTCCAAAATGGCTGTGAATCTCCTAACCAATTATTCGTGAAGCTTTGTTGAAAATTAGAAGTTAATCGGTGTAAAAGTTGACACGTGGAACAATTCTGATAAAAGATTTTCAGAAAAATCAGATTTAAATTTGGAATGTACGTTACTGTGTTCAGGAGTATTTCAAAGGCCTTACAGAGGGATACAAAATTGCACATAAGAGTAAATCAAAGCCCCAAATGAAAATATGGCGTGTAAATTTAATAAAAAGGGAAAAAAAATCAGTATATGCGGGCTCTGTTAGTACCAAAATTCACATCCGTAACGGCGAATCGAGACACCAATAACTTTCGGGGGGGGGGGGAATCAGATGTTTAATATTAACATGATCCGCTCTACCCATTTTCGTTATTTTACATAGATTGCAAAAACTATTTTGTTATAGTTACAGCAGGAATACAGGAAAATAAATGGATAAGCGCGTTAGAGTTGTGACACCACTAAAAATGACAAAGTATTTAAAAAGTCAGACCAAAATAGCGGATATCTCAGAAATGTTTGATGGCACAGTAAAAGTTATTTGAAGTAAAGTGTGTATTTTAAAAAGGTTTAGGTACATATATCATTTGTGCAGTGTGATGTTTGTCTATCTCGAATGGATTACCTCTTATCCAACATTCGTTCCTAAAGAAGAGGACTTCACAGGTTATTCCCAGAAAATTAAACACATGGACTTTATTGAAAATATCTTAAACACATTAACGAGAAAATAAAAATTTCGAAAAACTGTCCATGTAAAGGATAGTTTGAGTTGGGGAGATTTTCTTGAAAATGGTCGTTGGAAGATATTGAACTTTAACGTCAAATTTGGCATTTATCTGACTTTCGTTTTTGAGTTATGCCGTTTACAGACACAGACACACACACACACACACACACAGACACACACACACACACACACACACACATACATCTGAAAGTGCTTAAAATGAATCAGGTGACCTCAATTTTTCGGTGGAATATATTACTATAGGTTAGTAGAAGAAGTAAAAATACTTTTTTTTACTTTCTCTACTACATATAGTAAGTAGGGGAAGTATTGCATTCCACCCAAAAATTCGATACCTAGATTTCACCGGAAATACATGTTTTGAGACCCCTGAATCCAGAAAAAGCATTTTTGGAAACATGTCTGTGTGTGTCTGTGAACAGCATAACTCAGAAACGAAGAGTCGGATAAACACCAAACTTGGTATTTAGGTTCAGTATCTTCCAGGGATGCGACACGTAGGTTTTCACGAAAATCCCCCCACCCCAGATTACCCTTTACATGAAACATTTTTCGAAAATTTTAATTTTCTCAGAAATGGCTCTAACGATTTTGATTAAAATATCATATGTTTAAGATATTTTCATGACAAATGAAATGTATATCTCGAATTTTCTGGGAATGTCTCCAAAAGTATTCTTCATTGTGAACGACCTTTGCATAACTGGTAAACCATAAGAGATAGACAAAATTTTACTACACAAAAAATGTAGATCGCGTTAAAATACACCATTTATGTCGTATACATTTTGTTGTTGAATGAACCATTTTCGAGATATTGCTTGTTATTCCCTTAAATTTTTCAATACTTATACTTTTTCTCAAATGGGAATTCGTTATTCATTTTTTTTTGTCCTTGTAATGCAAAGAGAATGGAATACTCCACATAGGAACCAGCTCTTAAAACATTTGACTATCGCTTAAAGCCTACCAATTCCCCTTGCATCTACAAGAACATTAGCAATAAGATTAACATCTCGATTAACATGAAGCATATGGAGAATAAGTGTTTGTAAAAATAGTTTGAACAAGAGTAGAGAAAGTGAGGTGGGTGTAGCACATCAATACAACCGCCGATCCTCTTCGTGTGCATAAACCTGGCACCTGAAGGACAATTTAAATCTTTGAATGCTCTATGCTGTGGATACGGTTGCCGATTTCTCTAGTTACGTAAACCATACAAGGAAACATCAGTCGGTTATAAATTCTGTACAGCTTTATAAACAATTTATGATCGCCACGTGCAATTTGAGAATGTAAATAGAAATGCTTGTGCCATTTTTACTTTCTATACCGAGATTACACCGGAAATACATGTTTTGAAGCCCCTTAATAATACTAAAAATACCATTTTTAGAAAAAGGTCCATATGAGTGTGCGTCTATGAACAGCACAACTGAAAAAGAAAAGTCTGATAAATACCAAACTTGGCGTTTAAGTTTAGTATCTTCCAAAGATGCGACATGAAGATTTTTAAGAAACCCCACCCCAACCGTCCTATACATGGAACATTTTTGGGAATTGTTGTTTTCTGAAAAAATGCTCTAACGATTTTGATTAAAATGATGTATATTAAATATATTTGCTAATCTTGAATTTTCTAGGAATACCCTGTGAAGGAAATATACCTATATAATCTTGTTTACCTGGTAAACGATAGACGAAAACGTACTAAACAAAAAAGAATCTAATATCTTTTTTAAAACAGAAAACAAGCAATTTTTTGTAGCATAAGCCATTTCCCAGATATCCGTTATTAATGGTTCGAATTGTTCAATACTTAGATATTCTTTAAAAGTCTTGTCAACATTCACTTGTTTCTCGTGATGTCATGGAAACAGTATGGAATTTTAAGGCCAGCATATAGCGTACATTTGACTATCGCTGTTCTCTATAACGAAATGTGTAATGTAGCTGTTTCTGTAAAGGTTTATTTGTATTAAAATGTAGTAGATAGAAAAATAAACTTTCGTAAGGATAATTTGTATACGCACTAATAAACGATAGGAGGCGGAGAAAGTCAATGTAACACGTATATTTTTATCTTTCAATGTTAAGTGAAAGACTAATGCTAATTAACTATTAAAACCTGTATGTTTTCTATTTTAAAACGTGACGGCTAACGGCGAAATCTGCAATACCGTGATTCTCATTCTTAATAGATTAAAATATTGCAGCTTCGAAATTTGGCTATTACATATGGTTCGAGTTTATAATAAAAATGTACTAGACATTTAATTTTATCGTGGTTAGACGATTTAAATTGCCCTGTTCGTTTTCTTGCATTTATTGGTACTGAATTAAATAAATTTAAGTTATTGTAGAATGTATTCCCTCCCTTCTATTCTTTATTTAGTTGAATTTTAACCCCACATTAACTTTAAGAAGTATTGGGCAACGTTATAAGTTCAGTATGTTCCAAAGATGCGTCACAAAAGATTTTCAAGAGAATCTCCCCACCTCGAGCTACACTTTTTATATCTTGAATTTTCTGTGAAGTCTCCTTCATTCTGGATGGATTTTATAATTGGTAAACCATAAGAGATGACTAACTCTTACTACATAAAAAAAAATCTGATGTGTTACACTCACATGACTTTCTCTACTCTTGTACAATCTATTTTTACAAACGCCTATTCTCCATATGCTTCATATTAATCGAGATATCGAGATGTCAATCTTATTGGTAATTTTCTTGTAGATGCAAGGGGAATATGGTAGCTTTTAAGTGATAGTCAAATATTTTAACGCTGGTTGCTATGTGGCGCATTCCATTCTCTTTGCATGTCCAGGACATAAAAAAATGAATAACGAATTTGAGAAAAAGTATAAGTATTGGAAAATTTAAGGAAATAACAAGCAATATCTCGAAAACGGTTCACTCAACAAAACAAATGTATATGACATAAATTGTGTATTTTAACGCGATCTACATTTTTTGTGTAGTAAAATTTTGTCTATCTCTTATGGTTTACCAGTTGTGCAAAAGTCGTTCACAATGAAGAATACTTTTGGAGACATTCCCAGAAAATTCAAGATATACCTTTTATTTGTCATGACATTATCTTAAACATATGTTATTTTCATCAAAATCGTTAGAGCCATCTTTGAGAAAATTAAAATTTTCGAAAAATGTTCCATGTAAAGGGTAGTCTGGGGTGGGGGGATTTTCTTGAAAATCTTCGTGTCGCATCTCTGGAAGATACTGAACCTAAATACCAAGTTTGGTGTTTATCCGACTGTTAGTTTTTGAGTTATGCTGTTCACACACACACACACACACACACACACACACACACACGGACATGTTTCCAAAAATGCTTTTTTTGGATTCAGGAGGTCTCAAAACATGTATTTCCGGTGAAATCTCGGTATCGAATTTTTGGGTGGAATGCAATACTTCCCCTACTTACTATACGTAGTAGAGAAAGTAACTAGATCCCGTTAAAGCACGCAATTTATGTAAAGTTTGTTTGTTGCGTTAACCATTTCTGAAATATTCTTTGTTATCGGTTTGAAATTTTTAAATATTTATACTTTTTCCAAGTGGTAAGTTGCTATTTCTTTTTTATTTTTCTCACGCTCAAGCAAAGAACATGTAATTTCAAAGCCATCACATAGCGGCACGCTTTAAAAAAATTCTGATGTTACATTCACATGACTTTCTCTACGTTCTATCGTTTATTGGTGGGTATACAAATTATTCCTACGAAAGTTTATTTTCCTATCTACTTATTCCATTTTAATAGAGATAAACCTTTACAGTAGCAGCTACATTACACATTTCGTTATAGAGAACAGCGATAGCCAAATGTTTAACAACTCAACGCTATATGCTGGCCATACTGTTTCCATGACATCGCGAGAAACAACTGAAAATCGACAAGTCTTTAAAATAATGAATGAGCAATTCGAACCATTAATAACGAATATCTCGGAAATGGTTTGTGCCACAAAAACAAAGTTATTTGAAATAAATTGTGTATTTTAAAGAGGTCTACAGTTTTTGTCTATCGCTTAACGTTTACCGGTTATGAAAAGCACAAGCTATTCCAAGAAAATTCAGATATGCATTTTATTTGTATTGTAAATATCTTTAATACATGTTTTAATCAAAATCATTAGGGCGATTTTTTAGAAAATAAAAAATTTTAATCATAGTTTAGGGTGGGGGAATTTCTTGAAAATCTTCGTGTTGCATCTTTGGGAGATACTGAACTTAAATACCAAGTTTGGTCTTTTTCTCTGTTTTTATTCAGGGGGTCTCAAAACGTGTAGTTCCGGCGAAATCTCTGTATCGAATTTTTGGATGAAATGCAACACTTGTAGATAAACGTAAAATAAAAGTGTAACCGTGTGTAATGAGGATTTATCTGGATTAAGCAGTTGACAGCGTGGTAAAGGGGTCCCAGAGCCTGCTGCACATTTTCAAAGTTGAGCTGCTGTCTTAACTGCCAAATAATACGTAAGAGTGTGTCACTTTGTTTACCCTCATCGACTTCCGGAGCCGCCGTCTGGAGCTTTGTTAGGAACTTGCTAAAATTAGGCACGGCAGAGGTTCCTTGATCCAAAATCTTCCTGCACTGCACGCGACTCTGCTGCTTGAATTAGAAAATGCGTTAATAATAACATACTAGCGGCGCCACCATCTTCATCTTGCTCTTATTTTATTAATTCAAATTTGTTATATTAGAATGCTTTGTTTATTTAACCATACACGTGATCTGTGTTTGAGAAAAAATTTCTGATGTGTTACATTCACATTACTTTCTCTACCCTCAATCATTTATTAGTGGGTATACAAATTATTCTTACGAAAGTTTATTTTAATGTCTATCACATACTTGGGCAATGTAATAAAAGAGAAAAAGAAGGGTTAGCTTGGATGGGAACGATATTTTTAAGTGACTTGAGAGGTAATGATAAAGGGATATGTGAATTTTGTGATGGGGAAGATGAACGTGAAGATTTAAAAAAATGGAGAAAAAAAATCTGGGATAAGAAATGGAATAATATAGTGTTTTAGTCGCAATGAAAATGCTAATAAGCAAGCAGGAAGAAAGAATTAGGAAAGTAGAGGATTGTTTTTTAATAAAAATGAATGAGGAAAGTCAAAGAGAAGAAGAGAGGGGGAGAGGAGGTAAGATAAAATGAAATAAACTGTAATGAAGCTTTAGCAAAGAGAAGTAAATGTTGCGCAACAGTGCTGAAGGCCAGGGAGCTACACAAAGTATGTGACCAACTAATGAAGAGTTCGAACCATTAATAACGGATATCTCAGAACAGGCTGATGCCACAAAAAACCCTATTTGACATAAATTGTGTGTTTTAAAGAGATCTACAATTATTGTATAACACGCTTTCGTCTATCACTTAACATTTACCAGTTTTACAAGATTATATTAAATTCCTTCCGGATGAAGAGGACTTCATAGCCTATTTCCAGAAAATTTAATATATAATATTTTAATCAAAATCGTTAGCTACTTTTTAGAAAATAAACATTTTCAAAGCAATCTTCCATAAGAGGGATTTCCTTGAAAAACTTCGTGCCCGCATTTTGGATGGTGCAGTTTGGTGTTAATACGACTGTCCACAGACACACACGGATATGTTTCCAAAAATCTTTATTTGGATGCAGTGGGCCTCAAAACATGTATTTCCGGTGAAATTACAGTATCGATTATGTATTCTGTATTACGTACGTGGCAGAGAAAGTAAAAATGTAGATCTCTTTTAAACACAACTTATTTCAGATAACTTTTATTACGGCATCTTCATGTTTTGAAATCTGTCGGGATGCTACAAAAAATCGTATCTGAAATAAATAATTGAGTGTTTTAGAAAGATTTATATTTTTTGGTGTAATACTTTTTTTTCTCTACATTTTATAAATTATCAGTTTTGCAAAACTCTTTCTGAATAAGTTTATTCCCAAAAACTCAAGATTTACATGTTTCTCTACTACGTATAGTGAGTGGGGGAAGTATTACATTCCACCCAAAAATTAGATACCGAGATTTCACCGGAAATACATGTTTTGAGACCCCCTGAATCCAAATAAAACATGTTTGGAAAATGTCCGTGTGTGTATCTGTGTGTCTGTCTGTGAACAGCATAGCTCAAAAACGAAAAGGTATTTTAAGTTCATGGATGCGACACGAAAATATTCAAGAAAATACCCCCATCCTCAACTACCCTTTGCGTGAAACATTTTTCCAAAAACTTTTATTTTCTCAAAAATGGCTGTAACGATTTTGATTAGAATACCCTACTTTAAACATGTTTACATGACAACTAAAATGTATATTTTAAACTTTGTGGAATAAGCCTTTGAAGTCCTTTTCATTCGGAACGAACTTTGTATAATGTTGTATAATTGGTAAAAGGTACGCGATAGACGAAAACATTACACAAAAAATGTAGACTTTTATAAAACACACAATTTATTTCAAATAGTTTTTTTTTTGGCATAAGCCATTACCGAGATATCGGTTATTAATGGTTCGAATTGTTCATTGGTTATTCTTTAGAGTTCTGTCAACATTCATTTGTTTCTCGCGATGTCATGGAAACAGTATGGAATTTTAAGACCAGCATATAGCGTCCAGTTGTTAAACATTTGACTATCGCTGTTCTCTTTGTATCTATAACGAAATGTGTAATGTAGCTGTTTCTGTAAAGATGTATTTGGATTAAATTGTAGTAGATAGGAAAATAAACCTTCGTAAGAATATTTGTATACCCACTAATAAACGGCAGAGGGTAGAGAAAGTGATGTGAGAGTATCGTATCCAGATATTTTGAAGTAGCAGCAGAAATAATGGGGAAAATATTACAGAAAACCTTGTAATCGTGTAATGTAACCCTTTCCCCATATGTGTCTGTTCTGCATGATTGCGCAATAAAGCTGAGAAATGCGTGGGTTGTAACTTACAAGTTCAGTATCAAAATAGCCAGCGCCCCCTACAGACGGTAAGAGACAAAATTTGTGCTGTGGGACGCGGAAATTGAAGCAAACAGGTTTGGGAGAGGCGAAATGAAAAACACGCCATCACGCGGTTTCACGTGTAACTGACTGCTTCTACGAACACACGCGCTTTGGAATGACATTCATTATTGGCACAACAGTTCTACGTCCACAAAGGCTGTCCAAAATACATGTTGGCAATTTGGCAGCTCCGTGAAATCCACTGTACACATGATGCAGGTTTGACAGCCGAGAGACGTGTAGGGTCGTTATGACCGTGGTTCTAAAAGTCGAATTTGCCCGACATACTAGTGGAAATGTTTGAAATTTGCTGTCGTGTTTTTGAAACGATTTGACTACGGATCAAAGGCTAGAAAACAAAAATTGTTTAATGATTGCTTGCTGGAAGGAGGTACTCTGCTTCTTCCTAACACACAAAGTATAGACAGGGTGCTCCTAAACTACGGCGATTTACACAGAAGGTAGTTTAGCATGCTAATTACAGCAGTGGGATTCACAGCAACTCGCGACCACTGGTCTGTCGCGGCTGTCCGGAAGTATCCTGGCATGTACCACCAGCGACGAGGTCTTTTTCTGTTTCCACATAAACTGCTTCATATGTCCCCAGAGGAAGAAATCCAGACACGTGACCTGGGTGTCCAGGCCTCAGGGCCACCTCGGCCGATCCATAGATTCCTGAATAGTGGCTCTCATGATTCCTCACAGCAATGCTGAAATGGGCTGGCGCCCCATTGTGCTGGAAGTACATCCTTTGTCTAACATTAAGAGGTACATCCTCCAGCAATTCTGGCAAAACATGTTCCGCGTCTGTTGAGGCGGATTGGAAGAATGCATGGTCAATCAACCTTTTACCAAGAATGTCGTGTTTCCATGCAGACCTCAGAGCCAACCGTTCGTACACAGAGGTCAACGACACTCACAGACAGTTCCCCAGCATTACAAGTTGACTTCAGAGACTACATGTTCCTTATCGAAATATATTTGTTTTGACGTTCTCTTCCACCTGAATTAATCTGAGCTTCTGTTCGTATTTAACTTCATACTTTTAGCTTCAGAATCTTTTACTGACTCTTCACCGCAGCAGTAGCAGCCAAGTATTTTCTTAGGATTACAACCTCTAAGTCATCTGGTAACAATTGCTTTGGAATTTTCTTGTCTTTCTGAGAAGGATCTAGGACGGGTCGAGATATTTTAGGTTTTAAACCTGCCGCTTTTTATTTGAAGGTTCATTTTGATAATGAACGGAGTAGAAATTCTGCTGTACGTATTAAACTCGCATTATTTAATCGTATTAATACTACACAGGTTTAAAAGTGACAGATACACCAACACTCAGAGGAAAGATAGCGGTATAGACATGTCTACCACGGAACATAAGATTCTTAGACCAGAAGCCGGCTGCGGAAGTGAAGGTAGCAGTGTAACCCATATTATTTTGTCGCGTTGCTTTATCACAAGCTGAGTAGATACACTATGTGATCTAACGTATCCGGACACCCCCACAAACATACGTTTTTCATCTTAGGTGCATTGTGCTGCCACCTACTGCCTGGTAGTCATTATCCGCGACCTCAGTAGTCATTAGACGTCGTGAAACAGCAGAATGGGACGCTCCGTGGAACCCACGGACTTCGAACGTGGTCAGGTGATTGGGTGTCACTTCTGTTAAAAGTCAGCACGTGAGATTGCCACACTCCTAAACATACCTAGGTGCACTGTTTCTGATGTGATAGAGAAGTGGAAACGTGAAGGGACATGTACAGCACAAAAGCGTACAGGCCGACCTCGTCTGTTGACTGACAGAGACCGCCGACATTTGAAGAGGGTCGTAAAGTGTAATAGGCAGACATCTATTTCCAAACTGCATCAGGGTCCACTCCAAGTACTATGACAGTTAGGCGTGAGGTGAGAAACCTTGGATTCCATAGTCGAGCGGCTGCTCATAAGCCACACATTACGCAGGAAAATGGTGTAAGGAGCGTCAACATTACACGATTGAACAGTGGCAAAACGAATCGCGGTACACAATGTGGCGATCCGATGGCAGGGTGTCGGTATGGCGAATGCCCGGTGAACGTCATCTGCCAGCGTGTGTAGTGCCAACAATGAAATTCGGAGGTGTGGTGTTATGGTGTGGTCGTGTTTTTCCTGGAGGGGGCTTGCACCCCTTGTTTTGCGTGGCACGATTACAGCGCAGACCTACATTGACATTTTAAGCGCCTTCTTCCTTCCCACTGTTGTCGGCGGGGATGGTGGTTGCATCTTTCAACACGATCGAACACCTGTTTATACTGCACGGGCTGTGGTGGAGGACAGGACAATAACATCCCTATAATGGACTGGCCTGCACAGAGTCCTGACTTGAATCCTATAGAACACCTTTGGGATGTTTTGAAACGCCGACTTTGTGCCAGGCCTCACCGACCTACATCGATAACTCTCCTCAGTTCCGCACTCCGTGAAGAATGGGCTGCCATTCCCCAAGAAACCTTTCGGCACCTGATTGAAAGTATGCCTGCGAGAGTGAACGCTGTCATCAAGGCTAAGGGTGGGCCAACACCATATTGACCGATGGAGGGCGCCACGAACGTTATTTTCAGCCAGGTGTCCACATACTTTTGCTCACGTAGTGTATCTATCAGAGCTTTGTGCAACAGAGAGAAATATCTCTTTTGGTTATATTTAAATGTAAGGCAGTCTAAAAACCAAAATTCAAGGCAATGTTTGTATCAAAATCTTAGGGTGTGCTGGTTTGGTTTACTTTTGACAGTTCCGCGAGATATTATACTATTTGTGTGTATTGAAAAAAATTGTCATATATACATAATTCATGTGTCTCAATAAGACCTCTCTAGTCAAGCGACTTAAAATACATAAAGCTTGGCGGGGGTAGAACCACAAGGTTGAATGTGCTGTCTCAGGACAAACGTCTCTGAGCATGCGACCCTTAGGTTAATTATTTTCTAAAAAATGGCTAACGATTTTGATTAAAATACCACACATTAAGGATATTTAGATGACAAAATGTATTTTGAATTTTCTGGGAATAGCCTAAGAAGCCCTCTTCGTTAGGAAGGAATTTTGTAAAGGTAAAACGATACACGAAAACATACTGCACGAGAAACGCAAATCTCTTTAAAAAAACACGATTAATTTCCTAAAAGTTTTTGTGGTATACGCCATTTTAAAGTCGTGTCAACATTCAGTTGTTTCTCGCGATGTCATGGAAACAGTATGGAATTTTAAGGCCAGCATATAGCCTCCAGTTGTTAAACATTTGACTATCGCTGTTCTCTATAACGAAATGTGTAATGTAGCTGTTTCTGTAAACGTAATAGATAGAAAAGTAAACTTTAGTAAGAATAGTAGTAAGAATAGTTGTAGAAGAGTGAGAGTAAACTATAGAGGGTAGAGAAAGTCATTTGAGTGTATCACATCAGATTTTTGTTTTCTTTTTCTGGTACTTCCCGATAGTAAGTAGAGAAAGTATTGCATTCCACCCAAAAATTCTATATGCATTTTCCCGGAAATGCACGTTTTGAGCTTGGGAATAGTTTGTTAAGTACTATTCATTCTGAATGACTTTCGCAAGATCTTGCATTTCCGAGATATTCTTTGTTATCGGTATGAAATTTCAAATACTTTATTCCTTTCTCAACATCAAATTGCTATCTTTTTTTTTTTCATTCTTTCTTATATGTTTATTTTCGTGTTCATACAAAGAGAATAGCATTTCAGAACGACCTGATTTGAAAAGATTTGCGTATCGCTTTAGTTTACTGTAGTCTTTTGGTTTACCTGTGTTAACAGGAAATAGAAGAGGCTTTGTAACAATAGTTTGTAGAAAAGCGAGTAGAGAACGTCATGTGAATGCACCGCATGTGCAAAGAACAACCCATATGGCCGGTTTGGCGAGCAGAAAAAAGTGTTTTGATGTACAATAGAACTGGGACACTTGGACTAGCTGGCGTAAATTGAAGAGGTTAGTGTTTTTATTCAGACAAAGCAGCGATTAATCAAAGCCAAAATTTCGCAGCTCAAGACATCACTTTTGTCCTTGACAAGTAACATTTGTGGGTGTGTGAATGAAGGTTTTTGGAGGTGACAATATTTTTCCATTTCTTACTTTACCGTATTTGTTAATCCCCAGGCTTCCGTTTAAACAAGATTTCACAGAAGAGCATACAGCAAAACATACTGTTAGGCGGAATTTTTATTTGATGGCTCCCTATGGCTTTAAAATCCCCTACTCTTCCCCTGACATCGCGAGAAACAAGTGAATAGCGACGAGACCTTAAAAAATTACTAAGTATTGAATAATCCATGGCAATTTTAACGGATATCTCGAAAATGGCTAATGCCACAAAAAGGTTATTCGAAATAAATTGTGTGTTTTAAACAGAGATGCCTTTTTTGTGTAGTACGTTTTTGTCTTATCTGTTATACAAAATTCCTTCCAAATAAATTGGACTTCATAGGCTACTCCCAGAAAATTCAAGATATACCTACAGTTCATTTATCACGAAAATGCCTTAAACATATGGTATTTTAATCAAAATCGTTAAGAATAATTTATGAGAAGATCAACATGTTCGAAAAATGTTCCATGTAGATAGAGGTTAGTTTGAGATGGGAATTTTCTTGAAAATTTTCGTGTCGCATCCTTGGAAGGTCCTGGGCTTAAAATACCAGGTTTTGCATTTAACAGAGTTTTCCTTTTTCAAATTTATGCTGTTCACAGACACGCATGTATACGGCCCTTTTTTATAAAAATGTGTTTTGTGGTCTCAAAACATGCATTTCCGGTGAAATCTCAGACTCCTCGCTTCAGTATTAAGGAACAGCTTTCGCCACTGTTTCGAACAACACAAATGTACCATCATTATTGTATCTTTTACCGAAACAAACCACTGCAAATGATGTTAGACGACAAATAATCTAATTTTGCCTAGTGCATGCATGCGAATTACTTCAGAATATAAAGAAGTTCAAAGGCTGCTGAAACGTATTGCTCCTTTGGCTGTGGACAGTACTAAAGTGCATACCTTTTATCCCCTTGCCCCTCCGCGGCAGTAGAACGGAGAAAGATATGACGAATACGCTGTTAAAGGTCTTATCAGACATTAATAACATTTCGAGTGTACTCTTAAATCTAACGTGGTCAAGTGTCTTGGTAAAGAAGGTGGGCGATGACGAATCTTGGTCACAACACATGTGGCTGAAACGTTAATTACCAGCATCTAACGTAGCAATGTGACTTTTCCGAAATGTTCAGTGTGCACTAAAAAGGAAGGAAGAAAAGTCACGGTTATAATAACGTTTCATTTTTACTTTCTCTACTACGTATAGTAAGTAGGGGAAGTATTGTATTCCACCCAAAAATTCGATACCGAGATTTCACCGGAAATACATGTTTTGAGGCCGTGTGTGTGTGTGTGTGTGTGGGTGTAAACAAAACGAAATGTAATTATAACTAATATGATTTTCCGGGCTGTTATGCCGTGGTCTGCTGAAGAAAGATTTCCCAGACGTTTCGTCCACAACTGCGGTGGACATCTTCAGTGGCGCGGACGAAGTCTTCTCGGTGAAAGTATCGCAGCGTCTGATGCGTTGGCCGTTAGTGCCGCTCTCTTTATAGTGTGGGCGCTCTCTGCTGATTGGCCCGCTGGTATGAGGGGGCTGGCGCCGGCTGTGTTGTTGCTCTCTTCTGATTGGCTCGCAGTGTTTTTCGGTTTTGTATGACCTTTCTTGTTTTTGATGACTAGATGCCAGTTACTGTTGAGTTTCAATGCTTCTTCTTTCCTATTGAAATTATTGGGATGTTTATAAATCTCTATTGCTTCGCGTTGTAGCCGGGTATGGTAATGCTTTATGGAGGAAAGAATGTTGGTGTCCTGAAATCTAATAATGTGTTCGCCCTCGGCGAAGAAGACGGTAGAAGACTTCGTCCGCGCCACTGAAGATGTCCACCGCAGTTGTGGACGAAACGTCTGGGAAATCTTTCTTCAGCAGACCACGGCATAACAGCCCGGAAAATCATATTAGTTATAATTGTGACTCCGGCCGTGAAAACCTACGTTCTTACAAAACGAAATGTATAAATATCAAACTTAGTATTTACTTTCAGTACCTCGCGATGTGACAAAGATTTTCAAGAAAACCCCCATCCCTACAATCCTACTTTATATATAACATTCTTTGAATTTTTTTATTTTATAAAGCATGGCTAACAGTTTTGATTAAAATACCATTTATTAAATATATACGTGATAAGACACAGTTTATTTCAAAAGCCGTGTCAACATTCACTTGTTTCTCGTGATGTCATGGAAACAGTATGGAATTTTAAGACCAGCATATAGCGTCCAGTTGTTAAACATTTGACTATCGCTGTTCTCTATAACGAAATGTGTAATGTAACTGTTTCTGTAAAGGTTTATTTGGATTAAAATGAAGTGGATAGGAAAATGAACTTTCATAATATGCCTACCCAGTAAGCCATAGAGGGTTGAGAAAGTCATGTGAATATTACATAAGATTTTTAGCAAAAAGGGCTGTGTGTGTGTGTGTGTGTGTGTGAACAGTATAACTAAAAAACGAAAAGTTAGTTAAATATCAAACAGCACAATTCAAGGATGCAACACGAAGATTTTCAACAAAATGTTCCTACCACAAACCACCATTTACATGGAAAATGTTGATTCTCTCAAAAATGGCTCTAACGATTTTGATTAAAGTACGCATGTTTAAGCTATTTGTATGACAAACAACATAATACACATCTTGAATTTTCTGGGGGTAACCTGTGAAGTCCTCTGGATGACTTTTGTATCACTGGTAAACCCTAAGAGATGGACAAAATCTTACTGCACTAAAAATGCAGATCTCGTTAATACACAGTTTGTCATGTTTAACTATTTACGATAGACCAGAGCTACAGAATGTTCTGTAAAGAGCTATTGGTGTTACCAAGATCAGCACCAGGGGAAGTACCATTAGTGGAATTAAGAACAAGAAGAAAAGGGGTGATACCGGAAAGGATATTAAAATTTTGGTTTAAAAGGCTGAAAAAAGATGAAGGGGAAATTTTAAAGACATGTACGAAAAATAGAAACAGCTGGTAGAAAGAATTATGGAGAAGATAGGAATGGGAGATATTTGGAGAACAAGAGAAAGAAATAGCAACGGCTTCTGGATAAGTGTAAGAAACAGAGTGGAGGACATAGAAAGACAAGATATTTGGGGAAGAGAAGGGTATGTGGTTTATTGTAATAGAACTGAAAAAGAAGTGTTTGCATGGATGAGAACAGGATCAATGTACCTGAGAGGGCTGAGAGGCAGAACAAGAGGAATTTGTGAACTACGTGGAGGTAGTGAAAGCACAGAGCATTATATGATAGAATGCAAAGAATTAGCAGAATGGAGACAAACAGTATGGATGGAAAAATAGTAGCAATTAAAATGTTAACAAGAAAAGAAAAATAAGAATATGGAGGAGTTCTTAAAGAAAGTAGAGGAGAAATGGATTAGAAAAGTAAGAGGAGGGAGAGGATGGACAATAGGTGGCTAAGGGTAGCAAGGTATGCTCAGCTAAGCCATAAGGCAGGGTGCCAGGCAAAATGAGCGTATAGGTAGAACATAGCTGGCAAGATAAGAAAAAAATAACCATTTCTGAGATGTTGCTTGCTCCTGGTTTGAATTTTCAAATACTTTTACCTTTTCTCAAATCGGTAGTCATTGTTTCTCTCGCTTTACCTACTGTATCGTCCAAGGAAATGTGAATTGAAAATTTAGCTGGATTAACAAGAAGTAAATAGCTTTTGTAACAGAGAAAGTCACATAGATGCAAAACGCAAGACTTTTAAAAAAGTTCCGTGTCTGTGAACAGCAAAATTCCAAAAGGAAGTGTGTGATTAGTGGGTACATAACTTGGTATTTAAGTTTAGTACCTTCCAATCCCCCCCCCGCCCGCTGAGGACTACCGTTTACATGACAAATGTTCCGTTGTTTTTGATTTTGTCAAAAGTGGCTCTAACGATTTTATTAAAATACCATATAACAAATAAAATGTATATGTTGAATTTTCAGAGAATAGTCTGTGAAGCCCTCTTCATTCTGAATGACTTTAGTATAACTGGTAAACCGTAAGAGACAGATAAAATTACATCTCGATAAAGCTATGTAAAATAAAATTTGTGTGGCCTTAACCATTTCTCGATTAACATAATTACGAAGATCGTTCAATAAGTAAGATTCCCTATTTTATAAAAAAAACATTACACACAATTGATCATGTTGAATTAATTTTATTTATATTGTACAATTCTTCTGTTACTTTTCTACATAGTCAACATGTTTTCCAAGCATTTTTGGGGACGTGACACAAGTTTTTCTAAGCCAGTGTTGTACCAGGTCGGGTCCTGTGCTCGCAACCAGCTGTTCACTTTGAATGATTTTCGTCACCGTGTTAAAAGTGCTTACCTTTGAGTTAGGGGAACATGTGAAAATCACTTGGGAAAAGATCTGGTGAATATGGAGGATGCAAGAAAACTTCCCAGCTGAATCTTCTGAGCTCCGCCTGGGTCAAGATTCAACTTGGAAGTTTTCTCCCATTCTCCGTATTCACCGGAGCTTGTCCCAAGTGATCTTCACTTGTTCTTCCAACTCAAAGGTAAGCACTTTTAACACAGTGATGAAGTCAAATCAGTGAACAGCTGGTTGCTACCACAGGACCCGACCTGGTACAACACTGGCTTGGAAAAACATGTTGACTATGTAGAAAAGTAACAGAAGAATTGTACAATATAAATAAAATTAATTCAATATGATCAATTGTGTGTAATGTTTTATAGGGAAACTTACTTATTGGACGCCCCACGTAGATAAAAGCAAAGAACTTCCGAAAATCGCTTTTCCCAAAGTAATATTGCGTTATTAAGACAGTCAATGAGAGAACTAGAGAAAATTGTTTTGCGTGTGATATTGCAATGGGTGCAGAAAGCCTCAGGATTTCTGTGCACCCACCCGCGGCACTCCTCTCTGGACAGCACAGAGAATTTATTACTCCGGTTGTTGCAAGAGTTTTCCTATGATGACCAAAACAAATGCAGCACAGTAGCCGCCAGGTTCTTCTTCCTGTTGTTGAGAAGTCCGCGGGCGAGCGCCACTGATCCAAGGACGCCGGCTCTTCTGGCGCCGTCTGAGAAGAGACGCCACTGGAAGCGAGCCGGACGGCACGCGCGAACGCCGCCAAAATACGCGGACCAGTCGGCCTCTAACCCAGGAGTGTCCAATCTTAAGCTGAACCTTTCCAAGGACGACCCAATTCTTGTGCGTGACGACGGCAAAACGCACCTCGGTATGCAAACTCGGACACCAAATGTGATGGGTTGCCTTCACAGACTGATAGCTCAATATATCGAGACAAATCCCTTCATCACACATCTCGCTCTCGATAGTCAGATGCTAAAAACAGGGTCGCTATGTGCTGGCCTTGAAATTCCATTCTCTTTCCAGGACAACTAATAACGATATCTCGGAAATGGCTGATGACCATAAAGGGTTATTACAAATGCACCCCTTCAAGAAAATATTCGCCTCCACTTTAAAAAATTCTAGCAGCCAAATTAATGGAGGGATAAATTTAATTTGGGGGGGGGCCATAAAGATCAAATGGTAATACAATTTGCGTGCTTTTGACAGGTTTTCAGATCGTTCATTTTATCAGTTTTATAAATTTTTGAAAATTATACTAAAATTGCAACTTTCTTGACCTGGTGTTTTCAAAATCAACTTTGGGTAGAGCTCTTTTTTTGTGCATACAGCCACTCACTTTCATTGACATGTGACTTAAACAGGTGAAGAAATAAATTCGTGAAGTCGTAAAAAGTGAACCGCAAATGAGGAATCAAGGCAGAAACGTTGAAAATTTCCAACTTTGACATTTTATTCCTCCGTCAAATAAAATCCATTTTTCACCGCAATTTCAAGTAATACACAAAAAAAATTGCTCCACTCAAAGCATGTGTGATAATTTTGAAAACACCACGCTCAAACAAGTAGCAATTTTGGTATATTTTTCAAAAATGTATAAAACTGATAAAATGAAAAATCACCAAAACACGCAAAAGCTATATTACTATTTGATCTTCATGGGACTCCCTCCATTAATTTGACTGCTAGAACATTTTAAAGTGCACACGAATAGCTTCTTGAGGGGATGTAAATTGTGTGCTGTAAGACAACCCTTGAGTATAAAGTTTCATGCAAATACTTTGTTCTATAAAATGTCCTACACGTCAAATTATTTGAGTTGGTAGAATAAAATGTTTCCTGGCATTAGCTAAAGATATTGCTATGCCACCCAGATCAGTCTTTTTTCCATATTTGTTAAACTATAGACAAATAACTTTTTCTTCTGTTCTACACAAAAATCTCTCAAACACAATGTATACAGTGTTTTGTGGGAACGATTCACATATTTTAAAAAGGTCTTTTTGAAGCTCTTTCTACGTTTTGTATGCCTAGCTTGCAAATTGCAGAAAGATTGGTGAAAAGTGGAAAATTTTCAAGTTTAAAACTTCACATGCCACCGTTTTTGCATTTCTGGGCTTGATATGACGTCACGAGAGCCCCATTAAGGCCGTAAATGGAAAATACCACGGCATAATATGTTGCTATAGTGTCTAAATCATTAGAAAATGCAAAAAAACAAAACAGTGTGAAATTTTGAATGTTCAACCAAAGTCTCACCGTAGCAAGAGATAATTTTTTTTGTGTAGTAAGATTTTGTCTGTTATACAAAAGACATTTCCAATGAAGAGGACTTCACAAGCTATTCCCAGCATAACTCAAAAACGAAAAATCGGTTAAGCACAAAACTTCGTATTTAGTTCAATACCTTCCTAAGATGCGACACGAATATTTTCAAGAAAATTCTCCCATCCCCAAACTACTATTTATATGGAGCACTTCGGAAATTTTTATTTTCTAAAAAATGGCTGTTAATGGTTTTGATTAAAATACCATATATTAAATCTACTTACATGAGAAATAAAATATATATCTTGAATTTTCTGGGAATAGCCTGTGAAGTCCTCTTCATTCGGAAGGAATTTGTATAATATTGTATAACTGGTAAACGTTAAACGATAATCGAAAACGTACTGCACAAATTATGTAGATCTCTTTAAAAAACACTACTTATTCCAAGTAACCTTTTTTGTAGCATAAGCCATTTCCGAGAGATGCGTAAGTCCTGTTGATATTTCAGTTGTCATTGAAACAGTATGGGATTTTAAGACCAGCGCAAAGCGTCACGTTGTTAAACATTTGACTATGGCTATTCCCTTCAGATGACGGAATATTTCATTGCCATAGACGGGATTTGAACCACTGATCTTCCGGTTTCCATCCGGTTGCTCTAACCAATTGAGCTACCATGACATTAAATTCCCCAGCTGACTCGCATTTTTCCGGTAAACCACAACGAGATCTCAATTCATTTTGGGATTACACACCGCAATGTCGACATCGTTCTACCAAAGTATGCTATGGCATTGAATTTTTCAATAATATGATTTTACGTTTCCAACCTTATCCTACAAACGGCATGTGCGGAAGAATGGTTTGTACACCCTAATAAACGATAGAGGATAGGGAAAGTCATGTGAATGTAACGCGTCAGGTGTTTCTTACTATGTCATGGAAAGAGTAAGTAATTTCAAGGCCA
The DNA here is from genome assembly GCA_030765065.1 of Deroplatys truncata. NCBI lineage: Eukaryota > Metazoa > Arthropoda > Insecta > Mantodea > Mantidae > Deroplatys > Deroplatys truncata. The sequence continues at coordinate 9,057,564 of CM060987.1, read as the reverse complement.
GCATATAGTGACCCGCTTTTAAACCTCGATTCCGTTTCCTCTGTCCCTCCTGCATCTCGATTAACAAGAAGTAGACAGAAGTGTAGAAGATAGTGGGAAGAGAAGCAAGCAGATGGTCGCCTGCTAGAAAATTCGCATGACAAGGCGGAAGGAAGCCACGTAGGCCATTCTTGCGTTCAAGGTCTCCCATCGGATGCGTTGCCAATTTTCTCTTATTTTGGTTCGTAGCAGTGTGGGTAGATCTTCCGCGACACGAGAGCCCAGCCCAAGCCGCGGAGGACCAGCACAATTAGTGAAACTGAGCCATTCATGGGTGGATACTGTACCTACCTCGAGGCTGATGACCCCTGCAACCCACGCGATTAGCTTCCGATTTTCACTTGTTGGGAAAACACTGCATTTGTAAAAACAGGCTTTCGACTACGAGTTGCAAACTTTAGTTTTGTGGAAGTGGTTCTTTTTAAAAATCTGGGCATGATTCTGAAATAGCGTTGAAGATTTCCATTTAAAAAAAATTCTGATGTGTTACACTCACATGACTTTCTCTACTCTTGTACAAACTATTTCTACAAACGCTTATTCTCCATCTACTTCATGTTAATCGAGATAAACATTTGCAGACTCTATCTTATTGCTAATTTTCTTGTAGATGTAAGGGGAATATATATTTACAAGGGCAATATAGAAATACAGTAGCCTTTAAGCACATACATATCTCTTAATAGCTGGTTGCTAGGTGCAGCACCATTCCCTTTCCCACAGATTAATACTCTTTGCATATCAAAGACAAAAAAATGAATAACGAATTCCCATTTCAGAAAATAAGTATTGAAAAATATAAGGGAATGACAAGCAATATCTCAAAATGGTTCACTCAACAAAAAAATGTATGACATAAATTGTGTATTTTAACGCGATCTACATTTTTTTGTGTAGCAAAATTTTGTCTATGCAAACGTCGTTCACAATGAAGAATACTTTTGGAGACATTCCCAGAAAATTCGAGATATACATTTCATTTGTCATGAAAATATCTTAAACATATGATATTTTAATCAAAATCGTTAGCCATTTTCGAAAATTGTTCCATGTAAAGGGTAATCTGGGGTGGGGGGATTTTCTTGAAAACCTTCGTGTCGCATCTCTGGAAGATACTGAACCTAAATACCAAGTTTGGTGTTTATCCGACTGTTCGTTTCTGAGTTATGCTGTTCACAGACACACACATAGACATGTTTCCAAAACTGCTTTTTTTTGGATTCAGGGGGTCTCAAAACGTGTATTTCCGGTGAAATCTCGGTATCGAGTTTTTGGGTGGAATACAATACTTCTACTTACTATACGTAGTAGAGAAAGTAAAAAAAAAAAAAAATCCCCCACCCACAAACTAACCTTTATATGGAACATGGCTGTTGCGAGTTTATTAAACCACCACATGTTTAGCGTATTTCCATGACTAACAGGCATAACCTGTTCATTCAGACACAATTTGTTATAACGGGTAATGAAATCTAAAGCCCACCTCCGTGGTATTGGGTAGCATGACTGTTTCACAATCAAGGGGTGGCGAGCGGTTAGGGTAAGTTACCCGCATAAGATTTTTTTTCGGGGTTTTCTCTTATCCAAAAAATATGAATGTTTAAGTTCTATGGGCCCCGGGCTCATTTGAGCATCATTTCACCCATCATCGGATATGACCTAACGGTCTAAGGAGATAAACACACATAATTCCAAATAAGTTTTATTCTGGCTTCAGCCATTTCCGGGATGTCCAACATTGACTGCCTGTGTGGCCTGGTGGTTAGCAGGTCCCGGGTTCTATTCCCAGCTGGAGAGTGGGGAATTTTCTTTACCAAGGATTATTCCTTATCCCCATAGCGCCTGGAAGTATGAATGAAAGTGTGAATTTAATGTAATAACCAACACTCAGAGATTAACACCACTTTGCCAGTGAGCAAAGGCAAAAAGCTGCTGATATGACCAAAATATTAAATGAAAAAAATGGCATTGGCCGTCGCTATTCACTTGTTTCTCGATACCATGGAAAGAGTATGGAATTTCAAGGCCAGCGTACAGCGATCCGTGTAAACATGGATTTGATTTTCTCTATTCTCCTTGTATGAAACTATTTCTGTAAAGTTTTACATCGATAATTGAGTTTTATGTATGGACGCTCTTTAACTACTGTGGTTGGATCAGGAGAATGGCTTTGTCGTTGAACTGCAAGCGTGCAGTGGACTAGGGAGCTTCTTGCCTACGCTGCAAATAGCATAACACCAGCAGTTCAGAGGTATGGGAAAATTAAATTGAGTTTTATTTATGGACGCTCTTTAACTGCTACGGTCCTTAGCGTCCCATTCCATATTGGACGTGAAAGACTGGAAATTTTGCTGAGAGGCCTCTTTATGAGGCTTGAGGTTCTTTTACGTGCCGTAAATGTACATGGGACCACCGGCTTTACTTCCCTTCCGAAGGAAGCCATGCTAAGGACTTTTATGCCCGAAAAAAAAAATCTATCGCCCTCCGCCGGTTTTGAACCCATCGATCAACAAGTAGTATATAGACTGGTAAGGTTTTGTAAGAATAGTTTGTGGAAGAATAAGTAGAGAAAGGCATGTGAATGTGACCTAATTTATTTTTAATTTGTAATATTAAAAGCTGTAAAAGCACGTTATTTGCGTATATAAACGGTTTTAAAAAGCCATCGCCAAAGCAAATGGCGTTAAAATGATAAATAAAACATGGACAGAATCTAATGCTTGAAAATATTTGGCCTGCAAACAGAAGATAAAAATCTTGTATATTTCATTAAAGCACTGTGTTTGTAAATGTTTAGAAAAGCCGGCTAAAAACAAAAGAAGAGACACAGCACATTAACATGCGAGGGTGTTGGAGGCGGAACCCTCGACTCTCTGGTTGCCAGCATCCACTTTAATGATGCTTGTTACTGGTCCAGCATTCAAATGCTCAGATATCCATCTATCGGCGTGAATATTTGTGTAAATGCATTCGCAGCACGGGATGAATTCGTAAGGTGTGTTTGTCAAGGTTCATTTGAGGCTATATCCGCTTCTTCCTTGCCAGAATACCTTTAACATCCTATATTGAGAGTAATGGTTAAGGAACGCGAACTTTATGCTACAATAATCCCTTTATGCACGCAAATATTACATATCGGAGGATATTGTACCCATGCCTCACAAGGAGACATAGACATACCCTGGGAGTGAGGAGACATAGCAATGACAGGGTCCCTACAGTTTTCAGATTGAAACGCCCGCCCCCACGCAGTGGGTCCTACGCCACTTTCTGAATGAACGGTTCTTATATCTCGGCAACCAGCCGAGGGACGGAGAAATTTCCTCAGAGAGCATCCTTTTCCCCTGCCATGCCGCACCGAAGCAGCATGCTGATACTTCCAACCCTGAAACAGACCTAACGGGTGACGGATGGAAGGACAGGAATAACATGCACATAAATGTGCCCTGCGAACCTGCAGCTACATTTTTCGAATTGAATTTCTAAAACTATTAACCGTTGGATGTTTTGAAATGCTTTCCTTTGGCTAATTTTTTATAAATGTTAAGAAATACTGAACAATAAAATTAAAACTAAATTTTATATTACGCATAAGCATAACCACCACATTTCCGAGAACTTGACAGCCACCTTCATGTCGTGAGGGAACGGCTACGACCAGATAAGGTGAGCTGTTCTGTTGACAGTCTCGATGGCACATACTCCGAAATATCGTATTTGTAAATCAAATCTGACGATAAAAAAATTAAATGAAAATGTATCTATAAAATGTACGTGTACAACAAACAAGTATAATATAAAACATAAACAATATTGTTTAAATTGTTTGAAATTTAGCAATATTAACTCGCATACCAAGTGACAGCAGAGGAGAAATATGAATTTGTATTAAAATCTTGTCCCTTGTAATAGTGCACAGGTTGCAAATAAGGCCGGGTTTCCCCCGCCATTCATTCCACCTTTCCCTTCACTCATTTCCTCGTTCTCATACCAGGCTTTCCAAATAGTCTGTAGGTTCCACAACAGGCATTGGCTTCCTCCAAACGGGGAGGGTAAAGAGAGAAAGAAGATAACTCGTGGTAGATGATAAGTGCAATATTCTGTGATTTTTTTCTTCCCTGTGAAATGAAAACCCTTAATAAATGATCGTATATCAATATTTTTGATAGTTGTATTAAACACATTCTATTTGTTAATAAGCATCGCATACGAAATGCATTCATTGGCCCGCTCAGCGAATACAAAGCGTATTATCCTATTTAAAAATTAAATAGCAGAACATATGCATTTTAAACCTGATTCGCAAGTTTTACATTCTGTACCAAGTACGTAGAGGAAGTATTGCATTCCACCCAAAACTGGTATGTTCACACGAAATACATGTTTTGAGGCACCCTAAATCAAAAAAGTGTGTTTTTAGAAGAAGGGCGTGTGTACGTATATGTGAAAACTCGAAAATGAAATTTCGGATAAATATTGAACTTGGTAATTAAGTTCAGCATCTTCCAAAGATGCAACATGAAAATCTCAGACATCAAAATACCCTTTACAGGAAAATACCAATGTTTTTTAAAGATATTTACGTGATAAATAAAATGATTATACTGAATTTTCTGTGAAGTCCTCTTCATTCCAGAGCAGAGTGTAATTTTGTATAAAATATTTAGATATGTTTAGAACACAGAATTTATTTCAAATAACTTTTTTTCTGACGACGTGGACCATTTCCGAGATATCCGTACTTTTTTGTTTTAATTTTTCAACACTTTTTCATGCTTTGATGTACTGGCAACCTTGAGTTGTTTCTCGCGATATCGCTATACCCTTGGTACCTATAGCAGAACATGTAATAAAACTATTTATTTCAGCTAACTTTTTTTTCTATTTACTTTACGTGGCTTTACTTATGTAGTCATATCGCGACAGATTTGTTAGGAGATACCTTAGTACTAGGCAACTGTACCTCTGCTTCTGTGACCGATAGATGACAGCTTTGACACTGCCCATAGAGACCTTAGTGCTAGGCAACTGTACCTCCGATTCTGTGATGGGTAAATGTCAGCTTCGGTTCACAGAGACTTTAGTGCAAGGCAACTGTACCTCTGATTCTGTGATGGGTAAATGGCAGCTTCGACAGGTGTCCTAGGAGACCTTGGTGTTAGGCAACTATCTCTGTTGCTATATAAGCCGGGCAATGGTTAGAATGCCGACTAGTCTACCTGCTTCCATTATCTGTAGACAGATGGCAGAGCAATCGCTATTACCCTCTATTTTCATTTTGACTTGTTTTAGATTTAAGGTGAAACCTTGGTCCATGGTATTAAACATCCAATCCGTATTTACTTAACTGAGTAAAACCACGGGAAAAAAGTCAGCCTACGGGATATGAACCATGGACCACCCGAAAAAGAACCGCAGATTTACCCCTGAGCGATTCTGCTCGTTCCAGTTAACTTGAAGTAGATAAAAGAACAGACTTTTGCAAGAATAGTTTGTAAAAGACATGTACAAATAAACGATAGTGGACAGCGCATTCAGTTTTTTGTTCTTCAAAAGCTGAATTTACTTTAACAAAATGAATATAATTACGTCGATTTTATAATACATTCTGAGTAATCAAGAAGTTAGCTATTTCAGCTTTAGAGGGAGACAGAGTCAAGTTCAGTGTTCGACTCCCGGTAATGTTGTTTCCGGTCGTCGTTACGTAACGAAATCCGTTAGCACAACTTCCACGGAAGTCTCTCAGCCAGACCTTGAAGTGGTTGAGTATATATCATTAAAGTGTCTCCAAAAATAATAAACGTCTCAAAGTCAACGAGTCAATTACGTAGCGATATTTGTTGAGGTATTTTAACTGCTAGTAAAACACTGTGTTTTTCAGTAAATAGCTCGTTGATAAACGTGAATTATTCATGTCTTCTGAGAAATCAGAGGGCGAAATTAATTTATGCCAGTGCAGAATGATAGATTTGTGACTTGGCGCCTTCCTTCCTTGGATAAACAAATTGTGTTGGCGTTTACCAGTTTGTTTACGATTTACAGTATTGGTTTGATCATCAGCACTAATGCAACTAGAAAATGATCCAGTGATTTAAGGGCAAGCGGCAAAAATTGCCAAAAAGATGCATTTTTACTTTTTCCACCTCGTATGTAGTTGGTAGACAAGGTGTTGCATTCCACCCAAAAATTCGATACCGAAACCACCAGAAATACATATTTTGAGACACACTTCATTAAAAAAAAGTTTAGAAATAGGTCCGCACGCGAGCGTGTGTGTTAACAATAACTCAAAAACGAACAGTCGGATAAACTCCAACTTGGTATTTAGGTTCAGTACCTTCCAAAGATGCGACACCAACATTTTCAACAGAATCCCTCCACCCCAAACTACCCTTAACATTGATTTTTTTCGATTTTTTTTTTATTTTTTTAAAAAATGTTTAATGATTTTGATTAAAATACCATAGATGAAATAAAGATATTTAAATGAGAAGTAAACTATATATCTTGAATTTTGTGGGAATAGCCTATGAAGTCCTCTTCATTCGGAAGGAATTCTGTATAATCTTGTATAACTGGTAAACGTTAAGTGATAGACGAAAACGTACTATACAAAGATTGAAGATTTCTTTAAAAAAACTTTGTCAAATAACTTCATTCTTTAAAAGTCGTGTCAACATTCAGTTGTTTCTCGCGATGTCATGGAAACAGTATGGAATTTTAAGGCCAGCATATAGCGCTCAGTTGTTAAACATTTGACTATCGCTGTTCTCTATAACGAAATGTGTAATGTAGCTGTTTCTGTAAAGGTTTATTTATTTGGATTAAAATAAAGCAGATAGAAAAAAATGTCTGTTGTGATACATTCACATGGCTCTCTCTACTACATTTTAATCCAAATAAACCTTTACAGAAACAGTTACATTGCAACAATTGCTGGCCGGTAACGATGTTCATTCGTTTTACTACAGTGTATCTTTGGGTTTGTTTACATTTGGTTTTTCTTTTGTAACACTGAATCCACACACACATTTACACATTCACTCACTCTTCCAGACTGTGGGGAAGAATCCTGGCTAAAAAAAACTTTCCATCCTCCAGCCGGATATTGAACCCGGGACACCTGGATTTGGAACCTAGTTATATATACCATATTTTGACTAAAATCTATAATCAATTATTTTTATAAAAATAGCCAACCATTTTATTAACACCAGAGATCTACAACAACATTTAGAGATTGTTTTTATCATCCTAAAATTTAAATTGGTTGTCTTGAATAAACGGGTCATTTATACCACAAAATGTCATTCAAAACAAACTAAGGAGGAAATAAAAGTCGCATATATTTACAAAGAAAGAAACCACAAGGCTTGAGGTGTCTCATTTAACAGTGCTACCAATTTGTAGAGCAAAACTTTCTCTAAAAGATGGCTAAAGTTAACCACTCTACTCAAAAATGTGTACGAGTTATGATTTTTTGGGGGGGCAATGTCTTCCCTTAATACTTGAGAAAATGATGCGCACAATTTACAACCTTTATGCTTCTGTCCCAGCGTAAAGGAGCTCAGCAAGAGGTCTGTTTCAGCACGTTACTGCACGCACCAACTATGAACAGAATTCCTTGAGCCAAGCCTTGTAACAGGGTCGCAAGCAATTCTCTACCATCCTTGTGTTGCCAACAAAGTACTGTATGAACCGCTTAGGAAACAATGGAACGTATTCTATCCACTTTACTTGTAGGCGTAAGAATACAGAAGATAAAGCGATAGTCAGATTTTCAAAGAGCTAGTCGCTATGCGATGGCTTTGAAATTCCATACTCTTTGTACGACCATGAGAGAGAGAGAAAAGGAATAACGATTTAACGATTTACCACTTGAAATAAGTATAATATTTGCTTTAAAGTGTTGGTTTTTACTAATTTTCATTAGGAAACATACATTCACTCCTAGGGAATTCAACCCGAGAGGCGAACTAGACTACAGAGCCATTTCTGAAAATGCTTTATGTGAAGGGTAGTTTGGGGTGAGAAGATTTTCTTCTTAAGTCTTAACTTAAATACCAACTTCGGTGTTTGTTCGCAGACACATGCACACGGAGATTTTTCTAAGAATGTCTTTATATTATTTATTCAGGGGACTTCAAAACGTGTGTGTTTTTATAGAAATCGTGCTGCCCGAGATTATGTTAAGCCTGCCCGTTTTGTAAGCGGCTTACAATGTGTGCACGCTGCTCTCTGTATCGACAGTGCGGCGTGCCACAGGTAACCTAGAGTGGTAGTTATGTGGATATTTGCCCTAGCTCTAGTCATTAGCAACACAACCCAGGCCGAACTGTTCCTGCTTATTGTTTACCATTAACATCTGTGAGCTTTTGAAATTGCTGGAGCTAATGGAGGAATTGTGTTTTGATTTCAGCTGGTGAAGGCTGCAGCCATGCTGGTCCTGTGAACTGCAGGTGGAGAGAGCGATGAAGTCGGCGAATCCTTCAGCGATGGATCCCGGGGTGGAAGGATCACGACATATACAGCGATTAAGTTGGCAGTGGTAACCGAACAAGAAACAGTCGAACAAGAGTTGAAAAGTGTGCGAGTGTAGTATTAGTGTGAAGGAACCATACATGGCCCATCATGGCGGACAGGCGTCGCCCTCTTCAGCAGCCATTTCCCCGCAACAGTTGGCATTCAGTGATCACCACCACGTCATCGTGCCGCCCCCGCGTCCGCCGGCGCCGTCCCTGCCGCGGGTCCACCGCCCCCGCATGCCGATAATGACGCCTCCGCCGCCCACCACCATAATACTCCAACCCCTAAATGGAGGCGGCGGTACGACGACGCCCGCATCTCCGGTATCGACGCAACAACGGCGCCGACCTAACGCGACGACGACGACGGCGACGACGACAGAGGTGTCGTTAAGCACTCCTAGGCCGGACGGCGAAAGAACGGTAAACGAATATGTGGAAACACCGTTCCGACCTGCGATCGAACATCACCACGGAAGTGGTGGCAAGAACTCTAGCACCACCGAGCTGGTCCGCGGTGGCGAGGGACGGTTATCGGGGTCTTCGCTGCTGGGGGGCGGAAGGACTACGGGTGGAGGAGTGGTAGTGAGTGGGGGCAGACGGGAGCCGCCTCACCATCAGACTCTGCATCTTCCCATCAACACCAACAAGAAAGACGTGCACCACCATCATCCGCGACTACAGCGAGGCGTGGTGACGAAGCAGCCGGGGGCCGCCGCCACCTTCAAGAAGGACGTGGCGCCCGGCAGTTCGGCCGTCGGCGGTCCCAGCGGCGGCAGTGGCAGACGGGGGGCGACGAATACCATAGGTTCTAGCGGCGTCGGCGGGGGAGACTGCTTCCAATCGGGCTCCATCATCTGCCCGGCGTGCGGGAGGTGCCGCTGCGAATCCTGCAGACAACCCCGACCCCTGCCCTCCAAGTGGCTGTGCAACAACGCCTGCTTCTGCTCCGCGGAGACGAGTCTCGACTATGTCTCGTGTCTGTGCTGCGTGAAGGGCTTCTTCTACCACTGCTCCAAGGACTACGAGCAGGACGGCACGGCGTCGTGTGCAGACGATCCTTGCTCTTGCGGACCTCATCGGTTCTTCGCCCGGTGGGGTTGTCTGGCGGCAGTGTCGCTCGTCATGCCATGCCTCTGGTGCTACTGGCCTCTCAAGGGCTGTGTCGGACTGTGCGAGAAGTGTTACGCGAGATACAGCAGTCAGGGTTGTCGCTGTGAACCCAGAAGGGACCCCAAACTTTCTGACCTAACCCCCGAGAAAAGATTACTGGATACCAGCCCCGAATTTTAAAAACAAAATCACGCTGCTCAACCGCCAGCTTGTGTTGCCATAGCTATCCAAAAATAAGAAAATCATTTTTGCAGAAAATAGCATTGTAAAAATTATTTCAAGTATCCAAAATGTAACTCTCAAGCAAACTTTTGAAGTATTTACTCCCTGCTGTAGTAAATTGGCTTGAGTTATATCCAAGGTCTGGCTGTCTCACATGTTTTTGGCTTCTCTGCGGAAGCTAAAATATAATACTGGCGGAGTAGTTGGAGCTTTAATTTCAACAAAATATTAATTGTGTATGTTAAGAAAAATATTTCCGAAGGAAGAAAAAAAAAGTAAACACTCCAATATTTTGCAATGTCACTCCAGCAGTTCTGTCGTTTTTCTTTGGGGGTGTAAGAGGAATTTTTGAAACTGATGTAAGGATGATGATAGGTGTTTGTTCATTTTAACAACCTTTCTGGCCTTTAAACCTTATGTGGATAGGAAAAAGAAAGGAATTTTTATATTTAGAAACCATATTCATGTAGAATATATACTCTATTTTGACTAATTGTGCGTAGTTGTGTATTAAGTACTTCGGCATGCAAGGGAAGTCATACTTAATGATTTTCTTTGTGCACTAACTGATGTTTCAGGCACTATTTGGTAGTCTAATTAAATGTTAATAGCTGTCCTGGAGTTTAGAATGAAATTAAACGCACGCACCACAAATGTCTAATTTATTTCTCCGCACCCCCTCGCAAAACGACTTATGACTTATATCCGAGTCATTATAACAAAACGGAAAAGCATTACCCTTATTGATGCATGTAGACTAAACTTTTTATGTATATATTACATGCAACTAAATTATCATGCATTCAATATACATATATACATTTTTAATTTCACAATAAATTCAGGGAATAACATTTCAACTATACAAACAAGTAGGTTTTAAGTACATATGTGTGATTGATGTATGCAAAGGCATATTCTGAAGGGGGGGGGGGAAACGAGCCGCTATTGTCAGCAATATTTTATAAAGAAATAGGGTGGAAATTGTTCAGCTGATGGTCAGACAATAAATGTGTTGTGATTTTTCCTTGATTAATGCTGAATTGTTTCTGTAAACAAATGAGAGGCTGCAGTCTAACTCGGCGGCTTACGAGCATGGTTTAGTAATTAGAAAGAAATTCTTGTGCGTCAGCATTGAGAACGCAAATGCATTTGTGATTATTGTTGCTGGTATAAGTTTGACCAGCCGAGATATTCTGCCTCTTCGTTTTTAGAGCCCAGATGTTTAGGCATTTGTAACAATTAAAATATGCAGGCAGAAAAGGCAATAAAATGAGCCAGCAAAAACGTGAACCTAAATTCTTGATCACAATTTTGTATCTGTGAAATTTTTAGCAGCCTCCTCCGCCCCTATGTAATGCCTGGCGCCCCATATCACTGAGTTTAAATTTACTTCTGCACATTTTACAGTAAGCATTAAATTGGTTGCACAGTACATTGCCAAGTCATTCTAGATACTCTGAATTAAATGGTGAATCAAGCCACTGATAGTTAAAAGCTTTTTGGGGGGGGGGGGTATCTCTATAACAAGTGTGAAAATATTTATACACGTCTCAGTTCTTCTGCATTTAATTTGTAACTCATAATTTTAAGAGTTGCGAGAAGGCTTTTAGTGGCAAAAAGTGTCATACTCCTGTGTAATATATAGTTTTTCATCAGCATGAATTACCACACATGTGGTAACTTTGAGCCAATTTCCCTTACACTCCATTTTTTTTTTTTTTAAATATTCTCCTGACTTTTCAGATCATTGGGAACCCCAGGAATTTAAAAAAGGCATTATACAGAGGAGTCCAAAAAAACTTATACACTGTTTCATCAATAGGTTCGTAATGAATTGAGAACAAGTCTCAAATGTGAAAGTATAGTTTGGTGTCTAGGATTTAGATGGCCTTGAATTTGTAACATATGTTTTGTTTATTGAGGTGACGTGAACAGTGATATCAAATGACGACTCCCAAGGCACCGGAGTGGTTTATCTCAACAAGCTGCAGACATCAATTTTAGCTGTACCAAGGTACCTTGATGAAACATTCTCTGGACAATTGATAGGCCAAAGAGGCACTATTGAATGACTAGTACTGCCCCAACCTCTCGACTTTCTACCTAAAGTGGACCAAAAATGTCACTATGCAAAAATATTGAATTATCGTGTTCAACAATTCCACTATCCACATTGTGGCACTGTTCGACATTCACCATGACCAGTCAAGTGATTTCAATAAGTTTGAGACCTGTTTTTCAATTTATTACGAACTTACTGACAATCAAACAACAAATACATTTCTTTGCACCCTTCTGTATATTTTTAAACGTTACAGTCATAATATATTTGGGTTAAAAATCACACAATTTTTATCATTGCACATTACCACAAGGTATTGATGCAAATGTAATTGTGTTAGTCTCTCGATAATGGTTTACACAAATCTAATGAAAACTGTGAATGTTTGCTTGATGTGACAAAGGCTGTTGGAAATGGTCCTTTTGAAGTTTAGTCACAGGACTGTAACTGACCATCCTGATACTGGGGAACCCACTTTCAAATACCGAACCCTTAGCAGATAGCAAACATTACAAGATGGCCACATTCCAATGTAAAATTTGTACCCTGAATGTAATAGAAAACTGAAAAGGTTTAAACTGATTTTAAAAACTCAACTTGGATAAAGTAAAAACTGATTCTATTGCTTGCAAATACCTCAAATCATTATTATATCTACCTAATGTCTGGTGTAAAAAAAAACTAACATCTGGGCTCTAAGTCATTATCAAGGAAGGAATGCCAAAATTTATAATTTACAGTAACTTATAGGAAATATTTGTAGAACTTTGTGTTTAAAAAAAAAATCACCATCATAGAAATGGTTTGATTGGCAGAAAAATAAATTGTATAAAAATTCTAATGTGCATATGCATCTTAAAAATTTCGACAGCTTCTTGAACCCTTTCAAGATTTCACATGTATACCGGAATTGTGTGACCGACATAATTTCATTACATACTGTAGACAGTGTCACAGCGAAGGGGTTTTTTAAAACATATTTTGAATTATTTAGCTCCCCCCCCCCCAAAAAAAAAAACTTTCTTTGTAATGGCACTGCTGGTGGCTTTGTACTATTTTAGTCATGAAGTGAAGACTTTTTAAACAAGATTCTACATGCGCAACTTAGATGCTGAATTTTTTGGCAGAAATAATCTGTAATATAGTACATATAGCAGGTTCTCCCTCATAATTTTAACCTCTTTCGACCTCCTTTTTAACGTTCGGACAATCACTGAACTCTTATATAAAAATTTCAACTTAGTACACCAGGGTGTCTACTGTCTTGAAGGTTAAAAATTTCAGTACGGCTTTTTGAAAAATTGCAGTACTGCATGGAGTCATATTGCAGTATTTATCTTTACTGGTTTTATTTTTTTCTGCAGCCATAAATTCAAGCTGTATTTATTATTAGCTGCTGTACCCAATGTTGCATGCGTAGCTTTTTAATTCTCGAAAGACAATTTAATTAAATTTACTCTCTTTATGCTTTAGAAAATTATTGTACAGTGATGTAGAAAACTCACATGCTATTCATAGTAATGAACCAAAACTTTACAGACGTTTACAGAAATGAAAGTGAAATATCGACAGATTTTTGTATTTCTAATCTCAGCCTTCTCCCACAACAATCTTCCAAATTCTGGAAATGTATAGCCTGTAAATACATTTTAGGGGTGAAAGTTTATCAGATTGTTTGAACCATTCTTACATAAGATAAAAAAATACTTGTTAATGAAATACGTTCTTCCGAGAACCAATCAGTTGAAAATTTGATCTGAAATAAATCAATACCATATGAATATTTTGTCCATTTTTTCCAATATGTAACGACTAAATAAAAGTATAATTCCAGGATCAGTAGACACCCTGTATACACATACTGCCTAAAATTTGAAAATGTTTAGAACGTACCTTTAATTTTGTACCAATAAAACCAAATTTGAAATGAGTCGTTTACATTCTAGGTATTAGATATAAAGTTTTAACTGCATGCCTGCAACAGCTCTCCTGAAGTGTTCAGATCTGTATGTTCAATGGTTTACATAAAATTTTAAGAGTTTATTTCAACTAAATTGCAAATATATGGAGAAATATTCTTCAAACTCTCTATAAAATTTCAGCTCTATAGAAGCACTGGCTTGCTTAAAATGTTGAGGCGAACAATCAAATTTTAACCAAATTCAAAAGGTTTTACATTGTGCATACAGGGGTTCATAATTTAGATAAGAGAAACTATGTCCATAGGTGCTCTCCAGGAACGAAATTGTTGAAACTGCTCCCAGAATCAAATACTGACAGTGCCACTGTTTTTGTTAACCCAAACAGCTGTTGCTGCATGAAATCTGCTACCAAAAAAGTGTTTTGAAAGTCGGAATACTACTTAAAAATACTTTCACTATAATCTTGGACAGGTAATTTGAAACAGGCAGGGTTGCAAACAATTCAAAAGTCATGGATATTGAAGTAAGATTAACTTTAAGTGAAAAAAATGGTTAAATGCCTTGTCCGCTTGGTAATAACCGATGAGAAATATTTCTGATTACATTGGTAAAATGATTTAAGGTGTCCTGATGTTGATTTAAGTTGACATTTTCATGTTTAAAAACACCTCTAAACTTCAGTCTAAGACTGCTTTGTATAGTTGCAATAGTTGCACAGTTATCCATGAAAAAAAATGTTTAATAATCGTCCACTTCTTGCAAATACATTTTAATTCCCCGATCAAAATTTCATTTGTTTATTAATACTGTTCAATGGAAGACGCTTCCAAGGATTTTCAGTAAAAATGGGAGATTTGGGACACACATTCTTTAGGACAAGAGTAAAACTATTATGGGGGTGCTATCACAGGAAAACCAACCCAAACAGAAAGTGTTTGGTGCAAGACAATTTGGAGGTTTTTCAGTACAAGTGGGCCTGCTTATTGGGGGATGAGAAACAATTTGGAGGTTTTCACCACAAATGAGTCTGTTTAGTGGGGGATAGGTTTGAAAACAGTTGGATTTAAGGCAATTCCCAGGATTTTTCAATAAAAATGGGAAATTTGGCACAATAAAGGTGAAGTCATAAAATTAAAAGAATTCAATACCAACAATGTTGTAATCCCTTTAATTCATTTAAGTGCAAGTAAATAGATATTGGAAAAATTTATGTTTTACCAAAACTGTCAAAGCTTCAGCAGGGCCAGGTATTTACACAGAGATCCCAATTTCTTTTAAACGATTTGCAAAACCTGTAGTTGCATATGCACATTATCAAATTAGTTTCTATCTGCAATAGTTAAACTAGTCCAAAACCTGTTTGATGGATGTGATGAAAACTGCTGTCAAACATTTCTTCACTTTCCTTCTATTGGCTCAGCTAAAGATTTGTTGATAAGTGAGAAGATTCTGATGACGAGAGAGGATGAAAACCGTGTTTGGTCAGTATTTGCTTCTTCAAACAGTACCTGCAAAGCAAAGATACAAGCTGACAAGTAAAAGCTTTCGAATGATTGGTATATCCATTTTATGTGTAGCAGTTCTAATATATTTATTAAGAAATTCATAAGTGTTAATTTGTTATACCATCGTTAGTCGAGATCAGAGCGACGCTTTAAATACAAAGTTTCTGTTGCTTGCTGTGGTAAGTTGAGAACAATGGAAACACATTTGTTTTGTTGCACAAGTTTGTAAGGTTGTCGCTCTGTTCTGGACTAATCTACAAGGCTGTAAACGTGATTGTGCAAGATTTTCAAGTTTATGACAGTCGAGAGTAAAACTTCTGCAGAAGCAGCTTATTAATGAACTTAAAATCTTGTACAAGGGCTTTGATGAACATTTCACATTTTCGCTTGCCATAAAAGAATTAATCATTTTATATATTATTATAGATATCATCAACACATTTGTTGGATGATAATTTTCACCCTCCTATAAAATACAATTTTCAGTGTCCCAAAACAGAGCAGAAAAAAAGAAAAATAAATAAAAAAAAAAAAGAAAATGTACAAAGCAATTAACTTAAAATATTAAATTCTTATGATGTATTTGTTGTAAAAAATGCTATTTATTATTCTTTCTCTCTTCCTGAAGTTCTTGAAACTTTATATATATATTGATATATTAATGATGAAAGTTATGCGTCTTACACTAAAGTTGTATAAAGTGGGATTGCTGAGACTTTTTTTCAGTATTATCTAGTCTTGAAGTCTTATTTTGTGAGGAAAATGTGAATGATTGTGTAACCAATGTTTTATTAATATATCGAATGTTGAATGAGTGTATCATAATGTTGTATAGATGGCACAGAATCTAGCTACTACGATAAATGCTACATTGTTTATTACGCAGATGCCGGTTAAGAATATGCAGCTTTGTATATTGTCTTGTAAATATTAAACACGAAAACTGTAAGAATAACAGAGACCAATTGAAAAAAATGCTTTTTTCTTTCACAATTCCTACACCTCCATGTCATCCTTATGTAGATTCTTTCCAGTTCAGGAAATCATAAGATCACTGTATTAAAACTAGAGATGGGACCTCCAAACCTTTGGATACTTTTAAATTTATAAGTTTTGCAATATTGAAAGCTCTTGGGTTTAACTTTATGCTAGAAGAGGAATGAAAGGAGTCAAGACTTCAGATTATTGGCTTACACATGTCCCCAAAGATTTGCTGCACTACATTTCTTGATAGACCTTGACTGTGAGTGAATCAATGTAACATTCCATAGGCTCTTGTATCTAAATGAAAACATACAAAACAATGGGGGAAGGAGTACAGGTACTCATGTAACATACAGCGTTAACTGAGTTGTGAAGCTGAGGCAACAGCCTGGCTTGGCAACTCGCTCTTAGCCATTACATTTACCTGCTCCGGTGACCAAAATCTGTGAAATCAGCGAGATAAACAAGTGCATGGAAATATTTGTTCTTTCAAGAATGCTCGTGTTCTAAAGCAAAAAAATATTTGATTCCTTCATATCTGGGCATTTCATACAGTTCCTTGATTTTTGATTGTGACTAATTAAACATCTGTATGCTAATGTATGAGGGTGGGTGTAGTAGAGAGGGCTTAATACACAAACTTACTATGTTTTTGGAAGTGTCAAATGGCTAATTACTATTACCGGATGAAAAAAAAACATGTTATGTGATAGTGGTACACTGGTATAACTCACACATTATTTTTAATTTGAGTTTCATGTAAAATATATTTTCAAGATTGCAGAATAAAGAAGAATCACTACTATTTGTCTTTCTAAGGATAGAAAATCCTTCAAAAGAAAGTTTTCAGCACAAAATATAGTTACATAAAAAGGGAAGCAAAGAAAGTTTTATTGTTAGCTTTAACTAACAATAGGTGGTAAAAAACCTGTGGCATTACCAAGGTAAAAAAATTGCTGCCAACTGAAGAATGTCAAACAGGAAAAATTTCAGAATTAGCATACAGTACAAAATTATTACACGTGTTTATATACAGAAAACTACTAATAAGAACATAATTCAGTGAACAAGCTATTATCGCCTTTACAGTTTTTATAAAGTGAGTATCAAGTAATTGTGTTATTGTCCCATCACTAATTAAAACGGATGGTTAAATTATTTGAAGCGCAACTACAGCAAGATCAACTGGAAAAAGTTGCGGGTGAATTGCTTTTAGATGGTCTTCAACAGCGATGGAACCGATGTCTTATATGTCCTACAGATGTCACTCTATGTCATTCTCCAGCTTTAACGCAATCCTGGCAACATATGAATAACTAATGCCGCCAAAGCCGGTAAGATACTCAACCTCAAAGCGTAGCCGAGGGGTGTTTTTTAGAAGGAGAGGAGTGTAGCAGTTGTGGCCGCGAAGCGACGACAGGGCGTAGCCGAGGAATCTACACGTCTAAAACTCGAATGGTTCACATTGGCAGCAATTCCTTCCAAAATTCAATACAAAATGAAGCAACAACATCGCTTATTTCACTTCTTACTTAGGTTGGCAGTATGTGTATTAGCGGGAAGATGGCTACGTTTGTTGTGTTCATATCGCAATTTTCCTATACAAGTAAAACACCTAAAAGGGGCGGGCAGATGACACCAGGTATTGACAAGATCACATCTACTTATAAATTCCTTCTTTTCTCAGTGTTTTCAATGAAGACCACCTAAAGGCAAAATATCCAAAGTTGCCTTAGGTATCCATGACTATCAAACTAAGAGAAGGAATGCATATAATCTTAAAACTTTTAATATGTACAAGAGTTACTTCAGTGAAAATAGCTGGTAATTGTGTCCTTAGGTACCCAGTGACCAATTTGTTTGAAACTTTCGGTAAACTTCGATATTGGATTATGTTCGGTATCACTATATACATGTAACACACGTATACACTGCATTACTTTTATTGACTTCAACACATCATTACACATAATAAAGAACATGGTGCTTTACTTATTTTCATGAATATATGGCATATTACTGACAAGTCGCATGCATCTCACAGGGGCATCATGGGAACGTTGGTTGCGTTGTCTTTCTGCTGCCAACATTCGAAATCTCAACATAGCTGAAAACGCGATTCAGTCTCAGTGGATAGCAAAAAAAAAAAAAAAAAAAAAAATCTTAAGTTAAAAGCTTCTATTTTCACCATAATCCAATATCGAACTCCCAAACTTCTTCAAATATGTGCTAAATAATACCCTAAATGCGTTCTGGGGTGTCTTTTTGGAGCAAAAGTTTAATTTTGCCACAATAAATGTTTGAAAGCAGTGATATTACAACGCGCATGCCTCACGGCTATGCCGTCACAAACAGACGGAAACACAAAACAGATCGTAAGGCTATCTATGGGTTTGAACTCGCCTGAGGTTTATTCCTCTGAAATCCAATACATTTGCTGTTAAGATAACATAGGTTCCCCGACGTTACATTAGGGTCAGTTGTACTTCTTCACGGAACTTACAGATTTGTTGCAACCACACACTTAAAATTGCCTTTCTTGGTTAGGATTTCTCTGCATCGATAGACAATTATTATTGAAGCGAATATTCTCTTGCTCGCAATTCTAACAAGTTACCGGTTCTTTCAAAATGTTATGTATAAAAGACTGTAAAAATCTTACCTTCGTTACGTATAATGTCATCAATGAAATTTATTTCACACAAATCACAACTCAGATTCACTTGAAATGATCGTAATGAAATCAACAAGATTACTGTAGATGTTCTTTTATTTTCCAAATGCGTGTGCGCCTTCGGTTTGTTTTATAAATTATAACATGCATTCAGATTAATGGTTTCACAGAGAAGAAGCATATAAAATGATATGAAGTTACTTTTTTATGCTTTCCTGTAAAAACTATGCACCTTGTATAAAAAGATGATTTCATGGACGGATTGGAACTGCAAAGGACGATTTTCGTTTCCCGCCAGATGATGCCAAAGTAGCCTTAGGAGGATAAAGGTAAGCTGAACACAACACAATGAGAATGTGGTGTAGGGGTTAGGGAAGGTGAGGTAAATCGGAGGAAATGTAGATGGTGTAATGAGGCGCAAGGTGCAAAATTGAATCCCGAAACTAATCCTTTGCCCTAAAACATCATTAGGGTATTATTTATTAGATATTAAACACGGTTTGAGACGAATCAGTCATCGGGTGCTAAAGTTAATAAATTGTCATACTGTTGCCCTCGTTTGTGTCACTTTTGCCCGCATTAGGTCTTTATTTTGCTCACCTAAATTAGGAATAAGGGACAATATCATCTTACAGTGTGCCCCACGGTGATGAATATGATGTGTTATATTGTCCAACAGATGTCACACTATGCCATGCACTAGCTCAACACATGTCACGTATGTCATATGTTTATGCTGCCAACATATAACAAATTAATGCCGCCAAAACGAAAATTAATGCCGCGAATGCGGAAACGACCACAGAGTGTAGCCCAGGGATCTTAGACAACCTCTGCTTTATGAATTAACGGAAGGTTATGCTTACGTTAGATTTTTTTGTTTATGTAAGCTTTCGAAAGGTTAGGTTTAGGTTAGTTTTTTTATATAAGCTTACGTTTCTGAATTCACGAAAGGTTAGGTTTAGGTTAGTTTTGTTTTATATAAGCTTACGTTTCTGAATTCACGAAAGGTTAGGTTTAGGTTAGTTTTTTTATATAAGCTTACGTTTCTAAATTCAGGAAAGATTAGGTTTAGGTTAGTTTTTTTTATATAAGCTTACGTTTCTGAATTCACGAAAGGTTAGGTTTAGGTTAGTTTTTTTATATAAGCATAGGTTTCTGAATTACCTTTATATATATATATATATATATATATATATATATATATATATATATATCCTTGTTTTAATTTGTTACCATTGGTTACATCATCGCTCGCGCGTGCGTTCCTAAGCTTACGTTTCAATTCACGGGAGGTTAGGTTTAGTTTTTTTTTATATAAGCTTACGTTTATAGATTCACGGAAGGTTAGGTTTAGGTTAGGTTTTTTTATATAAGCTTACGTTTGAATTCACTAAAGGTTGGTTTTTTTTATATAAGCTTACGTTTCTGAATTCATGAAAGGTTAGGTTTAGGTTAGTTTTTTTTTATATAAGCTTACATTTATGGATTCACGGAAGGTTAGGTTTAGGTTAGTTTTTTTTATATAAGCTTACGTTTCTGAATTCACGAAAGGTTAGATTTAGGTTAGTTTTTTTTATATAAGCTTACGTTTCTCAATTCACGAAAAGTTAGGTTTAGGTTAGTTTTTTTATATAAGCATAGCACGTGTTGAGTTAGAATGCTAAAGACAGTATTCTCACATCCCGTGCAAACCATTTTGCTTTATATTAAATACGCACTGCTAATTTGCACGCGTTGCGTTTCAACAAAATCGCAGAACAACAACAACAAATAGCGATAACAACGGCGCATCGCATTTTTAGCCGATTTCACATTTTTATTTACGTTGGCAGTACCCAATTTGCATGTAATTTTTTGCAAAATGGCTACGTTTGTTTACTTCCTGACGCGATTTTCCTATATAAGTAAAATACCTTAAACGGGCGGGCAGGGCACCAGCTATAGACGAGACCACATCGTGTTCTAAGCTCACTCTTAAGGTAATTTATTCGCTTTCCTTTTGATTTTATAAGCATTTTCTACGGGCACACTATAAGATAATATTAGCCGGAATAAGGAAGTGAAAAAGCAATGAAATTACTTACCTTAGGAGTGATTTTAGAACATGATGTGGTCTCTCAATATCTAGTACCCACCTGTTTTAAGTGTTTTATTTATATAGGCAAATAGCGTTAGGAAGAAAACAAACGTAGCCATTTTTCCATGCAAAGTGGGTACTGCCAACCTAAATAATCAGTGAAATGCACTGAATATGTGATGTGCTGTTGTTTTGTGAACGTGAATCATTGGAGTTTTAGACGCGCAGATCCCTACACTCTGTCGTCGCTTCGCGGGCCGCAACTTGCTGCACTCCTCTCCTAAAAAACATCCCTCGGCTACGCTTTGAGGCTGAGGGCCTCAATCTCTCGGCTACGCTTTGAGGCTGAGTATCTTACCGGCTTCGGTGGCATTATTCATATGTTGGCAACATTACGTTAGAGCAGCGTAAGACTTAATGCGGGCAAAAGTGACACAAACGAGGGAAACAGTATGACAATTTACCCACCATTGTAAGTTCAAACAGGAGTTTGTTGACTTTTACTAACAATAATAGTAAAATGAAACTAAGGCTTTTTTGCATTACTTTGGTCTTCACTGAAAACTTTAACAAAAGTAATGGATACGCCGCCCTTACGAGTATATAGTCGTTGGCTTTGAAGTCCAACGTAATGCAACTTCCCGCCGTTTTCAATGAAGACCAAAGTAATGCAGAATGTCCGAAACTAATTTACAAATAATAAATTAAAACATTCACAAGAAGTTAAAATGCCAATTTTCAAACATGAGCTGTGAAAGTGATAAAACTCCTACTGCTAGAAGACAGCAAGCCAGTAATACATTATTGGTGAAGTTTTCCTGATCAGAAGTGGACGGAAGGGATTTTACTGCCGTAACCAGCTAGAAAGCTACCAGTAGCTGAATGCTGCTAGAAGTTATGCATTAGTGTAACAGAGAAAATGTGTCTTTAGTTCCACACTTACCAGATACTGTAACCAAACTTTCACATAATAAAAACATCGCGATGTTAAGGTTACTCCATTTACTTAACCTATATGTGTGTATACATGCTCGAAGTTCTTAACAATGAAAACGCGCGGCAGAAACTGCCAATCCAACTGTAATAATGTAATTCCCGAGAATAGAAATGTTAGGGACGGCAAACGCCCAGTGTTTCTGATACAACCATAATATGAATCCAGTTCATAATGTAATAATGCATCTTAACCTAAAATTTCGTTTTGACTCGCTAAACGCCTACGCTAGCCTCACTCGTTCGACATTTCTTCTTCTTTCTTTATAGAGGGCCTTGAAGTTTTTGCTTCAGTAAGTTTATTTTAACCACTGTTTTCATTAAGTACCGTTTAGTTGTGGCATCATCTGACTAAATTAAATTTTTATTTTACATCTTTTTATGTTTGTTACTATTTTTAAATACTAGTTGTACTTTAAAATATTATTTATTTTTATACCGTCTAAACCACCTTTGTACAGTGAATTTATTAATTCATCATTGTCCTTTTTATTAAAATGACATTCAGTTAATAAATTTTCTATATTACCTATTTCACCACATTCACAATAAGGAGTTTTTTTTTCGTTTTTTTTCATTTCTGCAATAATAATGAGTGATGACTGTTTGCAATTTTCTCTTTGTGATGCTTGTTAAGTCTTGTTTAGGACCATGCACTTTTTTGAACCATTGTTTGTATTTTCTTCCCAGCTCCAGGAATCTTGGGGATGTTCGAAGCTCCATTGTTTAATAAGGTGACCAATAATATCTTGGATAGTTAATAATTGTATTTTCAGAGTATCCCCAGCAGTTCTTGCTTGTTTTACTAAAATATAAACAGTTACCCTTTATGTCCAGGGATCCAAATTAACTTAATTTGCATCCCTGTTTTCATGGCTAGACACATTTTGAGCTTAATATGTATTTCAATAATATTAAAATTTGCATCCGTTCCAGTGTTACTCAGTTTACTGAAAACACTATACAAATCCAAAATATGATAGATTTTTGGATCTTTCTATCAATAATATATGATATAGTTGTTCTGATGGCTATAAGCTCAGCTGAATAAATAGAAAAATTTTCATTTAGTTTAATTTTTAACATTTCTTCATTGTCGTTATATTCTGCTGTTCCTAGTCCCTTTTCTCTGTCCTGTACAAATATGTGTCCAGTCTTCTGCAGGGAAGGCCCATAGGTCCATAAATTCATATAAATGATTATTAATTTCCAATTCTTCCTTTTACAAACTGTTGAAATTTATATGAAGTTGTAATAATGAAATGTCCCAACTAACTCAGTAAATTGGTAGTCTAGGGAATCCATATGTCATTATTGTTTACCTGTATTTCTCCAATAAATAAAATGGAATGAGATTTGCTTCATAGTATTTTAAATTCTGAGCAGATTTCTTAGGTATTATAAAACAATCCTACAAGGATTGGCACATTAATGAATTTACAAGTTAGTACTTAAGAAGGATTTGCTGATATTCCCAGACACGTCTTCACATGTTATAAATTGTAGATTCTAACTTCTACTGTATCTTGACTTGTATTTTACCAATTAGAATCAGACCATGATCTAAATGATCTAAAATTGTTAAAGAATATTTTTAAAGATATACATTTGCTCCCCAGTTTTCCCTGACAGATATTTAAAGATAAAGGAAATATTACTGATTCTTTTTATAATATAATTTATACGAGACTTTCATACCAAGTTATAGTCTAAGTGCATTCCTGAGAAAGTTAATTCAGTTTTTATTTTTCTTGGTCACTAATTTTAAGAATTTTGTTATTTAGCTTCTTGCTATCTTAAATATGATTCAATTGCTTTTTAAATGATTAACCTTAATTCTATTATCTACTAGATAAGTAGTAAAGTTTTTGGTTCCTCCTTGGAATGTTTTGATCTCTTCGTCCATAGTAGGTACTTATGCTACATCTAGTATATAGTAAGTAAGTAATTTTATTATGAATCCAGTTAATTGTACAACTTTATAACAACAAATTTTACATATTTATTCTTAAACCAGTTACTAAAAATAACACTAAAATAAAATATAAAAAAATAACCTAACTACTGGTAGCCAGCATTCCTCCTAATCTAAAAGTACAATTATCAATTTATTTAATGTCTAACTCTAACTCTACCTTGAGGTTGTTGAGTTGTTGGGTCCTACTTGCAACATATCAAATAAAAACTACTGTAATTTAATAATCATTTGCCTCTGCCTTGCTAATTTTCCTCATCCATTTTGCTCTTACTCTGCCCAAAAGTTTCCTACTTCTATTATATTTTTCCTAGATTTTACATTTACTAACTTTTTTGCTTGAATTTCTATTGGTAAATTTAACCATTCTCTCTTCTCTTTCTAAGCAACTTCATTTCTTCACACTCTAAAACTATATGCCACTCCTTAACTTTCCGGTGGCTTAGTGGGCATTTCTCCAAATCAATCTCTTTTCTGAAACCTTTCAAATTCACCAGCCCTGTCCTTGCCCATGCTCTTGCTGTTTTATCACATACTGTTCCCTGCCCCATACTACTTTCATTTCTCTGTATAATCTCAGTGAGCTCTTAAAAGTAAAACTCGCTAATAAATCTGGTTTTTCCATGTCCTCTATTCTTGTCCTATTTGTAGTAATTCTTTAGCTCTCCAAATCTTCCCAAAATCTATCTTCATCAAGGTTGTCTTTATCTTACCTAGCCAAGACTCTTTATGATTAAGTCTTTCCTGCACTATCAAACATTGATGTAAAATGTTCTGATCATCGAAATTTCTAATTCTAATGCAATATTTTAGCACTCTTTCCACAATTTTTCCTTTAATTCCCATTCTCCCTAATTCGGCTTGAGCTACTCCGTTGGGTAAGCCCAATATTTGTTTACAAAAGCTCCTGTGGACCATGTCTATATTTACCCACCCTTCTTCCAGGCCCCAATATAATATTTTTGCTTCTACTACAGTAGTATAAATTCTCCCTAACCATTTTAATTGCATTTCTGGTAATTTATCATACAAGTTTTGATGGCTTTCATTGCTGCTTAGCCGTATCCCTAAATAATCACATTTTTGGACTACCTCAATTTCTCTTCCATGCCAATACTATTTCTCATCTTTTCGTAATTTATTGCCCCTTTTTAAATACTGTCAGTTTTGTTTTATTTACATTAATTCTCACACTCCATTTTTTGCAAAATTTATCCATCACTTCAATTGTTCTCGCCAATCCTACATTACTTATAGATCCCGCGACTAAATCATTTGCAAATAACAAACCAGGTATTTCCTTGTTGTTAATTATCGGCACATGTCTGTTCTCTACTCTAATTGATTCCGAAATATCGTCTATGAACAGATTAAATAATACAGGACTCTAGTACATAGTAACAGATCATCTACAAATGTCGTATCTAGATTAAAATTTTTAGATTTCTTCCACGCGCATATGACATATAAAATCGGGCTTAATGACGACCCTTGGGGCAGCTCTGTCAGTTTGAGAGCTTCTGACTGGAATCTAGGATGCAATTATATTTTTTGTCAGGAGGTTGACTATACATCTAGATAAATTGTGAAGTATACTAATTTCTTTTAAAACTTTTAATAACAAATTAATTTTTACTGAATGATAAGCTGAACTGCTAACAGACATTTGTTTTCCATAATGCTATTACTAAACTATTGATAGTACTAATTACTTTCTAAAACCATATTGAATTTCTGGCCATATCCCCTATCTCTCTAAATAAAACACAATTCTATTAGTAATCAATTTTTCAAATATTTTCCTCAGGATGCTGTAGAGTATGATTGGTCTGTAACTTATAATTTGGATCTTTATTTGGCTTAAGTGTTGGAAGTTTTAACAATTGTAATCCAGTATCTTCCAAATTTTGAAAATTATAGCATAAGTTACTTTATAAGGTCCAAGCGAGTTGCTTTTATGATTATTAATTTAATTGATATGAATTTCCTTGGTTAAATCATTAGTCCTAATGTGGTTGCAATCATCAGTAACTGTTTCATTATATGGAAAAGGTTTCTAGTTACATAATCAGGGGTAATATGTTCCAAAAATTTGTACTGGAGTTCACTATTGTCATTTATATAGGTAAATAATCAGAATCATTTGGTTTAATAAAAGATCTGACTTCTTTCCAGACTTGATTTATATTTTTTGTGTTCAGTAATTGCAAAATTTAAACCAGGTACTTCTTGCTATATTTAGTAGTATCTAAGTTTTAGTTGACCGGTTTTTCTTAACTAAATAACTGTTTAAACTCCTATCCTTGGTAAACTATTTTATAGCTTACCCCTTCTGCCAATAGCAGTGGTACAATCAAGTCCCAATCTATATTTTTACTTCTAGTTTTTAAAACCCTTGCCTCGATTTTAACTTCTGGATCTTCAAAATGTATAATTTTACGAAAATGATTACTACCAAAAGTACCGCTGTAAACTTTCCATTTTACCTTGGGTAACAATTCCTTGGAGACTAATCTCAAATCCGATGCAGTGACAAGGTGTAGGTGAGTCATCGTGTATAACATAAATTGGCTAGCCATTTGACAAATGCTAATATTTCCATCCTTTTGTATGGATTTGTAATTGATATCACCACATATTAGCACTTTTTCATTACTATTAATTTTAAATATATTTTTCCAAGAAGTATTAGGACATCTATATATGTTTAATATTTTTAAGTCACTAAATTGCACCATAATTCCTTGAATTGTATTATCTGTATGTTCAATTATGTCATAATCTGATAAAATTATATTACCTCTGCAACCCACTAAAACCCCATCTCCAATATTACCCCTGTCGAAACATATAATTTTGTACTTGTACATTTTAAATTTGTGACCTTTTTTTACTTTCTCTACTACGTATAGTAAGTAGGGGAAGTATTGTATTCCACCCAAAAATTCGATACCGAGATTTTACAGGAAATACATGTTTTGAGGTGCACTGAATGCATATAAAGCATTTTTGGAAACATGTCCGTGTGTGTGTCTGTCTGTGAACAGCATACCTCAGAAACGAACAGTCGGATAAACACCAAACTTGGTATTTAGGTTAAGTATCTTCCAGACATGTGACACGAAAGTTTTCAAGAAAATCTCCCCGCCCCAGATTACCCTTTACATGCAACATTTTTCGAAAATTTTAATTTTCTCAAAAATGACTCTTAACGATTTTGATTAAAATATCATATACTTAAGATACTTTCATGAAAAATAAAATGTATATCTTGAATTTTCTGGGAATTTTTCCAAAAGTATTCTTCATTGTGAACGACTTTTGCTTAACTGGTAAACCATAAGAGATACACAAAATTTTACTACAGAAAAACTATAGATCGCGTTAAAATACACAATTTATGTCATTTTTTGTTTAGTGAGCCATTTTCAAGATATTGCTTGTTATTCCCTTAAATTTTTTAATACTTATACTTTTTCTCAAATGGGAATTCGTTATTCATTTTTTTGTCTTGTATATGCAAAGAGTATTAATCTAAGGCAAAGAGAATGGTGCTGCACCTAGCAACCAGCTGTTAACAGATATGTCTGTGCTTAAAGGCTACTGTATTTCTATATTGCCCTTGCTATTACAAAACAAGGGGAACATAGTAGGCCTTAAGCGATTGTCAGATATTTTTAGAACTGGTCACTATGTATAAAATGTAATTCTGTTTGCATGTCAAAAGATCGTTTCTGCAAATGTTTATCTCGAT
Organism: Deroplatys truncata; assembly: GCA_030765065.1. Lineage (NCBI taxonomy): Eukaryota > Metazoa > Arthropoda > Insecta > Mantodea > Mantidae > Deroplatys > Deroplatys truncata. The sequence continues at coordinate 9,029,713 of CM060987.1, read as the reverse complement.
TAATATGAAATAGATGGAGAATAAGAGCTTGTGAAAATAGTTTGTACAAGAGTAGAGAAAGTCATGTGAGTGTAACACAGATTTTTTTGTACAGTTTTATCTTCAGGATTTGATATTTTTCTTTTTGCTGTAGGGAAGCTTTTTGATTTATTATTATTGTTCAAATTTTCTCCCGTCTATTTTTTCCCTGTTCATTACTCAGCTGTTTAAATTCTGCAGAAGCTACTCCACATAACGACTGCCAAAGTTGCCTTTCATTTTTAGGATTTTCTTGTATGGCCTTATCTGCGTATGATGAATTATTTTTCAGCATTTGTGCTTCAAATCTTGATACCATAAATTTTTGTATTTTCTCAAGAACCTTTACTTCTAGTGAATATGCAGGACATTCTTTAAAACGAACCTCATCGCAGTTCATACACAATTTTTGTGTTTGATCTACATTGGGGTTCTACATTTTCACCACGGCAATACCTATAAAATTGTTGGTTCTTACAAAATTTTGCAGATTGCCCAAGCTGATAACTTTCGGTATTGGAAAGGTTTTTCAATTAATTCAATTACTGGACAGGAAATTCCGTGTATAAACTCTTCAGGAAACATTTGAGATTTAAAGGTTAACAATACTGCTTGTATTTGTATGAATTTAACCCTACCTTCTTCTTCTACAATTCTCTTGGTAAATCTATGCACTTAAAAAAGTTCATAATTTCCATCATTTTCAGCATTGGTTTTAATTAAATCTTCTGTTAAGTCAATTGTCTACTTGTTTAATGGTCCCTTTTGTTACACAATTTACGTTATATTTCTCATCAAATTCTGAGTCCAAAAATCATTAGCTTTTCTAAATTCATCGATATGTATTTCAGTGTTTTTTTTTCAAAAATAAATTATTTTCTTTACTTTAAACTCATTTTGGAATAACAGTTTCCTGGTAATGTTTGCTCAAATGTTGGCGGTCCTTCGGAAGAAACTCGATGAAGCAAGAAAGCGCTCACTACAGCTCGAACCGTATAAGTAATGGGCAAAGTATGGAATAAAGCTGTAAACTATTCTTTCAAAAGCGTATTCTTCCATCTACTTGTTAAATGAGGTAAGCTCTTCTTACACATTTCCTTGTAGATATAAGAAGAATACAGTGGCGATACTCAGAGTTTTTGTCAATAGAATATATCAGAAATGCATGACGCCACCAAAAAATTACATAAATTGTGTGCTTTCACGATATCTAAGTTTTTACTTTCTCTACTACGTACAGTAAGTAGGGGAAGTATTGTATTCCACCCAAAAATTCGATACCGAGATTTCACCGGAAATACATGTTTTGAGACCCCCTGAATCCAAAAAAAGCATTTTTGGAAACATGTCCGTGTGTGTGTGTGTGTGTGTGTGTCTGTGTGTGTGTCTGTGTGTGTGTCTGTGTGTGTGTCTGTGAACAGCATAACTCAAAAACGAACAGTCGGAGACGCACCAAACTTGGTATTTAGGTTCAGTATCTTCCAGAGATGCGACACGAAGGTTTTCAAGAAAATCCCCCCACCCCAGACTACCCTTTACATGGAAGATTTTTCGAAAATTTTAATTTTCTCAAAAATGGCTCTAACGATTTTGATGAAAATATCATATGTTTAAGATAATGTCATGAGAAATGAAATGTATATCTCCAATTTTCTGGGAATGTCTCCAAAAGTATTCTTCATTGTGAACGACTTTTGCATAACTGGTAAACCATAAGAGATAGACAAAATTTTACTACACAAAAAATGTAGATCGCGTTAAAATACACAACTTATATCATATACATTTGTTTTGTTGAGTGAACCGTTTTCGAGATATTGCTTGTTATTTCCTTAAATTTTCCAATACTTATACTTTTTCTCAAATACGTTATTCATTTTTTTATGTCCTGACATGCAAAGAGAATGGAATGCGCCACATAGCAACCAGCGTTAAAATATTTGACTATCGCTTAAAAGCTACCATATTCCGCTTGCATCTACAAGAAAATTACCAATAAGATTGACATCTCGATATCTCGATTAACATGAAGCATATGGAGAATAGGCGTTTGTAAAAATAGATTGTACAAGAGTACAGAAAGTCATGTGAGTGTAACAAATCAGATTTTTTTGTTGATTGAACCATTTTCGAGATATTGCTTGTTATTCCGTTAAATTTTTCAATACTTATTTTCTCAAATGGGAATTCGTTATTCATTTTTTTGTCTTGGATATGCAAAGAGTATTAATCTTTTGCAAAGGGAATGGTGCTGCACATAGCAACCAGCTATTAAGAGATATGTATGTGCTTAAAGGCTACTGTATTTCTATATTGCCCTTGTAAATATATATTCCCCTTACATTTACAAGAAAATTAGCAATAAGATAGAGTCTGCAAATGTTTATCTCAATTAACATGAAGTAGATGGAGAATAAGCGTTTGTAAAAATAGTTTGTACAAGAGTAGAGAAAGTCATGTGAGTGTAACACATCAGATTTTTTAGCAACATTTTATCTATCACTTTACGGCTTATCGGTTGTAAAAAAGTCATTTGTTTGTTCCAAAAAAACCAAATGGTTACCGAAATGTAAATTACAAAAATAATAATTAAAATGCAAAACATTAAGATCGTTTATACAGTGCCTTCGTTATATGCCAAGGCCGCGGATCACGCGAATGCGGGCTCTGCGCACAGTCTACTACACTGCGGGGTTTTCCGTTCCGTAGCTCCCGCGTTACTTACTGTCCACTGATAGTAACATATATGTAATGAGTACTAAACTTGTTGAAAGTGGCGTCCGCGAAGACATTCTTGACATCGTCGGATGAAATTACCATTCACACGCATAAGTTCTTTTTGCGCAAGGTTCACAATCTCTGCTTTTATATTGTCCTTAATTTCGTCTATGATGTGGGGATTGTTCCTATAAGCTTTATTTTTTAACGTTTATCGATCCCGTTGTTCTAAATTTATTCACCAAACATCTCAGTGTCTCTACCCGGAACTGGATAATTGCTGCTAAAATTGTCTACACGCCTGTCTAGATGATTCAGTTTTCACGTATGTATCTTACATAAAAATACGCTGTTCAAGAGTGAAGTTGTTGGCAGGCGTTTCCGTGAACTAATAAGAGAATAACATTCCTAAGGAAATCACACGTATTGTCGAAACACTTCACAACACGAAAACAAAGCAACGACTGAGATCTCACAGATCACAACGTGCCCTTGACACGTCCTGCGCAGTGGCATAATAGCGAGATCACTCCCGTCTTGGCCGATACGCGTATGAGGCGGTTGTGGCCCTTTGTATTATAAAATTCACTTACGCTATACTTATAGAAGATTAGGCAAACAGTACTTCGAATTGCTTTCTTCAACTGTATCACAGACAAATTTCTAAGATGTAAATCAATAATAATATTAGAAAACCTTTTAGTAATGTAGTCATAGTTTTTCTGTGTTACATTTATCCACACACACTACATATATTGCATCCAGTTCCGGTATGTAATGAAATTATGAACCGGAGAGCATTTGTAGAACTAAGTAAATCATCTTGTCATATAAAAGACACTCAAGAACATACATTGGTGGCAAAGCAAGCACACGTAAGAGACATGTTTTTTACTTTCCTTACTATGTATAGTAAGTAGGGAAAGTATTATTTTCCACCCAAAAATTCGATACCGAGATTTTACCGGAAATACATGTTTTGAGGCCCCCTGAATAAAAAAAACATGTGTGTGTGTGTGTGTGTCTGTGAACAGCATAACTCAGAAACGAACAGTCGGATAAACACCAAACTTGGTATTTAGGTTCAGTACCTTCCAGAGGTGCGACACGAAGGTTTTCAAGAAAATCCCCCCACCCCAGATTACCCTTTACATGGAAGATTTTTCGACAATTTTAATTTTCTCAAAAATGGCTCTAACGATTTTGATTAAAATACCATACGTTTAAGATATTTTTATGAATTTTCGAGAAATAACCTATGAAGTGCTCTTCATTCAGAAGGAATTTTGTATAATCTTGTATAACTGGTAAACGTCAAGCAATAAAGGAAAACGTACTACACAAAAATTGTAGATCTCTTTAAAACGCACAATTTATATAAAATGACTTTTTTGTGACATAAGCCATTTCTGAGATATCGGTTATTAATGGTTCCAATTGTTCATTTCTTGGTCATTTTTTTAAAGTCCTATCGATTTTGTGGCAGTATTTTATATCACAACAATGTAAATGCCAGAGTGATTGTAGTGTAAATAAGCATTATTGTATGACATTGATTTGAGATGATTGTTAATTATAAGCATTGTTAGGAAATAAGTTTACACGGCCTCACTGAAACTGACAATAAGAGCGGGCAACAATGAGCGAGGGGGTGAGTTGTTTATTAATTAGAAGAGGCAAGCAAATGACGTCAGATTAGCGCGCTTTTCTGTAGAAATGGAGGGAACATCTTCCCTAGAGCATATGTGTTCGTAATTTTGATTGGATATAAAAATAGACGCTAATGTTGGCGCGTTTTATTAACCAATAGCAGCTCTGTTATAATCTTTAGGCATATCGGGGTGAGGGAGTATAAAAAGCTAAAGCCAGAGACGGGTAACGTTCAGTCCAACAGAATCATTCACGCATTACACGTCGTTCAGTCCAACAGAAGGATTCGCGGGTAATACGTCGTTCAGTCCAACAGAATCATACACAGGTTATACGTCGCTCAGTTCAACAGAAGTATTCGCAGGTTATACGTCGCACAGTTTAAGAGAATCGTTCACGCGTTATACGCCGCGCAATTCTACAGAATCTCTCGCGTTGTAAAGTTAGTTATAAATGTGAAACACGCGAATTAGTAATGTGCAGCAAATAAGTGATTATAGTGATATTAGAAAATATAACAGTTTCAGTCGGGCGTGTATCAAGAGTCAATATGTGAAATTAATTAATTGTGACGGTAATAAAAGTGTAAAAACAAATTCTTTTATAACTGTTATCTTTCAGTAACAAATCCTTTCCGTTTACACACCCTGTTCAAGAGATATGCTCGACTGAGTAGTAATAATAGCTAGCCGGAGAACAAAGAACCCAAAATTCAAACTAGTATACAATAACAGGCTCTCAACAATAGATAACACGAGATACCGCGACAATTTTCAGTTGTTTCTCGCGATGTCATGGAAACAGTATGGAAGTTTAAGGCAGCATGTAGCGTTGTCCAGTTGTTAAACATTTGACTATCGCTGTTCTCTATAACAAAATGTGTAATGTAGCTGTTTCTGTAAAGGTTTATTTGATTAAAATGTAGTAGATAGACAAACAAGCTTTAGTAAGAATAATTTGTGTAGTCTTTATTAAACGATTGAGGGTTAAACGAGTTGCCTTTCAATAAATTGCTATATTTAATAAGAATAATGTACAACATACGCTAAAAGCCTAAAAGAAAGTTATGCAGCAATTTAGTAAAATGCATAGAAGCACAATACGCTTGAAGCGTGGCAAGAAATTACAATAGAGAATAAAAAACACCAAATTTTACTTAAGATTCATAATAATTCCGCGAATTCGTAAACTGAAGTATTTCTCAGGAAATTGAGGTAAAGGCACGCTTCACGTCAACAGTAGCAGGGATAGGTATGTGACTTGGTCTTCTCGCAACATAACAAAACTGCCCACATTATCACCGTTTCGAAACACAACACACTTTACATACGCAGCGAATTCTAAACGTTGCTTGCACGTTATAAAAGGAGCAATAAAGAATTTACGCCTCGAAGCCAAAGAGAGCACTCTGTATTGGAAAAGCTAAAGGAACATAACCAAACACGTACCTGTACATGCGATACCACAATTACACACATTAAAAATTAAAACACCTTCGCTGTCCCGTCGCACGACTCTCGAGGCGACCGAAACAAGAGAGGATCACAGAAAACGGGAATCATAAGTGCCGAAAATTTCCTTTTAATTTTCAATACGTCGAACGTCCAGAAACGAACAGTCGGATAAGCACCAAACTTGGTATTTAGGTTCAGTATCTTCCACAGATGCGACACGAAGGTTTTCAAGAAAATCCCCCCACCCCAGATTACCCTTTACATGGAACATTTTTCGAAAATTTTAATTTTCTCAAAAATGGCTCTAACGATTTTGATTAAAATATCATATGTTTAAGATATTTTCATGACAAATGAAATGTATATCTCGAATTTTCTGGTTATGTCTCCAAAAGTATTCTTCATTGCGAACGACTTTTGCATAACTGGTAAACCGCAAGAGATAGACAAAATTTTACTGCACAAAAAATGTGGATCGCGTTAAAATAAACAACTTATCTCATATACATTTTTTTTGTTGAGTGAACCATTTTCGAGATATTGCTTGTTATTCCCTTAAATTTTTCAATATTATTTTCTCAAATGGGAATTCGTTATTCATTTTTTGTCTTGGAGATGCAAAGAGTATTAATCTGTGGCAAAGAGAATGGTGCTGCACCTAGCAACCAGCTATTAAGAGAAATGTCTATACTTAAAAGCTACTGTATTTCTATATTGCCCTTGCAAATACAAAACAAGGGGAACATAGCACGCCTTAAGCGATAGTCAAATATTTTTAGAACTGGTCGCTATGTGTAAAATGTAATTCTCTTTCCATGTCAAAAGATGGTTTCTGCAAATGTTTATCTCGATTAATATGAAATAGATGGAGAATAAGAGTTTGTAAAAATAGTTTGTACAAGAGTAGAGAAAGTCATTTGAGTGTAACACATCAGATTTTTTTTAATAAACACTATTTATAAAAGTACAGATCTCTTAATTTTATTTTATTAAAAACTACTACTTTATGAATCTCAGAGTAACTGGATAAAATCTAAACTGTAATTGCTAATTTGGGTGACCTCAAGCACAGGAGAAAAAAAAATCTGATGTGTTACACTCACATGAATTTCTCTACTCTTGTACAAACTATTTTTAGAAACGCTTATTCTCCATATGCTTCATGTTAATCGAGATGTTAATCTTATTGCTAATTTTCTTGTAGATGCAAGGGGAATATGGTAGGCTTTAAGTGATAGTCAAATGTTTTAAGAGCTGGTTGCTATGTGGAGTATTCCATTCTCTTTGTATTACCAGGACAAAAAAAACGAATAACGAATTCCCATTTGAGAAAAAGTATAAGTATTGAAAAATTCAAACAAATATCAAGGAATATCTGGGAAATGGTTCACTCCACAAAAAAGTGTATATAACATAAATTGTGTGTTTTAAGAGATCTACATTTTTTGTGTAGTAAGATTTTCTCTGCCTCTTACGGTTTACCAGTTATGTAGAAGTAATTCAAAATGAAGAAGACTTCTGGGGACATTCCCAGAAAATTTAAGATATACATTTCATTTGCCATGAAAATATCTTAAACTTATGATATATTAAACAAAATCGTTAGAGACATTTTTGAGAAAATAAAAAAATTCGAAAAACGTTCCATGTAAAGGGTAGTCTGGGGTGGGGGGACGTTCTTGAAAATCTTCTGTTGCATTCTTTGAAGATACTGAATTCTAATGCCAAGTTTGTATTTATCCGACTTTTCGCTTTTGAGTTATACTGTTCACAGACACAACACGGACATGTTTCCAAAAATTCTTTATTTGGATTCAGGGCACCTCAAAACATGTATTTACTGTGAAATCTCAGTATTTAAATTTTGGGTAGAATGCAATACTTCCCCTACGTAGTAGAGAAAGTAAAAAGAAAACAAAACATAAAAACTGATGCGTTGCATTCACATGACTTTCTCTACTCTCTTCCACAACTATTCTTACTCAAGCTTATTTTCTTATCCACTACATTTTAATCCAAATAAACCGTTACAGAAACAGCTACGTACTTCGTTATACAGAACAGCGATAGTCAAATGTTTAACTGGACGCTATATGCTGCCTTAAAATTCCATACTGTTTCCATGACATCGCGAGAAACAACTGAATGTTGAAGGGACTTTACAAAATGACCAACAACTTAACAATTCTATTCATTAATAACGAATATCTCAGTAATGGCTTATGCCACAAAAAAGTATTTGAAATAAATTGTGTGTTTTAAAGAGATCTACATTTCTTGTGTAGTACGTTTACGTCTATCAGTTAACGTTTACCATTTGTACAAGGTTACACAAAGTTCCTTCCGATTGAAGTAGACTTTACAGGCTGTTCCCAGAAAATTTAAGGTATATAAGGTCATGTAAATATCTTTAATATGTGATATTTTAATCAAAATCATTAGAGTAGTTTTTTAGAAAATCAAAAACTTCGAAATCTTTTCCACGTAAAGGGTAGTTTGGGTTGGGGGATTTTCTTGAAAATCTTCTTGTCGCATCTTTGGAAGGTACTGAACCTGAACACCAGGTTTGGTATTTATCCGGCTTTTCGTTTTTGAGTTATGCTGTTTACAGGCATACACACACGGACTTTTTTTACTTTCTCTACTACGTATAGTAAGTAGGGGAAGTATTGTATTCCACCCAAAAATTCAATACCGAGATTTCACCGGAAATACATGTTTTGAGATCCCCTGAATCCAAAAAAGGCATTTTTGGAAACATGTCCGTGTGTGTGTGTGTCTGTGTGTATGTCTGTGAACAGCATAACTCAGAAACGAACAGTCGGATAAACACCAAACTTGGTATTTAGGTTCAGTATCTTCCAGAGATGCGACACGAAGGTTTTCAAGAAAATCCCCCACCCCAAATTACCCTTTATATGGAAGATTTTTCGATTTTCACATTTTATTTGCCATGTGAATATCTTTAATATATGGCATTTTCATCAAAATCATTACAGCTATTTTTGAGAAACACAAACATTTTGAACACTTCTCAAGTAAAGGGTAATTTGGGTTGGGACATTTTCTTGTAAAATGTTCGTGTTGGGAGTTAGGAGCAGGGCTAGGTGCGGAGGGAGGGGAGGGCGGCCGGACCAGAGTCCCTACCTTTAACAGAGTCCCTAACACCCTGCAGGCTTGCGTATCTCACTGGGGGTCCAAGACTCGGTGACCTCCCCCATTCTGGGAGACGAGGGGCTACATAGAGCATCCTTTTCCCTTGCCATGCAACGCCAACCCTTCCAACCCAGACCAAGCAGGTGAAAGCAGAAGTGAAATGAGAATGGAGGGCAGGAAATTCGGGGTGTAATGAACCTTCCCAGCATTCGCCTAGGGATCCGAGGAAACCCCCGAAAAACCCATGGGTCAGGAAGTTCGACCACGGGAACCCACGACCTCCCGAATGCGCGTCACAGACTTTACCGCAAGGTACCTACTGCACTTAAATTCCAACTTTGGTGTTGATCCGACTTTGTTTTTGGGTTATGCTGTTTACACACACACACACATGACCTTTTTTCTAAAAATATATTTTGGGTGGGGCTTCAGGGGACCATATATTTCCGGTGAAATGCCGTCATCGATTTTTTTTAGCGGAATGCAATATTTCCCTCACTATGCGTAGTAGAAAAAGTAATAAAAATGTACATTTATTTAAATCATATTTACCTCAAATAGCTTTTCTTGACATCATACATTTTATGAAGTGCTATGTCAACATTCTTTTGTATCATGATGTTATTTAAAGAGCGGATTTTCAAACGAGACTAGAAAAATAGAAGAATATGCGATAGTGGGTAGAGAAAGTCGTGTGAATTTGTTAAGCAGATCACACTTGTCAAGTTTAAATACGTATTTGTATCAACGCTATGTGTTTTATATTGAAGTATTCGGTGTTCTGTCTGTTTGAAGCGCCTGACAAATATTTCACGCCAAGTCCGTTTTGTAATTCATGGGTGGAAGATTATAATGCCAACCACAAACCAGACCTTACGAACTTTCAAAGCACAGTAACTTTAAGCAATAAAATTTCTCTGGGAAATAAAATAGGTAGACGTTCTTATGTCCCAGCGATATTTTACTGCCTTCAGATAGACCCAATGGGCGTGTCCGTCACAATTTTTTTTTTTTTTGCTTCCTCCCCATCTGGAGTTCCAATTTATTTTTAGTCAGAGCCGATCGTAAACAAACCGAAACACGTGAAGCTGGCATTGACCCTAAACCTGGAAGATGCTGGGACTTTGCGAACACCCACGCTTTCAGTCAATGTCGTTTTCTTGATGGCCTGGGCTTCCTTGCTTCTATGTACGTCTTTAATTATTTCCTTTTTACTTTCGATACCAACATTTCACCGGAAATAAATGTTCTGAGGCCCACACCCCTAACTACCCTTTACATGGAACGTTTTTTTCGAAAAAATTGATTTTCTACAAACCAGCTCAAACGATTTGGATTAAAACACCACACATGACAAATAAAATGTATATCTTGAATTTTGTGAGAACACCTGTGAAGACCTCTTCCCTCGGGAGGAATTTTGTATAACAGGTAAACGTTAAGCGATAGAAGAAAACGTAGTGCACAAAAAATTTAGATCTCTAAAATACACAGTTTATTTCAAATAACATTCTTTGTAGCATTAGGCATTTCCGAGATATCGTTATTAATTGATCCAATTGTTCATTACTCGGTCATTCTTTTAAATTCTGTCAACATTCAGTTGTTTCTCGCGATGTCATGGAAACAGTGTGGAATTTTAAGGCCAGCATATAGCGTCCAGTTGTTAAACATTTGACTATCGCTGTTCTCTATAACGAAATGTGTAATGTAGCTATATAGTAGATACGAAAATAACCTTTAGTAAGAATAGTTTGTGCACTCACTAATAAGCGACAAAGGGTAGAGAAAGCCATGAACCCCAAGTACATAATATTAGATTAGATTGGATTGCATTCTGTGAGTTCACTAGCAGTCATAAAGGCTTATGAACATAGAACATGTCAAGGAAATGTACAAAAATTACATATAAACATAAATATTAGTACAGAATATAGAATATTTAAAATAAAATAAAGACATATTATATACAAAATGAAACAAATCAGGTGTAATTTTGTACAAAATCGAACACCTCCCTACCGTTATAAGGTTAACATTATATTTATAGACAAGAACAGTTATTTTAACATACACTAGGCTTGTACCTTTGTTCGTCTCATCATTTTGTTCTATTTGATTTGTAATACATAGCATTTTCTGTCAGTTCTTAATATACATACATTTAAATAGCTTCATTAATTCTAGAGCAGGCAATTGGAAAACTGGCAATTGTCATTAATATTTACTAATACTACTTAGAGAGCTATATAAGTATTATCATCAGAATAATTTTTCATTCAGATAATCTTGTACAGAATAATATGCTTTTGAGCATAGGTACTGTTTAGCAGCGGTTTTAAAGACATTGAAATTGTCAACTTTTCTCTTAAGATCATTAGGGAGAGTATTAAATATTGTTATGGTCTCGTAATATACACCTTTCTGGAAGCAAGAAAACTTTGCGCTGGGATGATGGATGTTGTCTAGTGTTTATCTTATGAATTTCCATGTTTGTGGTTCGATTGCATACATAGAGTTTTAAGATTGAGAATATGTACATGCAAGAGAAGGGGAAACACCACGTTCGTGTGACTGCTGGTATACTTGTTTTCTCCTCTTCAGAAGATTGCTTTTTCTGCTCCTCATGACAATCATTTGTCGTTCGCTTCCGGTCACGTGGCTCTTGTGATGAGGGTCCGTCAGGAGAGGGCCCGCAGCCAACATCCAGCACTCGCTCGGGTTTCCTGCATTAACGTCAGCTTTCTTCACAAAACTCCCACATTTGAATCGCCAAATTATGAAATGAGATTTGAGACAGTAATTTCGCCTTGTAGATAAATCATATGCATAATTACGTGTGTGATGACGAATATGTATAAATATATAGCATATATGTTTTTAGAAAGCATGTCCTAAAAATAGAACTTCTAACACTTCTAACTACGGTCTTTGTTTCGCAAACATTCCTACTCGCACCCTTTTTAAGCCTTTCTTTTATCACGAGCTACCTACATAAAGATTAAATAGCGGAAATTACGAATTCAGAAGAAACTGAAATGGAAGTGAAATTACAGAAGCAGCAGAAAGAATAACACTAGAGGCACTTATCCCAAAAAAATCTAGAAAGCAATATGATATAGTATTTAATCGCTTCATTGCCTGCTGTAAGGCAAAACATGTTGAAGATAACTGCTAACAAAACATGTAACATCTCGTTTTTTGAACGTCACTTCTGTTGTTTCAAGAACGCGTCCCAAAGTGATATCTCATGAATGAATATAATATTACTAATATTCTACAAATTCGAGCAAAAAATAGTATATGCCACACGTGTTAAAAGTGGTTTTATTTTGCTTGTAGGAGTGCGACACTCGGCCTACTGTCTTTGTCTCGCAAACGTCCCTAATCGCAAAATAAAACCCTTTTAAACACGTGTATCATAATGTACTGTTTTAGGATACAGGCGTCTCAAAACACGTGTTTACGGTGAAGTCTCAGTATCGAATCTTTGGGTGGAACACAACACTTCCTCTGGGTACTATAGCCTAGATTTGGGAGGGCCTGTGTTCGATCCCCGGGGACCGCTCACTCTGAAACATGGAGTTTTTTTAATGGTTTCACCGGGTCGCCAAGCGAATGCTGGGGTGGTTCATCTTCTACCACGACTCTCCTGACCCCATCATCTTCCTTGTCATCGTTTCAGGATTGCAGGACCAGGCGACGGTGTTCGGCGAATTGCACTGTAGAAGTTTCTTTTCTGGCGTCGTTGTGGGTCTGGTTAGTTAGGTCTCGCTCCGGGTCTTCGGTGGCTTGTGACTGGAAACGTTAGGGACCCCGCCCCGTCATTCGATCTGGTCGCACTTTGGATCTTTCCCCTCCCTACCGGGGGGCACGGGGCCTGCGTGAAGTGCTCTCGGTTTCAGGGGCCCCTCCGTTCCTTCGTACCTTCGCCTTTACCTTTACTTCCTTCTTGCCCTAACACGGTGTGCACATCAACAAAAACACCCTTACTTTCCTAAGACTACTTATGAATTATTATCATTTGTATCAATTTGTTCATAAACCATTATTTCACGTTTTGAGGGCTGTCTCACTAAAATTTTGAGAGCACCCAAAATGTATACTCACGAGCCGCCACTGAATAAAATCGTTTCTGCAAATGTTGATCTGAGTTAACTTGAAGGAGATAGAAGAATAAGCTCTTGCAAGAGGCTATATATAAAAGTGGACGGAGAAGGTGATGTGAGTGTTAATGTAGGTTTTAAGAAATGGCATATTTTGCTTCCGGTGCGGACGGCTACGCTAAAGCAGACAACAGCCGACTTCTTTGTTCTGCTAATGTGTAAATCTTGTACTCCGTTTTTGCTTAATCAAAGTTCACATCAACCTTGGAGCAGGCCTTCTTATCCGGTGCATTCTTGCCAGCCGCGGACAAGTGGCGCTGCTTTACTTCGGCCTTCCGAAAATTTGTGATGACTATTTCACTAGTGCGGTAAATGGGAGATAATGACCGATCACGTTTAAAGGAATGCTGTTTTTGAACCAATCACGGCCATCATTCTACTCAATGTTTATCGAAATATCTTTATCGCCTCCTCTTTTGGGCTGCTGCTTCTTTTAATACTCGGAAGAGGTCGGAGTATCATTTGGAGCGACTCGGCTACCAACAATCAATGCCGCTACGCTTGAACATAAAAGTGGCAGAAACGAGATTTGGTAACTCTGCAATGAAGATATAGACGAGATTATTAATTAGGCAGCCAATTCTACCTCAGCGATAAGGAAGAACTTCATTTGTAACCCTTCAGGGATATTCTCATTGATCATTGTTTCATATTCTTCGAACTTTTAAAACTCGTGCTCTTCAAATGGATTGAACTTTATATGATATCCCTTGGAGGCATTTTATCCGTGACATTACACATTGTTTTTATAGCATCAATCTCAAGAAATCAAACTGAGGATAGTACAAAGAATACACTATAAAATTAAGGAATAATTGTGTTTTTAAATAATATTCATACTAAACTAATAAATTCAAACAAGTTGACATTTATCAGCCTTTTACTGTAAAGAAACTCATAACCTGTAATGCTGATAGTATAGGAGCATTCTTACAATAATAGATAAGAGAATAGCGAATTACACTGGTGGGAAATCCTAAGGACGAAAGTAATCTGTGACACATAGTTCGATGAAACTTGAATCATACATAGAGGGAACTGCTACAGTAGGCAACTAAACGAAATATACAATGAGACGAACAGAAATGCCACTTTTATTCATGGACCATAAGCTACACTAAAGTCAATACGACATATGATGGCTCTCTAGATTTACACAAACAGATACATGGTGCTTAAAAGGGTGTATGATCACCACGGACTGCAATGCATGCTCTGCATCGTGCTCCTATGCTGGCCACAGGGTTGGTAAGCAATTCCATTCCTCCACCATCGCTGTTGACAACTGTTGGATGGTCGTTGGTGCATGTGGATGTGATGCAATGCGTCTCCCCACAGCATCCCACACGTGTTCGATGGGAACGGGCAGGCCAGTCCATTCTCCGAATATCCTCTCGTTCCAAGAGATCCTCAACCTGCGGTCGTGCATTGCCATCCATGAAAATGAAGTCAGGGCCGACTGCACCCCTGAAAAGACGCACATGGGGAAGGAGTACAGTATCACAATAACGTTGACCAGTGAGCGTACCGTGTTCAAAGATTTGGAAGTCAGTGCGCCCATGCAGCATTAACACCCATAACACCCGGACCACCAAAACGATCATGTTCAAGGATGCTCCTGGGTTCATTACGTGTTCCCATCTCTCGCCAGATGAGGGTACGTCGAGAATCACTACTTAGACTGAATCTGCTCTCATCCGAGAAGAGCACGGGACCCCATTCCTCGTTGGTCCAATTTTGATGCTCTTGGGACCATCGCAAACGGTGCCACCGATGTGCGGATGTCAATGGAACACAACGTACTGGCCGTCGGGCAAAGAGACTACCTCTGTGCAGTCGCCGTGCCACTGTGTGCCTAGCTGTGCTGTTAAATGTGGTTGCAATTGCAGCCGCTGTTTGCGTGGATCCCTTCTTGCCTGTTGCACAATGTAGCCGTCATCTGCTGCTGTAGTTGAGCGTGGTCGATCACCACCTCTCCTTGGGACAGCAGTGCCTGTGGTTTGGAAGGTTCCCCATGCACGTCAAACAATGCTGTGAGCAAAATTCGTCACACTTCGCCCTTCTTCCAGTTTCCCGATGATTCTTCCCCGTGTTAAGTCATCCAAATGGTGTCTACGGGCATGCTGCAATGAAGAACACCACTACAGTGCACCGTAACAGCTCGCTAATTGCCACACATCGTCTTGACCTGTTTCGTCAACTGCCCCGTGTTGCGAGACCAGACCCTTTTGGCACTATAGGCTCGCTACACTCACGCCATGTGACGTCCAGCTTTCTGTGTGCGTGTGAGAGACCTCTGGCAACATGCTCCCGCACCTTCATCTACTTCCACAAGTAGTTCATTTGTTATGTTACTTTACCCATCTCGTCCTTAGGTTTTGCACAACAGTGTACTACTGCAAGTTCCGCACGCCAGATGGCAGACAATAATACTTATATGATCAAACAAACAAAACGGGAGGATAGGATTCTAACTTCTTTTCGAAAAAATCGCCACTTATATTGCAAATAAATATAAATATTTTATGATTTTATAATAACCACATTTTTGGATTAATTAATTCATTTAATTTGTAAAATAGTCTTAACAAATGCCACTCAAGATTTCCAAATGCTCTAGATAAGTTGGAAATAGCTCGTGGCATTACTGTAGATAAACATTCTCATGACTTTGTCTATCCACTCTTATAGGGTAGCTTGGGTTGAGGGGATTCTCTTCGCAAAGGGCAGAGGGGGACTCAAGCACCGAGGCCACATGCTTCCTGTTGTGCCGTATGCATCCTCCGGGAGGAAAGGTTGAGATGGAAGATCTGAAGGTTTGTTGCCCGGTGCAGGTGCGGGGTCCCTAAAGATCACAGATGCAAACAGCCCCCAGCGCTCCTCCTGACGAACAGGTCCGAACTGCCCTGGTTCTGTACCAGAGAAGGAAGTAACAGTCACAGAGCACATATCCACCGCGCAGTCAGGTCCCGTACTCCGGAATGTGATAGGACATGAAATGATGGGGAATGAGAGACCGTATAGTAAGGTGGTTTACCCAGACCCCTCTGCTTTCGCAGGAACGGAAGTGGATACTTGTGTCAACCCATAGGGTGGGGGCGACAGCGCCTAGTCAACGTCTACCAGCTCTCCCGGTTATGTCGGAGGACATTAAGGCGTCTTCTGACAACCCGGTCTAGGCTTAGCCCAGACGCACCCAATCTCCCATGAGTTTCGGGAACCAACGCCCCGCCGAGTCCAACCCAATCCTAACGACTCTCTTCCGGGAGGGGCTCAGATGTTCGGCCCAGCGTACGTCTAGTAACGTCAGAAGTACCAGGAATGCTCAGAGTCAGCAGTGCTGAACGGGTTGAAACTCCCCTTATGGGGGAATGAGAGACCGAAAAAATTCGTGATATTAGAGAAACCACGACTGGGCGGTCGCTGGGGATCGAAACCGGACCTCCCGAATGCGGGCAACAGACGTTGCTGCCTAAGCCATCCCGCTCGTTTGGAAGGTACTTATAGAACTTAAATACCAAGTTTGGTATTTATTCGACATTTCGTATTTGAATTATGGTGTTCATACACACATGAACCTTTTTTAAACATTTTCTTTTTAGATTCAGGGGCCTCAAAACATTTATCTCGTATAATATCTTGACATGGGATTTTTGGGTGGAATACAATACTCTCCTTGCTTACTCTACGTAGTTGAGTGGGTATAGCGGCTTAACACTTGAGAAAAATCTGATGTTACACCCACAGATCTTTCTCTACCCATAACCTTCTACAAACTATTCTTACAAAATCAAATTTTTACCAAAAAAAAGCCAGTCAGGGAACTTAATATCGTACAGAGCAACCGAACGGAAACCGGAACATCCGTGGTTGAAATCCCGGCTATGGCATTGCGTTTTTTCGGTCTTGTTCTGCCTTTTCAACTATTACATTGTTACGAGTGTAGAAGTGAGAGTGCTACGGAAGAGACGCAGTGTTCTAAGCAGCATTGTGTACAACAGAGGAATGAACTGGTTACAGCGCGACTGAGACTCCGTGAGGGAGCAATGTGATGAGACTTGGAATATTATCTCAACACTGACACGATTCCCTGAAAGAAAGCAACAGCTGGTCGCAGTACCTCTACAAACAATGTTGTGTCTTCGAGTTCACGTAAGATTCTTTAATTCGTGCACCGGCTTCTTAGAAAACTGGCGTCTTTATGATCGAGGGTCGTCTTTCCTTCCTGGAAAACTGGAACATGCAAGCAAACACGGATTGATGAAAACAAAAAGAACACGTATTTATTTACTCCCAACAGGACGCAAGCCCCAATTACAAACACTCAAAAACAAATACGTAAATATGCCTACAAATAGGTGATAGGTAACTCCCCCCAACAACGGGGGTCACCTCGTGCACTGCGACCTATAGAAATCTATTGTGGCTACCACTCCCCACTCCAGAGAAGGAACCACGTGAGGCTACAGAGACACGCGGAAGTCTCTAACAGTTCCTGGCTCGAAGACCCCTCCAACTACTGGAGCTGCCTAGAGAGGGCGATGAACGACCAAACAGCCCTCTAGTATCCACGGGAAGTACAATTTTCTTTCAGCAAGCATCCGGCACCGCCATACGCCACGAAACCTAGAAGGTCTCTTGAAACACGAGGACACGGAATAAAAGGAAATCGTGGTAGATAAAAAACCACTCCAGCATTGGTCTGCCAACCAGGGAAAACTACGAATAACGCAAGGACAGGGTTGGTGATCGATGTGAATCGAACCCGGAACCTCCCGAATGCGAGTCTCACACACATACACAAGCGTGACTGTTAATACTTACAAGAGCTTTATAAAGTTGCCTATTAAATTCACAGTAACTGAGGGGAAAATCAAACTGATTGAATTTAATCAAGCTTTTGTTTATGTAAGACGTATTCTTAAAAGTTACTGACCTTGGAATTTGGCGGTTAACGTGTGCCACTCGCATTCAGGAGTTCCTGGCTTCAATCTCCGGCGACCGCACATTCTGGCTCATGGGCTTTTCGTGGTTTCCGCTGGTCAGCAGGCGAATACTGGGGTGATTCCTCTTCTACCACGACATTCCTGTACTCATCATCTTCCTTGTCGTCTGCTTCAGGGTTGTAGGACCAGGCGACGGTATTCGGCAGCTTGCGGCAGGGCAGTGGAGTGCGCTTTATAGAGATTTCTTCCTTGGCGTCGTTGTGGAACTGCTCAGCTAGTCTGGAGGCTTGTGGGTGTGACCGATAGGTTCGATCTGGAAACGTTAGCAACCCCGTTTTCATGTCCCTGTCTACCAGGGGACACGGTAGAAGAAAAAATAGGCGTTGTGGCCATCTTCCGGTGCTCTGCCCCCGTTGCGGGAACCCCTTCGTCGATACCTTTACCGTTGCACCTTTAGACTAAGCAGCGTTTCTAGAATTTGGAAGACTCTCGGGAGAGATTAAGGAAATAGAACGTTCCGACCGATGATTGTTCCACCACAAAGGGTGCTTATAGGCTACACAACATTTCCAGAACTTGAAAGACTGTCGGGGGGAGGTTAAGGAAGTGAGACGTTCCGACCGATGATTGTTCCACCACCAAAGGTACTTATAGGCTATACAACATTTCCAGAACTTTAAAGACTGTCGGAGAGGTTAAGGAAATCAGACGTTCCGACCGATGATTGTTCCACCACCAAAGGCTACTTATAGACTATACAGTATTTCCAGAACTTGGAAGACTGTTGGGGGAGGTTAAGGCAGTCAGACGTTCCGACCGATGATTGTTCCACCACCAAAGGCTACTTATAGACTATACAATATTTCCAGAACTTGGAAGACTGTCGGGGGAGGTTAAGGAAGTCAGACGTTCCGACCGATGATTGTTCCACCACCAAAGGCTACTTATAGACTATACAGTATTTCCAGAACTTGGAAGATTGTCGGGGGAGGTTAAGGAAGTCAGACGTTCCGACCGATAATTGTTCCACCACCAAAGACTACTTATAGACTATACAGTATTTCCAGAACTTGGAAGACTGTCGGGGGAGGTTAAGGAAGTCAGACGTTCCGACCGATGATTGTTCCACCACCAAAGGCTACTTATAGACTATACAGTATTTCCAGAACTTGGAAGACTGTCGGGGAGGTTAAGGAAGTCAGACGTTCCGACCGATGATTGTTCTACCACCAAAGGCTACTTATAGACTATACAGTATTTCCAGAACTTGGAAGATTATCGGGGGAGGTTAAGGAAGTCAGACGTTCCGACCGATGATTGTTCCACCACCAAAGGCTACTTATAGACTATACAGTATTTCCAGAACTTGGAAGACTGTCGGGGAGGTTAAGGAAGTCAGACGTTCCGACCGATGATTGTTCTACCACCAAAGGCTACTTATAGACTATACAGTATTTCCAGAACTTGGAAGACTGTCGGGGGAGGTTAAGGAAGTCAGACGTTCCGACCGATGATTGTTCTACCACCAAAGGCTACTTATAGACTATACAGTATTACCAGAACTTGGAAGACTATCGGGGAGGTTAAGGAAGTCAGACGTTCCGACCGATGATTCTTCCACCACCAAAGGCTACTTATAGACTATACAGTATTTCCAGAACTTGGAAGACTGTCGGGGGAGGTTAAGGAAGTCAGACGTTCCGACCGATGATTGTTCCACCACCAAAGGCTACTTATAGACTATACAGTATTTCCAGAACTTGGAAGACTGTCGGGGGAGGTTAAGGAAGTCAGACGTTCCGACCGATGATTCTTCCACCACCAAAGACTACTTATAGACTATACAGTATTTCCAGAACTTGGAAGACTGTCGGGGGAGGTTAAGGAAGTCAGACGTTCCGACCGATGATTCTTCCACCACCAAAGGCTACTTATAGACTATACAGTATTTCCAGAACTTGGAAGACTGTCGGGGGAGGTTAAGGAAGTCAGACGTTCCGACCGATGATTCTTCCACCACCAAAGACTACTTATAGACTATACAGTATTTCCAGAACTTGGAAGACTGTCGGGGGAGGTTAAGGAAGTCAGACGTTCCGACCGATGATTCTTCCACCACCAAAGGCTACTTATAGACTATACAGTATTTCCAGAACTTGGAAGACTGTCGGGGAGGTTAAGGAAGTCAGACGTTCCGACCGATGATTCTTCCACCACCAAAGGCTACTTATAGACTATACAGTATTTCCAGAACTTGGAAGACTGTCGGGGGAGGTTAAGGAAGTCAGACGTTCCGACCGATGATTGTTCCACCACCAAAGACTACTTATAGACTATACAGTATTTCCAGAACTTGGAAGACTGTCGGGGGAGGTTAAGGAAGTCAGACGTTCCGACCGATGATTGTTCCACCACCAAAGACTACTTATAGACTATACAGTATTTCCAGAACTTGGAAGACTGTCGGGGGAGGTTAAGGAAGTCAGACGTTCCGACCGATGATTGTTCCACCACCAAAGACTACTTATAGACTATACAGTATTTCCAGAACTTGGAAGACTGTCGGGGGAGGTTAAGGAAGTCAGACGTTCCGACCGATGATTGTTCCACCACCAAAGACTACTTATAGACTATACAGTATTTCCAGAACTTGGAAGACTGTCGGGGGAGGTTAAGGAAGTCAGACGTTCCGACCGATGATTGTTCCACCACCAAAGACTACTTATAGACTATACAGTATTTCCAGAACTTGGAAGACTGTCGGGGGAGGTTAAGGAAGTCAGACGTTCCGACCGATGATTGTTCCACCACCAAAGACTACTTATAGACTATACAGTATTTCCAGAACTTGGAAGACTGTCGGGGGAGGTTAAGGAAGTCAGACGTTCCGACCGATGATTGTTCCACCACCAAAGACTACTTATAGACTATACAGTATTTCCAGAACTTGGAAGACTGTCGGGGGAGGTTAAGGAAGTCAGACCGATGTATCACATCCTTTTGTGTGAATGTCAGGGGATTTTTCATCCTTTATTAGCAAAAGCGGAGGCTGTACGAAATTACAATTATAAGGGGCAAAGGGAAGGATGGACCACAAAAATCTTGTATATCATTGTGTAATAGTTTGATAAAAAAGGAGGAAGTAAATGAGTTTAGAATGGTATGGACCATTCGGAGGTTGGCACGATTGCACATTAGCCCTGGCTGAAGATTGATGTGTAGAGATGATGCCTACACCGTCGAGAAGGAGGGACTTCACACTCATTTCATATTTGTTTCTATTAGATGATCGTCTGCCCTCTCATTTTTTACCTTCTTCCAGCTCTCTAATTGCTGATCCCCCCTTCCATTTTTTTCTCCATTTCCTCCTTAACTGCTCTTCTCAGTTTCGTTTTTTGTAGCTGCTCGAACTGATGATTATAAGACCGGTGGGTGATATGGGTGATGATTTACACAGCTGTAGTCTTGCAGTATGTAGGCCTAATTTTTACTGAAAACTCGCCTTGCAGCCTCCGTGCAACAACGACCTAACTGAGAGTCCACTATAAGCGCAAATGCTTTACTTTAACCTGACTAGTTCACCTGACTTGCACTTTAATTTACCCCTTATAATTGTAATTTTGTGCAGCCCCGCTATCTTAATAACAGATGAAAAATCTCCGGATATTCATTCAAAGTGGTGTGAAACATTGGTGAAACCTCTAATCCTTAATCTCCCCCCGACAGTCTGTCAAGTTCTGGAAATGCTGCATAGCTTATACACCGCTATTCCCTCTGAATGTGGCCGCCGCAGCTCGGATTCCCGCCGAAACAGTTATAATATTCCTACAACCGCCTCACTTCTCACAGTTACAATTACAATTAGAATAAGCACATACCTTATCATAAGAGATGTCCTCTGTCTATACATTTCTGACATCTTCTCAGGGAATTTTCATTCACACTCGAGAGTTCAATATATGAAATTGAGTGAATTTCTTGCCTGGTGTTTTTTACTTTCTCTACTACGTATAGTAAGTAGGGGAAGTATTGTATTCCACCCAAAAATTCGATACCGAGATTTCACCGGAAATACATGTTTTGAGACCCCCTGAATCCAAAAAAAAAGCATTTTTGGAAACATGTCCGTGTGTCTCTGTGTGTGTCTGTATGTCTGTGTGTCTGTCTGTGAACAGCATAACTCAGAAACGAACAGTCGGATAAACACCAAACTTGGTATTTAGGTTCAGTATCTTCCAGAGATGCGACACGAAGGTTTTCAAGAAAGTCCCCCACCCCAGATTACCCTTTACATGGAACATTTTTCGAACATTTTAATTTTCTCAAAAAATGGCTCTAACGATTTTGATTAAAATATATGTTTAAGATATTTTCATGACAAATGAAACGTATATCTCGAATTTTCTGGAAATGTCTCCAAAAGTATTCTTCATTGTGAACGACTTTTGCATAACTGGTAAACCATAAGAGATAGACAAAATTTTACTCCACAAAAAATGTAGATCGCGTTAAAATACACAATTTATGTCATATACATTTTTTTATTTAATGAACCATGTTCGAGATATTGCCTGTTATTCCCTTAAATTTTCCAATACTTATACTTATTCTCAAATGGGAATTCGTTATTCATTTTTTATTTCCTGGACATGCAAAGAGAATGGAATGCGCCACATAGCAAAAAGCTCTTAAAAGATTTGACTGTCGCTTAAAGTGTATCATATTCCCCTTGCACCTACAAGAAAATATGATTAACATGGAGCATATGGAGAATAAGCGTTTGTAAAAATAGTTTGTAAAAGAGTAGAGAAAGTCATGTGAGTGTAACACATCAGATTTTTTTTCTAGGTCTTCTAATGTATGGGGTTTGTTGCACACACTTTATTTTTCATGTGAGCATAAGAGTTTAGCACATTTCTGTAATTGGATTTTGCGAAATGATAGAGTAATTGACCCAGGCTTAATGTTCTTCTCTGACGAAGCATGGTTGCATTTATATGACTATGTTTCTCCGCAAAATAACAGATAATGAAGCACAGAGAAACGCGATTTTACACCCGAGAGTCCCTTGCATGACGCGAAAAACGGTGTGCAGTAAACGCATACAGAATGTTAGCACCTTTTTTACTTTCTCTACTACGTATAGTAAGTAGGGGAAGTATTGCATTCCACCCAAAAATTCTATATCGAGATTTCACTGGAAATACATGTTTTGAGGCCTCCTGAAGTAAAAAAACAAAACATTTTTACAAAAAGGTTCATATGTGCGTCTGTGAACAGTGTAACTCAAAAACGAAAAGTCGAATAAATACCAAACTTGGTACTTGAGTTTAGTATTTTCCAAGGACGCGACAGGAAGATTTCCAAGAAAATCCCCCACCCCACACTTCCATTATAAAGAACATATTTCGAAAATTTTTATTTTCTTAAAAATGGCTCTAACAATATATTTTAATGACGAATGAAATGTATATCATGAATTTTCTAGGAATGTCCCCAAAAGTCCTCTTCATTCTGAATGACTTTCGCATAATTGGTGAACCGTAAGAAATACACAAAATTTTGCTACACAAAGAATGTAGATCTCATTAAAAAATACAATTTAAGTCATGTGGATTTGTTTTTGTGGAGTGAACCATTTCCGAGATATTCCTTTGTTATTTGTTTGAATTTTCCAATACTTATACTTTTACTCAAATGGAAATTCGTTATTCGTTTTTTTTATCGTATGTCCTGGACATACAAAGAGAATGGAATACTCCACATAGCAACCAGCTCTTAAAACATTTGACTATCGCTTAAAGCCTACCTGCAAATGTTTATCTCGATTAACATGAAGTACATGGAGAATAAGGGAGCAGAGAAAGTCATGTGAGTGCAGCGCATCAGATTTTTTTGAACAAACAATAAACGCAGAGAGGTGCAGGAATGACTTTCTCACACCACTTTTTGAACAGCTGATCGGCGTTGAATGTCATGGTGGATTTTTCCAACAAGACTCTGCTACCGCGCATACCTCTGATGAGTCATGAAATTTGAAATCTTTGAGCATAGGATAATTAGTAGAGAATTATAGCCCTCGCGAATCCCTGAATTAACTACGTGTAATTTTTATATATCTGTATATATATTGTGCTTAAATGTACAATATATCTCGACCTAAATTGTGGTACGTAAAGTTATTTGATTAGTTAAGACGTTATGTTCATTAATGCTCCCAAAATTGCTACCAACTTATTTTGAATTTCCGGAGGCACAACGGCCATCACGCCAATGCTTTAAGCTAATTGGCCACGGGAGATAAAAAATCTTGTGTCTTCGATGTAACGGTGTCCAGCTGCAGGCACTTCCTGGTTAAAATCGTCCTATTTCTCAACCGGATCTTTCTCTTGCAACAGGCTAGGAAAATAATTGTATTTATTTAGAAGAATGCATTTAAATGACTGACTTATCTACCGCCACAGTAGACTTCACAGTTCAATAGTGTTTTTTTGCAAAATAGGTTCTATATGTAGGAAACCATCTCTCCATGTTTCGCGGTCGTTTCAGCCTGGAGTATTTCTCCTAAATCACTTTGATTCCGCAGTTTTCATCTAAGATCTTACCCTTAGATAATACAGTGCTTTTCCTTTACACTGTGGCCATCGCACGGCTACTCGTGTGCCGACCGCCGTCCCCTCGGACTCCTTACAACTCCCTTGTGTTCTCACAGTTACAATTACAATGATACCTTATCATAAGAGATGTTGTCCTTCTCTATCCACACAACCGCCTCACGTTCTCACAGTTACAATTACAATGATACCTTATCATAAGAGATGTTGTCCTTCTCTATCCACACAACCACCTCACGTTCTCACAGTTACAATTACAATGATACCTTATCATAAGAGATGTTGTCCTTCTCTATCCACACAACCACCTCACGTTATCACAGTTACAATGATACCTTATCATAAGAGATGTTGCCCTTCTCTATCCACACAACCACCTCACGTTATCACAGTTACAATTACAATGATACCTTATCATAAGAGATGTTGTCCTTCTCTATCCACACAACCACCTCATGTTATCACAGTTACAATTACAATGATACCTTATCATAAGAGATGATGTCCTTCTCTATCCACACAACCACCTCACGTTATCACAGTTACAATGATACCTTATCATAAGAGATGATGTCCTTCTCTATCCACACAACCACCTCACGTTATCACAGTTACAATGATACCTTATCATAAGAGATGTTGTCCTTCTCTATCCACACAACCACCTCACGTTATCACAGTTACAATGATACCTTATCATAAGAGATGTTGTCCTTCTCTATCCACACAACCACCTCACGTTATCACAGTTACAATGATACCTTATCATAAGAGATGTTGTCCTTCTCTATCCACACAACCACCTCACGTTATCACAGTTACAATGATACCTTATCATAAGAGATGTTGTCCTTCTCTATCCACACAACCACCTCACGTTATCACAGTTACAATGATACCTTATCATAAGAGATGTTGTCCTTCTCTATCCACACAACCGCCTCACGTTATCACAGTTACAATGATACCTTATCATAAGAGATGTTGTCCTTCTCTATCCACACAACCACCTCATGTTATCACAGTTACAATGATACCTTATCATAAGAGATGTTGTCCTTCTCTATCCACACAACCACCTCATGTTATCACAGTTACAGTTACAATGATACCTTATCATAAGAGATGTTGTCCTTCTCTATCCACACAACCACCTCATGTTATCACAGTTACAATTACAATGATACCTTATCATAAGAGATGTTGTCCTTCTCTATCCACACAACCACCTCATGTTATCACAGTTACAGTTACAATGATACCTTATCATAAGAGATGTTGTCCTTCTCTATCCACACAACCACCTCATGTTATCACAGTTACAATGATACCTTATCATAAGAGATGTTGTCCTTCTCTATCCACACAACCACCTCATGTTATCACAGTTACAGTTACAATGATACCTTATCATAAGAGATGTTGTCCTTCTCTATCCACACAACCGCCTCACGTTATCACAGTTACAATTACAATGATACCTTATCATAAGAGATGTTGTCCTTCTCTATCCACACAACCACCTCACGTTCTCACAGTTACAATTACAATGATACCTTATCATAAGAGATGTTGTCCTTCTCTATCCACACAACCACCTCATGTTATCACAGTTACAATTACAATGATACCTTATCATAAGAGATGTTGTCCTTCTCTATCCACACAACCACCTCACGTTATCACAGTTACAATTACAATGATACCTTATCATAAGAGATGTTGTCCTTCTCTATCCACACAACCACCTCACGTTATCACAGTTACAATTACAATGATACCTTATCATAAGAGATGTTGTCCTTCTCTATCCACACAACCACCTCACGTTATCACAGTTACAATGATACCTTATCATAAGAGATGTTGTCATTCTCTATCCACACAACCACCTCACGTTATCACAGTTACAATGATACCTTATCATAAGAGATGTTGTCCTTCTCTATCCACACAACCACCTCACGTTCTCACAGTTACAATTACAATGATACCTTATCATAAGAGATGTTGTCCTTCTCTATCCACACAACCACCTCACGTTATCACAGTTACAATTACAATGATACCTTATCATAAGAGATGTTGTCCTTCTCTATCCACACAACCACCTCACGTTATCATAGTTACAATTACAATGATACCTTATCATAAGAGATGTTGTCCTTCTCTATCCACACAACCACCTCACGTTCTCACAGTTACAATTACAATGATACCTTATCATAAGAGATGTTGTCCTTCTCTATCCACACAACCACCTCACGTTATCACAGTTACAATGATACCTTATCATAAGAGATGTTGCCCTTCTCTATCCACACAACCACCTCACGTTATCACAGTTACAATTACAATGATACCTTATCATAAGAGATGTTGTCCTTCTCTATCCACACAACCACCTCATGTTATCACAGTTACAATTACAATGATACCTTATCATAAGAGATGATGTCCTTCTCTATCCACACAACCACCTCACGTTATCACAGTTACAATGATACCTTATCATAAGAGATGATGTCCTTCTCTATCCACACAACCACCTCACGTTATCACAGTTACAATGATACCTTATCATAAGAGATGTTGTCCTTCTCTATCCACACAACCGCCTCACGTTATCACAGTTACAATGATACCTTATCATAAGAGATGTTGTCCTTCTCTATCCACACAACCACCTCATGTTATCACAGTTACAATGATACCTTATCATAAGAGATGTTGTCCTTCTCTATCCACACAACCACCTCATGTTATCACAGTTACAGTTACAATGATACCTTATCATAAGAGATGTTGTCCTTCTCTATCCACACAACCACCTCATGTTATCACAGTTACAGTTACAATGATACCTTATCATAAGAGATGTTGTCCTTCTCTATCCACACAACCACCTCATGTTATCACAGTTACAATGATACCTTATCATAAGAGATGTTGTCCTTCTCTATCCACACAACCACCTCATGTTATCACAGTTACAGTTACAATGATACCTTATCATAAGAGATGTTGTCCTTCTCTATCCACACAACCGCCTCACGTTATCACAGTTACAATTACAATGATACCTTATCATAAGAGATGTTGTCCTTCTCTATCCACACAACCACCTCACGTTCTCACAGTTACAATTACAATGATACCTTATCATAAGAGATGTTGTCCTTCTCTATCCACACAACCACCTCATGTTATCACAGTTACAATTACAATGATACCTTATCATAAGAGATGTTGTCCTTCTCTATCCACACAACCACCTCACGTTATCACAGTTACAATTACAATGATACCTTATCATAAGAGATGTTGTCCTTCTCTATCCACACAACCACCTCACGTTATCACAGTTACAATTACAATGATACCTTATCATAAGAGATGTTGTCCTTCTCTATCCACACAACCGCCTCACGTTATCACAGTTACAATGATACCTTATCATAAGAGATGTTGTCCTTCTCTATCCACACAACCGCCTCACGTTATCACAGTTACAATGATACCTTATCATAAGAGATGTTGTCCTTCTCTATCCACACAACCACCTCATGTTATCACAGTTACAATTACAATGATACCTTATCATAAGAGATGTTGTCCTTCTCTATCCACACAACCGCCTCACGTTATCACAATTACAATGATACCTTATCATAAGAGATGTTGTCCTTCTCTATCCACACAACCGCCTCACGTTATCACAGTTACAGTTACAATGATACCTTATCATAAGGGATGTTGTCCTTCTCTATCCACACAACCGCCTCACGTTATCACAATTACAATTACAATGATACCTTATCATAAGAGATGTTGTCCTTCTCTATCCACACAACCGCCTCACGTTATCACAATTACAGTTACAATGATACCTTATCATAAGAGATGTTGTCCTTCTCTATCCACACAACCGCCTCACGTTATCACAGTTACAATGATACCTTATCATAAGAGATGTTGTCCTTCTCTATCCACACAACCACCTCATGTTATCACAGTTACAATTACAATGATACCTTATCATAAGAGATGTTGTCCTTCTCTATCCACACAACCGCCTCACGTTATCACAATTACAATGATACCTTATCATAAGAGATGTTGTCCTTCTCTATCCACACAACCGCCTCACGTTATCACAGTTACAGTTACAATGATACCTTATCATAAGGGATGTTGTCCTTCTCTATCCACACAACCGCCTCACGTTATCACAATTACAATTACAATGATACCTTATCATAAGAGATGTTGTCCTTCTCTATCCACACAACCGCCTCACGTTATCACAATTACAGTTACAATGATACCTTATCATAAGAGATGTTGTCCTTCTCTATCCACACAACCGCCTCACGTTATCACAGTTACAGTTACAATGATACCTTATCATAAGGGATGTTGTCCTTCTCTATCCACACAACCGCCTCACGTTATCACAGTTACAGTTACAATGATACCTTATCATAAGGGATGTTGTCCTTCTCTATCCACACAACCGCCTCACGTTATCACAGTTACAGTTACAATGATACCTTATCATAAGAGATGTTGTCCTTCTCTATCCACACAACCGCCTCACGTTATCACAATTACAATGATACCTTATCATAAGAGATGTTGTCCTTCTCTATCCACACAACCGCCTCACGTTATCACAGTTACAGTTACAATGATACCTTATCATAAGAGATGTTGTCCTTCTCTATCCACACAACCGCCTCACGTTATCACAGTTACAATTACAATGATACCTTATCATAAGGGATGTTGTCCTTCTCTATCCACACAACCGCCTCATGTTATCACAGTTACAATGATACCTTATCATAAGAGATGATGTCCTTCTCTATCCACACAACCGCCTCACGTTATCACAGTTACAATTACAATGATACCTTATCATAAGGGATGTTGTCCTTCTCTATCCACACAACCGCCTCATGTTATCACAGTTACAGTTACAATGATACCTTATCATAAGAGATGTTGTCCTTCTCTATCCACACAACCGCCTCACGTTATCACAATTACAATGATACCTTATCATAAGAGATGTTGTCCTTCTCTATCCACACAACCGCCTCATGTTATCACAGTCACAGTTACAATGATACCTTATCATAAGAGATGTTGTCCTTCTCTATCCACACAACCGCCTCACGTTATCACAGTTACAGTTACAATGATACCTTATCATAAGAGATGTTGTCCTTCTCTATCCACACAACCGCCTCACGTTATCACAGTTACAATTACAATGATACCTTATCATAAGGGATGTTGTCCTTCTCTATCCACACAACCGCCTCATGTTCTCACAGTTACAATGATACCTTATCATAAGAGATGATGTCCTTCTCTATCCACACAACCACCTCACGTTATCATAGTTACAATGATACCTTATCATAAGAGATGTTGTCCTTCTCTATCCACACAACCGCCTCACGTTATCACAGTTACAATTACAATGATACCTTATCATAAGAGATGTTGTCCTTCTCTATCCACACAACCGCCTCACGTTATCATAGTTACAATGATACCTTATCATAAGAGATGTTGTCCTTCTCTATCCACACAACCACCTCACGTTATCATAGTTACAATGATACCTTATCATAAGAGATGATGTCCTTCTCTATCCACACAACCGCCTCACGTTATCATAGTTACAATGATACCTTATCATAAGAGATGATGTCCTTCTCTATCCACACAACCGCCTCACGTTATCATAGTTACAATGATACCTTATCATAAGAGATGATGTCCTTCTCTATCCACACAACCGCCTCACGTTATCATAGTTACAATGATACCTTATCATAAGAGATGATGTCCTTCTCTATCCTCACAACCGCCTCACGTTATCATAGTTACAATGATACCTTATCATAAGAGATGTTGTCCTTCTCTATCCACACAACCACCTCACGTTATCACAGTTACAATGATACCTTATCATAAGAGATGATGTCCTTCTCTATCCTCACAACCGCCTCACGTTATCATAGTTACAATGATACCTTATCATAAGAGATGTTGTCCTTCTCTATCCACACAACCACCTCACGTTATCACAGTTACAATGATACCTTATCATAAGAGATGATGTCCTTCTCTATCCACACAACCGCCTCACGTTATCACAGTTACAATGATACCTTATCATAAGAGATGTTGTGCTTCTCTATCCACACAACCACCTCACGTTATCATAGTTACAATGATACCTTATCATAAGAGATGTTGTCCTTCTCTATCCACACAACCGCCTCACGTTATCATAGTTACAATGATACCTTATCATAAGAGATGATGTCCTTCTCTATCCACACAACCACCTCACGTTATCATAGTTACAATGATACCTTATCATAAGAGATGTTGTCCTTCTCTATCCACACAACCGCCTCACGTTATCACAGTTACAATTACAATGATACCTTATCATAAGAGATGTTGTCCTTCTCTATCCACACAACCACCTCACGTTATCATAGTTACAATGATACCTTATCATAAGAGATGTTGTCCTTCTCTATCCACACAACCGCCTCACGTTATCACAGTTACAATTACAATGATACCTTATCATAAGAGATGTTGTCCTTCTCTATCCACACAACCGCCTCACGTTATCATAGTTACAATTACAATGATACCTTATCATAAGAGATGTTGTCCTTCTCTATTCACACAACCGCCTCACGTTATCACAGTTACAATTACAATGATACCTTATCATAATAGATGTTGTCCTTCTCTATCCACACAACCGCCTCACGTTATCATAGTTAAATTACAATGATACCTTATCATAAGAGATGTTGTCCTTCTCTATCCACACAACCGCCTCACGTTATCACAGTTACAATTACAATGATACCTTATCATAAGAGATGTTGTCCTTCTCTATTCACACAACCGCCTCACGTTATCATAGTTACAATTACAATGATACCTTATCATAAGAGATGTTGTCCTTCTCTATCCACACAACCGCCTCACGTTATCATAGTTACAATTACAATGATACCTTATCATAAGAGATGTTGTCCTTCTCTATTCACACAACCGCCTCACGTTATCATAGTTACAATTACAATGATACCTTATCATAAGAGATGTTGTCCTTCTCTATCCACACAACCGCCTCACGTTATCACAGTTACAATGATACCTTATCATAAGAGATGTTGCCCTTCTCTATCCACACAACCACCTCACGTTATCACAGTTACAATGATACCTTATCATAAGAGATGTTGTCCTTCTCTATCCACACAACCGCCTCACGTTATCACAGTTACAGTTACAATGATACTTTATCATAAGAGATGTTGTCCTTCTCTATCCACACAACCGCCTCACGTTATCACAGTTACAGTTACAATGATACTTTATCATAAGAGATGTTGTTCACACATTTCTGACATCTTCTCAGCAAAGCTTCATTTACACTGGAAAGTTCAGTATGCAAAATTGAGTAAATTTCTGTTTTTTGGTCTGATGTTTTCTTTTACT
Source organism: Deroplatys truncata (assembly GCA_030765065.1). Lineage (NCBI taxonomy): Eukaryota > Metazoa > Arthropoda > Insecta > Mantodea > Mantidae > Deroplatys > Deroplatys truncata. Next base: position 8,997,440 of record CM060987.1, on the reverse strand, counting down.
TCTTCCAGTGTATGGGGTATGTTGCACTCACCTTATTTCTCTAGTTCCCCCATAGATAAAAACTACATACAGTTAAATCAGGGGATCGCAAGGCACAAAATTCCTTGTTAATTACATTTCATTAAAAATATCATGAATTAAATTTAATGACTCATGCGCAGGAACAAAGTCTTGTTGGAAACATCCAGGCTGACATTCGACATTCAGCTGTTCAAAAAATGGTGTAAGGTATCTCTGCACTTTTGTTTGTTCAAAAAATATAGGTCGTATTATTCTGTATGCATTTACTGCACACAAATTTTCGCGTCATGCAGGGGAACCTCGTGTGTGTAATCGGGTTCCTCTGTGTCGCCCTCCGTGGTATAGTGGTTACCATGCTAGCCTCTAGTGCCCAAGGTCACGGGTTCAAACCCGGCGGAGGGCGATGTTAAAATCCTTAGCACGGCTTCCTTCGGTAGGGAAGTAAAACCGTGTTCCCTTGTCGTAAATTTACGACACATAAAAGAACCTTAAGCCTCTGAGCGAAGTTTCCGGTCTTTCACGCTCAATATAGAATGGCATGCTAAGGACCACAGCAGTTAAAGATGTGTTCTCTACTCTTGTACAAACTATATTTACAAAGGCTTATTCTCCATATGCTTCATGTTAATCGAGATGTTAATCTTATTGCTAATTTTCTTGTAGATGCAAGGGGAATTGGTAGACTTTAAGCGATAGTCAAATGTTTTAAGAGCTGGTTGCTATGTGGAGTATTCCATTCCCTTTGTATTATCAGAACAAAACAATGAATAACAAATTTGAGAAAAAGTACAAGTATTGTAAAATTTAAGGGAATAACAAGCAATATCTCGAAAATGGTTCACTCAACAACAAAAAATGTATATGACATAAATTGTGTATTTTAACGCGATCTACATTTTGTGTGTAGTAAAATTTTGTCTATCTCTTATGGTTTAGCAGTTATGCAAAAGTTGTTCACAACGAAGAATACTTTTGGAGACATTCCCGGAAAATTCAAGTTATACATTTCATTTGTCATGAAAATATCTTAAACATATGATATTTTAATCAAAATCGTTACAGCCATTTTTGAGAAAATTAAAATTTTCCAAAAATGTTCCATGTAAGGGATAATCTGGGGTGGGGGAATTTTCTTGAAAACCTTCGTGTCGCATCTCTGGAAGATACTGAACCTAAATACCAAGTTTGGTGTTTATCCGACTGTTCGTTTCTGAGTTATGCTGTTCACACACACACACACACACACACACACACAGACACACATACGGACATGTTTTCAAAAATGCTTTTTTTGGATTCAAGGGTCTCAAAACATGTATTTCCGGTGAAATTCGGTATCGAATTTTTGGATGGAATACAATACTTCCCCTACTTACTATACGTAGTAGAGAAAGTAAAAACTCAATTTAAAGGGTTCCTCTGTGCTCCAATATGTGTTATATTGCGACGAAACTAGCCGTATAAATGGAACCGTACTTCGCTAGCCTGGGTCAGTTACTTTATAATTGCGTAAAACCTAGTTACAGAAATTTACCGACTCTGATGATCACATGAAAAATCACACTAAACAACCACATTCTATGCATTTTAAGAAATAAACGAAAACAGCAGGCACTCAATTTCGGACATTGAACTCCCCAGTGTGGATGAAACTTTGCTGAGAAGACGCCAGAGATACAGAAGGACAGCATCTCTTATGATGAAGTATGTGTTTATTATCATTGTAACTATGAGAACGTGAGGCGGTTGTGGGGATATTGTAAGTGTTTCGGCGGGAGGTTCTGTATATGGTGGCCACAGTGCGAAGGAAAAGCGCTGTACTTGTCCGGACCAATTAAATATTATTTCCCCTTAACTCCCTTCCGGTCTAATCCGAGTTTACACGCTTCCCCAGACCGACGTGAAATGAAGCTCTTGAAGATCAGAATTGGAGGAGTATTTCACGGAATTGTCCACCTTAATACACTGTACCAGACGGACGCTAATTTTCGCACTTTAATACATAACGTGTTTTCTCATTGGCTACTGTATTTGGCGTCTCATGAAAATAAACTCATATTGTATATTTCTATTATCTTATCACTCGCTTCAGTCTATCTTAACCGGTCTATCCTTGACGGTGCTCTTCTGTCACTTATTTAACTTACTCCCTGGGAAGGGGTTTCCCAGCTACCCTGTGTTCTTAGATTATCTTAATTACGTATAGATACTTATTTACTATTTCTCTCTGTTTTCTCGTTCTATATTCTTTCTTAATTTCTCTTTTATTCTATCATTATGTTCTATTTTGATATGTTTCTTTATACAGTGCGGGCGTTTTAATGTGAGGCCACAGACCGGCGAAGTGCGTAGCACGCTGCACTGCAGTAGCTTCGCATTTTTCAATGGCGGTGCATGGCGCGTTCTAATCTATCTTTATCAGCTGTTTCAGTCCCTGCCTTGTGTTCGTGCTGTAAAGAGAGTTTATTCAAGACATCTGTGTGATTTACTTAGAGCGTTAATGTCTTGTTATTAGTCCACGCTTGAACAACGAATTTTTATGTACGATAGACACGTAAAAAAAATTGAATGTCTGGCTAATAAGTTTAGGACAATGGGATCGTTAAACCTAAGAAGCGAAAACGAGAAGTTCTAACGGAGGAAAAAATCTGATGAAGTTGGTACACCTATTTGTGGGGAATCCTAAAAAATAAAGGTTTTAGAAGCATGTCCTAAAAGTATAACTTCTAACACAGTGTACAGGAGCTAAAAGCTTATCGCAGCAGTGTGTCAAACTTTGGTTTCAAGTCCAGTCACATGGTAATTACGCTTTGTATTTGCACATGTTTAATAACTCAAGTTGGTTTGATTAGGTTTTACTTTTCATTGTGTCTTTTTACCTGATAATTTCTGATGGCGCTCACATTATCTGTTTACAATACAAATCGTCATACTTCAATTTATTGCAATTCGTTGTAGAATTAACCTATACTGGTAGCTTTCTGCTCTCCTTGATCTAAAACGTTATTCTTTTACCTAGTATAACCTACATAAAGATTAAATTGCGGAAATTATGAATTCAGAAGAAACTAAAATGGAAGTGAAGCTACAGAAGCAGCAGAAAGAGTAACACTAGAAGTACTTACCATGCCCGTAACCAGAAAAAAATTTTCGGGGGGGGTGTTTCCATAAGTAGATTTAAACTTAACAGTACCCCACACAGTTACCATGTACCTACTCTGTAGTATATAGACGTTACATGAATAAGGAAATTGCTTGCAGACATTATATAGACAAGAAAAACTCACCAGAATGAAGATATTCCACAAAACATGGAGACTGCTTCGAAAACCGGGATGTATGGTCACCTTACCTATGTAAGGCGACGATATTAAGTTTCCCTTTTTCTGTAAATGTGCTACTAGCAATAGACTTACTCTTATCTAACGACATTTTCCCATATTGGTTTGCTATGAATTTAAATAAATAAAACTGTCAGAAGTTTCGGGGAGGGTTGAACCCTAGAACCCCCCCTCTAAATACGGCCCTGGTACTTACACAAAAAATCCAGAAAGCAATATGATATAGCATTTAATCGCTTCAGTGCAGAACATGGTGGAAATAATTTCGCTGAAAATGACTGCTAGCGAATCAACAAAACATCTCACATCTCATTTTTTAACGTCATTTCTCGTTTCAAGAAGCGCGTTCTAAACGTGATCAGGAATCAATACAGTATTACTGATATTTTACAAATTGGAGCGCTGTGTAGAATATAGTATATACCACACGTGTTAAAACTGCTCCTAGGATTGGAAATAAAATTGTACTTTTAACACTTGTATCATAATCTGCTATTATAGAAAGAATCCCCACACATAGACGAACTTAAGGACAATATAAAAACAGAAATTAACGTAACAAGAATGTCTTCACACAAAGAACACGACTATAACAAGGTTAGTACCTACATGTTACTATCACTCGTGAGTAAGTAACGCGGAGGTTACGGAACGATAAACTCCCAGTATACGCGCGATCCGTGGCCTCACCATAAAACGACCACACTGTGTTTAATGTAAGTAGGGCTTCTGCCATAAATACTAGCAGAGCCGCAGCTATGGGCGCATTATTGAGTTAAAAGCAGGACTTTCCTCTCCTTCCCCATGGAATTTCGTTGGATTGAGCTAGATACGTGAGCGCAGTGGCGCGACTCTCCTATCTGCACGCCACTGACTGGTCTGTCGATAAAAATAATGGTAACCATTGTGTGTCCCCTACCCCAGGGAGATAGCCTCGTGTTTGTACAATGATTTATGGTTCTTACAGCTTATTTTCGGAAGTAAATGTAGTTTTGTGAAGAGTTGTCAGATGCAGGTCGTAAATTACACGATCTCTTCCTACCGGTTATAATCTGTTAAATGTTTGGTGTCGACAAGTTATAAGTGATCACATTTCTATTGTTTACACTCACAAAGGCTGTAAATGTGAAAGGTGCAGGCTCGAACACCGCTTGAGTCACTTGTTAGCCTTGGTTTTCCTACAACAGAAGGAATCTTTGGCTTCCGGCAACAGCAATTGTCTGCTGATCACCCAGAGATTAGTTGCATGAAATAACAATATCATTAGTTGTTCTTTCACAAGGTTGGAAAGGTACAATCAGACTGAAAAATTCAGTGCCTTAGTCGGGATCTGAAGTATTCTGTTACTCTGACCAACTCAACTACCATGCTACGACATTAAATTCCCCAACTGGCTACCATGTTTACTTCTCTACCACGTATATAGTAGGTAGAAAAGGTATTGCATTCCTAACAAAAAAAAAACGATACTGGGATTTCACCGGAAATACGTCTTTTGAGGGCTCCTGAATCCAAAAAAAATCTGATGTGTTACACTCACATGACTTTCTCTACTCTTGTACAAACTATTTTTACAAATGCTTATTCTCCATATGCTTCATGTTAATGGAGATGTCAATCTTATTGCTAATTTTTTTGTAGATGCAAGGGGAATATGGTAGGCTTTAAGCGATAGTCAAATGTTTTAACGCTGGTTGCTATGTGGCGCATTCCATTCTCTTTGCATGTCCAGGACATAAAAAAATGAATAACGAATTTGAGAAAAAATACAAGTATTGGAAAATTTAAGGGAATAACAAGCAATATCTCGAAAACGGTTCACTGAACAAAAGAAATGTATATGACATAAATTGTGTATTTTAACGCGATCTACATTTTCTGTGTAGTAAAATTTTGTCTATCTCTTATGGTTTACCAGTTATGCAAAAGTCGTTCACAATGAAGAATACTTTTGGAGACATTCCCAGAAAATTGGAGATATACATTTCATTTCTCATGACAATATCTTAAACATATGATATTTTAATCAAAATCGTTAGAGCCATTACTGAAAAAATGAAAATTTTCGAAAAATGTACCATGTAAAGGGTAGTCTGGGGTGGGGGGATTTTCTTGAAAACCTTTGTGTCGCATCTCTAGAAGATAGTGAACCTAAATACCAAGTTTGGTGTTTATCCGACTGTTCGTTTCTGAGTTATGCTGTTCACAGACACACGGACATGTTTCCAAAAATGCTTTTTTTTTGGATTCACGGAGTCTCAAAACATGTATTTCTGGTGAAATCTCGGTATCGAATTTTTGGGTGGAATACAATACTTCCCCTACTTACTATACGGAGTGGAGAATGTAAAAAATAGAAAAAGGTTTATGCGTGTGTATGTCAGCATAACTCAAAAACGAAAATTCGGATAAATACCGTGTACGTGGTAGAGAAAGTAGTACGTTAAAAAGCCTAAATTGTAATTTTTTATCAGTCTTCCCAATTTTCACCGACGATCGGTTTCCTTAACATTCCTAAACAATTGGTAATTAGGTATAAGAAAATCTGCTGTAAGTCTCTTGAGAAAAGAAATTAAATAATATTAGGCAATAAAACGTGCAAAAAATTATTATTTCGAAATCTTATACTATTCTTCTGTCTACTTGTTAACACAGATTACATTTCATTACATGCTTCGTTGTAGCTATAAGAAGAATACGGTAGGCCGATGGGATAGTCTCGCTATGTGATGGCTTTGAGATTACATGCTGTTTACATGACCACGTGAAAATTCAAACCGATAACAAAAAATGTCTCGGAAATAGTTAACACCACAAACATTTGTTTGAAATAAAATTTAATCTGTTTTACATTTTTACTTTCTCTACCAGTACGTAGAGAAGGTATTTGATTCCACCCAAAAATTTATTGACTTTTTGGACCCCCGAACCCCTCCCCAAAAAAAGCATTTTTAGTAAAAGGTCTGTGTTTATGTGTGTGTGTCTATGAACAGCACAACTTACAAACGAAAAGCCGGGTAAATACCCAATTTGGTATTTAGATTAAGTACCTTTTAAGGATGCGACAAGAAGATTTCCCAACTACCCATGGGACATTTTTCGAATTTTTTTATTTTCTAAAATTAGTTCTAATGATTTTGAATGAAATACATATATTAATGATATTTATATGACAAATAAAACTTCTATCTTGAATTTTCTGGGAATAGCGTTTGAAGTCCTCTTCATTCCGAAGGAATTTTGTACAACTGGTAAACGTTAACCGATAGACGAAAACGTACTACACAGAAAATGTAGATCTGTTTAAAACACACAATTTATTTCAAATAAGTTTTTTTGAGACATAAGCCATTTCTGTTATTCTTTTAAAGTCTTGTCAACATTCAGTTGTTTCTCGCGATGTCATGGAAACAGTATGGCATTTTAAGGCAGCATATAGCGTTCAGTTGTTAAACATTTGACTATCGCTGTTCTCTATAATGAAATGTGTAATGTAGCTGTTTCTATAAAGATTTATCTCTATTAAAAGGAAGCAGAGAGAAAAATAAAGTTTTGTATACCTATTAATTAGCGATAGAGGGTAGAGAAAGACATGTGAATCTAACACATGAGAGTTTTAGTAAAAGATCGGCGCGAGTATCTCAGTGAACGGCATAACTTAGTCTGTTGAATACGAAACTTGGTATTTAAGTTGAGCATCTTGTAAGGATGCGAGAGGAAGATTTTCAAGAAACCTTAAACTACCCTTAACATGGAGCGTTCACCGTCACGAGTAGCGGAGGTAGTTCAGGCAGCGTGAACGGGAGTGTGCGGTTCAAATCCCGTGAGGAATGTTCTCCCTGACAGGGTTCTCCAAGGTTTTCCTCAACCCTCATACTGGAATTGCCAGGGAAATACAGTAAACGTTCCTTCCCATGCAATAACAGTGGTCGTTAAACACTTTCTGATGTGATACATTCACATAACTTTCTCTACCGTCTATGTTTATAAGTGAGTATACAAAGTATTCTTACTAAAGTTTATGTTTGTATCTACTTAATTTTAATCCAAATAAACCTTTACAGAAACAGCTACATTACATATTTCGTTATAGAGAACAGCGATAGTCAAATGTTTAACAACTGGACGCTATATGCTGCCTTAAAATTCCATACTGTTTCCATGACATCGCCACAAACAACTGAATGTTGACAAGACTTTAAAAGAATTACGAAGTCATGAAAAATTCGAACAGTTAATAACTGATATCTCGGAAATGGCTTCTGCCACAATAAAACTTATTTGAAATAAATTGTGTGCTTAAAGCAGATCTACATTTCCTGTGTAGTACGTTTTCGTCTATCGCTTAACATTTACTAGTTATACACCTTCCTTCCGAAGAAAGAAGACTTCAAAAGCTATTCCCAGAAAATTCAAGATATACATTTTATTTGTCATGTAAATATCTTTCATATATGACATTTTAATCAAAGTTGTTAGAGCCAGTTTTGAAAATAAAAAAATGTGAAAAAACTTGTTACGTTTATTTATTTATTTATTATTTATGGACGCTCTTTAACTGCTGTTGTGCTTAACGTCCCATTCTATACTGGGCGTGAAAGACCGGAAATTTTGCTTAGAGGCCTCTTTATCAGACTTGAGGTTCTTTTACGTGCGAAAAAAATCCACAACCCTCCACCGGGTTTGAACTCGCGACTTCAGGAACTAAAGGCTAGCATGGTACCCCTAGACCTCGGAGGATGACAACTTTCCACGTAAAGGGTATTTTAGGGTAGGTGAATTATCTTGAAAATCTTCTTGTCGCATCTCTGGAAAATACTGAACCTAAATACCAAATTTGGTATTTATCCGACTTTTCGCTTTTGAGTTATGCTGTTCACAGACACACACACACACACACACACACGGACCTTTTTCTAAAAAGTCCTTTTATGGATTCAAGAACTTAAAAATATGTATTTTCGCTGAAATTTAGGTGTTGCATTTTTGGTGGAATCCAATAAGCACCCTCCGCACGTACTTGGTAGAGACAGTACTGTGTGACCACGAGAGGAATGTGTAACATCAACACTTTCCTGCGTCCGTATCATATTTACGCTCGCCGTGTGCATACGATAAGCATGTTAGGAGGTTATAAACTACTACACAGTGTTGTCAAGTACTCACCCATGGCAAGTGCCAATGCGTTAACACCTATTACGGCGGTTGCTCTTCTACTAGTATCAGATCTGGCAGCATGGGTGGTTCATTTGCACGCATAAACACATTTCGTAGTAAACGTAGTAAACAATCGACAGTTCGTGAGCACATAAACAGTTACAGAACCCCGCTCGCCCCTCAGGCCCCGCTCGCCTTCTTCTCGTTGTCCAACAGTAAAAGAGTCGATTGTCGATTGTCTGCTACTTTGAAGCGAGTTCATCACCAGTGCCTCTAGCAGAGGACTAGCGAGGGATGAATGGAAGGGGGAAGTCAAGAGTTTCGAGGTCACCTTAGTGAAATGGGACTTGCATCTTACCTTTCCAACATTTACATTTGGAACTTCTTTCGCTAGCGTCTCGTAAACTCGCAGTTTCAGCATATATGCTGATAGGTAACTCAAATAATTGGACGGTTTTTGTAGTGCAGATTCTCGGCTTATTACAAATTCAGTAATTGGTGGACACTTCATCTCGCGTGCAAAGAACGCACAGAGTGTCCTAGTGAAGAACAATCTGCACACTACTTCAACCTGGTTAAACCGACTGGCGGTAAGGCTGAAGACCCAGTAGGTATGTTATAGGGAGGTAGCTGCCTCATTCACTTGTTAAGATTGCTGCTCCATAATGATGGCCCTAGCAGGCAGTACTTGCATACATAGAACACAGTTTCGCTCTTGTCTATAGCCGAATGTATTTATACGGGTAGACGCGATAGATTTCAGTTTACAAAAGCTACAGCACTTTACAATGGACTATCGCTTGTCACGTGTCCAATTTCAAGATGGAATCCCGCCATTGTTTTCTTCAAGGATTACTAGGTTTCCTATTGCAAGACATCTGCTTCCTGAAATTTCCTTCCAGAAGAGGGAAATAATTTCAGTGTAAAGTCTGTGGCCCGCATTCGGGAGGTCCCGGGTTCAAATCCCGTGGGCCGACCAATCTGTCTGAGGCTTTTTCGTGGTTTTCCTAAGTCGCCAAGGTAAATACCGGATTGGATATTTAATACCACGACCCAAAATTCCATCTTAAGCCTAAAACAACAGTAAAATGAAAAATAAGTGGTAATAGCGAATGTTATGCCATCTATCTACACACAATGTAAGCAGTTAGACTGGACGGCACCCTAACGCCATCTGCACGGCACGAAGCAGAAGATCCGATTGTCATGAGCTGGGGGTCTCTGTGGGCTTGTGACGAAGCAGGATGGCATTTCCAGGGATGAGACCTAGAAGGCTAACTGTCCATCACATATCGTTCTAAGAATTATCCACCAACAGACCCGTCGCAATATGACTAAGGAGTTAAAGTGAGCCGGCTCTCGTAGCCGTGGTCGCTAGAGTGGTCGCTCCGGCGCTCCACCAAGCTGAGGGTCGCGGGTTCGAGTCCCGTCACGGGCATGCGTGTTTGTGTGTTGCGGAAATAAGCGGTATGAAAACAGTAAAACACAGTAGCATAAACTGGGCACAACAAGGGAACTTTAAAAAAAAGCGACGTAAAATAAAATAGAAAAAAAAAACAGTGTTTACGATATAATGAATATTTTACAAACTGTACTTACAAAAGCTTATTTTTCTGTCTACTACTTTTAATCCAGATAAACCTTTACAGAAACAGCTACATTACACATTTCGTTATAGAGAACAGCGATAGTCAAATGTTTAACAACTAGACCACTGAATGTTGAAACTCTTAAAGAGAATGGTTTATGCCGCAAAAAAGCTTATTTAGAATGCATTGTGTATTTTAAAGAGATCTACATTTTCTGTGCAGTACGTTTTCGTCTATAGATTAACGTTTACCAGTTGTACAAGATGATACAAAATTTCCTCCAAATAAAGTGGACTTCACAGGGTATTCTCAGAGAATTCATGATATACATTTTATTTGTAATGTAAATATCTTTAATATATGGTATTTTAATCAAAATAGTTTAAGCTATTTTTTAGAAAATAAAAAAATTCGAAAAATCTTCCGTGTAAACGATATTCTGGGGTGGAGGGCTTTTCTTGAAAACCTTTGCGTCGCATCTTTGGAAGGTACTGAATATAAATACCAAGCTTAAAACATGTATTTCCGGTGAAATCTCGGAATGTAATTTTAGGTGGAATACAATATCTTTTCTACCTATCATGTACGTAGAAGAGAAAGTAAAAATACGAATATCGTGTCGTCCTCCGTGGTGTAGTGGTCACCATGCCAGACTCTAGGTCCCGAGTTCGTGGGTTCAAACCTGGCGGAGGGCGGTGAAATTTTTCGGGCGTAAAAAGCCATAACATGACTCCCTTCGGAAGGGAAGTAAAGCTGGTGGTCACGTGTCGTAGATTTACGGCACGTAAAAGAACCTGAAGCCTGATAAAGAGGTCCCTGAGCAAAATGACCGGTCTTTCACACCCAATATAGAATGGGACGCTAAGGACCATAGCAGTTAAAGAGCATCCATAAATAAAAATGAATTTTTGCGAATGGCGATTTGACACACCTATAAAGCATGGGTACTTGAAAATTGAAACAGTAACAAAGAATACGTCCATCATGGTCAACGCCAGCATTAATTGTGTACTTTAACGAGATTTAAATGTTTTGTGTAGTTAAGATTTTGTTTATCCCTTACGGTTTACAAAATTCTTTCCAAGTAGGACGACTTCGCAGGCTGCTACCAGAAAATTCAAGATATACATTTATATTTCTCATGCAAATGTCTTAAATATCTGGTGCTCTAATAAAAATCATTTCAAACGTTTTTGAGAAAATAAAAAGTAACGGAAGATGTCCGTTGTGAAATTTGCTTGAAAATCTTTATGTTGCATCCTTGTTAGATACTTAACCAATTTTTTTATTTTTAATTATGGTGTTCATATACACGCGCGCGTGCGCGGACCTTTTTACTTTCTCTATCACGTACATAATAGGTAGAGAAGGTATGGCATTCTACCCAAATGTTCGATACCGAGATTTCACCGGAAATATACGTTTTGAGGCCCCTGAATCCAAAAAAAAGAAGCATTTTTGCAAACATGTCCGTCTGTGTCTGCCTGTGTGCAGCATAACTCAGAAACGAACAGTCGGATAAACACCAAACTTGGTATTTAGGTTCAGTATCTTTCAGAGATGAGACACGAAGGTTTTCAAGAAAATCCCCCACCCCAGAATACCCTTTACATAGAACATTTTTCGAAAATTTTAATTTTCTCAAAAATGGCTCTAACGATTTTGATTAAAATATCATATGTTTAAGATATTGTCATGAGAAATGAAATGTATATCTCGAATTTTCTGGGAATGTCTCCAAAAGTATTCTTCATTGTGAACGACTTTTTCATAACTGGTAAACCATAAGAGATAGACAAACCTTTACTACACAAAAAATGTAGATCGCGTTAAAATACACAATTTATGTCATATGCATTTCTTTTGTTGAGTGAACCGTTTTCGAGATATTGCTTGTTATTCCCTTAAATTTTTCAATACTTATTTTCTAAAATGGGAATTCGTTATTCATTATTACTTTCTCTACTACGTATAGTAAGTAGGGTAAGTATTGTACTCTACCCAAAAATTCGATACCGAAATTTCAGCGGAAATACATGTTTTGAGACACCCTGACTCCAAAAAAATCATTTTTGGAATGATGTCCGTGTGTGTCTCTGTCTGTGTGTCTGTGTGTGTGTGTGTGTGTGTGTCTGTCTGTCTGTCTGTCTGTGAACAGCATAACTCAGAAACGAACAGTCGGATAAACACCAAACTTGGTATTTAGGTTCAGTATCTTCCAAGGATGCGACACGAAGGTTTTCAAGAAAATCTCCCCACCCCAGAGTACCGTTTACATGGAACATTTTTCGAAAATTAATTTTCTCAAAAATGGCTATAACGATTTTGATTAAAATATCATATGTTTAAGATATTTCTATGACAAATAAAATGTATATTTTGAATTTCCTGGGAATGTCTCGAAAAGTATTCTTCATTGTGAACAACTTTTGCATAACTGGTAAACCATAAGAGATAGACAACATTTTACTACACAAAAGATGTAGATCGCGTTAAAATACACAATTTATGTCATATACATTTTTTTTGTTGAGTGAACCATTTTCGAGATATTGCTTGTTATTCCCTTAAATTTTCCAATACTTATACTTTTTCTCAAATTCGTTATTCATTTGGGGGGGGGTGCTGGTAATGCAAAGAGGATGTAATGCTCCACATAGCAACCAGCTCTTAAAACATTTGACTATCGCTTAAAGCCTACCAATTCCCCTTGCATCTACAAGAAAATTACCAATAAGATTAACATCTCGATTAACATGCAGCATATGGAGAATAAGCGTTTGCACAAGATTAGACAAAGTCATGTGATTGTAACGCATCATATTTTTAGATAAAAGTCTATGTGAGTGTGGGTGTGTCCATGAACAGCATAACTAAAAACGAAAAGTGGGATAAATATCAATTTTGGTATTTAAGTTCCTGTCAAAGATGCGACACGAAGATTTAAAAAAAGAATCCCTCAACTCCAATCTACCCTTTACATGAACTTTTTTCGAAAATGTTTATTTACTGAAGTTGCTGTAATGGTTTTGTTTGAAATACCATATATGACAAATAAAATGTATATCTTGAATTTTCCGGGAGTAGCCTTTGAATTCCTCTTCATTTGGAAGAAATCTTGTAAACGTTAAGTGATAGAGAAAACGTACTACACAAGAAATGTAGATCTCTTTAAAACACACAATTTATTTCAAATATCCATTTTGTGACATCACCATTACTGAGATATCCGTTATAAATGTTTCGAATTGTTCTATACTTAGTCATTCCTTTAAGTCCTTTCAACATTCAGTTGTTTTTCGTGATACCATGGAACAGTATAGAATTTTCTGCAAAGGTTTATCTCGATTAAAACGAAGTAGGTAGGAAAATAAGCTTTAGTAAGAATAATTTGTATACCCTCTAATACAGCTAGAGGGTAGAGAAACTCAATTGAATGTAGCACATCAATTTTTTGAGGGGATGCATAACGAATGAGACAAGGTTGCCTAAGCAACTCTACAATGTACTTGGAGTCGTATCTTAGCGTAGATGCTGAAGAATATTGCGGTAAATGGAATTCATTATAATGACAGGGGAACAGAAATTACAGGAAAAATTCTGATGTGTTACACTCACGTGACTTTCTCTGCTCTTGTACAAACTATTTTTACAAACACTTATTCTCCATCTACTTCATGTTAATCGAGATAAACATTTGCAGAGTCTATCTTATTGCTAATTTTCTTGTAGATGTAAGGGGAAAATATATTTACAAGGGCAATATAGAAATACAGTAGCCTTTAAGCACATACATATCTCTTAATAGCTGGTTGCTAGGTGCAGCACCATTCCCTTTGCCACAGATTAATACTCTTTGCATATCCAAGACAAAAAAATGAATAACGAATTCCCATTTGAGAAAATAAGTATTGAAAAATTTAAGGGAATAACAAGCAATATCTCGAAAATGGTTCACTCAACAAAAAATGTATATGACATAAATTGTGTATTTTAACGCGATCTACATTTTTTGTGTAGTAAAATTTTGTCTATCTCTTATGGTTTACCAGTTTACCAAAAGGCGTTCACAATGAAGAATAGTTTTGGAGACATTCCCAGGAAATTCAAGATATGCATTTTATTTGTCATGAAAATATCTTAAACATATGATATTTTAATCAAAATTGTTAGAGCCATTTTTGAGAAAATTAAAATTTTCGAAAAATGTTCCATGTAAAGGGTAATCTGGGATGGGGGGATTTTCTTGATAACCTTCGTGTCGTATCCTTGGAAGATACTGAACCTAAATACCAAGTTTGGTGTTTATCCGACTGTTCGTTTCTGAGTTATGCTGTTCACAGACACACGCACGGACATGTTTCCAAAAATGCTTTTTTTGGATTCAGGGAGTCTCAAAACATATTTCTGGTGAAATCTCGGTATCGAATTTTTGGGTGGAATACAGTACTTCCCCTACTTACTATACGTAGTAGAGAAAGTAAAAATACTGAGGTCTGTTCTGTGAATTCATTGAACACTGTTTATGAAGTTAAATATTAATTCATTAAACTTAAAGAATTAATTCACTGAACTTGCATGATTTTAGTTAATTTTGTGTGTTTTCTTTTTATGATTCTGGTTTTGCATCACAATTTCTCTTTTTCCTGCTGCGTTATGCTTTAGCGCGTGTCATTTCTATTTCTCCCTTTATTGCTTTGCGTGTATTACTTTTAAAAGAATGCAAAATTTACGTTATGTATTTTTATTTCATGACAACAGTTTATAAATGTTATTTTAATTTTGCATTAAGATAATGTGAAAATACATTAGTGCTAAAGTTACAAGCTAAATTTCTTATTTCAAAATGCTAAAAATCGCCCCCCCAGGAAGATTAAACATGCTACATAACAATGCGTTTCAAAAGTCCCACATATTTTCTGCTACAGCTAAACGAAAGTGTTTTTATTCCAAGGACGTTTTTTAACAGGTACAAATCATTCTTGATATCATTGTTGTGCGCGTCATGACGTCTTTGAAAACATTTTTAAAGACGCTATATTTTTCGTATACCCTCTCTAAGATTGCATTATTGCGTGTGATTGTACAAGCTATCAAATGTTTGATGCAATAAACGTTACTATGGTAACCAAGCAAATAGTTGAAAGAGAATGTTTACGTATGTCATAACGTTATAAGCACTCTGATTGTCTTTTGTTTTGCATTGTCAAATATATATCCATACCAATCATCTTGAAAATCTCAATTCTATGAGTTTCACTTAAAAACATTTCTACAAATAAACTGCATCAGTAACAACCATTTGTTTGGTTACCATAGCACCCGTGTGGTATAAAACATTTGATAGCTTGTACAATCATACACAGTAATAAAGTTTTTGAGATGGTATACAACATGACGTCACAACACGCACTGTACATTTCATGTTGACATCCGCAATAACAAAGCTATATTAGATGTTGCTAAGACTCCACATAGAGCACAGAGGTATAAGAGTGTGAGAGGGAGGGAGGGAGAGCACCTCCCCAGTCAAGCTGATACTAATTGTATTAAATGGTTCACTCACAGTGTGTGCTAGCCCTCGTGCAAGTATCGCAAAGAATCGATAGCTTTATGCCACTCTCGGAGTAACGCTGAAGAAGTATAGAGGCAACGTTTCCCACGGTATCAGTCGCCCCTCCTCCTGCACTGCACCGGAAGTCATCTCTTGCCCTCTCACTCTGCCGCTCTGGAATCCGACCTGTGCATCCTTCCCCTCCTTCCCCCTCCCCTTCATCCTTCCCCGCCACTACTTCATTTAAATCTCATAATATTATATTATTTGACTGCAATGTTCCCGTTAATAAACAAGGATTATGTGCTTATAGATAAGGGCATGTCGAGTACAGCACCTGACAACAAAACACGAGAGGCACGCGCCACCGATTACAAACTAGTGTTAACCCCGCTAAACCGAAACCGCTCAGAAAAAATATCTTATGTGTTACATTCACATCACTTTCTCTACCCTTTGTCGTTTACTAGTGACTATACAAACTATTCCTCTTCTTCTTCTCCACCAAACATTAAACCTTTCCAAGGCTTGCTGTATGCTCCAAATGTTTAATTTATTGATTTATCCATCGTTTCCTGGGTCTTCGTTTTCCTTTAGGTATGTAGTAGAGTATTTTCCTTGGGTAGCGTTCTCATTCATTCCTCTATGTGTTCTGGCCACTTTTGTCTGTTCTGCTCTATTCCTTCATTTAGGTTAAATATCCTTAATTGCTTTCTTATTGTATCTCTTCTAGTCACTCCCAATACTCTTCTTAAACATCTCATTTCCGCTGCCTGTAATCTGCTTTTATCTCTATTTGTCATTGTCCAAGTTTTGCTACTGGCGTGGTTTTATAAAACTTCATCATTGTATCTTTTCTCACTTTATTACTTTCTCTGCTACGTATAGTAAGTAGGGGAAGTATTGTATTCCACCCAAAAATTCGATACCGAGATTCGACAGGAAATATATGTTTTGAGACCCCCTGAATCCAAAAAAAAAAAACGTTTTTGGAAACATGTCCGGGTGTGTGAGTGTGAACAGCATAACTCAGAAACGAACAGTCGCATAAACACCAAACTTGGTATTTGGGTTCAGTATCTTCCAGAGATGCGACACGAAGGTTTTCAAGAAAATCCCCCACCCCAGAGTACCCTTTACTTGGAATGTCCCCAAACGTATTCTTCATTGTGAACGACTTTTGCATAACTGGTAAACCGCAAGAGATTGACAAAATTTTACTTCACAAAAAATGTAGATCGCGTTAAAATAAACAACTTATCTCATATACATTTTTTTGTTGTTGAGTGAACCATTTTCGAGATATTGCTTGTTATTCCCTTAAATTTTCCAATACTTATTTTCTCAAATGGGAATTCGTTATTCACTTTTTTGTCTTGGATATGCAAAGACTATTAATCTGTGGCAAAGAGAATGGTGCTGCACCTAGCAACCAGCTATTAAGAGATATGTCTATACTTAGATACTGTATTTCTATATTGCCCTTGCAAATACAAAACAAAGGGAACATAGTACGCCTTAAGCGATAGTCAAATATTTTTAGAACTGGTCGCTATGTGTAAAATGTAATTCTCTTTGCATGTCAAAAGATCGTTTCTGCAAATGTTTATCTCGATTAATATGAAATAGATGGAACATAAGAGTTTGTAACAATAGTTTGTACAAGAGTAGAGAAAGTCAGGTGAGAGTAACACATCAGATTATTTTTTGAAAAATTGTCTATTTTAGTTCCAATATCTGCTTCTTTAATATATGATACTGAGGATCCTAAAAATTTAAACGTGTTTACTTGTCAATTATGTTATTATCTAATACAAGTTTAAATCTCAATGGATGGGTTCCGTGAAAAGCCACGGATTTAGTTTTATTTTTTGATATGTCTAAATTATCTTATGTAGTTGATACAGTGCTCTTTGTAGCGCATCAGAAATTATTACTTGGTCATCAGCATACAAGAGTGTCATTACAAAATTTTTCCTATTATAATCCGAAGTTATATTTAAAATATTTAGCCGCTGTTTCCATGTTCTATCTACCTCATTTTAATACAAATAAACCTTTACAGAAACAGCTACATTACACATTTCGTTATAGAGAACAGCGATAGTCAAATGTTTAACAACTGGACGCTATATGCTGCCTTAAAATTCCATACTGTTTCCATGGCATCGCGAGAAACAACTGAAAATCGTTTGGACTTTAGATAAATAGGTGTTGGAACAATTCAAACCATTAATAACGGATCCCTCCGAAACGGATTATGGCACTAAAAACGTATTTGAAGTAAATTGTATATTTTAAAGAGATCCACATTTTTTTTTGCAATGCGTTTTCATCTATCGCTTAGCGTTTAACAGTTATATAAGATTATACAGGATGGACCATCTAAGTTGAGACTACAAATCTCCAAAACTAAGCCTGTAGAAAGAAATGTCTTTGATATTATGGGGGAAAGTAAATGCCATTAGTTGTGTTTTATTTGGAGGACGTTGTGATGCTCATTTTAGGGTGAATTTAAATTTTTTTAAATGGAAAGCTACCTGTTTATATTGTTTTCGCACTCCTCATAAAAAAACTAAACAACATTTGTATAAAGTTTTGCAATTGTTCTTTCACCAACGTAAATAACAACAAAAATTCTGAATGGCTGTATACGAAGAGCGCAATGAATGGTTGGACCATCCATGGATGATCATTTGAGGATGTCAAGTTGCGTTTCGTAAATTGGGAACCAACATTTTTTTATTTTGTTTCCTTATTCCTCGTCACAATACACGACTAATGGCATTTACTTCCCCCCATAATATCAAGTAAATTTTATTAAAGACATTTCTTTCTACAACGGTTAGGTTAGAGATATTGTACAGTCTCAAATGGTCCACTGTGTATAAAATTCCTTTCGTATGAAGAGGATTTCACAGGCTGTTCCCAGAAAATTCAAGATATAGATTTTGTTTGCCGTGTAGATATCTTTAATATATGGTATTTTAATCAAAATCGTTAAAGCTATTTTTGAGAAAATAAAAAAATTTCGAATTTTTTTTCATGTAAACCGTAGTTTGGATTGGGGGTTCTTTCTTGAAAGTCTTCGTGGCGCATCTTTGGAAGATGCCGAAATTATATGCCAAGTTTAGTATTTAACCGAGTTCTCGTTTTTGAGTTATATTGTTCACACACTCACACGCGCGCGCACACAAGTACCTTTTTCTAAAACGCTTCTTTTTTAGATTCAGGAGGCCTCAAAACATATATTTCGGTGAGACCTCGAATTTAATTTTTGGGTGGAGTGCAATGCTTCCCTTACTGTATACTGGATACATTATATTTAAATTCGCGCAGACAACGTTGCTACCGCAACCCTCAAATTCCAATGTAGGTACTTGGTATTGTATGCAGTTAATCCTCATCTCCTACACCACTCCAGAAATATTGTGTCATTATAACAAGTGTTAACTCCTTGCGCTTTACTGTTGGTGTTGGTCAGTGTGGTGTATTGATGTAGTCGATAAGAAATCGTGTTGTAATAAACATTGAACAGAAACTCGAAGCCGAGGGATTCAAAGCATTGGAGGTGAGAAAGACGTATTAAAACGTTAACGGGAAATATTGAGTTACGTGACTGTCAATGACAAAAGTTTTTGTTTTTAGGTTGCCTTGCAGTGAATCAACAGATATAATGCTTATCAAACGGTCACGCGATATAACTGCTCGAGAAGAAAGTTCAGAAAAAAATTACTGAAATAGTGTTTGTGAATACTGCAACATTGTATTCAGTAGAAGTTTTGTATTAAACATTATCACATGAATTTGGAAGAGAATCATTTTCTTTCTTTCACTGCTTAAAATCATTACTAGCGATGAAGCGGGGTTCTACTGTATTATTATTATCACTATCGAGATAGCCTTTTGCAGAAATGTTTAAAAGCGAGTCACTATATACTGGCCTGGAATTGCATACACTAGCATCACGAGAAACAACTGGATAGCCACAGTACTTTTAGAAACAAAGCTCTGATGTGTTAGATTCACATGACCTTCGCTACCCACTCTTCTACAAAACCTTATGCTTCTATCTGCTTCATATAAATGGCGATTAAACATTTGCAGAGATGGTTTTAGTATACGAGGGTCGTTCAATAAGTAAGCTTCCCTATTTTATAAAAAACATTACACACAATTGATCATGTTGAATTAATTTTATTTATATTCTACAATCCTTGTTACTTTTCTACATAGTCAACATGTTTTTCCAAGTATTTTTGGGGACGTGACACAAGCTTCTCCAAGCCAGTGTTGTACCAGATCGGGTCCTGTGCTCGCAATCAGCTGTTCACTGATTTGACTTCATCATCGGTGTTAAAAGTGCTTACCTTTGAGTCAGGGAACATGTGAAAATCACTTGGAGCAAACTCCGGTGAATACGAGAAAACTTCCAAGTTGAATCTTGACCCAGGCGGAGCTCAGAAGATTCAACTGGGAAGTTTTCTCGCATCCTCCATATTCACCAGATCTTTTTCCAAGTGATTTTCACATGTTCCCTGACTCAAAGGTCATTATGGAGGTAAGCACTTTAACACCGTGACAAGATCAATCAGAAGTGAACAGCTGGTTACGAGCACAGGACCCGATCTGGTACAACACTGGCTTGGGAAAACTTGTGTCACGTCCCCAAAAATGCTTGGAAAAACATGTTGACTATGTAGAAAAGTAACAGGAGGATTGTACAATATAAATAAAATTAATTCAACATGATCAATTGTGTGTAATGTTTTTTATAAAATAGGGAAACTTACTTATTGGACGACCCTCGTAGTATTTTTGAAAAGCCACTTGAAACTTTGAAGAATTATGAAAATTATCATAGTTAAAACTCTAAGAAAACAAAACACTTCATTATTTTGGGCAAATACTGGGGTTTTGATTTTTACGAAGCTTTGAGAATATGTCTACCGTTCTTTCTGCAAAACCTTGCACATCGTTTTGCAGAAAATGTCTTGGACTATTGGCAATTTCTTGCGAGATAGCATTTTTCAGTTGTAATGGGGTTATTGGATGCGCCAAGAGGACTCTTTCTGTAAGGTAACCCAGTCAAAGGTCTGCCAGATCCAGATGTGGTGATTGTGGAGACCATATTGTTGGAAAGTGCCAAAGATCTGTTCCTCAAGCTTTCTCATTTAATCTCTATGATGAAGAACTGAATACGAACATAATGTAAAACATCGGATTTTTAGTAAAGCGGACGCAGTTTAACTCAGGTTAATAAAAAACAAATATGTCTGATGTCAGGACGGTCAACGTTCTAATTTGATTCACTAGATATACAGAATGTATCTTTATTTGTGTCATATATTTGGGGGACGTGTTCTTGACATCAAAACAGTAAAAAAAGTCCATATGTACATGGGTCTGAAAATCAACCGTTTCGTTGTTATAGACCAAAGAAGATGTATTCCATGAGTGAACAGACGGATATGCACTACACGTATGGCCGTGCAGACGGCAATGCAGCACGAGCAAGTGAACTTTATGCAGAAAGGTACCCTGACAGCCAGTTACCGTGTGCAAGAACATTCGCACGAATTCACCAACGCTTGAGAGAGAATGGCGAATTTGAGAGGAGTACTAGGGATGTTGAGAGACAAAGATCGGTACGAGCAATTGAGCTTGAAGAACGAGTTCTTCGTGCTGTGGATGCAGATCCATCACAAAGCACAGGACGTATGGCTGTAAGGGAAAGAGTTAGTCATATGACTATCTGGAGAATTCTGCATGAAAATCTTCTGTACCCGTATCACCTTCAACGTGTGCAAGGATTAAATGTGGCGGACTTTAAGCCAAGAAGACATTTCTGTCAACGCATGTTACAGCAGTGCGCTGTGTTCATCAATTTCCTAGTCTGTATTCTTATTCGCGGACGAGGCTGGTTTTACTCGCGACGGCATCTTTAATTTTCATAACACTCATAACTGGGCATTTGAAAATGCTAATGAAGTACAACAGGACAACCATCGACAGAGGTTCTCTCTCAACGTTTGGGGTGGAATCATTTATGTTCACCTTATTGGTCCCTACTTCTTCCCTCCGCGTCTGAATGGACAAACCTATCTCCAGTTTCTCAGAAATTACTTGCATCACTTAACTGATAATGTGCTTCTGGACATCATCCAACGAATGTTGTGTTTACACGATGGTGCTCCAGCTCATTTCAGTGTGATAGTTCGTAAGTTTTTGAATGATCGATTTTCGCAAAGATGGAATGGTCGAGGGGGACCCATTGCATGGTCTCCTGGATCGCCTGATTTGAATCCAATGGATTTCTTCGTCTAGGGACATTTGAAGTCCTTGGTTTATGCGACTCCTGTACCTGATGTTGACATTTTGAGAGGACGCATCCAAACTGTATTTGACGAAATACGAAACACATCAGGAATTTTCAACAGAGTACGCCAGAGCATGGAACGCACTGCATGCATCGAAGTAAGAGGAAGCCACTTCGAGCAATTTTTGTAAGTTTCGATTTTGTATTGTAACTCTGAAATAAATGATTTTCAGACCCATGTTCATATGAACTTTTTTTACTGCCTTGATGCCAAGAACACTCCCCCAAATTTATGACACTAATAAAGATACATTCTGCTGTCTAACATTCTTTTCTTCGGTACAAAGGTTTGGTCATCACCATCCTTCTCCATCATAATCACCTGGTGACATAATCATTTATAATACCCGAATAGCCTAATGACCTAACATAATAATTAAATGCTCGTATAATTAACTTCATTAATATCACCATGACTAATGTAATAAAATAGTAATTTAATATTATAATCAGTGCGTCAATTGGTGTCTAAATGGTCGGCGTAGTAAACTTGTAAACACCTGCACATATAAAAACAAGCAGCCAACGTAACGGATACAACATAACTAACCTTCCCAATAATCGTATTTGCGGAGAAGCTGCCGGTTATGAATGGAACCTAACAACCCGAATATCACCAGATATTGGTGACTTATCGCATAATGGTGGGAAAGTGTCGAAGTTGTACTCAGTAAGCTCAGCATTACATACACACACGCAGTCTGTCTTTATAACGTAAGTATGGATTACAAGGATGTATACCTCATTTAGGATGGCGTGATTTTTGGTTGGTAGAACTGAGCAGTGGCTCAAATGTCGCGTAATGTGTCAGTTCGTTAGCCTTTGACTCTTACGTAAATTGGGTGGTATTGAAGGGAGAAACCGCAGAATTAGTGCTATGACTGACCGCTTTCCTTGCCTCCGGTAGCAGTCATTTCCCTTCCTCTCAGTGTGAACTTGTAAATTGTTGCGGGTTCACTGTAACATTGCCGTTTTCCTTCTGGATATGGGGCAAGCAACTGTAGGGCCCCCGGTTTTTGCTTACCTACTCAAATGCGTCCTCTTTCCAGACTCGAAAAAAAGATGAGATTCACATGACTTTCTCTACTCACAATTCTACAAACTATTCTTATGATTACAAGGATATTATTACATACGTAGAGTTTACAGCTGAAGAAACCGAGCGAGAGCATTCGGGAGTCTCGAGTTAGATTTCCGCCGGGCCGGCCACTCTGTTCTTGGGTTTTTTCCTGGGTTTCCAGAGTCAGAAGCGAATGCAGTGGTTGTTCCCATTTTATCACGAATTTCCCGTATCCGTCAATTCCGTTCATCTGCTTCAGGGTTGAAGTACCAGACGATGGCGGTTGGTGTGTCGCAGTAGGTTGGTGAATTTGTGTTTGGCGGGGCTTCTGGGGCCCGCGACCACCAGGTTGAGGGCTAACCGTCATCAGCATTGGTGTCCCTTTGGGGCACATCGTCGTCCGGATATGGTCGCCCTTCTCAGGGGTCAGGTTGGAAGCTAAAGGGCCGTTGCAGCCTAATTACTACAATACTGTGGTCAAGCTTATGGAGGCCCCTCCGTCTAGCTACCCCTAAGTCCTGAAGAATGCCCGCATACAACATGAACTAAATAAAGTTCACCATCATCACGTATTCTTGTAAGCATATTGTAAAACAATCCAACGTGTTACATTCGCATGACTTTCTCTGCCCTCTATCGTTTATTAATGGATATACAAACTACTTAGTCTTACGAAAGTTTATTTTCCCATCTACTACATTTTAATCCAAATAAACCTTTACAGAAACAGCTACATTACACATTTCGTTATAGAGAACAGCGATAGTCAAATGTTTTAAGAGCGGAGAAGCATAAAGTATTTTTTAGACAGCAAGACCTAAAAGTAGAGCTTCTAACACAGTGCACACGAGCTGAAAGCTTTAGATCATTGCACTAGTGCGGTAACATTTACTGTGACCAACTTTGGTTTCAAGTCCAATCACAAGGCAGTTACCCTTTGTATTTACACATGTTTAATAACTCGACTTGGTTTGGTTAGGTTTTACTTTTCTCACGGCGCTCGCATTATCTGTTCGCAGTACAAATCGTCATACTTCAGTTTATCGCAATTCGTTGTAGAGTTAACCTTGAGACAGTATTTTTAACACTTAAATGATTTCAGTCAAATTATATAAATATAAATTCAATAACAGCCCGCCTTGAAGCAATATGTATGTAATAATTTGTAAAATGTATGTAAGTCTTTGCATATGCTTATATTATTGTATACCTACATGTTCAATAGTGTTATGTGAATGTATTAATGTAGTAGCTGTGAGAAATAGGTTTAAAGTTACTAACAATGAGGTAACAATTAGGTAACCTTGAGGCAATAATGAGTTTAAGAGTTTAAATGTTACTTATGATTCTTGTAAGCAATAACGTGATTTTAGTGACAGTTTATAAAAATAGTCAATCAACATCCAGAAAAAGCTTTAGTTAAATGCAGGTATTCTATTGGAGTAGGATTAGCCAATCAGAGACTTCAAATACAGCAATTTACAAGTTTAGGCGCTTAAAATCAATTCAGTTGCCTGCAGAAAGCGTTACTGAGCAGACGCAAAAAGTGTCCTCAAGAAATACAGTATGTATTCGTGTGAGACGAAAAGTAAGTTTACGTGTTAAAAAGTGTAATTAATTAATAAAAAAGAATCTCACAGCCCTCGATATCAGTGAAGTGCTATTTAATTTGTGTCAAGGATTAATAAAAAGCAGTGAATTAAAACTTAAAATCTGTGTAAACCTACATTCTTGTCGTATCACGCCCTGCCAAGAAATCCATGTCTCTAACAATAATACTGACGCAGCCGAGGCAAACATAAATGTTTAATACTTAAAGAAACAGTTTAATTACAAAGTTAATATTTTTTTTAAACTTGGGGCAAAGGCCACCTGAAAGTATATTTGGGGCGAAGGCTACCGGAAACTGTTTACCATACGTGCGGTTGCAACTACTACAAGTTCGGCTCCCCAACAGTTGAACTATAATACAACTCTTACTTTAAATTGGCTTCCATACGTGTTGCAAATAACAATACATACGTAGCAGCAGCAAGCTGAAGAAAATAACTTCTTCAACCTATACCTTATATTGGCAGCTTTTTTTGATCTAGTATAACCTACATAAAGATTAAATGGCAAAAATTATGAATTCAGAAGAAACTGAAATGGAAGTGAAATTACAGAGGCAGCAGAAAGAATAGCACTAGAAGTAATTACCCAAAAACAACCAGAAAGCAATATGATATAGCATTCAACTGCTTCATTGCCTGCTGTAAGGCAAAACATGTTGAAAATAATTTCACTGAAAACGACTGCTAACAAAACATCTGAGCTCTCTCTCTGTACACTAGAACTGATCTCGTTTTAAACGTCATCTCTGTTACTCTGTTAATATTATTGATATTTACAAACTCGAGCATTATCTAAAAATTAGTATATACCTACGCCCTTCGTTTCGCAATCCTATGGGCAAAATAAAATCCTATTTTTAACACTTGTATCATAATCTACTTTTACAATCCAAACCAATAATAAAGAATATCTTGGAAATGACTAAAGCCACAAAAAGTTTATTGGGTAGAAATTGTGTACTTTAACGAGATCTACATTTTTTGTGTCTTAAGATTTTGTCTATCTGTTGCGGTTTACAAATTATACAAAAGTCATTCAGAATGAGGAGGACTTCACAGGTGTTCCCAGAAAATTCAATTTATACATTTTATTTGTCATGTAAATGTATTACACGTACAGTACTTTAATAAAAAAAATTAGTTGTTTTGCAGGAAATAACCAAAATTTTTCAACGTAGACAGTAGTTTGGAGTGTGGTGATTTTATTGAAAATGCTGAACTTTAAATAATAAGTTTGGTATTTATCCAAGTTTTCGTATTTTGAGTTATGCTGTCCACACGCACACACGTGCACGGAACTCTTTTTTCTGTCTATGCTTTTATTTGGAATCAGCAGACCTCAAAACATGTATTTCCGGTAAACCTCGCTATGGAATGCAATACTTCCTCTACCTACTATGTAGAGACGTGGTAGAGAAAGTAAAAATGCTACCATTACAAGTTGATGTAAGCGGGAATTGTCTATGAGGTGACGTCATGCACGTTGCACATTCGACGCCATCTCTGTTGTCTACTAGCTTTACAAAGCCTCGGCCACTTCAGCACACAGGTTATATAGTTGGCCATGGCTTTAGCATATGGTAGAAAACAAATGCAAGTGCTTCCTTTTTGTTGTCGCCTGTTTCTATGCTTATTCAACTGTCTTACCTGAAGATAAACACAAAGAGATAGCATTTTTCTTAAGATTTACTTATTTTAAACACAACATTGTGAGTATTGACCAATAAACGCTTAATAACTGAGTTTAGAAACTTTAATTAGGATTTCGTACGTAAGCTAGTATCTGTTTTATTGCTTTTATCGTATAAGTAGCTGTATAGCAATACAGGAAAGCAAAACAAATTGCTTTCGAAAACAAACAGATGATCTCGTTCGAGTTCTATTTAGTTAAAGCTTGAATATTCGCCTATTTCAGCTGAAAGCCGCCAGAATAAGCGAATTGAGATTGGTGACCAGTTCTGTTGAGATTAATACAGAAAATATTCAGTACCAAATTAATGGATAGCCACTATCCCGCGAACAGCCATCGACAAGATGTGGGAAGTCTAAGCGGTAAGTGTCAAACACACTCAGTATAAACAACGGCAGTTTTGGAAGTAACTCTAGAGATTGCAAATCTGTTTATTCAGAAATTCGTGTTTTTGCAATCTTTACCACGTTCCTAGTAGGTGGATATGTTACTTTGAGGTTCGTCCCTGTGTGTGTGTGTGTGTGTGTGTGTGTGTGTGTGTGTGTGTGTGTGTGTGTGTCTGTGAACAGCTGGTAGTGAAAGTCGATACTTAATTCATTCCACCCAAAAATTCGTTATCGAGATTTCACCGGAAATGCATGTTTCGAACCCCCTGAATCCAAAACAAAGCGTTTTTAGAAAAGGGTTCGTGCGTGTGTAAACAGCATAACTCAAAAACGAAAAGTCCGATAAGTAAGTACCAAATTTGATATTTAAGTTCAGTACTTTCCAAGGCTGTGACACGAAGATTTTCATCAAAATCCCCTACTCCAACTAACCTTTACATGATTTGTTTTCAAAAAATTGTATTCCCTGTAAAACGGCTCTAACCATTTTAATTAAAATACCATATATTAAAGATATTTTAATGACAAATAAAATATATATCTTGCATTTTGTGGGAATAGGCTGTGAGGTCGTCTTTGTTCGAAAGGAATTTTATATAATCTTTTATAACTGGTAAACGTAAGCGATAGACGAAAACGCACTATATAAATAGGTAGTTATCTTTAAAATACACAATTTATTTCAAATAACTTTTTTGTGGCATCAGCCATTTCCGAGATATCCGTTATTAATGGTTCGTATTGTTCTATACATAGTCATTAAGTCCCTTTAACATTCGACTGTTTCTCGCGATGTCATGGAAACAGTATGGAATTTTAAGGCAGCATATAGCGTTCAGTTGTTAAACATTTGACTATCGCTGTTCTCTATAACGAAATGTGTAATGTAGCTGTTTCCGTAAAGGCTTATCTTTCCTTTTCCTAATTTTTTTTGTTTTTATTCAGGGAGTCTCAAAACATGTATTTCTGGTGAAATCTCGGTATGGAATTTGTTGTACTGTGTACACTGACGTGCATAAAATGTGCCCCATCCCCCTAGATCACAATGGTGTTTTTCCCGCCGTAATGTTTCCACCTTTAAGTACAACCTTAGACCTCACCCAGCCAGTTAGTTTTATATGTGAGTGGCACAAAAACAAACCAATGAACGATGTTGTAACGGATGTTACCGTCTCTATGAAAGAGTTTCACTAAAGCAATACAACGTAATTCGGCCTTGTAGAGGAAGGGGTGGAGAATTGTTGGCACGTGTCGTTAAACTGAGCGACATTTATATGAGAACTTTCATCAGCGACATGGAGACGAAATTTAAAGTTATTGCCGCCTTCGAACGGTAATAACAGAACAAAAGTTTGTTAGGAGCACGAAGCATACAGGGCAGAGGGCAGGGTCCTTAGCTTTTACTGATCGAAGCTTCCCGAATGTCAGCTGGTGCAACCGGCTCCCCTCTCTCCCCCTGCAGGCTTGTATATCCCACTGGGGAGCCCGTGACTCGGAGATCCCCCATTCCGGGAGACGAAGGACATCCTTTTCCCCTGCCATGCAACGCCGTGACTCCCACCGACGCTGTCAACCCTGAAACAGCCAAGCTGATGAAAGGTGAAGGGAAATGAGAAGCAGGTGAAATGGAGGGATTGGAAATTCGGAGGATGTAATGAACCTTCCCAGCATTCGGCTAGCGACCCGGGGACACCCGAAAAGAACCTTAGGGCAGGAAGGACGGTCGCGGGAATCTATCTTTCAAATGCAGACCACAGACATTACCGCCTGAACCATCCCGCTCGGTGAGGTTTGTAACTCTGGTCTTTATTTCTATTTTTTATTGTTATTATTTTTTCGCCCAACTCAAGGAAGCATTTTGTCTTAAAGGCACTCCGCTAGTTAGAACATGGGCAGCTAGCTTGTAATGTTACCTACTCTTCACCCTTTTTGGGGGGAGGTAAAGTGTTCTGCCAATCCAGTGGCTAGAATTATGTTCGAGGAAAACAAGAGATCATGCTGGCAGAGAGTGGGGCTAAATTTATCAGTGCAAACCTATACAGCTGCGTTCCATTATGTATGTTGGATACGCGGTAGAGAAGCCGATCAGAGAATGCATTCCTCAAGTTGTTGAGCTATATGAAACAGGAACTCAAGGGTTAACCACTTCCTGTGACAATCCCATGAAACAGTTCTGAGCTGAACCTTGACATGCCACAAGGGCGGTGGCACACCATGTTTGGTAAATCTCACGGATTAATGAAGACGCCTCTAGGCAGCTATCATCTATATAAAGGGCAATGGGGCCCACTTGAGCGTGTCCCTCTGGTCAGTTATGATAGTCATGTCTTAGCATAATAAATAAAGTTTGAGGGGGTGTTATCTCATTGCTCATGTTGTGATTTGCTCACCAGCAGAGTGGGTGCTCGACAAGCTCAAGTGCCCAGTTTGTCTGCAGTACAACACGGGGCCCGTCCAAGAATGCGAGAACCACCACTACGGATGTGAAAACTGCTTCTCCAGGTTGCACCACTGCCCTCTGTGCCGGGGAGAGCTCCTTGGTAGGAACCGCTATATAGAGTCCATGGTGAGACAGACCAGATACCCGTGTCCAAACCGTGGTCTGGGCTGTACGGCGTACATGTGGCTCAACCAGCTGAATCCACACGTGGACAACTGCACCTTCGGCATCCAGCAGTGTCCTTTCAACAGGTCAGTCCCAGTGTGCTACGGCCGGTTTAACACATTATTGTGACTATGCACTTTTCACTGTCACTTCACTAATCTCATTTAGTTCAGTTCCCACTGTCACTTCAATAACCTCATTTAGTTCAGTTCCCACTGTCACTTCACTAACATCATTTAGTTCAGTTCCCACTGTCACTTCAATAACATCATTTAGTTCAGTTCCCACTGTCACTTCAATAACCTCATTTAGTTCAGTTCCCACTGTCACTTCACTAACATCATTTAGTTCAGTTCCCACTGTCACTTCAATAATCTCATTTAGTTCAGTTCCCACTGTCACTTCACTAATCTCATTTAGTTCAGTTCCCACTGTCACTTCAATAACATCATTTAGTTCAGTTCCCACTGTCACTTCACTAACATCATTTAGTTCAGTTCCCACTGTCACTTCAATAACCTCATTTAGTTCAGTTCCTACTGCCATTTCACTATTCTCATTTAGTTCAGTAGAACTAGAATGACATAGAAAAGAAATCTGATGTGAAACATTCACATGAATTCTCTATCCTCTAACTTTATTAGTGTTTTACAAATTATTCTTACTAAAACTTATTACCTTCTCTACTACGTATAGTAAGTAGGGGAAGTATTGCATTCCACCCAAAATTTCGATACCGAGATTTCACCGGAAATACATGTTTTGAGACTCACTGAATCCAAAAAAAGCATTTTTGGAAACATGTCCGTGTGTGTGTCTGTGTGTCTGTCTGTGTGTCTATGAACAGCATAACTCAAAAACGAAGAGTCGGATAAACACCAAACTTGGTATTTAGGTTCAGTATCTTTCAGAGATGCGACACGAAGGTTTTCAAGAAAATCCCCCACCCCAGACTACCCTTTACATGGAACATTTTTCAAACATTTTAATTTTCTCAAAAACGGCTCTAACGATTTTGATTAAAATATCATATATTTAAGGTATTTTCATGACAAATAAAATGTATATCTCGAATTTTCTGGGAATGTCTCCAAAAGTGTTCTTCATTCTGAACGACTTTTGCATAACTGGTAAACCATAAGAGATAGACAAAATTTTACTGCACAAAAAATGTAGATCGCGTTACAATACACAATTTATGTCATATACATTTCTTTTGTTGAGTGAATCGTTTTCGAGATATTGCTTGTTATTCCCTTAAATTTTCCAATACTTATACTTTTTCTCAAATTCGTTACTCATTTTTTTATGTCCTGGACATGCAAAGAGAATGGAATGCGCCACATAGCAACCAGCGCTTAAATATTTGACTATCGCTTAAAACCAACCATATTCCCCTTGCATCTACAAGAAAATTAGCAATAATATTGACATCTCGATTAACATGAAGCATATGGAGAATAAGCGTTTGTAAAAATAGTTTGTACAAGAGTAGAGAAAGTCATGTGAGTGTAACACATCAGATTTTTTTTTCTATCTATTACATTTTAATCCAAATAAACCTTTACAGAAACAGCTACATTACACATTTCGTTATAGAGAACAGCGATAGTCAAATGTTTAACAACTGGACGCTATATGCTGGTCTTAAAATTCCATACTGTTTGCATGACATCGCGAGAAACAACTGAAAATCGATGCGACATGAAAAGAATGACCAAGTATTGATCAATTTGGACCTTTAGTAAGGGATGTCTTAGAAAAAGCTTATGCAAAAAAAAAAAAAAGTTACTTGAAGTAAATTGTGTGTTTTAAAGAGATCTACATTCTTTGTGTAGTACGTTTTCGTCTATCGTTTAACGTTTACCAGTTATACATGATTATACAACATTCCTTCCAAATGAAGAGGACCTCACAGGCTATTCCCAGAAAATTCAAAATATAAAATTTATTTGTAATGTAAATATGTTTCGTATATGGTATTTTAATCGAAATTATTGGAAAAGTCTATACTGAAATCCCAAGTTTGGTATTTATCCGACTTTTCGTTTTTGAGTTATGCTGTTTACAGACAGACATGTTTCCAAAATGCTTTATATGGATTCATGGCGTTTCAAAACATGTATTTCCCGTGAAATCCTGGTATCGAATTTTTTGGTGGAATACAATACTTCTCGTACTTACTATACGTAGTAGAGAAAGTTATAAGCTTTCATAAGAATAATTTGTGTACCTATTAATAAACAATAAATGGCAGAGAAGGTTATGTGAATCTAACGCATCATATGTCTTTTTACTTTCTCTACTACGTATAGTAAGTAGGGGAAGTATTGTATTCCACCCAAAAATTCGATACCGAGATTTCACCGGAAATACATGTTTTGAGACCCCCTGAATCCAAAAAAACCATTTTTGGAAACATGTCCGTGCGTGTGTCTGTGTGTGTGTCTGTGAACAGCATAACTCAGAAACGAACAGTCGGATAAACACCAAACTTGGTATTTAGGTTCAGTATCTTCCAGAGATGCGCACGAAGGTTTTCAAGAAAAGCCCCCACCCCAGATTACCCTTTACAGGGAAGATTTCTCGAAAATTTTAATTTTCTCAAAAATGGCTCTCTAACGATTTTGATTAAAATATCATATGTTTAAGATATTTTCATGACAAATAAAATGTATATCTTGAATTTCCTGGGAATGATTCCAAAAGAATTCTTTATTGTGAACGACTTTTGCATAACTGGTAAAACATAAGATATAGACAAAATTTTACTGCACAAAAAATGTACTTCGCGTTAAAATACACAATTTATGTCATATACATTTTTTTGCTGAGTGAACCATTTTCCAGATATTACTTGTTATTCCCTTAAATTTTTCAATACTTATTTTCTCAGATGGAATTCGTTATTCATTTTTTTGTCTTGGATATGCAAAGAATTATAATCTGTGGCAAAGGGAATGGTGCTGCACCTAGCAACCAGCTATTAAGAGATATGTATGTGCTTAAAGGCTACTGTATTTCTATATTGCCCTTGTAAATATATATTCCCCTTACACCTACAAGAAAATTAGCAATATGATAGAGTCTGCAAATGTTTATCTCGATTAACATGAAGTAGATGGAGAATAAGCGTTTGTAAAAATAGTTTGTACAAGAGTAGAGAAAGTCATGTGAGTGTAACACATCAGATTTTTATACTCTGCGGGGTGTAGCAACTATTTATACTCTGTGGAGTTAGACTATTTGCTACTCCATGGCATTCTCAACTAAAAGTCAAGACCTTCTTCATAAGCATGGGTTTGGATTCAAGTACAAGGGTTTCGTAAATCCTTGTTAATACTTTTAGTTTTTTATGAAATGAAATTAGGGTTTTATAGCTGTCAGACGAATTGGCCTTTTCAATTGTGGATGAATTACCAAAATCGATTGAGTGGTGTTCGAGATTATCCCATCGATTTTTGGAAATAATTCTGTCTCATGCAATTGCAGCAATAATGAGGAATAACCTTAATTAAGTATTGTTTTGATGTGTAATTTGTAGATACCCCCAAGATCTTTTTGAAGAGGAGTCACGCCTTTATTTGGGGCTCTAACCTTGCACAGTGTTACTCTATGCTTGACCAGACACTACCGTTTAGGTTTGCAGGAAACTCCGCCACGTGTTCGTGGATAGGCAGCATTGAAGACCTCGAGGCACACATTGAGAACAAACACAGCAGAAGAACGCTGTTTACTGACGTTGTGAGAGACACCTACATGGGGATGACCAGCTATGTGGTTCTTGTCCACGGGAAGATATTCCTCTACCATAAAAATCGCACTTGGACCAGTCTCAGCTACGACGACGGGGGCCGACACAACAAAGGAACTCGAGGATTCTACACCTGGTGAGTCGGATCAAATAAAATATGTTGCATTATTGTAGTTTACCTTTTGGTTACCAAAGCATCCCTTCAATTTACATATTTCGTTATACGATACAAAGGTGAACCGGTGATCAGTGTCGTCCTCCATGGTCTAGGGGTACCATGCTAGCCTCTAGTTCCCGGGACCGGTTGAACCCCAACGGAGGGCGATGGAATTTTTCGGGCGTAAAAACACTTAGCATGGCTTCCTTCAGAAGGGAAGTAAAGCCGGTGGTTCCATGCCGTAATTCTGCGGCACGTAAAAGAACCTCAAGCCTGATATAGACGCTTTAGAGCAAAATTTCACGCCCGATATGGAATGAGACGATAAGAACAATAATACCTAAAGGTGTCTGTAAATGAAATTCAATTTATTCTTCGATAGTCAGATTTTTAAACAGCTATGTGATGGCTTTGAAATTAAAAAAGAAAAAAAAACGAATAACGACTCACCACTTGAAAAATTAAACCAATAATAAAGAATATGTCAGAAATGGTTAAAACAATAAAAATTATTTGAAGTGTTTTGACGAGACCAGCATTTTGTTTTATTCTTTTTACTTTCTCCACTCCGTATAGTAAGTAGGGGTAGTATTGTATTCCACCCAAAAATTCGATACCGAGATTTCACCGGAAATATATGTTTTGAGACCCCCTGAAACCAAAAAAAGCATTTTTGGAAACATGTCCGTGTGTGTGTCTGTGTGTCTATCTGTGTGTGTGGCTGTGTGTATCTATGAACAGCATAACTCAGAAACGAACAGGCGGATAAACACCAAACTTGGTATTTAGGTTAGTATCTTCCAGAGATGCGACACGAAGGTTTTCAAGAAAATCCCCCCACCCCAGAGTACCCTTTACGTGGAAGATTTTTCGAAAATTTTAATTTTCTCAAAAATGGCTCTAACGATTTTGATTAAAATATCATATGTTTAAGATATTTTCATGACAAATAAAAAGTATATCATGAATATCCTGGGAATGTCTCCAAAAGTATTCTTTATTGTGAACGACTTTTGCATAAATCGTAAACCATGAGAGATAGACAAAATTTTACTACACAAAAAATGTAGATCGCGTTAAAATACACAATTTATGTTATATACATTTTTGTTGTTGAGTGAACCATTTTCGAGATATTACTTGTTATTCCCCTAAATTTTTCAATACTTTTCTCAAATGGGAATTCGTTATTCATTTTTTGTCTTGGATATGCAAAGAGTATTAATCTGTGGGAAAGGGAATGGTGCTGCACCTAGCAACCAGCTATTAAGAGATAGGTATGTGCTTAAAGGCTACTGTATTTCTATATTGCCCTTGTAAATATGTATTCCCCTTACATCTACAAGAAAATTAGCAATAAGATAGAGTCCACAAATGTTTATCTCGATTAACATGAAGTAGATGGAGAGTAAGCGTTTGTAAAAATAGTTTGTACAAGAGTAGAGAAAGTCATGTGAGTGTAACACATCAGATTTTTTTTACCATCTCCACCGTGTATGTAGTAGGCATAGAAGGTATGATATCGAGATTTCACCAAAAATAAATATTTTGAGCCCCAATGAATCAAAAAAATATTTGGAAAACTGACCATATATCTTTGTGAACAGCATAACTCAAAAACGAAATGTCGGATAAATACGAAACTTGGTATTTAAATTCAATATCTTCCAAACATTCAACACGAAGATTTTCAAGAAAATCCCTTCACCTCCAACTAGTCTTTAATGGAAGATTTTTCTAAAATGTTGATTTTCTCAAACATGGCTCTAACGATTTTTATTAAAATACCATATATTTAACATGGCATATGAAATGACTATCTTACATTTTTACTTTCTCTACTACGTATAGTAAGTAGGGGAAGTATTGCATTTCACCCAAAAATTCGATACCGAGATTTCACCGGAAATACATGTTTTGAGACCCCCCTGAATCCAAAAAAAGCATTTTTGGAAACATGTCCGTGTGTGTATGTTTCTGTGTGTGTGTGTGTGTGTGCGTGTGTGTCTGTGTGTCTGTGAACAGCATAACTCAGAAACGAACAGTCGGATAAAAACCAAACTTGGTATTTAGGTTCAGTATCTTCCAGAGATGCGACACGAAGATTTTCAAGAAAATCCCCCCACCCCAGATTAACCTTTACATGGAACATTTTTCGAAAATTTTAATTTTCTCAAAAATGCCTCTGACGATTTTGATTAATATATCATATGTTTAAGATATTTTAATGACAAATAAAATGTATATCTTGAATTTTCTGGGAATGTCTCCAAAAGTATTCTTCATTGTGAACGACTTGCATAACTGGTAAACCATAAGAGATAGACAAAATTTTACTACATAAAAAATGTAGATCGCGTTAAAATACACAATTTATGTCATATACATTTCTTTTGTTGAGTGAACCGTTTTCGAGATATTGCTTGTTATTCTCTTAAATGTTTCAATACTTACATTTTTTCTCAAATTCGTTATTCATTTTTTTATGTCCTGCATATGCAAAGAGAATGGAATGCGCCACATAGCAACCAGCGTTAAAATATTTGACTATCGCTTAAAACCTACCATATTTCCCTTGCATCTACATGAATATTACCAATAAGATTGACATCACGATATCTCGATTAACATGAAGCATATGGAGAATAAACGTTTGTAAAAATAGGTTGCACAAGAGTAGAGAAAGTAATGTGAGTGTAGCACATCAGATTTTTTGGGAATGTCCCCAAAACTCCTCTTCGTTCTGAATGACCTTTGCATAAGTGGTAAACTGTAAGACAAAATTGTGAATTTCGTTAAAACACACAATTTGTCAGATATATATGTTTTTTACTTCGTCAACTACGTATAGTAAGTAGGGGAAGTATTGTATTCCACCCAAAAATTCGATACCGAGATTTCACCGGAAATATATGTTTTGAGGCACCCTGAATACAAAAAAAGCATTTTTACAAACATGTCCGTGTGTCTATGTGTCTGTCTGTGAACAGCATAACTCAGAAACGAACAGTCGGATAAACACCAAACTTGGTATTTAGGTTCAGTATCTTCCAGAGATGCGACACGAAGGTTTTCAAGAAAATCCCCCACCCAGATTACCCTTTACATGGAAGATTTTTCGAAAACTTTAATTTTCTCAAAAATGGCTCTAAAGATTTTGATTAAAATATCATGTGTTTAAGATATTTTCATGACAAATAAAATGCATATGTTGAATTTTCTGGGAATGTCTCCAAAAGTATTCTTCATTGTGAACGACTTTTGCATAACTGGTAAACCACAAGAGATACATAAAATTTTACTACACAAAAAATGTAGAGCGCGTGAAAATACAGAATTCATGTCATATACATTTTTTTTGTTGAGTGAACCATTATCGAGATATTGCTTGTTATTTCCTTAAATTTTTCAATACTTATTTTCTCAAATGGAATTCGTTATTCATTTTTTTGTCTTGGATATGCAAAGAGTATTAATCTGTGGGAAAGGGAATGGTGCTGCACCTAGCAACCAGTTATTAAGAGATATGTATGTGCTTAAAGGCTACTGTATTTCTATATTGCCCTTGTAAATATGTATTCCCCTTACATCTACAAGAAAATTAGCAATAAGATAGAGCCTGCAAATGTTTATCTCGATTAACATGAAGTAGATGGAGAATAAGCGTTTGTAAAAATAGTTTGTACAAGAGTAGAGAAAGTCATGTGAGTGTAACACATCAGATTTTTTTTAGTTGTTTTGTTCACCATCACACACACACACACACACACACACACACACACACACACACACACACACAGCTCTAGAAAATGATTTATTGTAAATCTGTAATGAAAGTTTATGTCGATCAACAAAAAGCAGGTTGAGAAAAAAAACCATCGTATGTGTTACATTCGCATGACATTCTCTATCCTCTATCGTTTATTAGTGGCTACAACCTGTAGTATGAAGGCCTATTTTTCCATCGATTAATTTTAAGCGAGATAAACCTTTACAGAAACAGTTACATTACACATTTCGTTATAGAGAACAGCGATAGTCAAATGTTTAACAACTGGACGCTATATGCTGGCCTTAAAATTCCACACTGTTTCCATGACATCACGAGAAACAACTGAATGTTGACAGGACTTTTAGAGAATGACCAAGTATTGAACCATTCGTACCATTAATATTTCTGAAATGGCTGATGCCACAAAAACTTTTGAGTGAAGAGGACTTCACAGGCTATTGTAGAAAATTGAAGATATACATTTTAGTTGTCATGTAAATACCTTTAATATGAAGTATTTTAATTAAAATCGTTAGAGCCATTTTGATTAAATAAATTATTTCGAAAAATGTTGGATGTAAAGATTAGTTTGAGGTGGTTGAAAATGTTGGTGTCGCACGGACACTGGCAGAGAAAGTAAAGTGCGTGTGTGTTCTGTGCAGGTACGTGGCAGTTCTGCTGATGGGCACCCCAGAGGAAGCGTCCAGATTTAGCGTCAAGTTTACCCTGACGGAGGGAGCGGGCTCGCTGAAGGAAGTCACTGAGACTTGGAGAGTACACAGCGTGGTCGACGATATTTATTATCTGTTTTACTCGGGCAAAACCTTCCAAAAATGTCACAGGACGCTCAACAATTTTAACCGGAATCACGTACTCAAGCTGACGGCAAGAATAGTTGCTGAGGACAACAACGAGATCGCGTTTCAGGGCTAGGAAATTGAACTGTTTTTGATGTGGAACTTTGTAGATGCACGTTTTTATTTGTAGCAACGTTTTGTAAGATGTAATTGCTTTTAAAAGCGATGACCTCAGGGAAAGGCAACATTGGAGCAAGTAGCAAGAATCGTTTGATCGTTTGTAAGCTTTCTGTTTTAACAATGATAATATGTAAGCTAGGCATTTTTATGTTCTTATAAATTTTTGATGACAAGAATATACCTAAGTTTCTTAAGCGAGTCGCAAGGTGTATATCATTTCTTTAAAGCGCGAGATTCTGCCCACTCTGATCATTTCATGCTTCAGTCGGTGTCGGGCACATGGCCCAGAAGCCTCCTGCTGGATCATGTTTCCCCGTTGCCACTAGAGCGAACCTACCGTGGCCGGGTAGTCAAACGTGGTATTTTAGGGAACTCTGCTGTCTCTGTCATTTGCGCCGGCCTGCTCTAAATACCCATACGTCTCCTGCAGTTCCATCACCTCATCCGATCCTCCTGGAGGTGTATACACAAAAGATCCATTGGGAGTCGAGGTGCTACGTGTCCCCTCCGTCAACTGGTCATAGTGATACAACGGAGGGGGACACCTCGCGTACAAGTCGCACTTTTCGTCGTGTAGCACGCTTTATCTGTATGCGCAGTAGCTGGACAAGTCCATTTATCTGCTGTGAGGGGGTATTGGTTCAGTAGCAACAAAGCAGCAGGCGCGTACACAACGTTAGATAAGGTGACATCACCACGCGTTCCAAGTGAGTGTTGTTACACGCAAGGGGAATACTGCTTGCCATTCTACTCCCACTCTAAACTATCTGCTCCTCCTCTTCGTTTCTGCCGTGCCACGACGAAAAATTCTTGAGGTCGGGGGTTCTAACCCGGCGAAGGGCGATGGATTTTTCAGAAGGGAAGTAAAGCCCCGTCCCGTGTCGTAGGGACGCCAAAAACCACAGGAGTTAGAGAGCGTCTATAAATAAAACTCAATTTAATATGATTTTACGATGAAAAAATCGACCTGTACATGAGATTCGTTGTGCCTACCCCCTCTCAGGAGGCTACAAGCAGATAGGTCACAGATACCCGCGGAAATTCGCTATGGTTCCTAGCTCAAAGACCCGTCCCAGTACTGGAGCTGGCCAAAACGCGCTATGAGCGACCCGTAGAACCAGGCAGCCCTCGAATGTCTATGGGGAATACCCTTTCTTTGGAGCAGAAACTAGAAGCAAGCCTGAAAGATGAGAAGGGAATGGAATGAAAGGTCACAGTGGACGGTTGACGGGAATCGAACCGGAGACCCCCGAATGCGAATACAAATAATAACAATAATAATATATATTTACACAAAACTAATTCATTTGTAGTTTTGATGTACACTGGTAATCCATTAATTGTTTGATTTTTGGATGCTTGTTAATTGGTTTTAGCTTTCTTTTTTTTCTCTTCTGGTTACCTATAGTAGATAGAAGAAATATTGTATTGCAACCAAAAATTAGATACCGAGATTTCACTGCATATACGCGTTTTGAGACAACCAAATCCAGAAAAAAAAGGCATTTTAAGAAAAACGTGAGTGTTTATGTGTGCGTGTGTGTATGTAAACAGTGTTACTGAAAAACGAAATGTCTGATAAATACCAAACTTGTTTCTTACAAAGATGCCACACGCAGATTTTCAAGAAAATTCCCCACACAAACTACCTATTACATGGAACAAAATTTTAGATTTTCTGAAAAATGGCTCAAACGATTTTGATTAAAACACCACACATATAAGATATTTACATGACAAATAAAACGTATATCTTGAATTTTCTGGCAATAGCTCGTGAAGGTATCTTCATTGCGAGGGAATTTTGTATAATCTTGTAAATATAACTAAGCGATAGACGTAAATGTACTTAATAAAAAGTGCAGATGTCTTTAAAACACGCATTTTGTTTCAAATATCTTTTTGTGGTATAAGCCATTTCCGAGATATCCGTTATTAATGGTTGCGATTGTTTAATACTTGTCCATGTTTTTAAGTCCCATCAACATTCAGTTGTTTCTCGCGATGTCATGGAAACAGTATGGAATTTTAAGGCCAGCATATACCGTCCAGTAGTTAAACATTTGACTATCGCTGTTCTCTATAACGAAATGTGTAATATAGCTGTTTCTGTAAAGGTTTATTTCTATTAAAATGTAGTAGATAGGAAATTAAACTTTTATATGAATAACTTGTACACCCACTAATAAACGCTAGCGGGGTGGAGAAAGTCCTATGAATGTACACATATCAGATATCTTTTCCCTTTAATATTGTTGTATTTTAGATGGATTTACTCAAAAGTGTGGCAAGCAATAGTGTGGTTGTGCAATAGATGAAATCATCTGGTCATTCGTGGAACGCTTCATCTTCCAGTTTTTATGTTCATTCCGAGAATCTTGTGGAAATTTAAAGCTGCGAGAATTTTCCTCTACTTAACTTACAGTGCTGCATTTTGCAGAAGTTGTTTAAGAACTGGACCGTCACTTGTTTTTCAGGTACATGCAAGCCAGTTGTCTGAAGCAATAGACCCTAAGTCCCTGACGTATCGGCAAACCTGTGCGACGATTTAATTAGTTTATTTATCTCCTCTCGTTCTTCATGAAATTGTTGTACACTTATCTATAGGATTTTTATGGTGAATCCTTCTCTTTAACCATTATAATTGCAATTTCATATAGCCCTACTATTACGTCCTCTGATATTCACACAGAAGGATGTGAAATGTCGGTGGAACAATCATCGGTCGCAATGGTCGGTTACTTTTTACTTTCCTTACCATGAACATAGTAGTTAAGAGGCTGTATTGCATTTCACCCAAAAATTCGATAACGGGATTTGAGGCGCCCTGAATACAAAAAAATCTGATGTGTTACACTCACGTGACTTTCTCTACTCTTGTACAAACTATTTTTAAACACGCTTATTCTTCATATGCTTCATGTAATCGAGATATCGAGATGTTAATCTTATTGCTAATTTTCTTGTTGATTCAAGGGGAATTGGTAGGCTTTAAGCGATAGTCAAATGTTTTAAGAGCTGGTTGCTATGTGGAGCATTCCATTCTCTTTGCATGTCCAGGACATAAAAAAAATGAATAACGAATTTGAGAAAAAGTATAAGTATTGGAAAATTTAAGGGAATAACAAGTAATATCTCGAAAATGGTTCACTCAACAAAAAAAATGTATATGACATAAATTGTGTATTTTAACGCGATCTACATTTTTTGTGTAATAAAATTTTGTCTATCTCTTATGGTTTACCAGTTATACAAGTCGTTCACAATGAAGAATACTTTTGGAGACATTCCCAGAAAATTCGAGATATACATTTCATTTATCATGAAAATATCTTAAACATATGATATTTTAATCAAAATCGTTAGAGCCATTTTTGAGAAAATTAAAATTTTCGAAAAATGTTCCATGTAAACGGTAGTCTAGGGTGGAGGGATTTTCTTGAAAACCTTCGTGTCGCATCTCTGGAAGATACTGAACCTAAATACCAAGTTTGGTGTTTATCCGACTGTTCATTTCTGAGTTATACTGTTCACAGACAGACACACACGGACATGTTTCTAAAAATGCTTTTTTTGGATTCAGGGGTTCTCAAAACATGTATTTCCGGTGAAGTCTCGTTATCGAATTTTTGGGTGGAATACAATACTTCCCCTACTTACTATACGTAGTAGAGAAAGTAAAAACATTTTTGAAAAACGTCCGTGTGTGTGTCTGTGAACAGCATAACTCAAAAACGAAAAGTCGGATAAAAACCAAACTTGGTATTTAGGTTCAATAAGTTCCAGGGATGCGACATGAAATTTTTCAAGAAAATCCCCCGCCCCATACCACCGCTTACATGCAACATTTTTCGAAAATTTTTATTTTCTCAAAAACGGCTCTAACGATTTTGATTAAACTATCATATGTTTAAGACATTTTTATGGCAAATAAAATGTATATCTTGAATTTTCTGGGAATGTCCGAAAAACTCCTCTTCATTCTGAACGACTTTTACATAACTGGTAAACCGCAAGAGATAGACAAAGTTTTACTGCATAAAAATGTAGATCTCGTTAAAACACGCAATTTATGGGGTATACATTTTTTGTGAAGTGAACCATTTCCGAGATATTCCTTGTTATTTGTTTGAATTTATCTCAAATGGGAATTTGTTATTAGTTTGTTTATGTCCTGGTCACACAAAGAGAATGGAATACTCCACATAGCAACCAGCTCTTAAAACATTTGACTATCGCTTAAAACCTACCAATTCCCCTTGCATCTACAAGAAAATTAGCAATAAGATTAACATCTCGATTAACATGAAGTAGATGGAGAATAAGCGTTTGTAAAAATAGTTTGTACAAGAGTAGAGAAAGTCATGTGAGTGTAACACATCAGATTTTTTTAACATGGTTTGCCTTACACCAGGCAATGAAGCGATTAAATGCTATTTCATACTGCTTTTAGGTAAGTACTTGTAGTGGTATTCTTTCTGCTGCTTTTGTAATTTCACCGGGCTCTTTCTTCTGAATTCCTTTGCGCCATTTAATCTTTATCTTTAAGAGTAACGTTTTAGATCAAACAAAAGCCAATATAACACAACGAATTGCGATAAGTTGAAGTATGACGATTTGTACTGTGAACAGATAATGCGAGCGCCATGAGAAATTAATCGTGTAGAGAGACATAATGAAAAGTAAAACCTAACCAAACCAAGTCAAGTTATTAAACATGTACAAATACAAAATGTAATTGGACTTGCAACCAAAGTAACTTACCATAGAGTGGTATAAAAATGTTACCGCACTAGTGCGATAATGTAAAGCTTTTAGTTGCTGTGCATTACTCTTATGTTGATCCGCGTGAAAACAAACCTAAGGTATCCTTCCGCCATTCGCACTAGAAATACTGTCACAATTTCAGACCATGTGGTGAGTACAAGCGGCTCGTAGTGCAAAAAGGAACAGAGTGCTTATTTCGACAACTGAAACGTGACTAGCATATTCTGTTAAGGGTTAAAGATGATAAGATTGATAGTTGCAACAAAATAAACGTTTGCACATATAATAATAGTTAATTATAAAATAAATGAGCGAAAAATAAAGTAACAGTATGCGATAACTTAATTTATTT
The DNA here is from genome assembly GCA_030765065.1 of Deroplatys truncata. Classification (NCBI taxonomy): domain Eukaryota; kingdom Metazoa; phylum Arthropoda; class Insecta; order Mantodea; family Mantidae; genus Deroplatys; species Deroplatys truncata. The sequence goes on along the minus strand of CM060987.1, from coordinate 8,954,266 downwards.
GCTCTCTGGAAGCGGCACTTTATTAACTGTTGGCGGCTCATTTTAAAAAAGAAATTGTGCACTGTTACGCGAATTGCATTCTTCTTAAAATCACTACATTCTTGCATCGCGTATGTCATATGCTTCGTTTTTTACTTTCTCTACTACGTATAGTAATTAGGGGAAGTATTGCATTCCACCCAAAAATTCCATACCGAGATTTCACCGGAATTATATGTTTTGAGATCCCCTGAATCCAAAAAAAAGCATTTTTGGAAACATGTCTGTGTGTGTGTATGTGTGTGTGTGTGTGTGTGTGTCTGTGAACAGCATAACTCAGAAACGAACAGTCGGATAAACACCAAACTTGGTATTTAGGTTCAGTATCTTCCAGAGATGCGACACGAAGGTTTTCAATAAAATCCCCCCACCCCAGATTACCATTTACATGGAAGATTTTTCGAAAAGTTTAATTTTCTCAAAAATGTTGATTAAAATATCATATGTTTAAGATATTTTCATGACAAATAAAATGTATATCTTGAATTTTCTGGGAATGTCTCCAAAAGTATACTCCATTGTGAACGACTTTTGCATAACTGGTAAACCATAAGAGATAGACAAAATGTTACTACACAAAAAATGTAGATCGCGTTAAAATACACAATTTATGTCGTATACATTTTTTTGTTGAGCGAACAATTTTCGAGATATTGCTTGTTATTCCCTTAAATGTTTCAATACTTATTTTATAAAATAGGAATTCGTTATTCATTTTTTTGTCTTGGATATGCAAAGAGTATTAATCTGTGGCAAAGGGAATGGTACTGCACCTAGCAACCAGCTATTAAGAGATATGTATGTGCTTAAAGGCTACTGTATTGCCCTTGTAAATATATATTCCCCTTACATCTACAAGAAAACTAGCAATAAGACAGAGTCTGCAAACGTTTATCTCGATTAACATGAAGTAGATGGAGAATAAGCGTTTGTAAAAATACTTTGTACAAGAGTAGAGAAAGTCATGCGAGTGTAACACATCAGATTTTTTCTGGGTGTAACCACCTCTCGTTTCAGATTTTTCTGCACAAGCACTGTTTATACTTGTACTCGAAACACCGGTGAACTCAGAAGTTAATTTCACCATTTGTTTCGCGGAAAGTGTTGGATATTTCTCACATAACTTATAATAAAGATTCAACACTATTGTTTTTTCACCACTAGTCAATGCTAATGCTTTACGTAATTCGACGAAAACACAAGAGCAAATTCACCGTCCGCCATGATACTAAACACAACTGCTGGTTTCTGGCTGTAAACGATATTCTGCGCTACCCGGATGTCAGGTGACCCATACGAATTGCGCCATGGCACTTGTAGCGCTGTTTTAAGGTATAAATCAGCGTTAAATAAAACCTTAGGTATCTGTGTAGAATATTATACTATTTAAGGATAAATTCATTCTAAAATTCAGAGATTAGCATGGGACTACTTTCCTGGGCGCATTGTTACCGTGTTGCACCACGGTGCACTGACCACGTGGGTTTGTTTTGCCGCGGATCAACCTAAGAGTGAATATAGAGTATGTAAAAGAGTATTTTAGCATTGATATCGCATGGGTGTTCTAGCGTTATAAACATATTTGATTCTGTTTATATAGAGAGAGGTTACTTTGTTCATTACGGGATGTCATCAGAATGTGATGAAATTGATAACCGCAACTGTTACATGTTTTGGGAAGGTTAGTTACAATGTATCTGTCACGTTGGCACCCTGTTATTATATTCGCAGGTGTTCCGCTTTTGCACGCCAGTCTATTAGTCACCAACTGACGTACTGATTATTCCATTAATTATGTTACTAGTTATATTAGATTAGTTATAGTGATACTAATTAGGGTAATTATACGAGCTTTTAATTATTATTAATTATTAGCCATTACATTTGCAGTTAACTAGAAATGTTAGTTGTTTTTGTAGTGTTTGTTCTAAGCACTGTCTGTTTGTGTGGGGTTTTATTTTCAGAGGAAGAAGATCTGTGTAGAAGAACACCATGTAATGTAATACACCGACATGCTATTAAAACACAACTTTAAGCTGTTGTTGTTCATACTACTACAACGTTAAATAACATTATATAAATTAAGTGATAGCACGGTTCAGTTCTAGCTGATGACCAAACATTTGTACCGAAGAAATGATATGACAATGACTCGTTAACGCTAGAAGAGGACCGTCTGGTGAACCAAGTTAGAACGTTGTCTGCCCTGGTTTGAGTTAGGCTCTATTGAATATTGCTTGGAATGAAATATCCGCGTCACTTGTGTTATTTTACATGCATATTCTGTGAAGTAACAACTATTTCCTCTCCATGACATTCCCAACTAAAAGTTAAGGCCTTCCTCGTAACCATGTTCTTTTATCACTCCAACGTGTTCGTATTCAAGTACAAGGGCTTTGTAAATCCGTTTTAGTAATTTATGGATTGAAATTAGGGGTGGTTTATAGCCCATATCCGTCTGAAAGAATAGGGCTGAGTGCACTGAAACGTTATATTTGTAATGAAGGCAAGAAAGAACCTCGCCATCACTTTTCTAACAGCGTTGATAGCTTTGCTTGTTTTCATATTAATATTCCTAAACTGGCTTAGATTCCTCGAGGTTTTTCAAGCGTTCTTTAAATACAAGTAGAGTCTTGCAAGTATATCTCTTTGTCGGCAAGTGAGGGCTCACAAAGGAAGGCAGTTAGTTGGGCGTGCATGCTTGTCGATGAGGCGGACAAGCACACACCATAGGCAGGAGTGCCAACATAAATGAATTGTCCTCATAACGTCCATTTAAACCACATAGACAGTTTTCAGGGATGACTTACTTGACAGTGTTCCTGGACATGCCTCAAAGATGCGCAATGTCTTTAATCAAGAACAACATTTGTTATTATTTATTATAACAGCCTATAACGTTGCTTTCTTTGAAGGGAGCATGTCTGAAATGCGTTTGTTTTCTTTTTAAACGAATAAAACATCAAACAATATCTCCACAGACGTGGTCTATAGCAGTGATTCCCAAACAGGAAGGCGTCACACATTTCCAATGTATACCTATAAAATAAAAATCGTTTTTAGACAGCTTGGCCTAAAAGTACAACTTCTAACACACGAGCTAAATGCTTTAGATAATCTCACCAGTGTGACCAACTTTGGTTTCAAGTCCAATCACATAGCAGTTGTCTTTTGTATTTGCACATGTTTAATAACTCGGCTTGGTTGATTAGCTTTTACTTTTCATTATGTCTTTTTACAAGATTAATTTCTCAGGCGCTCACATTATCTGTTAACAATACAAATCGTCATACTTCAATTTATTGCAATTCGTTGTACAGTTAACCTATACGTTATACTGACAGCCTTCTGCTTTCTTTGATCTAAAACGTTATTCTTTTATTTACTATAGCCTACATAAAGATCAAATCGCGAAAATTATGAATTCAAAAGAAACTGAAATGGAAGTGAAATTACAGAACCATCAGAAAGAATAATAGTACAAGTTTGGAAAGGTAGAATCAAACGACTGTCAAAACCAAGGTTTTGACATCCGTGTTTCAAATCCCGGCTATGGCATTGCATTTTTCAGGCTACGTTTCCAACCTTGTCCAACACACGGCTTCTGTGGAAGAACAATTAATTCCAACACTTATAAGTGCTTACCCAAAACATCCTAAAGCAATATGATACAGCATTTAATCACTTCATTGCCTGGTGCGAGGCAAAACATGTTGAAAATAATTTCACTGAAAATGACTGCTAACAAAACATCTGACATCTCGTTTTTTAACGTCATTTCTCTTGTTTGAAGAGCCCGCTCTAAACAACAGATCTGTTAATTTCAGGAATTAATATAATACTGTTATTTTACAAATTGGAGCGCTGTCTAAAAAATAATACATTCCACACATGTTAAAAGTGGTTTTATCTCTTGAACCATAAGCTTCTGTTACAGCGATAGTCAAATGTTTAACAACTGGACGCTATATGCTGGCCTTAAAATTCCATACTGTTTCCATGACATCGCGAGAAACAACTGAATGTTGACAGGGCTTTAAGAGAATGACTAAGTATTGAACAATTCGAATGTTTAATAACGAATACCTCCAAAATGGCTTATGGCACAAAAAGTTGTTTAAAATAAATTGTGTGTTTTAAAGGGATTTACATTTTTTTGTGTAGTACGTTTTTGTCTATCACTTACGATTTACTAGTTATACAAAGTTCCTTACGAATGAAGAGGATTTCACAGGCTATTCCAAGAAAATACAAGATTTACATTTTATTTGTCATGTAAATATCTTAATATATGGCATTGTAATCAAAACCGTTAGAGCCTCTTTTAAGAAAATAAAAAAAGGGAAAGAGAAATGTTCCATTTAAAGGGTATTTGGGGGTGGGGGGATTTTCATTGAAATGATTGTGTCGCATCCTTGGAACTAATTGAAATTCAATACCAAATTATTAGTATTTTACCGTCTTTTCGTTTTTGAGTTATGCTGTTCACAGACACACACACTTTTTCTGTTTTTTATTCGGGGAGTTTCAAAACCTCGGCATCGAATTTTTGGATGTAATGCAATACGACAGTGATAATGCCATTTCTAAAAACAAATGTTTCTAATGTTTGTCGAGTAGTTTGTTAAGTGACGTCATTAAAAGATTTAGTGTTCACTCAAAAATGAATTTAATTAGAAAACATTTCCGGGCTATGATTTTTTACGATCTTATATTGTCATTAACGCTTAAACAATTGAAGCGGCTTAATAATTCATTTGGTAAAGAAGCCCATCTAAGGAAACAATTGGTACAGCGAATTCAACAGAGTCAAGTTTTTTCTTACTGATGGATTTCGTGAAGGACGCCCAAGAACTGCTGCTACTGATGGACATATTGCCGCTGTTCGAACAATGCTTAAAGAAGATCGAGGGACATCTTATGAATTTATTCGGGCGACATTGGGTATTGGTATGAGTCAAATCCGAAATATTTTACATCAACAGTTAGACTGAGAAAACTTTGTTGTCGATGACTTTCACATAAACTGACTCCCACATTGATTGGTGCAGAAAAACTCTGCAAAAATTCCAAGGCGGTACTTCAAATGTTGTTTGGAAAATATGGTGATGAATCTTGGATTTATTGTTATGATCCTGAAAGAGAAAAGTCAGTCGGCTCAATGGCCTAAGCCTACAAAAGTCCGGCGAATTCGCAGTGTTGGTAAGAAGATGGTTGCTAGTTTTTGTTTCTAAAACGGGCCGTATTGTTACTGTAGCATAGACGTACTGGTATACAAGTGTCCCTTTACATCATGACAACGCATCGTCGCATACAGCAAAACTAACAACCTGGATGCCTTAAAGGTCAGCACTATGGACCCTCCACCATACAATGCTGACCTAGCACGTTGTAATTTTTTTTGTTTCCAAAAATTAAAGATAAATGTGTGGAATCACTTTTTTGTCATCAGATGAACCAGTGGAACATTATAAAGACCTGTTTCTGAAGTCTCTCAGGAAGAATGGCATCATTGCTTTAAGGACTGGTTTCATCGAATACAAATATATTGATGTTAAAGGGGAATATTTTGAAAAAACAATAAAATCGTTTAAAGTTTTCAAAAAACTAATTCTTGTTTGATTTTCTAAAAGTTTTCAGTGTCGCCCTCATACATCCTCTGCTAACTATAGGTGAGGAGTAGAGAAAGCAGTAGTAGTCGTTTATTTCCTAGCTTAGGTAATACATACAAGATTACAACAGGCTTAATGTTCTATAGCATGCTAAATAGAAAAGTCGTTATCTATAAATACCTGTTCATATAGAACATGCCTTATGCTTCGTTTAAACATCTGATGTGTTACACTCACATGACTTTCTCTACTCTTGTACAATCTATTTTTACAAACGCTTATTCTCCATATGCTTCATGTTAATCGAGATAAACATTTGCAGAGTCTATCTTATTGCTAATTTTCTTGTAGATGTAAGGGGAATATATATTTACAAGGGCAATATAGAAATACAGTAGCCTTTAAGCACATACATATCTCTTAATAGCTGGTTGCTAGGTGCAGCACCATTCTCTTTGCCATAGATTAATACTCTTTGCATATCCAAGACAAAAAAATGAATAACGAATTCCCATTTGAGAAAATAAGTATTGGAAAATTTAAGGGAATAACAAGGAATATCTCGAAAATGGTTCACTCAACAAAAAAAGTATATGACATAAATTGAGTATTTTAACGCGATCTACATTTTTTGTCTAGTAAACGTTTCTCTATCTCTTATGGTTTACCAGTTATGCAAAAGTCGTTCACAATAAAGAATACATTTGGAGACATTCCCAGAAAATTCAATATATAAATTTTATTTGTCATAAAAATATCTTAAACATATGATATTTTAATCAAAATCGTTAGAGCTATTTTTGAGAAAATTAAAATTTTCAAATAATCTTCCATGTAAAGGGTACTCTGGGGTGGGGGAATTTTCTTGAAAACCTTCGTGTCGCATCCTTGGAAGATACTGAACGTAAATACCAAGTTTGGTGTTTATCCGACTGTTCGTTTCTGAGTTATGCTGTTCACAGACAGACACACACACGGGCATGTTTCCAAAAAATCCTTTTTTTGGATTCAGGGGATCTCAAAACATGTATTTCCGGTGAAATCTCGGTATCGAAATTTTGGGTGGAATACAATACTTCCCCTACTTACTATACGTAGTAGAGAAAGTAAAAATGAATAACGAATTTGAGAAAAAGTATAAGTATTGGAAAATTTAAGGGAATAACAAGCAATATCTCGAAAACAGTTCACTCAAAAAAAGAAATGTATATGACATAAATTGTGTATTTTAGCGCGATCTACATTTTTCGTGTAGTAAAATTTTGTCTATCTCTTATGGTTTACCAGTTATGCAAAACTCGTTCACAATGAAGAACACTTTTGGAGACATTCCCAGAAAATTCGAGATAGACATTTCATTTCTCATCACAATATCTTAAACATATGATATTTTAATCAAAATCTTTAGAGCCATTTTTGAGAAAATTAAAATTTTCGAAAAATGTTCCATGTAAAGAGTAGTCGGGGGTGGGGGATTTTCTTGAAAACCTTCGTGTCGCATCTCTGGAAGATACTGAACCTGAATACCAAGTTTGGTGTTTATCCGACTGTTCGTTTCTGAGTTATGCTGTTCACAGACACACACACACACACACACACACACACACACACACACACACACACGGGCATGTTTCCAAAAATGCTTTTTTTGGAATCAAGGGGTCTCAAAACATGTATTTACGGTGAAATCTCGGTGTCGAATTTTTGGGTGGAATACAATGCTTCCCCTACTTACTATACGTAGTAGAGAAAGTAAAAATATTGATATCGTTAGTACTTCTAATTCCTAACTTGTTGAACAAGTAAACAGCTAAAACAATATAACGTTCACTTGAACTTGTTTCCAGTACTATCATTAAATTTCAGTATTTGTCTATTTTGTTCCTTGTTTAGAATCTTAGACTTTGTATACATAAATGTGTTTCATATTACTGGACTAAAATACACGAATTTCATAGTGCGTGCCTTTTCGTAGCTTAAGGGCCGATTGTAGCTTTTTTTGTAATGAGAACTTTTTTCAAGGTTTTTGCCTATCATAATTTTATTATTTTTGTTATTCGCGGTTATGTGTTGTTAACGTTAGTATTGCAATCAATATTTGGCGCTCTGAGCCAGTGAGCCGTTGTTTACAACGTGCCTGAGGAGGTTTGTAATACCGACAGCAGTTGTATTCTTTCTTGTAGTAATAAAACAGTGGCCACTTGACACAATAAAGTGTACGGTAAATGGTCAGCTATAAAAAGCTATTCGTTTACGACTGAGAAATCCATCATTTTAGTGTTAAATCATCGCTTTGTTCATTAATACGATAGCTTTATTGTTTTCTACTTGCCACGTGGGTGAAAACACAGCACAGGCCTAAAAGACTACACTTACTTGATTACAAACCACCTTGGCAGCGTAAAACGTATTCGTATTTAAAAACTGATAATAGAATTTGGCATAAAAGTACACAGTACGAGGCATGTTTTCATGGTAAGTAACGATAATTTTTTTAAAAAATAACAGAAATATATTTTTCAAATACTTTATCATCATTCATTCTCCACAGAGTCACCGCCGTTATTCAAGCCCCTATCGTAACGGGAAACCAGTTTTTGTATGCCTTCGTCAAAGAATGATGCCGCCTGATGAAAGACAAGTCTGCACTTCTTGTTTCGCGTCATTATCGTTGAAATGTTTTCCACCAAGTAATTTCTTCAGTAGAAGAAACAGCTGAAATTCACTTGGTGCCAAATCCGGACTGTAGGGAGGGTGGTCCAATTGTCCTCAACCAAATGATGCGATCAGATCTGGAGTTTGTGTGGCCGGGCATTGTCACTCATTATTGTTTCCCCATAAACCTTACACAATTGCCGATGAATCTTTGCTGGCGTAACATTTCTCGCATTCAAAAAAGGAATCACTGATCTGACTTCACAGTCAGTGGATCGTTCGATTGTTTTGAACACTTAGATGCGCCCTAACAACAGTAAAACACAAAATGACGATCGCTCACAGCTCCGTCTAGCTTCGTAATGAATGCAGGAACTTAAAGAAATAATGTTTGCACTTCATTAAGAGAAGGGAATTTAATATATGCGGTATTTCTGCATGTGTTTTTAAATGAATACTTCAATGCCTATCATTACTGATAGTGCCTATATTCGTGTCTGTTGTACTGAGGTCTAATTATACTCACGTTAAAATGTTACCAATGGTCACCATATAAAAACATAAAGGGAAGAAAGAATTAATATTCAAAGTTCATTAAAATAGACCTATGGTGTGCATAAGGGCTACATTCTTTAATAAATATCATAGTTTGTTGTTGTTTTTCTGTAAAATAATATCATCCTTATCACCAGTGCTACTACCCCATATTAAAACTGCATGATTCAAATGGGATTGGGATAACTGGAATTTAACTAACATTAGTGACAAAGTTGCAATACGTACAACTAATTTTGCTAAAATGCTTCTAGAATTTTTCAAAAAAAATTCTGGTTTGTTACATTCACATGGCTTTCTCTACCCTCTATCATTTATTAGAGGATATACAACCTATTCTTACTAAATCTTATTTTTATATCTACTACATTTTAATCTAAATAAACCTTTATAGAAACAGCTACATTACACATTTCGTTATAGAGAACAGCGATAGTCAAATGTTTAACAACTGAACGCTATATGCTGCCTTAAAATTCCATACTGTTTCCATGACATCGGGAGAAACAACTGAATGTTGACAGAACTTTAAAGAACTTATTGAACATTTCGAACGATTAATAAGGTATATTTCGTAAATGGCTGATGCCACCAAAAATGTATTTGAATTGAATTGTATGTTTTAAAGAGATCTAAATTTTTGTGTCGTGTAGATAAATATTTCTTATGTATGGTATTATATGCAAAATCGTTACAGCCATTTTTGAGAAATTAAAAAATGTCTACCCATGTCAAGGGTAGGTTGGGGTTGGGAGCATTTTATTGAAAATCTTTGTGTCGCATCTTTGGAAGATATTGAACTTAAATACTAAGTTTACAATTTATGCCAACTTTTCGTTTTTTAATTATGCTGTTCACAGAAACATACATACACAAACATTTATTTAAAATGCTGTTTTTGGATTCATGGGGCCTCAAAACACGTATTTGTTTGGAATACAATACCTTCTCTACCTACCTACAGGTACGTGTTAGGACACCCATGAGCAGCGCTTGCCAGTCCGACTCTGGTCCAAGTCCACGTGCTTGCTGGCGCGCCAAGTCATCTTTCCACTCTGCTGCAACTGTACGTGTAGTACCAGTAGCGGGCATCATGTTCTGTCGGCCTCCTTTCATCTCTCCCAGTCAAATGAATGACTCTTCCCCTCTTCAATTAAATAGGGGTAGTCATGATCGCTCTTATTTCTTTAAATTTACAACTCACTTAATCAACATCATGAAGAGAAAATTTGCTTTTGTGTGTGTAATCTGGAAACATGAGAACCGATTCTGATATTTGTTTTACTACTGAAAAGCAGAAATCCTTCTGACAGACATGGAGCTATAAAACACCTTCTAATTCCATTTCATAAACCACTAAAACATTAAAAAGGATTTACAAAGCCCTTGTACTTGAATACGAGGGCGTTGGAGTTATAAAAGAATGTGCTTATGAAGAAGTTGAGAATGACATGGAGTAGAAAATAGTGTTACTTCACAGAATATGCATGTAAAACAAAACAAATACCGCGGATATTTCAATCCAAGCAATACATATATAAAGTGGACCATTTAAGTTGAGACTGTACAATATCTCCAAAACTAAGCGTTGTAGAAAGAAATGTCTTTGATAAAAGTTCCTTGATATTATGGGGGAAAGTAAATGTCGTTTTTGTTTGGAGGACGTTGTGATGGTCATTTTAGGATCAATCTAATTTTATTTTAAATGTGAATCTACCCTTTTTATGTTGTTTTCTCACTCCTCATAAAAAACTAAACAATATTTGTATAAAGCACTCTGCAATTGATCTTACACCAACGTAAATAACAACGAAAATTCTCAATGGCTCTGAATGAAGAGCTTTTTTTTTTTTTTTTTTTTTTTTTTTTTACTTTTTCTACCACGTACCCAGTAGGTGGAGAAGGTATTGCATTCCACCCAAAATTTCTATACCGGGATTTCGGCTGAAATACATGTTTTGAGGCCCCTCAATAAAAAGAAACCATTTTTAGTAAAATGTACGTGTGTGTCTCTGTGTATGAACAGCATAACTCTAAAACGAAAAGTAGAATAAATACCAAACTTGCTATTTAGCTTAGCAACTTCGTAAGATGCCACACGAAGATTTTCAAGAAAATCCCCCCACACCCAAAACTACCCTTTCCATGGAACAATTTTCGAAATTTTTTATTTTCTAAAAAATGCTACTAACGATTTTGATTAAAATATCATATATTAAAGATATTTACATGACAAATAAAATGTATATTTTGAATTTTCTGGGAATAGCCCTTGAGGTCCTCTTCATTAGGAAGCAATTTTGTAGAATTTTGCATAACTGATAAACGTTAAGGGATAGACGAAAGCGTACTGCACAAAAAATGTTAGATCTCTTTAAAACATGCAGTTTATTTCAAATAACTTTTTTGTAGCATAAGCCATTTCTGAGATATCTCTTATTAATGGTCGTGTCAACATTCAGGTGTTTCTCGCGATGTCATGGAAACAGTATGGAAGGTCAGCATATAGCATGCAGTTGTTAAACATTTGACTATCGCCGTATCTATAACGAAATGTGTAATGTAGCTGTTTCTGTAAAACACGTATTGTCTGTAAAATCTGGACCTTTTATGTTTTAATGGAATGCAATACTTCCTCTACCTCCTAGTACGTGGCACAGAAAGTAAAACTGAGATATTCCTGAAAACGTGCACATAATTATGTAATTACATGTGTTATTAAACACATAGGTAATTACTACAGCATGTTTGCATAAAAATTATAGTGACACAGTAAATAATGTACTTGCATTTTCATACTAATTGCCCAGAATGCTGTGTTTGCTCTTGAAAATGCTGATAATTACTAAGTTGGGTGAATTGTGTGGCCATAAAGAGCGAATATCCGGGCAGGATGTTGCATATTTTAGAATTAAGTGCGCGTTTTTGAGTGCACTTGCACGTGTTTGCATTTGACATTGAGAAAATGTTGTAATGATCCCTAATAACTTGAAAGCGATATGCAAAGTTACAGAAGGGATGTCTCAGGTCTGTGGTCCGCAGTTGGGAGGTCCGGGGTTCGATTCGCTGTGAACGTCCACTCTGAACATAGGGATTTTCTATGGTTTTCCCCTGGTCGCCTGAGCAAATACCAGGACCTCCTTTCCCCCATTTCATCTCTCCCTTTAAGGTGTGTCTTCGGCTCCTGCGATACTGGCGGTGTGAGGTAGATGGCGTAGCTGCTTGCGCATTAGAAAGATTTCTCCTCCTGAATGCCAGGGTGCGTTGTCCCGCATCTCGGGATTCTTCGCCTCTAATGTGCGCGGGTGTTCAAACTGGAAATGTTTGGGCCTGTCTGCCTGCTCCTTCACCACATTCCTGCTCTGGTAAACACACCACACAAGTTCCAAAGTTTCGCTGTGGTGGTCGATTGTGAGCAGGAAAGTACATTTGGAAATGTCAATTTTTTTTCTTTTTACTTTCCCTACTATACTAGAGTACAGGAAGTATTGTATTCCACCCAAAGTTCATTTCACCGGGATTTCACCGGAAATACTTGTTTTGAGACCCCCTTGAATAAAAAAGGGCAATCTTATAAAAAGGCCCCTGTGTGTATGTTTGTCTGTGAACATCAAAAACGAAAAATCGATAAATACCAAACTTGCTTTTTAGGTTCAATATCTTTCAAAGATGCTACACGAAGATTTTCAAGAAAGTCCCCACCCCCAACTACCCTTTACATGGAACATTTTTCGAAAATTTTGATTTCTCAAAAATGGCTCTAACGATTTTGATTAAAGTAGCATACGTTTAAGATATTTTCATGGGAAATGAAATGTATATCTTGATTTTTTTGGGAATGTCTCCAAAAGCCCTCTTCATTCTGAATGACTTTCGCATAACTGGTAAACCGTAAGAGATAGACAGAATTTTACAACACAAAAAATGTAGATCTCGTTAAAACACACAATTTATGTCACATACACTTTTTTGTGGAATGAACCATTTCCGAGATATTCTTTGTTATTTGTTTGAATTTTCCAATACTTATACTTTTTCTCAAATGGGAATTCGTTATTCGTTTTTACTTTCTCTACTACGTATAATAAGTAGGGGAAGTATTGTATTCCACCCAAAAATTTGATACCGAGATTTCACAGGAAATACATGTTTTGAGATCCCCTGAATCCAAAAAAAGCATTTTTGGAAACATGTCCGTGTGTGTCTGTGTGTCTGTCTGTGAACAGCATAACTCAGAAACGAACAGTCGGATAAACACCAAACTTGGTATTTAGGTTCAGTATCTTCCAGGGATGAGACACGAAGGTTTTCAAGAAAATCTCCCCGCCCCAGATTACCCTTTACATGGAACATTTTTCGAAAATTTTAATTTTCTCAAAAATGGCTCTAACGATTTTGATTAAAATATCATATGTTTAGGATATTTTCATGACAAATGAAATGTATATCTCGAATTTTCTGGGAATGTCTCCAAAAGTATTCTTCATTGTGAACGACTTTTGCATAACTGGTAAAACGTAAGAGAGACAACATTTTACTACACAAAAAATGTAGATCACGTTAAAATACACAATTTATGTCACATACATTTTTTTGTGGAATGAACCATTACAGAGATATTCCTTATTATTTGTTCGAATTTTCCAATACTTATACTTTTTCTCAAATGGGAATTCGTTATTCGTTTTTACTTTCTCTACTACGTATAGTAAGTAGGGGAAGTATTGTATTCCACCCAAAAATTTGATACCGAGATTTCACAGGAAAGACATGTTTTGAGATCCCCTGAATCCAAAAAAAGCATTTTTGGAAACATGTCCGTGTGTGTCTGTGTGTCTGTCTGTGAACAGCATAACTCAGAAACGAACAGTCGGATAAACACCAAACTTGGTATTTAGGTTCAGTATCTTCCAGGGATGAGACACGAAGGTTTTCAAGAAAATCTCCCCGCCCCAGATTACCCTTTACATGGAACATTTTTCGAAAATTTTAATTTTCTCAAAAATGGCTCTAACGATTTTGATTAAAATATCATATGTTTAGGATATTTTCATGACAAATGAAATGTATATCTCGAATTTTCTGGGAATGTCTCCAAAAGTATTCTTCATTGTGAACGACTTTTGCATAACTGGTAAAACGTAAGAGAGACAACATTTTACTACACAAAAAATGTAGATCACGTTAAAATACACAATTTATGTCACATACATTTTTTTGTGGAATGAACCATTACAGAGATATTCCTTATTATTTGTTCGAATTTTCCAATACTTATACTTGTTCTCAAATGGGAATTCGTTATTCTTTTTTTTTAATATCCTGGACATACAAAGAGAATGGAATGCTCCACATAGCAACCAGCTCTTAAAACATTTGACTATCGCTTAAAGCCTACCAATTCCCCTTGCACCTACAAGAAAATTAGCAATAAGGTAGTTTCTGCAAATGTTTATGTCGCTTAACATGAAGTAGGTGGAGAATAAGCGTTTGAAAAATATTTGTACCAGAGAAGAGAAAATCATGTGAGTGCAAAATTCAATTAAACTAGTTAATTCGACATTGGGGTTTAAAAAGCTAGCGTTGCAAGGAACTAGGATTGTCGCTTTAATTAAATGTAAATAAGAGCATCGCCGAGACAGGTCGAGTGTCTGAATGTGTTGGTTACCGGAAGCTTGTGGTGGTGGATGTAGCGATATGACAGAGCTCGAGGATGTAGGCGTTTGTATCAACAAGGTTCCTCGCCCTCAAGGGAACATTACGGTTGGCCATCATTAGCCTTACTGTGAGAAATTGACCGCAAATACCGGTTTTTCTCAGGCTCCTACCTTACCAAGCCAATAAATATGTTAAGTCCAGTTTTCTGTCCTAGGGAACGCGGGTTGTAACCCAGTCCATAATAAGAATCATGCTACATGACTTCCTTTGCATGCAAACTTAAATACTGCATTAATGATATCGATAATTTATTTCATTTAACCTCGCCTGTGTTTGGCATGACATCAAGGTTCACAAACTTCACACCGAACACTTCTACTACCTGCTTTTGGGTCATAGCATCACTAGAAGTATGTAGAATAGCGTAACAAACATTTTGGGTAGAGATTTTCTCCCAATACTCCCATACCTACAGATTCTTCGTCTGGACGCGTGGGCAGTGTAACAGGAAATACGCTATTTGCTGCTTTAAATTCAGGCGCATGCAATTTATAACCAACTGTTGGCTAATCTATTTATCAAGATTGTTGATATACTTAAATGCACATAACTTAAAACACAATATTGTGAGTAAATTTCCACTCTGCGATAGAGTTTTCATTTTGAGTAGTGTTGCAGTGTTTTTCACGAATATTTTGTACTATTATTCGTATTCTGGCTATTTCTGTTGAAGAAGCTCCTCGCTTTAGTTTCAAATAACGCCAGTTTCTACTTCCGGCATAAGGAACGTTGTTCTCCACTACATTGAACTCTCTTCTTGCCTCTCGTTACTATGTTTTCGGCATAAAGAATCACTTTACGCTTGAAAGTAGCGTCATAAGATGTTCTTCTGTTTGCATTCCTTTTCCTCACTAGCTACTAATTCCTATTAATATTAGGCAAACGATAAATGTAAAGAAGAGAGAATGATAAGAATGCATTGTGATGTAAGATACGTACGACAAATTTGAATGCAATTACAGGTGAACTACGGAACGCCTTTGTATCGCAAAAATACGCATAGCTTATAGGTGGCTATGGACTTAAGACTGACAGTTATTGTGAAATCATGCATATTTTGCAAATAGTTTGTAATTAACGAAGTAATTTTAGAATTTAATACGTTTGCGACATTTTACGTATAATTTAATACATACACAAGAACCTGATTTATCCAGCCCTCATTAATCCGGATTCATTTTGTGTTTTCTTTCTTTTAACACGAAAATGTGCGGTATACAGTTGGTAGGGTATATGTACAGTTAGCATAGAGATCGCCGGTCCCACGCTTCCAGCTGCCCTTACTACGGTCAGTGTAGATCTGTTCGTTACGGAGTTAAGAAGCTGTACCAGTATTGTTCTTTTGTTTCCGTGTTTTGATTGTGCGAGAGTGAAATAATGCCTCATGCGGAGGCAATGGCGCGGCTGGGGAAACTGCGGGTTTACCCAGAACGTCAGCCGGAAACAACTCCAGCCGAACTGATGTTAGTGAAACGTCTACCCTATCGTGCTGCTCTGAAGCAAAACAAACTTACACACTACATATTTCAGTAAATAAACCTGAATAGACTACAGTAAGTATATATAAAAGATTTGTATATTGTAGCTCATGTTAGAGTTTTTGCGTTCAGTAAAATACTTCCGGATTTACCGCCGGTCCCACCTAGTCCGGGTATTCCACCCAAAAATTCGGTACGAGATTTCACCGGAAATATATGTTTTGAGACCCTCTGAATCCAAAAAAAGCATTTTGGAAACATGTCTGTGTGTGTGTCTTGAACAGCATAACTCAGAAACGAACAGTCGGGTAAACACCAAACTTGGTATTTAGGTTCAGTATCTTCCAGAGATACGACACGAAGGTTTTCAAGAAAATCCCCCACCACAGATTATCCTTTACATGGAACATTTTTCGAAAATTTTAATTTTCTCAAAAATGACTAACGATTTTTATTAAAATATCATATGTTTAAGATACTTTCATGACAAATAAAATGTATATCTTGTATTTTCTGGGAATGTCTCCAAAAGTATTCTTCATTGTGAACGACTTTTGTATAAGTGGTAAACCATAAGAGATAGACAAAATCTTACTACACAAAAAATGTAGATAGCGTTAAAATACACAATTTATGTCATATACATGTTTTTTTGTTGAGTGAACCATTTTCGAGATATTGCTTGTTATTCCCTTAAATTTTCCAGTACTTATATTTTTTCTCAAATTCGTTATTCATTTTTTTTATATCCTGGACAGGCAAAGAGAATGGAATATTCCACATAGCAACCAGCTTTTAAAATATTTGACTATCGCTTAAAACCTACCAATTCCCCTTGCATCTACAAGCAAATTAGCAATAAGATTAACATCTCGATTAACATGAAGCATATGGAGAATAAGCGTTTATAAAAATAGTTTGAACAAGAGTAGAGAAAGTCATGTGAGTGTAACACATCAGATTGTTTTACTTTGAATGCTGTTACACGTAACATATATACAGTAATTTAAAATATACGGCGTTTAAATCTACCGCACCACTTCTCTAAACTCCATGAAACATGGCAACAGGCCCCCTAGCACATCTTGAGTTGTGCACGTTTTAAAGAGCTTCTGCGCATGCGCAACCAGTGTGTCGTAATTGCCTTATGGGGCCAAATACATATGGGTCGTTTACACCTGAAGAAGTGCACTAGCGAGCGAAGTCTTTCCTGCACTTTGTTTCCATACCATCACTTCACCTCAATGTCACTAGATGGTAGCACACTAGTCACTGTAGCACAAGCAAGTAGTGTGCACGAGCGCGGAAACTTCTCCCACACATTATACACACACAACAAACATACAATAGTAGAGTATGGCACAAGGGGTAAAGCCACTTTTAACGCGTGTGCCATATACCTATCATTTTTAGATAGCGCTCGAATTTGTAAAATATCAGTAATATTATATTAATTCCTGAAACTAACACAGATCACGTTTAGAATGCGTTTTTGAAACAAGAGAAATGACGTTAAAAAAGCCAATTGTCAGGTGTTTTGTTGATTCGTGGCAGTCATTTTCAGTGAAATTATTTGCACCATGTTCTGCACTGAAGGGATTAAATGCTATATCACATTACTTTGTGGATTGTTTGTGTAAGTACTTCTAGTGTTATTCTTTCTGCTGTTGCTGTAATTTCACTTCCATTTCAGTTTCCTCTGAAGTAATAATTTCCGCCATTTGATCTTTATGTAGGTTAGATAAAAGAGTAATGTTTTAGATAAAAGAAGACTGCTAACATAAGGTATATGTTAACTCCACAACGAATTGCGATAAATTGAAGTATGACGATTTGTATTGTGAACAGATAATGCGAGCGCCATGAGAAATTAATCATGTAAAGAGACATAATGAAAAATAAAACCTAGTCAAAGCAAGTCGGGTTATTAAACATGTGCAAATACAAAGGGTAATTACTGTGTGATTCGACTTGAATAGAGGAGAAGTTCTACTTTTAGGCCATGCTG
Source organism: Deroplatys truncata (assembly GCA_030765065.1). Taxonomy (NCBI): domain Eukaryota; kingdom Metazoa; phylum Arthropoda; class Insecta; order Mantodea; family Mantidae; genus Deroplatys; species Deroplatys truncata. Next base: position 8,936,201 of record CM060987.1, on the reverse strand, counting down.
TCTAAAAAGAAATTTGTTTTGTCAGACGAGTTATGCATTATTATTATTATTATTATTATTATTATTATTATTATTATTATTATTATTATTATTATTATTATTATTATTATTGGCTGCAGTTGTATCAATTTGTTCATAATTATAACTATTATGCACCAGATACTAATTTTCAGGGCTATCTGACTAAAATTTCGTGAATACTTAAAATGTATACCTACTCACGAGCCGCTACTGGTTATAACTACAGTAACCATAAAGAATATGCTGGAAATGATGTAGCGGAGTAGCGAACACATTAGCTTAAAGATTCTGGGAGTTCAATTAGGTTATTAGTTCAATACGTTTGCAGTCACGTAGGCCAATTCTGTAAATCAGAGAGGCAAAAGAAATTCTGAGAAAAGTGAAAGGATCAGTTAGTAACAAAGTAGGAGACGTGTATGAAGAGGGGTTAAGTATTGGCTCGGGAAAGATGTACAGTTGGAAGGGGGATAATATGTTGGCGAAGCTAAAATTAGTAAATGTTCGTGCAGAGGGTTATTCTGGTCCGGTCACCGGCACGCACTGCTCGTGTGATATTTTAAGCGCTTGTGTGAGTAAGCTTTCGCGGCTATTGCGAGAGGTCTCGCCCATAAGCATTTTAGCGACTCACGGCGAGTTACGCTTCTAGTTTCTTTAATTGCGGAAACACTTGTTTCAAATCGCAAAATTGATACTGCAAAAGTTAGCAGATATAATAATTCGGCTGTTATAGTTTCGAGTCTACGATTCATAATCACTTTCATTCTTTGTCTTCAAACGGTCGACAACTCGGTTCAATAGCTCGAGTATTAGATCACGTTTAATTTCTCAGTCAATGTAAACTGGTGTTATCTTTTAACAATACGCCCACCATACCCTCAGAGAAAGGTTTTATAGCTTACCACTGTAGCAGCAAAGCTACGAGATTACGGCAGCAGAATCAACAACGAAGTTAGCAGCATCAAAAGTGGCGAACAACGTTACTGCTTCAAACTGTCACCTTATCTTAGTGAAATTATCTTGTGTCAAATAGTGTTTTGCTGACAAACATTTCGAAGAGATGTTTTTGTTACTGATTTGAAATTTCAACAATTACCTATACATTTGACTTTCTCTACCATCTACCTGTGGTCGATAAGAGCAAGTATTACATTCCAACCAAAAATTGTACGTAGAAACGTATGTTTTAAGGCCCCTGAATTCAAAAAGGCACGTGTCCGCCAATCTGTGAACAGCATAACTCTGAAACGAAATTTTCGGTAAAAACTAACTGTATTTATGTTCAGCATCTTCCAAGAGGCTGCAACAACATCTTCAGGAAAATCCCCCCTCCCTAAACCACGCTTTGCACGAAAAAAACGTCAATATTTTCTATTTTCTCAAAATAACCTTAATAATTTTGAATAAAATACATATATTAAATATATCTACATGACAATAATATGTATGTCTTGAATTTTCTCGGAATATTCTGTGAAGGCGTCTTCATTCCGAAGGAATTTTGTATAATCTTTTATAAATGGTGACTCGTAAGACACAGTTGAAAGTACACAAACATGTAGATCTCGTTAAAACACACATGGTATGTCAAATAGTTGTTTTGTGGCGTTAACTACTTCCGAGATATTCTTTGTTATTTCCTTGAATTTTCAAATACTCCTACTTTTATCAAGTCGCTATTTGTCTTTTTTGATGGTCATGCTAAGAGCATGGAATTTCAAAGTCATCGCATAGGGAAACGTTCTTTAGAAATCTGACTATTGTTTTACTTACTGTATAGCACACATTTCGTGTAAGTGTATCTAGATTAACAATAAATAGAAGAGTGAGTGAAGAAAGGCGTGTGAATGTAACACATCGGAGGCGGGTTTTTTGTACTTGAAGTTGAACGTCCTTTAACCGGCTAGGTCATACCGGACGGGGAATGAACAAAATGAGCCCGGGGTTCATAGAGCTTAGAGCTACCCGATTCTTCAGGATAAGGTAAACCTCCGGAAGAAGGCTTATCCAGGTAATACACCCTAACCGAGATTCGAACTCGGTAGCTCTTGAATGTGAGGCTACCCCACACCTCGGAGATGGGCATCAGTGTTTTTATTTCGTAGTGAGATTACTGGAGTTTAGAAAGGCAGCAAAATTCCGTAAACACATAAACAGTAGAGGTAAACCTGCAATAACAAAAGAATAGCGACGTGATTCATAGATAACAATTGATAGGAAAGGTGTTCAATGCCTGTGGAAATGTTTAAAGAAAGTGGAACGGAACCTTAGATGGGAATATGTGTGCAGGGAACACCTCCCCCCCCCTCAAATTGGCATCGTCATCTGGTCGTTGCGTAGCCCATGAAAGCGCATTCCACTCGCAGGCAGTATCGAAAAGAAAGAACATCATTATACATTCTGATGGAGAAATGTGTGTCAAACAGTTTCATTCACCAGTTGATGGAGAGAAAGGACTGCTTACGTCACAGCTGGTTTACCGTCCAATTCCTTCCGGCATTTCAACAATTTGGGAATATCTCTCAATGAAGCAGGCCTGTCCTTGCTACGTGTGTCTCATAACTTACTGAAAACACATTCGAGAAATAAAAGAACATGTTTACGAAGAAGACCTTGAGTTTTAGTTGAGAATGCCATGGCGTAGTAAACAGTTGTTACTTCACAGAATATGCATGTAAAATAAAATAAACGCCAAGGACATTTCATAGTTGATCACGGTTAAGCAACTAATACACAGCAAAATATCGAATCTGATACGCTTTTTTTATCTTCTGTTACAATCCAGATCGTTAGCAGGGCATGTTACAGTAAATGTAAAGCGAGAAAATTGTGCCCACTAACGTTAAAAATTACTGAACTGATATTTTATAATTAACAAGTGAGAAGACCGTCACAGACTACGTGTCTTTTCTTTAACTTGGTGTCTTGGGAGTGGGAATCTTAATATTCACCAGCTTCACTTGTATTTCGTTGTATACGTCAAGGATCTCTGCATTATGTGACAACTATATAGTGTTTATGTTATCAAATAACTATGGGACCAAAGGTTTACAATTTAAGCTACTGTGATTATCTAACAAGTTACTCGAGCATTCCGACCGATGATTGTTCCACCACCAAATGCAGCATTTCAGAACTTGGAAGACTGTCAAGGGAGGATAAGGAAGCAAGACGTTCCACCGATGTTTCATAACCTTTCGTGTAAATATCAGGTGATTTTTCATCCATTTTTACAATATATCCGGAGATGTACGAAATTACAATTATAAGGGGTAAAGGGAGGATAAATCATAAAAATATTGAAAATTATTGTACAATAATTTCATAAAGCAGGTTTCTTGTAGATGCAAGGGGAATTGGTAGGCTTTAAGCGATAGTCAAATATTTTAAGAGCTGGTTGCTATGTGGAGTGTTTCATTCTCTTTGTATGTCCAGGACAAAAAAAAAATAATAACGAATTCCATTTGAGGAAAAGTATAAGTATTGGAAAATTTAAGGGAATAACAAGCAATATCTCGAAAATGATTCACTCAACTACAAAAATGTATATGATATAAATTGTATATTTTAACGCGATCTACATTTTTTGTGTAGTAAAACTTTGTCCATCTCTTATGGTTTACCAGTTATGCAAACGTCGTTCACAATGAAGAACAGTTTCGGAGACATTCCCAGAAAATTTGAGATATACATTTCATTTTTCATAAAAGTATCTTAAATATATGATATTTTAATCAAAATCGTTAGAGGCAGTTTTGAGAAGATTAAAATTTTCGAAAAATGTTCCATGTAAAGTGTAATCTGGGGTGGGGAGATTTTCTTGAAAACCTTCGTGTCGCATCTCTGGAAGATACTGAACCTAAATACCAAGTTTGGTGTTTATCCGACTGTTCGTTTCTGAGTTATGCTGTTCACAGACACACACGGATATGTTTCCAAAAATTCTTTTTTTGGATTCAGGGTGCCTCAAAACATACATTTCCGGTGAAACCAACCACAAACAAAGTAAAATTTGCTTACTTAAGGTTACTAAACATTTTTGGGACGATGGTATTTTTTTATTCAATTCGCGTTCATAATTTCGTGGTGGAAAATTGAATTTCCCGTATGCATTGCTAGTAACCTGCGTGTTTTGTCTATTTTACTGCACGTTTGTGCATGAGCTATGCTAAATCCTCTAACTTTTGATACATTTAGTATTGTAGACTTGGAATATAATCATTAAGTTGTGTATTTTAGGCACTAAAACAGTAAAAGTAGGCATTTAAAAAGGCAGTATCAATATTCTTACAAAAATATTGCAATCATACCATAGCATTTATACACTACGACTGTCATTAATCTCATTATGGCACTGAATAAGTAAATATTCGTCTAAATAAATGACCTCCGTTACAATCTTAGTATAGTACAGGGTTATTCAAAAAGAAGGAACAGACTTTAAATATTTATTTCTAATTAACAACAATAGATAGCGACACAGCTTTGAACAGAGGAAAGTTCAACGTTTTAAGCCCCGCCTATTAGTTCCAATCAGTGCCAACTGCGGCGCTGTGTTTGTTTACGAGAAAATGGCGACGCCACAGAAAAAGTCGTTTTGTGTGCTGCAGTATGCAAAGAGTGAATCCATTGTTCCATTGCAGCGTGCATTTCGTTGTAAGTTCAACAACGAGCCGCCTCGTCATAAAAAAAATTACAATTGATACAATAAATTCGTAGAAGATGGTTGCGTATGCAAACGGAAAAGCACTAATCGTCCTCGCATAACAAATAGTGTTCATTTTGAACACATGAAATAAAATTTTGAACTTTCCTCTACTCAGTGATGTATCGCATGTGTCGCCACCTATTGTCGTTCATTAGAAATAAATATGTAAAGTACGTTCCTTCTTTTTGAGTAACCGTGTATATAAAAGTCAGTATATGTTTCTCATAGGTTCTACACCGTTGCACTGATTTCTACTAAACTTGGCACAGATAACCTTTGACACAAGGCGAAAATTACTGTTTAGCTTAGAATTCTAAATTCCGTCCTATTTCATAGATTAGTTATTTAATGTTATGTCATGCTCACAAAAGCTCGCAAGACAATCTGTACCTTTCTCAACGATAGTCGCAATATGTAGACTATTGCCAACATAAGAATAATAATAACTTAGGCTTTCACGGCCTAACAAAGGAACAGCGAGTTGACATTATTCGTTGATCTCCTCTATATGGCGGCTCCAGGAGTAGTGCCTACCTTAATAACATGAAGAAACACGTATTTGAAATTGTTTATATACTCTACGATTACATCAAAAATACGATCATACTTGTTATTGTTAAAAACGCAATGAAATGGTATATCTGACAACAGAAAACCATAGAAGCTGAAGAAAGCGACTGCAAATTACAAGTTTGCAACCTTATTGTATTGTTATTCTACGGAACCGTGCCACTTCTGTCCTGGCACGGACTTATAGTGCTCTGGGCTTTCAGTCTAGACTCTAGTGGTGATTGGAGGGGCAAGAGGATAGCCCATACTCGTGTCAGTTAGTACCTTCACGGCTTATCTTGGCAGCACATGCGAATCATAAGTACCAACGTTATCGTACACCTACGACAAAGTGTGCTATACTGAGAAGTAAGAAATAAGGTACCATTAAATCTTCCGTTGTTTACGCTTAAAATTAAATTAATAATTTTTGTAAGGCTGCCTGCACTGCCAGCAATGATTGAAAGAGAAGTAAAACTCTACAGACACTGCACGCGGCCAGCTGTGAGTTTGCGCGCGCGATTTTAAGGAGAACCGTGGTGTTCGGCTAAGTTACATTAATTCACTTACGCCCTATAATAGTGCCTCTACCATTAGGGGCTTGTATTACGATCTCCGGTTAAGGTTCTGGTTAGATATTAACTGGGAGTCAGGTCACATCTTTGTATTTCGACCTTCGGTTAACAGCTAATCGGGAGTTATTCTTAGCGATGAACTGGGGTAGTGGTTAAGGTACTAACTTGGAGGTAACCATACAAAAATGGCGTGTTGGTGATGGTACATTTATTGCTTCATATAAGAATGGACAGATAACAAGTCAAATAAACAAATTACAACAGCTAGGCCACCTGTGGTTATGTGCACAAATATAGAGGTGCTACAATCGCTTTGTAAGAAACTAACATTTCGAACTTATATTAGACTGTGATAACAGCAACAGCATCAAAACAGACAAAATACCATTTAGTTTTATTTTTCTTCATATGATTATTTATTGTCAATTGACATAAAGTAACACAAAAGGATTCGACATAATTGTATTGATTATAGAAGTCTCTATGCTGCTCAAACGCTGCTAACACAGGAGTAACAGATAAGAGGAAGGTGATATACATTCATTCTGCGATCATACCCTCATGTTCGGATATTTGTAGTTTCTCGTTTTTTGTAAGCAGTGGGAAGTTTGTGATGCTTTTATCAGTGGGCATGGATAACAATAACAGCATGGGTAATGACTGTTCTATAATTACTCCGGATGCTAAAGTACGAGCTTCCAGACTTGTTCCACTCAGCTCTATGCTGTCAAACAAGCTTTGATTTACATTACCTCAGCACAGCATAAACACAATGCAATTCTAACTGATTCAATCTTCAGAGTATCCGAGACCGCTCTACTGACGTAACATTAATCCAAGATATCCTACAATGATCAAGATGTTATATTCTTGTGGATTCCATCCCACCGTGGACTATCAGGAAATGAGGAAGCCAAAAAAGCAACTTGGCTACCTCCAGTGGAAGAATTGCCAGTGCCCTACAGAGATGCTCAGTTATTTTGTTAGCAGACCAACTGTCAAATGGAAGCAACACTGGACCATTAAACCATTAGGCAGACTCCACAGAGTTAGGAAAAGCTCAATAAAACACTGCACATTGCAGACTCTAAAAAGAAAAGATCGACTGATTATATCACGTTTACGAATAGACCATTCACGTCTAACCCATTCCTTCTTACTCACCAAAGAAAATGCTCCTGCAATTGTCATATCACCATCGAACACCGAAGTTATACCATGGAGAGAAGAAGACACAACATCCCTCAAGATGTATTTTTAGCTTTAAACAACTCTACTCATTCCAAAAACATTATTTTTTTCTTGAAAGGCATCAAACTGTTTAACAATTTTAAAAATGTATACTAGGTAATAGGTTATACTGCTCTAGACTTCATGCTGTAAAATAGTGCTCGTCTATATGGATATGACTCACCATATGACCTAGTAGTCAAAGAGACTATAAACGAAGAAAAATAACAACAGCATCAAACCAGTCGAGGTTATTATTATTATTCTTTTCTTTGTACATTCATTTTGTCTTTGCTGCGTTTTATTAGTAGTTTGGAGTGTATTGGTTACTGACAATCAACAAATATTACGAGGGACACTATTTATATTTTGAGCCTTGGCAACCCTGAATGTTGTAGGTGCCATCTGACATTTTCAATGGAAAGTTTGACATTTTTGACCATAATCTACTTCAAACATTTTGACAATAGAGCGTCATTTGTTTTGTTTACACTAACTTGAAAATTGTGTGTCAACAAAAACATGGAATTAACTCTGAAAATATTCGTGCAATGATTTATTACGACTTTCGACGTGCATTATCAAGACAAGAGTGCATCGATCAACTAACTTCCACATTTGGCGACAAAGTTCCATCCTTTGCCATTGTGAAACGCTGGTAGAACGAGTTTAATCATTGCCGCCGTTCGCTCAATGATGAAGTTCGTAAAGGTCGTCCAAAATCAGTTGCTGTGCCAGAAAACATTGATGCTGTGGAAAAACTAATAATGAAAGATCGTCATGCGACATATAGTGAAATTGAAGCAACCTAAGCATTAGTTCCACCAGCATATATAAAATATTGCATGTTTATTTAGCCGTGAAAAAAGGTTTGCTCTCGTTGGATCCCACATAATTTGATGCAATCTCAAAAATATGCTCGTGTCGATTGGTGTACAAAAATGCTCAAGAAATACAATGGCCGTGCCTCAAAAGACGTATATAAGATTGTAACAGGTGGCGAATCATGGATCTCTGCGTATGAGCCGGAACGTAAACAGCAGTCGACTGTATGGGTGTTTCAAGATGAAGCAAATCCAACAAAAGTTGTTCGCACGCGAAGCACTTCGAAGCAAATGGTCGCAGCTTTTTCAGCAAAACTGGCCATGTGGCAACAGTGCCTTTAGAGGAACGTAAAACGGTCATTGACGATGGTACACAACCATTTGTTTGCCAGAAGTCTTCGGTGAAGTAAGGAAAACCAACAAGAACCGTAGGACCGTTCTTCATCAAGACAATGCGAGCGCACACGCATCTCGTCTAACAATAGAGTGTTTGAAGGCTAAAAAAATTGAATTGATGGGTCATCCACCATACAGTCCTGATTTGGCACCCAATGACTTCTTTTAGTTTCCGAACATCAAGAATAAATTGCGTGGACAACGATTTTCGTTGACAGAAGAAGCCGTTGATGCCTTCAAAAACCATGTTTTGGAGGTGTCTCAAGAAGACTGGAATAAATGCTTTGACAAATGGTTCAAACGGATGCAAACGTGTATTGATCATAAAGGAAAATATTTTGAAAAACAATAAAGCAGTTTTCAATCAGAAATTACTTTTTTTAATTATTAGCCTCAAAATATAAATAGTGCCCTTCGTATTGTTACTTAAACTGCTATCATTTCTTCCCAAACGAGATTTTCTACAAATAACGACGAGGCAGCCCGAATGTGACAACGTATAAGTCACTCAGGTGCATTCACAACAAATCATCATTACAAACTGTGCTATTTGTGGTTGTTCAGCAGTGTTTCCATAGTGCTTTCTCAGTATTTTTATTATTATTTTGTGTTGTCGTTTACAGAGCCCTAGAGTTTTAACTCTTTGTTTAAGTATATTGTGTAATAATTTTTATTGCCTCCAAAGAAACACAAGGCTATGCAACCTAAGCCTAAATGTTGTAGGGATAAACACGGGCAACGCCGGGCGTTTCAGCTAGTACTCCTAATATTGGAAGTAACTCCTCTCCACTACACACCAAGTGATGGATCCAATCTCAGCTGGTGACCAAGTAAGTGGCAATGCACTGTGTTCCTCTCACGAGAAAATGTGTTGACATCAACAATTCTATTGCTAACTGAGAAACATCACAGCTCTACTTTCAACATATCAACAACACTTAATGCCTATTAGAAAACATAGCTCTTGTGCTAGTAATGCTGAACAAGCAGGTTTGTCTTGCTCGTCACAGATATTAACAAGGTTAGCAACTACTTCTTCCTTTCTTACTGGACGTTTATAAACCACTAGAAAACACTTACACACTGCTCCACGTGAAACACACCGATAGTAAATCATACATAGTAGATTTATTTATGACATCATCATCAGATGCCACATGATACTGTCCCCCGTTCACTCTTCCTGAGAGTAGAACACCCTGCAAACGTATTCTATCAAAGGCCTACAGCAGTATCATTTCCAACCAGTACTTCAGCAACCAATAGCACTTAGATTTCTTATCATGATTCTCCTACATGTTTTTCATTGTCTCTCTCCAATATACAACAACCTTTCCATCTGATGATTGTTTTACAGCATATGCTCTTGATGACGTATGCTTTTCTACGTCTCCACTTTATATTTCACGGAATGAGATAGGCATACGCTTCCCAGAAAACTGGACTCTGTCCTCGACTCACAAACAACTGCCATCAGGTTTACGCGGTTTATCCGCGCTCTGGTGTCAGTAAAACCTAACACAACCAAAAATATCAACAAAAACCAAAACAATTTATAGATTCATAAAACAAATCAGCAGAATGGTCATAAATTAAAGTACACTACGTGGTCAAAAGTATCCGGACACCTGGCTGAAACTGACGTACAAGTTGTAGCGCCCTCCATCGGTAATGCTGGAAGTCAATATGGTGTCGGCCCACCCTTAGCCTTGATAACAGCGTTCACTCTCGCAGGCATACTTTCAGTCAGGTGCTGGAAGGTTTCTTGGGGAATGGCAGCCCATTCTTCACGGAGTGCGGAACTGAGGAGAGGTATCGATGTAGGTCGGTGAGGCCTGGCACGAAGTCGGCGTTCCAAAACATCCAAGGTGTTCTATAGGATTCAAGTCAGGACTCTGTGCAGGCCAGTCCATTACAGGGATGTTATTGTCGTGTAACCACTCCGCCACAGCCCGTGCAGTATGAACAGGTGCTCGATCGTGTTGAAAGATGCATTCGCCATCCCCGAATTGCTCTTCAACAGTGGGAAGCAAGAAGGTGCTTAAAATATCAATGTACGTCTGCGCTGTGATCGTGCCACGCAAAACAACAAGGGGTGCAAGCCCCCTCCAGGAAAAAAACGACCACACCATAACATTACCACCTCCGAATTTCACTGTTGGCACCTCACACGCTGGCAGATGACGTTCACCGGACATTCGCCATACCCACACCCTGCCATCGGATCGCCACCTTGTGTACCGTGATTCGTCACTCCACACGTTTTGCCACTGTTCATTTGTGTAATGTTGACGCTCCTTACACCAAGCGAGGCGTCGTTTGGCATCTTCCTGCGTGATGTGTGGCTTATGAGCAGCCGCTCGACCATGGAATCCAAGGTTTCTCACCTCACGCCGAACTGTTATAGTACTTGGAGTGGATCATGATGCAGTTTGGAATTCCTGTGTGATGGTGGATAGATGTCTATCTATTACTCGTTACGACCGTCTTCAAATGTCGGCGGTCTCTGTCAGTCAACAGACGAGGTCGGCCTGTACGCTTTTGTGCTGTACATGTCCCTTCACGTTTCCACTTCACTATCACATCAGAAACAGTGCACCTAGGGATGTTTAGGAAATCTCGCGTACAGACTTCTGACACAAGTGACACCCAATCACCTGACCACGTTCGAAGTCGGTGAGTTCCACGGAGCGTCCCATTCTGCTGTTTCATGATGTCTAATGACTACTGAGGTCGCGAATAATGAGTACCGGCAGTAGGTGGTAGCACAATGCACCTAAGATGACAAACGTCTGTTTGTGGGGATGTCCGGATACTTTTGATCACATAGTGTATAATATACAAATGTTTAGGCATTTGCTAGTGATATAGGAAATTATAGGCCCTATAGAATTTGCAAATAATACTCACAATACTGAATATGTAACCTAAATGCCTGCACTTTCAGGATTAAAACATCCAATGTATACATTCACATGGCTTCTCTAACCCCTTATCTTTATTAAAGGGTATACAAACTATTCTTATTAAAGCTTACTACTTTCTCTACCAGTACCTAGTAGATAGAGAAGGTATTACATTCCACCCAAATATTCGATATCGGGATTTCTCCAGAAATACGTGTTTTGAGTGCCCTGAATCCCAATAAAGCATTCTTGGAAACATAATCTTGCGTATGTCTGTCTGTCCGCCAGTCTGTGAACAGCATAGCTCAAGAACAAAAACTTGGATAAATACCAAACTTGGTACTTGAGTTTACTATCATCCAATGATACTCACAAGATGATTTTCAAAAAAATCCCCGCACGCCAGACTATCCTTTACATGGAAAATTTTTCAAAAAATTTGATTTTCTCAAAAAATGGCTCTAACGATGTTTATTAAAATATCATATGTGTATATCTTGAATTTTCTGAGAACGTTCCCAAAACCCTCTTCATTCTGAATGACTTTCGCATAACTGGTAAACCGTAAGAGATAGACAAAATTATATTACACAAAAAATGTAGATCTCGTTAAAACACATAATATATATCATATACATTTTTTTGTAGAGTGAACCATTTCCGAGATTTTCCAATACTTATACTTTTTCTGAAATGGGAATTCGTTATTCCTTTTTTTATGTCCTGGACATACAAAGAGAATGGAATACGCCACATAGCAACCAGCTCTTAAAACATTCGACTATCGCTTAAAACCTAGCAATTCCCCTTGCATCTACAAGAAAATTAGCAATAAGATTAACATCTCGATTAACATGAAGTAGATGGAGAATAAATTCAGTATGCTCCAAAGATGCGTCACGAAGATTTTCAAGAAAATCTCACCACCCCAACTACCCCTTACATGGAACATTTTTCGATTTTTTTTATTCTGGGAGTCCCCTTCATTCAGAGGGAATTTTGTATAATCTTGTATAACTGGTAAACCTTAAGCGATAGACCTAAACGTAGTATATAAAAATGTAGATCTCTTTAAGAAAAAAACATTTTTTTTCAAATAACCTTGTGGCATACGCCGTTTCCGAGATATCCGTATTAATGGTTCGAATTGTTCAATTTTTCACTATCGCTATTATAAGGAAATGTAAAGTTCATCTCGATAGAAAAATAAGCTTTTGTAAAAATAATTTTTATACCTATTAATAAATGTTGGAAGAGAAATGCATGTGAAGGTAACACATCAGGTGTTTTCTTTATAAAATTGGTATACCTACACGTATGCGCATAATGTATTAATATCCGCTAAGTTATGTATCGCTGTGGGCGTGGCTGTGTAATATATAAACAAATGTTCCTCGTTAATAAATCATAGAGTATTTTTATAAATCGATGCGGTTATTCAAGCCCTCGTGGAAACCTTGCAAGGAATGAGAAAATAAATTATGGACGCGAGCAAGAGCAATTAATTATGTAAATAAGTCCATGTGGCAGCGTTTTGTTCATTATTTAACATTGCTAATGACAGGGTTGTTGAACCCGGGAGTGCGGAAGCTGCACAGCCATCAACTTTACTGCCCAGACAAAGGATATGAGCAAGGTGAACCTCAAGGGCAGTTGCATACATAGTCATAAGCTTGTTTAATGTTTTGATAAGGAACGCATGACCAGTTCACTAGTTTACGGCTGTGTTTGTTCTCCACAACATCTGTAACACAAGTATTCTAGGAAATACCTGCCGATCTGAGGCTCGGACACATACCAAACTTGATATTTAAGTTCAGTATCTTCCAAAGGTTCAACACCAAGGTTTTTAAGAAAATCCCCTCACCACAAACTACCCTTTACATGTAACAGTTTTTCAAATTTGTTATTTTCTCTAACACTGACTTTAACAATTTTGGTTAAGATACCATATATTTAAAATATTTACATGACAAATAAAATGTATATCTTGAATTTCCTGGCAATAGCCTGTAAAGTCCACTTTATTCGGAAGAAATTTTGTATAATCTTGTATAAGTTGTAAACGCTAAGCGATAGACGAAAGCGTACCACTCAAAAAATGTAGATCTCTTTAAAACACACATTTTATTCCAAATATTTTCAGTTGTTTCTCGCGATGTCATGGAAACAGTATGGAATTTTAAGGCCAGCATATAGCGTCCAGTTGTTAAACATTTGACTATCGCTGTTCTCTTTGTATCTACAGAGTGAGCCAAAAAACTACGAGCCGGCTGCGCGGTGTGTTTCCTGTCCGCGTCCTCGGTGGTCGCTGCCATCTGCCGCTATCATAGAAAGGTTCAGATGAAACCATACTACATTTTTAAAACTACTTTACTTACCAACTTTATGAAAGGAGATGCTGAAACTGGCCACCGTCGTTGTCCATACATTCTTGGCATCTCTTTAGGAAACTATCCATCACTCGCCGTAGTTCACGTTGAGAAATGCTGGCGGATATGGTGTTTTAATTCTTCCACGGTGTGTGAGTTTGTCTTGTACACTTTGTTTTAAGTTACCCCTGAGACAGAAATCGCAGGGGGGCCGAGGGGGCCACAAGTCTCTACTAATAATTCTCTCCTCAAACACACTTTCAATTTTTCTCATTGAAATATTGGCCGTATAAGCTGTTGCAGAGTCTTGTTGAAAAAAGGCAAAATCACGCCCCCTGGCTGTTAATTCTATAAAAAGAAAAAAGAAAAGGGGCGAAATCGTATTAACATATGAACGGGCTTCAACTGTTGACTCGAAAAAAAATTGGCGAGTGATGGATAGTTTCCTAAAGAGATGCCAAAAATGTATGGACAACGACGGTGGCCAGTTTCAGCATCTCCTTTCATAAAGTTGGTATGTATAGTAGTTTTAAAAATGTTGTATGGTTTCATCCGCGCCTTTATATGATGGGGCAGACGCGGACAGGAAAAACACCGCGCGGGCGGTTCGTAGTTTTTTGGCTCTCTCTGTATACGAAATGGGTAATGTAGCTATTTCTGTAAAGGTTTATTTGGATTAAATTATAGTATATAGAAAAATAAGCTTTAGTAAGAATAGTTTATATGCACACTAATAAAGATAGAGGTTAGAGAAACCCATGTGAATGTATCAACAGATTTTTTACTTTCTCTACTACGTATAGTAAGTAGGGGAAGTATTGCATTCCACCCAAAAATTCGATACCGAGATTTCACCGGAAATACATGTTTTGAGACCCCCTGAATCCAAAAAAAGCATTTTTGGAAACATGTCCGTGTGTGTGTCTGTGAACAGCATAACTCAAAAACGAACAGTCGGATAAACACCAAACTTGGCATTTGGGTTCAGTATTTTCCAGAAATGCGACACGAAGGTTTTCAAGAAAATACCCCCACCCCAGATTACCCTTTACATGGAACATTTTTCGAAAATTTTAATTTTCTCAAAAATGGCTCTAACGATTTTGATTAAAATATCATATGTTTAAGATATTGTCATGAGAAATGGAATGCATATCTCGAATTTTCTGGGAATGTCTCCAAAAGTATTCTTCATTGTGAACGACTTTTGCATAACTGGTAAACCATAAGAGATAGACAAACTTTTACTACACAAAAAATGTAGATCGCGTTAAAATACACAATTTATGTCATATACATTTTTGTTGTTGAGTGACCCGTTTTCGAGATATTGCTTGTTATTCCCTTAAATTTTCCAATACTTATACTTTTTCTCAAATTCGTTATTCATTTTTTTTGTTCTGGACATGCAAAGAGAATGGAATGCGCCACATAGCAACCAGCGTTAAAATACTTGACTATCCCTTCCCCTATCATATTCCCCTTGCATCTACAAGAAAATTATCAATAAGATTGACATCTCGATATCTCGACTAACATGAAGCATATGGAGAATAAGCGTTTGTAAAAATAGATTGTACAAGAGTAGAGAAAGTCATGCGAGTGTAACACATCAGATTTTTTAATTTTAAAGGTATTCACTTGAAAATTGGCACACTTAATATGATCTCAAATGTTTTCTCATATAATAGAATTAATTATTTTTACCAGCGAAAAAGTGCAAGTTTTTCTAAAACTGCCTTACGCATATCAAATTTGCAAGAAGTATGACAGTGACATTTTCTAATACATAAGTAGAGTGATAATAAATGTAAGGATTGATGTTATTAGTTATAGAGGAAGAAATTTTTGTTTTTATGAAGTTGCTGGTGTTAAAATTTTCCTTGTACTTTAAGTATAAATTAATTTTTTGTGAGCCAATGAATGCATGCTTTAATCTTCAGATAGTACATTTTAGATTATATATGCAAATTTGCTAGGACTTACTAGGGAGGAGGACCTAGATCCCAGATCTACAAGATTTTAGTACCTGAAGCCCCTGACGAGGTGCTCCCGGGAGGTGACAGGAGGTGGATGACAGGGCATAGGGCAGGGTCCCTAACTTTTAGAGATTGAAACTCCCCGGATGACAGGCGGTGCAACCACATCCCCTCCCCTGCGCGCTTACACATCTACTAGAGCGCTCCCATTTCGGGGATGAAGGGTTAGACAGAGCAAGTTTTCCCCTGCCATCAGCGCCGAGACTCTCGCCGACACTTTCAACCCTAAAACAGACCAAGCAGATGAAAGGTGAAGTGAAATGAAAATGGAGGTAAAATGGAAGGACAGAAAATTGGGGTGACGTAAAGAACCTTCCTAGCATTCGCCTAGCGACCCGAGCAAACCCCCATGGGTGAGGAAGTTCGGCCGCGGGAACCGAACACACGACCTCCCAAATGCAGGCTACAAACGCAACCGCCTGAGCCATCCCGTTATAGATATGCAGGGTTATTCAAAAAGAAGGAACAGATTTTAAATATTCATTTCTAATGAACGACAACAGATAGCGACACATACGACCCATCATTGAATAGAGGAAACTTCAAAGTTTTAAGCCCCTACCTACTAGTTCCATTCAGTGCCTACAGCGGCGCTGAAAATGGCGACGCCACAGGAAAGGTCGTTTTGTGTGCTGTACGATGCAAAGAGTGAATCCATTGTTTCGTTGCAGCGTGCATCTTGTAACGCAAAGGCACTGGTCGTCCTCGCATAACACATAAAATAAAATGTTGAACTTTTCTCTGTTCAGTGATATATCGCATCTGTTGTCGTTCATTAGAAATACACATTTAAAGTCTATTCGTTCTTTTTGAATAAGCCTGTATATATATAATTGACATTCAGATTTGTCCAAAGTTGGAAAGGCACTAAACCGTCGAATGGGAACAGCTGCGTGCAGTTTAGTACTTACAGGCAGGAAATATTTTGGTGAAGGTCTCTGCAGCTGGGAGAAACAGCTTGCAAAATGAATTGGCCGGTCGTGCTTAACTTGATTTTTCTTTGCCAACATTAAACCAGCACCTTGCTTCAAAAGGAAGGAAAATAGCGTATTTTTTGACCTGGCCTTGAACGCCCTTCCCATAAACACGGAGCCAGTCTAAACACACATGCAGAACCTGTTGTGGGAACATTAGCTTTACGAACGCTCTTAAAAGCATGGGATATTAAACTGAGGTTTATGCACGCGTTTTTTTACAATCATTTTCAGAATAAGAAAATAACTACTGCTCCCGGCTGTTACAGCTCTCGGTCAATATTAAAGCATTGAATGTCTCTTTTAGTAACTCGAGTCGACAGAAATTAAACGATGCTTAAACGAGTCCGGGGCCCGCTGAGCTGAGAGTTAGCCCATAATTACCTACCGAGATGGTCCCGGGTCCGATTCCCGCTATAACCGTGGGTTTTAGTGGTTTCCCCGGGTCGGTAGGCGAATGCTGAGATTACCACGAGTTTCGTGCCCCCACCATTTCCTATCATATGTTTCATGGTTGAAAAACCAGATTTCTGTCTGGAGTCGGTTGGACTGCTGACGGACCCGCCTTCTGGAGCGGCACTCCTGGGCTCTAGGGGTCCCCAATGTGCTCGGGGCTTGTGGAGCGTCGGATGCCTTCAATCTGGAATCGTTAGGGACCCCGCCCATGCTTGCGAACGTCGTCGCTCGGATCTGTTGCTCCTTCTCTCCCATGGGTCAGATTAGAAGACCCAGTAGAAAACAATATTTAAATTTCTTAAGGAAACAGTCTACTTCGGTGCTCTGCCCCTGTAGCTGCCTGTGACGTGCACTTGAGCTCCCAAATATTGCATAATATGTGAACTTTATTTATATTTCTACTTACTGCACCCTACGCGAAAGTTTATTCCAGAATTTCATTAAAAGTTCACGTTTTGAGGTCCTTTACCAAAAAAAATTCTGTCGTTTATCTGTGGTAGGTACAGCAAGTATTTTTTGTATTTCACCCATAACTTCCATATCGAGAATTCACAGTAAATACATGTTTTAATATCCCCTGGACAAAAATTAGAAAAACCGCGGACGCACCTGTGTCTCTTTACAAATAGTTTAACTCAAAAATAAATGTCAGTCAAATACTAAATTTTGTATTTAAGTTCTGCATCTTCTAAAGAAGCGACACGAACATTTTCAAGAAAATCTCTTCACCCTCAACTACCCTTTACATGCAACATTTTTCGAAGATTTTTATTTTTAAAAGACTAACGATTTCATTAAAATAACATATACATATTAAAGATATTTACGTGATAAATAAAATGTATATCCATGAATTTCCTGGGAATAGGCTGTAAAATCCTCTTCATTTGGAAAGAATTTTGTATAATCTTGTATAACTGGTAAACGTTAAGACGAAAACGTACTACATACTAAAAAATCTGATGTGTTACACTCACATGACTTTCTCTACTCTTGTACAAACTATTTTTACAAACGCTTATTCTCCATCTACTTCATGTTAATCGAGATAAACATTTGCAGACTCTATCTTATTGCTAATTTTCTTGTAGATGTAAGGGGAATATATATTTACAAGGGCAATATAGAAATACAGTAGCCTTTAAGCACATACATATCTCTTAATAGCTGGTTGCTAGGTGCAGCACCATTCCCTTTGCCACAGGTTAATACCCTTTGAATATCCAAGACAAAAAAATGAACAAGGAATTCCCATTTGAGAAAATAGGTATTAAAAAATTTAAGGGAATAACAAGCAATATCTCGAAAATGGTTCACTCAACAACAAAAATGTATATTACATAAATTGTGTATTTTAACGCGATCTTTTTTTGTGTAGTAAAATTTTGTCTATCTCTTATGGTTTACCAGTTATGCAAAAGTCGTTCACAATGAAGAATACTTTTGGAGACATTCCCAGAAAATTCAAGATATACATTTATTTGTCATGAAGGTATCTTAAATATATATATTTTAATCAAAATCGTTAGAGCCGTTTTTGAGAAAATTAAAATTTTCGAAAAATCTTCCATGTAAAGGGTATCCTGGGGTGGGGGAATTTTCTTGAAAACCTTCGTGTCGCATCCCTGGAAGATACTGAACCTAAATACCAAGTTTGGTGTTTAGCGGACTGTTCGTTTCTGAGTTATGCTGTTCACAGACACACACACACACACAGACACACAGGCACACAAACACAGATACACACATGGACATGTTTCCAAAAGTGCTTTTTTTGGATTCAGGGGGTCTCAAACCATGTATTTCCGGTGAAATCTCGGTATCGAATTTTTGGGTGGAATACAATACTTCCCCTACTTACTATACGTAGTAGAGAAAGTAAAAAGTAGATCTCTTTAAAACACAATTTCTACATCATGACTTGTTTTACTGTTTCTGTAAAGGTTTATCTCGATTAAAATGTAGTAAGCATATAGGAAAATAAACTTACGTAAGAACAGTTTGCATGGAGGGTAGAAAGCCATGTGAATGCAACACATTGGTTTGAATAATGAATAACAGTATTGGTATGCTTACATATAAGCTCTTCAAACAGTATGCTAGCCTCTAGTGCCCGAGGTCGTGGATTCGAACCCGGCGATACGTTTTTCCGGGCGTAAAAATCCTTAGCATGCCTTCCTTCGGAAGCGAAGTAAAGCCTGTGGTCCCGTGTCGTAGATTTACGGCACGTAAAAGACCCTCAGGCCTGATAAAGAGGCCTCTGAGCAAAATTACCGGTATTTCACGCCCAATATAGAACGGGAGCGAAAAAACTACGAACCGGCTGCCAGGTGTTTTTCCTGTCCGCGTCCTCGGCTCTCGTTGTCGTCTGCCGCTAGAAAGGTGCGAATGAAACCATACATTTTTAAAGGCTTTACTTACCAACTTTATGAAAGGAGATGCTGAAACTGGCCACCGTCGTTGTCCATACATTTTTGGCACCTCTTTAGGAAACTATCCATCACTTGCCGTAGTTCACGTTGAGAAATGCTGGCGGATATTTGTTTTAATTCTTCCACGGTGTGTGGGTTTGTCTTGTACACTTTGTTTTAAGTTACTCGGGGGACCGAGGGAGCCGCCACAAAGCTCTACTAATTATAAAGTTGTTAAGTAAAGCCTTTAAAAGTAGTTTTAAAAATGTATGGTTTCATCCGCGCCTTTCTATGATAGCGACAGACAGCAACGAGCGCCGAGGACGCGTACAGGAAAAACACCGCGCAGCCGGTTCGTAGTCTTTTGGCTCTCCCTGTAGAATGGGACTTAAAGAATCATAGTAGTTAAAGAGCGTCTATGAATAAAACTTAATTTAATTTTCTTTCTTCCACCATACAGTCCTGACCTAGTACCCGGTTATTTCTTTTTGTTTCCAAATATTAAAGATGAAATACGTGGAATCACTTTTTCGCCATCAGATTAAACAGCAGGATATTATAAAAACCTTGTTTCTGAACTGTCTTAGGAAGAGTGGCATCATTGCTTTAAGGAATGCAAAAATGTATTGATATTAAGGAGGAATATTTTGAAAAATAGTAAAATAGTTTTTTTTTAAACTAAACCTTGTTTGGTTTTCTAAAAATGTTGAGTGTTGAACATTGTGTTGATATCGGGATGTATAAACGTAATGTAGTCGAGCACCACAGCTATTGTAACGTTTTTATGGCTGATATATTTTGTAAGCGAAGCTCGGTAAATGAACCCAGCGACACCGTTCACCAGGAGAAAGGAATGAAAGAGCATTCTTGTATGACGTCATTCAGGCAGACAGCATCCAACCTATGTGATGTGTTGTGCTGGCTAAGGCTGTTCGCTGTGTTAAGAGTGTTAACTTAAGCCAAGCCAATGGGAGGTGAGTCGGTGGAGGAGGAGGGAAGGGGGAGGACGAAAGGAAAAAACAAAAAGGAACAATAAAAAGAGGAGAGAATGGAAAGATATAGAAGGAGCCTGACCTTGCGAAGGACACATAAAACCTTATGTAGACGGCTTGAAGAGAGGTATAAGGAATCAACTGCCTTGCCTTCCTCTTGCATACGTGTAACACTGATGTTTCAACAACGGGTGTCCCGTCATTTAATTGCTTCAACATTCCACTATCCCTTCTCGCAAAGTTGTTTCACAAAACTTCACTGACGAATTATTCCTCTTTTTTGCAAAATTATTGTATCAAGAGTTTTTATAGTAAATTGCCCTTTACCTCTTAAAATAACTGTAATTTCGTGCGTTTCCGACTGTTCCAAATAACAATTGAGAAATCCCCTGATATTCACGCAAAATGTGAAACATCTGCAAATCATCTAACTTCCTTAATCTTCCACCGACAGTCTCCCGAGTTCTGGAAATGTTGTATAGCCTGTAAGTACCTATGGTGGTGGAAAAATCAACGCTTTCAATTCTCGAGTAATGTTTACTTTCTCTACTACGTACAGTAATAGGGGAAGTATTGTATTCCACCCAAAATTTCGATACTGAGATTTCACAGGAAATACATGTTTTGAGACCCACTAAATGCATATAAAGCATTTTTGGAAACATGTCCGTGTGTGTGTCTGTGTGTGTGTGTGTGTGTGTGTGTGTGTGTGTGTGTCTGTGAACAGCATAACTCAGAAACGAACAGTCGGATAAACACCAAACTTGGTATTTAGGTTCAGTATCTTCCAGAGATGCGATACGAAGGTTTTCAGGAAAATCCCCCACCCCAGAGTACGCTTTACATGGAACATTTTTCGAAAATTTTAATTTTCTCAAAAATGGCTCTAACGATTTTGAATAAAATATCATATGTTTAAGATATTTTTATGACAAATAAAATGTATATCTTGAATTTCCTGGGAATGTCTCCAAAAGTATTCTTTATTGTGAACGACTTTTGCATAACTCGTAAACCATAAGAGATAGACAAAATTTTACTACACAAAAAATGTAGATCGCGTTAAAATACACAATTTATGTCATATACATTTTTTTTGAGTGTACCATTTTCGAGATATTACTTACTATTCCCTTAAATTTTTCAATACTTATTTTCTCAAATGGGAATTCGTTATTCATTTTTTTTTGTCTCGGATATGCAAAGAGTATTAATCTGTGGCAAAGGGAATGGTGCTGCACCTAGCAACCAGCTCTTAAGAGATATGTATGTGCTTAAAGGCTACTGTATTTCCAAATTGCCCTTGTAAATATATATTCCCCTTACATCTACAAGAAAATTAGCAATAAGATAGAGCCTGCAAATGTTTATTTCGATTAACATGAAGTAGATGGAGAATAAGCGTTTGTAAAAATAGTTTGTACAAAAATAGAGACAGTAATGTGAGTGTAACACATCATATTTCTTTGTTAGTGACCCATTTTCGAGATATTGCTTGTTATTCCCTTAAATTTTCCAATACTTATACTTTTTCTCAAATGGGATTTCGTTATTCATTTCTTTTCTGGTAATGCAAAGAGAATGGAATACTCCACATAGTAAACACTTCTTAATACATTTGACTATCGCTTAAAGCCTACCATATTCCCCTTGCATCTACAAGAAAATTAGCAATTAGATTAACATCTCGATTAACATGAAGCATATGGAGAATAAGCGCTTGTAAAAATAGTTTGTAGAAGAGTAGAGAAAGTCATGTGAGTGTAACACATCAGATTTTTTAGTTAAATATTTTAAATATACTAAATATTTAGATAAATATACTAAGTTAAATGTTAAATCTTTGTAAGTAAGTAATTTTATTGTTAACCCAGTTAATTGTACAAATTTACAACAACAATTTTACAAATTTGTTAACATAATTACTAAAAATAACACTAAAATAAAATATAAAAAACTAACCTCATAACTACTGGTATCCAGCATTCCTCCTAATCTAAAAGTACAATTATCAATTTATTTAATCTCCTTGAGTTGCTTTCCTTGGACCCAAACAAACTCAAACCTTGAGATTGCCGAGTTGTTGGGTCCTACTTGCAACATATCAAATAAAAATCTGATGTGCTACACTCACATGACTTTCTCTACTCTTGTTCAAACTATTTTTACGAATGCTTATTCTCCATATGCTTCATGTTAATCGAGATATCGAGATGTTAGTCTTTTTGCCAATTTTCTTGTAGATGCAAGGGGAATATGGTAGGTTATAAGCGATAGTCAAATGTTTTAAGCGCTGTTTGCTATGTGGCGCATTCCATTCTCTTTGTGTGTCCAGGACCTAAAAAAAATGAAAAACGAATTTGAGAAAAAGTATTAAGTATTGGAAAATTTAAGGGAATAACAAGCAATATCTAGAAAATGGTTCACTCAACAAAAAAAATGTATATGACATAAATTGTGTATTTTAACGCGATCCACATTTTTTGTGTAGTAAACTTTTGTCTATCTCTTATCGTTTACCAGTTATGCAAAAGTTGTTCACAATGAAGAATACTTTTGGAGACATTCCCAGAAAATTCAAGATATACATTTTATTTGTCATAAAAATATCTTAAACATATGATACTTTAATCAAAATCGTTAGAGCCATTTTTGAGAAAATTAAAATTTTCGAAAAATGTTCCATGTAAAGGGTACTCTGGGGTGGGGGGATTTTCTTGAAAACCTTCGTGTCGCATCTCTGGAAGATACTGAAACTAAATACCAAGTTTGGTGTTTATCCGACTGTTCGTTTCTGAGTTACGCTGTTCACAGACACTCACACACACACACACACACACACACACACACACACACGGACATGTTTCTAAAAATGCTTTTTTTGGATTCAGGGGGTCTCAAAACATGTATTTCCGGTGAAATCTCGGTATCCAGTTTTTGGGTGGAATACAATACTTCCCCTACTTACTGTACCTAGTAGAGAAAGTAAAAAGGACCTAATATGTAGGAAAAAATAGCGAAAAAGGTGATGCAAATTAATTAATATTTTAATAACCTTAGTTTTAATCAAATAATTAAATCTATATTAATACTCGCATTATAAAGACAGAAAGAGGGGCATGGGCCTATAAAGCACCATTAGTTTTTATTATATAAATTACTAAAATATTAAAAAGGATTTACAAGCCCTTGTACTTGAATACGAACACAGAGTAGTTATAAAAGAACATGTTTACGAAAAAGGCCTTGCTTTTTGTTGAGAATGACATGGAGCAGAAAATACCTATAGTTCGTTTTTTTTTCTCGCATGTATACGCCGCTTTTAACATCTAAGGTAATATCGGCGGCTTTGCCTTTGGGACAAATCTCATTGGCAATGATATTCTCTCGTTTACTGTTGAGATAATCTTTGAGTTTGTTTATGTTGTACTTAGAGAGTCAAAATACTACGAACCGGTTCGCGGTGTTTTTCCTGACCGCGTCCTCGGCGCTCGTTGCCGTCTGCCGCTATAATTGAAAGGCGCGGATGTAACCATATAACATTTTTAAAATTACTTTTAAAGGCTTTACTTACGAATTCTATGAAAGGAAATACTGAAATTGGCCACCGTCGTGGTCCATACATTTTTGGCACCTCTTTAGGACACTATCCATCACTCGCCGTAGTTCACGTTGAGAAATTCTGGCGGATATTTTGTTTTAATTCTTCCAGGGTGTGTGGGTTTGTCTTGTGCTTTTGTGTTTTACGTTACCCCAGAGATAGAAATCGCAGGGGGTTAGGTCGGAGGACCGAGGGGGCCACAAATCTCTAATAATAATTCTGTCCTCAAACACACTTTCATAAAGCTGGTAAGCAAAGTAGTTTTAAAAACGTTGTATGGTTTCATCCCCGTCTTTCTATGATAGCGGCAGACGGCAACGAGCGCCGAGGACGCGGACAGGGAAAACACCTCGCAGCCAGTTGGTAGTCTTTTGGCTCTCCTGTATGTTCTTTATAAACATCAAAATCACACACACATGAAATTCCATGCTCTGTTGAAGACATCGCGAGAGACAGCTGAATAGCGACTGCCTTTATAAATGACAAAAGTGCGTGAAAAATTCAAACCTATAATTACAGATATATTGGGAAATGCCTGATACCACAAGGAATTGTTTTTTTTAAATAAATTGTATGTTATGTATACGCATTATGAAGCAAACTTTTGTCTATCTCTTTAGGTTTACTAATTATACAAAATTCCTTCCGATTGAAGAGGACTTCACAGGCTATTCCCAGAAAATTCAAGATATACATTTTATTTGTCATATAAATACCCTTAATATATGGTGTTCTAATCAAAATCGTTAGAGCCATTTCGAGGAAGTAGAAACATATCTAAAGGTTTTGACTGTAAAGGATATTTTGGACTGGGGGGGGTTCTTGAAAATCTAGCGTCGTGTCTTAGCAGGACGCTGAACTCAAATATAAAATTTGGTATGTAACTGTCGTTTTTGAGTAATGCTGTCCACAGACACGCGCAGGACCTTATTCTAAAGATTTTTACTTTCTCTACTACGTATAGTAAGTAGGGGAAGTCTTGCATTCCACCCAAAAATTCGATACCGAGATTTCACCGGAATACGCATTTTGAAAACCTCTAAATCTAAAAAAAAAGTATTTTTAGAAAAAGGGCCATATGTGTCTCTATCAGAAATGAAATCTCGAGTAAATACCAAAGTTGGTATTTACGTTCAGCGCCTTCGGTCCCTCCTCGAACCTTTACACAGAAAAGTTGAGTTGTTTGTTTATTGTCTAAAAACTGGCTCTAACGATTTTGATTAAAATATCACATATTAAAATACAAACAGAATGTATATGTTGTGGGAATACCCTATGAATCCTCTTCATGTATGTTAAGTGATAGACTGCACAAACTGTAATACATTTCTTTAGAACACACAATTTATTTCAAATGACATTAGGCATTTCCGATTAAAGGTTCCAACTGTTCAATACTTAGTCATTCTCTTAAAAACCTTGTCGATTTTCAGTTGTTTCTCGCGATGTCATGGAAACAGTATGGAATTTTAAGGCCAGCATATAGCGTCCAGTTGTTAAACATTTGACTATCGCTGTTCTCTATAACGAAATGTGTAATGTAGCTGTTTCTGTAAAGGTTTATCTCGATTAAAATGCTGTAGATTGTAGAGAAAGTAATGTGAATGTGACACATGGGATTTTTCCCCCCTAAAGAAGCAGCACATCTGTCGAAGTGATGATTTCATGTTAAGAGCGACCGACCGGCTGAGATTGGCACGTGCGCGCGCAGCTCAACTAATCTACTTGTGACATGACCTTATCGCTTCAAATTCAAACACACAACAACAGGTCATTTGCCTATTAGTGTGTTATCCTTCTTTTGACGCAATCAGACAGAATGAGAAGACGGACGTAGCCCTACAACAGACATGTCACCCTTCATGTTAATACCATTAGGGTGCTCAACTGGTCAGATGTTCAAAATTAACAAAATTGTAACGCAATACACGTTTTCCAGTTTCTTTGATAAAGTACTTCTTTTTCTATGAATTTATCTAATAATTTCATAGATAAACACATAAACAGTATTTTGAAAGTCCACCTGGAGAAAAAGTACTATTCTCAAAAAACCTGAGTTCTTGCCTTTCATATTGCACAGCGTTTGTTTCACAGTGTGGTCACCGCACTGCTTCTTTTGCGCCGGACTCCAGAGTTTGGACTCCGGCCGAAACAGTTATAATATCCCCGCAACCGTCCCACGTTCTCACAGTTACAATTACAATGATACCTTATCATAAGGGATGCTTTCCTTCTCTATACACACATTTCTGGCATCTTCTCAGAAATGTTCATTCACACTCGAGAGTTGAATATCTGAAATTGAGAACTTCTCGTCTGATGTTCTGCAATGTATGGGGCTTCATATGGTCATCAGAATCGGATAAATATCTGTAACTGAATTTTGCGAAATGATAGAATAATTGACCCACCTTAATATTCTTTCCTGTCGAAGCACGGTTCCATTTATATGTCTATGTTTCGTTGCAATATAACAGATATTGTAGTACAGAGAAACCCGATTTTACACACGAGATTCCATTGCATGATGCAAAACTTAGCGCGCAGTAAATGTATACAGAATAGTAAGTGCCGTATTTTTACTTTCTCTATTACGTATAGTAAGTAGGGGAAGTATTGTATTTCACCCAAAAATTCGATACCGAGATTTCACCGGAAATACATGTTTTGAGACCCCCTGAATCCAAAAAAAGCATTTTTGGAAACATGCCCGTGTGTGTGTCTGTGTGTGTGAACAGCATAACTGGGAAACGAACAGTCGGATAAACACCAAACTTGGTATTTAGGTTCAGTATCTTCCAAGGATCCGACACGAAAGTTTTCAAGAAAATCCCCCCACCCCAGATTACCCTTTACATGGAAGATTTTTCGAAAATTTTAATTTTCTCAAAAATGGCTCTAACGATTTTGATTACAATATCATATGTTTAAGATATTTTCATGACAAATAAAATGTATATCTTGAATTTTCTGGGAATGTCTCCAAAAGTATTCTTCATTGTGAACGACTTTTACATAACTGGTAAACCATAAGAGATAGACAAAGTTTTACTACACAAAAAATGTAGATCGCGTTAAAATACACAATTTATGTCATATACATTTTTTTGGTTGAGTGAACCATTTTCGAGATATTGCTTGTTATTCCCTTAAATTTATCAATACTTATTTTGTCAAATGGGAATTCGTTATTCATTTTTTTGTCTTGGATATGCAAAGAGTATTAATCTGTGGGAAAGGAAATGGTGCTGCACCTATCAACCAGCTATTAAGAGATATTGCTATGCTTAAAGGCTACTGTATTTCTATATTGCCCTTGTAAATATATATTCCCCTTACATCTACAAGAAAATTAGCAATAAGATAGAGTCTGCAAATGTTTATCTCGATTAACATGAAGTAGATGGAGAATAAGCGTTTGTAAAAATAGTTTGTACAAGAGTAGAGAAAGTCATGTGAGTGTAACACATCAGATTTTTTGTCTTGGTAATGCAAAGAGAATGGAATACTCCACATAGCAACCAGCTCTTAAAACATTTGACTATCGCTTAAAGCCTACCATATTCCCCTTGTATCTATAAGAAAATTAGCAATAAGATTAACATCTCGATTAACATGAAGCATATGGAGAATAAGCGTTTGTAAAAATAGTTTGTACAAGAGTAGAGAAAGTCATGTGAGTGTAACACATAAGATTTTTATTCAGGGGGAATCAAGTTATATTACCTAACTGTGGAAAATTAAGGTGCCGGACAATGGAACACTTTTTTTAGTAGTTTCCCCGGGTCAGTAGGCGGATGCTGGGGTGGTTCCCCTCTGCCACCAATTTCCTGTCCATGATTTACTTTCATCCGTTTCGGAGTTGTAGTAACAGACGACGGCGGTTGGTATGTTGAGGCAGAACGGTGGAATTTGCACTCTTGAAAGATTTCTCCCTAGCTTTTGGTGGGGCTGCAGGAGCCCCCTTTCTGGGAGCCGTTTCGATTGCCACAGGAACCCCGGGACATTGACACCATGTTGGAATCGTGCTAGCGCACAATGTCGTCCTCATCTGGTCGCCTTTCGGGTCCGCCCTTCCTCCCTGAGGTCACGTTGGAAGCCAAAAGGTCCTACTATGTGCGGTACTGGGGGTGCCACCGTCTGGCTATTAACTCCAAACGTACCAGACAGATACCTCTGTGCAGCAAGACAAAGTCACCGAGAAGTAAAAGAATCAGAGAAGAAGAAGAAGATTTTATAAAAACTCTGCTGAATATTCGTAAAAACCTTTTTAGCTCCGGCTTTTTATAACAATACCTGCCTGAGTAGAAGAATTTTCAGTTAATGAATACTCCTTTGTTATGCTTAGCAGGTTGAGACAACAATCATGCTCATAAAAGCAATCGATGTTCCCAAGTTAGCCACGAGCTCATGAGAACAAAACGAATTGATATTAGAACTTTTCAAGTGGACACTACTGCATTCTGGGAAATTTTGAACAGAAATAAAAACCGCAAATTTTAACTAGCTTGTACGTGGTTTTCCAGTTGTATACAACGGACAGAGATTTTTACTATAATAATTTTACAGAGAATTAAACATAGGGTTTTTTGTCATGCCAATTAGAGGCGTGCAGGTGAGCCAGCGCGTTCTTTCTTGTTGGCAGCAGCGAAGATCGGTCGTATTAATCTACGAGTGTTCCTGATGAATAACGAAGCAAGCAGGCAACGAATGCTTAAAAAACAAATTTAAGCTTTATTTATGGACACTCTTTCCTAAGATTCTTAGCGTCCCACTCCATATTGGGTGTGAAACGCAGGAAATTTTGCTCAGAGACGCCTTTATCAGGCTTGAGGTTGTTTTACGTGCCAAACGAGAC
Organism: Deroplatys truncata; assembly: GCA_030765065.1. NCBI lineage: Eukaryota > Metazoa > Arthropoda > Insecta > Mantodea > Mantidae > Deroplatys > Deroplatys truncata. Next base: position 8,907,292 of record CM060987.1, on the reverse strand, counting down.
CCACGAATGCTGGGCGATCATCCCTCGTGCTGGAAAGTACTAGTGTCTACCTGAAACAGCTGAAAGGCGGCTGTGTTTTCTTATGTAGACATGAATGTTGAAGAAGATTCATTTGCGTCTATCTCAAGCACAAGCACAGACTCCGAATCTGCATGTGTTAAGAGGTTGCAATAGGATATATTAAATTAGATTTTCCTGTGAGCATCAAAGTTGAGTAAATTTCTATTATTGGATTTGCTAAATGATAGAGTTACTGACCCACACTTAATATACTTCTCTGCCGAAGCATGGTTCCATTTATATTGCTATGTTTCGCGCAAAATAGCAGATATTGGAGCACAGAGAAACACGGTTTTACACACGAGATTTCCTTGCATGATTGGTGTGCAGTAAAATACATATAGAATAAAACAACCTATATGTTAGAAACAAACAATAAATACAGAGAGGTACAGGAATGACTTGCCATTTTTGGAATAGCTCGCCAATGTTGAATGTCAGTCTGGATTTTTCCAAAAAGACTTTGCTACCGCACACACAGCTGATGACTCATTAAATGTAATTCAGGAAATGTTTAAAGATAAGGTAGTAAAGATATGCCCCTCATGACCGCCTGATGTAACTGTAGGTATGTTATTTTTATATATGGGGGAACTTGAAGAATAAGGTGTATGCAAAAAAGAAAACAAAACAAATTTGCTGAGAAGATGTCAGAAATGTGCGGATACAGAAGAACACATCTCTTATGATAAGGTAATTATCATTGTAATTGTAACTGTGAGAACGTGAGGTGGTTGCGAGATATTATAACTGTTTCAGCGGGAGTCCAAGCTGCAGTAGCCGGCGCCCGAGCAGCCTTACGGTGGCCACAGTGTGAAAGAAAAACAGTGTATATTAAAAGGAGAAAATTTGTGTGTTTGTTTTTGTAAGTAGGGTAATTTAAAAAAAATCAGTCAACCGATTTTGATAATTCTTTCACCTATTCGTTCTGACGAACATGCAGCTTTATACATATTCTAATTTCTTTTCATAAATTTATAAAGCCCTTGTACTGGAATACAACATACTGGAGTTATAAAAGAACATGGCTACGAAGAAGGCCTTGACTTTTAGTTGAGAATGCCATGGAGTAGTAAATAGTTCTAACTCCGCAGAGTATAAAAACAAAAAGCAGTTACATTTTACTGTAAGGAATATACACAGATGACCATGGTGTAACACTTCAGCAAACAGAAGACAGTTTAAAAAGTGACAATCGATCCTGTGTTATATTTGTTTCTTATCAAATACTACAGATGTAATGACACAGTGTCATAACCTTCTAACAACACTCGTGTAAGAAAGTTTTACTTTATTTATGTTGTAGTCAAGTTCGTCAGCAGGACATTATAAATGATTGTATAAAGAGAGAAAACTGTTAACATTACAAATCAGTGAACCGATATTCTATATTAACTGAGAAGATTATTACTGTCGATGGTCGCAGACTGATGGCCGTGTGCACCATTCTCGTTAAACAAACCCTTCAGGGACCTTCAGTTTACCGCGGTAAGAATTTGACCGGGGTTATCATCTAACAGCGGTGCACCGCAGTTTAGGTGACCGCGGTTACCTGGCAGGCGCTCACCTTGGTTGAGCGCAGCGTTCATTGCAGGTAAACTCTACCGAACGCACCCAGATGTACATCATGTCGTCTGTTTTTCACTTGTTCTACCTCTTTGCCGAAGCGTATGCATGTATTTGTTCAGCGTGCAATGGAGGAAAGCAAAAGTAGACCAAAGATTATCTGCTGTTTATTAAATTTAACGTAAAATTCTTAAGAAAAGATAGAAAATATACAGATAGAAGCAATAACTTTAAGATGGACACGTAGGAAAAGTTGGCCTTACAACTGATTAGAAAAAAAATCTGATGTGTTACACTCACATGACTTTCTCTACTCTTGTACAAACTATTTTTACAAACGCTTATTCTCCATCTACTTCATGTTAATCGAGATAAACATTTGCAGAAACGATCTTTTGACATGCAAAGAGAATTACATTTTACACATAGCGACCAGTTCTAAAAATATTTGACTATCGCTTAAGGCCTAATATGTTCCCCTTGTTTTGTATTTGCAAGGGCAATATAGAAAAACAATAGCCTTTAAGCACAGACATATCTCTTAATAGCTGGTTGCTAGGTGCAGCACCATTCCCTTTGCCACAGATTAATACTCTTTGCATATCCAAGACAAAAAAATGAATAACGAATTCCATTTGAGAAAATAAGTATTGAAAAATTTAAGGGAATAACAAGCAATATCTCGAAAATGGTTCACTCAACAAAACAAATGTATATGACATAAATTGTGTATTTTAACGCCAGCTACATTTTTTGTGCAGTAAAATTTTGTCTATCTCTTATGGTTTACCAGTTATGCAAAAGTCGTTCACAACGAAGAATACTTTTTGAGACATTCCCAGAAAATTCAAGATATACATTTTATTTGTCATAAAAATATCTTAAACATATGATATTTTAATCCAAATCGTTAGAGCCATTTTTGAGAAAATTAAAATTTTCGAAAAATCTTCCATGTAAAGGGTAATCTGGGGTGGGGGGATTTTTTGAAAACCTTCGTGTCGCATCCTTGGAAGATACTGAACCTAAATACCAAGTTTGGTGTTTATCCGACTGTTCGTTTCTGAGTTATGCTGTTCACAGACAGACACACACACACACACACACACACACACACACACACACACACACGGAAATGTTTCCAAAAATGCTTTTTTTGGATTCAGGGGGTCTCAAAACATGTATTTCCGGTGAAATCTCGGTATCGAATTTTTGGGTGGATTACAATACTTCCCCTACTTACTATACGTAGTAGAGAAAGTAAATATGCTGAACTTTATAGACCTTTTTCTCTGTTTCTTTCTTTCTTTTTCTTTGTTTCTTTCTTTCTCTCTCTTTCTTTCTTTCTACACTGACTATATTCCAGCTACCTTAGTCGATATTCACTAACTGAAAAAACAGGCAGAAAAAGATAGAAAAAAAAAATATATTCCCAAACAAAATTTGAACCGGAAACCCCTTGAATGGAAAGTTCACATGCTACCCCGACACCACGATGACCACCTCAGATTATAGACTTCGGCACTGACCTCTTCAGGTTACCGGATTCCTATATCTGTGCAATTAAAGTACATAATATTCTTGAAAATGTACTAATTGCACTAAATCCGTTCATTACTGCCCTTATTTCCGCCTTGTTCTTGGAACTAGGCTTCAACTGATATAATTATGTTATGTAACGCCGTGATTGTGTGGATTTTCGTTACGTCTTGGGTCAGAATATTTAAGGCACCTGTCGCAGAAAAAAAGGTCTTAAACATTAAAAATGACAAACTACATTAAACTAACTTTATCAGGATGTAATTCATTGGCGAAAATGGAGTGTATCTATTTGTTGGGAATTCTAACCTGTATCGTGCTGCCATTTTAACATTTCAGGATAAGAGTTGGAAATAATCAGCGATAACCGGCCGTTCATGGCCGGTCAGATTTAACCACGGTAAAACCCTCGATAAACTTTTACCGGCGTCGATACACCACGGTAAAATCTTGATCGAGAATGGTGCATACGGCCATGAGTGTTTTTTCCAAAGAGGTTAACTTGGTGGGCTGGAAGTGCGGAATCTTAGTATATGTTAAGGGCTTCTGCATTAATTATGTAGTTTTTATGTTATCAAATAACTATGGGACGAGAAAGAAGGTAACAAAGATTTAAAATTTAAATTTCTAACGCGTTACTCGACCGATGATTGTTCCACCGCCAAAAGGTACTTATAGACTATGCAGTATCTCCAGAACTAGAAAGACTGTCGGGGCAGGTTAAGGAAGACAGACGTTCCGCCGTGTAATAGGTCCATTTCTGCAAATGTTTATATCAATTAACATGAAGCAGATAGTAGAATGAGCTTCTGTAGAAAGCTTGATGAAGAATGGGTAGAGAGAATTATGTAACACATTAGAATGTTTTAGTCCATTTACTTTAAAACAAAAGAGTATCATTGTGCATGACATTCTCACGGCTAGTATTAACGAAATGGCCAAAGCATGCGACGCAGAGTCGGAGGAAGTGAAGTGTGAAAGAAAACAGCGTGGGGTGGGGCGCAATAACAAGGAGCGTTTGTGATAACAGCACTATCAGTTTTGAGATTTACTTCCTGTGTCCTCCGAGACGCTGCGTGCAAGAGAGCTACAAGTACTTCATTCAAAGTCCGCACCGCTCCGTGTTGCCAAGCAGTCCTTCAACAAAGTATTTGCCTCGTAGGCTTTATACGTGCTTACTGGAGTAAAATATACTAATTTTATACTGGCTATAATTGCCTTTTTACAGTTTAAATATCTGTTATGTTATTTTTATTCTCTTTCTTTCTTCTTTTTTTTTTTGTAATAACTTTTATCAAGATTTTTGTCTATTGTAACTTCATTATTTTTATTATTGCCGGTTACTTATTAATATTATGTATTAATGTGGTGTTAACTATAATATTGCAATCAATATTTGGCGCTCTGAGTTGTTGACAACGTGCCTGAGGAAGTTTGTAATACCAACATTCCTTTCCTAACTTAAGCAGTTGCAATGTTTCGCGTAGTAATAAATCAGTGACGACTTGGCATAATAAAGTGTACGGTAAATGGTCAACTATTGGTTTACGACTGGGAAATCGATTATTTTAGTATTAACTCATCGCTTTGTTCAGTAATACGATGGGTGTATTGTGAGCGAAAACACAATACTGACCTAAAAGAATACACTTCATTGCGGGATGGCTCAGGCGGTAAAGTTTGTGGCCCGAATTCGGGAGGTCCCGGGTTCAATTGCCGTGGGCCGACCAATCTGACTGAGGTTTTTTCGTCGTTTTCCTAAGTCGCCAAGATAAATACCGGATTGGATATTTAATACCACGACCCAAAGTTCCACCTTAAGTCTAAAACAATAGTAAAATGAAAAATAAGTGCTAATAGCGAAAGCTATGCCATCTATCCGCGGACAATGTAAGCACACAGCACGGCATGAAGCTGGTGGTTACAGGGATGAGACCTAGAAGGCTAACTGTCCGCCTTTCTGTGTGAGGGCGGCGGTTGGACTGGACGGCACCCTAATGCCATCTGCACGGCATGAAGCTAGTGGTTACAGGGATGAGACCTAGAAGGCTAACTGTCCGCCTTTCTGTGTGAGGGCGGCGGTTGGACTGGACGGCACCCTAATGCCATCTGCACGGCATGAAGCTGGTGGTTACAGGGATGAGACCTAGAAGGCTAACTGTCCGCCTTTCTGTGTGAGGGCGGCGGTTGGACTGGACGGCACCCTAATGCCATCTGCACGGCACGAAGCAGGTGGTTACAGGGATGAGACCTAGAAGGCTAGCTGTCCATCACATATCGTTCTAAGAGTTAACCACCAACAGATCTGTCGCGATATGACCAGGGAGTTAAAGCGACGTAAAATAAAATAGAGTAAAAAAAGTAATACATAACAGACAATAATAATTACAAACTATGTTGGGAGTGTAAAACGTATTCAAGAGAGAAATTAATTAAAAACTGATTACAGGTTTGGCATAAAAATACCTAGTAACTGAAGTGCCAATTTATAGAAATTATGTTGGGATACTTCTATACTGTTCTGCCATGTCAACACGTGTTTTAAGTTGTATACGATTGTGCCTACTTCAATGCCTATCATTACTGATAGTGCCTATTTTGAACATATTATAGTACCTACTTACCTGCCTATTTTACAGATGACATTCTGTAATCCCTCAAGCTATTCTTAGAATACCTATTCTTCTATCTACTTCTTTTAATTGACATAAATGTTACACATTCCGTTGCAAGCTCAAGAAGGATAGCTATTTAAAACACAGGTCGCTACGTGATGGCTTTGAAATTCCATGTGACTTAGCAGTTGTAAAAGAATAAGTATTTAATAATCCAAAGTAATAATAAAGAATATCTCGGAAATGGTTAACGCTACAAAATATTTACTTGACATAATTTAACGAGATGTACATGTTTTACTACAATATTGTACCATTGTGATACTCCAGTTATAAAAAATTCCTTCTCAATGAAGAAGACTTCTCAGAAACTTCTGTCATGAAAATATCCCAAATGTATGTTATTTTAATCAACATCGTAACACATTTTTGTGAAAAAAAAAATGTATATCGAAAAATGTTACATGTGGGCGTTAGTTTCGGGTAGGGGAATTTTCTTGAAAATCTTCGTATCGCATGTAAATGTGAATACTTGGTATTTAGCTGACTTCGTTTTGGAGCTATACTGTTCGGACAGACACACGGACCTTTCCCTAAAAATGCGTTGTTCTTTTTTCAGGAAGTCTCAAAACTTTTATTTCCGGCGCAATCTCGACATCGATTTTTTGTGTGCTAGAGAAGGTTTTGAAAAATTCAAACTGATATTAACGTATATCTCAGAAATGGCTTATGCCACAACAAAAGTTATTGGAAATAAATCGTGCGTTTTAAAGAGATGTGAATGCTTTGTGTAGTACGTTTTCGTCTTTCACTTAACGTTTACCAGTTATGGAATATTATACAAAATTCCTTCCAAATGAAGACGACTTCTCAGGGTATGTCCAGAAAATCCAAAATATACATGTTATTTGTCATATACACAAATATTTTGAATACATGGTATTTTAATAAAAATCTTTAGACATACTTTTCAAAAAATAAAAAATATGTATAGATAGAAAATGTCTGCATGTAAAGGGTTGGAGGAGGGAGAATGTTCTTGAAATTCTTTGCATCACATCATCGGAAGATCCTGAACGTAAATGCCATAGCGAGTTTTGTATTTAACCGACTTTTCGTTTTTGAGTTGTGGTGTTCGCCCCCACGGCCCTTTTTCAGAAAAGTTTATTTTTTTGGATTCAAGGGGCGTAAAACGCGTGTTTTCGGTAAAATCTCGGTATAAAATTTTTGGGTGGATTGCAATACTTGCCCTACTTAGTATAAGTAAGCAGTAAAGGCAGTAAACATGAGCAGATTGCGAAGGCAGAGCGGATGTTTTCTATACGAGTATTAGGTAGAAGGGCTGAGCCCACGGAAGGCGCCTACACGAAGAAACCATTGAGTAAAAGTGGGCACGGCAGCAAGAGGACGGACAGACGGACGGGTGGGCAGCTGAAGGAACAGCAACACCTGGCAGTCCGCTCGACAAGTGGTTCGACCATCTCTCCTCCAAAAATGTTATTGTAAAATAATAATACACACCCTACCTTACAGTGGCGTTCACAGCGGGGCCCCGTGTTACCTGCTTCAGCCTTCCCTCGCGTCTGTCATACACCGTCTAATTTCATTTCATAACTTACTAAAACACTAAAAACTGTTTACAAAGCCTATGTACGAGAAAACCAACAGATTGCAGTTATAAAAGAATATACTTGCGCAGAAGGCCTTGAGTTTTAGTTGAGAATGCCATAGAGTAGCAAACAGTTGCTGTTACTCCACAGAATATACATGTAAAATTAGACAAATGACGCCAAAAAGTTCATTTCAAGACATACAGATGGTCACGATTTAGCAGCTAGCAGAGCAAAAGAGAATCGAATCTGTTTATAACGCTGCGATACCAGAGCCAAAATAATTTGATAACCCTCATGCAAGAAAGTTGTGCTTCATTTCCCTTGTACTTAAGTTGCAACAAGATCATTAGCAGGACGTGCCAAATAACTGTGTCAAGCTAGCATTAGAAATGAGTCGACCGATATCTCATAATTAACAACTGAGAATATTACTTTACTCTATAGTTGCAGACTGTATCTTTTCAAAAGAGACTGTTAACGTGATGGCCTGAGAGTGGAAAATCTGCATATTCACCAGCTTCAACTTTTAGTTTTACTTATGGACACTCTTTAACTTCTATGGTCCATAGCGCCCCATTCTATATTGGGCGTGAAAGACCGGCAACTTTGCTCAGAAGCCCCTTTATCAGGCTTGGGGTTCTTTTACGTGCCGTAAATCTACGACACGGAACCACCGGCTTTACTTCCCTTCCAAACGAAGCCACGCTAAGGATTTTTCCTCCCGAAAAAATCATCGCCCTCCTCCAGGTTTAAAGCCGCGACCTCGGGAACCAGAGGCTAGCATTTCAAATTTATTTCGTTGTATATGTAAAGGGTTTCAGTATCAGGTTAAAACTATGTAGTTTTTTTGTGTTATTAAATAATTACGGGACCAAAGATAAGGTGCATAGGTTTAAACTTTCAGTTACTGAGGTTATTTAAAAAAAATTACTCGACCATTCAGACCGATGATTGTTCCACCACCCAGGATTGTTATACGCTATGTAGCATTTCATAACTTGGAAGACTGTCGGGGGAGGTTAAGGAAGTTAAACGTTCCGACCGATGATTGTTCCACCACCAAAGGATACTTATAAGTTATACAGTATTTCCAGAACTTGGAAGACTGTCGGGGGAGGTTAAGCAAGTCAGACTTACCGACCGATGATTGTTCCATCACCAAGGATACTTGTACGCTATGTACCATTTCCATAACTTGGAAGACTGTCGGGGAGGTTAAGGAAGTTAAACGTTCCGACCGATGATTGTTCCACCACCAAAGGATACTTATAAGCTATACAGTATTTCCAGAACTTGGAAGACTGTCGGGGGAGGTTAAGGAAGTTAAACGTTCCGACCGATGATTGTTCCACCACCAAGATACTTATACGCTATGTAGCATTTCCATAACTTGGAAGACTGTCGGGGGAGGTTAAGGAAGTTAAACGTTCCAACCGATGATTGTTCCACCACCAAGGATACTTATACGCTATGTAGCATTTCCATAACTTGGAAGACTGTCGGGGAGGTTAAGGAAGTTAAACGTTCCGACCGATGATTGTTCCACCACCAAGGATACTTATACGCTATGTAGCATTTCCATAACTTGGAAGACTGTCGGGGGAGGTTAAGGAAGTTAAACGTTCCGACCGATGATTGTTCCACCACCAAAGGATACTTATAAGCTATACAGTATTTCCAGAACTTGGAAGACTGTCGGGGGAGGTTAAGGAAGTCAGACGTTCCGACCGATGATTGTTCCACCACCAAAGGATACTTCTAAGCTATACAGTACTTCCAGAACTTGGAAGACTGTCGGGGGAGGTTAAGCAAGTCAGACTTACCGACCGATGATTGTTCCACCACCAAAGGGTACTTATAGGTTATACAGTATTTCCAGAACTTGCAAGACTGTTGGGGGGGATTAAGGCAGTCAGACGTTCCACCGATGATTGTTCCACCACCAAAGGATACTTATAGGTGCATAGGTTTAAAATTTCAGTTACTGAGATTATTTAAAAAAATTACTCGACCATTCAGACCGATGATTGTTCCACCACCAAAGGATACTTATAGGTTATACAGTATTTCCAGAACTTGCAAAATTGTTGGGGGAGGTTAAGGCAGTCAGACGTTCCGACCGATGATTGTTCCACCACCAAAGGATACTTATAGGTTATGTAGCATTTCCAGAACTTGCAAGACTGTTGGTGGAGGTTAAGGCAGTCAGACGTTCCGACCGATGATTGTTCCACCACCAAAGAGTACTTATAGACTATGCAACATTTCTAGAACTTGAAAGACTGTTGGTGGGGGTTTTTAAGGCAGTCAGACTTTCCGACCGATGATTGTTCCACCACCAAAGGGCACTTATAATCTAGCATTTCCAGAACTTGGAAGACTGTTGGGGGGTTTAAGGAAGTCAGACTTTCCGACCGATGATTGTTCCACCACCAAAGGGCACTTAGAGTCTAGCATTTCCAGAATTGGAAGAATGTCGGGGGAGGTTAAGGAAGTCAGACGTTCCGACCGATGTTGTTCCACCACCAAAGGGCACTTAGAGTCTAGCATTTCCAGAACTTGGAAGAATGTCGGGGGAGGTTAAGGAAGTCAGACTTCCCGACCGATGATTGTTCCACCACCAAAGGTTACTTATAGTCTAGCATTTCCAGAATTGGAAGACTGTCGGGGGAGGTTAAGGAAGTCAGACGTTCCGACCAATGATTGTTCCACCACCAAAGAGTACTTCTAGGCTATGCAGCATTTCCAGAACTTGGAAGATTTTCGTGGGGGGGGGAGGTTAAGAAAGTCGGATTTCCGCTGATGTATCACATTCTTTTCTGTGAAAATCAGAGGTTTTCCCATCCGCTATTAGGAAAAAGCTGGGGATCCACGAAATTACAGTTATAAAGGGTATAGGGGACGCTTCACCATAAAAATCGCCTAGAGCATTGTGCAATAATTTCATAAAAACGGGAGGAAGGGGGTAAGTGAAATTAATTCAGTCGCTATTCCAGTTTAAGGGGACAAGGTACTCTGAAAAGCTAAAAAATCACATTTTTTGTTTTAGGCACCAATAAAATCTCTATTATTTCCAGTTTCAATAAATATATACTTTTTTGGGGTTGGTTAACAGGTTTTTAAGACATTTATATATCATTTAAATGTTAGTCTGCATTCCTTTAAAGCTGTCATGCAACGCCCCTTTTTAGAACATTTTTGTATCTTTCAACAAGGAACGAGTATATCATGCCCAGCGAGCAGTTCAACAATTAACAAAAGAGGCCAGGACCAAGAGAAGGCAATCAGAAAAACTGAAGCAATCCAGGAATGAAGATGCAGATGATTATGACCCTGGAATGTACTAAAGTGTGTCAGAATTTTAATGTTGAAACTTTAAATTCAGTTTTCTCAAAACAACATTTTTGGATACTTATGTTCCTTTTTCTCAGAAAGTATGAGAGGTAGAGAGCTGAAATTTTCAGTATATGTATACAACACATAGTTAAACTTTCTGAACCACAATCATAATTGTATAATGTATGCTAGTGATATTAAGAAAGTAACAACATTGCAAATTTTTCACATTTTTACTTTGCAATTAATTTTTTTTCAATTTCTAGTAAACTGATATACATAACAAAATAATTAAGGTTCAGAAGATAGCTGATTTTACTAAGAACAAGCATGCAAAAGTGTGATTTTGTATTGCAAGTAGTATCAGAGAAAAAGGTACATTAATTCGCATGCTTTAAGAGTAAATTTTATTATTTTTTCTGCTGAATGAAATAATTTTTACGGACTCAACTACATAAGCTATCAATGCATACAAACACTTGAAATAATTATCATGATTTATAGAGTAATTCATAAAAATGTCAGGAAAAACCATTGAGAACTTTAAGAGCAGTGGTAGTTTAACACACTTAAGGTGTAATTTCCATGTTTTCAGACTACCTTGTCCCCTTAAAGGCCAACCGTGCAACGTCAAGCAGTCAGATAGTATGTAATTAAGTCATTTCTTAGGTTCATCTCGATAAACATGAAGAACAATAACCTTTTGTAACAATAGTTTGTTGAAGATTGGCTGGAGAAAGTCATTTGAATGTAACACGTCTGTTACTTGGACTTATTATCCGGCTCTAAAATATTAATACACCGGTTGTCACTTATCGATCTTTTCTGGCATACAGTTCTTCTTCTTCCTCTCCCACACGCGGTTAATTTCCTCATTACACTCGCTGGAGTAGTTGCCTGCATTGCCGTGTTTTATAAAGTTTCGTTTCGTCACGTTGGTGCTGATCGCGCCAAATTAGTTGGCTCACATTGTTGTTTACGTAGTATTTTCCTTGTTTTTCTTTCTGTGCTTCTAAGGAAGGGCGATATCCCTAGGTATAACAAAGTGCGGCTGTGAAAGAGCTTTAATGTGCTTTATTATTCGACACCGTAGTTCGTTTTATATATTTCACATGTGGACTCGAGGTTACGATCTTAGTAGACACACATAACCTCTTCAGCGGACAGACACCAAATGTGCCATGCATCTTTCTTCATGGTAAGTTTGATTTGCTTTATCTATGCCTATTTTCAGTTACAAACAGTTTACATGCTGTATTCCTGCTACGTCTATCTTGTCAACCTATATAACAGCCATATTTCGAACGCTAACTGCTAACCATATCAAAACGTTTGGTGATATAACGTGGGGAAATCTGTTAAAAGTAAACAAGTCTTTCTACTATAAAAGAAGGCCATATGAATCATGTAAAGGTCTATTTCAAACGTTGAACTTCTTCACACTTTGCTACGAATATATATTCCCCTGCTCTTAAGTGCTTCTAAGTTAAAAATCAAGAAACACTGAAAAAACAAGTGAGGTAATTATTTACTTTAGCATCCCGTGATCGATTTCTTTTAAATCTCTTTTAATAAGTGCTAAATAAAACCATAAAGACGTTTTGAGGTGACCTTTTTGTAGCAAATACTTAATTTTTCCACAATAAATGTTTGAAAACAGTAATATTACAACGCGCATGCGTCTCGGCGGTATCGCTATAATCATCACAAGACAAAACATGATCGCAAGGTAATGGATTTGAACTCGCCTAAAGTATATTTCTCTGAATCCAGTATATTTACTATTAAGATAACAGGTCAGGGTCAGTTTTGCTTGTTCACTGAGCGTTCCCATTTGCGCTATTCGTATAACTCAAGGATATTTTGAACGGATCTTTGATAGATCATAGAATTGAACCGGATCTTCTGGGCGAATCTTTAGTTCTTTTATTCATAATGAATATTTTAACACACTTTTTAAACTTTTTTATGATGGATCCTTAGATGAATCGGATCTTTGGGCGAATCGAATCTTTTGAATGGATCTTTAGTTCTTTTATTCATAATGGACGTTTTAACACACTTTTTAAACATTTTTAACACTTTTTAGACACTTTTAAATATTTCAACACACTTTAACACATTGCAATACAACAAAATCAAGAGAAATATATTCTCTAACGAAAAAAATTACGTCATTGGCGTCATACACACGCATTGCACTATGGAAGCTTTTTTTGTATTCATAACTGTAAATAAAAACACAGCTATGATACACCTTCAAGTGGAGGAAACACCTGAAGCGGAATAAAGAAATTACCTTGGTTTCTGACTAACTACTTATTTAAAGTCTTGGTTTCCGATTCACGGGAGTTAGGTTTGATTTAGTTCTTTTATATAAACTTAGGTTAATTAGGAAACAGTGGTTATAGCAAAGCACGCGAGCGAAGCGAGCGTGTGTTCCTTAACAGGTATAGCGGGAAAACGTCGTTCCTCTGGTTGATGCCCTGTGCTGCAGTGTCCTGGTCTCCGGCTATTGCTGCTCGTCGGCTGCTGTATTCTCTATTCCTAATAAATTACCTATCTAACTAAAAAGCTCGGGACTTAAAGTACTTACAATGAATGTAAGTCGCCATTGGGGTATGACATCTCAATAGACTTTGAGATCTCCTTGTGGTTTACCGGGAAAAATGCTAATCAGTTGGAGAATTTAATGTCGTGTCGGCATGTTTCCATGGTAGCTCAGTGGTAGAGCAACCGGACGGAGACCGGGAGATCCGTGGTTCAAATCCCGGCTATGGCATTGAATTTTTCAGTCATCTGATTCTACCTTTCCAACCCTGTCCAACACACGGCTTGTGTGAAAGAACAGTTAATTCCTATCTAACTAATTTCACGGGTCTCAGGGTTTTCGTAAGTGAGGCAAATTAAAATACACTGCATTTCCCTTAAAAATGTGGTTTATTTTTAAATAAATACTTTTGGACGGCTAGCTTTTCCCATTGTAACAATTCCCACCATAATAATAAATTAGGAGCCTAATCTAACTGCACACGCTTCCCACCCCAATGCACACACGTGCATCTGTCGTCCAGGGAGTGTCACTCTGTGTGGACGAGATTATATAAGGGAGTGAAAATCTGGGGCTTTCTTCCCCCTTTTATACCCAAACCTAGTGACGCTTACCTTCGTGCATCAAACTGTAACGACATTTCCAATTGGTCCTCAGACCGCGTTAGCTTATCATGTATGAGGATATTCTGCTCCAAAAGATTTCACATACGCGGCCCAGTGGCGTGTCCGGAAGCAGATTCAATATCTCTGTCTCTTTCTATTTCTCCTTATTACTTACAGTTCCTTGCTCATTAGCTTGGTGAAAGCTAGACTCTACCTAGAATTAGCTAGCTCTCCCGTCCATTACTTATCTAAGTTACAATCTGCTTTTTACATCTCTTGGCTGTTAAATATTCTAACATCTTTCTTGCTGAATTATATGATTATGTACAATTCTTGTTTGATATTGATTTATATGTATATAGGTATATATGTGTGTGATATATCCTCTTTCACAGGTTTATGATTCACTAGTTATTTAAGCTTCGGTTTCAGACTTACGGGAGGTTAGGTTAGGATTAGTTTTTTTTTTTTTTTAACTTTCTCTGCTACGTATAGTAAGTAGGGGAAGTATTGTATTCCACCCAAAAATTCGATACCGAGATTTCACAGGAAATACATGTTTTGAAGTGACTGAATGCATATAAAGCATTTTTGTAAACATATCCGTATGTGTGTGTGTCTGCGAACAGCATAACTCAGAAACGAACACTCGGATAAACACCAAACTTGGTATTTAGGTTCAGTAATTTCCAGAGATGCGACACGAAGGTTTTCAAGAAAATCCCTCCACCCCAGATTACCCTTTACATGGAACTTTTTCGAAAATTTTAATTTTCTCAACAATGCCTCTAACGATTTTGAATAAAATACCATAAGTTTAAGACATTTTTATGGCAAATGAATTGCATATCTCGAATTTTCTGGGAATGTCTCCAAAAGTATTCTTCATTGTGAACGACTTTTGCATAATGGTAAACCATAAGAGACACAAAAAATGTAGATCGCCTTAAAATACACAATTAATCTCATCCATTTTCGAGATATTGCTTTTTATTCCCTTAACTTTTCCAATACTTATACCTTTTCTCAAATGGCAATTCGTTGTTCATTTTTTAAAGCCTACCAATTCCCCTTGCATCTACAAGAAAATTAGCAATAAGATTAACATCTCGATTAACATGAAGCATATGGAGAATAAGCGTTTGTAAAAATAGTTTGTACTAGAGTAGAGAAAGTCATGTGAGTGTAACACATCATAATTTTTTATATAAGCGTAGGTTATTTAACAGCCAGTGTTTGCACCAAAGCACGCAAGCGAAGCGATCACGCGCTGCTTTAAGCTTTGGTGTCTGATTCACGGGAGGTTAGGTTAGGTTTAGTTCTTTTAAATATAAAATTTGGCTTGCGATTCCAGAGAGCGATCGATTAGGTTAAGTTTAGTGTTTATTACGTGCCCGGTTTCGACATCTTGGGCAACGAATTGCCCTTCGGGGTACACAGTATTGTATTAATAGCTCCGGTAATTCTTCTTTCTCCCAAAATCCGCGAGTAAACCCAACATCGTAAGGTCACTCACCCTTACACCACGCTTTACCGCGTTTTCTACTCCCACTCCCTTCCTTACAATTCTATACGCTGGCTCCATTAACTCGCCAAATTTCGCTTTATTCAGTTGGCAGAACTACATAAAAATATCGCCAAATTCGCCCATATAAGCAAGGCAACTTTTGGGCTGGATTGGTGGAAACCTTCCATTATTCTAGACATCTATTGTGCGTCGATCTGCATCTTAGAACTTTATTGAGGTATACAGAACTTTATCCTTAAAATTCCATACTCTTTCCATGTAATCGCGAGAAACAACTGAAAATCAACAGGCCTTGAACATTTATTTAATAAAATGTAAGTTTTCGTCTATCGCTTAACATTTACCAGTAATAAAAGATGGAGTTACTTCGATATTGGATTATGGTAAAAATAGAAGCTTTTAACTTACGAAATCGGGGTCTTTTTTTTTTTTTTTTTTTTGCTATCCACAGTAGTTCTTGGTTAATGAGGAACTTTTTGATATAGTAGACCTTCCCACCCTTTTATGCGGCCGTTCTTATATAGTCGTTTTTGGCGGGTTTTGCCGACTTTTGAAAGGAATTGCTGCCAACGTGAATCATTTGAGTTTTAGACTTGCAGATCCCTTGGCTACACCTTGAGGCTGAGGGCCTAAATCGTGTTTTCAGCTATGTTGGGATTTCAAATGTTGGCAGCAGAAAGGCAACGCAACCAACGTTCCCATGATGCCACGGGTGAGATGCATGCGATGCGACTTCTGTCAGCAATATGGAACAAAAGTAACAAAACATGTCATATATTCATTAAAATAAGTGAAGCGCCATGTTGTTTGTTCTTTATTATGTGTAATAATGTGTTGAAGTCAGTAAAAGCATGCAGTGTATGCGTGTGTTACGTGTATATAGTGATACTAATACAATATCGAAGTTTATTGTAACAGATTATATAAAATTTCTTTCCCGATGAAGAGGAAGGCTATTCGCAGAAAATTCAAGATATACATTTTATTTGCCATGTAAATATCTTTGATATACGGTATTTTAATAAAAATCACTACAGCCATTTTTGAGAAAATAAAACATTTCGAAAAATGCGCCACGTGAAGTGTAGCTAGGGTTGGTGGATTTTCTTGAATTTTGGTATTTATCCTACTTTTCACTTTTGAGACATATTGTTCACACACACGGACATTTTTCTAAAAATGCTTTTTTTTTATTCAGAGAGCCCCCCCGGCGAAATCTTGATATCGAATTTTTGGATGCCATGCAATTTACTTTCTCTGCCTACTAAATATGTAGGTGGTTGAGAAAGTAAGCATTAAATATTTTTCGTAACATTAATACCTCCATCTCCACTCATGTTCCTACAGACATACAAACACCGTTTCCTTCAAATTACTTACAGAATGCAGTATGTACCACGTCATACCTTGCTTTAGATTTTGTCGATAATAACTCGGCACATCTAAGCCTCTTCAATCCTGCATATTAGACTCATTGCCATATTACAGAGAGAGCCAAAAAATTACGAACCGCCTGAGCGGTGTTTTTCCTGTCCGCGTCCTCGGCGCTCGTTACCATCTGCCGCTATCATAGAAAGGCGCGGATGAAACCATACAACATTTTTAAAACTACTTTACTTACCAACTTTATGAAAGGAAATGCTGAAACTGGCCACCGTCATAGTCCATATATTTTTGACACCTATTTCGAGTCAACAGTTAAAGCCCGTACATATATGAATACAATTTTGCCTTTTTTTTTTTTTACAGAATTAACAGCCAGGGAGCGTGATTTTGCCTTTTATCAACAAGATTCTGCAACAGCTTATACGGCCAATATTTCGATGAGAATAATTGAAAGTGCGTTTGAGGAGAGAATTATTAGTAGAGATTTGTGGCCCCCTCGGTCCCCCTGCGATGTCTATATCTGGGGTAACTTAAAACAAAGTGTACAAGACAAACCCACACACTCTGGGAGAATTAAAACAAAATATCCGCCAGGAAACTGCCAGCATTTCTCAACGTAAACTACGGCGAGTGATGGATAGTTTCCTAAAGAGGTGTCAAAAATGTATGGACAACGACGGTGGCCAGTTTCAGCTTCTCCTTTCATAAAGTTGGTAAGTAAAGTCTTTAAAAGTAGCTTTAAAAATGTATGGTTTCATCCCCGCCTTCCTATGATAAAGGCAGACGGCAACGAGCGCCGAGGACGCGGACAGGAAAAACACCGCGCATCCGGTTCGTAGATTTTTGGCTCACCTGTGTTATAACCTTCACAAACTCAAGATAATGGCGACGCGGATAACAATAGTTGTTTACATACTTGTTACCATAACGACAAGCATTCGTGATTAACCCTGGCCATTTGGAGGACTTTAACACTTAGAGTATTCTAATTAAAATATAAATAATTATAATAACCGTGCAAAAATAGAATGCAATATTAGTGTAGTAAGTGTATTACAAAAACTCGTAATCCTTACTTACGCCACTAGCATCGCAACATGCTGTTGGCATTGGTATCGTAGCGTTATAAATAACAGATTCGATTTTCTTTTGTTTTACTCTGAGGCAGTATTTTTAACACTTAAATGATACCAGTCTAATTATATAATATAAAATATAATAACAGCCCTAGCAATATGTATATGTAATAATATATAAAGTGTATATTACAGTCATTGTATTACGTTTATATTATTATGTACATGTATAAAAATGTTATATGAATGTATTACATAGTTTAACAATGTAGGAGCTGTGAGAATATAAGCAAGCTGCTTTGCGTAGCAAACATAATTACAAAGTAAAAGCCGAAAGTTGCTAACAATGAGGTAACAATAAATTAGAAAGCTTAAAAAGGCTACTAATAGTTCTTGGAACAATAATGTAATATTTAAAATAGTTTATAAATAGCCAATCAAAAACTAGAAAAGCTTTAAGTTACATAAAGGTATCCTATTGGAGTAGGCTTAGCCAATCAGAGACTTGAAATAGAGGAATTGTGCAGATTCAGGCGGTAGACGCTACAAGAAAGCGTAAACAAGCATTTCGGTATGATACGGGTTCAGTGTGAGACAAAACATTTCATTGCGGCGAGAATAAAATAAAGTTTACCTGTTAAAAAGTGCAATTAGCAATAATCTCACAGCTCTACAGTAGGATATATCAGTGAAGTGTTATTTAATCGTGTGAAGGATTAATAATAATAACAAAAAGACAATACAAAATATAATTTGTGTAAGACTTGTTCTTTAGCCGTACCAGCCCTGCTAAGAGATACGTGGTTTACAAAATACTAATGACGCAGCCGAGGTATACATACATAAATAAATATTAAAATATGAAGTTGATTATTAAACGTGGGGCGAATGCCACCGGAAAGCTACTCTATGTCATTCTCAACTAAAAGTCAAGGCCTTCCTCGTGAGTATGTTGTTGTATTACTACAATGTGTTCATAGGCTTTTCAAAACCTTTTTAGTAATTTATGAAACGAAATCAGAAGATGTTTTATAACCTATATTTTCTCTCTATAGTATTGGTATAGATTAGCAAGCAGAAGTACACAATTAATTTGTTCGCTTGGATGTTATTTTTAGGCTTGCCTGCAAGATTTATGACGGCCTCGTAATATCGTTAACCGTATTAGTGTCATTACATGTAGATGGCCGGACGCGGCGCACGTGGGTGTTGAGAGGTATGCGGATTGTTTGTGGGCGAAGAAAGGAAGGCCACACTTGTCAGTTCTGGGAAGAGAATGGGGATTCGGCCGGTCTCTTGCTCCGGATGGCTTTCATGTGCATTATAAAACGAGATTACGTGTATCTGGCGACGGTGTAAAAGAATGCTGCTTCAACAGGCCCTTGCTTATTGGAATACGCAAGGACAGACCTACACGACTACACGTACAGAATATATCAACATCTTCCCACAATTATAGGTTTATTTCGTTTCTTTCTCAATTTAAAAGAGATTTGACATTTTCTTTCTTTCTATCGTAAATATATCTTTTTACTTTCTCTATTGCTTATCTAAGAAGCAGTAGTGAATTTCACCCAAAAATTCGGTACCCAAATTTCACCGGAAATACATGTTTTGAGCACCACTGAATCCAAAAAGAGTAATTTTTAGAAAAACATCGTGTGTATCTGTGTATGCGAACAGCATAACTCAAAAACGAAGGTTCGGATAAATGCCAAACTTGGTAGATGCGACAAGATGGTTAAAAAGAATCTGAATTGATATATTCACATGACTTTCTCTGCCCTCTATCGTTTATTAGTGAGGATACAAACTATTCTTACTAAAGCTTATTTTTACGAGGGCAGTCCAGAAAGTGCCAGACGTTTTCGACTATCGTGGCGATGAGTAGGGCTAAAGCCGTCATCTTGGTGTCAGAACGTTCCTACATTCAGTACGCATCCAGTTGTGGTAGCGTGAGGACTGTGCCTTCCTTACTGTGCGCTCTGTGAGTTGTTAAAATGTGCGCTGCAATAGAAAATGCCGCCACTTGTGAAGTGCGGTTGGCTAAAAAGAACAAACCAATTGAAATTTATCGTCAACTTTTTTATATTTACGGGCAGGGAATAATGAGTGAAAGCCGAGTCAGGCAATGGTGCATTGATTTTAAAAATGGCCGCACCAATGTTCACGACGAGGATCGCAGTGGTAGGCCTAGCCTTATGACTCATGAACTGTCAATGCAAATCAATGACAAAATTCCTGAAAATCGTTGTTTCACGATTACAGAACTTTGGGAACATTTTCCCCAAATTTCACAAAGTTTGGTGCATGAAATTGATGGTTTGATACTGACGCTGCATGCCGGTGTAAACCAGTGGTTGAAGTCGCAGGCGGCAGATTTCTACAGAGAGGGTATTGAAAAACTTGTGCCACAGTATGATAAATGCCTCAATTTGAATGGCGATTATATAGAAAAATAGCTCAAGAGTGTACCTTTCAAATGCAGATAATAAACGTTGATATTTGCATTTTGTTAATTGTTTATTTCAAAACGTCTAGGACTTTCTGGATTACCCTCGTATATTCACCACGTTTTAGTCCAAATAAACCTTTACAGAAACAGCTACATTACACATTTCGTTATAGAGAACAACTGGACGCTATATGCTGCCTTAAAATTCCATACTGTTTCCATGACATCGCGAGAAACAAGTGAAGGTTAACATTACTTTAAAAATGACAAAGAAATGTATAATTCGAACTGCCTGGCCCTGTAGCACAGTCGATAGAGCAACTGCCTGCTGTGCGAAGGGTACCGGGTTCCATTCCCGTCTGGGGCTGGGAATTTTTCTCTAGCCAAGATTAATCCCTATGCTCTCCGGAGTCTGGAAGTATGAATGAGAGTGTGAATATGCGTATGGATGTAATGAAGGCAATAAGTTCCAAAGGAAAGGCCGCCGATAAGATGGAACTTAATAATAATAATAATAATAATAATAAAAGCATTTTTAGGAAATGCTCCACGTGCGCCTGTGTCTGTGAACAGCATAATCCAAAAGAAAAGTCTGATAAATACCTTCTAAAGATGCGACATGAAGCTTTTCAAGAATATCCCCCACCATAAACTACCCTTTACAACATTTTTCGAAATTTTTTATTTTCTAAAAATGGCTCTAACAATTTTGATTAAAATACGATATATCAGAGATATTTACATGACAAATAAAATGTATATCTTGAATTTTGTGGGAATAGCCTGTAAAGTCCTCTTCATTCTGAACGAATTTTATACAGGTTGGACCATTTAAGTTGAGACTGTACAATATCTCCAAAACTAAGTGTTCTAGAAAGAAATGTCTTTAATAAAAGTTGCTTGATATTATGGGGGGAAGTAAATGCCGTTAATGGTGTTTAATTTGCAGGACTTGGGGTGGTCATTTTAGGGCCAATTTAAATTGACCCTAATTGTAGGTTCCCATTTAAAAATATTAAATTGACCCTAAATGACCATCATAATGTCCTCCAAACTAAGCACGGCAAATGGAGTTTACTTTCCCCCGTAATATCAAGCAACTTTTATTAAAGACATTTCTTTCTGGGAAGGCTTAGTTTTGGAAATATTGTACAGTTTCAACTAAAATGGTCCACCCTGTATAATGTTGTATAACAGGTAAACGTTAAGCAATAGACAAAAACATACTACACAAAAATAGATCTTTTTAAAACACACAAATTATATAAAATAGCTTTTTTATGCCATAAGTCATTTCCAAGATATCTGTTATTAATGGTTCGAACTGTTTAATACGTTGCCACTGTTTCCAAGTCCTGTAGATTTTCACTTTTGTCATGGAAACCGTATGGAATTTTAAGGTCAGCATATAGCGTCCAGTTGTTAAACATTTGACTACCGCTGTTCTCTATAACGAAATGTGTAATGTAGCTGTTTCTGTAAAGGTTTATTTGGATTAAAATGGAGTAGATAGGAAAATAAACTTTCGTAAGATTAATTTGTATACTCACTAATAAGCGATATAGAGTTGAGAAAGCCATGTGATTGTAACACACCAGATTTGTTTTCATACATTAGAAATTATTTGGATGATCATCAAGGCTTTAATTCCTTTCCTAGTTGTAAGTTATTTTTGCGATAATATGGCAAACTCTCGAAACAGCTTGTATTTTTTAACATTCTACAGCCAGTCATGGCAAAAGACTTAAAATCCTTAAATTTTAGCAGGCTTAAGGTTTTCTAATCTTCTAATAGAACAGAGAAACTAGTTTATCTTACGTTCCGACGAACCATTTGAAAGTATTTTCTGAGAAGTGTAGTTAGAACAAACTGGAGCAATGAAAGTTTGCAACAGTTTAGTGTCATAAATAGCCTTTTTTATACTTCCTAAGGAAACAACTTATACATGTTGTTAAAGATATATTGTGTTGTTACTTGCGACTCGTTTCCGTACCCAGCGTTGAAATCTCCCAGCTATTCCAGCCTACAGTTATCGGTATATCAAAATACTACTAGCATTAATATAGAGTGCTGATGAGATATGCAAACAATTCATAGGCAGGCTAATTATTAAATGTTAATAATAAAAACAAACCACTTATCATTCGGATTTCTTGGAATTTTATTAAAATTCAAGATGAGATAAGGTTCACGGTTGTATTTTTAGCACACACTCTTATTAAAATATCATTACGCTGTTATCTATTTCTAAATTTAAAAAATTAAAAAGTTAGTATACACATGAATTATGGAGTTACAAAAAGTTCACAACAAAATAAAAAACTTGGTCAGTAAATTTTAAATGCATGAGCCATTTCCGATATATTTTCTCTGTGTTGTATAAAACTATCTCATTGCTAATTTTCTTGTAGGTGCAAGGGGAATATGGTAGGTTTTAAGCGATAGTCAGATGTTTTAAGAGCTGGTTGCTATGTGGAGTATTCCATTCTCTTTGTGTGTCCAGGACATAAAAACAATGAATAACGAATTCCCATTTGAGAAAAAGTACAATTATTGGAAAAT
Organism: Deroplatys truncata; assembly: GCA_030765065.1. NCBI lineage: Eukaryota > Metazoa > Arthropoda > Insecta > Mantodea > Mantidae > Deroplatys > Deroplatys truncata. The sequence goes on along the minus strand of CM060987.1, from coordinate 8,884,400 downwards.
TAAAAAAAAAACAAGGAATATCTCGGAAATAGTTCACTCAAAAAATAGTATGGGGTATAAATTGTTTTTTAACGAGCTCTGCATTTTTTATGTGCTAAAATGTTGTCTATCTCTTACGTTTTATCACTTATGCAAAAGAGGACTTGGGGACATTGTCAGAAAATTCAAGATATACATTTCATTTGCCTTGAAAATACAGATTGAGCCAAAAAACTACGGACCGGTTGCGCGGTGTTTTTCCTGTCCGCGTCCTTGGCGCTCGTTGCCGTCTGCCGCTATCATAGAAAGGCGCGGATGAAACCATACAGCATTTTTAAAACTACTTTTAAAGGCTTTACTTACCAACTTTATGAAAGGAGATGCTGAAACTGGCCACCGTCGTTGTACCATATATGGATCCATGATGAATAGTTTCCTAAAGAGGTGCCAAAAATTGTATGGACAACGACGGTGGTCAGTTTGAGCATTTCCTTTCATAAAGTTGGTGAGTAAAGCCTTTAAAAGTAGCTTTAAAAATGTTGTATGGCTTCATCCCCGCCTTTCTATGATAGCAGCAGACGGCAACGAGCGCTGAGGACGCGGGCAGGAAAAACACCTCGCAGGCGTTTCGTAGTTTTTTGGCTCACCTTGTACCTTAAACATATAATGTTTTAATGAAAATCTTAGAGCCATTTTCGAGAAAATTAAAATGTTCGAAAAATGTTCATGTGAAGGGTAATCTGGGATGGGGGGGATTTTCTTGAAAATATTCTTATATAGTAAGTAGTAGTCGAAGTATTGCATTCCACCCAAAAATTCGATACCGGGATTTCACCAGAAATACATGTTTTGAGACCCCCTGAATCCAAAAAAAAGTATTTTTAGAAACATGTCCGTGTGTGTATGTGTTAACAGCATAACTCAGAAACGAACAGTCAGATAAACACCAAACTTGGTATTTAGGTTCAGTATCTTCCAGAGATGCGACACGAAGGTTTTCAAGAAAATACCGCCACCCCAGACTACCCTTTACATGGAACATTTTTCGAAAATTTTAATTTTCTCAAAAATGGCTCTAACGATTTTGATTAAAATATCATATGTTTAAGATATTTTCATGCCAAATAAAATGTATATCTCGAATTTTCTGGGAATGTCTCCAAAAGTGTTCTTCATTGTGAACGACTTTTGCATAACTGGTAAACCACAAGAGATAGACAAAATTTTTCTACCCAAAAATGTAGATCGTGTTAAAATACACAATTTATGTTATGTAAATTTTTGTTTGTTGAGTGAACCATTTTCAAGATATTGCTTGTTATCCCCTTAAATTTTTCAATACTTATACTTTTTCTCAAATTCGTTATTAATTTTTTATGTTCTGGACACACAAAGAGAATGGAATACGTCACATAGCAACCAGCTCTTAAAACATTTGACTATCGCTTAAAGCCTACCAATTCCCCTTGCATCTACAAGAAAATTAGCAATAAGATTAACATGAAGCATATGGAGAATAAGCGTTTGTAAAAATAGTTTGTACAAGAGTAGAGAAATTCATGTGAGTATAACACATCAGATTTTCACCTAAAGCACCAGATGAGAAGTTATTACTGTGAAGACCGCTGTCATATAAGCATCCCTCACTTTTTTCAGTATTTGAAGATGTAGGTTGAAGAAAATTTTCGAAAGCACCTTTCTGTAAGTTCAAAAACTGTTAACGGATTAACTTCTTCTTGGGTCTTTAAGCATTTGATTCCTATTTTCGAAATTTGTCCCTCTCAGGAGACATTTTTACAGTATAACAAAAAACACTCTTCGTTCTAACATACAAAGAACATGTACACAACAAATAAATCGTTGTAAAACCGAAAAGGCTAACATACATCATACGTTTAAAGTTGTAACAATCCCAAAAAACACGTAGGTGGTCCTTCCCGTGAAAACAAACCCGGTCGCCAGTAGACTACTTTACTGTACTGTTATAGCAAAAGTTATTTCCATAATAGCTTTTTTTTCATTTCATTTCTAAGACAAAAATTTAGTCTGTTTTCTTTCTTTCTTTTTTTTATTATTCCTTGCTAGGTGCGATTCACAGTCGCACCGGTTGCACGTGACTAAGGCCGGCCCTGGCTATAGGAACTTCTGTTTTCATGCATTTTCTACCCAAGTGAATTTGTATTCTTTACGAAAATTACTTGTTTTCTCCTGGAATATAAAATTTTGTTCCATTCGACTTTTGAAAAGCGTCGGAGGAATACGATTAGAGGACTGCACAGACCATTTACAGAAAATTCAAGGAATACATTTTAGTTTTGAAGTGAACATCATAAACTGTAAACAAAGCAGTTAGAGCGGTTTTACAAATAATAAAACTGAAGGAACATCTTACTTCGAAAGGGTAGTTACTTAGGATGGAGAATGTAACACTCTATACCACTTTACTTACAGTAAGTAGAGAAAGTATTACGTTCCACACAAAACTTAGATTTCATTGGAAATACACGTTTTAAGGTCCCCTGAGTATATTTAAGCGTCTTCCAATGCGACGCGAAGAGTTACAAGAAAATCTTCCCCAAACGGCCCTTTACATACAAAACTTTTCGAAATGTTTGATTTTCTCAAAAATGGCCGTTACGGTTTTGATTAAAATACCACACATTAAAGATATTTTACATGACAAATAAAATATATATCTTGAATTTTCTGGGAACAGTCTGTGAGGTCCTGTTCATTCGGAAGGAAGTTTGTATAATCCTGTATAACTGGTAAACGTTAAGCGATAGACGAAAACGTACACAACAAAAAATATAGATCTCTTTAAAACACGCAATTTATTTCAAATAGTTTTGTTTTAGTGGTGTCACCCGTTTCGGAGATATCGATTATTAATGATTCGAATTGTTCAATACTTAGCCACTGTTTTAAAGTCCTGTCGATTTTAAGTTGTTTCTCGCGATGTCACGGAAACAGTATGGAATTTTAAGGCCAGCATATAGCGTTCAGTTGTTAAACATTTGACTATCGCTGTTCTCTATAACGAAATGTGTAATGTAGCTGTTTCTGTAAAGGTTTATCTCGATTAAAATGTAGTAGATGAAAAAATAAGCTTGAGTAAGAATAATCTGTAAGCGGCAGAGGGTAGAGAGAGTCATGTGAATGTAACACATCAGATTTTACTGGTCATGCAAAGAGCATGGATAGCGATACGTGTTTTAAAGAAGCTGACGATCGCTTTCGGCCACTGTATGGTTCTGATACCTACAACGAAAGAGATCAGTTGGGTCTGAACTTCTTTTGTCTCAGTGAAAACGTAAGAGGCTTAACTGCTCTTGGATATTGAAATAAGGTATAAAATAAGTTATGGTAGCGGGAGGGTCGCCACACTCGAAGCAGCCCCACCTCAAGGAGTGGCAATCTGCCCACCAGCAGAGGTCCAGATGGTAGTATCCGGTGCTAACGAATCACAGAGAAAGCTTTCAATAATCACACTTCAACAGGTTTCTACATCAGCGAAATACCTTCTTCTAGGTTTAAGCTGTTTGGCTTCTTCCATCGTTATAGTAGTACTGAGATAATTAGAGCTGGCGTTTTCTCATTTTGTTCCTTTGTTTAGAATCGCTGATTTTGTATATATAATCATACTTACTGGAGTAAAATATACTAATTTTATAGTGTCTATTTTCATAGTGTTCTTTTTGTAGCTTAAGGGCATATTATGTTATTTGTTTTTACTTTCTCTACTACGTATAGTAAGTAGGGGAAGTATTGCATTCCACCCAAAAATTCGATACCGAGATTTCACCGGAAATATATGTTTTGAGACCCTCTGAATCCAAAAAAAGCATTTTTGGAAACATGTCCGTGTGTGTGTCTGTGTCTGTGAGCAGCATAACTCAGAAACGAACAGTGGGATAAACACCAAACTTGGTATTTAGGTTCAGTATCTTCCAGAGATGCGACACGAAGGTTTTCAAGAAAATCCCCCTACCACAGATTAACCTTACATGGAAGATTTTTCGAACATTTTAATTTTCTCAAAAATGGCTCTAACGATTTTGATTAAAATATCATATGTTTAAGACATTCTCATGACAAATAAAATGTATATCTTGAATTTTCTGGGAATGTCTCCAAAAGTATTCTTCATTGTGAACGACTTTTGCATAACTGGTAAACCATAAGAGATAGACAAAATTTTACTACACCAAAAATGTAGATAGCGTTAAAATACATAATTTATGTCATATACATTTTTTTGGTTGAGTGAACCATTTTCGAGATATTGCTTGTTATTCCCTTAAATTATTTATTAATGTGATATTAACCCTAATATTGCAATTAATATTTCGCGCTCTGAGCCAATAAGTCATTGTTGACAACGTGCCTGAGGAAGTTTGTAATACCGACACTCCTTTCCTAACGTCAGCAGTTGCAGTGTTTCGTGTACTAATATAATAGTGGCTATAAAGTGTACGGTAAACGGTCAACCACACACACACACACACACACACAAACCTATCGGTTTACAACTGGGAAACGATCACTGTATTAACTCACCCTTTATTCATTAATATGGTGGCCTAAAAAGTCTATATTTATTTCATCGCAAACACAATGTCTTTAACATTAATGCATAGTAGACTCAGTAATAATTACAAACAAACGTGTTCAAGAGAGAAATTACTTCAAAACTGATAATAGGGTTTGCCATAAAAAACACACAGTAGCTGAAGAGTGCAAATTTAAAGAAATTATGTTTACTCTTCGTTAAGAGAATAGTGGGATATTTCTATACTGTTCTGTCATATCAACATGTGTTCTAAGTGGTAAATGAATAAGTTATTTGCTTATTATTACTGATAGTGCCTATATTACTGTCTGTTTGTCTGCCTATTTTAAGTTTTTTATTGCGTGACCTCTAGACATAATATTGCCATATTTTACGTGGATATACGACAGCTGTGTGCTCAAGTCACGTGGTTTCTCTCTTTGCAGATATATGTGAAATTGTTTTCTCCATGTGTGCTTTGAACAGCTTTTTCTGTGAATGACATTTTCTGGTTTCCCAGAAACTGTTGACCGTAGCTAAATTTAATTTTAGTATGATAAAAAAACCTCTTAAGTACTGTTGTGGTGTTAATAACATGGTTGGTCATTGTTTTAAAACATAACTGGTTATAAATGTTAATAAAATATGATTTAATTAAGCAAATTAATTGTTTCTGTCTTAATAAACAAACTTACAAAATTATATTAGTGAACTTAGAAGACATTCATCTACCTCCTGTAAAATTTCACTTCGATGTATTAAACAGTTTCTGAGATATTGGCTGAAATCATGAATGTATTAGATGTAAAGCTGGCAGGATAGGACCTTTCATCTCCCCTTAAACATTCAGCATAGAACTCTGCCAGATTAGGAATATACTGGGCTGTGTGTGTGTGTGTGTGTGTGTGTGTGTGTGTGTGTGTGTGTGTGTGTGTCGGGGGGGGGATGGGTGCGCAGCATAGCTCAAAAGCGAAAAGTCGGATCAATGCCAAACTTGATATTTGGGTTCAGTACCATCCAAAGATGCGAACACAAAGATTTTCAAGAAAATCCCACCGCCATAAATTAACCTTTCTCCAATTTTTTCTATTTACTAAAGAATGGCTCTAACGATTTTGATTAAAATACGACACATTAAAGATGTTAACATGAAAAATAAAATGCATATCTTGAATTTTCTGGGAATAGCCTGTGAAGTCCTCTTCATTCGGAAGGAATTTTGTATAACTGGTAAACGTTAAGCGATAGACGAAAACGCACTACACAAAAACTGTAGGTCTCTTTTAAAATACACAATTTATGTCAAATAACCTTTTTGTAGCATAAGCCCTTTCTGAGATATCTGTTATTAATGGTTCGAGTTGTTCATTACTTGATCATTCTTTTAAACTCCTGTCGATTTTCAGTTGTTTCTTGCGATGTCATGGAAACAGTATGAATTTTAAGGCCAGCATATAGCGTCCAGTTGTTAAACATTTGACTATCGCTGTTCTCTATAACGAAATGTGTAATGTAGCTGTTTCTGTAAAGATTTATTTGGATTAAAATAAAGCAGAAGGAAAAATAAATTTTCGTAAGAATAAATGATAGATGGTAAAGAAGCTCATATGGCTAAATTAAATTCAGTTATATTTATGGACGTTCTTTAACTGCTGTGTTCCTTAGCGTCCCATTCTATATTGGACGTGAAAGACGGTAATTTTGCTCAGAGGCCTCTTATCAGGCTTGAGGTTCTTTTACGTTCCCTAAATCTATGATACGGGACCACTGGTTTTACTTCTCTTGGAAGCCAGGCTAAGGAATTTTACACCTGAAAAAAATCCATCGCCGTTCGCGGCTTTGAAACCGCGACCTCGGAACTAGAAGCTAATATGGCAATCACTACACCACCAAGTGAGAATGTCACATCAGATTTTGTATTGCAAATATGTTAAATATATTGTGTTTAGTTTAAAATCGCTAGATCTATTTTTGAGAAAATCAAAATAATGAAAAAGTGTGGATGCAAGCAATAGTTTTGGGAGGAATTTTATTGAGGATCTTTGTGTAGCATCTTGCAAGATGCTGAACAGAAACACCGACTTTTCGTTTTTGAATTATGCTGTTCACAGACAGACACGCACACATGTACACAGGCATTTTACTAAAAATGTTTTTTTTTTTTTTTTTTTTTGCTTTTTTGGGATTTAGAGGGCCTCAAAGCATGTATTTCCGTTGAAATCTCGGTATCTAAGTTTTGACTGGAATGCAATACCCCTTCTAGTTCCTGTTTTTGTCGAAAATTCAGTGCAGCATTGCGCTAAGAGAAAGAGAGATTAGGCAGTGCGAGTGAGCTGTGCGGCGCAGCTGTGTCGGGGTAGACTCAGCATTCCTGCGTATGACCGTAACGTAATTACAATCACATCATTTTCTCTACTTCAGGAAACACTTCTCCCCGCCACAAGGTCAGCAATAGTGGGCAAACTTTGTCAGGTACAATAGCTCTTGTAATCACACTCGTATAAGTCAATGAAAACAGATATTACACAATCGATTATATTACAGCTATACGTTGTTTACTACTACGATTATCATTAGACGTTTTATTACAAATGCGTGAAATTTTCCTGGTCCCCATTTACGAAATATACTAATTTACTTACACATTTATATGTTATGTTAAGATATACTACATCCTTGTAGCACAAAACAATAGGCATGTTGGGTGAGGCACCAATATTGTTTGTGGGGCTAGGTCATTCTTCTGCAGGTTCTACAAGATGAAGAAATAAGTGTAAATAGTGAAAGCGTTCCCGGTGTGCTTGAGGCAATTTAAGTTCTAGAACTTACTAGGGATGTTTTAAAGTGGTATATATATATATATATATATATATATATATATATATATATATATATATATATGACAAGTAACAAATGATAAACATTTCAAATCTATGCATGGCCTTTGAGAACTAATATTCAGTAGAGCTGCTATACGCCGTGGCATTGAATCAAAAAGGTTCTGAATAAGTTACTCAGGGATTTCCCTCACACAGTTTGTATTCGAGCCCACAAATCCTGACACCGGTTACTGGAGGACCGTGAAGCACCAACCATATCCCAGACATGTTCGACGGGCGACATGTCAGGCGAACGTGCAGGCCAGGGAAGCAATGGTACCCGTCGCTCTTCAAAGAAGGCTTGTACATTCCTCGCAATATGTGGCCGGGCATTGTCCTGTTTAAATATGGCCTGTTCAGATGCCTGAAGCAGGGGCAGTACCTCAGGCCCTACAACCACCGTTAGGTACCGGTTTCAGATCAAAGTACCCTCAATTCGTAGGAGACGAGATCGGTTGCTGTAACGGATGGCGCCCCAAACCATCACACCTGGTGTTTGTCCGCTATGCCGCTCAACAATGCAGCCCTCGAGGTTGCGCTCACCACGGTACCGCCGGACACGTATGCGGCCATCACTGTAGGGCACGTTGAAGCGGGACTCGTCCGAAAAGACTCAGCACCCCAGTGAGTAACGGTGTTCACGTGCCCATTGCAGTCGGAGGAGCTTGTGGTTTCTGGACAATGGAAGCCGACATAATTGCATGCATGCAACCAGTCCAACCTGCAGCAAACGGCGACGAACCATTGATGCACACAAGTTCACATCTGTTGCAGTGCTCCAGCGTGGATGAAGCTGTACGGTCCATTGTGGCCATGCGGACAAAGTGACGGTCATCCCGTGCTGTGGTCCTGTATCCGCTCTTCGCTGCGTTACGACCTTCATCTGTTCACTGCTTCCACACAGGCATCACTGTCTAGCAGCATGCCCTGTATGAGCCGAAATGTCACGGTATGACAAACCCGCTTCACGGAGACCGTTCGAACTCACTCACATGCCGATATGGCTCCCTTTAACGTCGACGAGGCTATCACTTAATTGTTTCCACCTTGTTTGACAGCTCTGCACTGACTACACTGGGCGCAACACTGACCTTGTCGGACCGTATACCCCATCTCTTTGCAAACCTAATCACTTATTGCCTGCACACTTCCACCAAGTTTGGAGTTATTCGGGAAAATCTTTCTTGGTGTTGCAATTTTCAGAACCGGCAGTGTGTATAATCTTAAGCCTTCTTTCCGCACAGTTTTCACAATCAACTAAATTCTTATTCTGGTGTAGAAAGTTTAGCGACTCCTCCGCCGTCAGTATGTGAAACAATCGTACAGTTTCTGAGGTGCATTTTTCTTTGTCTGAGATTGTACCGCAGAAGAAAATCCATTATTGGCATCGTTGGTTTCAGGGAGGTGGGAATTGAAAGTAGTGATCTGGAAGTCAGATGTGTATCACAAAGTAGCTCAAAGAAAACAATTGTGAATCTGCAAGTTAATGTGATGTTTGCCAAAACAGACGACTCGTGTCCTTCAAGAAGGTTTCATGCATGTGTCCCAGCTGTGACATTGTTACAGGAGTAGGAGCGGAGGGGGCGCCTCGGGAGGGAGGGGTTAGGTTAGAGGAGACAGAAGACCGGAAGGCGGGGTGCTTACCTTTCCAGATTGAAACTCCTCGGATAGCAGCTGTTACAACCGGCTGCCGTCACCCCTCCACATCCCACTGGGGACCTGGAACTTGGAGACCGCCCACATTTCGGGGCCGAAGTGTTACATAGAGCATCCTTTTCCCCTGCCACGCAACGCCAAGACTCCCGCCGACACTTACAACCCTGAAACAGCCAATCAGATGAAATGTAGGTGAAATGGGAATGGAGATGAAATTGAGGACAGGAAATTTGGGGGATGTAATGAACCTTCCGAGCATCCGCCTAGCGATCCGGCCACCCCCCCGCAAAAAATATCGTGGGTCAGGAAGCTCGGCCGCGGGAGTCGAACTCATGACCTCCCGAATGCGTTGCCCCCTGAGCCATCCCGCTCTGTTAGAAAAATTTAGCTCAAACAGCTAGACGTTTCCTAGATGAACTGACGACGGAAGTGTGTGTCGAGCTTCTAAAACCTTTCTGCTACGATAAGACAAACGTTCGAAAAACATTGATAACTGGTAGAAAAGTAGTGTAAGGCTTGGAGGCTTGGTTAAAAAAATAGGCTATCGAAAAATATTTAGTAGCTTGTACTTTATTGCAAAAGGGACCTACCTTTAAAAACACCCCTCGTACATAATTGCAAAGTCTAAATGACAGAATTTCTGTGATTAATTCATATAATCGATTAGTGTGTGACTGTGTGGAAAAATCAAAGAAGCAAAGAAAAATTAACCCGATTTTTGATTAATAACAAAGTAAAGCAGCACGAGTAGAGGGCGGTTCAATACGTTCCCGTGGTGTTGCCAAGGCAAGTTGATGTTACCATCATTTGGTACTGATTCATAGGTTAGTTTGGATCTGGCAGGCATTTTAGTCAGTCGTTCAACATGTTTTCGCTAAAATGGATAAAGTACAGCTTTTTAGTTTTGGATCGGAAAACTTATGAGGAAATAAAAGCGAAATTGGATGCTGTTTATGGCGACCTTTCACCATCTATGACAACAGTGAGATATTGGTTCAACGAGTTTAAACGTGGTCGGACATCCATTTTTGATGAGGAGCACTCAGGATGCCCGGTTGATGTGGAAATCATCGAAAAATTGCACGATATGATTCTCCCTGATCATCGAATGGAATTGGGAGAGGTCATGGGCAATTCATATTTTGCGTGATACGTTGGAGATGAAAAAGTTGTGCAGCAATTGCTGAGTGAGCGGACGCGACTTTTAACTTCGAAGCTGTGTTTGGAGCAATTTAAGCGAAATCCGTCGAGTTGTCACTGAGACCTGTGAACAGTGGCATGCTTCCGGTGAATCTGCTCCAAAGAAGGCAAAGGCAGTCCCATCAGCCGGTGATGTGTTTTAGGATGCGAAGGGCGTCATACTCATTGAGCTCTTAGAGAAAGGAAAAACGATCACTGGATAATACTACGGTGAGTTATTGGAGCGATTCGACAAAAACTTCAAGACACGGCCTTATTTGGCGAAGAAGAAACTGCTGTCTCACCACGACAACTCATCCGGTGTTGTCGCCGCCAAACTGCATGAATTGTTGCCGCACCCCCCAAATTTGCCCGACCTACTCCCTGCTATTTCTTCTTGTTCCCAAACATGAAGAAATGGCTCATAGCAAAATTTAGATCTAATGAGGACGTCGTCGTCGAGACAGAGTCTTATTTTGCAGAGCTTGACAATTCCTATTTTTGGAGGGATTAAAAATGGCAGGAAAGTTGGGAGAAGTGTATATCCCTAAAAGGGAACTATATGAGAAGCATATACAGGCTGTTCTCTACTACGTATAGTAAGCAGGGGAAGTATTGTATTCCAACCAAAAATTCGATACCGAGATTTCACCGAATATACATATTTTAAGATGCTCTAAATCCAAACAAAGCATTTTTGGAAGCATGTCCGTGTGTGTGTCTCTGTGTATGAACAGCATAACTCAAAAGCGAATTAGTCGGATAAATACCAAACCTGTTATTAGAGTTTAGTACCTTTCAAGGAGGTGACACGAAGATTTTCAAGAAAATACCCCCACTCCAACTACCATTTACATGGAACATTTTTCGAAAATTTTGATTTTCTCAAAAATGGCTGTAACGATTTTGTTTAAAATACCATATATAAAATATATTTAGTGAAAAATATACTGTATATCTTGAATTTTCTGTGAATATCCTGTGAAGTCCTCTTCATTCGGAAGGGATTTTGTATGGTCTTATATAACTTGTAAACGTTAAGTGATAGTTGAAAACATACCACTCAAAAGATGTAGATATTTTTAAAACATACAATTTATTTCAAATATTTTTTGTGGCATAAGCCGTTTCTGAGATATCCGTTATAAAGGGTTAGAATTGTTCAATACTTATTCTTTTTAAATCCCATCGATTTTCAGTTGTTTCTCGTGATGTCATGGAAACAGTATGGAATTTTAAGGCCAGCATATAGCGTCCAGTTGTTAAACATTTGACTATCGCTGTTCTCTATAACGAAATGTGTAATGTAGCTGTTTCTGTAAAGGTTTATCTCGATTAAAATGAAGTAGAGAGGAAAATAAACTTTAGTAAAAATAGTTTGTATATACACTAATGAATATAGAAGTCATGTGGATGTATCACATCAAAATGCTTGGTTTGAAATGCGAGTAACAGTACTGGCATACATTTAAATATCCTAATTAGTGTAATATGATTATTATATACATATGTTTGTTTCATTTATTGCTTCCTTGTATTAAATAAGTGGTCTCTCTTTGAACACGTATAAATGAGTGCTTGTATGTAACATGGCACTCAGCAGACAAAGGAAACTCTTGCTACGATAAATAAACAAATGAATCATGAGCAGTAAACAGTAACTCTAACCTGTGCTGTATGTAACCTAGCACTTTCCGGCTTTAATTCCGTTCAACACAGTCTATAAGCGCTACATTCACATGGCTTTCTCCACCCACTATATATTTTATCTAGTTTCTGCAAGCTGTCCTTACAAACACTTATTTTGCTATTCCCTTCATGTTAACATGCAGAAATAGTTTGATTACATATTTCCTTATAGATACAAGAGGAATACAGAAAATCGAATCGACACGCAGATGTTTAAAAGCGGGTCGATATAACCTGACCTTGAGATTCCATTCTCTTTCCGTGATATCGTGAGAAACAAGCAAATAACGAAGTGCTATTAAAAATCTGATGTGTTACACTCAAATGACTTTCTCTACTCTTGTACAAACTATTTTATAAACGCTTATTCTCCATATGCTTCATGTTAATCGAGATGTTAATCTTATTGCTAATTTTCTTGCAGATGCAAGGGAAATTGGTAGGCTTTAAGCGATAGTCAAATGTTTTAAGAGCTGGTTGCTATGTGGAGTATTGCATTCTCTTTGCATGTCCAGGACATAAAAAAACAAACAACATGGGATATCTCGGAAATGGTTCACTCCACAAAAAACAGGTATATGATATAAATTGTGTGTTTTAAGAGAACTACATTTTTTGTATAGTAACATTTTGTCTATCTCTTACGGTTTACCAGTTATGCGAAAGTCATTCAGAATGAAGAGGGCTTTTGGGGACATTCCCAGAGAATTCAAGATTTAGTTTTCATTTATCATGAAAATATCTTAAACATATGATATTTTAATAAAAATCGATACATCCATTTTTTAGAAAATAAAACTTTTGGAAAAATGTTCCATGTAAAGGGTAGTGTGTGCTTGAGGATTTTTTTTATAACCTTCGTGTTGCACCCCTGCAGGATACCAAACTCAAATACCAAGTCTGGTATTTATCCTACTTCTCCTTTTTGAGTTATGTTCTTCACAGATAGACACACACTGACATGTTTCCAAAAATGCTTTATTTGGATTCAGGGCACCTCAAAACATGTATTTTCGGTGAAATCTCGGTATCGAATTTTTGGGTACATTTATGGCACGTAAAAGAACCTCACGCCTGATAAATAGGCATCTGAGCAAAATTACCAGTCTTTCACGCCCAATACCTATAGAATGGGAGGCCGAGGACCATAGTAGTTAAAGAGCGTCCATAAATAAAACTGAATGTATTTATTTTTAGTAGTAGTTTTTGTTTACCTCTTACGCTGTACCAATTATGGAGAAGCCATCTCAATGAAGAAGACTTCACAGGCTATTTTCGGAATATTCAAACTATACATTTTATTTATCATGCAAATACGTGAAACATTTGGTATTGTGATCAAAATCGCTAGAGGCATTTTTTAAGAAAATAAAACATGTAAAGTAATTTTCCATATAAAGGGTATTTTGGGATGCAGGAATTTCCTTGAAAATCTTCGTGTTACACACAAAAGAAACTTTTCTAAAAAAGCGTTTTTTATACAGGTGACCTCAAAAAACGTGTATTCCAGTGATTTTATGGTATAGAATTTTTGGTGGAATGCAATACCTCGTCTATTTACTACGCATAAGTGTAGAGAAAGTAGCATTTTACAGCTGAGACTCCAGAACCTTGGCTTGACCTGTTCCAGCTCTTTCGGACGCCTGCAAGACGTAAATGGTATTCCCAGGTAGTTGTTAGGTTCTTAACTACTTATGTATCTTTCCTTAACGTGCAGAGACGTTGCGATATTAGGGGGATGTGACTACTTGCAAGTGCTTTAACAGCCCCCCTATATCCACCCTCTGCAATGACAAGTATTGCAATTCTATACAGAGATTTCACCAGAAAAAAAAGTTAGAAATAGTGTGTAACTCTTTGTGAACACCATAACTCAAAAACTAAAAGTCCGATAAATATCAAACATGGTAACTAACTTGCTAACTTGAGTGTTCTACAAAGATTCGACACAAATATTTACAATAAAATCCCCCCCACCAAAACCACCTTTTACATCGAACATGTTCCGAAATTTTTTATTTTCTCAAAAATGGCTCCTAAGGATTTTGATTAAAGTGTATATTTTGAATTTTCTGACATAGCCTTTGAAGTCCTCTTGTGTGCAACCTTGTATTAAACGATAGTAGAAAACGTACTACACAAGAAATAACTTTTTTCTGTGGCATTAGCCGTTTCCGCGATATTTGTCATTAATAGTTTGTAATTCTTTTAAAGTCGTAACGCCTTTGATTAAAATATCGTATATTAAACATTTACATAACAAATCAAATGTATGTATTGAATTTTCTGGGAATAGCCTGTGAAGTCGTCTTTGTTCGGAACTGGTAAACCGTAAGAGACAGAGAAAATCTTGCCACCCAAAAATGTAAATCTTGCTAAAGTACAGGATTTATGAGAAATACGTTTCTTGTAGCGTTCACCATTTCCAAGATATTCTTTGTTATTGGTTGGAATTTTCAAGTGGCAAGTCGCTATTCGCTTGCTTTCCTCTCGTCACGTAAAGACCATGGAAGGCATCACATAGCGTCGCGATTAACAAGTAGGTAGCGAATGGAGCAAGCAATATGTAAAAGGAACGGAAGACGTAGTATCCTGGCCGAAAGCGAGGTGCAGGTTACCTGAGTTCGAAGAACAGGGGAGGCTGAACCCCCTGCGGCCAGGACAATAACAAAACCGGAAACTGTGGCAGGAAAGGGTAAGAGATAGCTGCAGCAAGAAAGGCCATTCATGTATTCATGTATCCAAAACTCACGCATCTCAATGGAATACCTTCAAAACAGTCCAACCGTTGTGACACACACACCTTCCTCTTCTCACAGTTTCTATAAACCGGAAAAAGGGTTTCAATTAAAAAATCTGATGTGATACATTCACATGGCTTTCTCTACCCTGTATCGTTTATTAGCGCGTATACAAACTATTCTTAACAAGGCTTATTTTCCCATCTACTACATTTTAATGGAGATAAACATTTACAGAAACAGCTACATTACACATTTCGTTATAGAAAACAGCGATAGTCAAATGTTTAACAACTGAACGCTATATGCTGACCTTAAAATTCCATACTGCTTCCATGACATCACGAGAAACAACTGAATGTTGACAGTCGTTTAAGAGAATGCCCAAGAAATGACCAATTCGAACCTTTAATAACGGATATCTCAGAAATGGCTTTTGTCACAAAAAAACTTATTTAAATATGTTGTGTATTTTAAAGAGATCTACATTTTTTACTTTCTCTACTACGTATAGTAAGTAGCGGAAGTATTGTATTCCACCCAAAATTTCGATACCGAGATTTCACCGGAAATACATGTTTTGAGACCCCCGAATCCAAAAACAGCATTTTGGAAACATGTGCGTGTGTGTGTCTGTCTGTGAACAGCATAACTCAGAAACGAGCAGTCGGATAAACAGCAAACTTGGTATATAGGTTCAGTATCTTCCAGAGATGCGACACGAAGGTTTTCAAGAAAATCCCCCCACCCCAGAGTACCCTTTACATGGAAGATTTTTCGAAAATTTTAATTTTCTCAAAAATGGCTCTAACGATTTCGATTAAAATATCATATGTTTAAGTTATTTTTATGACAAATAAAATGTATATCTTGAATTTCCTGGGAATGTTTCCAAAAGTATTCTTCATTTTGAACGACTTTTACATAACTGGTAAACCATAAGAGATAGACAAAATTTTACTACACAAAAAATGTAGATCGCGTTAAAGTACACAATTTATGTCATATACATTTTTTTTGTTGAGTGAACCATTTTCGAGATATTACTTGTTATTCCCTTAAATTTTTCAATATTTCTTATTTTCTCAAATGGGAATTCATTATTCATTTTTACTTTCTCTACTACGTATAGTAAGTAGGGGAAGTATTGCATTCCACCCAAAAATTCGATACCGAGATTTCACCGGAAATACACGTTTTGAGACCTCCTGAATCCAAAAAAAGCATTTTTGGAAACATGTCCGTGTGTGTGTCTGTGTGTGTGTCTGTGTGTCTGTCTGTGTGTCTGTGAACAGCATAAGTCAAAAACGAAGAGTCGGATAAACACCAAACTTGGTATTTAGGTTCAGTATCTTCCAGAGATGCGACACGAAGGTTTTCATGAAAATCCCCCCACCCCAGACTACCCTTTACATGGAACATTTTTCGAAAATTTTAATTTTCTCAAAAACGGCTCTAACGATTTTGATTAAAATATGATATGTTTAAGATATTGTCATGATAATTAAAATGTATATCTCGAATTTTCTGGGAATGTCTCCAAAATTATTCTTCATTATGAACCACTTTTTCATAACTGGTAAACCATAAGAGATAGACAAAATTTTACTACACAAAAAATGTAGATCGCCTTAAAATACACAATTTATGTCATATACATTTCTTTTGTTGAGTGAACCGTTTGCGAGATATTGCTTGTTATTCCCTTAAATTTTGCAATACTTATACTTTTTCTCAAATTCATTATTCATTTTTACTTTCTCTACTACGTATAGTAAGTAGGGGAAGTTGCATTCCATCCAAAAATTCGATACCGAGATTTCGCCGGAAATACATGTTTTGAGACCTCCTGAATCCAAAAAAAGCATTTTTGGAAACATGTCCGTGTGTGTGTCTGTGTGTGTGTCTGTATGTGTGTCTGTGTGTGTGTGTGTGTGTGTGTGTGTGTGTGTCTGTGTGTGTGTGTCTGTGAACTGCATAACTCAAAAAGGAACAGTCGGATAAACACCAAACTTGGTATTTAGGTTCAGTATGTTCCAGAGATGCGACACGAAGGTTTTCAAGAAAATCCCCCCACCCCAGACTACCCTTTACATGGAACATTTTTCGAAAATTTTAATTTTCTCATAAATGGCTCTAACGATTTTGATTAAAATAACATATGTTTAAGATAATGTCATGAGAAATGAAATGTATATCTCGAATTTTCTGGGAATGTCTCCAAAAGTATTCTTCATTGTGAACGACTTTTGCATAACTGGTAAACCATAAGAGATAGACAAAATTTTACTACACAAAAAATGTAGATCGCGTTAAAATACACAACTTATGTCATATACATTTCTTTTGTTGAGTGAACCGTTTTCGAGATATTGCTTCTTATTTCCTTAAATTTTCCAAAACTTATACTTTTTCTCAAATTCGTTATTCATTTTTACTTTCTCTACTACGTATAGTAAGTAGGGGAAGTATTGCATTCCACCCAAAAGTTCGATACCGAGATTTCACCGGAAATACATGTTTTGAGACCTCCTGAATCCAGAAAAAGCATTTTTGGAAACATGTCCGTGTGTGTGTCTGTGTGTGTGTGTGTGTCTGTGTGTGTGTCTGTGTGTGTGTGTGTCTGTGAACAGCATAACTCAAAAACTAACAGTCGGATAAACACCAAACTTGGTATTTACGTTCAGTATCTTCCAGAGATGCGACACGAAGATTTTCAAGAAAATCCCCCCACCCCAGACTACCCTTTACATGGAACATTTTTCGAAAATTTTAATTTTCTCAAAAATGGCTCTAACGATTTTGATGAAAATATCATATGTTTAAGATAATGTCATGAGAAATGAAATGTATATCTCGAAATTTCTGGGAATGTCTCCAAAAGTATTCTTCATTATGAACGACTTTTGCATAACTGGTAAACCATAAGAGATAGACAAAATTGTACTACACAACAAATGTAGATCGCGTTAAAATACACAACTTATATCATATACATTTTTTTTGTTGAGTGAACCGTTTTCTGAGATATTGCTTGTTATTTCCTTAAATTATCCAATACTTATACTTTTTCTCAAATTCGTTATTCATTTTTTTATGTCCTGGACATGCAAAGAGAATGGAATGCGCCACATAGCAACCAGCGATAAAATATTTGACTATCGCTTAAAAGCTACCATATTCCCCTTGCATCTACAAGAAAATTACAAATAAGATTGACATCTCGATATCTCGATTAATATGAAGCATATGGAGAATAGGCGTTTGTAAAAATAGATTGTACAAGAGTAGAGAAAGTCATGTGAGTGTAACACATCAGATTTTTTATGTCCTGGACATGCAAAGAGAATGGAATGCGGCACATAGCAACCAGCGTTAAAATATTTGACTATCGCTTAAAAGCTACCATATTTCCCTTGCATCTACAAGAAAATTACCAATAAGATTGACATCTCGATATCTCGATTAACATGAAGCATATGGAGAATAGGCGTTTGTAAAATTAGATTGCACAAGAGTAGAGAAAGTCATGTGAGTGTAACACATCAGATTTTTTTATGTCCTGGACATGCAAAGAGAATGGAATGCGCCGCATAGCAACCAGCGTTAAAATATTTGACTATCGCTTAAAAGCTACCATATTCCCCTTGCATCTACAAGAAAATTACCAATAAGATTGACATCTCGATATCTCGATTAACATGAAGCATATGGAGAATAGGCGTTTGTAAAAATAGATTGTACAAGAGTAGAGAAAGTCATGTGAGTGTAACAAATCAGATTTTTTGTCTTGGATATGCAAAGAGTATTAATCCGTGGCAAAGGGAATGGTGCTGCACCTAGCAACCAGTTATTAAGAGATATGTATGTGCTTAAAGGCTACTGTATTTCTATATTGCCCTTGCAAATACAAAACAAGGGGAACATAGTACGCCTTAAGCGATAGTCAAATATTTTTAGAACTGGTCGCTATGTGTCAAATATAATTCTCTCTGCATGTCAAAAGATCGTTTCTGCAAATGTTTATCTCGATTAACATGAAATAGATGGAGAATAAGCGTTTGTAAAAATAGTTTGTTCAAGAGTAGAGAAAGTCATGTGAGTGTAACACATCAGATTTTTTTTGTGTAGTATGTTTTCGTCTACTACTTAACGTTTACCAGTTATACAACATTATAAAAAATTCCTTCCGAATGAAGGGGACTTCACAGGATATTCCCAGAAAATTTAAGATATACATTTTATTTGTGATGTAAGTCTTTAATATATGGTAATTTGATCAAAATCGTCAGAGCAATTGTTTTAGAAAATAAAAAAACTTCGAAAAATTTGCCATGTAAACGGTAGTTTGGGGTGGGGAACTTTCTGGAAAATCATAGTCTCGCATCTTTGGAAGTTACTGAACCTAAATACCAAGTTTGGGATTTATTCGACTTTTCGTTTTTGTGTTATGTGTTCACAGAAACACACACACACACACACACGAAACTTTGTCGGAAAATGCTTTTTTTTTTATTCAAGGGACCTCAAAACACGTTTTTTCCATCAAACCTCAGTATCGAATTTTTGGGTGAAATGCAATACTTTCCCTAGTGATTTGCAACTTAAAAACGTATAAAGATTTTGAAAATTCAAGAAAGTAACAAGAATATCTCGGAAATTGCTAACTCAAGAAAATAAATAATTTGGCATAAACTGTGTGTTTTAAAGAGATCTACAATTTTTGTGTAGTAAGATTTCGTCTGTTACGATTTAAAAATTATACAACAGTTATTCCGAATGAAGAGGACTTCAGACGTTATTCCCAGAAAATTCAAGATACACATTTCATTTTACATGAAAGTATGTTAAACATATGGTATTTTAACGAAATCGTTAGAGGCATTTTTGAGAATATCAACATGTTCTAAAAATGTTCCATGTAGTAATTTGAAGTGGACGAATTTTCTTAAAAATCTTAGTGTTGCTTCCTTGGAAGATACTGAATAACATACCAAGTTTGGTATTTAAGAGTTTTCCTTTTGAGTCACAGTTTTTTGTCCAGAGGCGCTCAAAACTTACATTTCCAGTGATATGTCGGTATGGAATACTTGCTCTGGTATGTCCCCGTTTGGGCAGAAGTACAAGACTGTATCTTTACTTTACAATTCGGTAGCGACCTCTATGCAACCTCCATCTGTCGCATACCTGACAGCAATAAATCATCTTCAAGTATTCGTCGCGCTTTTCTCAATTTCAATAAAAGTGGAAGTAAACAACCATGAAGAGGTTTTACTCCACTCGTGCAATCTGCAGTATCCAGGACACGGGTAGCCGAGGTCGTTAAGACTTGGAGGTCCGTGGAACCACATACCGTCATGACCGTTTTCCCTGACTGAGCTTTCTTCCAGGATTTCCTCAGTCCCCATAACTGGCAAATGCCGGGAAGATATCCTAAGCTTAGGCCTGAAACATTTCCTTTCCCAAAAAATATAATTACATTGCACAGTGTCGCTGTCTGTAACGTGTATGTAGTAAGAACTACGTAAAAAGAGAACAGCGATAGTCAAATGTTTAACAACTGGACGCTATATGCTGGCCTTAAAATTCCATACTGTTTCCATGACATCACGAGAAACAACTGAATGTTGACAAGATTTTAAAGGAATGACAAGTATTGAACAATTCAAACCATTAGTAATAGATATCTCGGAAATGGCTGATGTTACAAAAAGGGTTATTTGAAATAAATTGTGCGTTTTAACGAGATCTACATTTTTTACTTGCTCTACTACGTATAGTAAGTAGGAGAAGTATTGTATTCCACCCAAAAATTCGATTCCTAGATTTCACGGGAAATATATGTTTTGAGGCGCCCTAACCCCCTCCCCCCATCGTCCACCGTGGTGTGGTTACCATGCTAGCCTCTAGTTCCCTAGGTCGCGGGTTCAAACCCGGCGGAAGGCGATGGATTTTTTCGGGCGTAAAAATCCTTAGCATGGCTTCCTTTGGAAGAGAAGTAAAGGCGGTAGTCCCGTGTGGTAGATTTACGGCACGTAAAAGAACCTCAAGCCCATTAAAGAGGCCTCTGAGGAAAATTACCGATCTTTCACGCCCAATATAGAATGGGACGCTAAGGACCACACCAATTAAAGAGCGTCCATAAATAAAACACAAACTCCCCCCCCCACAAAAAGCAAAAAGGTCCGTGGGTGTGTCTGGGAAGAGTATAACTCAAAAACGAAAAGCCGAATAAATACCAAACTTGGTATTTAGGTTCAGTATCTTTCAAAGGTGCGAGACGAAGATTTTCAGAAAAATCCCCCCCACCCCACACTACTGTTTATATGGAACATTTTTTCTAAAATTTTGATGTTCTCAAAAATGGCTCTAACGATTTTGATTAAAATATCATATATTTAAGACATTTTTATGAAGAATCAAATGTACTTTCTGGGACTGTCCCCAAAAGTCCTCTTCATTCTGAATTTGCATAATGGGTAAACCGTAAGAGATAGACAAACTTTTTCTACATAGAAAATGTAGATCTCATTAAAACACAATTTATGTCCTACACATTTTTTTGTCGAGTGTACCATTTCCGAGATATTTCTTGTTATTTGTTTGAATTTTCCAATACTTATACTTTTTCTCAAGTGGGAATTCGTTATTCGTTTTTTTATGTCCTGGACATAACGAGAGGAGAATGGAATGCTCCACATAGTAACCAGCTCTTAAAACATTTGACTATCACTTAAAACCTACCATATTCCGCTTGCATCTACAACAAACTTAGCAATAAGATAGAGTCTGCAAATGTTTATCTCGATTAACATGAAGTAATGGAGAATAAGCGTTTGTACAAGAGTAGAGAAAATCAGTTATGACAGATTTTAAAGCATTCGTTGTGAATGAAGAGGGCTTCTTCACAGGCTATTCCTAAAAAATTCAAGATATACATTTTATTTGTCATATAAATATCTTTAATATGCGGTATTTTAATCAAAATCGTTTCAGCCGTTTTTGAGAAAATCGAAAATCTCGAAATATCTTCCATGAAAAGGAAGGTATGTAATGGGATGGGGGGATTTGCTGGAGAATTTTCGTGTTGCACCTTTGGAATATATTGGACTTAAATACTAAGTATTAAGTTATGCTGTTCACATACACATACACACACACACACACACTCACGGACCTTTTTCTAAAAATGATTTTCTTTTATTCAGGGAGTCTCAAAACGTATATTTCCGGTGAAATCTCGATACCAAATTTTTAGGTGGATAACAATACTTCCTCTACTTATTATAAGTATGTAGTAGAGAAATTAAAAGTGCTATATATGTCATTATAAAATTCGGTTTTATTTATTAACAATTCTTCTCTTCGTACATTAAAGCGTTTGCAGCTCTCCAAGTCAGCTTTGATGCGTAATACGAGGGCAGTCCAGAAAGTGCCAGACGTTTTGGCCTATCGTGGCGATGAGTAGGGCTAGTGCCGCCATCTTGGTGTCAGAACGTTCCTACATTCAGTACGCATCCAGTTGTGGTAGCGTGAGGACTGTGCCTTCCTTACTGTGCTCTCTGTGAGTTGTTAAAATGTGCGCTGCAATAGAAAATGCCGCCACTTGTGAAGTGCGGTTGCTAAAAAGAACAAACCAATTGAAATTTATGGTCAACTTTTTTATATTTACGGGCAGGGAATAATGAGTGAAAGCCGAGTCAGGCAATGGTGCATTGATTTTAAAAATGACCGTACCAATGTTCACGACGAGGATCGCAGTGGTAGGCCTAGCCTTATGACTCATGAACTGTCAATGCAAATCAATGTCAAAATTCGTGAAAATCGTCGTTTCACGATTACAGAACTTTGGGAACATTTTCCCCAAATTTTACGGAGTTTGGTGCATCAAATTGACGCTTTGATACTGACGCTGAACTGCATGCCGGTGTAAACCAGTGGTTGAAGTCGCAGGCGGCAGATTTCTACAGAGAGGGTAATGAAAAACTTGTGCCACGGTATGATAAATGCC
Source organism: Deroplatys truncata (assembly GCA_030765065.1). Classification (NCBI taxonomy): domain Eukaryota; kingdom Metazoa; phylum Arthropoda; class Insecta; order Mantodea; family Mantidae; genus Deroplatys; species Deroplatys truncata. The sequence goes on along the minus strand of CM060987.1, from coordinate 8,861,714 downwards.
TCAATTTGAATGGCGATTATGTAGAAAAATAGCTCAAGAGTGTACCTTTCAAATGTTGGTAATAAGCGTTGATATTTGCATACTTTCTGAATTACCCTCGTATATAGAAGATTTGCGGTGGCCTTCAAGATTTACCTGCACTTAGTCAAGAAATGGGATTCATTGTGCCTTCACTAGCAACAGGTTATTTTAAAACCCTTACTGCTGAACCCAATCTGTCCCTAAATTAAAAAGCACAGTTTTGTACTTTGCTCTCTGTAATCAGTTGAAAAATCTCATACTTAATGATTTGTTGGGCATTACTTCTCATATACTTATACCTGCTAGGGATTTGTTTGAATCGACCATGCCCCCAGCATCAGGTAGCGTTACCTCATTTGCACATTAGCGCAGTGTTATCTCTATAACGGAAGTTTGAAAGCTATTAAGTCATGTAGTGGAAACAAAAGACAGGGAGCGTGAAAGGAACGGCAGACCCAGAGGGACAAGTTATACCTCCCTGGAGCTCATTCAAAGACAAATCCTTTCCCCTACCACATTTCGGTTACTGCAAGGTTTGGCAGCACCTGCCAGAACTCGGCGTAACACAAGATTAGAATTGTATTTTTTTGAGTCCAAAAGAAATGTTAGTAGAACAGGTCCACGCGCGCGCGTATTGCATACACATTACTTTCTCTACTCACTCTTGTTGAAACTTTTCTTAAAAAGCATATTCTTCTATCTACTTAATGTTAATCGTGGTAAACATTTGCAGAAATTGCCTTATTGCATATTTCCTTGTGGGTACAAGGAGAATAGGGGAACACAGTAGACTTGAGCGATAGTCAAATATTTTAACAGCGGGTCACTATGTAATGGCTTTGAAATTCCGTTCTTTTTGTATGATCAGGGGAGAAAAAAGAAATCCGATCTGATACATTCACATGACTTTATCTCTCTCTATTAGTGGGTGCACAAACTATTCCTATTACAGCTTATTTTTCTATCTACTACATTTCAATCCAAATAAACCTTTACAGAAACAGCTACATTACACATTTCGTTATAGAGAACAGCGATAGTCAAATGTTTAACAACTGGACGCTATATACTGGCCTTAAAATTCCACACTGTTTCCATGACATCGCTAGAAACAACTGAATGTTGACAGGAGTTTAAGAGAATGAATAAGCGTTGAACAATTCGAACCTTTAATAACGGATATCTCAGAAATGGCTGATGCCACAAACAAGCTTTTTAAAGTAAATTGTGTGTTCTAAACAGATCTATATTTTTTGTGCATACGTTTTCGTCTATCGCTAAACCATTAGCGGTTATACAAAATTCCTTCCGAATGAAGAGGACTTCATAAGCTATTCCCAAAAAAATCTAGTTATAGACTTTGTCATGTAAATATCTTTAATATATGCTACTTTAATGAAAATTGCTATAGGCATTATTAGAAAATAAAAAATTTCGAAAACTTTTCCATGTAAAGGGTAGTGTGGGGTGGGGGATTTCTTAAAAATCTTCCGTGTCACATCTAAATACCAAGTTTGGTATTTATCCGATTTTTGTTGTTTGAGTTATGCTGTTCACACACACGCTCGGACATTTTTGTAAAGATACTTTTTTTTGTTCAGGGGACCTCAAAAGGTGTGTTTCCTGTGAAATATCAATATAGAATTTTTGGGTGGAAGGCAATACTTACTGGGTACGTGATAAAGTAAAAACAATATGAACAGACTTCACATTTGAGAATAGTAAAGGTATTTTAAAATGCGAACCAATAACAGGAATATCTCGGAAATGGTTAATTCCACAAAAAAAATTAGGTTCTTTAACAAGATCTACGTTTTTGTGTAGTAGGATTTTATCCATCTCTCATGGTTTACCGTTATACAAAAGGCATTCACAACCAATACACTTCATAGTCTATTCGCAGAAACTTCAGGTTATACATCTTGTCATGAAGATATTTTAAACATGCGGCATTTTATTCAAAATCGTTAGAGATATTTTGAGAAAAACAAACACTATCGAAAACTATTCCGAGTAAATTGAGTTTTATTTATGTACGCACTTTAACTGCTGTGGTTCTATATTGGGAGTGAAAGACCGGTAATTTTGCTCAGAGGCCTCCTTATTAGGCTTGAGGTTCTTTTATGCGTCGTAAATCTACGACACGGGACCACCGGCTTTACTTCCCTTCCGAAGAAACCTAAGGATTTTTACGCCCAGAAAGTCCATCGCCCTCCGCCGGGTTTGAACCCGCGACCTCGGGTATTAGAGGCTAGCATGGTAACCACTACACGACGGAGGACGACAAGTAGATTATACAAAATTCCTTCAGAATGAAGAGAAGTGAAGATATAGATTTTATTTGTAATGTAAATATCTTTAATATATGGTATTTTAATCAAAATAGTGAGGCAGTATTTTTAACACTTAAATGATTTCAGTCAAATTATATAATAAAAAAGATCAATAACAGCCCGCCTTAAATCAATATGTGTATGTACAATATATAAAAAGTGTATATTACAGACATTGTAAATGTTTATATTATTGTATACATGTTTAATAATGTTATGTGAATGTATTACGTAATTTAATAATGTAGGAGCTGTGAGAATAATAGGTTAAAAGTTGCTAACAATGAGGTAACCTCGAGGCAATAATGAATTTGAAAGTTTAACAATACTACTTCTGATTGTTGGAAGCAATAATGTAATTTTTGTGACAGTCATAAAATAGCCAATCAACAACCAGAAAAAAGCTTTAGTTAAATGAAGGTATTCTATTGGAGTAGCATTAGCCAATCAGAAACTGAAATATAAGAAAATTTACAAATGTAGAAGTCAGTTGCTTGTAGACAGTGCTCATAACTGGACGTGTTGGTTGTTGACAGTGTTACTAACCAGACGCGAGATGCGTCCTCGAGAAATTTAATACGCATTCGTGTGAGACGAAAACAGTTTACATGTTAACGAGTGAAAGTAATTAATAAAAGAATCTCACAGCTCTCTATATCAGTGAAGTGTTATTTAAGTTGTGTCAAGAATTAATAAAAAGGAGCGAATTAAAAATTATAATTTGTGTAAGCCTGCATTCTTCAACCGCACTACGCACTGCTAAGACATCCATGTCTCTAACAAAAATACTGACGTAGCCGAGGCAAACATAAATATATAACATTTAAAGAAACAGTCAAATTACAAAGTTAATATTTTTTAAACATTTTGGGGCGAAGGCTACCGGAAACTTTTTACTATACGTGCGGTTGCAACTACTTCAAGTTCGGCTCCCCAACAGTCGAAATATAATACATCTTCAAACTGTCTTTCCATACGTAGGAGCAACAAACATTCTTCAATCGTTATAGGCATTTTTTAGAAGACCAAATAATTTCGAAGAATGTTCCATATAAAGGGTAATTTTGAATGGAGGATTTTCTTGGAAATCTTCGTGTCGCATCTTTGGAGATTATTGAACCTAAATACCAAGCTTAGTATTTATCCGAATTTTTGTTTTCGAGTTATGCTGTTGATAGACACACACACACACGGAGCTTTTTCTAAAAATACTTTATTGAATTTTTAGGTGAAATGCAGTACCTTCTCTACTTACTATATACGTGGTACAGAAAGTAAAAATGCAAAAATGTTTAGAAATATGAAGAACTATTTAAACCGTTCTGCGCTTTTACCTAAATGTTTTATCGAACAAAAACAACTTTGTCAAATTATAGAAAGTGGAAATCATAAAAGGATATACAAATAGCATTAGATGTATGGAATGTTGCATTTCTCTAGAATTAAGCAAATATTGTAATTTTTTCTTCGTTGTGTTATCTAATTTAGTACCAAAAGAAGAAGTAGTTAAAATGTCAGGGGATCTTTGACGTCTTGTGCTCATAAAGGCAGAGCAACGCCGTGCTATCACACAAAGGGACCGACATAACGCTGTGATTCCGATTCTTATAGCCTCGTATATCAAACCTGGTGGATGAAAAAGGACACTTATGTCGGTGATAAGGTTTGTGCTGGTATACGTGACGTGTGGCACGCTCTTCGTTATTGCATAACCTTTATTTCTTTGAACGGGTTGCTGTGAATTCCTATAAAATCTGCGAGGATGTACGCGCTGATCAGCAATAGAGGGGTTTAATTTCGCACGTGATGTATGTCACAGTTTCTCAACTGTTGGAAAAGTGGTGTGGGTTTTGTAAAGTGTTCACATAAAAACTCTGGAAAGTACCTGTCGTTACTAACGGAAATTATTTTAAAAGCGAAAAATCCCAGACCTTACAAAATATGAAGATTTTATCAAAAATTATGTATTCAACTCTACACATTGCAAAATGTAAAAGCACTAGAATTAAATTGACCTATCGGGATGGCTCAAGCAGTGACGTCTGTGGACTAATTCGGGAGATCCCGGGTTCAAATCTCTTGGGCCGACCAATTGACTGAGGTTTTTTCGTGGTTTTCCTCAGTCGCCAAGGTAAATACCGGATTGGATATTTAATACCACGAACCAAAGTTCCACCTTAAGTCTAAAATAATAGTAAAAAATGAAAAAAGGATGGCAATAGTGAAAGCTCTGCTCTGCAATATGAAATCAGGTAGACTATACGGCACCCTAAGGCCTGGCACGTGTAGAAGCAGACTGTAAATACGTAACGAAGTATAGGGATGAGACCTAGAAGGCTAACTGTCCACCACACACCGAACCCCGAGATTTCACAGATTAGGATTACGCTACGGAGAGGACACCCAGCACGTCGACCCGCAAGCGATCTTTTGTGCAAACGCCCCCCGGGAGGACGGATGAGATGAAGGAGCTGCAGGGCCGACCGACGAGACGACAGAGTCGCGTACAGCGCTCAAGGCAGCCCTCACCGGCGGAGACCGAGGAAAGCTCGACCCAGTAGCAAATACTCGAGCGGACTCCAGTTGACGGGGCCGATAAGAAATTCCAATACACAAGCCATCTGTCCCAGTCATCCGACACACAGCCAATTTGTAACGTGAGGAAGGAAGAGGGAATGAGGGGGAGTCAGTGAGCCAGCATTCGCCTAGTGAGTCGGAGAAAGTACCAATGGGCCGTGGGAATCGAAACCACGACCTACTGAATGCGGGCCACAGATGCAACCGCCTGAGTAGGTAAATATAAAGGCTGAAAGTGAGTCATCAAGGGAGGCTGTTGCTACAGCTTGATTCACAACTCAGTTAACGCTGCATGTTACACCACTACCTCAACTGCTTCCCCCACTGTTTTGGACGTTTTCATTTGTACCTTTTTCGCCATAAGCTGAAAGGAGAAGTAAACAAAACCAAGTGATACTGGCTGGTGGACAAATTACAACCTTTACCGCTTAGCATGTCGTACCTTCTTCTATAGTTCATATCGTAACATTTTGTGGTTGTTCTCGTGCAGAGAAATTTTAAAAACGCATTATTGTAACAGTTAAATTTATGAAACTAAATGTGTTTGTTTAGATTCACCTATAACTAAATGAAGCGTTATAGCAGAAGGTTTAAGAGGCTATGCACAGGCGCTGCAGCTCGTTTCCGGCTGAGAATCTTATGCCACTGTGGAAAACATAAACGAGGGAAATGGAAAGGAAACAATTGTGTTAAATGCTTTTAACAAAGTCTGTGAAAAGTACCCATCTTTAATCGACAATGAATATGGTTGGCCATTGTTTAGCAATAATTGAACTTGTTTGTTAGTGATGCAGAATTGTGCTCGGATAACTTGGGTCGCGTTTGTTTTCTGAGTGTTTTAACCTATAGTGCTAATTGTTATTTAACTGTTGACTCATAAAAGGTTGAAGCAAAGGTGGGTATACTGATATTAGTCATTAAATGAATGATTTCTAAAGCCTGAAGTTAAGAATAGTTTAATCCAGTGCCTTTAAACAGAGAAGCCGAACTGTTCAGGTACAACTTTTATTTGTGTACTCGTAGTATTGTGTGCTAGAAGTTTAGGATGTAAGGCAAAATATAGGAATAAGACATACAATGTTTAAAAGCTAATGATACCCAAGTTGTGCAATATACTGTATTAGCATTCTCTCTGAAGCAATTTCCTCTCAACTGTATTCACTCTTAGGTTGATCCGCGGCAAAACAAACCCACGTGGTCAGTGCACCGTGGTGCAACACGGTAGCAATGCGCCCAGGAAAGTAGTCCCATGCTAATCTCTGAATTTTAGAATGAATTTATCCTTAAATAGTATAATATTCTATACAAATAACTAAGGTTTTATTTAACGCTGATTTATACCGTAAAACAGTGCTACAAGTCCCATGACGCAATTCGTATGAGTCACCTGACATCCGGGTAGGCGCAGAATATTCTTTACAGCCAGAAACCAGGAGTTGTGTATAGTATTATAGCGGACGGTGAATTTGCTCTTGTGTTTTCGTCGAATTAGGTAAAGCATTAGCGTTGACTAGTGGTGAAAAAACAATAGTGTTGAATCTTTATTATAAGTTATGTGAGAAATATCCAACACTTTCCGCGAAACAAATGGTGAAATTAACTTCTGAGTTCACCGGTGTTTCGAGTAGAAGTATAAACAGTGCTTGTGCAGAAAAATCTGAAACGAGAAAAGTGGTTACACCCGGGGAGGGGGGAATCACGCGATGCAAGAATGTAGTGATTTTAAGAAGAATGCAATTCGCGTAACAGTTCACAATTTCTTTTCTAAAATGAGCCGCCAACAGTTAATAAAGTGCCGCTTCCAGAGAGCGAATAAATTAGGTTATCGCACTGTTACTTTATTTTTCGCTCATTTATTTCAGAATTAACTATTATTATATGTGCAAACGTTTATTTTGTTGCAACTATCAATCTTATCACCTTTAAACAGAATATGCTAGTCACCGTTTCAGGTGTCGAAATAAGGACTCTGTTCTTTTTTGCACTACGTGCCGCTTGTACTCGCCACATGGTCTGAAAGTGTGAGTATTTCTAGTGCGAATGGCGGAAGGATACATTATAGCGGTGCACTGGTCACCCGGGCTTTGTTTTGACGCGGATCAACCTAAGAGTGAACACAGAGTACCATCAAGTTAAACGCAAAGCTTTCAATAATGCAAAACGTAAAAATTTAAAGTATCGAAGGTTTATCTCAAAGCACTAGAAATACTTCGATACCACCAAGTAGATGCAAAAGGAATATGTTAGGCTTTAAGCGATAGTCAAATGTTTTAAGAGCTGGTTGCTATGTGAAGAATTCCATTCTCTTTGCATGTCCAGGACATAAAAAAAAATGAATAACGAATTTGAGAAAAAGTATTAAGTATTGGAAAATTCAAACAAATAACAAGGAATATCTCGGAAATGGTTCACTCGACAAAAAAATGTATATGACATAAAGTGTATGTTTTGACGAGATCTACATTTTTTGTGTAGTAAGATTTTGTCTATCGCTTACGGTTAGGATGAAGAGGACTTCAGATGCTATTCCAAGAAAATTCAACATATACAGTTTGTCACACAACATTTCTTAAGCATATGGTATTTTAATGAAAATTGTTAGATCCATTTTTAAGAAGGTAAAAAGTTGAGGCAGTATTTTTAACATTTAAATGATGTCTAATGATATAATATTAAAATATAATAACAGCTCGCCTTAAAGCAATATGTGTATAATAATATATAAAGTGTATGTAACAGTCATTGTATTATGTTTATATTATTATGTATATGTATAATAATGTTATGTGAATGTATTACGAGTTTAACAATGTACGAGTTGTGAGAATAGAAGTAATATGCTTTTCGTAGCAAACAGAATTCTAAAGTAGAAGCCGAAAGTTGCTAACAATAAGATAACCTTGAGACAATAAATTAGAAAGTTTAATAAGGCTACTAATAATTCTTGGAACAATAATAATGTACTATTTAAAACAGTTTAAAAATAGCCAATCAAAAACTAGAAAAGTTTAAGTTAAATAAAAGTATTCTATTGGAGTAGGCTTAGCCAATCAGAGACTTGAAATAGAGAAAAACTTCATTGCGGTGAGAATAACATAACGTTTACCTGTTAAAAAGTACAATTAACAATAATCTCACAGTTCTACTGTAGGTTACATTCAGTGAAGTGTTATTTAATCCTGTGAAGGATTAATAAAACAAAGTACAACACAATTATAATTTGTGTAAGCCTTGTTCTTTAGCCGTACCAGCCCTGCTAAGAGATACGTGCTCTGCCAATTACTACTGACGCAGCTGAGGCATACATATATAGGTAATATTTAAATAAATAACATTAAAATACAAAGTTGATTTTTAAACGTGGGGGCGGGCGAAGGCCACCGGAAAGTTTGTACCGTACGTGGGGCGAACACTCCAAGAAACAACCTCCCGCATCCATTACGTGCGTCATCTGAAGCTGGTGTACCATACGTGGGGTCTCAACATTTTCCATGTATAGGTTAGCTTTTGGTGATGGAATTTTGCTGAATTTAATTGCCAAGTTTGGTATTTCTTCGCTTTTGGGTGGAAGGCAATAAAGTTTAGTGGTATGGAGGAGAATCGTGTGAAGGGAAGCGATGCTGGAGTACAATTCATTCACAATTACTTCATTGATGGCGGCGGTACAGCAAATTGGTTTCCGTGGAAACGGAAGTGGAACATCTGGGCAGTGCAGGTGCCGGTTGTTAAATGAAGCGTAAAACTAAGATAATAATTACCCTCTTCACCTGTATCATTAGCCATCAGCCTGCTCTGGTCGCTTCCGGCCTCCCATTGCAACACATAGGCAAAATGTGGCACTTCCAATTTGTAGTGAACACAATTCATATGACTTTCTCTACCCACTAACGTTTACTTTCAACAAGAAGTTCAAGATTTTCGAGAAAATTAACCCACCCCAAACTATCCTTTACGTGGAAATTTTTTCCAAATGTTTGATTTTCTCAAAAATGGCTCTGATGAATTCGATTTAAATACTATATACCGAGCGGGATGGCTCAGGCGGTAAAGTCTGTAGCCCGCGTTCGGGAACACCCGGGTTCAAATCCCGTGGGCCGATCAAACTGTCTGAGGTATTTTCGTGGTTTTCCTAAGCCGCCAAGTTAAATACCGGATTGGATATTTAATATCACGACCCAAAGTTCCAGCTTAAGTCTAAAACAATAGTAAAATAAAAAATAAGTGGTAATAGCGAATGCTATGCCATCTATCCGCAGACAATGTAAGCAGTTAGACTGGACAGCACTGGCATGGCACGAAGCAGAAGTTCGGGCTGCCATGCGCTGGGTATATCTGTGGGCACGTGACGAAGCAAGGTGGTATTTCCAGGGATGAGACCTAGAAGGCTAACTGTCCGCCTTTCTGATTGAGGGCGGCGGTTAGACTGGACGGCACCCTAATGCCATCTGCACGGCACGAAGCAGGTGGTTACAGGGATGAGACCTAGAAGGCTAACTGTCCGCCTTTATGTGTGAGGGCGGCGGTTGGACTGGACGGCACCCTAATGCCATCTGCACGACATGAAGCGGGTGGTTACAGGGATGAGACCTAGAAGGCTAACTGTCCGCCTTTATGTGTGAGGGCGGCGGTTGGACTGGACGGCACCCTAATGCCATCTGCACGGCACGAAGCAGGTGGTTACAGGGATGAGACCTAGAAGGCTAACTGTCCGCCTTTATGTGTGAGGGCGGCGGTTAGACTGGACGGCACCCTAATGCCATCTGCACGGCACGAAGCAGGTGGTTACAGGGATGAGACCTAGAAGGCTAACTGTCCGCCTTTATGTGTGAGGGCGGCGGTTGGACTGGACGGCACCCTAATGCCATCTGCACGACATGAAGCGGGTGGTTACAGGGATGAGACCTAGAAGGCTAACTGTCCGCCTTTATGTGAGAGGGCGGCGGTTGTACTGGACGGCACCCTAATGCCATCTGCACGACACGAAGCAGGTATTTACAGGGATGAGACCTAGAAGGCTAACTGTCCGCCTTTATGTGTGAGGGCGGCGGTTGTACTGGACGGCACCCTAATGCCATCTGCACGACACGAAGCAGGTATTTACAGGGATGAGACCTAGAAGGCTAACTGTCCGCCTTTATGTGTGAGGGCGGCGGTTGGATTGTACGGCACCCTAATGCCATCTCCACGACATGAAGCGGGTGGTTACAGGGATGAGACCTAGAAGGCTAACTGTCCGCCTTTATGTGTGAGGGCGGCGGTTGGACTGTACGGCACCCTAATGCCATCTCCACGACATGAAGCGGGTGGTTACAGGGATGAGACCTAGAAGGCTAACTGTCCGCCTTTATGTGTGAGGGCGGCGGTTGGACTGTACGGCACCCTAATGGCATCTCCACGACATGAAGCGGGTGGTTGCAGGGATGAGACCTAGAAGGCTAACTGTCCGCCTTTATGTGTGAGGGCGGCGGTTGGACTGGACGGCACCCTAATGCCATCTGCACAGCATGAAGCAAGTGGTTACAGGGATGAGACCTAGAAGGCTAACTGTCCGCCTTTATGTGTGAGGGCGGCGGTTGGACTGTACGGCACCCTAATGCCATCTCCACGACATGAAGCGGGTGGTTACAGGGATGAGACCTAGAAGGCTAACTGTCCGCCTTTATGTGTGAGGGCGGCGGTTGGACTGTACGGCACCCTAATGCCATCTCCACGACATGAAGCGGGTGGTTGCAGGGATGAGACCTAGAAGGCTAACTGTCCGCCTTTATGTGTGAGGGCGGCGGTTGGACTGGACGGCACCCTAATGCCATCTGCACGACATGAAGCGGGTGGTTACAGGGATGAGACCTAGAAGGCTAACTGTCCGCCTTTATGTGTGAGGGCGGCGGTTGGACTGGACGGCACCCTAATGCCATCTGCACGGCACGAAGCAGGTGGTTACAGGGATGAGACCTAGAAGGCTAACTGTCCGCCTTTATGTGTGATGGCGGCGGTTAGACTGGACGGCACCCTAATGCCATCTGCACGGCACGAAGCAGGTGGTTACAGGGATGAGACCTAGAAGGCTAACTGTCCGCCTTTATGTGTGAGGGCGGCGGTTGGACTGGACGGCACCCTAATGCCATCTGCACGACATGAAGCGGGTGGTTACAGGGATGAGACCTAGAAGGCTAACTGTCCGCCTTTATGTGAGAGGGCGGCGGTTGTACTGGACGGCACCCTAATGCCATCTGCACGACACGAAGCAGGTATTTACAGGGATGAGACCTAGAAGGCTAACTGTCCGCCTTTATGTGTGAGGGCGGCGGTTGTACTGGACGGCACCCTAATGCCATCTGCACGACACGAAGCAGGTATTTACAGGGATGAGACCTAGAAGGCTAACTGTCCGCCTTTATGTGTGAGGGCGGCGGTTGGACTGTACGGCACCCTAATGCCATCTCCACGACATGAAGCGGGTGGTTACAGGGATGAGACCTAGAAGGCTAACTGTCCGCCTTTATGTGTGAGGGCGGCGGTTGGACTGTACGGCACCCTAATGCCATCTCCACGACATGAAGCGGGTGGTTGCAGGGATGAGACCTAGAAGGCTAACTGTCCGCCTTTATGTGTGAGGGCGGCGGTTGGACTGGACGGCACCCTAATGCCATCTGCACAGCATGAAGCAAGTGGTTACAGGGATGAGACCTAGAAGGCTAACTGTCCGCCTTTATGTGTGAGGGCGGCGGTTGGACTGTACGGCACCCTAATGCCATCTCCACGACATGAAGCGGGTGGTTACAGGGTTGAGACCTAGAAGGCTAACTGTCCGCCTTTATGTGTGAGGGCGGCGGTTGGACTGTACGGCACCCTAATGCCATCTCCACGACATGAAGCGGGTGGTTGCAGGGATGAGACCTAGAAGGTTAACTGTCCGCCTTTATGTGTGAGGGCGGCGGTTGGACTGGACGGCACCCTAATGCCATCTGCACAGCATGAAGCAAGTGGTTACAGGGATGAGACCTAGAAGGCTAACTGTCCGCCTTTATGTGTGAGGGCGGCGGTTGGACTGGACGGCACCCTAATGCCATCTCCACGACATGAAGCGGGTGGTTACAGGGATGAGACCTAGAAGGCTAACTGCCCATCACTTATCGTTCTAAGAGTTAGCCACCAACAGATCCGTCACGATATGACCAGCGAGTTAAAGCGACGTAAAATAAAATACGGGAAAAAAACCCAAATATTTAATATATTGACTTCACAAATAAAGTGTATATCTTGAATTTTCTAGGAACACCCTATGAACTTCTCTTCATTCTGAATGACTTTTGTATAATCGGTAAACCGTAAGAGAGACACAAATTTTTACTTAACACAAAAGTCGATCTCTTTAAAATCACAATTTATTTCCAATAACTTTTTTTAATGCAACGACCATTTCCCAAATATCCCATATTTTGAATTTCGGTTTTGCAATACTTTTGTAATGTATATTTACTCCAGCACGTACTAGTAAGTAGAGAAGGTATTGCATTCCATACAAAAATTTAATACGGGGATTTCACCGAAATACATGTTTTAAGGTCCCTGAATAAATAAAAAAGATGTTTAGAAAAAGGTATCTGTGAAGAGCATAACTCAAAAAGCGATTAGTCGGATTTACTTGATATTTAAGTTTAATATCTTCCAAAGACCGAAACGAAGATTTTAAAGAAAATTCTCCACCGCAAACTTCCCTTTACAGGACCACTTTTCGAAAATTTCTATTTTCTGAAAAATGGCTCTAACGATTTTGATTAAAATACCACATATTAAAGATATTTACATGATAAATAAAATGTATACTTTGAATTTTCTGGGAATATCTGTGAAGTCCTCTTCATTCTGAAGGAATTTTGTATAATCTTGTATAACCGGTAAACGTTAAGTGATAGACGAAAACGTACTAGAAATAAAATGTAGATCTCTTTAAAACACACAATTTATTCCAAATAACTTTTTATGTGACATCAGCCATTTCGTAGATATCCGTTATTAATTGTGCGAATTGTTCATTACTTGGTCATTCTCTTAAAGTCGTGTCAACATTCAGTTGTTTCTCGTGATGTCATGGAAACAGTATGGAATGTTAAGGCCAGCATATAGCGTCCAGTTGTTAAACATTTGACTATCGCTGTTCTCTATAACGAAATGTGTAATGTAGTTGTTTCTGTAAAGGTTTATCTCGATTAAAGTATAGTAGAAGGAAAAATAAGCTTTAGCAAGAGGGGTTTGTGTACCCGCTAGTAAAGATATAGGATAGAAAAAGTCATATGAATGTAACACAAGATGTTTTGTATTCTCCATCTGAAAGTTGGTGTGAAAACATTTTGCTTTGCACTCTGTTAAATGGAATTGCAGAAAATGAAGAAGCAAGGAGAGGAGGAGAGTATATATTTCCTAGTACGCCCCTGACTCACTGCTGCCCCTGGAGCAAACATCCCTGCAATGCCCCCGACTATAAATGCCACAAAATAAAATGTGTGTTAATGGGGAAGACGGTCGTTACGCCTGGTATGTTTCTCAGAACAGATGAGCGGGCACCGAAAAATTTGAAGGTCCATGAAGCATGGTCCTTAAAGCGTTGCTTAAATTAATTATTTCCTTCTCAGAGAGTGGGACTTCTGAATGACCTCATTCCCACGACGGAAACTTCACCAAGTTTGGCGGACACGAAGCGGAGCGGAGCGGGCGTCTTCGATAGTCATGCTTTCGTTTCCAGTATTTGCTTTTTACTTCACTCTCACTGCTCGGTGCCTGCAGGAGAAAGGGGCGAGATGCCTCCGCAGTAACGTGTCAGGCTCCCATTCGGGAGGTCCCAGGTTCGATTCCATCGTTCGTCGCCCTCTCTGGGCAGGCCCAGTAGAGGGTTGGATCTTAGAGCTAGGAACTTCCGCGCGTCCGTGGCCTGTAGCCTCCTTTGGTTCCTCCTGGAGGGAGGATAGATGACCCCTTGGTCGCGGTGCGCGAAGTGTCTCCCTATACCTAAAAGTAGAGGTATGATAGAGGGCCTTTTTCGAAGAAGGTTTCGGTTTATAAAGAAGAAATTCAAGTGAAGACAAAATAATTTTTCTTTCTGTACATACTACTAGTAGTTACCTAGAGAAGGCAAGATGAAGTACAATGCCTTCAGATAAGGCGGCACTAGCGGGCAGTCGCGGGCCGCTACCTCATACTCATACATCGAAGTCCTACAAGATCCTAAGGTCGGTGTTTGGTGTGCTGTGCTTGCGGCCCTATTTTCCTTCACGAAACAATTAATGGTGCCAAGCCTTAATTTTGGAGTAGCTTTTCCCTCAGTTGACAGATGAGCGAATGAACGGCGCATTTCAACAAGACGGGGCTACAGCTCTGACTTCTTTGGATACAGTTGCTAACAGTGTAAGGATGTGGTCCGCTCGATCCCTAGACCTCACGTCCTGCGATTTTTCACTTGTGGCATAATTTAAAAGACAAAAGTGTAATGTAGCATTACACATACGAGGGCGGATTTATAAGTCAGCGACTTTTTAAAGGAAATAACAATGTTTTCCAAAAAAAAATCAATTTTATTTTTTAGCATAGTCTCCTTTCAATTCAATACACATTGTCCAACGTTTCTCCAACTTTTTTAACCCTTCCAAAAAATATGATTTTTTGAAGTCTGCAAAATATGAGGTGGCTTCTGCCATGATGTGTTCAGTGCACGTGAATTTCTTCTCAGCGAACCAATTTTTCAGGTTTGCGATGAAGAAGTCGCTCGGGGCCAAGTCTGGAGAATATGGCGGGTGAGGTAGCAGTTCGTAGCCCAATTCCACAAATTTTGCGATGGCAATAGCTGCGTTGTCCTGGTGAAAGATAACGTTTTCTTCGCCAAATGGGGTTGTTTCTTTAACAATTCCTTGTGAATCTTATCCAGCATTGCGGCATAATATGAAGCTGTGATTGTTTTACCCCTTTCCAGGTAGTGGGTGTCTTATCACCCCTTGTGAATCCCAAAAGATAGCTGTTTCCTGCCGACGGAATGGTTTTCGCTTTCTTTGGAGCAGGTTCGCCGAAGGAAATCCACTGCTTTGATT
This sequence comes from Deroplatys truncata, assembly GCA_030765065.1. Lineage (NCBI taxonomy): Eukaryota > Metazoa > Arthropoda > Insecta > Mantodea > Mantidae > Deroplatys > Deroplatys truncata. The sequence goes on along the minus strand of CM060987.1, from coordinate 8,846,704 downwards.
GTTGTTTGGTTTGAGGTTGATAGTAATGGATCCAAGTTTAATCAACCGTGATATATCGCTGCAAAAACTCATTTGGGTTGCGCTGGAACAACCCTGTGAAATGGTCACACGATTCTGCTTGTTCTCTCTCAACTGTGAGCAGTCGCGGCACCCATCTTGCTGAAAGCTTTCTCATACCCAAAAATTCGTGCAGAATGTTATACACCCATTCACTCGAGATATTTACGGTCTTGGTTATCTCAGGGATTTTCACTCGGCGGTCTTCCAACACAATAACGTGAACTTTGTTTACCATTTCTTCTGTTGTGACCTCAAACGACCGTCTTGTGCGCACGGCATCTCTTGTGCTCGAACGGCCACATCGAAATTCTTTGAATCACGCTATGTGATGGAGCAGAGTTCCCATAATACTTGTTCAGCTTTTCTTCGTTTCCTTCACCATCTTACGAGACAAAAAGTAGTGCTTTATCAGAACACGAAATACACTTTTCTCCATTTTCTACGAAGCAACACACATCTGCTTGTTTTATACGCGCTCAACAATGTTCTAAGAAATAAATGTCCAATTTCTGCGATTATACCCACAATAGGTGTAAGACTTCGGTGCAAAAAAGAAACCTGTGATTAAAACGCTATCTCTGCTAAAGTCATGGACTTATCAATCCGTCCTCGTACAAATCAACTAATAAACTCACATAGCTTTTATGGACTTCGAAAAAGCATTTGATTTTATGAGTAGAGAAACATTGTGGAATATAATGGACAAAAGGGGATATCTTCGTGATGGAGTAGAAATAATTAAATGTTTATGTAGCGACACACAAATTATTATACTTAGAGGCACGTTGAAAACAGAAGGAATAAAAGTTAATCAAGGAGTAAGGCAGCGATGTAGCCTTTCTCCCGCGCTATTTAATACACTGGTGTGCAAAACCTAAGGACGAAAGTAATGTTCGCATGCTGAGACACATAGCTCGATGAAACTTGAATCATACATAGAGACAGTAGGCAACTAAACGAAACATGCAATGAGACGAACAGAAATGCCACATAGACCATAAGCTACACTAAAGTCAATACGACATATGATGGCTCTCTAGATTTACAGAAACAGATACATGGTGCTTGAAAGGGTGTATGATCACCACGGACTGCAATGCATGCTCTGTATCGTGCTTCCATGCTGGCCACAAGGTTGGTAAGCAGTTCTTGTGGTAGGGCGTCGCATTCCTCTACCAGCGCTGTTGACAACTGTTGGATGGTCGTTGGTGCATGTGGATGTGCTGCAATGCGTCTCCCCAAAGCATCCCACACGTGTTCGATGGGAACGGGCAGGCCAGTCCATTCGCCGAATATCGTTTCGTTCCAAGAGATCTTCCACCTGCGGTCGCGCATTGTCATCGATAAAAATGAAGTCAGGGCCGACTGCACCCCTGAAAAGACGCACATGGGGAAGGAGTACAGTATCACAATAACGTTGACCTGTGAGCGTACCGTGTTCAAACATTTGCAGGTTGGGTGCGCCCATGCAACATTATGCCTCCCCAAATCATAATACCCGAAAACGAGCATGTTCAAGGATGTACGTCGAGAATCACTACTTAGACTGAATATGATCTCATCCGAGAAGAGCACGCGACCCCATTCCTCGTTGGTCCAAATTTGATGCTCTTGAGACCATCGCAAACGGTGCCGCCGATGTGCGGATGTCAATGAAACAGAACGTACTGGCCGTCGGTCAAAGAGACCACCTCTGTGCAGTCGCCGTGCCACTCTGTGCCTAGCTGTGCTGTTAACTGTGGTTGCAATTGCACTCGCTGTTTGCGTGGATCCCTTCTTGCCTGTTGCACAATGTAGCGGTCATCTGCTGCTGTAGTGAGCGTGGGCGACCACCACCTCTCTTTGGGACAGCAGTGTCTCTGGTTTGGATGGTTCCCCATGCACGTGAAACAATGCTGTGGGCAATTCCAAACTCCTGAGCAACACTCTTCACACTTCGTCCTTCTTCCAGTATCCTGATGATTCTTCCCAGTGTGAAGCATCCAAATGGTGTCTAATGGCCATATTGCAATGAAGAACACCACTACAGTGCACCGTAACAGCTCGCTAATTGCCACACACCGTCTTGTCCTGTTTCGTCAACTGGCCCGTGTTGCGGGACCAGACCAATTTGACACTATAGGCTCGCTACACTCACGCCATGTGACGTCCAGCTTTTTGTGTACACACCTTCATCTACTTCCACTAAGTAGTTCATTTGTTGTATTACTTTACCCATCTCGTCCTTAGGTTTTGCACACCAGTGTATATGCGTGGATGACCTGATTAAGATTTGGAAAAAGGAGGAATACAACTGAATATAAATAAAAACTTAAATGCGATTCTCTAAGGTGATGTAACAATGATACAGGATAATGAAGAGAGGTTCCAAAATTTATTTATTGAGAAAGCAATATAATTTAAACACATCCACAGGGAAATCAAAAACAATGGCACATCGAGGAAAATATCCGTTAAGGTAAAAAGTATTGGGGCTGTGATGTAAGCTGTGATTTAGACAAGGATTTAAAAAGCAGGTTTAAGCAGATATGCGGAACCATAGCAGCAAATTTGAATAGTAAAACAAGGAAAGAAACGAAGTTGAACTTTTAAAGACCACGGCAGTTCTCGTGCTCAGGTATGCGAGTCCTGGACATTAATGGAGACCAAAGTCGAATACAGGCAGCAGAAACGAGGCTTTTAGGAAGAATTAAAGAATGCATCAGACGATTTAGTAGCAAATGAAAAGCTTTGAGAGGAATTAGGCATATATAAATTACAACATAAAATATAAGAAAATAAACAGAACTGGAAAGAACATGAATACAACGAGCGAAGAAAGAATACCAGTTTTAATAAGATAAAGGGTCTTTCAACAAAAGTGTCCTATCTTTAACATGTGATAGCTGCCGTTGTTATTGAGTTACAGCAGTCATGTGGTTACAGTTGCTATTGACAAATAGCCATGGAACGTTACAGCATTCACCAACGCGTAGAAATTGTGAAAATTTATTATCAACATGGATCATCTGTTCGCCAAACCTTCCGTGTATTGCGTGAAGTTTACGGTGTGCATAATCGTCCCTGAGAGAGAACGATTCGGCGTTTGATCGATAAATTTGAAAGAAGTGGTTCTGTCAGCGATCAAAGAACGCCTGTACGTAATCGACGTAAGCACTCCTACGAAAACATAGGCGCCGTTCGTGAGAGTGTACGCGAGAACGGAAACAAATCAATTGCTCGTCGAGCGCAAGAATTGGGGCTTTCGCCGACCACAACTTGGCGTATTCTGCATCTGGACTTGAAGTTTCACGCTTACAAAATGGTGTCAACTTAAGAACTAAAGCTCAACGACCATAGGTTGCGCCGTCTATTCGCTGACTGGGCTATGGAGCAATTGGAAGACTGACCCGGATTTTGTTCGAAAAATCATATTCAGCGACGAAGCCCACTTTTGGATGGATGGTTGTGTTAACAAACAAAATTGCCGCTATTGGAGCTATCACAGTCCAATGCAGATTCAAGAATGACCACTTCATCCCCAAAGGTTACTGTGTGGTGTGGATTTTGGTATGGTGAAATCATTGGTCCATATTTTTTCCAAGATGAAGATGGAGAAGCTCTAACTGTCAATGGAGAAAGATACCGGGCTCTTATAAGGGACTATTTTTGGCCTCAATTGGATGGTATGGATCTCAGAAACATCTGGTTCCAGCAAGATGGTGCCACAAGTGATACTGCTCTCGAAACAATAGATCTTTGAAGGAGAAGTTCAGAGGTTTCATCATTTCCCGTGTGGTGATGATGTTAACTGGCCCCGAAGTCATGTGATTTAACGCCGTTGGATTACTTCTTGTGGGGTTATGTTAAATCTCGAGTTTATGTCAACAAGCCAGAAACAGTAAATGATCTTATGAATAACATCACGCGTGTTATTCGTGAGGTTGGACCTAATTTACGTTCTTCTGTCATTGAAAATTGGGTCAACCGTATACGCGCAACCCAACGAAGTCGCGGCGGTCTCTTCCACACGTAATGACATTAATTGAGAAAGATTTTTTGTTGTATTAGTTTGCACCACGTATGGACGCCAATTTGAAGTAGGTAGTTGCTGCTACGTATTGAAAGTCAGTTTGTAGAATGCTGTATTATATTTCAACTGTTGGGGACCCGAACTTGTAGTAGTTGCAACCGCACGTAGTATAGTAAACAGTTTCCGGTAGTATTATATTTATGTTTGCCTCGGCTGCGTCAGTATTTGTTAGAGCCACGTTTCTCTTGGGCAGGGTTGTGATACGACTAGAATGTAGGCTTACACAGATTATAATGTTACTTCCTTCCTTTTATTAATGCTTGACACGATTTAAATAACACTTCCCTGATATAGAGAGCTGTGAGATTCTTTTTATTAATTAATTACACTTTTTAACACGTAAACTATTTTTCGTTTCACAGGAATACGTATTAAATCTCTCAAGGACGCACAAGCAACGCATCCAGTTATGAGCACTGTCTGCAGGCAACTGAATTGATTTCAACCGTCTAAACTTGTAAATTTCTGTATTTCAAGTCTCTGATTGGCTAATCCTATTCCAATAGAATACCTGCATTTAACTAAAGATTTTTCTGGTTGTTGATTGGCTATTTTTGAAACTGTCTCAAAATTACATTATTGCTTCCAAGAATCACAAGTAACATTTAAACTCTCAAACTCATTATTGCCTCAAGGTTACCTCATTGTTACCTCATTGTTAGCAACTTTTAACTTATTATTCTCACAGCTTCTTCATTATTAAATTACGAATACATTCACATAACATTATTACACATGGATACAATAATATAAGCATATGCAATGACTGTTACATACATTTTACAAATTATTACATACACATATTGCTTTAAGGCGGGCTGTTATTGAATTTATATATTATATAATTTGACTGAAATAATTTAAGTGTTAAAAATACTGCCTCATAATTATGCTCCAAAAAAAAATAAACCTCTATCATTTATAGAACGTGTTTTATTTAAGTTCAAAGATAGGTCACTCGTGTTGAAAGACCCTATATAATCCTCGTGGAAGAAGGGATGCAGGGCCTCCTAGTTGCTGCAATGCGAAGACAGAACAGCCAGAAATGCCTAATTCATGAAGTGACGAAGAAGAAGGGAAAGTATCGTATTTCATCCAAAAATTCGATGTCCATTTTTTATCAGAAATATACGAGTGTCTTGAGGCACTCTGAATCCTCCGAAATATTTTTAGAAAAAAAAAGGTCTGTGTGTGTATCTGTGAACAGCATAACTGAAAAACGAAAAGTCGGTTAAATACCAATCTTGGTGCTTAAGACCAGCATCTTCCAAAGATGTAACACGAAGATTTTCAAGAAAATTCCCCCATCACAAACTACTCTTTACACGGAAATAAGTTCACAGATGGTTTTCTTGAAAAAGTGGCTTTAACGATATTGATTAAAATGCTATATATATATATATATATATATATATATATATATATATAAGTAATTTACCTATTTTGTTTAATTGATATAGAGCTTTTTGCATGTTTAATTCTGAGCCACTTATTAGGACGAGATCGTCTCCAAATAACATTACGTCTAAGATTATATTATTTATTTTAAAATGTGCATTTAAGCTATTCTGACATTTCCTGACAATGTCATCTATATATGAATTAAATAACTTGGGTGATAATAGACACCGTTGTCTGACACCTTTATTTTGGACCACTCTGTTTCTTTTTATGAGACTTTTAGTAATTTAGTTTCCCCTGAGCACGTAACTAGCGTTCTGCAGGGTAAGATGTATGTTGGGACTGCCAACTTTAGGTTATACATCATGGCCTTCCTTTGTATTCCCCTGAAGGAAGGGTTGACTTCCCCGCTCACTGATTGGACCGTTGAGGACTTTATCCTTGTTACCCTGGATATGGGTCTGCTTAATTTACTATACGGAAAGAATTAAGAATTTTCAAATTACTAGGAGGAATTGAAGAAAATCAAAACAACTGGAAACAACATGTGGAGAGGATGCATGCTAACCGTTATACGAAGCTGGTTTTAAGATAATACACCAAAAGGCCAAAGTAACATCGGCCGACCTAAAAGAAGATGGACGGAACAGATTGAATGATGAGACCGGAACAAGCCAAAGGGCTTAAACAATGAAAGATGATGATGATGATGTTGAGTAATTTACATGAGGAATAAAATGTATATTTTGAATTTTCTGGGAATAGCCTATGAAGTCCTCTTCATTTGGAAGGAATTTTGTATAATTGATAAACGGTAGGTACCACGCCAAAAAAAAGTCGAATAATTCCTTTTATGGAGCTAACCATTTCCGAGATATTCTTTTTTATCGGTTTAAATTTTCAAATATTTATATATTTTTTTTCAAGTGGTAGGTAAGTCGTTATTCGTGTTTTCTCGTAGTCAGAACGGAATTTCAAGTCATCCCATAGCGACGCGCTCTTAAAACATTTGATTATCCCTTGAGCCTGCTGTATTCTGCAAGGAAATACACACCGTTTATCCCGATTAACGTGGAGTATAAGCTTTTGTTAAGAAGAGTGAGTAGAGAAAGTCCTGTGAGTACCGCACATGTTTTGGGATAACGGAAAGGTCTATACGCAGACTTGCAGTGACGAGGACCGCAAAGGAAGGACCTAATGATACGAGACGATCGACATGAAAACGTGAAACTGTAATGACCACTTGTGCATCCTGCACGCTGGCGGTCAAGCGGAAGCCCTCGAACGACCGTCACGGAGTCGAAGTGTTGTATCACCCGCGGGGACTGCGCCCCGGCGCGGCGCATCCTCGAGCAAATCGCAGGATCTGTCTGCCACGCCTTTAGAGGTTTTTGTTCGTCTCGCCGGATGCTGTCCATTTCGAGCAAGATTTATGGCGGAGTAGACGAACTCATGACCTCTCACAGAAACTACAACAACTAAAATTGGATACCTTACTTTAAATGTATTGGGCAGAAAAATACTTGAGAAATCCCGGAAAAACAGATAACCGGAAGTATATGTTCGAAAAGCTCCGTAAAAAACCTTTAAATCCTCAGAAGCCCGAGAAAAAAATCTGATGAGTTGCATTCACATGACTTTCTCTACTCTTTATCGTTTATTAGTATGTATACAGACCATTCTTACAAAAACATATTTTCCTATCTACTTCACTTTAATCTAGATAAAACTTTATTACACGAGGGCTGTCCCAGAAGTCGAGTTCTGCAAAATTACCATCAACTGCAGACACCACCTCTTCAATGTTGGCAAATCTTTTACCACCAAGCCATTTCTTTAACTTTGGAAACAAAAAATAATCAGAGGGTGCTAAGTCTGGCATGAGGATGGAATTCGAACTTTAACTCATTGATTTTGGCCATGGCGATAATGGATGTGTAAACTGGTGCATTGTCTTAATGAAACAAAACTTTCTTTTTCGCTAAATGCGGTTGTTTTTGCTTGATTTCATCATTCAAACCCTGCAATAAGTTTGCACGCAATTGATTGCTTTTCCTTTTTGAAGATAGTCAATGAAAATTATCCCACGCGCATCCCAAAAAACCGACGCCATGAACTTGCCTGCAGATGGAACCGTCTTCGCCTTCTTTGGAGCCGATTGTCCCCTTTCAATCCACTGTTTTGACTGTTCCTTCGTTTCAGGTGTGAAGTGATGGACCCATGTTTCATCCATGGTTATGAATCGACCTAAAAACTCAGCTTTATTGCAGGGAAACATCGCCAAACACTCGAATGAAACATCTTCACGACACTTTTTGTTTCATTGTGACTAAAGGCGGCACTCATCTTGCGCATAGCTTTCTCATGTCTAAATTTTCAGTCAGTATGCGATGTACAGCACTTTCTGAAATGCCTACGATGTCTGCTAGCTCGCGCACTTTCAGTCGACAATCATCCAATACCATTTTGTGGATTTTCTTCACAATTTCTGGCGTGGTCACCTCATTCGGTAGACCACTGCAATGTTCGTCTTGGCAGCTGGTACGGCCCCGCTTAAACTCTGCCACCCAATATTTTACTGTTGTAAACGAAGGAGCAGACTCCCCCAGAGTAAAATCTGGCTCAGCTTTAATATTAGTTGGACTAAGACCTTTCAAATGAAAGTATTGTATCACATAACGATGACCAGTTTAATCCATGTTTACAAATTCGCTGAGAGAGTTCACTATTGATGGCTGCCAAACAATTACTAAACAACGTAGCATCGTCAAACTTAAAACTTAAGCTTTTTAAGAGTGGTACTCTTTACCATAGTCATTTGTTTGAAACAACAACCACTATCTATACGTTCGGTCGGGTACTTCTGGGATTGCTCTCGTAGCTACATTACACATTTCGTTATAGAGAACAGCGATAGTCAAATGTTTAACAACTGGACGCTATATGCTGCCTTAAAATTCCATACTGTTTCCATGACATCGCTAGAAATAACTGAAAATTGACACGGCTTGAGAGAATGACTAAGTATTGAACAATTCGAACCATCAATAACGGATATCTCGGCAATGGCTTATGCCACAAAAAAGTTATTTGGAATAAATTGTGAGTTTTAACCTTTAGACTGCAATGCTTTTTAGTTCCTTAAACCACTTAGAGGGGTCGAAGTGGACCCTAGGCAGGAAACTTTAACACAATATAATTATCTTATGTTCTATTAGAACAAATAAAATCATTTTAAAACAACAATCCTGATGTCTCAACATTTTTGTTACCAACAGTGTACCTCAAAATTAGCATTGTCAAACTAACAACCGAATTACAAATTACAGTATTATTTTTATTTTCCAGCACTATCACATTAGATGAAGTAATTTGTTTTATATTTTATCTTTCCCTGGGATTCATAGCTGCATTTTAACATTTTTATAATGGTTTAAGTTTCTTACATGGAATTTTACAATTCATTTTCACTAAGTGTAACTTCAAGACACCCTGCTCTCAGCATATTCCTACAGTGGGTATGGCAAATGAATTTCTTGCAACTGTCACACTTTGTTCTAGTTTTTCTCGAAGACATGACTGACATGCCTTTTAAAAGTTTCACGTTTCCGTTTCAACATGACTACAGCTTACAATCCACACTAGGGGAGTAATGAACTGTTTCCACACTAATACAAACCAACAATGGATGCTGGAATAACTAAAAACACAAGGCAGCTAACATAAAACTCTCAAGGTGCAGAAAATTTTACGAGACATGAACTGCTATGAGGGATCCAAGTAGACCTCAAGTTGTATTTTATTTTTTTACAACTGTGTTTATTGAACATTTTACGGGACCATTTCATGGTAATAAAGGTGGTTAAATTTGTAACACATTACAAAAATTTCCAAATTCTAATTAAATATTTCACTCATAAAAAGTAAAAAGTTTATCTCTGGGTCCAGCTGGACCACATAGCAGTCTGAAGGTTAAAGAGAATTAGAATATTTGTGTAGCACGTTTTGGTCTATCGCTTAAATCTGTAACATATGGAATTTTAATAAAAATCATTAGACATTTTTGAGAAAATAACAGACTTCGAAAAATTTTCCATGTAAAGAGTATTTTGGGGTGAGCGGATTTTCTTAAAAATACTCGTGCCACAACTGTGGAAGGTAGTGAATGTAAATACTAAGCTTGGTGTTTATCCCACTTTTGTTTTTTGAGTTATACTGTACACGGACACATGGACTTTTTTCTAAAAAAATTTTCTCTTTTTTGTGGGGGAGGGGATTCAGGATACCTCAAAACGTAAATCTGCGGAATGGAGCTTTTGGGTGGAATACTACATCCCTACTCTACTTACTGTACATAATGTAAAGATTAACGAAACAACACTAATGGCCAAAATAGGCATTTTACGCAGCACAAAACCCTTCCATACATTTGTGTGTTATACCAGCTAGCTTACTCGAATCTGCACGCTAGTCTTTTAAACTCCAATGACGAAATAATTCATTTAATTTACCGCCCCCATCTTTATGGAATTATTTTTATAGTGCTTTAGGGGTTCTTATGGCGAATTCTCCCCCTTACCCTTGTTATTGTAATGGAAAAATGTCGTGATATTCACACATAAGAATGTGAAGCTTTGGCGGAACATCTAAATTCCATAATCTCCCCCGACAGTCCTCTACGTTTGGAAATGCTGCATAGCCTATAAGTGTCCTTTGGTGGTGGAACAATCATCGGTCGCAATGGTCGAGTAACTTTTTACTTACTCTACTACGTACAGTAAGTAGGGGAAGTATTGTATTCCATCCAAAAATTCGATACCGAGATTTCACCGGAAATACATGTTTTGACTTCCCCTGAATCCAAAAAAAAATTTTTTGGAAACATGTGCGTGTGTCTGTGTGTATGTCTGTGTGTGTGTGCATAACTCAGAAACGAACAGTCGGATAAACACCAAACTTGGTATTTAGGTTCAGTATCTTCCAGAGATGCGACACGAAGGTTTTCAAGAAAATCTCCCCACCCCAGATTACCCTTTACATGGAACATTTTTCGAAAATTCTAATTTTCTCAAAAATGGCTCTAACGATTTTGATTAAAATATCTTATGTTTAAGATATTTTCATGACAAATAAAATGTATATCTTGAATTTTCTGGGAATTGTCTCCAAAAGTATTCTTCATTGTGAACGACTTTTGCATAACTGGTAAACCATAAGAGATAGACACAATTTTACTACACAAAAAATGTAGATCGCGTTAAAATACACAATTTATGTTATATACATTTTTTTTGTTGAGTGAACCGTTTTCGAGATATTGCTTGTTATTCCCTTAAACTTTTCAATACTTATTTTCTCAAATGGGAATTCGTTATTCATTTTTTTGTCTTGGATATGCAAAGAGTATTAATCTGTGGGAAAGGGAATGGTGCTGCACCTAGCAACCAGCTATTAAGAGATATGTATGTGCTTAAAGGCTACTGTATTTCCAAATTGCCCTTGTAAATATACATTCCCCTTACGTCTGCAAGAAAATTAGCAATAAGATAGACTCTGTAAATGTTTATCTCGATTAACATGAAATAGATGGAGAATAAGAGTTTGTAAAAATAGTTTGTACAAGAGTAGAGAAAGTCATGTGAATGTAACACATCATATTTTTTTAGATAGTTTTAGCAGAATAAATTTTAAACCTTTGTACTTTCTCTTTGGTCCCATAATTATTTAATAACATAAAAAGTACATAATTATCACATAATGCAGAATCCCTAAACATATACAACGAAATAAGGTTTGGCACTCCCAGACCACCAAGTTAACTTCCTTGGAAAAGGCACACGTTTGCGACCATCCAGTAAAATAGTCTTCTCTGTTAATATAAAGTATTGGTTCATCATTTCTAATGTTAAGTTTTCTCTCCTGCTAACGAACTCGATTACAACATAAATACAAAGGAAATAAAACAAAGTTTTGTTACACGAGTGTTATTAGAGGGTTTTGTCATCCAGAAACTTCAGTACATACATCTATAGAATTAGAATAAAGGTTATTGACACTGTTTCATTACATCTGTAGTGTTTGATAAGAAACAAATATAACACAGGATCGATTGTCACTTTTTATACTCTTCTGCTTGTTGAAGTGTTACATCATGGCCATCTATGTGTGTTCCTTGCAATAAAATGTTGATAACTAGCTTCATAACTCCAGTGTGTTCGTATTCAAGTACAAGGGTTCTTGGTAATTTATGAAATGAAATTAGAAGGTGCTTTATGCCGCATGTTCCTCAGAAGGAAGTGGGTTTTTCAATGATAAAAAGAATCATCAAAATCGGTTGAGTGGTTTTTGAGGTTACCCTGCATACACTAATGTTCTGTCTTTATAATATTAGTGTAGATAAAACGCGAAGATTTTTAAACTAATTTTAGTTTGTGCCAAGGATGGAATATCGATACTCTCGATACTTGGTGGTATCGAAGTATTTCTAGTGCTTTGAGATAAACCTTCGATACTTTAAATTGTTAAGTTTTGCGTTTAACTTGATGCTGGACAAGGAATGTTATTGCCCTGCACGTGTCTCCAAAGAGTTGCTGGACTACAGTTCTTGATAGAACTTGATTGTGGGTGAATCAAAGCAACATTCCATAGGCTCTTGCGTCTAAATGACAACATACAAAACAATGGGGGAAGGACTAGAGGTACTCATGCAGCGTTAACTGAGTTGTGAATGAAGTTAAATCAGTTTCTGCAACAGCCTGGCTTGGTGACTCACTCACTCTCAGTTACATTTACCTATTCCGGTGACCAAAATCTGTGAATTCAGGAGAAACACTTCAGAACTTAAGACGTGAGCGTATGGAAATATTTGTTCTTTCCTTCCGTCAGTTGTGTTTACAAGTGCGTGGCTTACAGATATACCATAATTTGGACAGAAAAGGAAGCAAGAAATACGGGATATATAATCTGGGACATTATCAAGATATAAAATTGTCGCCAATTGGAGAATGTCAAACAGGAACAATTTCGGAATCACCACACTACAAAATTGGTTACAGAAACCTACTGATAAGGACACAATAATTCAAACTATCTATCGATACCGAGATTTCACCGCAAATATGTTTTGAGGTCCCCTGAATAAAAAAAAGCACATTTAGAAAAAAGATCCGTGTGTGTGTCTGAACAGCGTAACTGAAAAACGAAAAGTTGGATAAATACAAAACTTGGTATTTAGGTTGAGTATCTTAAGATGCGACACGAATATTTTCAAGAACCCCCCCCCCAGATTACCCTTCACTTGGAAATTTTGATTTTCTCGAAAATGACTAACGTTTTTCATTAAAATAGCATGTATTTAAAATATTTTCATGTCAAATAAAATGTATATCTTGAATTTTCTGGGTATGTCCCCAAAAGTCCTCTTGTTTCTGAATGGCTTTTGCATAACTGGTAAACTGTAAGTGATAGACAAATTTTTTTGTCTTTTTTGTGGAGAGAAACATTTCCGAGATATTTCTTCTTAATTGTTTGAATTTTCCAATACTTATATTTTTTCTCAAATGGGAATTCGCTATTCATTTTTTATGTCCTGGACACACAAAGAGAATGGAATACTCCACATAGCAACCAGCTCTTAAAACATTTGACTATCGCTTAAAGCCTACCATATTCCCCTTGCATCTACAAGAAAATTAGCAATAAGATTAACATCTCGATTAACATGAAGCATATGGAGAATAAGCGTTTGTATAAGAGTAGAGAAACACATCAGAAATATATATTTAGTCTAAAACCCGAGGTCTAATTATAAGATAAGCGACTGTGACTGGTTGATATTGCCGTCAGAATGGTATGATCTTCATTAAAGCATAAACTGGAGATGAATGCGCTTTTGGAGTGTTGCTTCTTTCTGGAACAATAATGAAGTAAATACCTAAACGCAGCAACAAGCGAGTGATGATCTCGACACTCGTCTTTGTTTTATTGCAGCTGGTTTCCTTGATTGTTGTTGGATTTTCCAGGCAGCATTCCTTCCCATGTTAATAATTATTGTTGTTGCCAAATATGGTGAACGTGGCGCGTCAGGAATTCTCATGTGAATCAGCACCACCTTACTGAAACGTAGTTTTATGTTATTGCTTTCTGGACGACAACCCCAAAGTGTGTACTTGAACGTTACAGCGACTGTAATTCTTTCTTAAGGTATTGCTTTCCACCCAAAAATTCGATATCGACATTTCACCGAAAATACATGTTTTGAGTTCCCTGAAATAAAAGATAAGCGTTTCAAGAAAAAGGTTCATGTGTGTGTCCGTGAACAGAATAACTCAAAGTCCATTAAATACCTACCAAACTTGGTACTTAAGTGGAATTCCTTCCAAAGAAGGGACACGAAGATTTTCAAGGAAATCACCATTTCTAACTACTCTTTACAATTTTTTTTGAACTTTCGTCAAAAAATAGTTCTAAATATATGTGACATAAAATGTATATCTTGAATAGCTTGTGAAGTGCTCTTCATTCGGTTATGTGTTACACGAAAACGTACTCCACAAAAAATATAGGTCTCTTTAAAACACACAATTTATTTGAAATAACTTTTTTGTGGCATCAGCCATTTCCGAGATATCCGTTATTAATTATTCGAGTTCTTCAATTCTTAGCTATTCTTTTAAGGTCCTGTCAACATTCACTTGTTTCTCGCGATGTCATGGAAACAGTATGGAATTTTAAGACCAGCATATAGCGTCCAGTTGTTAAACATTTGACTATCGCTGTTCTCTATAACGAAATGTGTAATGTAGCTGTTTCTGTAAAGGTTTATCTCGATTAAAATGTAGTAGGTAGGAAAATAAAATTTCGCAAGAATAATTTCTAAGCTCAGTAATAAGCGATAGAGGGTCATGTGAAAATAACAGAACAGATTTCAAGCAAAAAGGTAAACAAACAAAGATACCCAGGGGATGTCACAGAACCTGTAATGTAAATTCGATGTATTTAGATCGGTTTGAAGCATAGAAAGCTATACTAGGAGTAGGGGTACATACCGAGGAGGGCGCCCGAAACTAGAAAAGAACACGCACGTAGGGTTGTGTGGTCCTTTGCACTTCAAATGGACCGCTGGGAGGGAGAGAGTGGAATAATATCAAGATATTGACACTCTTAAACAAATCATGCACGAAACAGATATCTTGAATAAACGTTCGCCTTTGAGATGCACAAAGCAGCACGGACACAAAACAGCGACTGAAGCACAGCAGCTAAAGATAACTTTGAACGCGTCATGCGCCGCTAGTTTCGCATCATAAACTACAGAGATCAGCCTGCTATACATGTAGCTGGTGTGTTCTATCTTAAAGCGATGACACTGTATCTAAGTTCAGTACCTTTCAAAGATTTGACACGAGGATTTTCAATACTTAGTCATTCTTTTAAAGTCCTGTTAATTTTGATGAATTCTGTCCCGCGATGATTGCAAGTTTGACGACGAGTACCCAGTGTCACCTTCTGACTCGTCTCACGAATCTGCTGTCGGCTGCTACAGTGGTTGGCTATGAGATCCTTCTCTCAGAGTATGCGTGGGCGTAGTGTGAAAGGATAACGCCAGTTTAAGGGGACAAGGTTGTCTGAACACATGCAAATTACACCTTAAGTGTGTTAAATTACCAGTGCTCTTAAAGTTCTCAATGGTTTTTCCTGAAATGTTTATGAATTATTCTATACACCATGATAATTACTTCAAGTGATTGTTTACATTGATAGATTATGTAGTTGAGTCCGTAAAAATTATTTCATTCATCAGAAAAATAGTAAAATTTACTCTTAAAACATGTGAATTCATGTACCTTTTTCTGATATGAAATACAGAATCACACTTTTGCATGCTTGTTCTTAGTATAATCAGCTATATTCTTAACCTCAATTATATAGTTATGTACATCAGTTCACTAGCAATTGAAAAAAAATTATTTGCAATGTCAAAAAAGTAAAAGTGCGGAAAATTTGCAATGTTGTTGCTTTCTTAATATGGCTAATATCCATTATAAAATTATGATTGTGGTTCAGACAGTTTATCCATTTGTTGTACACATGTACTGAAAATTTTAGCTTTCTAATTCTATGCTTTCTGGGAAAAAGGTACATAAGTATCCGAAAATGTTGTTTTGAGAAAACTGAATTTAAAGTTTGAACATTAAAATTCTGACACACTTCAGTACATTCCAGGGTCATAATCATCTGCACCTTCATTCCTGGATTGCTTCAGCTTTACTGATTGCCTTCTCTTGGTCCTGGTCTCTTTTGTTAATTGCTGAACTGCTCGCTGGCCATGATATAGTCGTTCCTTGTTGAAAGATACAAAAATGTTCTAAAAAGGAGAGTTCCATGACAGCTTTAAAGGAATGCAGACTAGCGTTTAAATTGTATTTAGATTTCTTAAAATCCTCTTAACCCCCCAAAAGTATATATTTTCTGAAACTGGAAATAAGAGAGATTTTGTTAGTGCCTAAAACAAAAAATGTTATTTTTTACCATTTCAGAGTACCCTGTCCCCTTAAATTGACTGAGAAATTTAATGTGATCTAATATTTGAGCTATTGAAGTAAGTTGTCGACCGTTTGAAGATAAAGAATGAAACTGGTTATGAATCGTAGCACTCGAAACTATAAACAACTGAAAATGTTATACCTGCTAACTTCTGCAGTATCAGTTTTACGGTTTGAAAAATTTATTTGTTTCCACAATAAAAGAAACTAGAAGCGTAATTCGCTGCGAGTCGCTAAAATGCTTAACTGCAAAACCCCTCGCGGCTACCACTAAGTAACTGATTACCCAGCGCGATCTTAGGCGCTACGAACTGCTGCCAATCACCGTAAAAGCCTGTAAGGCTGTACACGAAGAAAAGAAAGAAAAGACGCCAAGTTTTAGCAATACACGCTCTTTTATTACTTAAGCCCCGCCTCTTAGAACTATCCCACCAGCGTTACTTCATATGCACTCCAATCTCAGAACTCTTAACACGCGCATCTATTACGTTGTTGCTATGTGGTACCTTCGCGGCTCTAAGAATTGCATTTACCTTTCTCTTTTACAGAATTCTGGCGTACTTGACTGTCCAAACGTACTGAACTTAACTCTAAACTGCATTCTAAGAATCTTTATACTTAATGCGTTCGCTACTCACGCTGTTACTAATGACTTTTCTTAACATGAGTCGCTGATGATTTTTTTTTCTGGACAAATCTTTCAATTCAGGCTTATTACCTTATACATTGATTTAGTATAGAAATTTATCTTCCGTTCAATAATTATGGTATCAATTTTCAGTTGTTTCTCGCGATGTCATGGAAACGGTATGGAATTTGAAGGCCAGCATATAGCGTCCAGTTGTTAAACATTTGACTATCGCTGTTCTCTATAACGAAATGTGTAATGTAGCTGTTTCTGTAAAGGTTTATCTCGATTAAAAGTAGTAGATAGAATAATAAGCTTTAGCAAGAATAGTTTCTAAAGACATTAATATACGATAGACAGTAGAGAAAGTCAGTGAATGTAACACATCAGACCTTTGTGATTATTATAATTTTTCAAAAGTTTTTAGTCATTTTATTGTTAATTTTTGAAAGATTTTCAGGTCATCAAACCCTGGTATTGAATCAGGTAAAAGGCAGTACTGTTCACCGAGGTCTACTTAATGTCAACAGGTGATAGCAAAGGGCGCGTAACAAATGAAGATGTAACGTTACTCAGGGAAAGGGTAGTCGAGAAGAGAATTGCTGGTCCATCTGTTTCCTGTTTCGTCTCTCTAGTCCAGAAATATCCCAACTCTCACAGCACAACACGTGTATAGAAAACTTCCTTGTCACTGGCAACCTAACTTGGGCACACTATTGCAAGGGCCCTCCCAAAAGCTGATAGTGTCCCCCTTCATGTTAAAGAAAACCATGGGCTCTAAACGCAACGCTTCAAATTACTATATTAACAGAACCCGCGTTATAGGGAACGCAGGGCGGGCAATGTCTAAACTAGTGTCACTAGATATACAGGGGCCCACATAAAGTGCTATTAAATGAATAGGAAAATCCAAACGCCAAGAATTCCAAATCTTATTACAGCAACGGGCCTTCCAAACTCTTATACGGAAAGCATTTTCACGGGGCCCTTTGTGGAGTACAGGGGGACAACCTCAGAATTTTTAATAGAACCGTGATACTTTTTTATCTTCTCTACTGTTATAGAAAGTAAGATAGGTATTGTATCTTTCCCAAAAATTCGTCATCATCGAAAATATTTGTTTTGAGGCCCCCAGAACCCCTGAAAAAGTATTTTTGGAACGAGTGTGTGTTTATGAATAGCATAACTAAAAAAATGAAAAGTCGGATAAACACCAAACTTGGTATTTAAGTTCAGTATCTTCCAGAGATGCGACACGAAGGTTTTCAAGAAAATCCCTCCACCACAAACTACCCTTTGCATGAAGCATTCTTCGAAATGTTGGATTTTTGCAAAAATGGGTCTAGCCACTGTGGATAAAATACCATATATTAAGCATATTTAAATTACAAATAAAATGTATATCTTGAATTTTCTGGGAATAACCTTTGAAGTCCTCTGCATTCGGAAGGAATTTTGAATAATCTTGCATAACTCGTATACTTTAAACGAAAGACCAGTACATACTATACAAAAAATATAGACCTCTTTAAAATACTCAATTTATTTGAAATCAATTTTTTGTAGCATAAGCCATTTCCGAGACATCCGTTATTAATGGTTCGAATTGTTCAATACTCCCGTCGATTTTCAGTTGTTTCTCGCGATGTCATGGAAACAGTATGGAAGACCAGCATATATCGTCCAGTTGTTAAACATTTGACTATCGCTGTTCTCTATAACGAAATGTGTAATGTAGGTATTTCTGTAAAGGTTTATCTCGATTAAAACCAAGTCGCTAGATAAAAAAGTTTCGTAAGAACACTTTGTATACGCACTAATAAGTGATGAAGGCTAAAGAAAGTCATGTGAATGTAACAGATTATATTGTTATATTTTAATTACCCTCAGTAAATTAAACAACTTCGATACATTTTTTGTTGTTGTAAAATGAATTGTTGAGCTGTTATAGGATGATATAGAATTTCCCGTAGATATTCTTTGTTATTACTTTTTGTTTTCAAATACTTAATGCTCACTTATGCTTAAGTGATAAGTCGCTATTCCTTTTTTTCTCGTGCTACAAAGAGCATGAAGTTTCAAAGCCGTCACATAGCAAAGAAAAATGAAAGCTCATCTCTAATACCATGTAAGTTTTTATCAGAGTAGTTTGTAGAAGACCGAGTAGAGAAAGTCATGTGGATGCGTCACTTCGCTGGGTGTGTGGACGTCTATTGTGTTAAATCTCGCCGCGATATGCGGTACTTTTGCTACGACTATAGTTTCATTTAATCACACTTTCTTCCGCACTAATTTGCAATTCATCGGCTATAATGCGACACTTTTTAGCCTTGAATGACCTATAACGACAACTGCCTCGAGCAATCTTAAACTATGGACCTCAGCTGATGCCACACCCAATGACGGAAGAACACGTCAAAGAAACATAGGAGTGTATGAATCCCCGAATTAGGTAAAGTACGTCTCTAAATCATTGGGAAATTTAGATAACACTAGTCTGCATGATATCGGATGACTGAAAACTAATAAGTGATTCTGACTCAATTTTTGATGCTGATTTCAGAACTGCTTTTAGTTTTTTTCTATCAGGTACAGGTTTTTCACAATTTCACTTCAAAAATATAAAGATATAAATATATTGCTTCCGCCACTACACATAAAATTCGGCTTGATGAAGCAATTTGTAAGGGCTCTACCACAGGATGGACCCTGCTTCAGGTACCTTTCCAGGAAATTTCCCTTCATTACACAAGACAAATTTGTTGGTCCTCAAATAAAGAAATTGATGAAGGATGAAGATTTTGAGAAGACAATAAATGAGAGAGAAATAGAAGCATGGACCGCCTTCCACTTCTTAGGCAATAACAAAGATCCTAATTACAAGGCCATTGTCGAAACAATGTTGGAAAATTTCAAGAAGATGGGTTGTAACATGAGTGTAAAGGTGCATTCACATATCGACTACTTTCTGGGACATTATAGTGAAGAGCAGGGTGAGCGTTTTCACCAAGATATTAAGAAAATGGAGAGGAGGTACCAGGGGACATGGAATGAAACTATGATGTTGAGGAGGGACAGTCATGTGCAAGGAAGTCAAAGAAGAGAAAGTTTGAAAAAAATTAAAAGAAACACTTTGACTTCTTGTTTTATTAAAATGTCATGAAATAAATTAGGGGAGTTCTTGAGAGTATTCTTAAAATGTTTCTTGAATAAAAACTTACCTTGTGTGAAATGATATTTGAATACTTTTCTACACTCATTAGTAAAATTGTCAAAACATTACTTCTTATTTTGTGTAAAAACCTGACGTGATAGAAAAAAACGGAAGTTATTTCTGGAATCAGCATAAAAACTTGATTCAAGAACACCTACTTTTAACAAATCATGTGACAAAAAGTTTGAAAATGCTGACTAGGTATACTAATGGGTTGGCAAGTAGGCACAATCATTTACCACACATGACAGAACAGTATAGAAATATCCCATATATTAAATTGCACTATTCTCTTAATGAACAGTAAACATTATTTCTTTAAATTTGCACTCTTCAGTTACGAGGGGTGATCAGAAACTAAGGTTACACGGCCTGCAGTGAAACGTGTAATTGATGCAACCAATAAATCCAACTTATAGTACATACATTAGCTTATGAATATCGGTTTACACTTGTCGCGAAGGGTTTCACCTCCTCGTCTGAAGCGAATCTCTGGGTTGTATGAGGTCGCGCGTTGTCTTGAAGGAACATGGACGCCCTCGGTGAGAAGTACTGGCCGTTTCCTCCTGATTACTTCGCGCAATCGTGTCAAGGTCTCCCAGCATCGGTCAGCGGTCACTGTGTGATCTCTTTCCAAAACCTCTACGAGTATGACACTCGCGCTGCCCCATAACACTATGGCCATCACCTCCCCGGCAGATGGCGTCACCTTAAAGTTCATTTTGGAGAGGAGGGGTGTTTCCACTCCATTGACGACCGCTTACTACTGGGGATGTAGTGTTGTATCCATGTTTCGTCAAGCGTGACAATGTGGTAAAGAAAGCTGTTCCCTTTCGTGGAAAACCGTTGCAGAAGCTGTAGGCTTGCGCCCATGCACTTCTCCTTGTGTTGGTTGGACAGATTTTGTGCAACCCATCGGGAACAAACAGTGAGCAATGTGACGAACACTTCCGAACGACATTTCCCAAGTCTACCGTCATATGCCATAACGTGGTCCTTCTGTTGTCCTGAACCACGTGAGCTGTGTTCAAATCTGTTGATGCCGTGCTGGATCGGCCTCGCGATCCTCGTCGGTGACGTTTTCTTTACCGGCCGCAACCTTTCGACACCATTCTGAGACATTACAGTCTCTCCGTAAACCTCTACCAGCTACCCGTGAATTTCAGCCACGGTTACATGTTCCGTCCACAGAAAATCGAATAACGGAGCGCCATTTGTGTTTACCTACAACCAGCGCTGTATGTGGCGGGTGGCTGAAACTCTGCGCAGTTGCCAACCGCGTGTACTACAATTACCGCACATTGCTAATTTCTCTATAACGGACGAAGCTCCTGAATATTAGCCTTGTAAGCTTAGTTTCTAACCACCCCTTGTATGGAGAAACTCTGTTATCAGTTTTTAAGTAATTTGTGTCTTGAATTCGTTTTACCCTCCCACGGTGGTTTGTAATTACTATTGAGTGGTATTGTTAAACAGGCTACTGTTGCATTTGCAATGAAGTAAGTTTAGTCTTTTTAGGTCTTAGGTCGTGTTTTCATCCACGTGGGAAGTAGAAACTGTCGTATTAATGAACAAAGCGATGAGTTAATACTAAAATGATCGATTTCCCATTCGTAAACCAATAGTTTTTTGTAGTTGACCATTTATCACACACTTTATTGTGTTAATTAACCACTATTTTATTATTACATGAAACAATTCAACTGCTGACGTTAGTACAGGAATGCTGGTATTACAAACTTCCTCCGGCACGTTGTCAACAACGGCTAACTGCTCACACACTAAGAAAATAGGCAATTATAGGCACTGTAAAATGAGTATATTTTACTCCAATAAGCATGAAACATATTAGGAAGCCTATGATTCTAAACAAAGGAACAAAATAGGCAAATGTTACTCATCACATAAGCAGAGAGAAAGGCATGAAATGTTAGTGTTGAGTGTGTTAAATATTCCGTGACAGACAAGTGAGGAGCTGACAATAATAATGTCACTCAAATTTCGTTCAAGGAAAAACAGGTTTTATATTTTATATTCAAATTTTGGTATCAAAATGTAGTTGTGTCATCATTCTTTTGCTTTCTCTACCACCTGAGAGGAAGTATTGGGTTCCGCACAGAACCTTCCAAAGATGCGACACGATTTTCAACAAAATCCCTCTACCCCAAACTAGATTTTCCATGGAATATTATTCGAAAGTTTGAGTTTCTAAATAATGACTCTAACGATTTTGATTAATATACAGAACATTAAATATACTTATTTTCATGACAGATAACATTTATATATTGAATTTTCAGTGAAGTCCTCTTCATTGTGAAGGAATTTTGTATAGTCTTATATAACTGGCAAACGTAAAGCGGTAAACGAAAACGTACTACACAAAAATTGATATGTAGTTGATTTCAAATATATATATATTGTGGCATCAGCAATTTTCGAGATATCCGTTATTACTACTTCGAATTGTTCAACACATAGTCATTCTTTTAAAATCTTGTTGTTTGCCGCGATTGCATCGAATTTTAAGGCCAGCATATAGCGTCCAGTTGTTAAACATTTGACTATCGCTGTTCTCTATAACGAAATGTGTAATGTAGCTGTTTCTGTAAACGTTTATCTCGATTAAAATGTAGAAGTAGATAGGAAAATAAGGTTTAGTAAGAATAACTTGTATACCCAGTAATAAGTGATAGTGGGTAGAGAAAGTCATGTGAGTTTAAAACAAGTCTTTTTTTAATTTTCAAAATGCTCCTTGGACCACTTTCTGTGGCTTATTAGCTTGAATTTGCAGGAGAGCTTCAGGAGTTGTAGATTTAAACTGTTGAGGAATACTTAAAGTGAAATTAATTATTTTGCATAGCTCAAATTAAAACTAATTAAAGTTAAGAAATACCTGAATTGCAATTTCTTTGTTTTGGTGAAGGGTAGTTTCTGCCCCACGTATGGAAGCCAATTTGAGAAAGTAGTTGTATTGTATTTTGACTGTTGGGGAGCCGATCTTGAAGTAGTTGTAACCACGTATGGTACCCGGTAGCCTTCGCTCCAAGTTTAAAAATATTAAATTTGTAATTTTGACTGTTTCTTTAAATATTATATATTTATGTTTGCCTCGGCTGCGTCAGTATTAATTTTTAGAGACATGAGTATCTTAGCAGGGAGTGGTGGGGCTAAGCATGTAGGCTTACACAGATTATAATTTGTACTTCACTCCTTTTGTTAATTATTTAAACGATTAAAGTTACACTTCACTGATATATAGAGAGAGCTGTGAGATAATTTATTAATTATTAACATTTTTACTTTCTCTACTACGTATAGTAAGTAGGGGAAGTATTGCATTCCACCCAAAAATTCGATACCGAGATTTCGCCGGAAATACATGTTTTGAGACCTCCTGAATCCAAAAAAAGCATTTTTGGAAACATGTCCGTGTGTGTGTGTCTGTGTGTGTGTGTGTGTGTGTTTGTGTCTGTGTGTGTGTCTGTGAACAGCATAACTCAAAAACGAACAGTCGGATAAGCACCAAACTTGGTATTTAGGTTCAGTATCTTCCAGAGATGCGACCCGAAGGTTTTCAAGAACATCCCCCCACCCCAGACTACCCTTTACATGGGACATTTTTCGATAATTTTAATTTTCTCAAAAATGGCTCTAACGATTTTGATTAAAATATCATATGTTTTAAGATAATGTCATGAGAAATGAAATGTATATCTCGAAATTTCTGGGAATGTCTCCAAAAGTATTCTTCATTGTGAACGACTTTTGCATAACTTGTAAACCATAAGAGATAGACAAAATTTTACTACACAAAAAATGCAGATCGCGTTAAAATACACAACTTATATCATATACATTTCTTTTGTTGAGTGAACCGTTTTCGAGATATTGCTTGTTATTTCCTTAAATTTTCCAATACTTATACTTTTTCTCAAATTCGTTATTCATTTTTTTATGTCCCGGACATGCAAAGAGAATGGAATGCGCCACATAGCAACCAGCGATAAAATATTTGACTATTGCTTAAAAGCTACCATATTCCCCTTGCATCTACAAGAAAATTACTAATAAGATTGACATTTCGATATCTCGATTAATATGAAGCATATGGAGAATAGGCGTTTGTAAAATTAGATTGTACAAGAGTAGAGAAAGTCATGTGAGTGTAACACATCAGATTTTTTAACACGTAAACTATTTTCGTCTAACACTGAATATGTATTAAACTTCTCGAGGACGTGTCTCGCGTCCGGTTAGGAAGGCTGTCTACTAGCAACTGACTTCTGAATTTGTACAATTTGCCCTATTTCAGTTTCTGATTGGCTAATCCTAATCCAATAGAATAATTTTACTTAACTTAAGCTTTTTTCTGGTTGTTGATTGGCTATTTCATAAACTGTTCCAAAAATTACATTATTGTTTCCAAGAATGACTAGTAGCATTATTAAACCTTCTAATTAATTATTGCATCAAGGCTACCTCATTGCTACCTCACTGTTAGCAACTTTTAACCTATTATTCTCACAGCTCCTTCATTATTAAATTACGTAATACATTCACATAACATTATTGATCATGCATATAATAATATAAACATTAAAACAATGACTGTTACATGCATTTTATATATTACATTATACACAGTGCTTTAAGGCGGGCTGTTATTATATTTTATATTATATAATTAGACTGATATCGTTTAAGTCTTAAAAATACTGCCTCAGTTTGCATACTAAGCTCAAATTAAAAAATTAGTGGCGATACGATAACGGTACGGTCCAAGGAACATTTTTCGAAAATGTTTATTTTCTCAAAAATGGTTCTAACGATTTCGATTAAAACATCATATGTTTAAGATACTTTCATGGCAAATGAAATGTATATATTGAATTTTCTGGTAATGTCCCCAAAAGTCCTCTTCTTTCTGATCGACTTTTACATAACTGGTAAACCGTAAGAAGTAAACATAATTTTACTACACAAAATTGTAGATCTCGTTCAAAAATACGATTTATGTCACATACATTTTTTTGTGGAGTGAACCATTTCCGAGATATTCCTTGTTATTTGTTTGAATTTTCCAATACTTTACTTTTTCTCAACTGGGAATTCGTTATTCGTTTTCTTTTTGTCCTGGTAATACAAAGAGAATGGAATACTCCACATAGCAACCAGCTCTTAAAACATTTGACTATCGCTTAAAGCCTACCATATTCCCCTTGTAGCAACTACAAGACACGGGTAGAGAAAGTAAAAACGGGAGATGATTTTCTACTTATGTTGAGGATAAGTCCTAAGACAGTAGCAGGAGGGAGTGCCATGAGCGACGCTTCTCCAGCTGTACGTACTAGTCACGCAACAAGCTCCGCGATAAATCAGCGTAAGCCTCACATGGAGAAGTAGGTTGCAGCAAATGTATACACATAACTTAAAATTTATCGCTACAGGAAATGTTCTTCATTCAGATTCATGCGCTCTGCTCTTTTTGTGCAGCATCAAGGGCGTTCTTGTCTTCTGCAAAGCCTTAACACAATTATTGGCATCACGATCTGCGAATGTCGCACCTGGACCCTTGCTTCTTTGTCAAGACCATACATAATCCAGGATTATCGTCTTTTAGATGGCGCGCTGTGCAGTTTCAGACGCCCAAGTGTAGTCGTGTAAACAAGCCAATGTTAACATTTTCTACAAAATGAATACGAGCTGCGATAAAGTGCTTCGTTTTGAAGGGTTCAACCCCAAACAGAAATACATAACGGGTTGCACTCGACATTAAAGGATTCTTCCCCTTCGTTTACGAGGGTTAAAAGGTGGGTTGCTGAATTTAAGCGTGGCCATACATCTATTCCCAAAACCGCTACGACCGATGAGATTGGGACAGAAATTCACAGTGTTGAACTCAGTATTTGTCGATTGAAGTTACGCCAGTTGGCTGACATTACAAATACCTCGACAGCCATGCCCACTGTATTTTACATGAATTTGGGGTTCTAGAAAGCTTACTAATCGATGGGTGCCGCATTTTCATTCATCGCTACACGCCAGAGACGAAGGAGCAATCCAAACGGTGGGTAACAACAGGTGAAGTGTAAATACGGTTACATCTGCAGGAAAAGTCTGTCTACACTTTTCTGGGATGCTCATTGGGTGGAATACAATATATTTTCTACCTACTAGGTGCATAGTAGAGAAACTAAAAAGGTTTGAACATTTCTGATCAATAATAACCGACATCTCGAATATGACTGATGGTATTAGAAAGTTATTTGAAATAAGTTGTGTGTTTTAAACAGATCTATGCCTTTAGTGCTATGTTTTTGTCTCTCTTACGGTTTACCAGTTATGCAAATTTATACAGAATTGTTGCCGAATTTAGAGGACTTCACAAGCTGTTCTCACAATGTACAAGATATACGTTTTAGTTGTATATAGATACACTGTCAGGCAAATAAGGCGTAACACTTAGAATTTCATTGAAAAATGAAACGATCTCTTAAAATTGCCAAAGTTTTTTAAAAAAAAGGTCATCTCTTGTTATGATCATAAAATCGTTTTATACCTCTCAGAATACTTTGTGGTTCTTCCTAAAATCTCGCTGCATAGCGATAGCTGCGGCCATGTCAACTAATGCAACAGCTTTCGAGCAATCAACACGAATCAATAGCATCTTTCAGAGCACAAAATCTCGCCATTGTAGAGAATAATGAATGTTAATAATGTTGGAAAAGTGCGGGTTGTAACGCTCTATAGGCTCACCGCAACAATGTTGCAGAGCAGACAAATACACCAAAAGTGTTCATGTTGTTGCTCCCAAAGTGCACATGAAAACTTCTAGCAACTGTAAGCACATTTTTCGCGAGCGTTAACGCCTTTTTTGTCCGACGGTGTATTTTAAATATATGATGTTTTAATCAAAATGGTGGTTTGGAGTAAGGAGCTTTCAATGAAAATCTTCGTGTCGCATCTTTGAAAGATACTGAACCAAAATACCAAGTTTGGTATTTATCCAACTTTTCGTTTTTGTCATGCTGTTCACAAATCTAAAAAGTTTATTTGACATTAATTTGTGCTTTAACGAGATCTACACTTTATGTGTAGTAATACACGAGGGTCGTTTTTAAGTAAGAACCGTTTTGTTATAGCACACGGAGTATTTTATTTATGAACATAACGTTTATAGAAAATGAAAATATGAACATTGTTTTATTTTTCTACGTAGTCACAATTAATGTCTAAACATTTGTTCAGCTTTGGCATATCCTCATCACAGAATTCTGCCGCCAGTCCATCTTGCACACATGTTTTTGTACTGAAGTTTGTCAGTAACAGTTGCAGTGTATGGGGAAGGTGTGAAGAATTATGGAAAGCTGTGTAAGTGCTGCAGACTGTTCGATGAAGGTAGGACGAACGTTCATGATGAGGATCGACCTGGACGGCCTACTGTCATCGGTGAAGGGTTGACACAAAAAGTTGATGAGAAAATTCGTGAAAACAGGCGCTTCACTATTGACAAGCTTCCTGAAAATTTCGCTCAAGTTTCAAGGTCAGTAATTTATGCAATTGTTACTGACAAACTTCAATACAAAAAATGGGTGCAAGATGCACTGGCGGCAGAGTTCTGTGATGACGGTATCCAAAAGCTGGTACAACGACTGAACAAGTGTTTAGACATTAATTGTGACTATGTAGAAAAACAGTAATTCCTAAACCCAAACCAAATAACTATCACTCTTTGCCAGACAACTTCCGTCCTATATCCCTAACGTGGACAATGTGCAAACTGCTAGAAAAATAATAACCTTGCGATGGTTCCTAGAAAACACCAACTTCTTCAGCGATACACAACATGGCTTCCACCAATACCGATCCACACTTGACAGCTTGGTAATGCTTGAAACCGAATTAAAAAAGCCTTCTATGAAAGATAACACTTGGTTGCTGTTTGCCTGGATATCGAACGAGCCTATGATACGGTCTGGAGTGACTACATAATCAATATACTTAAAGAAGAGACATAGGTGGAAACATGCTTGCTTTTGTCTTACAACTTCCTCCAGAACCGCCAGCTACGTGTAAGAGCGAATGGACAACTCCCAAAGAGCGTCTCACATATCAGTGGCATACCTCAGGGCTCAGCATTGAGTGTGACACTGTTCCTGGTGCCCATCAACAATGTACTGATTCTCCTGTTAAGGCATGTTTGTTTGCAGATGACCTAGTGTTCTTCTGTAAGGGAAAGACCATGAAAGTTACACAGATGCTTATACAACAATGTCTACAACGGCTTCAATGTTGGAGTTTTTATACAGATTTCAAATTTTCTGCTCATAAAATTCAGTGCATTGTTTTCTCCAAACAACGTAAACATTATCAGGAACCCATACTACTATTGGGAGCTCATCGTCTGCCGGTTACCAACACAGTTCGCATTCTTGGACTGCTTTTTGAGCGCAGACTCAACTGGATTCCACACCTAAAACTTCTAAAGACCAGCTACACACTCGTCTCAATATATTGAAAACATTAATTGCACGAAATTGGGCAGCAGATCTCAATGTTTTGTTCCGCATGTACATAACCTTCATCCGCTTCAAACTGCTCTCGAAATGCGCGACACCGTACAGTACTCAGCCCTGCGAGACTTTTGTACCAGCCGTATAGAAAGTCGCTGTATAGAAGCGAATGAACCTCCATTAATCGTCAGAAGGAAAATGTCAAGTATTTCTTTTGCTGTTCGCATAATGGCTAGACAAGGTACAACTGCAATTCATCCCTACGTGTTTCTCACAACACAGGGGCAAGACTTGCCATGAATCAGTTCCAACAAGTCAGCTTCGCTAATCACCTCTCTCATATCTTGAGGAATTTAACATCACTAAACTAATTCCCTGTTGCTGTCCGCCAATATCACCCTGGAAGCTCAAGCCTCCCTCAGTTCATATCTCTATGTCCAGATACAGCAAATCCACTACTGAGATCTCTACTTTGTGAAGCATGCTTCAAGATCTCCACACATCAAATTCATCTTCCATTCCAATTTATACTGATGGCTCCAAACTTGACAAATGCGATTGCGCAGTAGTGTTCCCTGATCGCATGACGCTACTCGGTCTACCTAATTACCTCAGCGTCTACACGTGTGAGCTATATGCAATCCGCTTTGCTCTGGAATACATCCCAGACAACACACAGGATGAGTCCTTTGTCATATTCACGGACTCTATGAGCACCTTGTTAGCATTACATCACAGAAGCTCTTCGTCTCACACACTGATTGCAGAACTAGTATTGTTATACAACACAACAATTCAACATGGCAAAGATATCAAGTTTATCCGGACTGCATCTCATGTCGGCATCCAGGGGAACGAGGATGCTGATGTTGCAGCTAAAGGGACCACCAAGCCATACTATGACCTCCTCGGATACATCCACAAGAACACTCAGATTGGAAACAGCTTTGGAACAGCTCGTCTACAAGTAAACTGAATGACATCCACTCTCCTCGCTCTTTTAAATACCGGTGATATCTCTTCCTCTCAAGCGACAAGTTGCGCATAGAACACACAGCCATCACTCACTCCTACCTCATGATCCTCCTCCACTTACTGCAGCTCATATGATTCTGGATTGTCATCACCATACAAGTGTAAGACGAGATTGTGAAGTTCCGGACAAGTCCAGTCTTTAAAGACATGATACTCAGGTGTATTAAACAAACTAAGATATACACCAAATTATAATGCTGTCTGACTAATATACATTTATTATATGGAGCCGCGTTATGTGCAGTGAATTCAAGCGACTTTAAAAATGCACTCGTAAGACTTTCTCCACTCTTGTACAAAGTATTTTTACAAACGCTTGTTCTCCATCTACTTCATGTTAATCGAGATGTTAATCTTATTGCTAATTTTCTTGTAGATGCAAGGGGAAGATGGTAGGTTTTAAGCGATAGTCGAATGTTTTAAGAGCTGGTTGCTATGTGGCGCATTCGAGTCTCTTTGTGTGTCTAGGACATAAAAAAAACTAATAACGAATTCACATTTGAGAAAAAGTATAAGTATTGGAAAATTAAAACACAAAAATCATTCCACAAAAAAAATGGTATATCACAAATTGTGTTTTAACGAGGTCTACATTTGTTGTGTAGTAAAATGTTGTCTACCTCTTACAGTTTACCAGTTATGCAAAAGTCATTCAGAAAGAAGAGAACTTTTAGGTGCATTTCCAGAACATTCAAGACATACATTTCATTTGCCATAAACATAGTTTAAACATTAGATATTTTAATGAAAATCGTTAGAGCCATTTTTGAGAAAATCAAAATTTTCGAAAATGCTCCATGTAAGGGGTAGTCTGGGATGCGGAGATTTTCTTGAAAATCTTCGTGTCGCATCCTTGGAAGATACTAAACTCAAATACCAACTTTGGTATTTATCCGACTTTTCCTTTTTTGAGTTATGCTGTTCAGACAGACAGACACGCACACGGACATGTTTCCAAAAATGCTTTACTTGGACTCAGGTCACCTCAAAACATACATTTCCTGTGTAATCTCGGTATCGAACGTTTGGGTGGAATGCAATACTTGCCCTCCTTACTCTACGTAGTAGAGAAAATAAAAAAATAATGTTCATATTTTCATTTCCTATAAAAGTTATGTTCATAAGTAAAATATTTCGTGTGCTATAACAAAACGGTTTTTACTTAGAAACAACCCTCTTACTTTTCGAAGTATATCTTGAATTTTCTGGGAATAGCCCGCGAGGTCCTCTTCATTCGGAATGACTTTTGTATAACTGGTAAACAAAATCTTACTACACAGAAAAGGTAGATCTGGTTAAAGCACACAGTTTATGTCAAATACATTCGTGTTAATTGGTCTGAATCTTCAAATACTTATCTTTTCTCATTCGTATTTTTTGGTCATAAAAAGGACAAGTAATTTCAAAGTTATCACACAGCAACACTCTGTTTAAAAATCCGACCATCCATTTAATTGCTATATCGCACAAGGAAATGTATAAATGTGAATTTTGAGTTTATCTGGATTAGCAAGTAGTAAATTGAACAATAATCTTTCGTAAGAGTTGCTTGTAGAAGAGAAATTCACGTGAATCTCTCGCATAAGGTTTTAAAAAAGGTTTACATTTGGTTTTATGTATTTTTTTATCCATTTTGGAATTTGTTAACTCCAGTTTGACTTTGAATACAAAAAGTTGAGATGCGCCTCTCTTAGGCTACGAATCTAATAATAAGAGGAACAAATCTGACAATAAAAGTATCCATTGTCAACACGAATACAATGTATTGTTTACCGGATGCGTTCGGTCTTCCACGTAGCAGTTTTACAATCCTGTCACGTGGTCTCCAGAACTGTTGCACTAGGTCTGCATACACAAGCGATTTAAATGTCTCATTGTAATGCTTGAGTTCCGCATATAAACAGTGCAACTGCTCACGTGTGTTTCTCTATCGACTATTAGTGGGTATACGGAGGGTTGTTCACGACCTATATCAGACGAGCTCAATATGAAACATGTGGAACCTAATGAAAGTTCAGCACTGTGTCAGGTCAGTTGTGTGCTGCGTCAAAAATAGAACCATTCTGATAACGGTGCATTATTGGTCCTTTCCGATGAAAAATACTTGTGTTCTAAGATCATTAAGCAGTGCAAGAGGTGTGGTTTTACCATGTCCAAGGAACTAGTCTCATGTGCACTCAACAAAAAAGGAAAGGCCACATCAGGACTTATTCCAAACGGCAAGACCGGCCACCAGTCGCACCCCGAGATAATTTGGAAGGTGAAGGCCCCTACCTCTGAACAAAATTCTGCAACTCAGAGGGCCATTAGGAATCTCTGTTACTACTGTGAACACCTTAATCTACCAGGATTTGAATCCAGAAAAGTGCCATAAGAGTCACGAATATAAGCATTGGAGTTTTGTGCATTTGGGTTACTGAAAAGAGCCCTTGAAGCAGACGGCCACGAACTTTGGATGGTCTCTGCAAAGGTGTCAGGAGGAATGGAATAAACTCGACTTCCCTGTATTTCCTAGCAGTTTGCTCCAGTGGAAGCTGTGCTGGAGATTGATAACTCAAGCTAAAGGCTGCCAGATAGAACATCACAGCTGGTGGAGGCGTGGTTTTTCATGAGATAAGGGATCTTGAGTTTGTTACCATAGATTATAAACAACCCTGTGTACAAATTCTTCTTATTACTTTCTCCACTACGTGTAGTAAGTAGGGGAATTACTGCATTCCACCCAAGATTTCATCAGAAATACATGTTATGAGGCCGCCTAGATGCAAATAAAAAGCGCTTTTGGAAACATGTCCGTGTATCTGTCTGTGCCTCTGTGTGTGAACACTATAACTCAAAAACGAAAAGTTGGATGAATACCAAACTTAATATTTAGGTTCAATATCTTCCAAAGTTGCGACACAAAGATTTTTAACAAAATCACCCCACCCCAAACTAGCCTTTACATGGAACACTTTTCGATTTTTTTTTATTTTCTAAAAAAATGGCTTTAATGATTTTTATAAAAATGCCACACATTAAAGATATTTACATTACAAATAAAATGTTTATCTTGAATTTTCTGGGAATAGCCTGTGAAGTCCTCTTCATTCGGAAGGAATTTTGTATAATGTTGTATAACTGATAAACTTTAAGCGACAGACGAAAACCTACTACACAAAAATGTAGATACCTTTAAAACACACAATTTATTTAAAATAAGCTCTTTCGTGGCATAAGCCGTTTCTGAGATATATGTTATTAATGGTTCGAATTGTTCATTTCTTGGTCATTCTTTAAAGTACTGTCAACATTCAGTTGTTTCTCGCGATGTCATGGGAACAGTATGGAATTTTAAGGCAGCATATAGCGTCCAGTTGTTAAACATTTGACTATTGCTGTTCTCTTTGTGTCTATAACGAAATGTGTAATGTTTCGATTTTTTCTTATAGTTTTATTTGTATAGCACTACGACCTACACAGATCTATTGTGGCTACCACTCCAAGGAGAAAGAGATGAACTGCAGGAGGCTACAGAGTCCCTAAGAGTTCCTGGCTCGGAGATTCGTCCCATGCTGGAGCTACTCAGAGAGGCGATTGATAACCCGTTCAAACAAGCAGCCCGCTAGTGTCCACGGGGAGTACCTACTCTTTCCTTGGAGCAAGTGTCCGATACCACGAGACCTAGAAATGTGAGAAGGAAACGTGATAGATGAGAAACCACCCCAGCATTCGCCAAGGTTGAGAGTGGGCGGTGGAGGGGAGTCGAACCCAAATGCGTGCTATTGCTCGTTGAATTTGGTTTTTATCACCATTTAATTATTAAGCGCACTCATTCTCACATTCATACTTTGTGCTGAATAGAAAATTCTTCTGCTTACAGAAAAATTCTCCACCCCATCCGGGAATCGATCGCGAGACCTCTGGGCTAGGAAACAGTCAACGACAGAGGGAGTGTATCTATTTCTTGTTAATCGAGATACTACACATTTCGTTTAGATATAAAAAGAATACAGCAGGTAAAGCGATAGTCAGATTTTCGAAAAGTGTGTCGCTATGCGATGGCTTTAAAATTCCATGTTCTTTGTACCACCACTTTTTCTTTACTGCTATTTGCAGCTTTGATTTCTACAGATGGCACGGATGCTTTGTGGTTCTTTCACTTGCTCCTGGGGATGGATCTCACGTAGGTATGACCCTCTCCATGTACTCGATACCTAGGCTACACAGGAGATGCTTGTGTGTCTGTGGACAGTATAACTCAACAACGAAACGTCGCATAAATATTGTTGAGCATCTTTCACACCACGATTTTCAACATTTTCACCTGAAACTACCCTTTACATGGAAATATTTTTCTTTATTTTTTATTTTTCCAAAAATGACTGTAACGATTTTGAAAACACCATACGATACATGAATAAAATGTATATGTTGAATTTTCTGGGAATAGCTTCTGAAGTCCTCTTCATTCGGAAGGAAATTTTGTATAATTGGTAAACCGTAAGTGGGTAACGTCTTTGGCCCGCATTCCGGAGGTCGTGGGTTCGATTCCCGTGACCGACCTTTGTGACACATGGTTTATTTCGGGGGTTTCCCCAGGAGAATGCTGGGAAGGATCATTACATCCTCGAATTTCCTGTCCCTTCATTTCATCTCCATTCTCATTTCACTTCACCTTTCATCTCCTTGGTCTCCTTCAGGGTTGCAAGTGTCATCGGAAAAGGATGCTCTGAGTAAATCTTCGTTCCCCGGAATGGGGGCGGTCTCCCATTAGCGGACCCCCAGGGGGAAGGAGAGCCGGCTGCACCAGCTACCATCCGAGGAGTGACCCTGCCCTCTGCCTGTCGTGCCTCCTGGTCCGGCCGCCCTCTGTCCCCTCTCACTGCATCCCTCCCTCCCTCCCGGGGCCGCCCCGTCAGAGGCATAGGTACAAAACATCTGCGCAATAAGCCTCCTGCTCTCGTAGTGCTATCCTATCCTAAATCGTAAACTTTAGCTTGCTGTATTCTTCTTTTACCTAAATCCAGCAATCGAGAGCAGGTCGCCCAGGTTTACCTGTGCGGGATGTTAATCGCCACAGTACCTAGTCACAAATGCGGCTTTACCTGTGCGATACAGTATCAAATATGGGCGGAGTTTAGCTTTCTGCACTGCCATTGGCTGGGTCTCGGCGTACCCACCTAAGCGGTCATGCATCCAAGTGGTGACCAAACCCAATACTGCTTAATTTTGACGGCCGCTTGCAGATCGGCTGGCAGCGAAGCAGGATGGAATTTGGGTTAGGGTTGGAGGATTATCCAAGAAAACAGGCAGGCGGGTCACCGCTAGACGATCACTCATCCAGCTAATGACCAAGCCCGATACTGCTGAACTTGGGGGACTTGTGATGGGAAGGAGTGGTAGCCCTTAACCCCCAAGGCGTCCTTTGGTAACCGGTAGCTCTTTCGTCGTCTTGGTGCCCTGTGGTGATAGCGACCCAGGGAGTGCACCAGCTGGTTGATATGGTGAGTTTTGTGTACGTGGTACGTCCGGGAGACCAGAGTGGGTGTGCAGGATGTGTGACGGGAATCTACCCCCGGTATCATAGATCATCTGAAGCACCCTGTTCTGGAGGTCTGCATCCTGCGGGTGGTGGCATTGTTGAGCGAAATACAGGGTACAGCTGCCTGAGAGCGGCGTGGCCGAGGCCGACCTTTGCCCTGACACGTGGAGCTCGCGGTCGAGCTTTTACCTAAAAGGAAATTTGTAATACAAGCATTTTTAGTTTCTCTACCACGTAATAGTAATAGAGAAGGTATTGCATTCCACCTAAAAATTCTATATCGAGATTTCACCGAGAAGACATGTTTTGTGGAAAAGGTCCGCGTGACATGTGGCTCAGAGCAGCATAACCAAATACCAAACTTGCTAATTACCTTCATCGTCTTCCAGGAATGCGACACGAAGATTTTCAAGAAAATCCCTCCACCTAAACTACTGCTGCATACAAATATTTACGTTGTTTTTTATTTTCTCAGAAATACGTAATGGTTTTGATTAGAATATCTTATATTTAAGACATTTATACAAGAAACAAAATATATATCTTGTATTTCCTGGTAACAACCCATGAACTGCTCTTCATTCTGAATGACTTTTGTGTAACTGCTAAACCGTAAAAAAAAAAAAAAAAAAAAAAACATAAAATCTTTGTGGCATTAATTATTTTCGACGCATGTTTGGTTATTGAGCGCTAAGATGACATTCATTTTTTTTCTCGTAGTCATTCAAGGAACATACTAGAAATTCAAAGACATTACATAAAAAGTTCACTATCGCCATAGCCCATTGTATTCTACTTGTATCTACAACAAAAGGTATAATAAAACCATGGGTATTTTTTAATGGTTGAACCTGAAGTAGATAGAAGTAAGAATAGTCTCTAGAAGAGTGAGTAGGGAAAGTCATGTGAATGTTGGGTATATAGGCTGACAAATTATTAAAATAAATTATATCAAAAATAATTTAATAAGAATCATAACACGTGTTAACGGAAACAAGTGAATGGCGCCTGGGACAAAGTTGGCTATTTGGTGGGCGATCTGAGTTTTGTGGCCGGTCGGTCGGTCGGCCGGACCGAGCTAGCGAGGCCAAAGGCAAGGACCTTTCGTAGCTTACCGGAAGTGACGCAAACAGGCGGGATGTGACGTAACACGGAGGAATGTTATATAGTTGGTCCGCGGCCGTTCTTTTCGGACCGGGTCCACATACGAACGAATCAACGCAATAGCGAGAGAGAGAGAGAGCATAACATATGCCTCATATACTCACTCCCCCCCGTCCCTTCCTCTGGGTCACACACCGGATGTAAATCTTCCAGTGGCGTTATTCAACTTTCTGACGTTTGTACTGCTCTCTCCTTTCCTATATATTGCGTAGATAAGAGGGCTGTCCAGGGGGTCCGGACACCCCCGGAAATGTAAAAAATGACGAACTAAAAAATGCAAACAGAAATCAAAATTGCAACCAGGAAAAATCCCTAGTAACTGATCGAACTTGTTTTTCAGTTCAAGAGTTTACAAGAAAAATTGTACAGTTATGAAAAATATTGGACAAGACTTGAGAATGTCGTAAATGTATACGCTGTCTCTTTAACAGACTGAGCCCCTTCAGGACTCAATGATAATTTATCACGTGCAAAGTAATTTGTATAGCCTCTCGGTGTAACAATTCACAATGAAATGTTCTTTAAGGGTATCTTGTGATCAAACGCTCATTTACGCATGAAAAAATATAACAGTGTTTTAACGTGAACATCACCATCAAACATACAGTCATGTGTTTTTCACTGCACATTCTGCACTGTTTGGGGGAGAAAATGAGTATAGTAGGCGCCGTGACAACCATGTGAGGAAATACGTAGAAACACACATTTTAGGAACTATCTGTTCTAAACGTATGTTGCACCCAGAAAATAGTATTTCTGACAAAATGGGTGGATTAGTTTTTCAATATTCTAACCTTTTAGTAAACATGACAGCTGATATATAATTTAAAAACAATAGTTCAGCTTTTTCAGTGTATAAAACTATTGTTTCTAAATTATTTGAAAATTATCTTCCACTCATTTTAAAGTTCCTTCAAAAATTTCAGCTTCCTGAGTGCAATAGTTTTTGAGATAATGGTACTAAAGTGTAGAACATTTTAAGTTAGGGAAAAATGCATAAAACTACAAGCAATGGAGATTTTAATAGTGAAAAGAAAAAATCATTCTTTTTAATTGATTGATTACAAGGTGTCCTTAACGAATTTACATAGCATTTTCACATATTACAGCCCACGAAGTCAGTTTACGAGGAATATATTGGAAATAACACGTTTAACTACACATAATATAACATCTGTCTGACAATTCCTTCGTCTTGTTGTGCTAGTCCACAACGTATAACCTAACCAGGTTGTATACGACATCCCAGGTAGCTTTCAGTCAAGTTGCACATTTTGTGACGTACTGTAAATACTCACATTTCATTGGCCAAAGCCATCAGATCATTGTCCATTTAGAGCATGTCCTTATTTACTTTCAAGACTTTAAAAATATTGGAAGCAATCTGGCAGGAAAAGTTGTCAAGTTGTGAGAACTCTTGTAAAGTATTGAATATGCCAAAAATTATATCTTGTACAAGAAGATTAAAGCAAGAGCTTGCTAATATAGATTGATGTGTATACCCATAAAAAGCCAAGGAACAAATGCAAATCTAGAGCGATCACCTGACAGACATACTAAAGATGCAAACACCACATAAAGTACATATGACTGTATGTAAAGTCCTTCAGGGTAAGGAATTGTTAACACACGCTGGCGGGTGTAATGCCAACCTGCCGGTGTAAGCATTCTTTTGCTATAGGTAATAATGACCAACAGTTGTGGGTGTGGATGGAAAGCCTGGGCAAACCGAATTGCTTGTAGTGCGCGTGCTGACAGGAACCTTGCTCTAATCATCCACAAATTTTAATGAATAGTATTTAAAATAATAATAGTCAAGTAGGTAATAAGCCAACTGGAGATAACACCATTGGTTACTGCATGATTTACACTGTCAAATTTCTCTCGCCCTCTCTCTATACAACACACACGAGGGATGTTCCAGAAGTAGCCGACCTAACAAAGCAAACACAAAATTTTGGGAAAAAACATCTTTATTTTTCTACATAGTCTCCTCGATACACTTTTCCCAGCGATGTTCAATAGCTTTGATACCCTGTTTATAGTGAGAACCGTCGACTTCTGCAAAATAGCCATCAACTGCAGACCCCACCTCTTCATTGTTGGCAAATCTTTTACCACCAAGCTATTTCTTTAACTTTGGAAACAGAAAAAAATCAGAGGGGGCTAAGTCTGGTGAATAGGGTGCGTGAGGAAGCAATTTGAACTTTAACTTACTGATTTTGGTCATGGTGATAATGGATGTGGGAACTGCTGCATTGTCTTGATGAAACAGAACTTTCTTTTTCGCAAAATGCGGTCGTTTTTGCTTGATTTCATCAGTCAAATGCTGCAGTAAGTTTGATAATACTCGCCATTGTTTGCTTTTCCTTTTTGAAGATAAACAATGAAAATTATCCCACGCGCATCCCAAAATACTGACGTCATGAGCTTGTATATGGAATTGTACTTGCCTTCTTTGGAGCTGTTTTTCCTCTTTCAATCCACTGTTTTGACTGTTCCTTCGTCTCAGGTGTGAAGTGATCAACCCATGTTTCATCCATGGTTATGAATCGACGCAAAAACTCGACTTTATTGCAGCGAAACATCGCCAAACACTCTCACGACGCTGCTTTTGTTCCATTGTAAGTAAACGCGGCACCCATCTTGCGCACAGCTGTCTCATGTCTAAATTTTCAGTCAGTATGCGATGTACAGCACTTTTTGAAACGCCTACGATGTCTGCTAGCTCGCGCACTTTCAGTCGACAGTCATCCAATACCATTTTGTGGATTTTCTTCACAATTTCTGGCGTGGTCACCTCATTTGGTCGACCACTGCGATGTTCGTCTTGGCAGCTCGTACGGCCTCGCTTAAGCTCTGCCACCCAATATTTTACTGTTGTAAACAAAGGAGCAGACTCCCCCAGAGTAGAATCTAGCTCAGCTTTAATATTAGTTGTACTAAGACCTTTCAAATGAAAGTATTATATCACATAACGATGGTTAGTTTTATCCATGTTTACAAATTCCCTGAGAGAGTTCAGTATTAATGGCTTCCAAAAACCCACTAAATAACGTATCAACGTCAAACTTAAAACTTAATCTTTATTAGGGTGGTACTTTCTACCACAGTCATTTGTTTGAAACAACAACCGCTATATATACGTCAGGTCGGGTACTTCTGAGACTGCCCTCGTGTATATATGTATATATAAATCACACTTGAAAAAATCAAAGGTCTTACGTTGTATCTTGAACACTGATGTATGAAACAAAGAATACAGTAAACCTATTATTATTATTATTAGTGGTAGTGGTGGTATATAATTTTAGGGAAAAAAAGTTCTCTGTGTGTGTGTGTGTGTGTGTGTGTGTGTGTGTGTGTGTGTGTGTGAACACCATAGTAACTCAAAACCGAAATGTCGTATAAATACCAACGTTTGTTCATATTAAAGTTCAGTGCCTTCTAAGGACGCTACACGAACATTTTGAAGAAAATCCCTCCACCCTAAATTAACCTTTTTATGGAAATGTTTGTATTTTTTTTATTTTCTCAAACGTGGCTCTAAGGCTTTGTTTAAAATCTATATGTTTAAGACATTTACACAGCAAATGTGTATATCCTGAATCTTGTGTGTGTGTGAAGTGCTCTTCGTTGTGAATGACTTTTATATAACTGTTAAACTGTAAGAGAGAGACAAATTCTTAGTATACAAAATATGTAGATTTCGATAAAAGGTGTTAACCATTTCCGAGATATTCTTTGTTATTGGTTTGAATTTTCTCAATTGCAAATTGCTATTAGTTTTTTAATTTTTATTTTTTATTTTTTCAGGTGTTCATGCAAAGAGAACAGAATTTCAGTCATCACATAGCGACCGGCTTTGAAAAGATGCTACATCGCTCTTGCTTATTGTATTCTTCTTATAGTTACAGAGAAACGTCTGAATGAAGGTTTATCTGTATTAACAAGAAGTTGATAGAACAATAGATAAAGTATTGTTCTAGTAAGGAAATCTCGATACCGAGATTTCGCTGAAAATTACAGATTTTAAGGTCCTCTGAAGTGTAAAATGTTTTCCCATTGCCTATGGAATCCACTCTTGTGGCCACGCAGGTGTTTTATACTTGTCACTCCCAGGAGTAACGGGTGAGGCTGTACAGTGACGCGCAGAGGTTCCTAATGACTACCCGGTCACACTGGCGGAACCGGGATGCGACTCGGAGAAGGCTGTCATCTGGCAGGACCGAGAAGAACTGTCCAACGAGCGAGCATCTACGACATCTGTCCGACACCAACGACAATGCATAAGCCTTAAGGCTATCTGCTAAAAGAAAAACTACCCCACCATTCATCTTGTCAACCAGGTAAAACCACGAAAAAGTATGATCAGTGTGACCGACCCCATTATTGGAACCTAGGATCTCCCGATTACGAGCTTCGCACGTAACCGCTGAGCTTTCTCGCTCGGTTTACCAAAGAGGTTAATTTGGTGGCCTGGGAATGGAGAATCCCCATATTCACCACCTTCACCCCTACTTAGCCTTATATGTTAAGGGTATGTGTAAGTATGAGACCTAAGAGATGGTACAAAGGTTTAGAATTTAAGCTACTCCACCATTCCGACCGATGATTGTTCCACCACCAAAGGCTACATATAGGATATGTAGCATTTCCAGAACTTGGGAGACTGAAGGAAGTCGGACGTGCCGTCGATGTTGCACATCATTTTGTGTGAATATCAGGGAATGTTTCATCCGTTGTTAGGAATGGCCGGGTCTGTACGCAATTACAATTTTAAAAGGTAAAGGCTGCTGTGTAAGAACAAAAGAACCGAGCGGGATGGCTCTGGCAGTTTCGTGTGTAGCCCGCCTTCGGGAGGTCGTGGGTTCGACTACCGTGGCCGACCTTCCTGACCCCTGTGTTTTTCGGGGGTTTTCCCGGGAAGAACTGTTGGGAAGGTTTCTCACACCCCCCCCAAATTTCCTGTCCCTCCATTTCATCTCCATTCTCTCTCCGGCTTTCGGCTGGCTGCCGGGGTATCCGAACCTCCTTGAGGGACGTTGGATCCCGTCTGTGCGGGGCGGTGTCCGTCTGCCGGAGAGTCTCCATCTGTAAACGTAGGGACCCTTCCATTCCTGTGCCGTCATTCTTGCTTCCGGCTGCCTCTCGTCTCTTCCTTCCTCCCGGGGACGCTCCCTTGTGGGGCGTAGGTACAATATCGTCTATGTGGATCACTGTCGAGCCCCCTCCGTAGCCAATCCAATCCAAGATCACAAGAACACCCTAATGTTTTGACACCCTGCAGATTTCTGACTTATTTTTTCTTTAAATCCCATTACATATACCATACATGCAGTAATATAAAGTCTACAACACTTCTCCTCTAAACTCGATATGACATGGCAACACAGTCACGAGCACATCTTGACTTGTGCACGTTTTTATGAGCTTTTGCGCATGCGCAACTGATATGCCGTAATTACGTTATGGGTAAAATACATACGGGTCGTGCACACTTGAAGACGTGCACTGGCCCTTACCACCCAACTGTCAGCAACAAGTTTACGTCAATGCCACTAGGCGGTAGCACACTACTACAGAAGTATCATTCATGCGAGAGTGCAAGGGCGAGAAGCTCGGAACTACCATTCTCTGGTGTAAATCGCGCTAGATGGTAGCATACTGAAGAGTTATACCAATTCACTCACTGTACAGCTAAATTTATATCTGATGTGATTATCTGTTATAGTTTTACGGATAGAAGAGTTATGGCACATTATATTATGATGCTAAGACTACAATCATAGATTGATAAAGACAATTGTTCATTGAAAAACAGATGCATGGATTTTCTTTATGAATACATAGTGTCAGCCATGATGCAGTAGCAGTATAGTGTAACGTGCATTTATTTATATTAACTTTTGTGTGGACTGTATGGAGGGACAGCACATTTTATAACAAGAAATTATGTGTTTTCTTGCTTCAGAAAACGAGACTTGGTGAGTGCTAATAAATTAGTAATATTAATATGTGCCGGACGAAAGGATGCAAATGGAGAGTAGCGATAGCTTACTCATGGCTTCATTGTTGCCCTAAACTATGCTTAATTGTGTGGAAAACAATAAAGTCCACAAAACAACCCTTTCTTTCGTCAGCCAATTTATGGATTATTATTATTATTATTATTATTATTATTATTATTACTACTACTATTACTATTGAGAGTTGAAGTTGTATAAATTTGTTCATAATAATAACTACAGTGCCTTCGTTTTATGCCAAGGCCGCGGATCGCGCGAATGCGTGCTCCGCACACAGTCTACTACACTCTGGGGTTTTCCGTTCCGTCACTCCCGCGTTACTTTACTCCGAGTGTTAGTAACACACGAGGCGTATTCCGAAACTACGGTCCGTTTGGCCAGGATAACAACATCGCTCATGAGACAACGTTTTTATTGATAGTACTATGTGCCTACATATATATTTTACTTTTCCACATAATCGCCGTTCAGTTGCTGTAACGCTGCACCAGCTTCTTTAACCCCTCGGCCTAGAAGTCTGCGGCCTGGGACTTGAACCAGTTGGTTGCGCTCGTCTTGAGTTCATCGTCGGTTTGAAATCGTTGTCCACCCAGGCACCGTTTCAAATACAAGAATACGAAATAGTCGCTTGGTGGCAGGTCGGGACTGTACGGAGGGCAGTCAAAGAGTTCCCAACGAAACTCTTGAATCCTTTCTTTGGTTTTGGCAGCGGTATGCGGGCGTGCGTTGCCGTGTAGGAGCACGATGCAGACGACAGTTTCCCGCCGCGTCGATTTTGGGTCGCAGTCTCGGTTTGGTAAGCGTCAGCTGTAAATGTTGAACCATGGTCCATGAAATCAATCAAAAGGACGCTCTTTTCGTCCCAAAACACAGTAGCCATCATTTTGCGATTCGTGTACGGCGTTCGCTTACACTTTTTTGGTTTGGGAGAACTGCAACGGCCGCATTGCACTGACTGTTGTTTGATTCTGCGTTGGTATACAATAACCATTCCTGTCGCCCGTAACAATGTGGGAAAACAAACC
Source organism: Deroplatys truncata (assembly GCA_030765065.1). Lineage (NCBI taxonomy): Eukaryota > Metazoa > Arthropoda > Insecta > Mantodea > Mantidae > Deroplatys > Deroplatys truncata. The sequence continues at coordinate 8,803,492 of CM060987.1, read as the reverse complement.
ACCTCCATCTTGTCTATAGCGCTCCAAAAACTGTCGTGCACTACGCATTCGTTGCACTTTGTACTGACCGGTGAGCAGTTTTGGCACCCACCTCGCACAAAGTTTCCGATATCCAAGCTGTTCAGTGACAATTCTATAAAGTGAGGTTCGAGCAACATTTGTGAATTCATCAGCCAGGCCAGGTTCAATTGCTCAACGATGTCGTCGGTCCGAATACTGGGCCTACCACTCCGCTGTTCATCGTTCACATTTGTGCGACCATTTCGAAATTCCTGACGCCAGTGTCGAACTGTTTGTCACTCATTATGTCCGGACCATATACGAGGCATAACTCACGATGGATGTCATTGCGATCTGCTCTCACCGACTGGCAAACGCGTACTGGGCACACCAACACTGCGGTAGGTTCCTCGGGAGTTGGTGGACACTGCTGCAGGCGTGAAACGTAATTCAGGCCTACCATCCGTTAAAAATTGTTCACCGGACCTTAGTTTTGGAATATGCCTCGTATATATAATGAGTAGTAACCTTGTTATAAGTGTTGTTGAAAGTGGTGTCCATCTGCGTGAAGACATTCTTGACATCGTCGGATGAAATTGCCATTCACACGCACAAGTACTTCTTGCGTAATGTTCATAATTTCTGTTATATTGTCCTTGTGGGGATTGTTCCTATTAACTTTATTTTTAGCGTTTAACGACCCCGTTGTTCCAAATGCATTGGCCAAACATCTCATAGTGTCTATACCAGAACTGGATAACCAGGAAATTGTCTACACGATTCAGTTTTCATGTGTGTATTGTACATAAAGATACGCGGTTCAAGCGTGAATTTGTTGGCGGGCATGTCCGTGAGCTAATAACAGAATGGCATTCCTAAGGAAATCACACACAACACGCGTATTGCCGAAACACTTCAGAGCACGAAGACAAAGCAACGACTGAGATAGCACACAGCTGATAGTGGCATAATACCGAGGTCACGGTCGATGTGCATATAAGGCGGTTGTGGCCTTGGCATAAAATTGATTCAACATAAAAATGATCTGGAGCTTTGTGTAATAATTTCGAAAAGAACGGGGAGAGGTAAATGGAATTAATTAAATTTGCGTTCTGGTAGAAAAGTGACCCGCGCGGAAGTTTTGGCGTTGCCGCCACTGACTGCAATGTGTGGGTCACAGTTTTTGCGAACACCGGATGTAAATTGGGACATAGGATAGATATATTTATTTCGGCTGACTACGTATGCAAGTCAGTCACCAACACGCACGCACACGCTGCCAAATACAGCTTTTCCGGATGTGGTCACAGTGACAGCCAATGGCAAACAAACGTGAATCGCACCGGAAAAATGTAATTATTTACAAGTGCTACATTCATACTACTACTATGCACAGATTCTTTTAAAGTTTATTTAAAGCATCAAGGAGGAAAGTTAGGCTAGGTTAAGCGTAAAAGGCGCCGACAAGGTCTTGTAGCTTGTGACAAATGATTGGCTGGCCTGCAAGTATCAGGGAGCAGGGGCTGATCGGAGTATCTCAAATCACAACATACAGATTCGATTCCAGTAGCCAAATTCAAGGAGATAAAATTCTCATTTTTACTTTCCCTACTACGTATACATTCCACCTAAAAGTTCTATACCAAAATTTCACCGGAAATACATGTTTTGAGGTACTCTGAATCCAAATAAAGCTTTTTAGAAACTAGTCCGTGTGTGTCTGTGAACAGATAACTCAAGAACGAAAAGTCCTATCAACACCAAACTTGGTATATACGTTCAGCATCTTCCAAGGATGCGACACCAAGATTTTCAAGAGAATCTCACCATCCCAGAAAAACCTTTTCATGGAACATTTTTCAAAAATTTTGATTTTCTCAAAAATGGCTCTTACGATTTTGATTAAAATATATGTTTAAGATATTTTCATGACAAATGGAATGTATATCCAAAATTCTCTGGAAATGTCCCAAAGCTCCTCTTCATTGTGAATACGAGGGCTGTCCCAGAAGTATCCGACCTAACAAAGAAAACACATGTTTATTTCTCTACATAGTCTCCTCGATACACTTTTCCCAACGATGTTCAATAGCTTCGATACCCTGTTTATAGTGAGAATCGTCGAGTTCTGCAAAATAGCTATCAACTGCAGCTCCACCTCTTCATTGTTGGCAAATCTTTTACCACCAAGCTATTTCTTAACTTTGGAAACAGAAAATAATCAGAGGGGGCTGAGTCTGGCAAATAGGGTGTATAAGGAAGCAATTCGAACTTTAACTCATTGATTTTGGCCATGGCGATAATGGATGTGTGAACTGGTGCATTGTCTTGATGAAACAGAACTTTCTTTTTCGCTAAATGCCGCCGTTTTTACTTGATTGCATCATTCAAACGCTGCAATAAGTTCGCATATACTTACCATTGATTGCTTTTCTTTTTTGAAGATAACCAATGAAAATTATCCCACGCGCATCCCAAAAACTGACGCTATGAGCTTGTATATGGAATTGTATTTGCCTTCTTTGGAGCTGTTTCTCCCCTTTCAATCCACTGTTTTGACTGTTCCTTCGTCTCAGGTGTGAAGTGATCGACCCATGTTTCATCCGCGGTTAGCGAAACATCGCCAAACACTCGACCAAAACATCCTCACGACGCTGCTTTTGTTTCATTGTGAGTAAAGGCGGCATCCATCTTGTGCACAGCTTTCTCATTCTAAATTTTCAGTTAGTGTGCGATGTACAGCACTTTTTGAAATGCCTACGATGTCTGCCAGCTCGCGCACTTTAATACCATTTTGTGGATTTTCTTCACAATTTCTGGCGTGGTCACCTCATTTGGTCGACTACTGCGATGTTCGTCTTGGCAGCTCGCACGGCCTCGCTTAAACTCTGCCACCCAATATTTTACTGTTGTAAACGAAGGAGCAGACTCCCCCAGAGTAGAATCTAGCTCAGCTTTAATATTAGTTGGACTAAGACCTTTCAAATGAAAGTATTGTATCACATAACGATGGCCAGTTTTATCCATGTTTACAAATTCGCTGAGAGAATTCACTATTAATGGCTGCCAAACAATTACTAAACAATGTAGCATCGCCAAACTTAGACTTAAGGTTTATAAGGGTGGTACTTTCTACCATAGTCATTTGTTTGAAACAACAACCGTTATATATACGTCAGATCGGGTACATCTGGGACTGCCCTTGTACGTTTGCATAACTGCACAACCGTAAAAGATACACAAACTTTGAATACGCCAAAAATTAGATCTCGTTAAAACACACAATTTATGTCATATATTTTTTTTGTCGAGTGAACCATTTCCGAGATATTCCTTGTTAGTTGTTTGAAGTTTCCAATACTTATACTTTTTCTCAAATGGGAATTCGTTATTCGTTTTTTTATGTCCTGGTAATACAAAGAGAATGGAATGCTCCACATAGCAACCAGCTCTTAAAACATTTGACTATCGCTTAAAGCCTACCAATTCCTCTTGCACCTACAAGAAAATTAGCAATAAGATTAACATCTCGATTAACATGAAGTAAATGGAGAATAAGCGTTTGTATAAGAGTAGGGAAGACCTTTTTACTTTCTCTACTACGTATAGTAAGTAGGGGAAGTGTTGTATTCCACCCAAAATTTCGATACCGAGATTTCACCGGAAATACATGTTTTGAGACTCCCTGAATCCAAAAAAAGCAATTTCGGAAACATGTCCGTGTGTGTGTCTGTGTGTCTGTCTGTGTGTGTGTCTGTGAACAGCATAACTCAGATACGAACAGTCGGATAAACACCAAACTTGGTAATTGGGTTCAGTATCTTCCAAGGATGCGAGACGAAGGTTTTCAAGAAAATCCCCCCACCCCAGAGTACCCTTTACATGGAAGATTTTTCGAAAATTTTAATTTTCTCAAAAATGGCTCTAACGATTTTGATTAAAATATCATATGTTTAAGATATTTTTATGACAAATAAAATGTATATTTTGAATTTTCTGGGAATGTCTCCAAAAGTATTCTTTATTGTGAACGACTTTTGCATAACTGGTAAACCATAAGAGATAGACAAACTTTTACTACACAAAAAATGTAGATCGCGTTAAAATACACAATTTATGTCATATACATATTTTTTGTTGAGTGAACCATTTTCGAGATATTGCTTGTTATTCCCTAAAATTTTTCAATAAGTTTCTCAAATGGGAATTCGTTATTCATTTTTTTGTCTTGGATATGCAAAGAGTTATAATCTGTGGCAAAGTGAATGGTGCTGCACCTAGCAACCAGCTATTAAGAGATATGTATGTGCTTAAAGGCTACTGTATTTCTATATTGCCCTTGTAAATATATATTCCCCTTACATCTACAAGAAAATTAGCAATAAGATAGAGTTTGCAAATGTTTATCTCGATTAACATGAACAAGATGGAGAATAAGCGTTTTAAAAATACTTTGTACAAGAGTAGAGAAAGTCATGTGAGTGTAACACATCAGATTTTTTCATTATATCTCGATACTTTAATGATTATGTGCTCTAAAGCATATTTTATACTGGAGACATTGCAGCTGGTTCCTCATGTTTGAAAATACATAACGCATCACGTTGACCGTCCTGTTGTGGGAGTTTGAATGACAGAGGATTGAGATGGCCAGCAGAAAAAGATACTGCTGCAGGACAAGAATCCAATTAGCTTCTTATTTCAGATGAAGAATATGTGGCACTGGAATTGAATGGGAGGAAGTCGTCATTCACTGCTATCTGTCTGTGCTCGACTCCATTAGCACATATTAACATTTATTGTACCTTCTTCTTTCATTGTGATTCTGGACAATCGCACGAGATTTGGGCACAGCATTCCTTGTGAAATGGAATTTAATTATTTGCTTGTGGACGTTGTGGCTAATTTACATTCATTTACTTGAGAAAATAGCAACTAAAAAGATTCTGCTAAATATTATGACCACTGGCAGCTGAGCACGCGAACACCTTGCGAATTTATTGGTTATTACGCTCTACCACGCACCTAGTAGGTAGAGAAAGTATTCCATTCCAATCAAAAATTATCATACCGAGATTCTGTCAGAAATAACATGTTTTGAGGTCCTTTGAGTCCAAAAAATCGTTTTTGGAAATATGTTTGCGTGTGTGTCTGTCTATGAACAGCATTGCTCAAAAACGGAAGATTGAATAAACACCAAACTTGGTATTTAAGTTCAGTATCTTCCAAGGATGCGACACGAAGATTTTCTAGAACAGTACCCCAACCCCAACTACCCTTTACATGGAACATGTTTCGAAAACTTTAATTTTCTCAAAAATGGCTCTAACGATTTTGTTTAAAATATCATATCTTTAAGACATTTTCATGACACATAAAATGTATATCTTGAATTTTCTGGGAATGTCTCCAAAAGTATTCTTCATTGTGAACGACTTTTGCATAACTGGTAAACCATAAGAGATAGACAAAATTTTACTACACAAAAATGTAGATCGCGTTAAAACAAACAATTTATGTCATATACATTTTTTTTGTGGAGTGAAACATTTTCGAGATATTCCTTGTTATTCCCTTAAATTTTCCAGTGCTTGTACTTTTTTTCTAATGGGAATTTGTTATTCTTTTTTTTTGACCTGGTAATGCAAAGAGAATGGAATACTCCACATAGCAACCAGCTCTTACAACATTTGACTATCGCTTAAAAGCCTACCATATTTCCCTTGCACCTACAAGAAAATTAGCAATAAGATTAACATCTCGATTAACATGAAGCATATGGAGAATAAGCGTTTGTTAAAATAGTTTGTAGAAGAGTAGAGAAAGTCATGTGAGTGTAACACATTAGATTTTTTGTGTAGTACGTTTCCTTCTATCTCTTAACATTTGCCAGTTATACAAGTTTATACAAAATTCCTTCCGAATGAATAGGACTTGAAAAGCTATTCCGAGAAAATTCAAGATATACATTTTATTTGGCTTGTAAATATCTTTAATATATGGTATTTTAATCAAAATCGTTAAAGCTATTTTTGAGAAGATAAAAAATATGTAAAAATGTTCTATGTAAAAGTAGTTTGGTTTAAGGAGAATTTCTTTCTTTCTTTCTTTCTTTCTTTCTTTCTTTCTTTCTTTCTTTCTTTCTTTCTTTCTTTCTTTCTTTCTTTCTTTCTCTCTCTCTCTTTCTTTATTTTTCCTTTCTTCCTTTCTTTAGCTATGCTGTTCACACAAACAAATACACACACACACCCTTTTTCTAAAAATCGGTAAGTTGCATTCACATGGCATTCTCTACTCGGTCTTCTACAAACTATTCTTACATAAACTTGATTGTACATTTACACGTTTGGTTGTAGAATGCAGTAGGTAGAGCGATAGTCAGATTTTTAAAGAGAGTGTCAACTTCCGATTTGAGAAAACTATTATTATTTGAAATTCAAACCAAAAAGAAGGAATATCTTGGAAATGGTTACCTCCACAAATAAATGTATTTAACAAATTGTGTGCTTTAAACGAGATCTGCATTTTTAGTGTAGTAAGATTTTGTCTATCTCTTACGTTTTACCAGTCATTCAGAATGAAGAGGACTTCACAAGCTACCCCCAGAAAATTCAAGTTATACATTTCATTTGTCATGCAAATCTCTTAAACATATGGTATTTTAATAAATGTAGTTAGTCTCCATTCTTGTCTGTTGGACCATAAATGTTCCTCAGTTTCCCAATCCATCGTTGCCCCTCTAGTTCCTTGACTCCACGTCCTATGCCGTCCTTCCTGGTGGCGTCCACTCCATTATTCTTTTAGGTAACGTTTCATTTTCCATTCTTTTAGCATGCCTATACAATTCTAATTCTTTCTGTGGAGTAAAAACTAAAATTTAATTTTGAACGTTCATATCTATTTTCTTTTATAATCTCATTTGCAATCTTTTCTCTTTTGGATATCCTAGCAGTTCTCCCCTAGTAATCCAATTCTGTTGCCAATAACTATTGTTTTAAAAATTGTAGTTTTAGTTTCTTTTGAGACCTGTTTATCCCATAATATACCATTCAAAGTAGATATAGCTTACTTTCTTGAGCTTATCTTTGATCTTGTTCCCTTTTCTTGTTTTTTTACTCCCAGGTATTTATATTCCACTGTGTGTGTTTCGTTTTCCAGTACCAAATCTTGATGAACATCTTCAATGGCCATATATTTGGATTAATGCATATTTACCATTAGGCCCCATTTGTTGTATTCTTGAATCAACTTCCATATTCTATGTTCTTGCGCCAGAATTAAACGATCATCCGTAAATTGCAGGAAGTATATTGTTGACTCATCATCTATTGTAATTCCCATATTTTAGACCTTTTTTTGCAGCTTTCTATAGCTTTTTCTGTTTAAATTTTGCATAATGTAAGACATACACAGCATTCCTGTCGTAATCCTTTATTAACTGAAATATACTTGACAAATATTTACGTATGCATTTTTGTATAAAATATGAATTGCTCTTATCAAAATAGGTCTAATTTTCACCATAATTGTGATAATGGCACATTCTCAGGGGTTGTGTTCTAATTTTCTTCTTCGCTATTATCTGTTGTAGAGACAATAATGAACATTTTTCCATGTAAAGGGTATTTTTGGGTGGGGAAACTTGCTGAGAAATCTTTGTGTTTCCTCAGAAGATGTTGAACTTAATACCGACTTTTGGTTTCTGAGTTATGCTGTTCAGACACAACCAGGGACCTCTATTAAAAATGCATTTTAGCGCCTCAAAAAACATGTATTTCAGGCGAAATTTCGGTATGAAATTTTTGGGTGGAATGCAATACTTGTACGTGGTGAGACCGAGGAGTTATGCCCGTAAATGGCAGGGCAGATGCCAGCAAGAAACTAAACACACGCAGCTCGCCTTGTTTCTAAGGCACTCTTGGGAATATGACACCGAGCAAGCTATATGCGGAACAACAAGGACTCAGTTAAATTTTGTAAAACAATGGTACACTCTGCTAAAAATGTTGCGTCACTCGCCTTGTGTCCTCTTCTGTCTAAGACGAACAGCTGTCAACTTGAACCCGAATCGTTTCGCTTTGTTTACATTATAAGTAAACAAGCGTGTCTTTAATCTCTGCAGTTTTAATGTAATTGTGGATTATTTTTTGTTTGCTTTCTTTACAATGTACCTTCAAGCAGAGAAAGTATTTCATTCCCCCCCAAAACTTCTATACTGAAATTTGATGCAGTATTTTTAACATTTAAAATGATTTCAGTCTAATTATATAATATATAAAATATAATAACAGCCCGCCTTAAAGCAATATGTGTATACTACAATATATAAAAATGTATTTAACAATCATTGTATTATGTACATGTTCAGTAATGTTATGTGAATGTATTACGTAATTTAATAATGTAGGAGCTGTGAGAATAATTGGTCAAAAGTTGCTAACAATGAGGTAACCTTCAGGCAGTAATGAGTAACAAAGTTTAATAATGCTACTTGCAATTATTGGAGCAACAATAATGTAAATTTTGAGAGTGTTTATAAAGTAGCCAATTAGCAATCAGAAAGAAGCTTAAGTTAAATAAAACTATTCTAGTGAAGTAGGATTAGCCAGTCAGAAACCGACTGGGCAAATTTTACAAATTTAGAAGTCAGTTGCTAGTAGACAGCCTTCCTAACCGGACGCGAGACGCGTCCTCGAGTAGTAATACATATTCAGTGTGAGGCAAAAATAGTTTACGTGTTAAAAAATGCAGGTAATTAATAAAAAAAGTCTTACAGCTCTCTATATATCAGTGAAGTGTTATTTAAATCATGTCAAGCATTAATAAATGGAGTGAAGTAAAATTATAATCTGGTAAGCCTACATTCTTCAGCCGCACTACACCTTCATGTCTCTAACAATAATACTGACGCAGCCGAGGCAAACAGAAATATATAATATTTAATGAAACAGTCAAATTACAAAGTTAATATTTTTAAACTTGGGGCGGAAACTTTTTACCATACGTGAGACATTCAATCATCAAGTTCGGCTCCTCAACAATACAATACAACTCCTATACAGAGAAGCAACAACAACGCGTTTCTCAAATGTTGCCTGAAACGCACGCTTTGAGGCCCCCGAATAAAAAAACGCATTAAAAACATTCATATGTGTGTGCATGAACAGCATAACTCAAAAAACAAAAAGTCGGTTAAACACGGAACTTGGTATTTAAGTTCAGCCACTTGTAAGGACGCGACACCAAGACACGTTTCATTATTTTTTATTTTCTCACTTAACAATTTTGATTACAATATCGTGTTTTTAATATATTTACATAAAATGTATATTTTGAATACTCATCGTTCTGAATCACTTTTGTATAAATTAAAAGTGTGTAGGAGAAGGTTGCAAATGTAAAACCACAAGACTGAACAATTCAGTGCCATATCCGGGATTTGAACCTGCGGAATATAACGCCCTGTCGTACCTCAATGGTTAGAGCAACCGAACGTAAACCGGGAGATTCGTGTTTCAAATCCCGCCTATGGCATTCAATTTTTCAGTTGTCTGATTCTACGTTTCTGTAACGTAAAGCGCAAGTATTTAAAAAACAAAATCTTACTGTGCAAAAAAATATAACTCTCAGGCGGGTGGTCCTGGGTTCAAATCCTGATCGGGTATTTTGATGGTTTCTTGGAGTCACCAAAGTAACTATCGGACTGGATATTTAATAACACATCCAAAGTTCCAACTTAAATCTAAAATAACAGTAACAATGAAAATAAATGGTAGTAATGAATGCTCTGCCATCTATCCACAGGAAGCAGGTAGACTGGATGGCTTCCTAATGCCATCTGCTCGGCACGTATAGAAACAGAGATACAGTTGCCCAGCACTAAGGCCTCTGTGGACACGTGACGAACCAAGGTGGTATGGTAGAGGGATGAGACCTAGAAGGCTAACTGTCCGACACACACCGAGCCACGAGGTCTCTCCTAACAGATCCGTCGTGATCTCTGTGGACACGTGTCGAAACAAGATGGTATGGTAGAGGGATGAGACCTAGAAGACTAACTGTCCGCCACACACCGAGCCACGAGGTCTCTCCTAACAGATCCGTCGTGATCTCTGTGGACACGTGACGAACCAAGGTGGTATGGTAGAGGGATGAGACCTAGAAGACTAACTGTCCGACACACACCGAGCCACGAGGTCTCTCCTAACAGATCCGTCGTGATCTCTGTGGACACGTGTCGAAACAAGATGGTATGGTACAGGGATGAGACCTAGAAGACTAACTGTCCGCCACACACCGAGCCACGAGGTCTTTCCTAACAGATCCGCCGCGATCTCTGTGGACACGTGTCGAAACAAGATGGTATGGTATAGGGATGAGACCTAGAAGAGTAACTGTCCGCCACACACCGAGCCACGAGGTCTCTCCTAACAGATCCGTCGTGATCTCTGTGGACACGTGACGAACGAAGGTGGTATGGTAGAGGGATGAGACCTAGAAGACTAACTGTCCGACACACACCGAGCCACGAGGTCTCTCCTAACAGATCCGCCGCGATCTCTGTGGACACGTGTCGAACCAATGTGGTATGGTAGAGGGATGAGACCTAGAAGACTAACTGTCCGACACACACCGAGCCACGAGGTCTCTCCTAACAGATCCGTCGTGATCTCTGTGGACACGTGACGAACCAAGGTGGTATGGTAGAGGGATGAGACCTAGAAGACTAACTGTCCGACACACACCGAGCCACGAGGTCTCTCCTAACAGATCCGCCGCGATCTCTGTGGACACGTGTCGAAACAAGATGGTATGGTAGAGGGATGAGACCTAGAAGACTAACTGTCCGACACACACCGAGCCACGAGGTCTCTCCTAACAGATCCGTCGTGATCTCTGTGGACACGTGACGAACCAAGGTGGTATGGTAGAGGGATGAGACCTAGAAGACTAACTGTCCGACACACACCGAGCCACGAGGTCTCTCCTAACAGATCCGCCGCGATCTCTGTGGACACGTGTCGAACCAAGGTGGTATGGTAGAGGGATGAGACCTAGAAGACTAACTGTCCGACACACACCGAGCCACGAGGTCTCTCCTAACAGATCCGTCGTGATCTCTGTGGACACGTGACGAACCAAGGTGGTATGGTAGAGGGATGAGACCTAGAAGACTAACTGTCCGACACACACCGAGCCACGAGGTCTCTCCTAACAGATCCGCCGCGATCTCTGTGGACACGTGTCGAAACAAGATGGTATAGTATACGGATGAGACCTAGAAGAGTAACTGTCCGCCACACACACCGAGCCACGAGGTGTCTCCTAACAGATCCGCCGCGATCTCTGTGGACACGTGTCGAAACAAGATGGTATGGTATAGAGATGAGACCTAGAAGAGTAACTGTCCGCCACACACCGAGCCACGAGGTCTCTCCTAACAGATCCGCCGCGATCTCTGTGGACACGTGTCGAAACAAGATGGTATGGTATAGAGATGAGACCTAGAAGAGTAACTGTCCGCCACACACACCGAGCCACGAGGTGTCACCTAACAGATTCGCCGCGATCTCTGTGGACACGTGTCGAAACAAGATGGTATGGTATAGAGATGAGACCTAGAAGAGTAACTGTCCGCCACACACACCGAGCCACGAGGTGTCTCCTAACAGATCCGCCGCGATCTCTGTGGACACGTGTCGAAACAAGATGGTATGGTATACGGATGAGACCTAGAAGAGTAACTGTCCGCCACACACACCGAGCCACGAGGTGTCTCCTGTCGCGATATGACTACGTAGTTAAAACGACCTAAAAAGTATATGTATCGTTAAAGCACACTTTCAAATAATAACTTTTTTGTCGTTAACCATTTCCATTACTTTCCTACTGTTTTGACTTTTCAAATTCTTATACTTTCTCAAAACTTCGATACTGATATTACACCAGAAATACATTTTGAGGCTGCCTGAATAAAGTGAAAGCGTGTTTTGAAAAAGGTCCACGTCCGCGTGTTTGTCTGTGTTTGAAGACAATAACTCAGAAACGAAAGCCTGGTTAAATATCAAACGTGGTATTTAAGTTCAGTACATTTTAAGAATACGACACGAAGATTTTCAAGAAGTTTTCTCCCATCCCAAATTGTCCTTTACATGGAAAAGTTTGGATATTGTTTTTTCCTCAAAAATGGCTTTTAACAATAACCGTATGTTTAGGGTTATCTTACGTTTTCTATGAAGGCCTCTTTATTTGGGATGTCTTTTGTATATCTTGTAAATCTAGTAGATAAAATCTTGTTAAAAAATACCGAGCGAGATCTCTCTGAGGTGATGTATAAGGCTTGAATCAAGAGGTCCGGGGTTCCTTTCCCGTCGTCCCCTCACTCTGTACTTGGGTTTTCGTGGTTTTTGCTTGGTTGGTAAGCGAATCCTGGCGTGGTTTGTCATTTACCACGATTTCATTTTCATAATTTCGCTTTCATTCTGTTTTCTTCTCATGTTTCAGGTGTATTGTAGGTTTTGTGGTGTATGCCGGTGCCGGACAGATGCTCAAAGCAAATATTAGTACCCGTAGACACTAGCGGGCTGCTTGGTCGACAGGTGGTTCATCGACCTCTTTAGGCAGCTCCGTAGTGGGACCTGTCTTCGAGTCTTCGACTCTTAGGGACTTACACGAGTCCCTGTGGTCTCCTGTGGCTCCTTCATTTCATCCCTTCCTGTTGGGGAGTGTTAGCTACAATAGATCTATGTAGGCGCAGTGTGCGAGGTGCCCCCACCGTTGTGTAACCTATACTACATACAAATGTAGATCTCGTTAAAGTATACAATTTATGTTAAATACATTCTTCTTTGTTATTGGTTTGAATTTTCCAATACTTATACTTTTCAAGTGGGAAGACGCTATTCGTTTTTTTTTCGTGGTCATGCAAAGAGCATGGCATTTCAAAGCCATCACATAAAAACCTGACTATGGTTATACCTACTGTATTCCACAAGAGAGGTAATAAAACTATTTCTGTACGTAAGCGCAAATAAAATGCATAAAGGGATAGAAGAGACAATAACTCGAGGAGAGCTGAGGGTTGTGCTGGTATTTTAATAACAACAACGTGAGAGAGAATGGGAAGTGTGGACAGTTTGTATGATGAGATGAGAATCACACAAACTCGGTGACCCGAAAATGTCTCCACAGTTGGAGGAGGTCAGAAGAAGAGGGAGGAGGGGGATACCTCCCTCCTCTGGCTCTAGATGACCCCGCCTCGTGCCTGCTTTACTATCCACTCAGAAAAAGTTAGGCTAATCTCACTAGAATCACTATACGGAGAATATCGGCACCCTAAACCGACCGCGGTAACGTGTGAGGTTTGGATTTGGGAGGTCCCTGTTCGGTTCCCGGCCACTCTGAGAACGAGTTTTTTCGTGGGTTCCCCGGGTCGGTAGGTGATGGCTGTGCTAGTTCACGGTGAAATTTGCGCTTCAGAAAGATTTCTGCCGCAGGTTGCTTGTGGCTAAGGAAGGACTTGTCACCTTCAGCATTGGGTCATGTTGTACATACTTGCTAGAGCACATCGTCGTCCGGATCCGGTCAACCTTTATCCCCTCCTTCCAGGGGTCACGTCGTGCGATGCTGTACTCGAGTTATTGGAATCCTCTCCATCTGACTATTCTCAGATCCTAACTCGTAACTGCATCCAGAGAGGATAGCCAGCAGTATTTTAATGCTGTAGTCCAGTGAATTGTTCCAGAATGGATACAGACCCTACGATTGTCTAAAAGAAAACGTACGAGTAGCAATATTGCCCAATAAAACGATTACGTTCATATGTGAGGTACATCAGTTGTATATACAGCATTTAAATAGAGTATGTTGCGATAGCAAATTTTTACGTGTTTATTTATGTTTATAGCACCACGTGGTGGATAATGTTTCTCACGTAATGTTGTTTACATCACGCGTGTAGCCATCTTGTGTGACGTCATTCGTTGGTCGTTTGTTAACTCCATCTGGCGTAGCAATTTATATCAATTAGTTTATGAGAGATTTTAAGGTTATGTATATTATTTTCCGGCTAGCTATTTAGGTAGACATTTAACTCTTGCAGGTTGTGAAGCGGAAAGGAATCTTTTGTCTATAAATGATACTGATGAAGAAATTGGTTTTATAATCTTTATTGCAGAACACGTTCACGAACACTTTCACAAATTAATTTGGATACTCGCCATACTGAAACTGTTTGTACTAACTTCTTATCACTTTTAACTCCCGTACTTCAACTTTGTATATTTAACTGTAGAATACTTTATAAGATTTCTCGTACTTCTGCTGCGCGTAACTTTACGAATAGAGAGACCGACATGAGAATCTTGTTGAACTGGGAGCTGACGTGTTATGTGTTGAGAATCTTGTTGAACACTGGGAGACGATGTGTAATGTTTTGAGAATCTTGCCGAACTGGGGGGAACCGCTAACTCGACCTTGCTTATTTATAGGCTTGCCTTAAGATACGCCTAAAGATTATAAATGAAATGCTATTGGCTAATAAAACGCGCCAACATTAGCGTCTATTTTAACATCCAATGGAAACCACTAATACATATTACTTTTATAGAACATTCTGGAAGCTTTTTTTTACCGAAAAGGCGCGAAACATTACGTAACTTCCTGGTTCCCGGTAACGATAAACAACTCAAACCCTTCATTGCATTATTGCGTTATTATTGACAGTTTCAGTAGAGCCGTATATTATTATTTACCAATACTATTTACAATTAATAAACCTCTGAAATCAATGTTACATAAAAATACATATTCATATTATTATCATTATTTACATTAAAGTAATTTGTGATACAAATTACCGTCTCATATGCCCCACTAGAAACATAATTATAAACATTTATAACCTGTTTGGAAATTTTATAATTTTGTTTTTAGTCTCCTAAATCTTGTAACACACGCTATTCACTTTCACTTAACACTTCACACGCGTTTAACACACGACATATGTTTTATCTCGCCACTACTTACTGGCTCTGGTTTAATTAATTTAGATATTAATCTAACATTACAATTTTTTTTATAGCAAATACTTTACCCTAAATTATTTAACTAGTATTAAAAAAAATAGTTTACTTTCTCATATTGTTACCAAAAATTTATCAATTCAAGAATTTTCTTGTAATTACTATACATATTTACCAAAATATTTACCCTCTACACAAATATTTACATCTCTTAAATCTAGGCACTGTGTCACATTTTCTGTTTGCTACATAAGTATTTGTTTTGAATTATTTTTACCATTTTTTGTTATTTTGAATTTTATTTTAACAATACTTTTGGAATTGTATTTACGTACTTTTAATTTAATATCATATGAAGTTTAATCTTTGCATTCTTAATTTTTAAATCTTGGAATTGTATTTACGTACTTTTAATTTAATATCATATTAAGTTTCAATCTTTGCATTCTTAATTTTCAAATGTTGTTACAGTTACTAAAATTTTTTTTTTTTTTTTTTTTAAAACATTTCTCCTTTTTTTTTTTTTTTATTTTATAATTTATTTCTCTCTTCAAATGATATATATATATAAATAGTTAACCCTCTTACGTTCCAATACATTTCTCTGCAAGTCGTCTTTAACTATCCAGCGTTTACTTTACATCTCATTGCTATTTACCCTCCTGGATCAAATTGTGTGTGGCTAAACATTACTCGTAACCGTAACCTAACCTTCAAATTGTTCATGAATAACCTCTTGTATTCATATGAAATTTCATCTCCTGATAACATTTGGAAACAATCTAAAGTTTTCTGGTCCAAACATCTTTTGACAACTATCATTTTCAATGCTTCAGGTATCTTTTTAATTTGAAAATACTCGGATAATTCTGCAATGAACTGTACTGGACTGGAGTTCTCATTAAATTTTGGAAGTGGAAAATCACTTAAGATATGATTGTAATTTTGCAAATTCCCTACTCCCATATTTAAATTCTCTAGTGTAACTTGTGCACTCTGAGTTTCAGCATTAGCTATAGATGAAGCTGCCGCATCACTCACATTATTTATCATACCTGAGGAACTACCTCTATCATTATTTTGTACATCTGACACATGCACATCACATATATTTGCCCTTGAATTCAATTCTAACCTATTTACAGTACCCTGCAGATTTTCTATTGTCTGTTCCAATTTCTTATTATTCTCATTTTGAACAGTTTGGTGTTTGTTAATTTCAGAAGTTAGCTTTTGATTCAAATCTTTAACTTCATCAGACAATTTATTTCTCTGTTTTTCTGACTCCTTCTGAACTTCAGATATTTCCCCTCTGAAATTAACTTGCACCTGTATTAAATCTGCATTTGTAGCCTCCATCATCCCTTTTAACTCACTTGAAATGCTACTCATTCGGCTACCTAGCTCTGTACATTTTGCATTAACCTCATTTTTTTGGTTAGATATTTCCCTGCTCATGTCTAACATTTTCTTTGAAACCTCGCCTATCTCATTTGCTATCATTTCCTGATTTTCATTTCTCATTCTCATCATACTACTATCTAGCTCCATGAATTTCTTTTCAATTTCTTCCCTGTTTTGTTCTAAGCTTTTACCAATATCTTCTCTTAACTCCCTATGACTCTTTTGCATATCTTCCCTGTTTTGATCTATTTTCTTTTCTAATTTCTCATTATTCTTACAAATTTCTTCCCTTAATTCTTTCTTATTCTGATCTAACTTCTTATCCATATCTTCCCTGTTTTGATCGAACTTCTGATCGAACTTCTTATCAATATCTTCCCTTAATTCCCTATGCATATTTCTCAGCATTTCCATCATTATCATACTAGTATCAAGATTAACATTTCCTGCTATTCTATTCTCACTTTCTACACTAACATTTTCATCTTCAAACCCCAAAAAATCTGGGCTATTTCCTGTACTTTGTATTGGATCACAGCTAACTGTTACACTATCTCCCTCAATAATTATTTCTTCTGTATTATTGGTAGCCATTGTTTTTTTTATCCTACCACTCCTCAATAACATTGAAAGTTATTTACACTTAAAAAATTAGGATACTCTCACCTTACTAATGCTGTCCGCTGATGTATCTTTGATGTCCAGCGTTCTGCCCCTTTCTCCTAGATTTGTATGTCGCTTCTGCGTTGTGTTGTGATGAATCTACGTTGTCTCGATGTTTTTGTAGTTGATTTACCCTGTTGTCTCGGAATCTGTGTCTTGTAGATCGTTCCACTGCTGCATTCGCCTTTTCCTGGTTAATTCTGCTACTTTCCTGGTTATTCTTGTTCCTTTCCTGGTTACTCGAGTTCCTTTCCTGGTCACTTTGATTTCCTTTCCTAGTCACTTCGCCTTCCTTTCCTAGTCACTTCGCCCCACGTTGGGCGCCAATTTGCGATAGCAAATTTTTACGTGTTTATTTATGTTTATAGCACCACGTGGTGGATAATGTTTCTCACGTAATGTTGTTTACATCACGCGTGTAGCCATCTTGTGTGACGTCATTCGTTGGTCGTTTGTTAACTCCATCTGGCGTAGCAATTTATATCAATTAGTTTATGAGAGATTTTAAGGTTATGTATATTATTTTCCGGCTAGCTATTTAGGTAGACATTTAACTCTTGCAGGTTGTGAAGCGGAAAGGAATCTTTTGTCTA
This sequence comes from Deroplatys truncata, assembly GCA_030765065.1. Classification (NCBI taxonomy): domain Eukaryota; kingdom Metazoa; phylum Arthropoda; class Insecta; order Mantodea; family Mantidae; genus Deroplatys; species Deroplatys truncata. The sequence goes on along the minus strand of CM060987.1, from coordinate 8,785,809 downwards.
TAAATGATACTGATGAAGAAATTGGTTTTATAATCTTTATTGCAGAACACGTTCACGAACACTTTCACAAATTAATTTGGATACTCGCCATACTGAAACTGTTTGTACTAACTTCTTATCACTTTTAACTCCCGTACTTCAACTTTGTATATTTAACTGTAGAATACTTTATAAGATTTCTCGTACTTCTGCTGCGCGTAACTTTACGAATAGAGAGACCGACATGAGAATCTTGTTGAACTGGGAGCTGACGTGTTATGTGTTGAGAATCTTGTTGAACACTGGGAGACGATGTGTAATGTTTTGAGAATCTTGCCGAACTGGGGGGAACCGCTAACTCGACCTTGCTTATTTATAGGCTTGCCTTAAGATACGCCTAAAGATTATAAATGAAATGCTATTGGCTAATAAAACGCGCCAACATTAGCGTCTATTTTAACATCCAATGGAAACCACTAATACATATTACTTTTATAGAACATTCTGGAAGCTTTTTTTACCGAAAAGGCGCGAAACATTACGTAACTTCCTGGTTCCCGGTAACGATAAACAACTCAAACCCTTCATTGCATTATTGCGTTATTATTGACAGTTTCAGTAGAGCCGTATATTATTATTTACCAATACTATTTACAATTAATAAACCTCTGAAATCAATGTTACATAAAAATACATATTCATATTATTATCATTATTTACATTAAAGTAATTTGTGATACAAATTACCGTCTCAATGTATATCTTTAAACGTTCTTTTTGGACGATGTAACGAGGGTGTGTTATATTACTGATGTAGCTACCTATACGTTTGGTTCCCTTAACAATGATTGCACTTCATATCTCATAGACATAAAGCAATTTTTACTTTCTACAGAATGTATTGCATTTCACCCAGAAATTCGATACTCAGATTTCACGGAAATACACGTTTTGAGGTCTCCTAAATAAAAAGAGTTTTTTTTAGAAAAAGAAAAATCCGCGTGCGTGTTATTATCTGTGGTATGTAAACAGTAATAACTAAAAAACGAAAATTCTGATAAACACCAAACCTGGTATTTATGTTCAGTATCTTTCAAAGATCCGATATGAAGGTTTTGAAGAAAATCCCTCCAACATAAAGTACCCTTTACATGAAAACATTTTTAAAAAAATTTTATTTCAAAATAGCTCTAACGATTTTGATTAAAATACCATGACACTACTTACATTTTGATGGGAAATAAAATGTGTAACTTGAAGTTTCTGGGAATAACCTTTGAAGTCCATTTCATTCGAAAGGGATTTTGTATAATCTAAAATTATAAAATTAAATGAGTATCACAACGTCCTCCAAACAAAACACGAATAATGGCATTTACTTTCCCCCATAATATCAAGCAAATTTTTTTTAAAGACATTTCTTTCTACAACGCTTAGTTTTGGAGTTATTGTACAGTCTCAACTTAAATGGTCCACCCTGTATAATGGGGAAGTATAATGTACTCACTGTTTACTTTTTTGTCTTCTTACTCTTTTTGCGTATTTTCTCCAATTTGTTTCACATTTCTTTTAACCATTTTAACCTTATTTTTTCTAAATATTTTCCTGCTTTCTCCATATACTCATTTGGTCTTGTATTTAAAATCTGCCTAACTTTTACCCCTATTGTTAAATGTTTCCATTTCTCTAGTATTAAATTCTCTCTTCCTTTTTTTCTCCCGTGGTGTAATACTTACCTGCTAGTCTCTACTTCCCGAGGTCGTGGGTTCAAACCCGGTGAAGGACGATGTATTTTTTCGGGCGTAAAAATCCTTAGCATGGCTTTTATCGGAAGGAAGTAAAGCCGGTGGTCCTGTGTCTAGATTTATGGCATGTAAAAGAACCTCAAGCCTGATAAAGAGGCCCCTGAGCAGGTCTTTCACACCCACTATAGAATGGGACGCTAAGAACCACAGCAGTTAAAGATCGTCCATAAATAAAATTCAATTTCATTTCTCTTCCTTTTTTCGTATCATTGCATTCCAGAATATAGTGCCAATTATCATGTAATCCATTACATTTAGAACATCTCACTCCCCTTCTTCTCCCTATTGGACCATTTATATTCATTACACCTGTCCTCGCCCATGCATACACCATTCTGACCTCTTTGTTGCATACTTTTCCCCATTCCGTTTTAAAATATTTATAATATATTAATGACCTTTTTTCCTTGAAACTACTTATAATTTCTTGCTTTTCAATATCCTCCACTCTTGTCCTAATTATTTCCAAAAACCCTTACTTTTGTTGTTTCTTTCTGTCAATGTTTCCTCCATTCCTATTTCTTCCAATGTTATCTATATCCTGTGCATCCAAGTTTCTTTTTTCCCTATTTTCTCCTTACAACCAAGCCTCGATTTAGTATATAATTATGATCTAGTAGCTTTATTCTGAACCAGTATTTGATTGCCCTTTCTACCATTTTGCCTTCAGCTTCCACTCTCCCTAGTTCTGCTTGTGCTACTCCAGTCGGTGGACTTCTTGGTAACTCTAGGGTTATTTTGCAAAAGTTCTTATGTATAGCATCTACGTTTTACCATCCTTTTCCAGTCCCCATATCTCTGCTGCGTATAACGCCCTTGCTTCCACCACTGTGCTATATCCTTTCTAGCCAAGCCGTTTGCATTTCTGGTATTTTGTTCACACATTCTCTGATTACCTGTATTGCTTGTTCCCTCTCTGCTAGTACTTTCGTCTTCCGTTCTCACCACTACCATTTTTCGGTCTTTTTAGTTTATATCCTTTCCTAAAGATCATTATTTTCGACTTCTTTTTATTTATTTTTAACTCCCAATCTTTACAGTATTTGCTAGTTGTTTCAAGGGCTTTACTTAGCCCCACAACTGAAATGGAACCTGCCACTGGAGCATCTGCAAACAATAATCCTGGCATTTCCTTATTGTTAACGATTGTTGAATGCTTATCTCTTCTATCAATATACGCTCAAAATAAGACATTTCCCCTCCATCTCTTCTAGGGACGGCCGAGTGATCTCTTTCTCCTAGGAATGTGCTGTATTACAGCTTTGAAAATGCGTTCTGGGCCCACGTGTTGTCTGCAGTAATGTTGTACGTATTCCAGGACTGCTTGCATCTTCAGCTCTTGTAAAATAAACTCTTTAGATTCCATTTAGTGTAACAAGTAGTTATTCTGCTTCTATCTCTTTTCTTTGGGGTCCAAGCCTCACTGCCATAGCATAGGGCAGGTCTTGATAAGGTTTTGTACAGCCTTAGACGAGTGTGCTTTTGTACTAAATCTGTTTTAAACACAGTACTGATTATTCCCACTGTTTTATTGAGCTTTGATATTTTCTTGTTTATATCAACTTCATCAACAAATGACAGTTTGTATCCAAGCTATGCAGATTCATTTTTACTTTCTCGACTACTGCATAGTAGGTAGAGAAGGTATTGCATTCCACCCAAAAATTATATACCACGGGGATTTCACCGGCTTTAAGCGATAGTCAAATGTTTTAAGAGCTGGTTGCTATGTGAAGTATTCCATTCTCTTTGTAAAAAAAATTGAATAACGAATTTGAGAAAAAGTATAAGTATTGGAAAATTTAAGGAAATAACAAGCAATATCTCGAAAATGGTTCACCCAACAACAAAAATGTATACGGCATAAATTGTGTATTTTAACGCTATCTGCATTTTTTGTGGCGTAAAATTTTGTCTATTTCTTATGGTTTACCAGTTATGCAAAAGTCGTTCACAGTGAAGAATACTTTTGGAGACATTCCCAGAAATTTCGAGATATACAATTCATTTGCCATAAAAAATGTCTTAAATTTATGGTATTTTATTCAAAATGGTTAGAGCCATTTTTCAGAAAATTAATATTTTCGAAAAATGTTCCATGTAAAGGATAATCTGGGGTGGGGGATTTTCCTGAAAACCTTAGTGTCGCATCTCTGGAAGATACTGAAGTTAAATACCAAGTTTGGTGTTTATTCGACTGTTCATTTCTGAGTTATGCTGTTCACAGACACACACATACACAGACCACACACGGACATGTTTCCAAAAATGCTTTTTTTTGGATTCAGGGCGCCTCAAAACATGTATTTCCGGTGAAATCTCGGTGTCGAATTGTTGGGTGGAATGCAATACTTCCCCTACTTACTATACATAGTAGAGAAAGTAAAAATGGAAGAAGATCTGGTCCAATTCGAACCGCAAAGGTTGTACTAACAGTTTTGAACGTCTCCGAACTCTCAAACGTCGAGAGCAAGTAGTGATAACTCGCCTGAGGATTGGTCACCCACTTTTCATTTTAAATAAGGAACCTCCAAGAATACGTGACAGGTGCAACTTGCGCCTCGCCGAACAACATATTCCAGTGCACTGCCCCAAGTACACTAAGCGGAGACTACAAACTGACATCAGCGATCTCTCAACAATAAACATACAGTGAAAAGTAATTAACTTATCTTACAAAATGCAACATTTATACCCAAATTTGAAGTTGTAGAAAAGTATTAACTCCATATTATACAACACTGTAGCATATGATGTAAACATTTCAGAGGTTGTTCAGCGATACCTTCTGAGTATTTTGGTATAAGGGTCCCACGGTCTCCGCCGGCTCGTTACAAGTTTGGTTTCTAGCCCCAATTAGCTTTGTAACTGTATTGCGCTGAAAATACTGCACAACAGTGCAAATGTCGAGGGTATGCGCTGTGTGTCTTGTTTGTAAACAAATTGTTACCAATCGCTCGCGGTACCTGCTGTTAACAACAGTAATGCCTTCATTCAGTACTGCTCGGTGCTGTCTAGAGGTTTGTTTTTTCCGGCAGTCTCGTTGTGCGTTAACACAGTAGTATGATGAAGAGTTGGCCGATGTGCGCCCTGTGTATAGGTTCACTAAATCCATGCATTGGAAGAGCGGCACAACGATGCTATGCTGAGCTGTTCCCGCACCGATGGCAACTCCATCACAGTACTTTTGCATCTGTACATAGGATCCTTCTGTGTTAGAATGTAGGATACTAGCCGTGTGAGGTATGCCAGAACACCCGATCTGGAAGAGAATTTGTTAAACGCAACAGTCCTGCCGCTAGTTACTCCAGCTCTGAACACAAGCCAATCAACTGCTTTGAGTGTCGTACATGAACAGTTGCACCCGTATCATCCACAGAAGGTGCACGCCATTGCAACCAGCGGACTTCCCATTTCGAGTGGAGTTTGTTCCATAGCAATGCGCAGAAAACCACAATTTCCCTGCTTTTGTGCTTTTTATAGAGGAGGCAAAATTTAAAAAAGAGGGCGTGTTCAGCAGTAGCATTACCTGGGATTACGAAACTCCACACGTACTGATGTGTCGATTCTGTGAATGTATGTGCTGGTATAGTCAACGATTTTTTGACTGGACCTTACGTACTTTCTGATATACTGTCGGAGTCGTGTACAAAACGTTCCTTCAACATGTCCTACCACAGTTCTTAGAAGGTGTGCCTCAGAATTCGTCAGCTTATGTGGTTTCGACATGACGGGGCGCCGGCACACTTTACACTCTATGTTAGGGAGCACTTGATGCACAGTTTGGACCACAATGGATTGCTCGCGGTGGTCCATAGCCAACTCGGTCACCAGACTGACACCAATGGACTTCATCAGCCGCAGAAGTAACACCCAAACTCCTACAATGCTTGAGCGTGTAAGACCGTGATCATGGGGGTCGACATTTTGAACAGTATTTGTAAGGGATGTCACGTACTGACATCAGATTGAACACCGTATTTCGTCTGCTGGATGCTGCTTTACTCTGTGTTGTGTGTTTTGATTGTTGTAAGGGTGACTAGGGTAAGAAACCGAATAAATCAGAATTACATTATTACTCAGTAAGGAGTCGCCGGAGACCAAGGGTCCCTTATACCGGAATACTCAGAAGGCATGCCTTAACAACCTCTGAAATGTTCTCGGTGGAGTTCTGATTTATTCTGTATAATTGAAAAACAAGTTATATCTAACGATTTTCTTCTATTTAAGGTCCAATGGTTTACATTTTTTAAATGGTGAACATGAATAAAAAAAATCTGGCGTGTGCATTCTTAGAAGATGGTGGAGTGAAACAAGAGTACCTACCACTAAGGGAGCCACATCATAACGTTACACGTCTCGCCGATGACACAAGTTGTCAATGAAGGATGTGCCATACACGAGGACGAAACAAGATAATTGCAGACGGTTTCCGTGTGTTGACTTTAACACTTGGCGAAGGGGAAACTGATGTGGAGGGGTGGCTTGACAGCTTCTTGAGCAGGGTCAATTGCGTCAAATCGCGCAAATTAACCTAAGTTTACATTACGTTGGTTACATGAGCTAGGATCGTGCAGCGCAGTTGGTTATTCCAGGAAGGAGGACGCGTCCCGGACAAGAGCGATCCAACTCCACCAAGGTCGGGCTCAAGGTCGTTGACGGTCGGTCTCCTGGGCCCACAAACTTGTTGCTGCAGTAATCATGGCCGATTACTTAGTTCCCATTCACGGCTATAGCTCGATCTTGTTCCGTCTCGACTCTAGGAGCTCAAGCTGTTCCCTTCTGGAACCCTCTGCAGTCGCCAGAGCAAATATTTCCATAAGCTGATTCTCTTAATATAATCCGATGTGTTACATTCATATGACTTTCTCCACTCAGTGTTCAACAGACTACATTCATATGACTTTCACTACCCATTCTTACAAGAGCTTGTTCTTCTATCAGCTTCATGTTAATTGAGATAAACATTTCTAGAGTTGGTTTCTTGTACGTACAACGGGAATAAGGGAGTACAGTGGGCTTAGTCAAATGGGACCAATGAATTCACTGCGCTCTGAACATTCATTAGAACGTCTCCGGGAATACAATTATACTATCTGACATCAATTTCGGTTTATTTATATCCATTATGTCCAAGACAACCATCTCGTTCCCATATTTAATTAAAATAATTACTCTTATTTACGTTTTAGTAGCGAATAAAATACTGTATATCTCAAGAGATTAAAACAGGTATGTTTAAAATTTGGTGAAAATTGTCCTTGGGCATTAAATTTGTCAGTCTTTATTAGAATATTATGTTAATCTCTTATACCATAAACTACTATTCTTATTGTACACACAATACCTTTATTTTAAAATACTTATTTAGACAGCAAGGACTTGTAACACAGAGCACACGAGCTAAAAGCACTAAAGCGATAATCTTGTTTGTGACCAACTTTCGTTTCACGTCCAACTATCTCTGTATTTGCACATGTTCAATAACTCGACTTGGTTTTATTAAGTTTTACTTTTCTTTATGCCTTTTCACGTGATTAATTCCTCATGGCGCTCCATTATCTGTTCACAGTACAAATCTCATACTTCAATTTATCGTAGTTCCTTGTAAAGTTAACCTACACGGTTAATTCAGAAGAAAATGAAATGAAAGAGCCAGGTGAAATTACAGAAGCTCTTAAACACACAATTTATTTTAAATACTTTTTTTTTTACTTTCTCTACTACGTATAGTAAGTAGGGGAAGTATTGCATTCCACCCAAAAATTCGATACCGAGATTTCACCGGAAATGTATGTTTTGAGACCACCTGAATAAAAAAAAAGCATTTTTGGAAACATGCCCATGTGTGTGTGTGCCTGTGAACAGCATAACTCAGAAACGAACAGTCGGATAAACACCAAACTTGGTATTTAGGTTGAGTATCTTCCATAGATGCGACACGAAGGCTTTCAAGAAAATCCCCCCACCCCAGATTAACCTTTACATGGAACATTTTTCGAAAATTTTAATTTTCTCAAAAATGGCTCTAACGGTTTTGATTAAAATATCATATGTTTAAGATATTTTCATGACAAATGAAATGTATATCTCGAATTTTCTGGGAATGTGTCCAAAAGTATTCTTCATTGTGAACGACTTTTGCATAACTGGTAAACCATAAGAGATAGACAAAATTTTACTACACAAAAATGTAGATCGCGCTAAAATACACAATTTATGTCATATACATTTCTTGTTGTTGAGTGAACCATTTTCGAGATATTGCTTGTTATTCCCTTAAATTTTCCAATACTTTTTCTCAAATGGGAATTCGTTATTCATTTTTTTTGTCCTGGTAATGCAAAGAGAATGGAATGCTGCACATAGCAACCAGCTCTTAAAGCATTTGACTATCGCTTAAAGCCTAGCAATTCCCCTTGCATCTATAAGAAAATTAGCAATAAGATTAACATCTCGATTAACATGAAGCATATGGAGAATAAGCGTTTGTAAAAATAGTTTGTACAAGAGTAGAGAAAGTAATGTGATTGTAACACATCAGATTTTCTTCTTCTAATACTGCTTAGCTCTGATGTACCTGCTATCGAATTAGAACTGCATATATTTGTTTACAGAGAACACTGCAAGGTCGCAATTGCTTCTACCTTCCCTCGGCACGTTCCTAACTTGAGGTTTATTTACTAAAACCCCTCTGCCTGGTCATACTGATTTACAGTAGATATTTAATAAATGGCAATTAAAGAAACGAACATAACGTAGTATTCGTACCGTGTAAACATGATCGATTGTCACTTTTTAGGCTCTTTCTTCTGTTTGCATAAATGTTACATCATGGCCATCTATGTAATATATTGCTTTTGTTTCTGCACGCATTCCCTTGGGGTACAGCAACACTTTTCTGTCTCGTAGCATTCTCAACGAAGGTTTTGTAAAACCTTTTTAATGTATTGAGCGTTTTATAGTCCATTTTCATGAGAAAGAATCAGAATTTGTCACCAAAATCGGTTGAGTAATTTTTTGATTACCCTACATACATACATACATTTATACAAAATGTCTCTGTTTATAATATAAGAATAGACTTAACATAGCCTGCTAACGAAGTTGATTATAAGATACAACCCTTATTACATGAAGTTATTAAAATATGTTGAAATTAGTACCGCATGCATATGTAGAGTTCGTTATATTTAGAAGTTGGCGTTTGCCTATTTTGTTGCTTTGTTTAGAATACTAGGCTTTGTGTATATAAATATATTTCATGTAGGGATGAGACTTGGGGTATCGAAGTATGTCTAAAACTTTATTATTGAAAGTTGTTGCGTTTAACTTTATGCTAAGTAAGGGATTAAAGCAGTCGAGGCTTCATGTTATTCTCTCGCACATGTCTCCAAACAATTTCTGGACTACACTTCTTGATAAACCTTTACTGCGTTTCCTGTGTGTGAATCAGTGCAACATTCCATAGGCTCTTGTGTCTAATGAAAACATACAAAACAATGGGGGAAGGAGTAGAGATGATCATGTAACATGCAGCGTTAACTGAGTTGTGGATGAAGGTGACGCAATAGCCTCCCTTGAGGACTCTCAGCCATGTCCCCTTTGTGGTCTAGGGATATCATGTGATGCAGTAATTTGTATCACAAATTACTTAAATGTAAATAATGATTGTAATATGAATATGCATTTTTATGTGACATTGATTTGAGATGTTTCTTGACTGTAATTATTGTTGATAAGTAAGTTTATACGACCTTACTGAAACTGTCAATAATAGCGTGCAATAATGCAGCGAGGGGGTGAGCTGTTTATCATTATTGGAAACGAGGAAGTTGCGTAATATTGGCGCGTTTTTCCGTTTAGAACCTTCTGGAATATTTCCCTAGAGCATATGTATTCATAATTTTCATTGGATATTAATATAGACGCTAATGTTGGCGCGTTTTATTAACCAATAGTAACTCAGTTATAATCTTTAGGCATATCGGTGTGTATGGGTATAAAAGCAGTAGGTTAGAGGTAAAGTCTGTCTAGTTCATCAAAAATCTGTGTACACTACACGTCGTCTTCAGTCAGTCAGTTCGTCGAAAGTATTTGTACGGCAAACGCCGGGTATCGATTCACAATTTACGCGCAGCAGAATTATGAATAATCTAAAGTGTTGTAAGGTTAATTATACAAAAAGTTGAAGTACGTAAATTAAGAGTGATCAGTAAGAAGTTATTATAACAGTTTCATTTTGGCGAGTATTAAGATCAATGTATAAATGTGATAGTTAACGTGTTCGACAATAAATGTGTAAAACAAATTTCTTAATCAGTGTTATATTTGGATAAAAGATTCCTTTCCGTTTACACACCCTGATCTAGAAACATGTTCGACCGAGAAATAATAGCTAGCCGGAGGACAGTGAAACAGAATTAAATAAAAAATAAAATTTAAAATTCTTTCAAACAAAAAACTAATACTGCCGCAAATTGCTAACACCAGATAGAGCTACAAACCGAACAAATGAATGACGTCACAAGATGGCTTCACATGAAGTAAACACACATACATAAACATTTGTAAGTAATACCGTTACACATGCTAGCTTCTATTCCCGAGATCGCGAGTTCAAACCCGGCTGAGGGCAATGTATTTTTTGGGGCGTAAAAATCCTTAGCCTGGCTTGTTTCGGAAGGGTCCCGTGTCGTAGATTTACGGCACGTAAAGAAACCTCAAGCTGATAAAAAGGCCTCTGAGAAAAATTACCGGTCTTTCACGCCCAATATAGAATGGGACGCTGAGAACCATAGGAGTTAAAGAGCATCCATAAGTAAATAATAAAAAATCTGATGTGTTACACTCACATGACTTTCTCTACTCTTATACAAACTATTTTTACAAACGCTTATTCTCCATATGCTTCATGTTAATCGAGATGTTAATCTTATTGCTAATTTTCTTGTAGATGCAAGGGGAATTGTTAGGCTTTAAGCGATAGTCAACTATTTTAAACGCTCTTTGCATGTCCAAGGACAAAAAAAAAATGAATAACGAATTTGAGAAAAAGTATAAGTATTGAAAATTTAAGGGAATAACAAGCAATATCTCGAAAATGGTTCACTCAACAAAAAAATGTATATGACATAAATTGTGTATTTTAACGCGATCTACATTTTTACTTTCTCTACTACGTATAGTAAGTAGGGGAAGTATTGCATTCCACCCAAAAATTCGATACCGAGATTTCACCGGAAATACATGTTTTGAGACCTCCTGAATCCAAAAAAAGCATTTTTGGAAACATGTCCGTGTGTGTGTCTGTGTGTGTGTGTGTGTGTGTGTGTCTGTGTGTGTGTCTGTGTGTGTGTGTGTCTGTGTGTGTGTGTGTGTCTGTGAACAGCATAACTCAAAAACGAACAGTCGGATAAGCACCAAACTTGGTATTTAGGTTCAGTATCTTCCAGAGATGCGACACGAAGGTTTTCAAGAAAATCCCCCCACCCCAGACTACCCTTTACATGGAAGATTTTTCGAAAATTTTAATTTTCTCAAAAATGGCTCTAACGATTTTGATGCAAATATCATATGTTTAAGATAATGTCATGAGAAATGAAATGTATATCTCGAATTTTCTGGGAATGTCTCCAAAAGTATTCTTCATTGTGAACGACTTTTGCATAACTGGTAAACCATAAGAGATAGACAAAATTTTACTACACAAAAAATGTAGATCGCGTTAAAATACACAACTTATATCATATACATTTCTTTTGTTGAGTGAACCGTTTTCGAGATATTGCTTGTTATTTCCTTAAATTTTACAATACTTATACTTTTTCTCACATTCGTTATTCATTTTTTTTATGTCCTGGACATGCAAAGAGAATGGAATGCGCCACATAGCAACCAGCGTTAAAATATTTGACTATCGCTTAAAAGCTACCATATTTCCCTTGCATCTACAAGAAAATTACCAATAAGATTGACATCTCGATATCTCGATTAACATGAACCATATTGAGAATAAGCGTTTGTAATATTAGATTGTACAAGAGTAGAGAAAGTCATGTGAGTGTAACACATCAGATTTTTTGTGTAGTAAAATTTTGTCTCTCTCTTATGGCTTACCAGTTATGCAAAAGTCGTTCACAATGAAGAATACTTTTGGAGACATTCCCAGAAAATTCAAGATATACATTTTATTTGTCATGAAAATATCTTAAACATATGATATTTTAATCAAAATCGTTAGAGCCATTTTTGAGAAAATTAAAATTTTCGAAAAATGTTCCATGTAAAGGGTAATCTGTGGTGGGGGGATTTTCTTGAAAACCTTCGTGTCGCATCTTTGGAAGATACTGAACCTAAATACCAAGTTTGGTGTTTATCCGACTGTTCGTTTTTGAGTTATGCCGTTCACAGACACACACACACACATATACACGGACACGCACACAGATATGTTTCCAAAAATGCTTTTTTTTGGATTCAGGGGTTCTCAAAACATGTATTTCCGGTGAAATCTCGGTATCGAATTTTTGGGTGGAATACAATACTTCCCCTACTTATTATACGTAGCAGAGAAAGTAAAAACGCACTCAGTCATTTACCTACTCTGGTGATCAAAATGTGTGAATACAGCAAAAACAAACCAGAACTTAAGATGTGAGATAATACAGCGTACAAATATTTGTTCTTTCCTTCCCTCTGTTAGTTTGTGTCAAACTCGTCAGCGTAGCTTACAGGTGTACCGTACACTAATGTCCATAATATCGATAAAAAATCCTTTAAAAGAAAGCTTTCAGTATAAAATACAGTTACATCAGAAGGGAAGGAAGGAAATTATTATTGTTATTACTATTATTACAGTAGACTAACAATAGGGGATACATATAACCTGTGGCATTATCAAAATAAATAAAAAGGTGGAGACTGTCAATCAGGAACAATTTCAGAAATAGCACACAATACAACATTTGTTACATGTGTTTTATACACAGAAAATAAGAACACAATAATTCAGTGAACAAGTGTTTATAAAGTGGGTATCGAGAACTAGCGGTATCCTCCGCTCACTAGCTTCATGCTTACTGCAGTAAAATATACTAGTGCTTCTAATTGCCCAATTTTCGTAGCTTAAGGGCCCTTTATGGCTTTTTTTCTGTAATGAGAACTTTTATGCAGGCTTTTGCCTATTGCAATTTCATTATTTTTATTATTGGCAACTACTTATTAATATTATGTATTATAATTATGTTAAGGTTACTATTGCAATTGATATTTTGCGCTCTGAACCAATGAGACGTTGTTGACAACGTGCCTGAGGAAGTTTGTAATACCAGCAGTTGTATTCTTGTAATAATAAAATATGGGGCTATGCGGTAAATGGTCAAGTACGTATCTGATGTGATTCACATAACGTTCTACATCGTCTATAGTTTATTACGGGGTATACAAATTATTCTTACTAAAGTTTATTTTTCTATCTACTACATTTTAATCCAAATAAACCTTTACAGAAACAGCTACATTACACATTTCGTTATAGAGAAGAGCGATAGTCAAATGTTTAACAACTGGACGCTATATGCTGGCCTTAAAATTCCATACTGTTTCCATGACATCGCGAGAAACAACTGAATGTTGACACGACTTAAGAGAATGACCAAGACATGAACAATTCGAATCTTTCATAACGGATATCTCAGAAATGGCTTATGCCACAAAAAAACTTATTTGAAATAAATTGTGTGCTTTAAAAAGATTTACATTTTTTACGTTCTCTACTACATATAGGGGAAGTATTGTATTCCACCCAAAAATTCGATACCGAGATTTCACCGAAATATATGTTTTGAGACCCCCTGAATTAAAAAAAAAAAAATTTTGGAAACATGTCCGTGTGTGTGTGTGTGTGTGTGTGTGTGTGTGTGTGTGTCTGTCTGTCTATGAACAGCATAACTCATAAACGAACAGTTGGATAAACACCAAACTTGGTATTTAGGTTCAGTATCTTCCAAGGATGCGACACGAAGGTTTTCAAGAAAATCCCCCCACCCCAGACTACCCTTTACAAGGAACATTTTTCGAAAATTTTAATTTTCTCAAAAATGGCTCTAACGATTTTGATTAAAATATTATATGTTTAAGATATTTTTATGACAAATAAAATGTATATCTTGAATTTTCTGGGAATGTCTCCAAAAGTATTCTTCATTGTGAACGACTTTTGCATAACTGGTAAACCATAAGAGATAGACAAAATTGTACTACACAAAAAATGTAGATCGCGTTAAAATACACAATTTATGTCATATACATTTATTTTGTTGAGTGAACCATTTTCGAGATATTGCTTGTTATTCCCTTAAATTTTTCAATACTTATTTTCTCAAATGGGAATTTGTTATTCATTTTTTTGTCTTGGATATGCAAAGAGTATTAATCTGTGGCAAAGGGAATGGTGCTGCACCTAGCAACCAGCTATTAAGAGATATGTATGTGCTTAAAGGCTACTGTATTTCTATATTGCCCTTGTAAATATATATTCCCCTTACATCTACAAGAAAATTAGCAATAAGATAGAGTCTGCAAATGTTTATCTCGATTAACATGAAGTAAATGGAGAATAAGCGTTTGTAAAAATAGTTTGTACAAGAGTAGAGAAAGTCATGTGAGTGTAACACATCAGATTTTTGTGTAATATGTTTTTGTCTATCGCTTATACAAGATTATACAAAGTTCCTTCCGAATGAAAAGGACTTCACAGGCTGTTCAAAAATATTCCATGTAAAGGGTGGGGGGGATTTTTTTTGAAAATCTTTTTGTCGCATCTTTGGAACATATTGAACCTAAATACCAAGTTTGGTATTTATCTGAATTTACGTTTTTGAGTTATGGTTTTCACAGACACACACACATGGAAATGTTTCCAAAAATGCTCTTTTTTATTCAGGGGGCGTCAAAACATGTATTTCCAGCGAAATCCCGGTATCGCACTTTTGGTACGTGGTAGAGAATGTAAAAAATGTTGGTTTATGACTAGGAAATAAATCACTTTAGTATTAACTCGCTTTCTTCATTAATACGATGGCTGTGTTTTTTACTTCTCACGTGGACGAAAGCATAGTACTGATCTGAAGAGACTAGAATTATTTCATTACAAACGCAACATAGTCTGTTTAACAATAATACACACCAGTCTCAATAATAACTACAAACCAGCGTGTAAGTGTATTCAAGAGAGAGATTACTTAAAGACTGATAATAATGTCATGAAAATACACACTAACAGAAGTGCAAAGTTAAAGAAATAATATTTGTTCTTCATTAAGAGAATAGTGGAATTTAATGTATGGGATATTTCTATACTGCTCTGTCATGTCAAACGTATTTTTAAAATAATAAATGATTATACCTAATTCATTACTGATAGTGTCTATTTTAAGTTCTAGCTATAAGCGGATTCGATTCTATTTTGTTTTGCTGTCAGTTGGTATAACTGGCGCAACAGTTCTAGACACGTGAAAATCTATGCTATGAAGCGAGTTACATACCAGATCAAGAGGTGACCGGTCGTCTGCATGCTGCAAGAGTGCGTGGGACAGTCATTGTCAAATATTCGCACACCGGTTATGCACTGCACTACACGATAAAATTATAGTTATATATAGTATATTTAAATCCACCGCTGTAAAATGCCCTTAATATAAAAACACTGCCAACCATCTGCCTCCAGTTCTTCCACACCTGACAGTCCTTCCTCTTCTGCGCTGTCGCTACTTTCTGCACCATTATCCTGGATGAGAATTTTTTCTAATTGATTTTCTGCAATTCCGTATTTTTGAAATAATGATTCTCAATTTATTCAACATGTCGATATACATTTTCCCATTCTGGCCTTCCAATTTCTGCAAATCGCTGGCGACATAACTGCTCCACATCTTTTAGTTTAAAAGTGATATTTCTGCAGGCCACCCAGTTTTTGACATCAGCCCAGATTAATTCGATTGGGTTTAGATCTGGGTGATACGGTGGCAGTCTAAGTACATTACGGCGATGTTGTATTAATATCTGGTCAAGTATTATGAGTTATGAATTCTAAAGGGATTTGCTGGCTTTAACTAAATTATGTTTGTTTTACTCATGCTTTCATCAAAAGCTGTATTATGGCTAAGCAACCAGGTTTTTATTTCTTCTTTCAAGGAATTTGAGGCAGGTTGTTTGTCAATTTGAGTGTTACCACATTGTGAAGCATTGTCGATAACCAGAATAGACCCAGCAGGCATATTAGGTATCAACATGGTGTTGATTCACTTCATGTAATTTTCTGTATTCATTTCTTGATGAAAATCTCCTGTTTTTTGTTGCGACTTGTAAAAGAAGGGCATTTGGAACGAACAGCATGAACGATAATAAGTATTTGCCCTTTGGCAACAGGTGCTTGAAAACCTAATTCGCTATCGTCACTTCAGCTTTTAGATGTTATATGACTGCTGTGTATGTACGACTCATCTTCATACACTAATTTGTACCTCTGAGTAAGGTACTCTTCCAGCTGAGATCGTATGTCGTGCTTTTCTATTAGAGCTCTATTTGGTTTCGTTTTCTTCCACTTAAACCCTAAATCTTTTATAATTTTTCTGAGATTTGTAGCAGCATCTTGAAAATTTATGCTGATATAAATTATGCTGATATCAAATTATAGTCATTTGGAAAGTTAGTATCAGACTGCAAAATTCAGTGCCATAGCCGGGATTTGAAACTTGTAGTACCACCTTGAACATTTATGACATCTTTCAGATTGATGAGCAATCTGCTTATTGTTGGGACAGTTTTTTCTTCCACATAGAAATTGTGAATCGTGCACCGAATGACGCATTTGTCGAAATCGTCTATTTCTGTAATACGTTTAGGGACCTTATGTTTCTTCACAAGTGTGTCAAATGGTACTCTTTCATCCATATGGTTTTCTTGTATTTGAGAAATCTGGAAACAGAACTCAGTGAAGCAACAGTTGCTTTGGCTACTCCTTCTTTCACTCTCTTAAGGCTTTTGTGGAACTCGGGTAAACATATATTTTCTTCCTTCATCTCTACTTCTTGCTTCATGAAGTCGAGGACTTTGCAATTATTTCCCTGCTTTGAATACGTAATACCTTACCACTTAACTTTGAAAACATAGGAGCCATGGTTATAAATATCACAAATATAAAATAAGCACTATTTACGTACTGCTCTCTTTTAAATTACAACCAGATGCAGACACTTTCTGTGCAGACTGTATGTGTTACGCACTGTGAGTAAGCAAAGGTATTATATCGCTTTCGTTGATTAAGCTAAACATAAACCATTCCTAGGCTCGGCAGCTGGGGTAGCAATCAAGGTCACGATTCCACAAGTTTTGCGCCAGTTGGTAAGCAGTGACATTCTGTGGAGTAGCAACGACTGTTTTATATACTCCATGGCGTTCTCAAGTGAAAGTCAAAGCCTTCTTGTAAATATGTTCTTTTATAACTACTTGTGTTCGTATTCAAGTACAAGGGTTATGTAAATCCTTTTTAACATGTTAGTAATTTATAAATTGGCATTTTCAATTGTGAATGAATTATTAACGATTTTACTTTCAGTGTAGGAGAGGATAGTACTAGAAGCGGAGGGGGACTTAGTGTCCCGAACTACGCAGACCTTCTGTACTTTTGCCCCTAACGGGGCATCTCCAGTAGGGAGGGGGGCCAGACCAGGAAGCCGCCTGATGTATCCGGCCTCCTTCCCCCTGTGGGCCGCTCGCAGTCCGGGGAACGAAGGTTCCACAGAGCATCCTTTTGCCCTGCCATGCACACACATGAAACCTCTCTTCGACACTTGCAACCATGAAAGAAAGTAAGTAGATGAAAGGTAAAGTTAAACGGGAACAGAGATGAAATGGAGGGACAGGAATTTCGGGGGATATAATGATACTTCCCAGCATTCGCCTGGTGACACGGGAAAAGCCCCCAAAATAACCCATGGGTCAGGAAGGTCGGCCACGGGAATCGAACGCACAACCTCCCGAATGCGGGCCATCTCGCTCGGTGACCTTCTGGTTATTTGTGTCTTAAATACTTAGAGTACGGCAGTGCCACGCTTTCTTAAGGAGCAGCACGTAATAGCGTTCAGTAAACAGATAATTTCGCAGCCGTTAGGTTAGGGTTTGGCCATCCCTAGTACGCAGTCGACATTCTGTTGAGACTGAGAAATGTTTTCCATTAATGCCAACTTAATTTTATCGCAAACTGCCGGCTTAATGATGAAGTAGGTTTCCTCACCTTTCGGCACCGCGCACCATATCTGGACTGCGCTGAGTTATCGCTTCCTGCTCGCATAATGGGATCCCACTGCATCATGGAGTCAGGCTTATATGCACTTGTGTCCATCTCGGGCAATTGCGTCGCACAATCTTCTCATAACTAGGTCCACACATTATAGTATTCCACCCAAATCTCCGATGCCGAGATTTCAACGGCAATACACGTTTTGAGTCACTTAAATCCCCCCCAGCAAAAAACCTGTTTAGAAAAATCTTGGTATGTGTATGTGTCCGTGAATAGCATAACTCAAAACCGAAAAGTAGTTCAGCATCTTCCAAAGATACGACAGCGGATTTTAAAGAAAATTCCACCAACTCCACCTACCCTTAACATACAACTTATTCGAATTTTTTTTATTTTCTCAAAAATGAGTGTAAAGATTTTCATTAAAGTATCAAACATTAAAGATGTTTATATGACCAATAAAATGCATATATTGCTAGAAATAGCATGTGAAGTCATCTTTATTCGGAAGGAATTTTGTATAACTTGTATAACTGGTAAACGTTACACTCTGATATGTTACACTCACATGACTTTCTCTACTCTTGTACAAACTACTATTTTTACAAACGCTTATTCTCCATATGCTTCATGTTAATCGAGATATCGAGATGTCAAACTTATTGCTAATTTTCTTGTAGATGCAAGGGGAATATGGTAGGCTTTAAGCGATAGTCAAATGTTTTAAGAGCTGGTTGCTATGTGCAGTATTCCATTCTCTTTGTGTGTCCAGGACATAAAAAAATCTGATGTGTTACACTCACATGACTTTCTCTACTCTTGTACAAACTATTTTTACAAACGTTTATTCTCCATATGCTTCATGTTAATCGAGATATCGAGATGTCAATCTTATTTGTAATTTTCTTGTAGATGCAAGGGGAACATGGTAGCTTTTAAGCGATAGTTAAATCCTTTAAGCGCTGGTTGCTATGTGGAGCATTCCATTCTGTTTGAATATCCAGGACATAAAAAATGAATAACGAATTTGAGAAAAAGTATAAGTATTGGAAAATTTAAGGGAATAACAAGCAATATCTCGAAAATGGTTCACTCAACTAAAAAAATGTACATGACATAAATTGTGTATTTTAACACGATCTACATTTTTTGTGTAGTAACATTTTGTCTATCTCTTATGGTTTACCAGTTATTCAAAAGTCGTTCACAATGAAGAATACTTTTGGAGACATTCCCAGAAAATTTGTCGTAAAAATATCTTAAACATATGATATTTTAATCAAAATCGTTAGAGCCATTTTTGAGAAAATTAAAATTTTCGAAAAATGTTCCATGTAAAGGGTAATCTGGGGTGGGGGGATTTTCTTGAAAACCTTCGTGTCGCATCTCTGGAAGATACTGAACCTAAATACCAAGTTTGGTGTTTATCCGACTGTTCGTTTCTGAGTTATACTGTTCACAGACACACACACGGACATGTTTCCAAAAATGCTTTTTTTTTGTATTCAGGGGGTCTCAAAATACATATTTCCGGTGAAATTTCGGTATCGAATTTTTGGGTGGTATACAATACTTCCCCTACTTACTATACGTAGTAGAGAAAGTAAAAATGTAGATCTCTTTAAAACACACAGTTTATTTCAAATAACTTTTCCGTGCCATAATCCATTTCCGAGATATTCGTTAATAATGCTTGGAAGTGTTCAACACTTTGTCATCCTTTTAAACACCTGTCGATTTCCAGTTTTTTTTTTTCGCGATTCACAAGTATTAAATTTACACTTCACTTCCATGTCACTTCCCTAATCTAATAGTAATTTTTATTAGTATCATATTGACTGATTCACAATACACTTCACTTTCACATCTATTATTTAATATCCACCAATACTATTCTTCATACCGGCAATAACTCCCACTGATATATTTTAGTGCTGAGAAGTTAGGGTAAAAGAGTGAATTGACTTTAAATAAAAGTTTAATTAATTAGGGTACAGAATCATATCAACATCACATAAGAAATAAAAGAAAATAAATTTAAATATCTCATATACAATTAAAGTAGACAAGGATAAAAAAACATTATAGCCATAAATGAATTATTATGAATTGCTTGTTTATTATAGTGTTGGTTATGTATTGGAGGTGCTGGATACCAGTATCGAAGTTGTCGGTTTACTTATTTAGTTAATATTTATTTAGATAGCTGGCTACCAGTAGAAATGTAATTGTATGTTTATTTTGAGTTAGTAGGTGAAAATTTAAAAAATTTATTTTAGTTACTTTTTCTACTTTCTTTCTTTTTATTACTTGTAGTTAATTATCTGTACAATGACAATGTAACTGTATTGTATTAGCAAATTGAAAGTTTGTTAATGCACGTCAGTAGTAATAGTCCCGGATGAGCCAATTGTTTTTAACGATAATCCTGCCGCTAGGGGCGCTAGTGTCGCTAGTGTCGCTGCGTGCGACGGCGGCGGCGGTAAGTTTGAAAAGCGCCCTGAGCGGTAGGATTATCGTTAAATCGGTTGGCTCATCCGGGACGAGTTGAAAGAATTGAGGAAGTGACGTGTAGTGTTTTGATTGGTTCGTTAATTTGGGGTGGGAGATGGAGGAAGGGAGATGGAGGAGTATGGAGGTCGCGTGATGGAGAGGAGCCGGGTGGCGAGGTGTTGTCTGTGCGGAGGTCGGTACTGAAAGAGGGGTAAAGATGGGGGGCGAG